>CM076682.1:79925647-81343147 GCA_038501925.1 Xenopus petersii
GCCTTTAAATTAACTTTTAGTATGATGTAGAGAATTTTTAATTGGTTGTCATTTTCTATTATAGTTTTTTGAGTTATTTAGCTTTTTATTTAGCACCTCTCCAGTTTTCAATTTCATATAATTATACCCCGATGGAGCATAAAGCCCAAATCCAAAAATCTGCTATCTCAGATCTATTCAGGTAATGTAAAAGTCCACTGGAGATGCCCTTATCCCAATTGGAAGTTATTGGGGTTTGAGCCCAAAAAAATTAAGCAAATCGGAAGAAAAGTCTAAAAGTCTAAAAAAATCACAAGATTCGGGCTTTGGCTCGATTTCATATGATTTATTCCCGGATCCAATTTATTCAGGTTATTTTATTAATAAAAAAAGGCATAAACAGGGATGGGAGTTTGGTCAAGCTTTTTATTACATTATGAGATAGATTTAGATTTTAGTAAATAACCCCCTAGGGGGTTAACAGATTTGGTAAATAACCAAGTTTTTTTCCACGAAAAAATAAATTTTTGCCCCAAAAAGCCTTACCATAAAATTTGTGGTATAGTATATACAGTAACCCCCTTAGAGATTTATTATACCCTAAAGCTGCAAAAAATACTCCAGCTAAAACCTGTTGAGTTCATGTAGAAGTCAATTGCAGATGGTCCCATTTACAATTTGAAGATGTAGAGATCTGTGCTGGTTTTGTTGGATAATACGAAAAACCGATGAGACGACAACTAAAAAAAAAAAAAATCACACGTCAAATTTGATAAATTTGTATGAATCAAATTGTCACACTATTTTGATGAGATTTTTCCCGCACCAACTTGTTGAGTTGATTTTTTGATAAATTAAATTCCTGGATGGGAGTTAGGTCAACTTTGTTATAAATAAAAATTTGATACATTTGATTCTTAGTAAATACCCCCCTAAATGTGTAGGCTAACAGAGCATTTGAATTTTAGATAGGGGTCAGTGACCCCATTTGAAAGCTGGAAATTGTCAGAAGGTAAATAATTAAAAAACTATTAAAAAAAAAATAAAGTTCAAAAGTTGCCATTCTATAACCTACTAAGGGACAGATTTATTAAGGGTGGAATAGTTCATTTGAATTCAAATTTTTTTTGGGGTCAAAATTCTCAAAAATCCCCCAATTCGAATGTTTTGTGAGATTTACACTTCGACCATGGAAACCGTTCTAATTCGTATATTCGCCACCTAAAACCTGCCGAGTTCCTTTATAAGTCAATGGCAGAGGTCCGTTGAACAATTTGAATATTTTAATTGCCTTCCTGACATTCAAGTTTTTTTCGAATGGAAAACTTGATGCTAATTCTATTCAAATTTTCAAGTCAGAACCATTTAAATCGAATATTAGACGTTCTAATGTTTTCTTAAATAGCCTCTCATTGAGTTGTGAGTATATTTATGTAGTGTAATTTATTAGAGTAAAAAAAAAATCACATAAAAACGAAATGTAACCATTGATTAATCTGCCCATTACAGTTAACTTAAAGGTGAACCACCCCTTTAATGGAGGCACATATTGATGCACATATTTTCCCTGCATTCTCCCAGATCCTCTCTCATGTGGAAGCTGAACTATAGACCATATAATTATGAGGATGTTGAGTGAAATCTGTAAATAAATTCTTATGTTCTTGCTGTTATTGCTTAACCATTTTATGATCAGGTGTCCTCTTCAAATACGGTTTCATTGAAATATATTTATTTTATATTAGTAGAGTAAGAAAAAATGGAGCTCCCGCATAGTTTGTTTAAATTTGGAAATGCTAATGATTACCAAGAAATGCTAATGATTACCCAAGAATTAACCCAAAACATTGCAGAAATCACTGTAGAAAATGCATATAGGCATTTACCCCAAACATGCAAGTAAAGGTGGCCATACAAAGAGATCTGCTCGTTTGGCGATGTCAACAAACAAGCAGATCTCTCCCCGATATGCCCACCTTGAGGTGGGCAATATCGGGCTGATCCGATCATGGGCCCTAGGGCCCAACGAGAGGATCCTAATGAATGGTAATGGGCAGTCGGATCGTCAAGGAACAGATGCAGCCGCAATCCAACGGGGTTTTTTGTCCCATCCGATCGATGGCCAGATCTTGATCGGGGAAGCCCATTGGGGGGCCCCATACACGGGCAAATAAGCTGCCGAGTCTGTCTGCAGCTTTTATCGGCCCGTGTATGGCCACTTTAAGATTATTACTGAAAACTAAATTAAATAATCCTTGCCTACTGTATCTTTTCCATCCCTCTTCTTCTCCCGATCACGACAATGATGCTTGTTCAATGTGTGTCCAATGTCAGTTGGCTAATGTATTTTTTAATTTGGACTTTGAAAGTTTTTCACTTTCAAAATACATTTTGTATGTTGACCCTTAGGAATTAGATGTATTTACAATATCATGTATTTACAATTTATTTTGTGCAACTGCCTTAAGAATGAATAGAGCAGTGCCTAGTAGCTTCCATTTGACTGTATAGTGTAGGAAAGACACAAAAGTATTATTAATAAAATGTTAGAGGGCATGGCCAGCAGCACAGCATGGTGTACAAGTAACTGAGAATCTCTGGTCTTACCACACCCAGACTAACGGCACGTCTTCATCCTGACCAATGGGAAAACACAGCAAATTAAAAAAATGTTGGGAGAAGAGATTAAAACTCTAAAAGTGAGTGAATTACAGCATTTAATGAAACAGTTCTTTACCCCAGCCTACTTCGAGTCACAGACCCAAGGCACCATAATGGTGCCGCGACGAGAGAGAAGTCCTACAGATGACTTGGACAGTGAGTACGGACTGCATATTTAAAGAAATTACCAACAAAGCAGGACTTTGACAATCGTGTGGCGCAAATTGAAAAAAGGCTGTGCGGGAAGAAGTCATGGAGCTTAAACTAGAGCTCACCTCAGTACATTTACGACTCTATATGTCAGAAACCAGACAAGAGCTAGTTGAAAACACAGTAGAAGCTACTATACACAGTACCAGGGAAAATGCTGTATGCTCTACAAAAAAGGCTGGATCATCTACAGAGGCAGAAGATGTAACGTATGCATATGTCGCTGGCCTAAACATGTGGACAGGCATAATCTGAAGGCAAGGATCATTAAGCTGTGGAAAAGCCTCACTCAAATGTAATTGATATAAAGTGAATCGATAGGACATTGAAACCCAAAGGCCTCCTTCCGGAAAAGCTTAGGGACATCATACACTGTCTATCCAGATTCCCAGTAAAAGACGGAATCTTGCAAAAAGCTCAAACATGGCACACTATATCTTTCCAGGATGTCAACATTATAGTGCTGCAGGATCTGTCTTGGTCTATACTACAAAACAGTAGATTACTAAGAGCAAGAGCTCCTATTCCACTTGGGATATCTTCAGCCTTCAAGTTACTAAATAAAACAAAATATACACACTCATGGGGCAGGAGGTCTTATCTGCATTCTTGGAAGGGCTTAATATCTTAGGCATTGATCTCAACTAGAAAAAGTTTTTACAGACACCGCATGTTCTAGAGGGATGAAGTAACATATCAGAAACAGGGTTCAGATCATCTACCTCACCCTATTTCATATTTTTTTTACCTTGTTCACATACCCTTTTGATGTTTTGCATATGCTTCTCTCTGGGAGGGTGGGACTATTGAGACTCTTTACCCTCCACCTTAGCGCACTGCACCCTCTCAGGGGAATTGATGAAACTGTCCTGTTGTGTCATCAATAGCCCCACTACTTACCTACTAGAGACAATGATGACTCTACTTTTACACCATTTTTTTGAAAACTTGCAATTCAAAAAGATTTGTTTTGGGTTCCTATTTATACCAGGTGTTTTATTTTATGTAACAAATCAGGGATTTCAGGTCTTTTCTCTTATGCTATAACCCAATATGAATACTGTGAAAATTGTCTCTTTAAATATTAATGGTTCTAGATATCATTCTGTTTCAGGAAACATTTTAAAATCCCTTTCTGGATGCAACAATTATTCCAAATGATTTTATAGCAATTCATTTAAAGAAAATAAGGGAGTAACAAAAGGATTCCACAAAAGGGGTGACTTCCAGCACACTGACACTCTTATAAATGCAGACGGTAGATATATCCTCATTGAGGGATGAATTTGTCATAATAAATGTACTTCTAGAAGTATATATCTACCTATTAAAGCCCAACCCTCCTACCTTTAACAAAATTGAAAACTTCAGTGAAGATTGCAATATCATGTGAGGTGACAAATCTAACACTCAACCCAAACCTTGACTCCTCTAGAGGAGAATCTACCCTGCCACATTCAGCTGCAAACCCTCCACCATGCTCAACCAAATGCCTGGAGAAACATGCACCCAATTCCCTTTATTGAGACAATAAAGATATCCAGTAATGGTTGAAAACGGGCCACAGCTTTCAATAACGCATTGTAAGATTAAATAATGCATACGAAAAGGAGTTAAAGTGCAATATTTTTAAACCAGTAACATGAACAGTATTATATGTTATACCCCACTGGAATGCTTGCCACTTAGAAGACACCAGCACCAACACTGTCTGCCAAGCTGGCCACCTTCCGCAGAAGTGTCAGGTGGGCAAGTAAAAGCAGGCCAATCGTAGTACACTGCCCTCTTGGAACCCGAGTCCCAGGAGAATAACATCCACCTTTTGACACCCATGTACCAAACACTGGGTGCCTAGCCCCCCACCCCCTGGCAAACATCCACCGCAAGCTGTAACAAAACAACCTATGCCCCCCCCTGATTTCCTTAAGGGAGGAGTGGGCAGTATGATGTTCCGTGCTCCATAAATTAAAAGAGCCTCTTCTTCCATTTTTGCTCACTAACTATCTTTCCCTAACCTGACTTCACTTCCTGCGTTTTTCAAACCATATCATGCCAGTCCTTTTCCTATTGCTATTAACCCTCCTTTTTCTGGCCTGCTCTTCCTAGTATAGTAAAAGCTCCTGCTCTTAAAGGTACAGAGTCTCCCTTCAAGAAGTACTACACAACATTTTATAACATTCTGATAAGGACAAAATCAGTCCTGAGAGTATCTATTCCCGTCCTAATTAGTTTGTGCAAAGGTTTAGACCAGAAGAATGACACTGACACAGACAGTTCAGTATACAAAATGCTTCTTCTGCTTTATTCTTAAGCACAGAGAATTATATGGGTTAAGTGGGGTGTAGGCTGGCAGCTCCGGATATAAGATTTTTAGCAGCATAGCCAATGGTCATAACAGAAATCATAATATGTCCTTATTCGGAATGCTTCTGCAATCATCTTCAGGAAACAGGTGCAGAGTGGCTTGCCCACAAACCGCTGTGACTCCTTCTTAGCATGAGCCTGTTTCTTTGAAGAGGTTCCTCTTTGTTGCTTCATAGCTTATAGCGATATATGATATATGTATTGCAAATAGCTTAAGCAAGGAAGAAAAGTGGAACTGTACAGTACAACAGTAAAATAGACTTTTTACCTAAAATACTAGCACCTGTCCTCCACAATCCCCCCTAAAAAAGTCTATTTTGCTGTCCCTACCTACATAGAAGTTTGCAAGTTGCTCCAGAGGGAGTGCACCATAATGGTGGGTATGGATGTTCAGCTTAGCCTGGAGAGGCCTGCACAAAGCCAGGGACCAACCCTACCAACTCCACAAACCTGACTATCCCTGGGAGGGAAATATTCAATTTGACAATTGCAAAATGTTTAGTAATAGCCATTCGATTGATCAAGTATTTACCATTCTTATTCGTCCTGCCTAGGGCAGTGGCAGGCTTATATCCCCAATTGGGCCCAGTATTCCATCACACCGCAGCCCAGTAATCACAGTTGTTTCCCCAATACGTATCTGTTATATATATATATATATATATATAAAACGATCATCAGAGCTCACAGCTTCAGAGATTTCCCTACATGTTACATCACAATTTGGTGTCTGAGATAAGTGCCATGACTTTGATATGTCACAAACACTAAAGGTGTAAGTTGCTACATGGGTGTTAGAGGAGTTATAGCAGAATTGTGTGAGTCCTGCACTTGTCTTGCGTATTGCCACCTCCAGGGCTAGTCCCAGGGGCAGTAGGTAAAGGATATAGAGCAATATCTGGTTCCTTAGGTGCATCTGCTTTCTTGCAGTGTGAGGCATGGATCCAGGTGGGTTTTCCTTCTAGCTTCACTGAAGTAGCCGTGGTAAGGAGAACTTGGAAGGGGCCGTCAAATCTGGTCTCCAAACAGTGCTTTCTCAGAAACTTCTTGACTAGGACCCAATCTCCTGGCTTGAGGCTGTGAGCATCTGTGGCAAGAGAGGGATCTGGAATAGAAGAAAAGACCTGAGCATGCACTTTGGTTAGTTCATTGGTTAATTGAGATACAAAGTCAGTCAATATATCAGATTGCAATTGTAATTGTTGGGGAAAATAACACCCTAACCTGGGGGCTGACACAAACAGAATCTCGAAGGGGGGCAATTTATGGTCCCCCCTTTGGTGTGTATCTGACACTGAACAGAGCAATTGCCCGGCTGTCTGGCCACTGCATTCCGGAGTCTTGCACCATTTTCAACATTCTTGTCTTTAGGGTGCCATTCATCCTTTCCACTACTCGGAGGATGATAAGGTGTGTGGAAGTGAAGAGTCACTCCCAAGACTGTCCAAATTTGTTTGGTAACATTGGCGGTGAAAGCAGGACCTTGATCACTCTCCATGACTTCTGGTACTCCATAGCGACATACTATTTCTGAGAGTAATTTCTTTGCGGTAGTCGTGGCAGTCATATTGGTCATATTGGTCACTGGGTATGCTTCTGGCTGGAAAACATCTCAATGATCACCAGAGCATATTCGAATTTTCCACTCTTACATTTGGATGTGGTCGATCTGGATCCTCTGGAAGGGATATAAAGGCTTAGCTAAATGTTTTGATGGAGGTTTTTTTTTCCCAACCGTACTGGGTTAAATTTGGCACATATCGCGCAGGATGCGCTATAGTTCCTGGTAATAGTGGTTATCCTGGGAGCAAAGTATGTCCTTGATATGAGGTTGTTCATCAAATTTTTGGATATATGTGCTGGTCCATGGACCCATTGGACTAGGGCCGGATACAAGCTTTTTGGTATACACAATTTCTTATTGTGTGTATATATTCCATTCCGTAACACAGCTCCTTTTCCCAGCCACCCGTCCTTTTCCTCTTGACTTGCGTTTGTCTGACTTTCTTTCAGTTTGTCAAAATTATGTAGGAGATCCATCTGGAAAAGAGGAGCTGTTTCATTGGTCTCTTCCTGATGAGTCGACTCTACTTGCACATCTTCTGGCAATTCTGGCAATTCCTGTAATTGGCCCTTTGCCGCTTCTTTTGCAGTTTGATCAGCCATATGGTTGCCACGTGCTTCTGGGGAGTCAAGTTTTCAATGAGCTTTAAATTTTAGGATGGCAACTTGTTTTGGAAGAGCTAGTGCATCCATAAGTTCAGCAACAGACTTGCCATGCTTGATAGGTGCTCCCGTTGCTGTCAAGTATCCTCTTGTCTTCCAAATAACGCCAAAGTCTAATGCTACTCCTTGGGCATATCGGGAGTCTGTGTGAATGTTGACACGTTTATCCTTAGCAATTTTGCATGCTACTGTAAGAGCTTTTAGCTCAGCTTCTTGTGAGGACAGGATGGTGGGGAAGGCTCCTGCCTGAAGTACCTTATCCATGGTGGTGACTGCATATCCAATCATGAAATTTTCCAGTATCATCTGCAAATCTGGATCCATCCACAAACATGGTTATATCTGGGTTATCCAATGGGAATGCACTAACTGTGGGAAGATGGGCCGTTTCTTGTTGCATAAGTTCAAAACAGTCATGTGCATCATTTGCTACTTTCCCATTCCTTATGTTTTCGTTGTCATCGTCTATATCCTACTGTATTCCCCCCTCAGGAATTGTCAGAAGTGTGGAGGGATTGAGGATAGAGGGTGATTTTGTCAGGTATAAGGAGGGAGCATTGAAGGCGGAGATGGCGGGCGGCAGACGTGCTTTGTTGTGAGAGTTGAATCCCAGATCATAGAACACCTGCATAATGCGGACCTTGTATTTCTCCACGGATTCCGCCTAATCTTGGTTGATGTCCTGAATGCTTATAGCCTGATCAGCCAACCTATTCTGTGCCCAGGATTTAATTTGCTCACAGAATTCCACACCGGATTCATAGGTTGTGTCATTTACAACTTTAGTGTTGTCAAGAGAATATGTAATCTACCTGCAATATCTGAAATGGGTACATGTTTGGCTGCGATAGATGAGAACCCAGGGCAAACCACACTCTTGATACTGCATCACACATCCCCCCTTTTGAAATGTGGGTGAGACCATGTGAGGCAGCAACCAAATATGGTAACAGAGCATGGGGTGCAACAGGGCAATCGCCTAAATGGCAAACAGAAACATCACCACTGGGAGTTTGTGTGCACCCGTCTTTAAGCCAATGTTCCTTCTCTTCAGGCTCCACTTGGTCCTGAAGGGCTGATAAAACAGCACTAGAGGGAACAGATAGGGTTCTTTTACAACAAAAAGTGTCTTTAAACATTTTATTATACAATGCTGCCTGCTTTGCAGCTACATCAACATGGGCATTACCTTGTGCTACAGGGTCAAAGAACCCGATATGGGCTTGGTACATAATGACTGCAACCTGCTTTGGTAGTCGGATAAGGCACTACCGGATGGGATGCAATAACAACTTTGTTAACTGCTGTGAGATCCTGAAAAAAAAACCACTCATTCTTGCCGGGCTTTTTAATTTGGCAAGATGGACTGATCTTGTGAATTAACACTCCCCTGTCAAGTAACCCTTGAATGACTGGGCAGATCCCCTCTACTTGCGCCCTGGGCAGTGGGTGCTGTGAGATTTTGGGCAGGGGAGGGCCTTGGGTTTACTTGTTTGGACACAGGTGGGATGGATGACATCAACTAGACATCTATCAGTGATAAAGCCCATACATCACCTAGGACACATTGTAATTCAGGAGGTAGGTTCCTCCTTAGACATTTCTTTTAGTGACAGAAGATTTGCTGCATCTGGGGCATTAGTCATCTCAGACACTTACTGAGGTGGGACAGACATAAACACTGCATCCGGATTGCAGTATATGTTGCACCCTAGTTTACAAAGGATGTCCCTACCTATGCAACTGTCAGGGATGGGGACAATGATAAGAAAGGCAGCTTGTGTAAATACGGGACCTCTACTTGGGCTGTGTCAGCAGGGTTAGTGTCCCAATTCATTTTAGCTAGCAGATGTTAGTAATCCGCTGGACCACACACGTGTTTGATTACAACTAACAGTCCAATTAAGGTTATGGGCACTATGGATAAACAAGAGTTCCAGTCCAAATTTGTATGGATTAGTACAGGGTTGTGGAACGTCTTGAAAAATCCTTCTAAGATTTGGTGTTGTGTGTGTGTGTGCCCCCACCTCTCCCCCCCTCTTCTCTAGATGGTACTGTATGGGTGGGTTAGAGCTAGGCTGTGGGGCTGAGAACTGCCTGTATCAGCACTGAAAGATGAATTGTCTCTTCTCACTATTCTCTATTTTAATAACTTAACCCTTCTGCTAGCAGCTTTTCTTGTTCTGCTCTTTGCTTTCTATTATGGGAAGCATTCCCAGCATAGGGGGCTGACGGCTCTATGTATGCCATATGAGTAACAACCACTCAACTTTTGTAGGACTAGAGCTTCTAATACATCACTTTAACTTTACTATTTGATTTGATTATTCTTTGTTCGGACCAAAATTCTTTATGTAAGCATTTAACAACTTTGAACTTTGAACAGCAGTCTCTACAAGACCCGTTGTCTCGCAGGAGACCCCTACGTTCAGTTAAAAGTATGCGCCAGTTTTCTGGCTGCAATCTGGGGTCATTTGAGGTTAAATCGCAAAGTTTTGCGAGTTTGTCATATTCCTTAACAGCCTTTTTTCCCTCCCGCTGTTTAACAAGTTCAAGTGCCGGTATCCCCTCGGTCTGTTTGCTTATTTATCTTCCCCATTATAGATATGGGTGTGCCTAATTGGGGTATGACAGGAGGTTTCTAACTCTGTCTAGTTCCTCTCTGCCAACCCTGCTGCGGGATGACTGTCGCACACAATGAGGTGTTGGCCGTTGCTAAGCCAGGGATTGTGGGTTTTGCTGTTGCTAAGCACCCTTGCTCTTATGTCATACAGACTGTCACCTTAACTACTTTGTTCAACAGGAAAATGGACGTTAAGGCGGTACACTAATCTGGGGATATTGCCAGAGTACTGGTTTATATCCTAATTCAGCTACTGAGTAACCATTTGGGTATTTCCTAATACTGGTCAATTTCCAGCCTTGTGGGGAAATTCCAAACATTAACCCACACACACAGTCACAACATGACATGACATAACCTCGACTCTGGTGGGATGCCTTTGTGATTTAGTCTGATATGAACAGAAATAGTATGATACGCACGGCTACCCATCGAGGTATCTCAACAGCACTCCCGGAGTGCTTGGACCACCACACACTGACAGGCACAGAGCTCAGTCAGCAGGGAACTTCTGTCCTTTTTACACATATATTTATATAGACAATGACCGCCTCTCACTGACTAACACAGACTTTCATCAGTGGGGATCTTCTGTCATACATCTATATTTACTCATATACCCACTATGTCTGTTCTCTCAAGACACTTCCCTCTATTTATCCAAATCACCCAGAGACAAAGTAACACATAACATAAACAGGGCAATAGATACTCTTATACAGGTTATATAAAAGGCTGCAGGCAAGAAAATACCTGTCTTTGCTGGCTGCCAGGAGTTGATTTCGATAACAAGTACGACGAACAATGGGAAGCAGGTTTGACACGAGTAAGAAACAATATAGGTCTTACCGTGTCCCAGAGGTGATCAGTCTCTGTCCCGTCCTCTATTGGTCAACCTGTGTCCTTTGCATCGGCTGATGAGCAGTCAGAACCTGCAGCCCCACGTTGGGCGCCAATTGATAAGGACAAAATCAGTCCTGAGTGTATCTATTCCTGTCCTAATTAGTTTGTGTCAGTGTCATTCTTCCAGTCTAGACCTTTGCACAGACAGTTCAGTATACAAAATGCTTCTTCTGCTTTATTCTAAGGCACAGAGAATTATATGGGTTAAGTGGGGTGTAGGCAGCCGGTTCCGGATATAAGATTTTTAGCAGCATAGCCAATGGTCATAACAGAAATCATAATATATGTCCTTATTCGGAATGCTTCTGCAGTCATCCTCAGGAAACAGGTGCAGAGTGGTTTGCCCACAAACCGCTGTGACGCCTTCTTAGCATGAGCCTGTTTCTTTGAAGAGGTTCCTCTTTGTTGCTTCCTAGCTTATAGCGATATATGATATATGTATTGCAAATAGCTTGAGCAAGGAAGAAAAGTGGAAATGTACAGTACAACAGTAAAATAGACTGTTTACCTAAAATACTAGCACCTGTCCTCCACAATTCACCCTACAAAATCAGACACATTTCAACATAAAAATCTATCTCCTAAAAATGTGCTTCCAACTATACCTGACACATTACTGGAAGATTTGGAAGTGGAACTACTCAAGGGAAAATAGTAGACTCATTAAAAAGTTTAGGTCTTCACAAAGTGCCTGGCCTGGATGGCTACACCAAATTTTAAAAATCCTATTCCACCCTAATCCTCCCTACATTGGAAAGTTTATAGTATACATAGTAAATTAGGTTTAAACCTTTTAACTTTTTTTTAACCTGCCAGTTGATCCAGAGGAAGGCAAAAAAAAACATCTGAAGTCTCTCTAATTTGCCTCAGAGGGGGAAAAAATTCCTTCCTGACTCCAAAATTTGGATAGTTTTATAGAGATTTCTCACTTGCATAGATCAAAATCTTAAAGCAGTACACTACCAAGTTTCCAAAGCATCGCTCCACAAAATGGTACACTAATGATTTTGAGGCCTAACATTCAAGTAGGTTTATCAGGTACTCTAGAAAACTACCCATTATTAGAAAGAAATGGGTAAATATATTTATGTACTCCAAACTACCAAGTAGAAATGCTTTCCTTAAGTTATAATTTTTTTTTATAAAAATTGGTGAATTTATTGAAAAATGATGTCAAAGCTTCCAATCTATGGCATATCTCCCACACATCATTAGATACCAATGTAAAACACCTTAAATATAAATGCCAGGAGTCATGTAGACACCCCATTCGATCAGTTCTGTAATTCCAGATACTGCAAAATCAACACGTTTACATAATTTTGGGGGGGGGGCAAAGGTAGAAAAAAGTATGTTCACCCCAGAAAACCGTATATTTTTGGAAAGTACACATTCTCTCGAATCGAAATTGGGTATGCATGTCTTTCTACTCCAAAGCATCAAGCCACAAAATTACTTTACTAAATTTGGCAAGTTTGGTGACATTTCCAAAAATCACCTTTTAACTTTCAACCTGCAGCATCTTATTTTCCACATACTATTGGTTATCAAGATAAATCACCCCAAATATGAAAGCATTGGGTCCACTGAACAGTTTTATGTCCAATATATATAGGTTTAGCTAAGCAAGTGGAATATAGGTGCCTCAAAATGAAGACCCCTCATATGGTCTGTCATTTCAGGAACTGCAAAATCAACACATTAACATCATTCTTGGAAGGGAGGCAAAGGTAGAAAAAAGTTTGTTCACACCAGAAAACCCTATATTTTCAGAAAGTACACATTCTTACGAATCTACATTGAGTATGCATGTCTTTCTACTCCAAAGCACCAAGCTGCAAACCATTCCTAAATTTGCCTATTTTGGTGACATTCCCACCCTGCATCATCTTATTTCCAACATACTATTAGGTATCAAGATAAACCACCCCAAATATGAAAGCCTGGGGTCCGCTGAATAGTTTGATGTCCAATGTACATACAGTAGGTTTATCAAAGTACATGGCATGTAAAGACCCCAGAATCTGCCTAGTGCTTACATATTTGATGGTTTACATTTACACTGATTTATAAACACTGCCAGTTTTATGTGGGATAAAAGATACAAAAAATGATGTACTTCTGTGAACAGAGACCCCTAACTGCTACAATACGCTGTGACTGCTTGAAGACCCCCCCAAAACCATATATTTTTATAAAGTTCACATTCTGATGAATCCAAAATTGCTAAACATTTGTTTGTACTCCAAATGATCAAAGTGCAAATAATGCTAAAAAAAACCCCATAAGGAACAACAATACAAGCATAAAACCATAATAAAATCACAAAAATCAAATACAATTAGGGAAATCAATGAAATAAAATAACTGATCTGACAGTGTAGTTAGGGGTCAGAATGCTTGATTCAATAGTCATGCTAGGAAATCAACAATTTTAGAGGAATAACAAGAGGTAAACTGATACTAATTTGTGTGTTTGTGTATGCATGTGTGTACACCTCTGAAATGTGTGTGTGTGTGTTAATATGTTCAAATGTGTGAAAAACAAAAAAAAGGAAGAAAATTTAAAAAAAAAAAAAAAATAAACAAAAAAAACAACTACCTTTAGTTTTATGTGTACTGTGTATGTGTGAATGCATGTATTTATGTGTAGGGATGGGCGAATTTGACCCGTTTCGTTTCACCAAAAATTTGCTGCCGGCGAAATGTCGCCAAAGCCCATTAAAGTTTATGGGCGTCAAAAAAATGTTTTTATTTTGACACACGATGCCATACAACTCTATGACCGTCTTTTTTTGGAAAAACAAGGTGAAAAAATTCGACCATTCCTATTTATGTGTATAAATGTGTACACATAATTCTAAGCAACTTTGCAGCATACATTCATTCCATTTGTTATATGGTTTTAACGTTATTTGTATGTGTCTTGCTATTGAAAACAATGTTTATCCCATTCTATTCTATGTCCTGATGGCTTAGACTATTGATACAATGTAAAACAAGCCAGCTGGTTAACAGACCTGTTTTTTCTGGGAAATAAGACTTTTACAACATTGTGGCATCCTCAAAAAAATTATTCATAATCCTATTTTATCACATCAGTTAAGCAAAATGAACTATAATTACACTATATAAATTATTTGAATGTTGTTTCCTTCAGTCTGGGAATTCATAATTATAGCAAGCAATTACAGGAGCCATTTTGTGGACACTGTTATTAAGACAAGCCTTGCATCATCTCAGAATCTTGTTTGTGCACTAGAATGGGGGACCTGATGTCCATCCCCATGCCCTGGGACTGTGGAGAGAATGGGGGAATGTGGGGAGAGCAGCGATTTCAAGGAAGTGCTGAATGGAAGGTGAAAGTAATTGTTTGTCCTGCCTCTATGCCCAGGGCATAGAGGAGGGGCAGACAATATTTGATTGACAGCGGGGATCTTTAAATGAGCTTACAACAGCTATGAATGCTTTAATAAAAATAGAAATTGGATTTCATGTTTAATTTGAAAATGACTTATTATACAGCTTTTTGTGTCTGGGTGACAGGTCCACTTTAATGTCAGAGGGGGTCGGGGGGGACAGAAAACAAGCTAAGTTTCTGAAATGTTATTTTTCTCTTTCTGCACAAATGAGGGACCAGCTAATAAAGGTTTTCTACTTAATAGTCCCATTTCTAGTAAAACAACTAATGATGCATGGTTCATGTATGAGGAAATTCAAAAGAGACTAGAGGGCTGGCATGGTGCCAAGAAATTGTTGAATTGCTCAATCTAGTGCCACTATACAAAAAGGTTTCCAGTTCTCAGCCTCAAAACTATAAGCCGGTTAGTCTTACATCTGTGGTAGGAAAGCATTTTGAAGGGGTATTAAGGGATGAGATATTTTACTACATTGCAAATAATAATGTAATGAGTTTGTGCCAGCATGGTTTAATAGTAATAGATCTTGCCAGACTCATTTAAGTTCTCCTTATGAAAAGGTGAGCAGGGATCTTGACGCTGGGATGGTAGTGGATGTAATGTACTTAGACTTGGCTAAAGCATTTGATACAGTATCCCACAGAAGTGTTTAAATTAAGGCATTTTGGCCTGGAACATAGTATTTATACTTGGATAAAGATCTGTCTGAAATATAGATTACAAAGAGTTGTGCTAAATGGAACCTTTTGGACTAGTAGTGTTTGTTCTGTCCTCACTACATTTTACCCTGGAACAGTGTGTAGTTCGACATGCAGTAAAATCTCCCCACAATCCAATAAAGAGGCTGAGCTTGGAGTCTGTAGATTTTACTGGATAGGCAAGTGGAACAGATAAAGAGGTGAAACTGTGATACAAGTGAAAATGAATGCAATGAGTATGGAGAAAGATAGTACAATAATCAATAACACAAAACACTGCATTGATAAATAACTGAAACACATAAATGCTGGCACAAATTATATACATAGCAAATTCTTCTATGTACTGGCAGCTACAGTGGTGATTTAGTGCAGTTTGAAGTCCTTTTGCTTACCAGCGATGCTACCATAAGATGAGTATACAAAAAGATGTGCTTCTTCCACAGCATGGACTGTAAAATAAAGTCCTAGCTCCCTCAAGTCACATGTTGGGAGTATGGTAACCCGATTAGTTCAAATGCCATTCTGCCATAACCCTTATTGAGGTACAGAATAATTACAGGAAGTGGCCTTGCATAATTACAATAAGCATCCAGCGGAGGGAGTTTGTCAAAGATGAGTAATGAAATGTAAGAGCATGATGACCGTTTATGCTGGAGACATGACAGAGTTAGTGGAGTACCTCAGGATTCTGTACTTGGTCCTTTGCTTTTCAAATTGTTTATTAATTACCTGGAGGTGGGCGCTGAAAGTACTGTTTCTATTTTTGCTGATGATACTAAATTGTGCAGAACTATAAGTTCCATGCAGGATGTTGCCAAACTGGACAGCATACAGGAAAACGAGGTTCAATGTTGATAAAGGTAAGGTTATGAAATAATATAAATTTGACTTTACTCTAAGGAGCCCCAACACTCTAAATGGCGTGTTGGGGCTCCTTAATTAAGAAGAATCTATGGGTTTTTGTAGATACAAGTTGTCTAATTCTAGGCAGGGTCACTCTGTGGCTATTAAAAAAAAATACTGTCTTGCATAAAAAAGGGCATTAAGTCAAGGGGTGAAATATAATTTTGATTCTGGATAGGACCCTGATAAGGCCTCATCTAGAATATGGAGTGCAGTTTTGAGCTCTGGTCTTAAAGAGGAATATAAATAA
The DNA here is from genome assembly GCA_038501925.1 of Xenopus petersii. Taxonomy (NCBI): domain Eukaryota; kingdom Metazoa; phylum Chordata; class Amphibia; order Anura; family Pipidae; genus Xenopus; species Xenopus petersii. The sequence continues at coordinate 79,941,887 of CM076682.1, forward strand.
TCTAGAGAGAGTGCAGTGACATCCAACTGGTTAGAGGGATGGAAGGCATACATTACAAGGGTAGACTATTACGGTTGGAGCTGTTTTCTGTGGAAAAAAGATGACTGAGGGGACATAATAACACTTTATAAGTACATTAGAAGACTTTCCATCTAGTGGCAAGGCCAGGCCATAGTGGTTAAATCAGTTATTTTCTTAATCTGCTAATATTAATTATATTAATCAAAATTATCTGCAATTACATATAACTTATGTAATATTATATCATAAAACAAATGCCATTGCACTGTATTTGAAGCTGGAAAGATTGAATGAAAAGGCTCTAGGATTATAGCCAAAAATACTAGAGACTCAGACACAGAGAGACTCTCCAATGGACAAATGAGTAGCATTTTTTATTGAATGCAAAACACAGAAAAAAATCTGCCCATTGTGACTGATTACTGGAGAGAGAACACCCGAGATATTGCTCTAGTGATTAATTTGTCCTTATTGTCTGGCTATCAGTTTGCGGGTGAAATGAAGAAAAAGGCAAATCCATGCACATAAGAGAACAAAAGTCCTTGCAACAAACTGAACTCCCCATCAGAAACAATGTTCAATGGGGCCTATAAAATGTAAATATAGTGGATAGGAAGAGTTCAGCAAAATACTAAGCAGAAGGGAGGGTGGGAAGGGGAATAAGATGAGACACTTTACTAAATTGATCCACTACCACCGAAATAACAGTACTCCCTTTAGAGGGAGTTAATTCCACAATAAAATCCAAGTTCAAGGCCTCTCGAGAATAGGAAACGACCATAGCAGCCCTTGAGGTAACATAGTAAGTAAGGTGGAAAAAAGACACGTCCATCAAGTTCAACCTAACTGCCAGTTCATCCAGATGAAGGCAAAAAAAACCATCTGAAGCCTCACCAATTTGCCTCAGAGGGGGAAAAAATTCCTTCCTGACTCCAAAATAGCAATCGGACTAGTCCCTGGATCAGTGTACTGTGAGCTCTTATAACTCAATTTGGCCAGTCTTTCCTCATAGCTAAGATTTTCCATACCTTTCACCATCTTAGTTGCCCTTCTCTGCACCCTCTCTAATACAATAATGTCCTGTTTGAGTGATGGAGACGAAAACTGAACGGCATATTCTAGATGGGGCCTTACAAGTGCTCTATACAGTGGAAGAATGACCCCCTCCTCCCGTGACTCTATGCCCCTTTTAATACAGCTCAAGACCTTATTTGCCCTTGATGCTGCTGATTGTCATTGCTTGCTACAGCCAAGTTTATCATCTACATGTATGGCCCAACAAATGCCATGTTTGGTATCCCAAAACAAATGGCATGGTTCTGGTCACAGCTTATGCTTCTGCTTATAACAGCCACCTTTCACTTTGGGAGGAGTCCTTTACTACTTAGATGCCGCCAGGTTTTAAAGTGAGCGAACAAAGGCAAGAGTTCTGGGCAGACAAGGGAACCGAAACATGCGACAGGGAGAAAGATGATAGAGTAAGCATTGCCATGGGGAAGGTCAGGGTCAATACCAATCAGACCGAATTAGGGACCAGAAATGTAGTCGAGGACACAGGTCTGGGTCAAAACCAAACAGTAACGCAGTACAAAGTATTGGTAACAGGCAAATGTTGGTACAGGCAGCCAAATAGCAGGACTCAGGAACAGGCAAGGGTCAAGAACTGAAAACCAGATAATCACAACGAGGAAATATCTAGACCTACGCTAGGCATGGAGAAATGTGCTTAGCACCTTTAAATATTTAAATTTCACGATGCGCGTTAAAGTCATATGTTACACTGAGAATAAAAGATGTGCACGAGCAGTAAGGAAGACAGGAGGCAGCAGAGGTCCACACATACATTGGGTCAAAACTGCAATGAATTATGTGCATACATTTAAGGTTCTTTCCCTGCATTAATGACACCGAAAAATTAACATCTACGGTGTTGTTTTTGCCATTTATTAAAAGCCCAGACCATCTTTAAAAATAACAATGATTCAAAAGGGGGGCGTGGTTTGGCGCGCAAACAAGATGGCTGCATAGTCAGTGAGCTTCGTACCTAAGCCGACATTTCAGCCCGAATACAGCTTTTACAATAGCTCCTTCACATCCGGGCTGCCGTAAGGACGTAAGGGGCAGCACTTGCTATGGGCCGGAGGAAACATAAAGACCCGAATGGCACCATTTCACCCTACCTAAAGCGTTCACAGTCAGGCCGCGCCAGACGGGAGAAACAAGATGGCGGTGATCTGAGGCCCTCGACACCTAACTCCCCAGCGCAATCTTCCGTAAGTGAAAGTTCAGGGGATCCGGGGGCCTCCTCTCCTCAAACGTATAGCCAGATGGAGATGCCTGATATAGCAGAAGAATCTGCTGAAGCGCTCACCACTACCTATCTTATGACGCAGCTGCGATCCCTTCATGACCAGCTTACGGCCTCCATTTCCCAATCCATAAAATCTGCTATCTCAGACTTTAAGGCTGATTTGACTTCTCTTGGCGAACGCACAGATAAATTGGAGGGGGCTGCTGATGACCTTTTACAGCGTCAGGTTTTTCTGGAGGATGAGAATGCTGCACTTAGGGAGGAAATTGATCATTTGAAAACGCAACAGGAGGATATTGAGAACAGGGAGCGGAGAAACAATCTGCGTATTAGAGGCATCCCCAACACGGTTTCGACTCCTGATCTGCGCACATATCTCAGGGGGCTTTTTTCCTCCATAAATCCGGACTTACCCCCAGAAGCATGGAGAAAGGATAGAGCTCATAGAGCTCTGGGAAGCAATTCCTCCAACTTACCCAAGGATGTGGTGGTTCGTCTCCACTATTTTGAGAGTAAAGATTCAGTTATACAGAAGCTCCGTACTCAAAAGCAACTCTCCCACCAAGGTGAGACTTTACAAATATTTAATGATCTCTCTCTGACCACCTTGGCCAAGCGGAGATTATTGCAGCCTATTACGCAGAAACTGCGTGAACACCATCTCAACTATCGTTGGGGCTTCCCATTCAGACTAACTGTTACTAAAGATGGGCGTCAATATGTGCTTCGGGACCCCAAATTGGGCTCCCAACTACTTTCACAGTTGGGGATTGGAGGGAGAGAATCCCCACCGAAAGCTTCTTCTCCACCGTGTTCTAGGCCCTCTCCTTTATGGACCGCAGTATCGCCGAAACCGCCGCGCACTCAAGGCTCTCCTGCTGAGAGATCTACGCCAACGTCGCCTACATGAGGACTCTGGCCCATACAATTTTGTGTTACTTTCTGGATTTGCTGCAGGTGGGAGATATGGTCATCTCTGCTGTTTACCACGACCCCCTGATGCCCACCATCCATGATTGCAGTCGGATGTACGTGTTTTTCTCCTTTTCCACTCATTTGCCTACTGGTAGGCCTTCACACCATCTCACCCACCACGAGCAGGGTGACCCCGCTCATTTTCTCGTTTTCCCCTTGCGGAGGCCTTGACGGGTCGCCAAGTTTGGTTTTTACACACTGATCATGTTGGCAAGACGGGAACTTTTTCGACTTTATAGTTGGTTTTTCTATTTTGATTCTGTTCCGTTCCTTACTTTTTTATTCTTTTTATTTTTTATTTGGCACACAGAAATGAGCCCTGTGGCTGGACTAATCCCTTTTTTTCCTGGAGATCCCAATGGTCGTCTGATTCGTTTGATTGTGATGAAGCTTGCTGCACGATTTTTGACGGATTTTCGTAAATGGTTTCTGATATTTACCTGTGCATTTTGGTGGGATAATATTTGTTGGACATGTTTATTTACTTTTGTATATTTGCCTTTGCTGATAATCCAAGTTCGGAAGGATAAGTTGCATGACCCATTCAAATTATTTAATGGCTAACATTACCTCACTGAATGTCAATGGTTTGAATTCCCCGCTCAAACGAGCTTTGCTTTATAGGGAACTCAAATCCTTGAATTCCTCTATTTTTTGTATTCAGGAGACGCATCATAGGCAGTCTGATCCCTGGTATATTAAACATAGGGACTACCCGCATTGTTACCGAGCGTCAGGACCCGCGAAAAGAGCGGGGGTCGCTATATTGATTCATAAAAATAGTAATTTTACATGCTCAACTCACTTAGCTGACCCCTCTGGTCATTACCTTATCCTTTCTGGACACCTGGGTACCGTTCCTGTAATTTTGGTGAATGTGTATGTACCGAATAAGAGACCACTGGCTTTCCTTAGGAAGGTCCTGTTAAGGACTGCTTCCTTTGACAATGCTAATATGATAGTAGCTGGAGACTTCAATATGATTCATACCCCATCCAGGGATAGACAAGCGCTACATAATTCTTTGCCACCCTCGGTTACCGATCAGATTTCTGTTCAGTTCCGAACATTATTACGTTGCTACTATTTACAAGATGTGTGGAGGCTCCAAAATCCCTCTTCTAGAGAATATACATTCTATTCGCATGCACACAAAGTGCATACCAGGATAGATTATATATTTTTAACGTCTCCACTTACCTCTCTGATTTATTCTGCGAAATTACACCCCATTTCATGGGCAGATCATGCTCCGATAGAACTGATTATTCACACTACCAACCTGCACTCCCATAAGAGCCACTGGAGGATGAATGATCATTTGTTGAAGTCTCCAGCTGTCAGGGATCACATTGCTGCTCAGCTGAAGGAATATTTTCTTATTAATCAACCCTCTGTGTCCTCGCAAAATACCCTTTGGGAGGCGCATAAGGCTGTTATACGGGGTGTATGCATTGCTTCTTCTTCTTCTCTTAAGAAGAATAAGGCTTTGCAGTATGATCAACTCATGGCAGCCTTACAAAAGGAGGTGATGAGACACCCTACAATACATACCTTATCTAAAATTGTTTCCTTGCGAAATGCCTTACGAGATTTGAAGATAGCGGATGCGGATAAATTATTAACTATGTACAGACAGATCTATTATGAAAAAGCCAATAAGGCACACACGCTGTTAGCGAACAAGCTTAGAACTAAGCAGGCTCTCCAAACCCCGCAGCTTATTCGTTCTAGCAGAGGATTGGTTAGTGCACCGCAGGATATTGCTCAGGCGTTTCATGATTATTATACCCAACTATATAATTTATTTCCTGCTGGGGGTAGTGACACTTTGTCGCGGAAACAAGATGACTTTCTTCTTAAAGCCAGTCTCCCTAAATTAGATCCCTTAGATGTGGAATCCCTTAACAAACCGATTACTACTGAAGAACTTCTTGAGGTGTTGAAAGGCATGCCGGCAAATAAATCTCCGGGTCCGGATGGGCTGCCATATGGCTACTATAGAACATTTCAGGAATTGTTAGTACCGCGTATGGTTCCATTATTTAATGATTGGATGTCAGGTACACCAATACCTAATACAGTACTCAACTCCTATATTACCCTCATTCCGAAGCCGGAGAAAGATCATACCCTCTGTGCCAATTACCGTCCCATTGCGTTACTTAACTCTGATTTGAAAATATTCACCAAATTGTTAGCCTCTCGGCTGAACATTATCCTCCCGAAATTGATAGATTTGGACCAGGTGGGTTTCATATTAGGGAGGAAAGCGAGTGATAACATCCGTAGGGCGATATCGATAACTGATTATATTAACAAACATAAGATACCATCACTTCTCCTTAGTTTGGACGCAGGAAAGGCGTTTGATCGCTTGCGATGGAGTTTTATGTTTCGGACGCTTCACAGCATGGGATTTCACGGCCCCTTTATCTCAGCCTTGCATTCCCTTTATTCTACACCATCTGCACAGGTCAAACTTCCAGGGGTCTTGTCACAGCCTTTGCAGATAAGTAATGGTACACGACAAGGCTGCCCCTTATCCCCACTTCTGTTTGCTTTATGTATTGAGCCACTTGCAGCAGCCATACGGCGATCCCCTGACGTATTTGGAGTTGTAGTGGGTACACAGACATTTAAGATAGGATTGTATGCAGATGATATTTTGTTGACACTTACTTCTCCGCAAACTTCTCTGCCAAACCTTCACCAGATATTGGAGAACTATGGACACTTATCAGGGTATAAAGTTAATCATGATAAGTCTGAGGCACTCCCTCTTCACATCACGGGTTCACACTTAAAACTTTTGCAGCTTAATTTCCCATACCGCTGGCCTTTAGAATCTCTCAAATACTTGGGTATCAAGCTTACAGCAGACTATGCTTCCTTATATAAACAGAATTATGTGCCCCTCTTGACAGCTTTGAAACGTGATCTCCAAACATGGCATACTTATAATTTATCATGGGTGGGTAGAATAGCCGCTACTAAGATGAATCTACTTCCGCGACTCTTGTATTTTTTTGACACTCTGCCTCTGATGGTACCGAAATCAGCAATAGATAATTTACAACGGGCGATTATGAACTTTGTATGGGCGGTAAAGACATAGTATAGCGCGTCACACATTGTTTGCCCATCACACGCAAGGCGGATTGGCGATCCCTAACTTGTCAAATTATTATAAGGCTGCGCAGCTTAAACAGGCGATGGATTGGGTTGAGTATGTTCCATGTACTAAATGGGCGTCCTTGGAACTTTCTCACTGTCATACCCCACATTTGGCTTATTACTTATGGACTACCCATAAACCTCCTTGCTACCCTACTCTGTTGAGGCCGACTTTTCATTCACTGACCTTGTGACAACGAACGATAGCTAAACATAAACTTTTACCCTCCCCACCTCCGCTGTTACCTCTTTGGGGTAATCCAGATTTGTCAGCAAACTTGCAACACACTAATGTTTCTCCTACCTTCACTGTTCCTTTATTCCACCTCTCTAAGGTGTTTCACCCACTCACTAGGAAGTTAAAAAGCTACCAAGAGTGTACTTCAGACACGGGGGCAGTTACCCTTTCCAGATTTAGTTATCTTCAGTTGAGGCATTTTGTTTTGGCTTTTGTTCCTAAGGGAATACTGCCTCCTATTGATCCGCTGTCAGCATTGTGCCGCCTCTGTTATATTCAAAGGGGGCTAACATCACGGTGGTATTACTTATTGAATTCTATTGATCTGGAAACTCACCCTCATGCTTACATGCAAAAATGGGAAGCAGATCTGCAATGTTCTATAGATTTGCCCAGATGGCAGAGAATGTGGGAGAATGCTTCTAAAAGTTCTATACAGTATGCACTATTATCAAGGAAAATATTTACAAAATACAAATGAGGTGGTATCATACTCCAGCGCTATTGCATCACTTGTTCCCTCACACCTCCTCCCCCAAGTGTTGGAGATGCAATACTGGGGAGGGTAATATTTTACACATTTTCTGGTCGTGCCCGGTGATTTTAGGTTTTTGGGACTCTGTGTGCAAATGGTTAGGCAAAGTGCTTCCCTCACCTATACCTAAAGATCCGATTATACTTGTCTTAGGGGATACCATACCTCACGTAGCCACTCCGCTGCAGAGACTGGCAAACTCTATTTTATCAGCAGCTAGGTGCTGTATAGCCAGTAAATGGAAGGGGACATCCCCACCTTCTGAACTTGAGTTGTTAAATCGGATCAGGTATGTCAGACGGATGGACTTTTTAACGGCTTTGCGTAATGACACAATTGACCGCTTTAATAGTATTTGGGGCAACTGGGATATAGCCCAGGAGATACTTTCTAGTTGACATATTTTGCCACTCCTGCTGCCTTCCTTATTTGCCCAATTGTATCGTGCTGGGATGTTCGTACCACTTTCTTATGTCTGCTCGGGGTGTCCTGTATCTGAGATGTTGCTGCTGCTGTGCTGAAACTCATTTGTGTGTATTGCTATGTTGGGTTTTATGTTACTTCTTTTTCATCACTTTTGGCTTATTGTATACACTGTGCCATTTGATTTTCAGCTGTCAGATTGCACTTAATGAGTGATTATTTACCAGAGAAGAATTTTATATGTGTACTATGCAATAATGTTTTCTGCTGGATGCTGTGATATGTTATACCAAATGTGAAAATACTGTACACTTTTATGGTGATGTTTTTCTTTTTGTTTAATAAAAATATTTTGAAAAAAAAAAAACAATGATTCAAAAGATTCAATAGGTAACAATTTTTTATTGATTTAAAAGTGTTTTACTAACAAATATACCACATGAATACAATTTGCTCTTATTTTAGCAAGATTTTAAGAAATTTGTACGTGAACAGAGATTATGAAAACTGTGGTCATTCCTTGTCAGAGCTGGGCCACACTGGCCAGGCACCCTAGGCGACCTGGCTAGCCGCAGTGTCGGATGAGCGTGCACATGCCCAAGTTGCGCAGAAGCCCCAATCATCATACAGGAAGATGAGGAATGAGGGGACCGGACATGGGGTAGGCGACAGAGCAGGTACGTGCCTGGCACCCCCCCCAGCTTTGCGCCCTAGGCACGTGCTTACTCTGCCTACCCCTAGTTCCGGCTCTGTTCCTTGTAAATGAAGACACAGGAAGCATATCAGGTGCAAGATTAGTTGTTATCTGATCCACATAACTAACGAAAAGAAGTGTATTAGGCATTACTATAAACAAGTAAAATAAATAGTGCAAATAAATTCACAACAATACTGAGGTCAGGATTCCAACCAGTGCAAAACTGCAACTTTCAGATTTTCATGTATTACTTTTCAAAAGCCAAAATTTCAGATTATTGTATCCATCCAGAGTTAATGAAGCCCAATATAGTGAAGATCTCTGAAGAGATAATAATTTATCATTCAATGCATGATACCATATAGAGCAACAAGTGTGTGAAATACAACAGAAGCAGTTTAAGGGCATACAGTGTAACAGAGAGTAGCAGCCCAAAGGTTTTGAAAAAATAGTTCTAGAACATGTTAAGGTATAAGCAGGCACATAAGGAGATCACACCTTTCAGCAACTCTGTCAATTACTTCCTCAACATCTAGACTCATAAGATCTACTTTTTCTGTTGCCATTAACATAAATGACTCCAAGTGCTGTTGTGATATAGAGCTTCTTAATCTGCTTTTGATAAACTTTAATGTAGAAAAGCTTCTCTCACATGCTACTTATGATACAGAGTCAAAAGTAATTTGTATGCCAATCCAATCACATTATATGCATCAGTTAATAGATTGTACATTTGTAGTAACTGATAGCAGCATACATGGCAGTTCTTACATGTTGAACAACTCTTGTTCACCAATTCCACCTCAGACTCAGTGTCCTGGTCTTTAGCTTTTAACGGTGATTGCGACCCTGACTGTGTACTCATCAAGTGCAGAGGCCTTTAATTTGTCCCAATGTGCTGCAAGACTTGTTAGTTCAAATTGTAAATTTTCAGCTGTGGCCCTTTCATCGTATTTCAGCAACAGTTTGCTTAGTACTTGCAGTGCTAGGGTGGCAAGTCCTTTCTCTCTTATAACCGAAAAATTTTTTGGGTCCAAACAAGCAAAATCAGCATAAATGCTGCTATGTGCGGCAAACTGTTGATGCATGCTCTTTAGGACTGTATCCAAGATAAGATTGTGGACCTGAATGCTGATAGCTGTAAGAGCATTTGGAATAACTGTATCATCAGACAACTCATCTGGCATTTTCTTCCTCTTTCTAATTCTCTTTATAGGCAGTGATTTTTCTACCTCAAGTTCCAAATCTTTATATTTATGCTGAATCTGCTCATCTGCCCATTTCACAAATTTATCTGTAACTTCTATGACAGTATCAAAAGATCTTTCCAAAATTTTCAGATTTTCTTCTACTCCATTCACCATCTGATAAGCTGTTAAAATCTCCATTCCAGAAGTCTGAAGATATTCGGATAATGGGGTTGTTAGCTCAAAAATATGCAGGAAAACCTTAGCAGTGAGGATAGTCTCGTACCTTAAAAGAGAATCACAAAAGCCCTTCACTTTTACACGGGCATCTGGACTAGACTGATGTTTCTTCTGAAATTCTGAAAGCATTGCAATAAGGCAAAACATAAAGACCAGAGTCTGGTTTTGAAAAGTTGCCAAAAACTTTTCGCAATGCTGCACCTTTGGACCACCAGCGGGTTTCACCAATCACTGACAGCCTACGGCGGTGAGGATCCTGGCTGATATTTTCCCACAAATCCATGCGAAGATATGAATCACGGATAAACACTGCTATGTCATTTAGTAAAGAAAACAGTGATGCACTCTGAATGGTAGCATTTGTTGTATCTGAAAGCACTAAGTTCAGAGAATGTGCATAAACACCATACATGTATCTGGCCAGGGGATATCGTTGTCAACCATGTTGAAAAACCATTATATTGTCTTTGCATTTTTGCTGCCCTATCTGTAGAATTGCCACCACATTTACGCACATCTATTTTACAATAGCATTTTCATTACCCTTTGGTGTAAGGATTCCCCAGTGCATGATTTGCAATCCACCACAGCAAGAAGTCTTTTATGAACCTGAGTAGTACATAACGAACAATAACTGAAAGCTGATCTCATGATGCAATGTCCTGGGATGTATCAATCTATACTGAAAACATTCCTGCATCCCTCACTTGCCTTGAATAAGCAGCCATATGGCTTCAATAACTGCATTAACTGTTGTTTTTGAAAGCAGTGTGAATAGAGAACCTCTACCCTTAGTTCCCTTGGAATGCCTCTTTTTACTTTTTTCTATGCATTTGTTGACATGTTCTTGAATACAGATGTCATATTTACTCAAGAGGAGAACCAGCTCAAGAAAATTACCATGGTCTAGATTAGGATCCTGCAGGGTGTATGCTGCCTCAAATTTGTCTCCTCTGTAGCTAAGGCCACATTTTCCAATAAGTTTGACAATGCTCACCACCCTCTCTACAATCTGTCATCTTTTTCTGACCTGCTCACGATGAGCCAACACATTTGATTGTGATTTATCAGGCTGCTTACGTCTCCACTGGTAGCCTTTAAAAAATATGCTTCTGCACTATTTTGGTGACTCACACTTTTTTCATGTTCTTTTATTCGTTGATGGATGTGTCTCCAGTCTTTAGTTCCATCAATGAAATAATTGTTTGTTATAGGCTTTGAAAATGCTAGACAAACAGAGCAAAAAAAAAGCCCTTCTTTCTTCATAGAATGTTAGCCACTTTCAATTTGTTCCATCTTTAAGATATAAATTCTGTTTTACTGTAAGAGTAGCAGTGTCTTGTTTGGGGTGGTAACTAAAAAACATAAGACAGCTGACTTTTGTTTGGGTGTGAAAAGTAGTTAAAAGTTAAATGTTCACTTTCTGCAGAGTTTTTTTCATCAAACACATGAGAAGCATCCTGTAATGAAGCAAAAGATGCAACAGCCTCTGGTGAAGTGATAGCCACAGGAGAAGCAGCATGTAATGAAATGATAGCTGCAGGAGCACCCTCAGCGGATGATTTTTCAGCTGCATAATTATCAATTGGTGTAGAAGAACCAACAGCATAAGCATTTTTGGGGGGGTACAGTGCACATCTCAGAAGGAGAGAGAGGACATGAAGAGTAGACCACTGGAGCAGCCCCAGGAATTGGATTGGATGCAACAAGATCAGCTGCAGGACATTAAGGGGGAAATTTACTTAAGATCGAATATCGAGGGTTAATTAACCCTCGATATTCGACTGTCGAAGTGAAATCCTTCGACTTCGAATATCGAAGTCGAAGGATTTAGCGCTATTCGTTCGATCGAAAAATTTTAATCCATCGATCGAACGATTTTTGTTCGACCAAAAAAAGATAGCTAAGCCTATGGCTAACATTGACTTTGGTAGCTTTTAGGTGGCGAACTAGTGGGTCGAAGTTTTTTTTTAAAGTGACAGTACTTTTAGTTTTTTAGTTCGAATCGTTCGATTCGAAGTCGAAGTCGAAGGTTGAATTAGCCCATTCGACGGTCGGAGTAGCCACAAAAAACATTCGAAATTCAAAGTTTTTTTTCTCTATTCCTTCACTCGAGCTAAGTAAATGGGCCCCTAAGTGTAGTCTTCTAGAGCAGAAAGAGGTGATGGATGCAGATTAAATGAGTAGACATACTGTAGATGAAGGTTCAGGGTCAGCAACTTTCTGGAAGAATAAATCTGATAATTTTGCACATTTATCAGCGCCTGCTTCTAGATTTCTCCTCTTCTTCTCTCTGACTTTCTCAGCACCACCCATTTTTCCATTTTCGAGTTATTTTCAGATCTATCTTATTCTGATTATCGCACACGCTGCAAAATTTTTAAGAAAAGCATCCACATTCCAATCATACAAGTCATAAACAAATACAGAAGGAGTACATTTAGTTTCTGGGCTAAAGGAAAACTAATAATGCATCCTGTAAGATACATACCAATAGGTATTTACATGTATGTTTGCTTATCATTTACAGTAGGGGGTACACTACTCAGTACACTACTCAGAGTTCCCTGTATAACTCAGCCTGCAGCCTTTATATGGTCACAGAACAACCCCTCAGTGACTTCTAATAGCCTTATCATTTACAGTAGGGGGTACACTATCCCTTATAATACATGAGTGATACTCAAAGTTCCCTGTATAAGTCAGCCTGCAGGCGTGTGCTTTTATATGGTACACTAGTGTCTTTTTTAATTAATATAGTTAAGTACAAATTCTCATCCTTCAAAAGGGCACTCAAACTAATAAAACTAGCAGAACTTACATACTAATGTATGTGCTAAAATGTATCAGTGCAGTTGCTTATAGAAATCATAAACAGTTAGAAATTAAAGTGAAGGTCTAAGTGGCTGTTATAGGGAACTGCTCTGGAATCAGCCCCAGTTTATTTATTAAAGGCAAGGTGGCAAATGCAATTCTAATAAGGTACAGTATCTCCATAATTCCATAGATCATACAGAATAATTCATTAAAAAAATCAACTGGTCATTATTCATGGTTTTCCAGTTATATATTTTTTGTTCAGCAGCTATGTGGTTGCTAGGGTCTTGTTTTTCCTAGAAACTAGGCAGTGGCTTGAATGAGGGACTTAGGGCATATTTATCAAAGAGTGAAGTTAGAGACCAGTTTCTCTAGTAGTGGTGGGGAGGAAAGTATATTCAGGCCTAAGCAGATTGTGGTTGTAGGAGACTCAATTATTAGGAAAGTGGATAGGGTAATTTGTCATCCGGATCGCTACAACCGAACAGTTTGCTGTCTACCTGGTGCCAGGGTTCGGCATATGGTTGATCGGATAGACAATTTATTGGGTGGGGCTGGGCATGACCCAGCTGTCTCAGTGCATATCGGTACTAATGACAAAATAAATGGTAGATGGAAGACCTTAAAGAATAATTTCAGGGATCTAGGCTCTAAGATCAAGGAAAGGTCTTCCAATGTCATCTTTTCTGAAATTTTGCCTGTGCCACGTGCAAGTTTAGGGAGCTAAATGCGTGGCTCAAGTCTTGGTGCAGGATGGAAGGGTTTGGGTTCCTAGAGCACTGGGGTGATTTTTCGTTGGGGTACAACCTATACAGTCATGACGGTTTGCACCTCAATGGAAGGGGGTCCGCGGTGCTAGGGAAAAGAATGGCTAAGAGGTTGGAGGAGTGTGTTTAAACTAGGCAAGGGGGGGTGGGTGAGATAAAGAATTATGGGGAAGCTAGGGTAGACGGGGCAGTGGGGTTAGTAAGGTGTCATGGGGGAGGAGTGAGGGGGCATACAGTTTACCAGCTAAGGAGGTCCCTCTTTTACAAGGAAAACAGAATATTACTCACTTAACATTTAATTCTCCACTAAGTAATGCAAATTTCAAAAGTAAAAGTAGTAACCTCTGCTGTATGCTGGCAAATGCACAGAGTTTGTCAGGTAAAATGGGAGACCTAGAATTAATTGCATGCAATAAAAATTATGATATAATTGGTATCACTGAGACCTGGTGGGATGAAACATGTGACTGGATTGTGAATTTAAATGGTTACACCCTTTTTAGGAGGGACAGAGGGATTAAAGAGGGTGGAGGAGTGTGTTTGTATGTAAAGCCTGAATTAAAGTCATGCGCTAAAGATATAACAATAGCTGGCACTGGTGAGGGTGTAGAATCACTCTGGGAAGAGATTTTGACTGGGCAAAAGGTAACAAAAAGAATTATCATTGGTGTATGCTATAAACCACCTTGTATAAGTGTTGAGTATGAAGCCCAGCTACTCTTGCAGATACAAGCGGCTTCACAGCTTGCACTGGTAAACTGATTTGTTTGCTTAAGAAACACTACTAATGTTTATATAAATAAGCTGCTGTATAGCAATGGGGGCAGCCATTCAATGGAGAAAAGGCTCAGGTTATACAGCAGATAACAAATAAGCTCTGTCTGTCTAATGGTGTTATCTGTTATCCATTAGTTAACCTGTGCCATATAGCCGTTTTTCAATTTCCGCCATTGCTCCACAGCAGCTTGTTTATATGAACTATAGTAGTGTTTCTGAAGCAAACAGATGAGTTTTACCAGTGCAGGGCAACATTACATTACTTTTTCATTACTTTAAAACACTTTTATTTTTTGACGTTACTGTTCCTTTAACACAAAGTTTAAAAGTTATATTAATTATACTTTTTGTAGTGTTTTTAGGTGTATACAATCCTTTTATCGCTCAAGACACTTATCTTTTACACTAATAAACTATAGAATTAATGGACTTCCTAATTTGATAACTCCGTTCTGTAATCTTCAACTGGAATTCCTTTGACATGTTCTCACATGTAATGCAAAATTATAGCAACCAAGTGTAGCCATAAAATGTAAATACTCTTTATTTAAGCAATCCATAAAGATACTTCTACTAGAAAATCTACTATCTACTAGAAATATTGCTAATGCCAACTTATTGGAAATTATTTAAATAATATATAACATTAAATAATGTGTAATATAGGATTGATAATAATGCTAAACAAGTATTTTAGTAAATTGCCTATAATATATTATAATAAAGGACACCTTCTCTACCCATTTTCTCTCTTTTTATTGTCTCATTTGATTTTATAAAGTTTCTCTTTCTAACTGCCATCAGAAATGCCTGTATTTTCACATGTTTTTCATTAAACATATTATCTTATTATTTTATAGGTATATATCAGTTCAGCTCCACTGAATCAGTTGCAATCGGAAATGCAATAGGTAGAATAAAAGCCAATGATGAAGATATGGGCAAAAATGCTGAAATACACTATAAAATCATTGATGGAGATGAAGAAGGTCATTTTGATATCACCACAGACAAGGAAACACAAGATGGAATAATAACAGTTAAAAAGGTTTTTCATATTTTTACATAGTTTTATTTTACTTTAAAATTGCAAAACAATGTGAAAACAACATCAAGCAGTTTACTGAAACTGAAAGTCCATTACTTTTCAAATGTCTTTTCAACATGTTCAAATGTTGGGTGCCAAGCCCCAAAACTATAGCCACAACAGTACAATAATATAGACAGGCAGAACAAACATACTACATATATATACATATTATATACAGGTATAAAAATGATTTTCCCAGTTTATTAAAACAGCACTCATTGTAAAATTAGATTTTTGTATATATATATATATATATATATATATATATATATATATATAACAAACAAGGGAAAGTTGCGCTCACCGCTATTTTTTAAAACCATTAGGCGGGAGTGCAATGAGGGTGTGACCACAAAATACATATAGTCAAATACAAGAGGTCCTCTGCACTCAACCCATTATCAATATATTTAAGACAGCGACATTTTGTGCATACTGCTACTAAAAAATGCCTTACCCTTTAAACAACACAGGGATTGTTTGTCCATATATTGCAATATATTTAAGCTGGCCAACTATGTCAACGTCATCCCATATCTGGCCAGTCCTACTCTTAATTTTCATCTGATTCATTAAGAATTCAATTGCTTAATTACACATTTTACAAAGGGAATAAGTTTTACCTGCAACTTACTAGCTGCTTTCAAAGTACTGTAAACCTCCATACTTGGCTGCCCTTTTATTAGACACCAGTGGGATCACCTGACTATAGCTGGGAAGGGTGGGAGCTACAACATGGAGCTGGTCACTGCTCCTGTATAACTATAACAAACAAGGGAAAGTTGCGCTCACCACTGTTTTTTAAAACCATTAGGCGGGAGTGCAATGAGGGTGTGACCACAAAATACATATAGTCAAATACAAGAGGTCCTCTGCACTCAACCCATTATCAATATATTTAAGACAGCGACATTTTGTGCATACTGCTACTAAAAAATGCCTTACCCTTTAAACAACACAGGGATTGTTTGTTCATATATTGCAATATATTTAAGCTGGCCAACTACGTCAAAGTCATCCCATATCTGGCCAGTCCTACTCTTAATTTTCATCTGATTCATTAAGAATTCAATTGCTTAATTACACATTTTACAAAGGGACTAAGTTTTACCTGCAACTTACTAGCTGCTTTCAAAGTAAACCTCCATACTTGGCTGCCCTTTTATTAGACACCAGTGGGATCACCTGACTATAGCTGGGAAGGGTGGGAGCTACAACATGGAGCTGGTCACTGCTCCTGTATAACTATAACAAACAAGGAAAAGTTGCGCTCACCACTATTTTTTAAAACCATTAGGCGGGGGTGCAATGAGGGTGTGACCACAAAATACATATAGTCAAATACAAGAGGTCCTCTGCACTCAACCCATTATCAATATATATATATATATATATATATATATATATATATATATATATATATATATATATATATATATATATATATATATACAAAAATCTAATTTTACAATGAGTGCTGTTTTAATAAACTGGGAAAATCATTTTTAAGTTTTAAGAAATTGGGGTGGCCCTGACTAGGTTCAAGGGGGCTTAAACTGACATCATTTGGCAAACAATGTCTAAAACCCATAAAGCTATAAAAATAGGACTATTTTGCAATAACCATTGGCTTATGCTAGCTTATTCAATATCAGATACAATATACTGTCGTATTATTACAGTTATAAACTATACAAGTCTACATTATTGTTACCACCATAGCAATGGTATAATTGGGTCAGATTCATAATGGCTTCCCTCTGGTCTGCAGTCCTCACATACTGACTTGTCCCAGGTTCCTCTGTCTCTTCTCCCAGGCTGCTTCACATTATGAAAATGGCATTGTCATGTTTTAGATCTTTCTAGTTAATGAGATACTAGATCTCATACCTGTACTACAAATAAGAACATGTGGCAAATCTAATGTGCTCAGCAATGCTTACTATGCTCAATGCTCAATTTTTATGTTATACATGTATGGGAGCTGTTATCCAGAATGCATTGGACCTGGGGTTTCAGGATAAGGCGTCTTTCCATAATTTTTTTTTTGCAGAATAGGTCTGTTTTTGATCAAATTCGAATCGCACAAATTGAAGTAACTGCATTCAAACAAATTTGATTCAAAGTTTTCAAAAGTCCACCAGTTGATTCCTAATAGATTCTAGGAGGTCCACCATAGGCTAAAACAGCAATTTGGTAGATTTTAGATGGCAAATAGTCAAAGTCTTATTTTTAAAGAGACAGTACATCATAAATTTTCATATTCAAATTTTTTTCAAATTCAAATAGAATTTGGACTATTCCCTAGTCACCATAGTCGAAGTACATAAAAATTAGCTTGAAATTCGAATTTTTTTATTTTGGATTTTCCACTTCACCCTTTGATAAATCTGCCCCTTAATGTGCACATTTATCAAGGGTCAAATTTCAAATTCATGTGAGTTTTTTTTAACTCTCCTAAATTCTTACAAATTCTAAATTCAACCAATCAAAATTTTTTTGAAAAATCGAATTTAAAGTCAGAAGAATTGAAACTACTCAAATCAAATTGAATCTAATTCTAACTCGATTCAAGTTTGAATTGATCCCTGGACCTCTCCCAATGACTTAAACAGCAAGTTGGCAGGTTTTAGGTCCCGAATAGTCGAAATTCAATTCTTAAAGGGCCAGAGTATGATAAATCTCAAAAATCAAATTCAATTTTTTTTTTTTTTTTAAAAAAAAAAGCTCAAATCAAATTTGGATTACTCCTTATTCAAATTTGAGAGGTTTGACCTGAAAAAAATGCAACAATTCGAATTTGTTAAAGTTTTGAATTGAATTTGGGTCAATTACATTCATCCAAGTTTCAATTTTTTTTAATAAATTTTGATTGGCCAAATTTCAAATATATGGGAGTTTAAGGGAGTTTTAAAAACTCACATGAATTTGAAATTCGACCTTTGATTAATGTGCCTTTAAATAAATAAATAAATTAAAAAAATATATATATATATATATATATATAT
Organism: Xenopus petersii; assembly: GCA_038501925.1. Classification (NCBI taxonomy): domain Eukaryota; kingdom Metazoa; phylum Chordata; class Amphibia; order Anura; family Pipidae; genus Xenopus; species Xenopus petersii. The sequence continues at coordinate 79,960,150 of CM076682.1, forward strand.
ATATATATATATATATATATATATATATATACTGTCTATATATGTATATATATATATATATAGATAGATATATATATATATATATATATATATATATATATATATATATATATATATATATATGTATAGTAAAGTTACATTGAGATTATAAAACAACATACATTTGAAATTTGACCTTTGATAAATGTGCCTTTAAATAAATAAATGAAAAAATAGAAAAAAAAAAATATATATAAAATAAAGTTACATTGAGATTATAAAACATCATATTACACCACACTCACAGGTCTTTAGTGATGGACAAAAAAAAATACATCTATTGAACTGATGTTTCGGTCTCAGCAGTGACCTTTATAGAGACCATTATACAGTGCCGTACAAGAGCAACCTAAATACCCTCCCACTAAAAGCACCTAGAAGTCTGTTGCCATAGTAACAGTAGTAAACACCAGGTTTTTAAACCTTAACTCTGTGAATTCAAAGCGAGTGTGGGAGCTGCTAAGTGAGTGTTGCAAGTGATCTAAGTTTTGAATGTGAATTAAGTGTTAAGCAGCGTTAAAAACCTTAAGGCGTTGGTGTTTGTTGTGCATGCTGGGAGTGCTGGGTGCAAGAAGGGAGTAAGTGCAAATAACTGCTGTGTATTCTGAGCTCTAAAAAGTTCTGAACTGGCATGTATGGAGCAGGGTGACTCTCAGAGCAACCTGGAAGTCAGTGGATCCAATTCTGGTGGTGGGGGAGTGCAAGGAAGGAAAGGCAGGTTCTAGTTATAGGGGATTCAATTATTAGAAAGGTGGATAGGGCAATCTGCCATAAGGACCCTGCTTGCCTGGTGCTAGGGTTCGGCATGTGGTGGAACGAGTGGACAGATTACTGGGAGGGGCAGAGGAATACCCGGCAGTCTTGGTACACAAAAGTACCAATGACAAAGTTAGAGGAGGTGGTAAAGTCCTCAAGAACAATTTTAAAAACTAAGTGCAAAGTTGAGGGCGATGTCTTTCAAGGTAATTTTCTCAGAGTTATTACCTCTGCCACAAGCAATGCTAAGTAGACAGCAGGCACTTAGAGATTAATGCATGGCTGAGAGATTGGTGTAGGGAGGAGGGCTTTGGGTTTTTGGAGAACTGGGCTGATTTCTCAGTCGGCTAAATGCTCTTTGCTAGGGGTGAGCTGCACCTCAATGATGATGGTGCAGCTGTTTTGGGGGTAAAAAGATGCAGGTTGAGAGTGTTGTTCCATTAAATAATGGTACCAGTATGGTTGTAACAGATACAGAAAAGGCAAATGTGCTAAATCTTCTTTTTCTTCAGTGCATACAATAGAGGAGTCTGAGTTCCCAGGCTCACTTCATAGCTGCACTGATGGTTCGGCTCAATCTAGTTAGTCGCTGACTCAAATATGATGCATAAAGCTTTATTAAAAATCAATGTAAACAAGGCTCCAGGGCCTGATGGCATACACCCTCGAGTTCTAAGAGAGCTTAGGTCAGTTTTCTAATTCTGATCTGATTTTCTGAGATTTGCTTTCATCTGGTATGGTACCTATGGATTGGAGAAAAGCTAACGTCATTCCAATATTTAAAAAGGAATTAAAATCTCAGCCTGGCAATTATAGGCCTTTAATTTTGACATCTGTGGTGGGCATATAATTTGAAGGCTTGTTAAGGGATCCCGTTCAAAAAATCTAGTGAATGGCATTATGAGCAGCAATCAGCATGGCTTTATGAATGATAGAATTCATAGTCCAATTAAGGTTTAGGTGAAGGCACTGGCCTATCCACCCGCCAGCAATTATGCAATCAAAAAAACGAACTCCCATACCTTGGGGCAAATTTACTAAAGAGCGAAGTGACTTGCCTTCGCCAACTCAGTTTCCTAAAAAAATAGTTGAAAAAGTCCCAAAAAACGCTGGTGGCTTTTCCTTTTCCAGGGCTTAAAAATAGCGTAAATTTTTTTGGGGGTAACTGGCTTCCCCCCTACATTACCTAATATATGGCACAGAAACTATACACTGGGCTCATGTGTAGAACAATATAACAACTATTTTATTTTATTAAGGTTTCCTGGGCTTGTGTAGTGTAATGTATTTGCTGCAACATATACGTCCATTGAACTTTAACTTCCCGACGTATGCAAATTAGCCAATGCTAGTGCAACTTTGCTTTGCTTGGTGCAGTAATGCTAGCGCAAGTTCACCAGCTTTTGGTGCCCTGGTTGCAACAGATTTTAGTCAATTAGTGTTGTCCTTGTGAATCTACACCGGGCGAAGTGTTGCACTGTGAGCGAAGTGTTGCACTGTGAATTTGCCCCATAGTCTGCTGCAAAAAGGGATTTCCCAAAATTTATTCCATGGTGCTCTTGAACACTTCACAGTGATCATTGTGAAGTGTTCAAGAGCACCATGGAATAAATTTTGGGAAATCCCTGTTTACAGCAGACAAGTGTTCATTTTTTCTGATTTATGAAGGATAGATCATGTCAGACAAACTGTCAATCTGGGCAGCTAAATGGCAAATGAGATTCAATGTTGATAAATGTAAAGTCATGCACCTGGGATGTAAAAATATCAAAGCCACTTTTATCCTTAATAGGACTGCACTAGGCAAATCCATTATGAAAAAGGACCTTGGAGACCTTGTAGATGTTAAACTTGGCTGCAGCAAGCAATGCCAGTCAGCAGCATTAAGTGCAAATAAGGTCTTGAGCTGTATTAAAAGGGGCATTTAATCATGGCAGAAAGCGGTCATTCTTCCACTGCATAGAGCACTGGTAAGGCCCCATCTAGAATATGCCGTACAGTTTTGGTCTTCATCTCTCAAACAGAACATTATTGTATTAGAGAGGGTCCAGAAAAGGGCATCTAAGCTTGTAAAAGGTATGGAAAATATTAGCTATGAAGAAAGACTGGCCAAATTGGAGATGTTCACGCTGGAGAAGAGGCATTTAAGGGGTGCTATGATAACTATGTATAAATATATAAGGGGATCATGTAATAATCTCTCTAATGCTTTATTTACCAGTAGGTCTTTCTAGCTGACACATGGTCACGCATTCCATAGAAGAAAAGGGGTATCGCCTAAATATTCGAAAGGGGTTTTTTATAGTGAAAGCTGTGAAGATGTGGAATCCCTGAATCAGTTGTGCTCGCTGATACATTAGGTAGCTTTAAGAAGAGGTTGGATGGCTTTTTAGCAAGTGAGAGAATACAGGGTTATGGAAGATAGCTCATAGTACAAGTTGATCCAGGGACTAGTCTGATTCCCATTTTGGAGTCAGGAAGGATTTTTTTCCCGCTCTGAGACAATTTAGTGAGGCTTCAGATTTTTTTGCCTTGCTCTGGATCAACTGGCAGTTAGGCATGTTAAAAAAAGTCAAAAGGTTGAACTTGATGGACGTGTGTCTTTTTTCAACCTAACTTACTATGTTACTATGTATATGTACAGGAATGTGTCAGTGGAAGCCAGAAGCTTGCCTTACTGAGTATTTGAAAACACACACAATAGTATTATTATCTTAACATAGTGTAGATTTTATACTATTATATTAATAATGTCTCTCAACCCTCTTACTAGGTTTCTGGTACTTTTGAGCAAGGAGATAGTGAATCCACACCAATAAGCATAAATTAAAGTGATATATTGTAAAATAAATCAATGGATTGTTAGAGATAAATGATTACACTTAAACTAAAACAAAAATTACAATATTTACAGTTATAAACTATGCAAGTCTACATTATTGTTACCACCATAGCAGTGTAATAGAGGTCAGCTTCATTATGGCTTCCCTCTAGTCTACAGTCTTCACAACCTGACTTGTCCCAGGTTCCTCTGTCTCTTCTCCCAGGCTGCTATCTTCTCCAGCTGATTCCTTCTCCCTCCACTCTGTCCATGGTTCTTTTATCCTGGGTTCCTACCTGCCCCTAACCTTCCAACTGAAAAGATGCCAAGATAAACCCCCAACCTGTTGAACAAGTTTTCCCGCATACAGTAAGTTGATTTATGGTCCCTACAGCAGACATAGGCCTTAGTAGTCACAGAAAAACCTTGGTTATGATAATCAAAGTTTCATGTAAGTTTACTGGGCAACTGCTTTCCTATTATGTATCAAAACCAAGATGGCAATTTCTTACAATAGTGTCCAATCAAATTAAACATTAACTCCACCTAAAGCCTTCGACTCAGTGAAGTGGCAATACCTATGGGCAACAATGCATAAGTTTGGTTTTGGTCCTTATTTCATTAAATAGGTCCAAATGTTGTATAAAACCCCCTCAGCCCAGGTTAGAGTAAACAATCTCAACTCAAAACCCTTCCCCTTGTCCAGAGACACACGACAATGATGTCCTCCCACGCCCCTCCTATTTGCAATAGCTATAGAGCCCCTAGCCTTAAGGTTCTCGAATCACCTAGAATACGTGGCTTCCGGTTGGATCCTCGAGAGGAAAAATCGGCCCTCTATGCCAATGACGTGTTGTTATTCCTCGGAGACCACAATGAATCGTTAGAGGAAACGCACAGTGTCGTACTGGCCCGACGGGAAACCGGGAAAAAAAACCTAAATGGGACCCTGTCAGCCAGTCCACGCTCCCAATCAGTTTGTTCTTAAAAAACATCTGTTCAAGCAATCCCTCATCACATGGGCCAAGCTTCCTGTAACCTTGTGGAGATGGATGAACATATACAAAATGATATACTTACCAAAATTTTATATGCTTTATTAAACTCTCCAGTTTATATCCCACTCTCATTCTTTAGAAGAGTCACATCCATACTGATCCCATTCTTATGGGCTAACAAAACACCTAGAATTTCGTGGGAATCGTTAACTGCCCCCACAGATAGGGGTGGTCTTGGTCTCCCACATCTCAATCTCTACTACTTAGCAGGGCAGTTGTATCATATACACTTGTGGTTCCATCCTAATAAAGACAACCCAAGTAGCTCATTGCTGGGAGCCCTAGTGGGCTCGCTATAGGCACTCCACAGTGTCCCCTATAGGAGGCTAGAGGATTACGATTCACTACCCACTACCATTTCTACTCCCTGCAAGGCATGGATATCGGCGTGCAAACTTTCAAAAGTATCTGCCCCCCTAAGATCTCCACATTTACCGCTATGGAGAAACACAAACCTGCCCCACCTGCAAACTTTACAAGACTTCTTTTAGTGGCCCCAAAAGCACATTAGGTCCCTAGGCGATCTGCTGATAGATTCCAGGTTCCACACTATGGACCAAATTAAACAACTAACCGCTCAACCAGAAATCCACTGGTTTAGATATCTGCAACTCAGAGAGGCCTTTAGAGCTCAGTTCTCTACACTCCAGATTACATACGATGCCCCAAAATTTGAAGAGATACTCTGGGACCCTAAAGTTGGGAAACTGATTTCTAGGCTTTACCATTCATTAATCACTTGCCTACCGGCCCGTTCGTCAAAACTAGGGATGTAGCGAACCGCCGACAATGTGTTCGCGAACACCGGCAAAAAATGCGAACAGTTCGCGAACTTCGAACATCCGAAAATCGTTCGATTCGAACGATCGAAGGATTTTAATCGTTCGATCGAACGATTTCCGTTCGAATCGAACGATCGAAGCCATTGGATCGAATGATTTCATTCGATCCAATGGCTTCGATCGTTCGATTCAAACGAAAATCGTTCGATTTTAGCGATCGAATGGTCGAATGGTCGAACGATTTTGACGCGAACGCCTATTGGCGAACGTCGCGCGACGTTCGCGAACTTGCGGCGGACGCGAACTAGTTCGCCGGCAAACAGTTCGCTACATCCCTAGTCAAAACCCAGCAGAAATGACAGAGCATGATTCCCTCAGTAGACTCAGATAATTGGGACGAGGTCACAGATGACTTGTATGGGTTTTTAATATATATTAAAGACCGACTTATTCAATTTAAACTCATACACCAGCTTTATCTCACTCCTGTCAAGCTTAAAAAAATTGGGAGAGCCAGTGAAGCAAAGTGCCCTAAATGTAGACTACCAGAAGCCACATTCGCTCACCTAATATGGGAATGCCCACAGATTGGATAAGTTTCGTATAGATCCATTATTAGGAAAGTGGATAGGGTAATTTGTCGTCCGGATCGCTACAACCAAACCGTTTGCTGTCTACCTGGTGCCAGGGTTCGGCATGTGGTTGATTGGATAGACAAATTATTGGGTGGGGCTGGGCATGACCCAGCTGTCTTAGTGCATATCGGTATTAATGACAAAATAAATGGTAGATGGAAGACCTTAAAGAGTGATTTCAGGGATCTAGGCTCTAAGATCAAGGAAAGGTCTTCCAATGTCATCTTTTATGAAATTTTAACGGTGCCACGTGCAAGTTTAGGAAAACAGCGGGAGTTTAGGGAGATAAATGGGTGGCTCAAGTCTTGGTGTAGGAAGGAAGGGTTTGGGTTCCTAGAGCACTGGGCTGATTTTTCCTTGGGGTACAACCTATACAGTTGTGATGGTTTGCACCTCAATGGAAGGGGGTCCACGGTGCTAGGGGAAAAAATGGCTAAGAGGTTGGAGGAGTGTTTAAACTAGGCAAGGGGGGGTGGGTGAGATAAAGAATTATGTGGAAGCTAGGGTAGACGGGGCAGTGGGGTTAGTAAGGGGTCATGGGTGAGGAGTGAGGGGGGCATACAGTTTACCAGCTAAGGAGGTCCCTCTGTAACAAGCAAAACAAAATAATACTAACGTAACATATAATTCTTCACTAACTAATGCAAATTTCAAAAGTAAAAGTAGTAACCTCTGCTGTATGCTGGCAAATGCACAGAGTTTGCCAGGTAAAATGGGAGACCTAGAATTAATTGCATGCTCTAAAAATTATTATATAATTGGTATCACTGAGACTTGGTGGGATAAAACATGTGACTGGATTGTGAATTTAAATGGTTACACCCTTTTTAGGAGGGACAGAGGGATTAAAGAGGGTGGAGGAGTGTGTTTGTATGTAAAGCCTGAATTAAAGCCATGCGCTAAAGAAATAACCATAGCTAGCACTGGTGAGGGTGTAGAATCCCACTGGGTAGAGATTTTGACTGGGCAAAAGGTTACAAAAAGAATTATCATTGGTGTATGCTATAAACCACCTCGTATAAGTGTCGAGTATGAAGCCCAGCTACTCTTGCAGATACAAACGGCTTCACAGCTGGGTCAAGTTGTTGCTATGGGTGACTTCAATTATCCAGACATTGACTGGGGTACTGGGGTTGTTAAGACAGAAAAAGCTAGTAGGTTTGTAAATATGCTGAATGACAACTTTTTATTCCAGCTCATTCAAGAACCTACTAGGAATAACTCTCTCTTGGACCTTGTAATAACAAATAATACTGAACTCATCTCTAACATTTGTGTGGGTGAGCATTTAGGGAATAGTGATCATAACATAGTCTCCTTTGAGATTCTGTTGCAGAAGCAATTCTATAAGGGAGTATCTAAAACAAGTGTTGGTGTTGAGGTGGGTAAGAAAAGACAAGCTTTTAAGGCTTTCAAGTTAGCTGGGACAGCCGAATCATTTATAAGGTACAAGGGGGCCAATAAATCATGCAAAGAAGCTATAAGGCAAGCTAAAATTGATATAGAAAAGGATATTGCAGCAAACAGTAAAAAAAATCCAAAATTATTTTTTAAATATGTTAATAGTAAAAAAATTAAGCAGGAAGGGGTAGGACCCTTACTATCAGAGGGGGGTCAGCTGGTTGATGAAAACAAAATAAAAGCGCAGATTCTGAACTCATATTTTTCATCTGTCTACACAAATGAGGAACCAATAAGTGAAGGTTTACTTCTTAATAGTCCCAGTTCTAGTAATACAACTAATGATGCATGGTTCACACATGATGAAATTCAAAACAGACTAGATCATGTTAAGATTAACAAAGGTCCAGGGCCAGATGGTATTCATCCCAGGGTACTTAGCGAGCTTAGCTCTGTGATTGCCAAACCTCTTTACTTAATTTTTCAATATTCATTGAGATCTGGCATAGTGCCGAAAGACTGGCAAATTGCTAATGTGGTGCCTCTATTCAAAAAAGGATCCCGTTCTCAGTAACAAGTTGTCTAATTCTGGGCAGTGTCATTTTGCGGCTACTAAAGCAAATAAAGTTCTGTCTTGCATAAAAAAGGCCATTAACTCGAGGGATGAAAACTGGAGTATGCAGTGCAGTTTTGGACTCCAGTCCTTAAGAGGCATATAAATGAGCTGGAGAGAGTGAGAGATGTGCAACTAAATTGGTTAGAGGGATGGAAGACTTAAATTATGAGGGTAGACTGTTAAGGTTGGGGTTGTTTTCTCCGGAAAAAAGGCACTTGCGAGGGGACATGAGTACATTAGAGGACATTATAGACAAATAGCAGGGGACCTTTTTACCCATAAAGTGGATCACCCTACCAGAGGCCACCCCTTTAGACTAGAAGAAAAGAACTTTCATTTGAAGCAACGTAGGTGGTTCTTCACATTCAGGACAGTGAGGTTGAGGAATGCACTGCCGGGTGATGTTGTGAAGGCTGATTCAGCTAATTCCTTTAAGAATGGCTTGGATGATTTTTTGGACAGACATAATATCATAGGCTATTGTGATACTAAGCTCTATAGTTAGTATAGTTATGGTATATAGAATTTAAGTAAAAGTAGGGAGGGGTGTGTGTATGGATGCTGGGTTTTCATTTGGAGGGGTTGAACTTGATGGACTTTGTCTTTTTTCAACCCAATTTAACTATGTAACGTTGCTCATAATTACACCAACTTGTACATAAGGATGTATGAGGAGACCATTTTATTACCCAAATAAGCTTCTCATTTAAGCCTATACAAATGTTACATAGATGATCTCCTACTGATATGGGGTGGGCCTGCACAGAGATGATTGATGAATAGGGATGTAGCGAACCGCCGACAATGTGTTCGCGAACGCCGGCAAAAAATGCTCACAGTTCGCGAACAGTTTGCGAACTACGAACATCCGAAAATCGTTCGAATCGAACGATCGAAGGATTTTAATCGTTCGATCGAACGATTTTCGTTCGAATCGAACGATCGAAGCCATTGGATCGAATGATTTCATTCAATCCAATGGCTTCGATCGTTCGATTCGAACGAAAATCGTTCGATTTTAGCGATCGAATGATTTTGACGCGAACGCCTATTGGCGAACGTCGCGCGACGTTCGCTAACTTGCGGCGGACGCGAACAGTCGAAGTTCGCGCGAACTAGTTCGCCGGCGAACAGTTCGCTACATCCCTATTGATGAACTAAATCACACTGGGCACCCCATTACATTAACACTGACTTACAGTACCACAGGAGTTGAGCAATTTAGTTGCATGTCTCTGCACTGTCTCCAGCTCATTTATATCCCTCTTAAGGACTGTAGTCCAAAACTGCACTGCATACTCCAGATGTGGCCTTACCAGAGACCTATAAAGAGGCATGATTATGTTTTCATCCCTTGAGTTAATGACCTTTTTTATGCAAGACAGAACTTTATTTGCTTTAGTAGCCACAGAATGACACTGCCCAGAATTAGACAACGTGTTATCTACAAAGACCCCTAGATCCTTCTCATTTAAGGAAACTCCCAACACACTGCCATTTAGTGTATAACCCATAGCGGACCCTGCTATTTGGAAGTTTTCAAAAAGAAAATAATTTCAATACAATAAGTGTGAATTGATTAAAAACAGTCCAATGAAATCAGCGCAGCTACCAATGACTTCTATAGGATCTTGACAACTTTTATCTGACAAAGTTTTGTATTAGAGTTTTTATACATCTCAAATTCTTGAGCTTTTAAGAAAACCTCTTAGAAATTCATGAACAGAAATTAAAATTCAATTCTTAGTAAATCATTAGTAGTTAACTGCTTATGTTATGCTTGAAAGTGCTGCCATATACTCAGCCTGCAGCAGTAGATTTAAAGGAGGCAAAAACCTTCTATAGAACAGTTAATCAACCAAATATTGTTGGACTACATCTCCAGTAATTTTCTGAATATTTTCAAGGGTTAAAGCATGATGGGAACTGTAACCTAACTGTAGCTACTAACCTTAAACCTGACAATTTTTCCATTTGAATTGCCACAAAAAAACCATAGGCTTAACAAGCTACATTGTTGTTACGTACAGTAGTTACACTGGGTTTAAAAAAAGACCAAGGTTCATCAAGTTCAACCCCTCCATATAAACCCCAATGCATATACACACTCATACTTACCTATTTGTACACTGACATATGTAAACCCATATCTATACTAATTGATGATTTTAGTACCACAATAGCCTTGAATATTATGCTTGTCCAAGAAATTGCCCAAGCCCCTCTTAAAGGCATTAATAGAATCTGCCATCACATCATCTCCTGCAGGGTATTACACAACCTCACTGCCTTCATTGTGAAGAACCGCCTACACTGCTTCTGAAAAGCAGTACTGAAAGCACTGTTCCTCTAGTATAAAGAGGTGGCCTCTGGTGCATTGATCCCCTGCTATCTGTTTATACTTGCCTTTTAATGTACTTGTAGAGAGGTATCACATCCCCATACAATCATCTTTTATTTCCAGAAAAAACAACCACAACCTTAACAGCACCCTCATTATTGTAATCTTCTATCCCTTTAAGCAGTTTAGTTGCATGCATTTGCACTCTCTCCGGGTCATTATTATCCTTCTTAAGCACTTGAGCCTACACATTTACTGCATACTCCAGATGAGGCCTTACCACAGACCTATCTCAAATTAAGGATGTCTGTCATTGAAGTTACTGAATTTAATTGAAAACCATTTGTACTGCAGGTAGGAAAAGTGCTGTATGTCTCTGCAGTGCTGTATTCTTGGGTGGTGAACAGCCAGAGCAAGGCATGTAGGAATTCCACCCTCACCCCCTCCTGCCAACTTTCCTGCACTTGTATTCAAGGTCTATGTAAATAACCCCCGTGTTGTGTTATTTTTTTTTTTAAATGTTTATATAATAATTTATTTATAATTTAAACTATTTTCTTATGTTTTAGCATACTATAGGTATGGGACCCATTATCCAGAAAGTTTTGGCCTGGGGTTTTCTGGATTACGGGTCTTTCTGTAATTTGGATCTTCATATAGTTACATAGTTACATAGTTACATAGTTAAATTGGGTTGAAAAAAGACAAAGTCCATCAAGTTCAACCCCTCCAAATGAAAACCCAGCATCCATACATACACCCCTCTCTACTTTTAATTAAATTCTATATACCCATACTAACTATAGAGCTTAGTTTCACAATAGCCTTTGATATTATGTCTGTCCAAAAAATCATCCAAGCCATTCTTAAAGGCATTAACTGAATCAGCCATCACAATATCACCCGGCAGTGCATTCCACAACCTCACTGTCCTGACTGTGAAAAACCCCCTACGTTGCTTCAAATGAAAGTTCTTTTCTTCTAGTCTAAAGGGGTGGCCTCTGGTACGGTGATCCACTTTATGGGTAAAAAGGTCCCCTGCCATTTGTCTATAATGTCCTCTAATGTACTTGTAAAGTGTAATCATGTCCCCTCGCAAGCGCCTTTTTTCCAGAGAAAACAACCCCAACCTTGACAGTCTACCCTCATAATTTAAGTCTTCCATCCCTCTAACCAATTTAGTTGCACGTCTCTGCACTCTCTCCAGCTCATTTATATCCCTCTTAAGGACTGGAGTCCAAAACTGCACTGCATACTCCAGATGAGGCCTTACCAGGGACCTATAAAGAGGCATAATTATGTTTTCATCCCATGAGTTAATGCCCTTTTTTATGCAAGACAGAACTTTATTTGCTTTAGTAGCCACAGAATGACACTGCCCAGAATTAGACAACGTGTTATCTACAAAGACCCCTAGATCCTTCTCATTTAAGGAAACTCCCAACACACTGCCATTTAGTGTATAACTTGCATTTATATTATTTTTGCCAAAGTGCATAACCTTGCATTTATCAACATTGAACCTCATTTTCCAGTTTTCTGCCCAGTTTTCCAGTTTAGACAAATCACTCTGCAAAGTGGCAGCATCCTGCATGGAACCTATAGTTCTGCACAATTTAGTATCATCTGCAAAAATAGAAACAGTACTTTCAATGCCCACCTCCAGGTCATTAATAAACAAGTTGAAAAGCAAGGGACCTAGTACAGAGCCCTGCGGTACTCCACTAACAACACTGGTCCAATTAGAAAATGTTCCATTTACCACCACTCTTTGTAGTCTATCTTTTAGCCAGTTCTCTATCCAGGTACAAATACTATGTTCCAGGCCAACATTCCTTAATTTAACCAGTAACCTTTTGTGTGGCACTGTATCAAATGCTTTAGCAAAATCTAAGTAAATCACATCCACTGCCATCCCAGAATCGAGGTGTCTACTTACATTCTCATAAAAAGAAATTAAGTTAGTCTGGCAAGATCTATTACGCATAAAACCATGCTGGCACAAACTCATAGTATTATGATTTGCTATGAAGTCCAGTATCTTATCCTTTATTAACCCTTCGAAAAGCTTTCCTACCACTGACGTCAGACTAACTGGCCTATAGTTTTGAGGCTGAGAACGGGATCCTTTTTTGAATAGAGGTACCACATTAGCAATTCGCCAGTCTCTCGGCACTATGCCAGATCTCAATGAATCCTGAAAAATTAAGTAAAGAGGTTTGGCAATCACAGAGCTAAGCTCGCTAATTACCCTGGGATGAATACCATCTGGCCCTGGACCTTTGTTAATCTTAACATGTTCTAGTCTCTTTTGAATTTCATCATGTGTGAACCATGCATCATTAGTTGTATTACTAGAATTGGGACTGTTAAGAAGGAAACCTTCACTTACTGATTCCTCATTTGTGTAGACAGATGAAAAATATGAATTCAGAATCTGCGCTTTTAATTTGTTTTCATCAACCAGCTGACCCCCCTCTGATAGTAAGGCACCCACCCCTTCCTGCTTCATTTTTTTACTATTAACATATTTAAAAAATAATTTTGGATTTTTTTTACTGCTTGCTGCAATATCCTTTTCTATAGCAATTTTAGCTTGCCTTATAGCTTCTTTGCATGATTTATTGGCCTCCTTGTACCTTATAAATGATTCGGCTGTACCAGCTAACTTGAAAGTTTTAAAAGCACGTCTTTTCTTACCCAACTCAACACCAACACTTCTATTGAACCAAAAAGGTTTTGCTTTGCAACGACGTTCCTTGCTTACAAGTGGAATATACTGACAAGTATATTTATTAAGCAGCATTTTAACCCTTTCCCTGCCAAGAACGTAGCTCCTACGTTATTTTAAAAAAAGGCTGCAAGTGCCAAGAACGTAGGAGCTACGTTCTTTCTTTAATCAGCTGCCTCTCTGCACTCCTGAAAAAATCAAAGTGCAGAGAGGTTCTCCTGGCCCCTCCACCCCCTAAACAACTAGCCTAGGGGGCTGCCAGTCGGGTCCTGTGCTGCGATTGTCGCAGGACCCGACTTCTTACCTGATCCTGTGTGCTGAATGCTGCTCTCACTGTGCTGCTTCTTCCTGGACCGACCTCGTGTGAAGCTCCACCCACGCACTTCCTGCTGTGCGATCCTGGAGTGTGCAGATCTGCTTCTGATCCCTTCTTCTCCAAAAAACTGTAAGTGCCCTTCTATTTACACAGTTACACACACACATACATGCAATCACACATACATACATGCATTTACACATACACAGCACACATATAACTAAAGGTAGATTTTTTTTTTGAATTTACTGGCTTTTTATGTATTTTACAGAGTCACATACAGATATACACACACTTATACACTTGTCAGAGCTGTACACACATGTATAAACAAACACACACATGTATACACAGACACACACTTATAGGATCTTTGTTAGTTTTTTTTTTTTTTTTTAGTTCTTCAGTTTACCAGTTTCCTTCTTGTTATTCCCTAAAAAACTGTTGCTTTACCAGTGTGACTAGTGGATCAAGCATTTTGACCACTAACCACACCGTTGGATCAGTTATTTTGTTATTTTATTGATTTGCCTAATTGTATTTGATTTTTGGGATTTTTATGCTTTCATTGTTGTTCCTTACATTTTTTTTAGCGTCATTTGCTCTTTGATCATTTGGAGTACAAACACATTTTTAGCAAATTTGGGTTAGTCAGAATGTGTACTTTCCAAATATATATGGTTTTGGGGGTCCATGTGCCGTTAGGAGGGTCTTGTGGCACACAATGTGCAGTCAAAGGTCTTTGTTCACAGAAGGCGAATCGGCAGCCGAGAAAATTCATATGCACTATTTGTATTTGGGGTCCGCACATGCCAGCTGCTTTGGTATATCTATGCATATTGGGCATCAAACTGTTCAGTAGACCCTTGGCATCAATATTTAGGATGTTTTACAATTGTATGTAAGAAATTGGGTGAGAAAAATGCAGCCAATTACAATATTTTTAGGTGATTTTTTAGAAATGTCATAAAAACCACAGCATTTAGCGTAGCTTTGCAGTATGGTACTTTGGAGTACAAAGACGTGCATACCCAATTTGTATTTGGGGGAATGTGTACTTTCCGAAAAATATATGGTGTTCTGGGGTGAAATTACTCTTTTCTAACTTTGCCCCTCTCAAAATGATGTAAATTGTTTGCTTTTGCGGTACCTGAAATGACAGACCATATGGGGGGTCTTCGTTTTGGGGCCCCTGTATGCCACGTGCTTGGGTACACCTATATATATTGGGCATCAAACTGTTCAGAGGACCCCATGCTTTCATATTTGGGGTGATTTCTCTTGATACCTAAAAGTATGTGGGTAATACGATGCTGCAAGGTAGAAATTTTGAGGTGATTTTTGGAAATGTCAGCAAAATCACCAAATTTAGGAATGGTTTGCGGCTTGGTACTTTGGAGTACAAAGATATGCATACCCAATTTAGATTCGTGGGAATGTGTACTTTCCGAAAATATATGGTTTTCTGGGGTGAACTTACATTTTTCTACTTTTGACCCCCCCAAAACAATGTAAATGTGTTGATTTAGCTGTACCTGAAATGACAGACCATATGGGGGTCTTCCTTTTGGGGCCCCTGTATGCCACGTGCTTGGGTACAACGATACATATTGGGCATCAAACTGTTCAGAGGACCCTAGGCTTTCATATTTGGGGGGATTTCTCTTGATACCTAAAAGTATGTGTGTAATACGATGCTGCAGGGTAGAAATTTTGAGGTGATTTTTGGAAATGTCACCAAAATCACCAAATTTAGGAATGGTTTGCGGCTTGGTACTTTGGAGTACAAAGACATGCATACCCAATTTAGATTCATGAGAATGTGTACTTTCCGAAAATATATGGTTTTCTGGGGTGAACCTACTTTTTTCTACTTTTGCCCCCCCCAAAACAATGTAAATGTGTTGATTTTGCAGTATCTGGAACGACAGACCATATGGGGGTCTTCCTTTTGGGGCCCCTGTATGCCGCGTGCTTGGGTACACCTATACATATTGGGCATCAAACTGTTCAGAGGACCCTAGGCTTTCATATTTGGGGTGATTTCTCTTGATACCTAAAAGTATGTGTGTAATACGATGCTGCAGGTTAGAAATTTTGAGGTGATTTTTGGAAATGTCAGCAAAATCACCAAATTTAGGAATGGTTTGCGGCTTGGTACTTTGGAGTAAAAAGACATGCATACCCAATTTAGATCCGTGGGAATGTGTACTTTCCGAAAATATATGGTTTTCTGGGGTGAACTTACTTTTTTCTACATTTCCCCCCTCAAAACAATGTAAATGTGTTGATTTTGCAGTACCTGAAATGACAGACCATATGGGGGTCTTCGTTTTGGGGCCCCTATACGCCACGTGCTTGGGTACACCTATACATATTGGGCATCAAACTGTTCAGAGGACCCCAGGCTTTCATATTTGGGGTGATTTGTCTTGATACCTAAAAGTATGTGGGTAATACGATGCTGCAGGGTCGAAATTTTGAAGTCATTTTTGGAAATGTCCCCAAAATCACCAAATTTAGGAATGGTTTGCGGCTTGGTACTTTGGAGTAAAAAGACATGCATACCCAATTTAGATCCGTGGGAATGTGTACTTTCCGAAAATATATGGTTTTCTGGGGTGAACTTACTTTTTTCTACATTTGCCCCCCTCAAAACAATGTAAATGTGTTGATTTTGCAGTACCTGAAATGACAGACCATATGGGGGTCTTCGTTTTGGGGCCCCTGTATGCCACGTGCTTGGGTACACCTATATATATTGGGCATCAAACTGTTCAGAGGACCCCATGCTTTCATATTTGGGGTGATTTCTCTTGATACCTAAAAGTATGTGGGTAATACGATGCTGCAAGGTAGAAATTTTGAGGTGATTTTTGGAAATGTCAGCAAAATCACCAAATTTAGGAATGGTTTGCGGCTTGGTACTTTGGAGTACAAAGATATGCATACCCAATTTAGATTCGTGGGAATGTGTACTTTCCGAAAATATATGGTTTTCTGGGGTGAACTTACATTTTTCTACTTTTGACCCCCCCAAAACAATGTAAATGTGTTGATTTAGCTGTACCTGAAATGACAGACCATATGGGGGTCTTCCTTTTGGGGCCCCTGTATGCCACGTGCTTGGGTACAACGATACATATTGGGCATCAAACTGTTCAGAGGACCCTAGGCTTTCATATTTGGGGGGATTTCTCTTGATACCTAAAAGTATGTGTGTAATACGATGCTGCAGGGTAGAAATTTTGAGGTGATTTTTGGAAATGTCACCAAAATCACCAAATTTAGGAATGGTTTGCGGCTTGGTACTTTGGAGTACAAAGACATGCATACCCAATTTAGATTCATGAGAATGTGTACTTTCCGAAAATATATGGTTTTCTGGGGTGAACCTACTTTTTTCTACTTTTGCCCCCCCAAAACAATGTAAATGTGTTGATTTTGCAGTATCTGGAACGACAGACCATATGGGGGTCTTCCTTTTGGGGCCCCTGTATGCCGCGTGCTTGGGTACACCTATACATATTGGGCATCAAACTGTTCAGAGGACCCTAGGCTTTCATATTTGGGGTGATTTCTCTTGATACCTAAAAGTATGTGTGTAATACGATGCTGCAGGTTAGAAATTTTGAGGTGATTTTTGGAAATGTCAGCAAAATCACCAAATTTAGGAATGGTTTGCGGCTAGGTACTTTGGAGTAAAAAGACATGCATACCCAATTTAGATCCGTGGGAATGTGTACTTTCCGAAAATATATGGTTTTCTGGGGTGAACTTACTTTTTTCTACATTTCCCCCCTCAAAACAATGTAAATGTGTTGATTTTGCAGTACCTGAAATGACAGACCATATGGGGGTCTTCGTTTTGGGGCCCCTATACGCCACGTGCTTGGGTACACCTATACATATTGGGCATCAAACTGTTCAGAGGACCCCAGGCTTTCATATTTGGGGTGATTTGTCTTGATACCTAAAAGTATGTGGGTAATACGATGCTGCAGGGTCGAAATTTTGAAGTCATTTTTGGAAATGTCCCCAAAATCACCAAATTTAGGAATGGTTTGCGGCTTGGTACTTTGGAGTAAAAAGACATGCATACCCAATTTAGATCCGTGGGAATGTGTACTTTCCGAAAATATATGGTTTTCTGGGGTGAACTTACTTTTTTCTACATTTGCCCCCCTCAAAACAATGTAAATGTGTTGATTTTGCAGTACCTGAAATGACAGACCATATGGGGGTCTTCGTTTTGGGGCCCCTATACGCCACGTGCTTGGGTACACCTATACATATTGGGCACCAAACTGTTCAGAGGACCCCAGGCTTTCATATTTGGGGTGATTTGTCTTGATACCTAAAAGTATGTGGGTAATACGATGCTGCAGGGTCGAAATTTTGAAGTCATTTTTGGAAATGTCCCCAAAATCACCAAATTTAGGAATGGTCTGCGGCTTGGTACTTTGTAGTAAAAAGACATGCATACCCAATTTAGATCCGTGGGAATGTGTACTTTCCGAAAATATATGGTTTTTTGGGGTGAACTTACTTTTTTCTACATTTGCCCCCCTCAAAACAATGTAAATGTGTTGATTTTGCAGTACCTGAAATGACAGACCATATGGGGGTCTTCGTTTTGGGGCCCCTATACGCCACGTGCTTGGGTACACCTATACATATTGGGCATCAAACTGTTCAGAGGACCCTAGGCTTTCATATTTGGGGTGATTTGTCTTGATACCTAAAAGTATGTGGGCAATACGATGCTGCAGGGTCGAAATTTTGAAGTCATTTTTGGAAATGTCCCCAAAATCACCAAATTTAGGAATGGTTTGCGGCTTGGTACTTTGGAGTAAAAAGACATGCATACCCAATTTAGATCCGTGGGAATGTGTACTTTCCGAAAATATATGGTTTTCTGGGGTAGAACTTACTTTTTTCTACATTTGCCCCCCTCAAAACAATGTAAATGTGTTGATTTTGCAGTACCTGAAATGACAGACCATATGGGGGTCTTCATTTTGGGGCCCCTATACGCCACGTGCTTGGGTACACCTATAGATATTGGGCATCAAACTGTTCAGAGGACCCCAGGCTTTCATATTTGGGGTGATTTGTCTTGATACCTAAAAGTATGTGGGTAATACGATGCTGCAGGGTCGAAATTTTGAAGTCATTTTTGGAAATGTCCCCAAAATCACCAAATTTAGGAATGGTTTGCGGCTTGGTACTTTGGAGTAAAAAGACATGCATACCCAATTTAGATCCGTGGGAATGTGTACTTTCCGAAAATATATGGTTTTCTGGGGTGAACTTACTTTTTTCTACATTTGCCCCCCTCAAAACAATGTAAATGTGTTGATTTTGCAGTACCTGAAATGACAGACCATATGGGGGTCTTCGTTTTGGGGCCCCTATACGCCACGTGCTTGGGTACACCTATAGATATTGGGCATCAAACTGTTCAGAGGACCCTAGGCTTTCATATTTGGGGTGATTTCTCTTGATACCTAAAAGTATGTGGGTAATACGATGCTGCAGAGTAGATATTTTAAGGTGATTTTTGGAAATGTCACCAAAATCACCAAATTTAGGAATGGTTTGCGGCTTGGTACTTTGTAGTAGAAAGACATGCATACCCAATTTGGATTCGTGGGAATGTGTACTTTCCGAAAATATATGGTTTTCTGGGGTCAACTTACTGTTTTCTACTTTTGCCCCCCCCCAAAAACTATGTAAATGTGTTGCTTTTGCAGTAACTGAAATGACAGAATATATGGGTCTTCCTTTTGGGGCCCCTGTATGCCACGTGCTTGGGTACACCTATACATATCGGGCATCAAACTGTTCAGAGGACCCTAGGCTTTCATATTTGGGGTGATTTGTCTTGATACCTAAAAGTATGTGGGTAATACGATGCTGCAGGGTAGATATTTTGAGGTGATTTTTGGAAATGTCACCTAAATCACCAAATTTAGGAATGATTTGCGGCTTGGTACTTTGGCGTAGAAAGACATGCATACCCAATTTGGATTCATTGGAATGTGTACTTTCCGAAAATATATGGTTTTCTGGGGTGAACTTACTGTTGTCTACTTTTGCCCCCCCCCAAAAAGGATGTAAATGTGTTGATTTTGCAGTACCTGAAATGACAGACTATATGGGGGTCTTCCTTTTGGGGCCCCTGTATGCCACGTGCTTGGGTACACCTATACATATCGGGCATCAAACTGTTCAGAGGACCCTAGGCTTTCATATTTGGGGTGATTTCTCTTGATACCTAAAAGTATGTGGGTAATACGATGCTGCAGGGTAGATATTTTGAGGTGATTTTTGGAAATGTCACCAAAATCACCAAATTTAGGAATGATTTGCGGCTTGGTACTTTGGCGTAGAAAGACATGCATACCCAATTTGAATTCGTGGGAATGTGTACTTTCCGAAAATATATGGTTTTCTGGGGTGAACTTACTGTTTTCTACTTTTGCCCCCCCAAAACAATGTAAATGTGTTGATTTTGCAGTACCTGAAATGTCAGACTATATGGGGGTCTTCCTTTTGGGGCCCCTGTATGCCACGTGCTTGGGTACAACGATACATATTGGGCATCAAACTGTTCAGAGGACCCTAGGCTTTCATATTTGGGGTTGTTTGTCTTGATACCTAAAAGTATGTGGGTAATACGATGCTGCAGGGTAGATATTTTGAGGTGATTTTTGGAAATGTCACCAAAATCACCAAATTTAGGAATGATTTGTGGCTTGGTACTTTGGCGTAGAAAGACATGCATACCCAATTTGAATTCGTGGGAATGAGTACTTTCCGAAAATATATGGTTTTCTGGGGTGAACTTACTGTTTTCTACTTTTGCCCCCCCAAAACAATGTAAATGTGTTGATTTTGCAGTACCTGAAATGTCAGACTATATGGGGGTCTTCCTTTTGGGGCCCCTGTATGCCACGTGCTTGGGTACACCGATACATATTGGGCATCAAACTGTTCAGAGGACCCTAGGCTTTCATATTTGGGGTTGTTTGTCTTGATACCTAAAAGTATGTGGGTAATACGATGCTGCAGGGTAGATATTTTGAGGAGATTTTTGGAAATGTCACCTAAATCACCAAATTTAGGAATGATTTGCAGCTTGGTACTTTGGCGTAGAAAGACATGCATACCCAATTTGGATTCGTGGGAATGTGTACTTTCCGAAAATATATGGTTTTCTGGGGTGAACTTACTGTTTTCTACTTTTGCCCCCCCAAAACAATGTAATTGTGTTGATTTTGCAGTAACTGAAATGTCAGACTATATGGGGGTCTTCCTTTTAGGGCCCCTATATACCACATGCTTGGGTACACCTATACATATTGGGCATCAAACTGTTCAGAGGACCCTAGGCTTTCATATTTGGGGTGATTTGTCTTGATACCTAAAAGTATGTGGGTAATACGATGCTGCAGGGTAGATATTTTGAGGTGATTTTTGGAAATGTCACCTAAATCACCAAATTTAGGAATGATTTGCGGCTTGGTACTTTGGCGTAGAAAGACATGCATACCCAATTTGGATTCGTTGGAATGTGTACTTTCCGAAAATATATGGTTTTCTGGGGTGAAATTACTGTTGTCTACTATTGCCCCCCCCAAAACGATGTAAATGTGTTGATTTTGCAGTACTTGAAATGACAGACTATATGGGGGTCTTCTTTTTGGGGCCCCTGTATGCCACGTGCTTGGGTACACCTATACATATCGGGCATCAAACTGTTCAGAGGACCCTAGGCTTTCATATTTGGGGTGATTTCTCTTGATACCTAAAAGTATGTGGGTAATACGATGCTGCAGGGTAGATATTATGAGGTGATTTTTGGAAATGTCACCAAAATCACCAAATTTAGGAATGATTTGCGGCTTGGTACTTTGGCGTAGAAAGACATGCATACCCAATTTGAATTCGTGGGAATGTGTACTTTCCGAAAATATATGGTTTTCTGGGGTGAACTTACTGTTTTCTACTTTTGCCCCCCCAAAACAATGTAAATGTGTTGATTTTGCAGTACCTGAAATGTCAGACTATATGGGGGTCTTCCTTTTAGGGCCCCTATATGCTACATGCTTGGGTACACCTATACATATTGGGCATCAAACTGTTCAGAGGACCCTAGGCTTTCATATTTGGGGTGATTTGTCTTGATACCTAAAAGTATGTGGGTAATACGATGCTGCAGGGTAGATATTTTGAGGTGATTTTTGGAAATGTCACCTAAATCACCAAATTTAGGAATGATTTGCGGCTGGGTACTTTGGCGTAGAAAGACATGCATACCCAATTTGGATTCGTTGGAATGTGTACTTTCCGAAAATATATGGTTTTCTGGGGTGAGCTTACTGTTTTCTACTTTTGCCTCCCCCCCCTAAAACGATGTAAATGTGTTGATTTTGCAGTACCTGAAATGACAGACTATATGGGGTCTTCCTTTTGGGGCCCCTGTATGCCACGTGCTTGGGTACACCTATACATATCGGGCATCAAACTGTTCAGAGGACCCTAGGCTTTCATATTTGGGGTGATTTCTCTTGATACCTAAAAGTATGTGGGTAATACGATGCTGCAGGGTAGATATTTTGAGGTGATTTTTGGAAATGTCACCAAAATCACCAAATTTAGGAATGATTTGCGGCTTGGTACTTTGGCGTAGAAAGACATGCATACCCAATTTGAATTCGTGGGAATGTGTACTTTCCGAAAATATATGGGTTTCTGGGGTGAACTTACTGTTTTCTACTTTTGCCCCCCTCCAAAACGATGTAAATGTGTTGATTTTGCAGTACCTCAAATGACAGACCATATGGGAGTCTTCCTTTTGGGGCCCCTAAATGCCACGTGCTTGGGTACACCTATATATATTGGGCTTCAAACTGTTCAGAGGACCCTAGGCTTTCATATTTGGGGTGATTTCTCTTGATACCTAAAAGTATGTGGGAAATACGATGCTGCAGGGTAGACATTTTTAAGTGATTTTTGGAAATGTCACCAAAATCACCAAATTTAGGAATGATTTGCGGCTTGGTACTTTGGAGTACAAAGACATGCATACCCAATTTAGATTCGTGGCAATGTGTTCTTTCCGAAAATATATGGTTTTCTGGGGTGAACTTACTTTTTTCTACATTTGCCCCCCTCAAAACGATGTAAATGTGTTGATTTTGAAGTATCTGAAATGACAGACCATATGGGGGTCTTCCTTTTCAGGCCTCTATATGCCACTTGCTTGGGTACACCTATACATATTGGGCATCAAACTGTTCAGAGGACCCTAGGCTTTCATATTTGGGGTGATTTCTCTTGATACCTAAAAGTATGTGGGTAATACAATGCTGCAGGGTAGAAATTTTTAGGTGATTTTTGGAAATGTCGCCAAAATCACCAAATTTAGGAATGGTTTGCCGCTTGGTACTTTGGTGTAGAAAGACATGCATACCCAATTTGGATTTAGGGGAATGTGTACTTTCCGAAAATATATGTTTTTTTGGGGTGAACGTACTTTTTTCTACCTTTGCCGCCCCCCAAAACGATGTAAATGTGTTGATTTTGCAGTATCTGAAATGACAGAACAAACGGGGGGTCTTCCTTTTGGGGCCTCCTATGCCACGTGCTTGGGTACATCCATTCATATTGGGCATCAAACTGTTCAGTGGACCCAGGATTTTATGTTTGGGGTGTTTTACATTGATACCTAATGATGTGTGGGAGATATGTTGCTGTAGAGTGGAAGCTTTGAGGTAATTTTTCAAAAAATTCACCAATTTCTATAAAACATTATAACTTTAGGAAACAATTGCAACTTGGTGGTTTGGAGTACAAAGATATTTCTACCCATTTTTGATTCACCAGAATCTGTTCTTTCTAGTAATGGGTAGTTTTCTAGGGTAAACCTACTGTTAGCGGAATGTTTGGCCTTGAAATCAAAAGTATGCCGTTTGGGGAGTGTTGCTTTGGAAATTTGGTTGTATATTGCTTGTAGATTTTGAGCTATACAAGTGAGAAATCTCCATAAAACTATATATATTTGGTATTGTCGCGTTCAGGAGACATAGACCTTTCTAAATCGGCTGTGTTCTCGTACATAAAATGAATGATGTTTCTGATATATGTGATTGTTCTTCGTGCAACATGATTTTTTTCATTTTATTTGACACTTAGAATCCAATATTTTTTTACAGAAGTAGAATTACACCAAAATTCTTGCATATTGTGAAAATTCAGGTTGTCCTGAAAAAAACAATATATTGTTTTCCTGGGTTAACTAAAAGACCACCCCAGGAAAGGCCCTTAAAGTGAAAGAGTGCAAAATATCTAAAAACTGCTTGGCAGTAGATGTTCGCATCTAGGACAAAACGGCTGGCAGGGAAAGGGTTAAAGACTTCCCATTTTTGTTCTGTGTTTAACCCTGAGAAAAGCATTTCCCACTTAATATGTTGCAGAGATGCCCTTATACTGTCAAAGTTTGCACGTCTGAAATTTAGTGTTTTAGTTACTCCCTTATAGAATTGCTTCTGCAACAGAATCTCAAAGGAGACCATGTTATGATCACTATTCCCTAAATGCTCACCCACACAAATGTTAGATATGAGTTCAGTATTGTTAGTTATTACAAGGTCCAAAAGAGAGTTATTCCTAGTAGGTTCTTGAACGAGCTGGAATAAAAAGTTGTCATTCAGCATATTTACAAACCTACTAGCTTTTTCTGTCTTAGCAACCCCATTACCCCAGTCAATGTCTGGATAATTGAAGTCGCCCATAGCAACAACTTGACCCAGCTGTGAAGCCGCTTGTATCTGCAAGAGTAGCTGGGCTTCATACTCGACACTTATACGAGGTGGTTTATAGCATACACCAATGATAATTCTTTTTGTTACCTTTTGCCCAGTCAAAATCTCTACCCAGAGTGATTCTATACCCTCACCAGTGCCAGCTATTGTTATTTCTTTAGCGCATGGTTTTAATTCAGGCTTTACATACAAACACACTCCTCCACCCTTTTTAATCCCTCTGTCCCTCCTAAAAAGGGTGTAACCATTTAAATTCACAATCCAGTCACAGGTTTCATCCCACCAGGTCTCAGTGATACCAATTATATCATAATTTTTAGAGCATGCAATTAATTCCAGGTCTCCCATTTTACCTGACAAACTCCGTGCATTTGCTAGCATACAGTGGAGGTTACTACTTTTACTTTTGAAATTTGCATTACTTAGTGAAGAATTATACGTTAAGTTAGTATTATTCTGTTTTCCTTGTAACAGAGGGACCTCCTTAGCTGGTAAAATGTATGCCCCCCTCACTCCTCCCCCATGACCCCTTACTAACCCCACTGCCCCGTCTTCCCTAGCTTCCCCATAATTCTTTATCTCACCCACCCCCCTCTTGCCTAGTTTAAACTCTCCTCCAACCTCTTAGCCATTCTTTCCCTTAGCACCGCGGACCCCCTTCCATTGAGGTGCAAACCGTCACGACTGTATAGGTTGTACCCCAATGAAAAATCAGCCCAGTGCTCTAGGAACCCAAACCCTTCCTTCCTGCACCAAGACTTGAGCCATGCATTTAGCTCCCTAAACTCCCGCTGTTTTCCTAAACTTGCACGTGGCACAGGCAAAATTTCAGAAAAGATGACATTGGAAGACCTTTCCTTGATCTTAGAGCCTAGATCCCTGAAATCATTCTTTAAGGTCTACCATCTACCATTTATTTTGTCATTAGTACCGATATGCACTAAGACAGCTGGGTCATGCCCAGCCCCACCCAATAATTTGTCTTTATCATACCTTAAGTCTACTAGAAAACCATTGAAACATTGAATGAATCCAATAGGCTGGTTGTACCTCCAATAAGGATAAATTATACTGTATCTTACTTTGGATAAAGTACAAGGTACTGTTTTATTATTGCAGAGAAAAAGGTATTCCATTTTTAAAATTTGGATAATTTGGTTAAAATTGAGTCTATGAGAGATGGCCTTCTCATAATTCGGAGCTTTCTGGATAATGGGTTTCCGGATAACTGATCCTATACTGGACATTGTTTTATTTTAATACAATATTCATAGTTCCACAAAACATGATTAAACACCACTGAGAGGGCACTGTATTTTTTATCACATTCTTTTTTTTTTGCAGTTGTTGGATTTTGAAAGCAGGAGACTACACAATTTTGAGGTTGAGGCCTCCAACATTAATGTTGAGCCTCGTTTTTTACACCTTGGCCCATTTAAGGATACAGCTACTGTGAAAGTTCTGCTGCAGGATGCTGACGAGGCACCTATTTTTAGCAAATTATTTTATGTGATCGAAGTAGACGAGGATACAAAAGAAGGTAGCATTGTTGGTCAAGTCACAGCTCAGGATCCTGATTCATCAAAGAACCCAGTGAGGTAAGTTTTCTGTAATATGGATTAGGTAGGCTGATATTTCAGGCATCGGCTATGTATTGCCTTCTATTATAAGCAGTATATCGGTAAAAAAGGACTACATATGTATATAGTTTGTGCTTTGCCTACATACTGCTTCCCCCCTTGACAAATATTGAAATGTTGCTAGTGTAAAAAACACAAACTATTTTCACAATGTTTGACACTTATATTTATGTGCTGGTATGTGTTATTTTACTTTTTAAGCTATAAGAAATGCATTATCACTTTGATTTTATAATCTTATACTCTTTTTAGAAATACATTGCCATTGATTGTGGTTACTTTGTGTAGCCTCTTTGCACTTAGAATTGAGTTAATAGAATTAGTAGTAGAATTCCAACGTTATCAGAGCTCTTAGTGTCCCTGTATGTAGTCTCACTAAGTACTACAAATCATAACCCACTAGTAAATATATAAACTTAATATCAGAGAATATAGGAATTTTACTGAAACATACACAGCAACTTTGAGGAAATGTGTTGGCCACTATGTGTGACTAGATTAAAAAAGATTATCTCTAACTGTTTATAAGGGTCTATCTCTTAAAATAGCATTACCCTAAGAATAACTGAATGGACCAAAAGAAAATGCAATATTCAGTCCTTGCAATGAGTCTCTTTCCAAGAGCTCTTATAAGCACACATGTAGTGATTCTTAAATTATTTTCCTTGAGTAAAGGTCCCATGTAACAGATCCTTACTAAAAATGCCTTGCGATAGAGTAATCATCTTGTTCTCCTGCCAACAACGTCCAATCAGAGACTTATTGACTTAGGCATACATGTGGGCTGCATAACTGCAGCGCTATGTACTGAAGCTTGTCTTGCATTTTGGCTAGAGGATGCTACTTCTACCTGCCCCTGCTTCCCCTGCACTGTTGCCTAGACACATTCCTAAATACTGTACTGTATATATAGTATACTAAAGCAACTTTGAAATAAAGAAAAATAAACATCCATATAACAGTTATGAAAAAAAGTATAGGTTCACATAGCAAATTATGCTATGGTGGCCAACAAATGATTAGCCAAAGACTATAAAAAGTACTTACCATCAATAAAAACAATTATAAAGCCAGCCAAAAAAGTCTGAAAGCCACATTGTTATACTTGCATCCAAAAAGCACAGAATGTGGTATAAGGGCAAAACAGAGATGGAAAATTAAAAATCTAGGTATTAAAATGATGTAATACAGCAGAGGAGTATTTTTTGCAGTTAAATCTATTTTAACGACATGAATTATGTTTCTGCAGTTATTAGATATTGCTTTTAATCCCTGTATTGTTAGTGGCTTAGTTAGTGAACAGTTAAGTGATTAAACAATTGTGCATATAGGAAACTTTTCCTAAAACTGTTGTTTAAATACAGAAGGCTGTAATGTTCAACTTTATTATAATCTTTGACTGTAATTATTTATTCTAATGTGAGACAAAGTGAAAACTCTGCTTTAAGCTGTCTGCCACACTCAGCTGTATTTTGTGCATTGCCTAACAGTTTTTTATGTACTCAGATATTTGGGGCTTCATTAATGTTTGGTTAATGTCCTTGTGAGCACTCATGCACTGCAAGCATTGATATAAAATGAGAATACAAATTAAAGAGTAAAACTGTAGTTTACACACCATTTGTCATAATACTAAAAATATAGTCAAACAGATATGAAACATCTTGCAGGAGTGCAAAAGTGTATCTACTGAGGATAAAAGACCATAGAACATTTTGATTTGTTGAAATAAAACTGTAATTTATGTAGCACAGTGCCACTCTTAAATATGTCAAAAATTTGCAAATTGCGAATATTTATGTGCACACTCTGTGACTAAATTACGTCACAACTTAGAAAATATTCGCAAAACAGTTTCACAAAGTGCAAATTTAAGTTACTGTCAATGCTATTTTCACGCACAACAACCTCGCACATTGGGTGCGCTCGCACAAACTCCCATCTCACTTAGGTGCCATTTGTGAAAATTTATTTACAACACGAATTTGCAAAAAACGGAAAGACAGCAGAGCAGTGCAATATATTCGCTTTCATGAAAAAAACATGGGCAATACAACTATTTGCAAAAAAATATGCGCTGTGCGAATTTTATAAATGACCTCCACTGTGTAATTCTAGGCAGTGTCAGTGACTACTAAAGCAAATAAAGTTCTGTCTTGCAAAAAAAATGTCATTAACTCAAGGGATGAAAACATAATTTTGTCTCTTTATAGGTCCCTGGTAAGGTGTCACCTTGTGTATGCAGTGCAGTTTTGGGCTCCAGTCCTTTAGATAAAAATGAGTTGTAGAGAGTGCAAAGACTTGCAACTAGACTTGTAATGGGGATGGAAGATTTAGACTAGGAGGGTAGACTCGCAAGATTGGGGTTGTTTGCTCTGAAGAAAAATGGGGCTTTGAGGGGACATGAAAAAAATATAAGCATGCATCAGAGTCCACCCCTTTAGACTCATGGAACAGAATGTGGCCTGTGCCTACAGGTTTTGCCTAACTTATACATCTAAATGATGTGTAGTTCGGAGATAGGCAGGTGGGTGGGGGCTTTTTATTCATTCAATTTGGCTCAGAGATTTGGAATGCAGAGACCTGTGACAAAGGGCATAGTGGAAACAACATGGCAGATTGTGTCCATTTTTTATATTTTTTACCATGCCCTGCACATAATAAATTATGCCTATGGTCTGCAGAGTGTGTAAAGAGATGCAAGAATTGTGTGCAAATGATTATAAAAGGGAGAGACTAATGGAAAAAAGGAAGATATAAAAGACTGAGAAGCTCACCAATTAAAATCACTTAAGATAAAAGAAGTGTATAAAAAAAGGGGATGTTATCTTTATTTGCTACCAGATTAATATAAAAGGGTGAGGTTAAAGGGAAAAAGGAGGCTATAACAGACTGATAAGGTCACCAATTAAAACTTCTTAAGATAAGTGAAGTACATAAAAGAGGTTGGATGTAAAGTTGTGAATGTGGAATGTAGAAGTGGATTTGGCAAAGGGTTGGAAGAGATGAAAAACTATATTTTTCGTGGAAGCATGAAAATATATTTTTTGTAAAAGGGAGCATAAACCTTCCCTACAATTGACTGTTTTGCATACCTCCCAACTGTCCCATTTTTCACAGGACAGTCCCGATTTTGACAGCTCAGCCCGCAGTCCCAGGTTTGTTACTGAAATGTCCTAACTATCTCTTTGATCTCCTGCACTAAACAGCCAGAAAAAAAGATAAAATAAAAAAAGATAATCAGCACTTCTAGCACTACAGCTATCATTTTCATTGCTATCCAACTATTAAGATTTATTTGCAATTATTTTTCTTGCCTTTATTACACTGCACACTGCTGTCTTCAGTGGGGTGGTTATATTCCTTTTATATTGCTATTAAAAATGTACACCAAGAAGAAAACTCTACGGTTCTCATCAGACTTAACCTTTGATAATATGCTGGAGGCTTCTGGGAGTCATCCAATGTACTGCTATGTAAAATTTCCCTTTTTTTAAAAAAGGCATACCAGATAACTCAGCCAACTACTGCAGGTTTACACAAAAGAACAGTTCAGTGTCAAAATAAAAACAGGATAAATAGTTAGTATGCGCAAAATAAAAATGGTTAGTTAGACAAAAATGTTATCTCTAAAGACTCGAGTGACTTTAGGGGGGGGACATAAGACATAACTGTTCAGTGAGTGAGTGAGCAATTGATTTTTAGCATGTAAGTCAGATTCAAAAGTATACAGACAGTTGTGGCCAACACTCAAGTCATTGATTGGTTACTGTCTGGTAACCAATCAGTGGAAACCAAGTGAGCTACAAAGTAGGAAGTAGTGTTCTGGCAATAATATTAGACATCTGGTCACTCCAGCCTTTATAGATTACTATATTAGACACATCTTTTATTTGTACTTGTTTTGCAAATCCCCCAAAAATTTAAATAGTATCTGAATTCAGTTATTGGAATACTTTTTTTGCATACAGGTACAGCATTGATCGAAATACAGATATGGAAAAAATATTCAGTATATACTCAGGCAATGGATCTATATTTCTTGAGAAGCCACTTGATCGAGAAGCAATACCATGGCACAACATCACTGTAATAGCAACAGAAGCAAGTGAGTTCCTAATGTAAATACTCTCTTCAATTAATTTAGCCTTGTAATTCAAATGAAAATATTTTAACACATAAACAGATGCATTGTGGTGAGTAACCGTCTTGTCAGTTGTATTATATATTTGTAGAAAGCTTCTGTATTAAGTTTTTAATTCAAGTGTTCAAGGTAGCATGATTTGAGGGCAACTTTGTTTGCATCAAAGCACAATGATCAGTATAAAAAAACATATCATAAAAGGAATTCTGAACAAAGGAAAATTGCAAATAGTGTTTATGCATGTCATTCTAACATGCAGAGTTTAGGGGATTATGCCATATGTGTATATTTATCAGTATAAATGTAGATGGAAAGTGGGCATAACTCCCCCATATATAATATTCAAAAATATGCCAGTATTTTATGGAAAACAAAAACATAATATTTACGTGAGCAAATATAGCCAATGTGATGTCTTGGTACACTCTGGGACCTTTCATTATAGGAACAATGAAGTGTAAAAATAAAAACAGGATAAATAGATAGGTTATGCAAAATAAAAAAATGTTTCTAATATAGTTAGCCAAAATGTTACATAAACATAACAGTAGGGATGTAGCGAACGTCGGAAAAAAAGTTCGCGAACATATTCGCGAACTTGCGCAAAAATGCGAGCAGTTCGCGAACGGTTCGCGAACCCCATAGACTTCAATGGGAAGGCGAACTTTAACATCTAAAAAAGACATTTCTGGCCAGAAAAATGATTTTAAAGTTGTTTAAAGGGTGCAACGACCTGGACAGTGGCATGCCAGAGGGGGATCAAGGGCAAAAATGTATCTGAAAAATCTGCCTGTGTGTGCTTGGAAGAGATAGTGTAGGGGGAGAGCTGTTAGTGATTTCAGGGACAGATGATAGTAAGTTTGCTGGCTAGTAATCTTCTTGATACTGCTCTGTATTGGAACAAAAAAATAAATAAAAGCAGTCCTTACAAGGACTACTGTTATTGCAGCAGTCAGCAGATGAGATCAGAAGCAGGACAGCTGCCCACTGCAGCTACATACAGAGCACTGCAGTAGAAGGTAGATTACTAGCCAGCAAAGCTACCTAAGCTTAAATGTCCCTCAAACCCCTGCAGACTTCTGTCCCTCCAATAACAGAGCAGTATCAAAACGATTACTAGCCAGCAAACTTTCAACTGTCCCTGAAATCACTAACAGGCAGCAGCTCTCTCCCTACACTATCTCTTCAGCACACACAGGCAGAGTGAAAAAAAGCTGCAGGGCTTCGGTTTTTATAGGGAAGGGGAGTGGTCCAGGGGAGAGCTTCCTGATTGGCTGCCATGTACCTGCTGGTCTGGGGTGAGAGGGCAAAAAAAAGCGCCAACAATGGCGAACCCAAAATGGCGAACGTCGCGCGACGTTCGCGAACTTCCGGCGAGCGCGAACACCCGATGTTCGCGCGAACAAGTTCGCCGGCGAACAGTTCGCGCCATCTCTACATAACAGAACACAACTTCCTGTTTTTCAGCTCTCTGACTAAGTCAGTTACTTTAAGGGGGGGCGCAAGGGACATAACAAAGTGAGTTTGCAATTAATTCCTAGCATGTCAGATTCAAAAGCAAACAGTTATGACCCATGTGCCCCCTCAATTTATTGATTGATTGGTTATATATTGTATAGGTGACTAGAGCAACCTCAACTGAAACAAATTTTCTGAATCGGGTTCCAAAACCCGGAGGAAAATTTGAAGAAGCACAGGGTCCAACTGGAGCCACTGTGGGTGGTTTAAGGCTTCACTCCGTATCTCTCGAGAGTGTCCTCATAAGAAAGGTAGTAGGAGGGATGCGGTTTGTCAACTCTTCCTCCATTGCGCAGCAGGGAACTAAGGCTGAACCTGTCTTCATATAATTTCCCGCAGCCCTTTACGTGATTCTTTAAGATGGTACGTCCAAACCACCACTCACTCACGGTGTCGCAGAGGAAAGCCATGTCTTTCTGGTTCTTTTGAGGATCACTTTGGAACAGTCCTTTGGATCCCACATCTGTTTTCCTCAGCAGTTCACCATATAGCCATTCCTCCAGATTCTTCTCCACTTCGTCGTATACCCACTCAGGGGCATAGGGCATACAGTAACCCCAACGGTCATGCACTCGGGCATTGATGATGTGTTGCACCCGAGAGACCGTGAGTAGCTTCTTGAGATCGACCCTCCCTGAGTCTACCCAGAGGCTTCCCAGAATAGGGTCTGGCAGATGAAGCAGAGGTATCCGGTAGAGGTGTTGTCTCCTCAACCAGTACTGGGTAAGGAGCTGTACGTAAAATAACAGGAGTTGGAGGCCTTTCCTTAGCAGGCACCACTGTGGACGAATCTTCGCCCTTTGGTACAGTGACAGGCAATGTAACAGCCGTGGCCTCTTTCTTTATGGTACCACACCCTCTCCCTCTAGCTGGAGCGCTGCGTGCAGGAGCACGTGTAGGCTCATCCCCGCTGGAGCTTACCCCCCCAGGCTCTATGGATGGCTGTACAACTTGCAGAGCTATGGGTAAGATGGGAAGAGAGGCTGCCCGTGGTGGAAAGAAAGAGGTGGAGGTGAATTTAGGAGATGCTGTTTGCTCAGGCTCCGATATAGAGGATAGTCCATCAGTGTTTGTGGTGATAGACTTGGTTTTAACTGGTTGCTTGGGATCCGGGTACAGAACCACCATTGATGGTGGCAGTAAGGGCAATTGGAATGAAAATCGCTGGTCTCTGCAGACAATTCACGATTACAATGCCCACAGAAGGGTACTACCACACAGGTGTTTCTAATAGTAAGTCGCTCCCGATATGTGACAGCCTAAATGTATCTAGGGGCAAAGTCTACTTCAGGGGGATCCTGTACTCAAAAGGGAGTGGTCCCAGCAGGGACATCTTCATCATTCCAACTATCCCAACCAAAATCATCCATAATAAATGTTGGATTTACTGTGGATGGAAATTTGTTGATAAAGGCTCCACTTGTCCTGGCAGTCAGAAGGTCCACACTGGGTGTCGGGCCACAGCCGTGGGCCGAGAGATGTAGTACCTTGAGACCAGGAGCATGGATGTGCAGGCACTCCGGGTTTAGAAAAGATGAGAAGCAGTGGTAGTAGAGGAGCTACAGCTAAGTCCTTTAGCAGCCACTAAGGTGAAGTCCAGATTCAGAAGTGGGAGCTGTGGTGAACAGGTCCGTCTCTGATGAATTCCTGTACCAAAATG
Organism: Xenopus petersii; assembly: GCA_038501925.1. Lineage (NCBI taxonomy): Eukaryota > Metazoa > Chordata > Amphibia > Anura > Pipidae > Xenopus > Xenopus petersii. Next base: position 79,993,440 of record CM076682.1, read on the forward strand.
GCGGCAGTGACGTACTTCTGGGAGCTGCCCTGCTCCAGACACGCCAAATAGTTTCTGCTCGGGGCAAAATGGCGCCAGTGAAATCTTGTGTTGGCAAAAATATATATATAGCAGAATGGAATGCACTCCCATAATTGCCAAAAAAGCCTGGGTGCTAGTATCTAGCCATACAAAATGTTATAGGGACATAATAAAGTGGAAACCCATCCGGTAATCAAACACACACATATATATGTATGCCCCAGCACTCTTGTCAGCGCACCAAGCGAAGGTCTCGTTACAAGCTCCGGTTGGAGACCCCGTTTCATCCCCACTTGATATACAAACAATAAAGAATTGGATATTAAGTGTATATTAAGATTCAGCACATCAGTACAGCCACATTTCGGGCAAGCTATATGCCCTTATATATATATATATATATATATATATATATATATATATATATATATATATATATATATATATATATATATAACTTGATCAAGGGCATATAGCTTGCATGAAACATCTCTGTACTTATGTGCTGAAACTAAATATACACTGTTTGCAAATATTCTTGTGCCACTCCACTTCTTTGTTGTATATAGTTAGGACCGAAAAAGGCTTGCACTCTCAGGCCTTATGAAAAAACAAAAGTGTTTATTTAGCAAAATATAACTAAGGTATCCAGAACAATAAAAAATTGAAGATGTTTCACACTAAGTCCAACATATGACAGCACTCCAAGGATACTTCCAACAAGACCGATAGTTAAAGCAAAAAAAAAAATATATATATATATAACGATGAAGGATCAGCACACTCTTTGTTTCTTGTGAATGAAGTGTATTTATTTGTAACACAACATTATGGGGCAGATTTACTTAGGGTCGAATATCGAGGGTTAATTAACCCTCGATATTCGACTGTCGAAGTCAAATCTTCAACTTCGAATATCGAAGTCGAAGGATTTAGCGCTATTCGTTCATTTGAACGAAAAATCGCTTGATCGAACGATTCAATCCTTCGATTCGAAGGATTTTAATCCATTGATCGAACGATTTTTGTTCGACCCAAAAAACATTGCAACATTGATTTCGGTAGCTGTTAGGTGGCGAACTAGGGGGTCGAAGTTTTTTCTCAAAGAGACAGTACTTCGACTATCGAATGGTCAAATAGTCAAACGATATATATACACATACACACACACACACACTGTTATAAAGCAGTGGTAGGAGGAACTCTTCATTTCTTAATTTATCTATCCAATAATCCTATTTAACCTAATGTTTTGACATTGATAATACTGTAGTAGAGACTAAAATTGGTTTCTTTGCTACCTATGGGAATAAAGAATGCAATGCAGGCTCCACCGGTGCTCAGCACTAGGCAGGATCGATACCCACCATCCAAGTTCATGATAGAACAAGACCAGTACAAAAGACAAATCAATAGAAATAATTAATGGTCTTATTTATCAAAGTTTTTCTTCTACTTCGAATAAATTCACAATTTAAAAAAAACTAAATTTTTTGGTTATTTATTCAAAATTTGTGAGTTTACAAGCTAAAAAAACTCGAATGAAAAAAAATGGCTTGAATTTTGCCAAAGACTAGGGATGTAGCGAACTGTTCGCCGGCGAACTTGTTCGCGCGAACTTCGACCGTTCGCGTCCGCCGAATGTTCGCGAACGTCGCGCGACGTTCGGCAATTTGGGTTCGCGTTCGATTCGTTCGACCATTCGACCGAATTCCTTCGACCGCTAAAAATCGAACGATTGTAAGCATTCAATTGAATGAAAAGCATTCGTTTGAATGGTTTCGATCGTTCGATTCAAATGAAAATCCTTTGATCGAACGAAAATCCTTTGATCGAACGAAAATCCTTCGATCGAACGAAAATCCTTCGATCGAACGAAAATCCTTCGATCGAACGAAAATCCTTCGATCGAACGAAAATCCTTCGATCGAACGAAAATCCTTCGATCGAACGATTTTAGCGGGTGTTCGAAGTTCGCGAACATCAAATCGGCAGTTTGCTACATTCCTACCAAAGACAACTCCCATTGACTTCTACATGAACTCCCAAGGTAGAGTCTAGAGTTTTGCATTCAAGTTTTTTGAGTTTTTGTTCTTAATAAATAAACATTAACGTTTTTGAAAATCAAACTCAGATTTGTGAGTTTTTGTGCAAAAAATTGAATCGTGGCAAAGGTTTGAATTGAAACGCTGATAAATCACCCGCCCAAGTGTGAAGTTTTCATTGAGACAATAAAGCACTTGGGTTATCCCTGAGGTTTTGCCTTCTGTGGGATGATTATGTTCTTCTGTGGAAAAAGGAGTGCCCTACAGATTCAATACTCTTATCCATGAAACCTACAGATTTTATTAATTATTCTGATAACATAAAGCACACTGCAAAGTATTTGGTACCATATTTACTTTACAGTTTATATAATCCCGCTCTATTTGTGCAAATTTGTGGGGTTTAATAATGCTATTACTTCACACCACACCACACCACACAGTAATTTTGTAGGATTATACTATATAGCAATAATAATATTCCTCAACCCTCTTACTAGAGTTTTGGTTCTTTTAAGCAAGAATACACACCAATAAGCACATATTAAAGCATATATTAAAGTGATTATATTGTAAAATAAATCAATGGATTGTTACACATAAATCATTACACAGACTAAAACAATAATTACAATTACAAATATGATACAGCTACGTTATCGTTACCAAAACAGCCATGCAGTAGAGGTCAGCTCCATTATGGCAATGCAGTAGAGGTCAGCTCCATTATTATCAATACTTTTTGGGATAGGCCCCTCCCTCTCCTAATTATAGAACCCACCCATTAATTAAACAATAAATACTCATCCCTGAGCAGCCCGCCGGCGTCTAGTTACAAGTTTTAACAACATCAAACATTGCGGGTTAGGAAAACCTTGATATGGAGAGGACCAGGAAAGGAAAATTACGGTAAGTATGATAGAATTTTCCCTTTCCTCAGTCCTCTCCATGTCAATACTTTTCAGGATGTAGCAAGTTTAGTGTCCCCGGGTGGAAAAATAATATTACTTCAGACATAACTCATGCAAAAATAATAATAATAAGATTTAAGAATCCGTGAACCAAAGAGAGAATGTTCTGAGGATGGTGCTTGGAGTGGACCAGGATGCTGCTCGGCAAATCACTTCCACAGGAACCCCTGCTTCTGCCGCCCAGGATGCTTTTTGACCCCCTGTTGAGTGAGCTTTGAGATTGGATGGTTCTGGGAGTAGGCCTTCCTAATTATCCATCTTATTCAACTGGAAATGGATCTGGAAGAAGCCGCATTACCCCTTCTTCAGCCAAATGGAATAATGAAGAGTCTATCTGACTTTCTGATAGATTCGGTTCTTTTGCAGTAGGCTCTAATATTTTCTGCTACATCTAGTGCAGCTCGGGAGCCCCTGGTTCTTCAGGAAAAGCTGGTAGGACCAATTCATCTTTGAGGTGAAAGGATGAAACTACCTTTGGTTTAAATGTTGAAATGAACCTCAAGATACCTCTATCCTGTAAGAAGGTTGGACTGTCTTGGGAAAAAAGCTAAGATCCTGCAATTCGCCCACTCTTTTTGCTGAAGTGATGGCTACTAGAAAGACCACCTTAACTGTCAGCTGCCATAACGACAGAGCCTCCGTGGAGTTATATGGAGGAGACGACAACATCTTAAGTACTCTAGGAAGATCCTAAGGAGGACACCTTGATCTTTTGACTGGTAAGATTTTGACTGCTGCTTTGAAAAATCTTGAGACCAATGGATGTTGAGACCATCTCTCTCCAGAATTCGCTGATATAGCCGAGACCTGTGTTCTTAAAGTACTAACCGACAATTGCTTGTCTATTCCGGGCTGTAAGAATTCCAATACCTCAATTACCGAGACTGGGAAGACTCTAGAGGTTCCTTGGGTGCTGGAGAATGTGTCCCAGATTATAGAGTATTTCGAGTTCGTAGAAAGGCCTTGAGATTCTAAGTTCTGCCGCTAAACCGCCATGCAGTTAGAGCCAGTGACCCTGGGTATGGATGGGTGAATGGACCCTGGACCAGTAAATCCCTTGAAACCGGAAGTTTCCATGGTCGATTTCTTGATGTAGTTTGAGAAGATCCGAGAACCACGGTTTTCTTGGCCAAGCTGGGGCAATGCATATTACCTCTGCTTGGTCCTGCTTGATCTTCTGAAGCACTGTCTGAATCAGTGGTAGAGGAGGAAAGACATAACATAAACGGTGAGTCCACTTCTGAGTCAGTGCATCCACTGCTAGAGCCCCCGGATCCGGCTCCCTTGAGAAGAAGAGCGGACATTTGATATTTCTGGATGAAGGCATTAGATCTATGTCCGGTTGTCCCCAAATCCGGATGAGAGTTCTGAAGATTTTCTGGTTCAGGCACCAATTGTGTCTTCCTACTGCGAACCTGCTGAGGAAGTCTGCGGCTACATTCAATTTTCCTGGAAGATGAAAAGCTGTGAGATCCACCAATGTTGATTCTGCCCAGAAAAAGATTGGTTCCACCTCTGCCAGTAGCGATGAACTTCTTGTTCCCCCTTGTCTTCTGATATATGACACTGCTGTAATGTTGTCGCATCTTACCTTTAGTCTTGTACCTCTGAGCTGATCTTGAAAGTGCAGGCAAGCTTGAAGAATAGCCCTTAGCTCCAATATGTTTGATGGCTCTTCTGAACAATGTGCTGGCCATAATCCTTGAGCTACTTGGGAACCTAGCTGAGCTCCCCATCCTTTTCCTGAAGCATCTGTTGATATTATCACCCAAGCTCCTGGGAACAGGTCGGACCCCTGGGATAGGTAATGAGGTACTAGCCACGAACTTAGATCCTTGATTAGTGAGGGGAATATCTCGATCTCCTGATCTTTGCTCCAGCCATCCCACTGCTGGATGAACACAAACTGCAATTGTCTCATTCTCCAATGAGCCAAAGGGACGAGCCCTATTGTGGAAGACATCTTCCCTAGGATCCTAGTCTTTTTGGGGATGATGGCTGGAACAAGCCAGGAACTGGGAAAACCTGCCCCCAAAAAAAAGCGCAAAAAGAAGGGCACTATGAATAAGCAGATCCTGCATCCCATCAAAAAAGGGCAATGTTCCCCTACCTGCCTGCACTGGCCGTGCTGTATGCTAACCAGGATGGACTCGCGCGAGAGAGAGAGAACAGTGCAGTCGGATCGGAAGCTGGGTAACCCGGAAGTGGCTTACCCAACTCCACATGTGCCGCAAGTAATGGCTGCTGGCATAGGGCATAGAGGAAGCGACAGCTCCGCTACAACCTTCTCGCCCCCAGGAAACCTTATCCGTCGGATTGAGCTGACCTAACTGCTGCCATCCTCCCTGCTCCTTAAAAAGGTGTCATAGGGCGCGGGGAACCCAGCCTCGGGACGCCAACGTGGGCCGGTCTTAGGCAAAGGGCAGGGAGACTCGCAGTCAGGATAAACGTGAAGCTTCCCTTTTTCATGAGGCAGACTGCTCAAGAGAAAAAAGGTCATCTGGGACCAAAAACTCAGTCTCTGGGACGCTGTCGGCAGCCCCAGTTACACCTCTGGCCAAAAATAAATACGAGCTCCTGCAAGGAGCTAGGAGAAAGAGAGAACCCAAAAAAAGAGCCCGGCGGGCTGCTCAGGGGTGAGTATTTATTGTTCTATAATTAGGAGAGGGAGGGGCCTATCCCGAAAAGTATTGACATGGAGAGGACTGGAGAAAAGTCTTTATCTGAAAATCTGGCATCTCAGACCTGTTGCATATAAGTCAATAGGAGAAGTCCCAATGATTTTTTGATGTGCACTAGGTCTCGGGCAATACCCCAAAGTTTTCTGAGTTTTCGGGTGAAAACTATGAAAAAAAACATGAAAATTGGATGAAAAAGTTTGAAAAATTTGTGAAAATCAGATTTTTTTTGCCGCAAAGCAAATTGTCGGGAAAATGTAATAATAAATAAGTGTAAAAAACCTGAGCTCATCTTGATCAGAGTTTGTAGCAGAAAATATTGAGATGAATTCGTACTTTCATAAATAATCCCCACAAACCAAGATGTCTATTTCTTACAATTTCAAACTGAATTTACTCCAAAGGGAAAAAGGGTATATGGGATTGTCTATGATTAAGGGAATCTAAACACTTTGCTCCACCATGATTAATTGTTGCTGGACTATAAATCCGAGAATACAACAAAGTATTAGCAGTTAAAAAACGCTACATGGATCTGCAGTAGATCAATATCTAACTGTGTATTCTTGAAAAAATGAGGCTTAATGACATTTTTGATGAAAATTAGCTGTAGATGGCTACCAGCTCCACTCAAATGCAAGGAATCTTATTTATGTAAATCTGGCTCCATCTTTGTATATGCAACTAAATAATGGATTACAGTCCTTCTGTTGTTCAATTGTATTATTATTATTTTTACACAGAGTTCTCTTTATATATGTTAAATACAATACAGAAATAGAGGTGCAGTGGGACAGTTTCAGGAGTTTCATGTAGGGTTTAGATCTCCTTAAGCCTGAAACAGTATGGTTTGTCAATATGTTCATATCATCATTCCCTTATATTGGTGATTACCAGTTTTACTTTACTACAGAAAAAATGCATGTGCTCTCTATTTTTCTAGACAATACAAGAGTAAGAAGATTAGTTCAAGTGTACTTCAAAATTATGGATATTAATGACCATGCTCCTGAATTTGCAAAACATTATGAGACATTTGTATGTGAAAATGCCAAACAGGCCCAGGTAAGTTATAATAAAATATTTGTGCTAAACTTTTGGATATGATAAGCCTTCTCTGCCACTGTTAAAGGGATACTATCATCACAAAATGACCCCCATAATTTTATTGCCATTTCATATTTTACACAAGCTTTAATATTATTTACATTCAATTAAACGTTTAGGTTTTTTTTGATGTGTGTGTTTTGAGCAAATGTTATTCTGTTTACTCTCCCTTATTTTCTGATTTAGTGCACTTTGTAACATCATATGCCAGAATTCCAGTCAAAAAAGTTAAACGTTAACGAGCCATGAATAAATCTGATTTTGGATTATGGACACTAATCCTGAAAAATGCTAATTACATTAAGGGGCAGATTTATCAAGGGTCGAATTTCGAAGTAAAAAATACTTCAAAATTCGACCATCGAATTAAAATACTTCAAATATCAAAGACAAATGATTTTTTACCAAATTTGGCAATTGAACGATCAAAGTAAAAATGTTCAAATCGTTCGATTCGAACTATCTAATCGTATGATCAAAGGATTTTTCTTCGACCTCTAAAGACTTAGAAAACTGCTCTAGAAGGTCCCCATAGGCTAACATAGCACTTCAGCATGTTTAATTTGGCTAAGTATTGAAGTCGAAGTTTTTTTTAAAGAGACAGTACTACGATTATCGAAAGGTCGAATATTCAAACGATTTTTACTTCAAATCAAAGTCGTAGTATCCTATTCGATGGTCGAAGTATCCAAAAAATTACTTCGAATTTCAAATTTTTTTACTTCGAAAATTCCCTCAAATTCACTTCGACCCTTGATAAATCTGACCCTAAAAATAGCACTAGGAATAATAGGAATTGGATTACTCCATAAAATAATGAACGAAATGAGTAATATACATTTTTCCCAAACAATTTTGCATTGTACAATGTTGCACAATATGTCAGATAGGTCATTTTTAAGTATGTGCTTATTTACCACATGCTATAAATGTTAAACTTATTTATGTTACAAACTAATTCAAAAGTTACAAATAAGATAGAGAAAAACACATTATACTTTCAAATTAAGCTGACATTTTTTCCTGCTCAACTTTCCAAAGCAACATTGCTATTTGTAGGTATTTCTGATGTCTTTAATACATTATAACAAATTAGCAATTCAATAGATCCCCTTCTACAGTCATTAACCTTAATTTACCTATATATTTTTCTTTGAATTACTTTGCAGTAAACCATCATTTCAGTTGTTGCTGCCTTTTGTTTTTCACTCAATGTGACCTGCTTTTTCAGTTATATATTTCCTGTTGCTTTAAGCTGTAGCAATACATTATTTGTATTTAACAAATATAAAAAGTACATCTAAATAATATTGATCAGATCAGCTTTAAAAGCTGGACATATTTTCTTCTCTGGAACAATTTATTATGACAAAGTGGGAGCCTTATGCATCAAGCTTTTAGTATTTTATGTGATTGGTTAGGTAAATGCTGCCAAAGATGACTATAGACAACCTTTATGTAAAGCTACCAACTTCTCAAGTTATTTATTTTTTATTTTTTAATACATATTTATATATGATTATAATACATATTTATATCATTTTCATCTCTAAATAAATTGCAAATTGTAATGCAAATCTCTATCAGGAGAAGAAATCTGTTCATCTAATAATTACATTTTTGTTTTCATTGTCGTGGTATGATAATTCTTTATACCTCTCTAGTCATTTATTTCTTACTAGTAATGCATACAAACTTATACAAAGTTAGCCATGTAATGCTTTGCTCCACTGGTCATGCCTCATTGCTGTAACCCCTTGTGTTGGACTACAAGCAAATTGTATGACTTTCCTATTTGCCTTCTCATGAGCACAAGTGTTGAACTTTGTTTGTGATTATGTCTCTCCATGTTATCCATTTAATTCATTATTGGTGATGGCTTTGATTTTCTAGCATATTAAGCAGTGTCTTTGGGTTAAGGTGGTCAAACATATAGGGGTTATTTATCAAAAGTCAAGGTTTTGAGGGTATTTTTTTTACATTTTCTGGATTCAAGATTGATTCTACCCCAAAGCTGGAAATAGCTTGAATCCAAAAATATTCCAGTTAAAACCTGTTGAGGTCATGTAGAAGTCAATGGTAGAGGTCCCTTGCACCATTTGAAGATGTTTGTAGCCTTCATGATGGTCAAGTTTTTTAGGCTCTACAAAGGGTCAATGAGAAGAACTGAAGTTGCTTAAGAGACGTCAACAATTAACATGTTGTTTCTTTCTTTAAATATATGAGTAAAGTAAGTGCCCTGCTGATTAGTAGAATACCGAAGGACCTTAGTTATAGGGCACAACAAGATTATTTAAGGGTCCTCACCTCAGCAATGTTAAGGATGTTTGCTTCTAGGTATTAAAAGGACCAACATATGTATATTAGCATTATCATTCTAGGTGGGTCATATCTATTGTCACTGTCTTTTTTTAATTTATTCCATTCCTCTGGAGTATTAAGTGACTGGGGCCAAGGGTATGAATACATGACTCTTTAGAACTAATGAGTCAACAGTATTAATTAGGTAGATTGCGGGACAGGATCCTACTGCATATTTAGTGTAAACTCATACAAACAGGAGAATGTGCCAGCAGGGACGAGTCAGTACAGAATAAGAAAGGTGTGCAAGGGATGTTAAATAAATTGATTTACAGTTAGTAACCCCCCCCAAAAAAAAATATATAAAAAAACCTATAATTACAATGTATGCCTTTGTTCATATATTTACAATTAGGAAATATTCCAATATAGTATAATAACAAATGCAATTTCCCTCTTGATGTAACTCATGACTGTTTTTTTCTTTTTTAATATGTTTAAAAGAAAATGACATATATTACTAGAATTTGGCAGAATTTCTTTCCTAATATGTTTGTTGTTCACAGCTTATTCAAACAGTAAGTGCGATAGACAACGATGAACCTCCCCGGGGACACAGATTCTACTTTGAGATGGTGCCAGATCTTTCTATCAATCCAAACTTCACAGTTTTAGATAATAAAGGTAAAAGAGCCCGCAAATTTGTGTTTTTTAATTGTTTTGTTTGATGTTCTTAAACAAATTAAATGTTTGCCTCTTTTGTTTCACAGACAACACAGCAAGTATTTTTACAAAAAGAAATGGATATAATAGACATAAAATTAGCACTTATGTATTTCCAATCATAATTTTTGACAATGATTATCCAGTTCAAAGCAGCACAGAAACATTAACTATACGTGTGTGTGCCTGTGATAGCAAAGGAAATATGCAGTCATGCAATTTAGAGGCATCCTTCTTCCCTGCTGGATTGAGCACAGGAGCTCTAATTGCAATTTTACTTTGTATCATCATACTTCTGAGTAAGTAATTACTCTGATTCAAATCAAGTGTATTTTGTGTCTGTGTTTTGGTTTAGCTTCATTATAGACTATGCATAAAAAAATTCAGGTTGGTATGTCCTGTTTAGGAAGTGCTCAAATCAATTGCTCGTATTTCTGATATACTGTATTTAGTGAACATAATATCACTTTAAAGCATCACAATTAATAAAAGACATAATTTCAGCAGTTGCTGCCATTTTAGATCAGGGATTTTCGGTGCTTATAGATCTAATTCCCAAAGAAAAAATAAAAGATGCAATAAAATATAGGGAGCACTGAAGGCAAAATATATATTGAGCATTTAACAGTTTCAGAAACCTTTTTCTAATGCATTGTCATTATTATCTTTTGTAATGACTCATAGTTTCTTAAACCTCTGCCTTCTTGCTCTATCCTCTGTATCCCTTACTATTAGGCATGTGTCCAAGCTAACCATTAACAATCCTGGCCATCTGCTTTCTATAAAACAGCAGCCCTGCTGTATGAGACCACAAACAAACTGTTACTATTCTTCCCAACTTGTTAGGAATACAACTGATAGGACTTGTACAAGCAACCATGCAGATTACACCCTTAGGTGCTAATACTTTGAGCTCCACAATACAGCAAAAATATCTGTGTGCTTTCCATAAATACATATCTGTCTGAAATAGGCATCTGGACATCAAATTGACCCTATGCATACTTTTATAATGCGCCAAATGTGCAGAGAACAGTAACTGCCGCATGCCCAAGTGCTCAAGGGGTACTAATGTGCACAATTTTTTACCCCTTTGGGTTCTCGCACATATCCACTATGTGATTAGTAAATAAAGGTTTTTTCTTTATATCCTTATTTATATAGCATGTTGTTTTGCTTATATGCCATTCTATATAAAATTTGTCTTCCACTAAATCTGTTCCTTAACTTTATAGATTATTTCAAGGCTCTTAAGAGTTTTGACTATATATATATATATATATATATATATATATATATATATATATATATATATATATACACGAACCAACCAGATCCGCACTCCGTCAGTATGGATGCAATAACCCGGGTGCTGCTCCAAAGGAAAAATGCACAAAAACGTAGAATCGGAAATAGCACTCCTGGGATTTTTTAAAAAAGTTCAATTTTTATTCCATGCTTCTAAAAATTAATCAATGTTTCGGCTACTCTCTAAAGCCTTTGTCAAGATTAAAAAATCAATTAAACATGCCCCATTTAAAGGCCCACCCTGGGTGTTACCCTCAACCCTATCACCAACCCACCATCATAGACACACCTCTCATTTAACCCCCATGGGTAATATATAAATTAACCCTCTATAAAATCTCACATATATACACACATAGTAATGTCATGAATCGTTTAAATACAACAATTACATAAAAAGAGAAATGCATGCACTGAATAAATAAATAAATGCAGGGTACAAAGTTAAATTCTAGAATAACTAATGTCTTGCACAGCTTATCTAGTGTTAAGGAAGCAATTAAAGTTACATTGTTCATTGAGTCCCTTGGGAGACATAGTATCCAACCGCTTAATCCAATATGTTTCACGCTGTAACAGCAACTGGGATCTATCACCACCTCACCTTGGCTCAGGGACGTGATCAATGCCAATATATCTGAATGTAGGCAACCTATGGCCCATCTCCAAATAATGTTTTGCAACTGGCTTTATTGTCTGATTATCCCTAAATGCTGTACTGATGGCAGATCTATGTCTGTCCATCCAGATCCTCAAAGTCAAATCTGTCTTCCCTACATAAGCCAAACCGCAGGGGCAAGTAGTCATATATACAACATGTGTGGTAGTACATGTGATCCGGTGTTTAATTTTAATGTTTTGTCCTGTATGGGGATGATTAAAAGTTTCACCGGGGGACATATACCTGCACAATGTACAACTGGGACATCTGAAACATCCCGATTTACCTGGCGTCAGCCACATCTGCTGATGTTTTTGGTAACATTTCACCGGGTCAGTTAGTACCAGCAAGTCACGCAGGTTGTGTCCCCTGGTGTAAGCCATCATTGGAGGATTAGGGCATAACTTAGCCAAATCTTTATCAGCTCTAATAATTGACAAATTACTTTTAACCATATGTGTTACTCTCTCGGAAGAGGTGTTGTATCTAGTAACAAAAGTCATATGCTCTCTGTTAGAATTCTTATACGGCCGATGAACTCTCTCTCCGGCTATAGTTAAAGCTCTCTTAAGTGTTATAGCATCATAACCCCTATCACTGAACAGTTTCCACATCTCCTTCACTTGCTCCTCTCCACGCACACTACTAGAGTTGTTGCGTAGAACCCTACAAAATTGAGAAACAGGGAGGGATTTTTTAAGGGTGGTGGAATGACAACTGGACATATGGAGCAAAGTGTTCCTATCAGTGGCCTTCCGATACAAGGAATACTGCAATGTTTCAATATCCCTCCAAACCTCTACATCAAGGAATTGTACAGTCTTATCACTACAGGTGGCTGTAAATTTTATCGGGGTTGGTAAGGTGTTTAGATATTCAATCATTTCCAGAAATGAGGATTGGTCACCGTCCCACACCAGAAAGACATCATTGATAAATCTTTTATAACATAACAGTCGTTCGCTGAACCTCGAAACAATGTTATTCGTCTCGTACTGGTGCATATACAAATTGGCATAAGATGGAGCCATTGATGCACCCATCGCCGTTCCCGTCTTCTGTAAGTAAAAATGTTTCTCAAATCGGAAATAATTGAATTTCAGACACACTTCCAAAAAAGATAATTCAAATGGTATTGGAAGGCCAATGTACGAATCACTTTGCTCCATAGACAACCCTACTGCCGCAATTCCTTCTTTATGGGGAATGCTGGTATAGAGGCTTGCTACATCAATTATAGCCAAGCATATAACTCTGTTAGTGGGCAATTTCAGGTGACGGATACACTCAAGGAAATGGGGTGTATCCCTTAGATAAGAATCAGTTTGCTGGACCACAGGCTGCAACAGTCTATCTATATATACTCCCAAAGGATGCAACAGGCTGTCTCGAGCCGATACAATCGGCCTCCCAGGGGGGGGGATCAAGGCCCTTGTGCACCTTCGGGAGAGTATATAGTATAGGGCATTTAGGATAGTTTTGTGTAAGGAATGCTCTTTCTCCCAATGTAAGCCAATTCCTTTCAAATGCCTCACTGATGATACCATCAATCTGTTTTTTAAAACCCATTACTGGGTCAGTAGTTAAACTACTGTAAACCTTATCCTGACTTAACTGAGACATAATTTCTTGCTTATAATCTTCATAATTAAGTATCACAATGCCACCGCCCTTATCGACAGGGCGGATAACAATGTTATTATCATCACTTAAAGTTCGTATTGCCTCCTGTTCCGTCTTCGTAAGATTCATAAATTTGTTGCGAGAGGAAATGTCCAGTTCAGCAACACCATTCTCAATCGCTGTCTTGAATAATTTAATTGATGTATTAACAGTTTTTGGACAAAACGTACTTTTAAGATGTAATTGATTGATGTAACTTTAATTGCTTCCTTAACACTAGATAAGCTGTGCAAGACATTAGTTATTCTAGAATTTAACTTTGTACCCTGCATTTATTTATTTATTCATTGCATGCATTTCTCTTTTTATGTAATTGTTGTATTTAAACGATTCATGACATTACTATGTGTGTATATATGTGAGATTTTATAGAGGGTTAATTTATATATTACCCATGGGGGTTAAATGAGAGGTGTGTCTATGATGGTGGGTTGGTGATAGGGTTGAGGGTAACACCCAGGGTGGGCCTTTAAATGGGGCATGTTTAATTGATTTTTTAATCTTGACAAAGGCTTTAGACAGTAGCCGAAATGTTGATTCATTTTTAGAAGCATGGAATAAAAATTGAACTTTTTAAAAAAAATCCCAGGAGTGCTATTTCAGATTCTACGTTATCTATCTATCTATATATATATATATATATATATATATATATATATATATATAGATTATTACATTAAGGCAACCTGAAATGTGAGCGTTTACACAAAAAGCTTCATTGTTGTAGTCCACTATAATCTAATATCTGTATCCTAATTTAAAAAATGAGGATTACTACATAAAAAATATAATTTTACTCAGGCAGTATTAACAACATACAACATATAATAATTAACAGCATTGAGGAGGAAGCATGCATATACTTTACATAAAGGCACAAGATTAACCCTAAATTATCCAAAACACATAGATGCAACCCAAAAATCACCCTAAAAAGATATGTAGTTGAACTCCCCCAATGTGACCCAAGTTCTTAAAAAAAACTTGTGATCTCATAACTATTTGTGATGCTGCAAAGTCTGACCATTTGAATACAACAATGACATGTCTTTTGCATTGATATATTTTATGAAAACAGTTTAAATGTATTGTATACCATTAAATAAATAGCATAATAATATCCATGAATAATCAATTTGATTTTATTCGTTGTAGCTTTGGTGATCCTATTTACAGCTTTAAAAAGACAAAGAAAAAAAGAGCCCTTAATTATCTCAAAGGATGATGTTAGAGACAACGTTGTTACATATAATGATGAAGGAGGAGGGGAAGAGGATACCCAGGCTTTTGATATCAGTACCTTGAGAAACCCAGAAGCAAGAGATGAAAACAAACTCAGAAGAGACATTATCCCTGACACTGTCTTTCAAATTCGCAAAGCAGTTCCTCTTTGGGAACATATAGATGTCGAAGATTTTATTCATAAAAAGCTAAAAGAAAATGATGCAGATACAACTGCTCCACCATATGATTCTTTGGCAACGTATGCTTATGAAGGTAATGATTCAATTGCTGAGACTTTAAGCTCATTGGAATCCCCTGCTATTGATGAGAATCTTAATGATGATAACTATGTTTATCTTAGTGAATGGGGACCACAGTTTAAAAAACTTGCTGATATGTATGGCGGCCAAGAGAGTGACTGACACATTGTTCAAATAATAAGCAATTTGAAAATCTATACCTCCTATGGTTATTGTACTGTAAATGCTTTATAAATTATTCACATTTTTGTAACAATAAAAAAAAATAGCAGACTTCCCTTCACAAAGCATCTATTCAAAAGAATGTATAATAACTAATTTGTTTATGCGGCTATGCTTTTTGTGCCTTTTATGAAGAACTTTTTCAATTTTGTTTATATCATCATTCTAAAATGAGAGGAAATATACTCCCATGAACATTGACAAACATTTATTTATTACATATAAATGCTCCATGTTTATATGTCATACTTTATTTTATACTGTATAAAAATATTATAGATATATATTTGTATTTTTAATAAACTATTTTTTATAAAGATGAGTTTTTGTGGGTATGGACAAGGAAGACAAAATAAAAGTGTTAAAAAATATGAATCACAACTGCATTAAAACATCACGTACATATCAAAAAAATTAAGGTTTGTTTTCTCAAATCTTGTCAAGAAAAAAACTATTGTTCTAAAATGTTGTATTGTGAGTCTCACTTCAGACACTACAGAGGGGATACCTATTATTTTAGTGGCTTATGTTTAAAGACTGTGTTTGCATTGTATTTGAAAACATATACTAAATTAGGTTGATTATTAAAGAAATTATTTATGGCAGGTCGGTAAAGGCCAATAAATTAAAACCTACAACAAAAACACTGAGAAATAAAATAAAATGCACATAATATAGATTATTTTATATGCAGGTATGGGATCCCTTATCCAGAAAGGTGGTACCCAGAAAGTTCAGAATTACAGAAAAGCCATCTTCCATAGGGGCAAATTCACTAACCTGCAGAGTTTTGTTAGCGCAGCCTTTGCTGCACTTCTCCAGGTGAATTTTCGCCAGCGCTCAACAAATTCACTAAAATGCAATGTTGCACTCAGCGAAGCGAAAGGTAGCAAAGTTGCACTCGCATTAATTCATCAAGCAAAGCAAGGTTACGATAGCGATGCTTAATTTGCATATGGCGCCAAGTTAAAGTACAATGGACGTATATGTAGCAGCAAATACATTACACTACACAATCCTGGGAAAGCTTCATAAAATAAAATAGAGTTGTTATTTTGCCCTATATATGTGCCCACTGTATAGTTTAGGTGCCATATGTTAGGAAATGTAGGGGGAAGGAGGGTGACCCCAAAAACAATTTACAATATTTTTCAGCCTATCACCCTTAAAAAAGGAAAAGATGCCAGCGGTTTTTTGGGACTTAGAAAAAACTTCTTTATTTTTTTTTGAAGCAAGCCCTATCTACTCTATTGCACTTCGCCTGGTCTGAGGTGGCGAAGGCAAGTCTGGTGCAAGAGATACTGTTCAGTAAAATGCGCAAGTTAGTGTAGTTATGCCGTACCTTACAGACAATGATATTTAATAATAAAACTAATAATAAAAATGAATAATAAAACAGTGCAAGGGTACTTGATGGTAGATAAGCTGCATATACCAATACTAGCTAAAAAACAATGGGTTTAGTCAATATTCAAATGCTTCTTTGATAGACTTAAGGTATGGTGAACAAAATCCTTTGCTGATCTTTTTCAAAGTTCCTCCTCTGGATCACCAAATCAAGATAAAATTATGGATCAGCACCACAGGCTTTGTAAAAAAACAAATAACAAAATTTATCGCAATATTGTTAATCTTCAGTGCAGTCACCAGGGTATTGCAATACTAATCTGCGTGTGTCTTGAACTAAAGAAACATACACATATTATTCTTGTGTGTTCTAATGTGCTATAGTGATTTCTACAAACTGCTATCTCTAAAATAAAATTATAATTAAGTAAAACAAGGTGCTTGTACTTTCTATGGTTCAAGACACATACAGATTAGTGTTGCAACACCCTGATGACTGCAGTGAATATTATCAAAATGGCACTAGGTTCTGTTATTTGTTAAAAGCTCTTTTGGTTTTCTTTAATATACATTTCTTTTGCACTGTATAGTTATGATTTAGTGAAGTAGACTATGATTGGATATATTAATATTTTTAAATATTTCTCTATGTGCAGTCCTAACTTAAATTAAAAAAAAAACCTGCAGTTGCAATTATAAATTCATTAAACCAAGAATATATTTTCAGAAAGTGTAGGAAATTACATGACAATCCATTACCATATAAGTTGTAATTGAATAGTCATTGAATAGTCTGTAAAAATTATGAAACAAATTAAATTTACAAATGTAGTTACACATAGAGAGAGAACTTTAATTCAGTGGGTGGGGCTCAAATGATTTCATATAGGTTATATTATTTATTGGACATTGGTGTTTTGTTATTCTTTCACTAGCTGATTTATTTACTTTGTGGGATATGAATTTTTTTTCTTTAAGCATATTTAATAGCATTCATTATTGTAATTGCACACTGTGGAAAATGGAAAAACAAACAAAGATGATTCTGGAACTACCATCTTTCTCAAAATTACTGACTACGTATTACTTTTATTTGCCTCTCTTTTTATCGTTTTGCTTTGACTGATTCAGTATCTCTTCCTCCAGTAGACTCCAGACCACGCTTCACAACAATCTCAGGATAGTTAGCCAGAATTCTTCACAATTTATATTAAACTAGCATCAAACACTTCTTGATCTAGGCATCTATTAAACATAAATCCATGATGGATGTTTGCCTCCTCGATAAATGCATTACCACATGTCTCATTCACTCTATTTTAGAGCACAGAGACCTGCAGCTCCTAAGGGGCAGGAGAGAGAGAGACATGTAGGCAACCCACTTCCTATCCATCCCTTAACTTGCATGTTATTCAAGTATGCAAGTTGTGGAGCATAAACAGAGGTGGGCCTCAACTGGTCCATGTACTTATAGCTGCCTGTCTAATGTTATACAATAAGGGCAGTGCTGGCCTATACCCACCAATGCTGCATGACATGCAGAACGAAGTGAAACCCCGAATATACGTTTTTCACTGTGAAAGATATGTAAAATGGTTTTAACGTTATTTGATAATTTCATTAAAAACAATATTTAATTGCCTATTTACTTCTTCTGCACACCTGGCTATGACTCCTGTTCAGGGATTACAGTACACCTTCATGGTGAAATTTGATGTTTTTTTTGTGAATTTGTGTTAGAATTTTGTCATGCAATGCAGACATCATTATTATCTACCCCTTGCCTTCCATATCAACTATTGCGATCCGAGTCTTCTCCTGCCAACTTCTCTCTATTTAATGAGGTTTCAAGGCATCATGACTGGAAGAAATTGGGAATGAGGGAAACTTTTTCTATGAAGAACATTTGTAGTATAGTGGAAAAGTGTTTCTATAACAAGGCTGGTCAAGGTATATACTGTATTATGGAGCTAAAAACACTTTAATCACCTCCCATTTAATTCAAGGCATTTGGCGAAATTTCATCAAATTTTCCACGGTTTTGCAAACTTTTGCAGTTTGCTCAATACTACTCGTGTTATATTGTTTCAAGAGTCAGAGCCAGACAACAGAAGGAATTTCAAGCACTACATTCATTTGGAATTAGAAATAACAAATCATATATAATGTTTTTTTGCTATAATATTTTAATTAATTATTTTTTTTAAGTGGAAGACCTTTCTCCTTAATAGGAGAAAACAAGTCTCTGCTAGTATCATCAAAAGCGTTTGTCCTTGAAAAATAAATTAGCCTTATAGAATATGTAAACCTCTCCTTCACCATCCTAAAACTTTGCCTAATTAAAAAATGTTTTATTTATCATCTCAATGCTGTAGTTTACATTTAATTGTCACTGCTAAATGTTACCCTGCAGCAATCTTGCTGATAACCCCAGTTCCTGCTGCTTCCATATGATTCTCATCAGAATTTCCAACCTATTTAGTCTTGACTCAACGCCTTATGCTGTTTATTCAAAAACACTCAGGGGGTTATTTATTAAATTCCGGGTGCTAAAATTTTGAGGAGTTTGAGTTTTTTTTACTATAAATGTTTTTGAGATTTATTACACCCAGAGGCTGCAAAAAGTCTGAATCTGAACATCCGCCATCTCAGATCAGAAGTTTTATATAAGTCAATAGGAGAGGTCCCTATGCTAATTGGAAGTTATCATGGTCTGTTCTGAGTTTAGCCTGAAAATCCAATCATTTCTGCTTTTCGGGCAAAAACCTAAAAAAAATCCTAAGATACAGGGAAAAATCCTGAAAAAAAAATACAATACTTTTTTTGTACAGTTTTTTCGTGTTTTTTCCTGAACGGATTAATCTGTGCTTTATAAATAATAAATAAGGTTAAATTGCGAATTCTAGTTTGGTCAGACTTTTATTTAAAAAATCAGAAAAATTCGGATTTTGATAAAAAAAACCCTCAGTCACTTCATACCTTACCATATGCCTTTTATGGTAAATCTGCTAATGAACACCTCACAAGCTTACCATGTAATTGTTCTCTCCACCTTCTTCTTTGCACATGACTTTTCAACAACCTTGCATTTAGAGTTTTTCCAAAGTCAACTGTATACAAAACAATTGCTCATTTAAGACCTGGACACCATTCAGTGAGATGTCTCTGAGGAAGCGTGATGTCTAACCACGTAGAACAAGTTGGACTGAATTGTAGTCCTCTACTTAGTGTATTATAGTTTTTCTACCTACTGTATATATATTGGGCAATTTGTAAGTAGCCAATTTTTTGTGTTTTATTCATTTACTAAAATTTGCTACACTATATACTGGCTTCTATGTTTTATGTCCAACCTGTGGAGCATAATTGGAACAATGTTTCACTACTGGGGCATTTGAAGATGTGCTACAGGAATATATGTACCTTTATTCCTTTCCATTCGGTTTAATACTGGGCTATATCTGGTGAGTATGCTGATGTGCAGTAAAGAATAGGTTACACAAATGCACAATTCACTTTAAGGGGCAGATTTATCAAGGGTCGAATTTCGAAGTGGAAAATACTTCGAAATTTGCCCATCGAATAGAATAGACTTCGAATTCAAATGTCAGAGGATTTTAGAGGATTTTATTCACATCGTAGTACGATCGTTCGATCATACTCCGATCGTACTTCGAATCGTACGATTCGAAACAATTTTATAGTACGATCGTATGATTTTACTTCGAAACCCAAAAACTTAGAAATAAGGCAGGTCCCCATAGGCTAACATAGCACTTCGGCAGATTTAAGTTGGCAAAGTATTGAAGTTGAAGTTTTTTTAAAGAGTCAGTACTTCGATTATCGAATGGTCGAATAGTCGTACGATTTTTACTTCGAATCAAAGTAAATTTGAAGTCGTAGGGGCACATTTACTAAGGGTTGAATATAGAAGGTTAATAAACCCTCGAATTCGACCCTCAAAGTAAAATCCTACGAATTCGAATATCGAATTCGAAGGATTTACAGCAAATCCTATGATCGAACGATCAAAGGAAAAATCTTTCGAATTGAACAATTCGAAGGATTTTAATCGATCGAGCGAAGGATTTTCCTTCGATCAATAAAACCTTAGAAAAGTGATGGGGAAGGTCCCCATAGGCTAACATTGTACCTCGGTATGTTTAAACTGCGGAAGTATGTAGTCAAAGTTTTTTTTTAGAGAGACAGTACTTCGACTATCAAATGGTCGAATAGTCGAACGATTTTAAGTCTGAATCGTTCAAATCAAAGTTGTAGTCGAAGGTCGTAGTAGCCTATTCGATGGTCGAAGTACCTAAAAAAAGACTTTGAAATTCAAAGTTTTTTTCATTCGAATCCTTCACTCGAGCTTAGTAAATGTGCCCCGTAGTATCCTATTCGATGGTCGAAGTATCAAAAAAATTACTTTGAATTTCGAATTTTTTTACTTCGAAAATTCACAGATAAATCTGCCCTTAAGTGACAAAATGACCAATAAAATCCACTTAAAGTGACTAGTGCACTTGTGTAACCACTCCTTTACTGCACATCCAGTGAATTTATCTTTTTGTATGTACACAATTGTTATCAACTTACTACACTATATAGTTTTTGTAGTTCTACTCCTTTTATATCATCATTCATTGTAGGTATTTCTACCTAATCATGCTCCATGCATCTGTTTAAATTAATCATGTTTTGGTTCTTGGCTTGGAAAGAGTCTCTCCCCCTAGAGAGTCAAAAGCCCAGAGCCTGTTCTAGCCTGTTTACCCACTCTCTCTGATGATCACTGCTTTCATCTATCCATGCCTTCTTTGGCTTTGTACTCCTACACCCTGAACTCTTTGAATTGCTTTGGCTGAGTAGTTAAGGAATTTATGTTCCCCTGAATTATAACTTCTAATCCTAAATAGCTACATTCATCACTCCCATTGCAGACTGTGGCTGCAGCAAGACCTCACACAATGACCTCAATGAAGTTTCCTATTTTTGCAATAAACTACTTTGTGTGGAGATTTTTATGCTGGCATGGGGATAGCAACATGACTCTGGATATTAAACCTCTTGGTTCCTGCTCATAGTTAAAAATGGCACTAAGTTAACCAATAGTAGTGTTGCACATTTACTTCAAAACAAATTGCCACTGTCATTTCCAAGCCAGGGTTCAACAGTTTTAAATAAGTAAATATGGCTGCTGGCTATGACAGCAACATAAGGCTGTTGACATTATGTCATTTTCTTTACTTGTTTGCAAGTAATTCTTATTCATTCATATTTTTATGATGCACTATTTAGCACTTACATGGAATTAACAAACTATGTGAACAAGCACAATAAGGGGCCGATTCACAAAATTCGGGTGAAGAATTCGAATGAAAAAAATTCGAATTTCGAAGTATTTTTTGGGTACTTCGACCATCGAATTGGTTAAATTCGTTCGAATTCGAACGATTCGAAGTAAAAATCGTTCGACTATTCGACCATTCGATAGTCGAAGTACTTGCCCTTTAAAAAAAACTTCGACCTCCTACTTCGGCAGATAAAACCTACCGAAGTCAATGTTAGCCTATGGGGAAGGTCCCCATAGGCTTGCTAAGCTTTTTTTGATCGAAGGATTTTCCTTCGATCGTTTGATTAAAATCGTTCGAATCGTTCGATTCAAACGATTTAATAGTTCGATCGAACGAAAAATCCTTCGATCGTACGATCGAACGATTAGCGCTAAATCCTTCGACTTCGATATTCGAAGTCGAAGGATTTCAATTCGAGGGTCGAATTTCGAAGTAATTTTAACTTCGAAATTCGACCCTTAATGAATCTGCCCCTAAGTGTTTTTGTACATTCTACTCATCCTTGGGATGCTACCAGTATAAGGGACTAATAACAAAGCATGTAGGATAAAGACATTGTGAACTAAGCACTCGAGAACTGGAGGCCAATAGCCTTACTTAAAAATAATAGAAAGTTTCATGCAAGGATTCATCTCTCAAGGTTATGTAAATTCACAAATAGTCTTCTTCTTTTCAGTTTTGCACTGTGGAGTGGCAAAGCATCTTTGGAGCAGTTATTGCAACAAGAGAGGCTCTTGAAAGATGTAAAGCCCAAGGTTTAGTTAAATATTTCTTCTCTTGACCAGGCAAAAGTATTTGGTAAAATTGAGCATGAGTACCTATGGGCTGCTTTGCAAACATACCACATCCCAGGAGAATGTATTGGCTGCCTACAAGTTTTGTACAAAGAGCTTACTTTTAATTAATGGTTGGTGTAGTGATGAATTGATGAGGTGGAGGCAAGGTGTGAGACAGGGATGCCATCTTAGCCCTCTGTTGTATGCTTTAACCAGGAGTTTGCGAATAGTGGTTTGGAGGATGTCTTGTTTCTACAGGACTAGTCCTTTGAGTTTGCTGTCTATGCAGATGATGTAACAGTTGTTTTATGCAGAGCAGAAGAAGAGTCTGTAGTAAAAACATGCATCATAATTTACTCAAAGGCCCTTCTAAGACCCAAAGAGATTCTGATTTTTCATGATTAACCAGATACCATGGGTCTATAAAGGTTTTCATCTTCATCATGATTTAGAGAATGTGATCTTCTCCTCAAAAGAATTTGTAAACATCCTGACCTATATCTTGCTGAGCCAGCATCTTTATATGGCCACATTGCAATGCTTATTGCAATGTTAGCCTAGAGCTTAAAATTACGTATTCTTTTATTATATAAACACCTTTTTTAATGTGGACATTCCTTTTAAATGTGTTTTATTGTAAACTGGAAACTAAAGACTTCATTGAAATTTGCATTTTATGTCTACTTTTTATTATTATCTTTAAAGCACTGACCTGTAGATGAAATACATACAGTTAAACTGTTATTGCCGCGTTACTCTTACTCCAGTAAGAGCAAATACATTAATGTGTAAAAGGTAAAAATATCCATGAGAGGCCTTTTGTCCTAAATTTGATATCTCTGCAACATTTTTTTTTTATGACAACACATTATCCATGATCTCATTAGGCTTGGGAAATGTATTTAAAATAAGATCTAATAACTGGAGTTGGATTATAATCAGTAGGTGTAGAAAACTGTCTTTGGTAATTACAAATTGCACTCACGAAAATAATCTATTCTGCTCGTTAAGTCTGTGCCACCTTTTTTGTCCGTCCGCTCTAACTATAATCATATCATAATTGGTTTTTGAGTCTTCTAAAGCTTTAAATTGTACATAAGAAAAAATATAACCAAGCCTTTCCCGTCTGAGACAGTTACATTAGCTTTACATTCTACATTGTTTAAGGTACAACCATCAATAAAGCATTTCAAGCCACCATAGTTTTTTTTTGCCCATTTTACCAAAACACAAAATGGAGTAATGGGAATATGCCATGGGAAAATTGAAACACTGCCACATTGAACCACTTTCACCTCTTTGTCCCGGGCATATAAATTACTGTGCTGACATATTAACCAAAGACAAACATTCATGCTAGTTTTCATCCCCAATGGATGGACATATCTTTTACTACCTGATGACACCATTTGTTTTTCCAGTAGCTTGGCCTTGTGGCAGGCTTTTAAATCAAAACAACCTGTGGAATTAGAATTAGATTTATTGATTTTCTTTCTTCTTGAAAGTATGGATATGTGACTTGCAGTGGCATCTATGGAATTACCTTCTTTACCAATATACTAAATAATGGAGGATGCAATAAAAAAAATAAAGGTCTACAGAGGCCTAATAGGGTTAATGGCCAAGAGCCATGATCATTTGGGTTAAATTATAAGAAACTCTTAGCAGGGTTTGTTATCCTTCTTACAAGTTTGCCATGTTTAAGTTTCTTTTTATGTTCTTTCTGTTTCTTTGAGGCACTCAAGCTAAGTGAGAGAATTGCACCAAATAAGAAATAAGAAGGTAGATTAGCCTTTGTAGTGGTCAAACTAAAAGTGACAAATTTAAGATTATAATACAGAGATCTGTGCTACAAAACGAAATCCAGAGACCTGTGTCTGCCTCTTTGAAAATAGTGCTGCCTGCTATGGAAACAGATTCATTCACGAGGGGCAGCCAGGGGAATGCATATAGGCATACGTTTTTTCAGCTGCCAAGTTTTACTATATTCTCTATATTGACAAATTACTATCATAAGATAATTTAAAATATCCTTGTATTATTATTATTATTATTATTATTAACATGTATTTATATAGCACCAGCATATAATGCAGTGCTGTATATTAATTTCAGTGTCCAATAGAAGTATTACAGTGATGTAGGGATGTAGCTCAAGTATGAAACAAGTTGTTTACAAGAGTTAAATGGAATATTTGTGTCTTGAATTTGGCTGCGTTTTATGATAATACACAAGAGATTCAAATGCAGTAATAAAACTCACTGCTGTGGATAACACACATTAGGCTGCATCAGCTATTTTGGTTATGGAAGATACAAACAAAGAAGAAAGTGATTGGTACGTGGAAAAAAAGTAATTACATTACAACTTCTGAACTTAACAGTTTTGCCAAGTTACAGATACAATACTTGTACTGTAATTATTATAACCTTTATTATTAAGAAATTACTACAGATTTCAAACTACAGAGCTCATGCAAAAAAACAAGTTCTAGTTGTATTCAGTAATAACTTGTAAAACAGAATGCTGTTGTATTGACAGTAATGTTCCAATAAAGCATAAGAAAATACACCATCCTCTATAATATAATGTTATTATATTAAACAGTGATAAAGTAATTATATTATAACAAATGACGGCTATAATAAAATGGTCTCTCATGCATATTTAAGATTGTACTGCTACACAAATTAAATTCAAACTAACCTCTCTTTTCAAACTATCTTTAATTAAAATTAACTTCCTGGGTAATTTTGCTCTTTATAAGTCTGCAGTGCATATTTCAAAGCAAAACATGGAACATGTAAAATAATTCTTTATACACAGAAACATACATATCCCAGTGTATAATGAAGCAATAGAATTCTTAATGAATCAGATATAAATTGAGAGTAGGACTGACCAGATATGCGATGACTTTGACGTAGTTAGCCAGGTTAGATATATAAATTTAAATATATGGACAAACAATCCCTGTTTTGTTTAAAGGGTAAGGCATTTTTTACTAGCTGTAAGCACAAAATGTCTCAATCTCTTAAATATATTGACAGTGGGTTGAGTGCAGAGGACCTCGTGTATTTGTCTATTGCTATATTTGACACAAACAGGAGTTTCAAATTAAAGGAGGCTCTAACTAGGTCAAAAGTTTGTTCTAATCTCTAATTTGTGTTTGTTCATTCCTGTTTGTTAATCTGTAACTTGGATGATGAGTACTAGCAAGATTGAAGGTCTGACCCAGTGCACAGTCTGCCACATGAATGCAGTGTTCCAAACTGCCTAATTATGTGGGGGTTGTGAGCAAATTGCCTCATTAGAGGCTTGATTTAGAGCAACAAATTGCAAAACTGCGATCAATTGACAATCTTAAATGTAGTCTCTTGCTCACTGAGCAGGACCTAGCTGGGTTAGATAGTTTGGGGGGAATAGAACAGCAGCAGGCAGTTAGCTGGGTGACAGTTAGAAAACCTAGAGTGGGCAAAAGGAAAAAGGAAGGCTGCTCCGGGGTTTGTGAAGAAGAAGGGAGTACGAACTCTGGATTCTAGATGGTGCTGATCTCTCAAGCTGGGAGACCAGTTTCTCTAGTAGTGGTGGGGAGCAGAGCCAAGCCTTAGCAGATTGTGGTTGTAGGGTATTCAATTAGGAAAGTGGATAGGGTAATCTGTCATCTGAATCATTACAACTGAACAGTTTTCTGTTTAGTATGTGGTTGATCGGGCTAACAAATTATTGGGTGGAGCTGGGCATGATCCAGCTGTCTTAGTACATATTGGTACTAACGACAAAATTAATTGTAGATGGAAGACCTTAAAGAGGTCAGGGGTCTAGGCTCTAAGATAAAGGAAAGGTCTTCCCATTTTTTCTAAAATTTTGCCCATGCCACAGGCAAGTTTAGGAAGACAGCTAAATGCATGGCTCAAGTCTTGGTGTAGGAAGAAAGGGGTTGGGTTCCTAGAGCACTGGGATGATTTTTCCTTGGGGCACAACCTATATAGTTATGATGGATTGCACTTGCAATGGAAAGAGGTCCACTGTGCTAGGGAAAAGAATGCCTAAGTGGTTGGAGGTGTGTTTAAACTATGGGTCACGGGGGAGGAGGGAGGGGGGCATACAGTTTACCAGCTAAGGAGGTCCCTCTGTTTATGTTTCCATAAAGTAATGCAAATTTCAAAAGTAAAGTAGTAGCCTCCACTGTATGCTGGCGAACGCACAGAGATCATCAGGTAAAATGGGAAAGCTAGAGTTAATTGCATGCTCTAATGATATAATTGGTATCACTGGTACCTGGTGAAATGAAACATGTGACTGGGCTGTGAATTAAAATGGTTACACCATTTTTAGGATGGACAGAGGGATTAAAAAGGGTGGAGGAGTTTGTTTGTATGTAAAGCCTGAATTAAGGCCATGTACTAAAGAATCATTGATGGTACTGGAGAGGGTGTGGAATCCCTCTGGCTAGATATTTCAACTGGGCAAAAGGTTACAAAGAAAATTATTATTGGTGTATGCTACAAAGCACCTTGTATAAGTGTCAAGAATGAAGTCCAGCTACTTTTACAAATAGAAGTGGCTTTGCAACTAGGTCAAGTTATTATTATGGGTGACTTCAATTATCCAGACATTGGCTGGGGTAATGGGGTTGCCAAGTAAATATACTGAATGACAATTTCTTATTTCAGCTTGTGCAAGAACCTATTAGGAATGCTTCTCTTTTGGATCTTGTAATAACTAATAATACCAAACTTATCTCTAGCATTCGCGTGGGTGAGCATTTCACAACATGGTCTCCTTTGAAATTATGTTGCAGAGGCAACTCTATAAGAGTTATAAAAGAGCTATTAGAGATTAAAACACAACATTTTTAGATGTACATACTTTGACAATATAAGGGTATCTCTGCAACATATTAAATGGGAAAGGCTTTTTCAGGGTTAAAAATGGAACAAAAATGGGACATCTTTAAAATGCTGCTTAATAAAGATATATGTCAGTATATTCCCCTTGTTAGCAAGGAATGTTGTTGCAAAACAAAAATCTTTGTGGTTCAAAAGTAGTGTTTGTTTTGAAGTGGTTAAGAAAATATATGATTTCAAGGCTTTTAAGTAAGCTGGGATAGGCAAAACGTTTATAATGTACAAGGAGGCCTGAATAAAAGACAAGACAAGCTAAACTCAATATGGAAAAGGGTATTGCAGCAAGCAGTAAAAAGAATTTAAAATTATTTTTAAATAGGTAAATAGTAAAAAAAATTAAGCAGTTAAGGGATGAGATATCAGAGGGAGTCAGCTGTTTGATGAGAACAGAAAAAAAGCAGAAATGTTATTTTTTTTTAGTCTGTCGACACAAATGAGGTACCAGTTAATAAAGATTTCCTTCTTAATAGTCCCAATTCTAGTAATACAACTAATATTGCATTGTTTACACATGAGGAAATTCAAAAGAGACTAGAAAATGTTAAGATAAACAAAGGTCCGGGACTGGATGGTATTCATCCCAGGGTACTTAGTGAGCTTAGCTCTGTGATTGCCAAACCACTTTACTTAATTTTTCAAAATTAATTGAGGCCTTACATGGTGCTGAAAGATTGGGGAATTGCTATTGTGGTACCGCTATTCAAAAAACTGGGCAGCAAACTGGAAAATAAGGTTCAATGTTGATAAATGGATCTTACTTTTGCAAAAAATGATATATATATATGTTTTAATCAGTCTAAATGAACTATAGAAGTGCAGGTTCATGTTGAGTGATTCACCAATCACAGGAGTAGAGTATTTATATCCACTTTAGATAGTGTGAGAGGGCAGGATTATATAGCAACATGATAGGTGATAGAGCATGAGCCATTAATCAATAACACTCAACAGCTTCACTAACACAGGGAGTGTGCTTAGAGGTCCATTTTATTATCATACTTACCAGTAGCCATTAATATGGTCAGAGATAACAGGGGTATGCAGGATAAGTTTAATATACTGAAAGGCGGTACGTGCCTTATCGGTAGCACATGGGAATATGATCATTTTTAGATACTAAAACCACGACCAATGGGTACATATGATACATTTGAAACATAATTTGGTCTGTTTAAGATTAGACAGGAGGAAAGTACAGGATGGTTAAAAATATGTAAAACCAAATACAAAGTAACGCTGCTCTAATTGTAATTTTTTTCTTTTCGGTTTTTTCTTTTTTGTTCCTTTTTTTAACTGTTTATTTACTTATTTGTATGAATATTGAATAGTAGCATAAATGTGAATTTTAGTAAATGTAAATTGTTTGTTTAATACAAATGGAAGCTATGATATACATTGTTTGAACAAAATTTGAAACATCGGGTGCTTACATCTGACAAAGGCTACACGTCATCTCTACTGAAGTTGTTTTCCGCCAGTACGTACATATAAGGCATATCCATTGTCTATACTGTATGATACTTTGAGAAAGACCTTAGGGAGGCCGCAACGTCAGTCTGTAGCTTTTATTAATAAAATAAGTTCTTTTCAGACCCACAGTAGCCGCACTCTGACAAAAGTGATCCAGTGGTGCACGATCAATTGTATTTGAATAGATGCAAATGGAGGATTAGCACTCACTTGGTTGAGAAAGGTCCCCAGGTGGGTCTGAAACATCGGTTAAAGATGTATATTCGCACAAAATAAATATTATCCGCTATAAGTGAGTGCTGATCCTCCATTTGCACATATATATGTAGGTGTAATGGAAATGGAAGTTTCTCACCTCCAAGATGGCGACAGCGTCCAAAATGGCGACCCTTTGCCTCTCCATGTGGATCCCGTGCGTCGCAGCGTTATGGTGCCAGCGTCTTCCCCCCTGCCGAATGGTCGCCGGCGTCGGAATGTGCGCCAGCGCACAAACGCCATCGTCAGAATGTGGGCCGGCGTCTAAATGCCAGCGTCATGACGCCATTGCGCCCAAACTTTGGCGCCAATTCTACCCTATTTAAAGCCTTCTGGACACTGCAGACATTGCCCAAGTATAGGTTTATCTTCGTGAATTCCTGGGTGTGTTATTTGATTGATTCTTGTGTACCAACCTTGGCTGTTATTTCGGATTGACCCTTAACTGCCTGGATTGAACTTTTGCCTGGACTTTGACTATTCTCTTGCCTCATCCTTCTGTTACCACGAACTTGGTTACCACCTGCCTCCTCCTTGGTCCGCACTCCAACTGTGCCTTCGGGCCCTTACAGTAGGGATGTGAAAATCTTAGACACCCTTACACTTTACAGTCAGGCACATCCCTAGTAATATGGACACCTTAGTGGGTCCTTATGGGGACCTTGTGCTTATGTAACCCCTGCAGTTCACACAGTGTACACCAGATGGCACTGTGCCAGAGTATAAAAGGTTTAGGAACCATGTGCTCTGGGTCCATTGCTTTAGCCCAACCAAGCAGGCTGGAAGGGAATGGGTAGTGCTGACCCTAGGCACTTGGCCCTAGTAATTAGACAGCTATACTCATTTTATAGATCGCTCTAGGAGTGATAGAGAGGTTAATTAGTTGAGCAGCTCAAGGCTGCGCCGAGGAGATTAGAGGGATTAAGATCCCCGGGTATTACTGACCCAGAGTAAGGAACCAAGTGTTGAGATAGGGATGTCAGGAGTTCCCCATGTCTGCCACTGGACTGAAAACTGGGCAATACCCATCACATGCTGTCAACTTACTCTCTGCTGTATATTCCCTAGCCTGTGGGGATTCAGCCTATACGTGCTGTGAGTATATGCTTCAGTGAAGTTTACAATCTAAGCACATTGTCAGGTTCTGCTGGGTTTCGAGACAGAGACCTTTGGGTTTCTGGCTTAGTACCTTTACCATTTGGCAAGGTGAGCAGCCTGTAGGGTTGCTCACTATATGTTACCTGGCCTCTGCAGCCCCAGTCCAGCAGTAGTCTGATTAGTTGCAGTCAGCCAATCAGGGCTGACTCTGCCCTATTTAAGGTCAGCCCTCCAAACACTCCTTGCCTGAGCATTTGGTTCCCATCCTAGCAGTGTGGCATTGTTCCTAGCTACGGGTTCCTATTGTAGCCTCTTTCCTATTCTGCCTTGCCTTATCTTGTCTTGTCTGAACCCTTTCCTGTCTTGTCCTGCCTAGCTCTGAACCTTGTCCTGTCTTGATCTGCCTTATCTTCCCCTTCCAGTTCTGCTCTGGTTCTCCTTTAAACCTTGATCTTTAACCTTGCTATGACCTTGCCCTGCCCAGCTTGCCTTGCTTTTTCTGAATCTTCTCACTTCTAACCTGATCTTGCCTTAACCTTATTCTGCCTTGACCTTGACCTGACCTTGCCTTTCTGATTCCTGCTTCCTGTTGTGTCATGACCTGTACCCTGTCTATATCTTCCCTCATCTTGCTCTGCCTTTTCCAGTCCTCTCTTGCTATCCGCTTCAGTGCTTTCCACTCCAGTCCTCTCCTGCTATCTGCTCTGGTCCCCTCCTGCTTTCTTCTCCACTCCTCTCACTATCCAGTCCTTTCCTGGTATCTGTTCCAGTCTCTTCCCGCTATCCTGTTCTCCAGTTCCAGATCTCTAGTCTGCTCCTGAGATACACACGTACCATTCTGTCCTATACTTCTAGCCTGCTCCTGTCTCCTGATCTAAGCCCGAACTGTCCTGTCCCATCCAGTCCTGACCTTTGCCCTCTTCATCATGTCTAGTCCAGTGCTGAACTTCGCCCTCTTCATCCTATCTAGTCTAGTCCTGACCTTCGCCCTCTTCATCCTGTCTAGGCTAGTCCAGCCCTGACCTTTGCCCTCTTCATCCTGTCTAGTCTAGTCCAGTCCTGACCTTTGCCCTATTCATCCCGTCTAGTCTAGTCCAGTCCAGTCCTGACCTTTGCCCTCTCTGTCCTGTTCCGCTTTGCACCTGTTCCAGTCTGACTCAACGCCCTCTTCAACCTGTACCTGCCTTCCCTTTACGTGTTCCCTAGACACATACAGCTCCTGCCTCAAGGACTGACCCTTCCCTTATCTGTCTTCACAGTGCCCTCTACCTAATCCTTGACACACATACTATGGTTAATTTGTCAATTTATGGATGGAAATTAGTGATGGGCGAATTTCGCTTCGCCGGAAAATTCAAGAATTTCCAGAGAAATTTGCAAAACTGCAAAAAATTTGCAAAACGGTGCCGGTGTCTCGTTTTTGAGAATTTTTTTCGGACAAATTTTTGCGGGTTTCGCAAATTTATTCGCTGGTGGCAAATCGCGCAAATTCCCCGCAAATTCACGCCTTGCGAATAAATTCGCCCATCACTAATGGAAATCTGAGTACTAGAGGAAACCAA
The DNA here is from genome assembly GCA_038501925.1 of Xenopus petersii. NCBI lineage: Eukaryota > Metazoa > Chordata > Amphibia > Anura > Pipidae > Xenopus > Xenopus petersii. The sequence goes on from CM076682.1 coordinate 80,025,414, forward strand.
CACAGAGACAAGGAGAACACACAAACTTCTTGCAGGTAATCCCCTGGCTAGCAGTTTTGCAAAGAACCGATTAAATAATTGAGAATGTTTTTTGAATTTTTATAAATCAGTTCCTAAGTCAGCAATTGTGAAAGTCTGACACTATTTTTAAAAAGACTGTCCACTGAACATGTATTGTTCTTTTTTTTTTTTTTGCATGCAGATAAAAAAAACTGTACACAGCAGAGCTTATTTAAGAAAAAAATGTGCGGTGAGAAGAAGAATTTCTATAAAGATTTTCAATTTAGAATACAGAAATTAGTATACCAGCTCAAATTACTAATTTTGTGGTTACTGGTTCTTTGTCCATCAGTTGCTTAGTGCTCCCAGTAATCTCCTCATGTATTTCTCCTTCATTATTTGTACAATTTACTAAATTTAAGCAAGTCTTCAACAGGCAATGTACATAGAGAGTTGCAGAGTGTAGTCACAGGCTAGCCCTGTCTTTACTAATAATGCACAAGTTAGCAGAAGGGAAGGAACAGGAGCGTTATGTGCCTCCTTTTACCCATCCCTCATGAATAGAATGTTGCCAAACACAAGCAGCACTGCAGTCAATAGGGTAGAGGCAGATATCTGAGCTCTGACATGGATATCTGCAACTATTGTTAAAAGCAGTAATGTGCAAGGTGCAAAACAATTATGGAATATGTCTGTTTGTGCACGTTGCACACTGCCTTCCAGCTTGTAAGTAACCACTTTAATCTCCACATCACTTCCACTGAAAGTTTTCTAGTCAAGAATATGTCAAATTTTATACAGATTTGTACAGGTATGGGACCTGTTATACAGTAAGCTCGGGACCTGGAGTTTTCCAGATAATGGATCTTTCTGTAATTTAGATCTTCATACCTTAAGTCTACTAGACAATAATGTAAACAATAAATAAACCCAATAGGCTGATTTTGCTTCCAATAATATAAAAAAAATTATATCTTAGTTTGGATCAAGTACAAGATACTATTTTATTATTAGAGAGAGAAAAAATAAATTATTTTTTCACATATTTTGCACAGCCTTTCTATTCACCCAGTTTTTATTTTAATACTGAACAATTGCTTTAAGATACTGTATTAAAGAATTCAGCAAAAATGCTGTGTGTTGATTCCGTGTAGTTACTGTGATAGCATTACCAATCTGTCATGCAACTCCTAGAAACAGGTGTTACTTGTGAAAGTTGCATGAATGGATGTGTGAAGTGTTCTGAAATTGCCGGGGTACAGATGTCAGAACAGCATTGTATGTAGCAGACAGGTGGTGTCTTCAATAATTACTCAGCAAGTCCAGTTGTTTATTTTTTAATTACTTATATTAGATATACCATGACCTGGATGAATGAAAATCTTATATAGTATATATATAGATGGACCAAGATATAGTATATATAGATGGACCAAGATGGACCAGCACACCAATTCCTTCAATCACCAATATTTTATTGCAACATCACGGTGCATCCAATGTTTCAGCCCACATTAGGGCCTTTATCAAGGTCGTAATGATCCTCAAGATCCTTGATATAGACCCTAATGAGGGCCAAAACGTTGGATGCACAGTGATGTTGCAATAAAATATTGGTGATTGAAGAAATTGGTGTGCTGGTCTATCTTGAACTTTTATATATGAATAATTGACCAAGCACCCACAAGAATATACACGTGGACAGAGTGCGGGTACCTTCTGAATTACTCAGATTTGTACTTTTATAGCTAATGGGTCCATGATCCAAATAATTATTAACACTTTACAGTTATACATAATGCTTCATTTCAAGATAGTAAAATATCTTTTAATTATTAAATGTAAAAAATAGAAAAATGATGGTGGAGATGTTAAAAGTCAATTGATTAATATTGATATTATATATATTATATATATTGATATTTTTTATTCATACTGTATGTTTTCTCATCTTTATAGTGATGCTGATCTAAATCCTTAGATATCTAGGGCAAATATTGCAAGATAAAAATTCCTTGGGTATCCGTTTTATTAATTTTCAAATTATTTAAAAATTCCCTGCTTTTAAGAAAATGTAGCATTTAAGATAACCAACCAATGGTAATAGGAATACAAAAAGAAATTAACGGGTATGCTTTGAATTGCCTCTGAAAGCTAGTGGCATGCACAGCAATTACGAGGGAATGCCATCTCCAATATTATTAACCTATGCTAGCAAGAATGAGGCCCATTTATACTGTTATTGGTATAATCTTCAGAGATAAATTGGTGGAATGTAGCACCATTGTTTCAATCTACAACAGGACGCACTGGTAAGCATGTACATTTGTGGAACGCAGCGGAGCAACGTAAACATAGTTCTACTGTGAACATATCTTTTTTATTCTTCCATGTGTAGTTTCACACATGTGGGGTCTTTGTGTAACGTTCACAGTGGGAAGCCACTGTAACAGGAGTCAGTCTCACACTTGGAAATGGGCATGGTGGAAGCCCAGGGGGATAGCCATAAACAAGTGGAAAAGGCATAGTGATTTTGCATGTTTAATGGTAACAGAAGAAAACAGGAGCAGGCCAAAATCAAATACAAGGTCAAAACCAAGTCATTACCAGGAAGTCAAGGAATGCTGGAACAAGAACACTGGAACAAGGATTTCAGGAACAAGGAATGCAGGTTATCCAGGAAGAACCAAAAACATTCAATCAATGACTCAGCCCTGAGCAAAGTGTTTATAAAGGGCAGGTGATTGGGAATAGAAAACACATGACGGTAACGAGAAGGGAGGAGACCAGGGAGGAGACAAACTGGAAACAGGCAGAAATACAGGAACATTGAAGACAAGATCAGGACCAGCCCCAAGAGCCTCCAGTAGCTCACGTGGTAAGTTCAATAGTGTCCAGAACAGCATGAACAAGTTTGAGCCCCGGGCTGGTCCTTACACTTTGTGTTTTTCCAAGGCTTATACCCCCATATGTAATAAAAGGCACTAAGTTTGCCCAGGAGCTGTAACCCATAGCAACCAATGAGATATTTGCTTATAAACAGGTGACTGCTATATGCTACCTGCTGATTGGTTGCTATGGGTTACTGCTCCTGGGCAAACCTAATGCCTTTTATTACATAACCCCCATAGTGCCATAAATATCAGCAACAGTGTCACAACAATTTTAAGCATAATTATATTTTGGGGTATTTTATAATTGCTGCTACCACAAACACTATGAATAAATGATAAATTTACATATTCCTTGATTGATGCATTTGAGTTGCTGGCTTGTTTTCTTTTTTTGTAGTTTTTAACCCCAATTTTTTTTTTTAGGAGGTAGAAATATTTTTTTATATATGTATATATATGGACATAGACATTCCTTTGTGGAATAGTGTACCACTTCTCTTTCAAAAGGGAATTGCTTATTGTTGCTTTTAAGTCCCCATTAATAAGTGTCTCCTGACTTAACGGAAAATATCATAGCTTTTTATTCTAAGCATAATATGAGGTATGAAATAGTTTTAAAACAGGTAAATAAAATGACTGTTAAATGAAAAACTTAACATTATTCAATCTAGTTTCTATGGTTTATAGCATTGCCATACTAATAAAACTGGACTATTCAGTTCATCGTTTAATAATGAAGGTTTGGGCAAAAAAATATCCCTAGGCAATCTGATGCAGTAGATGAAGATGTAAGAACTACTTTATATGGTAGCTGGTAGCACAGGTTCTCTAAAAATCTCAAGAAATGTGGCACATACTTGTATAAAATATTTTAACAAGTATACAGTTAATTTGGAACTAAAATGATCAAACCACATTAATGTGGTTTAAGACATTTACAAAGAACTGTCCTTTAATTATGTTTGTGTTGTCTAAATCCAGATAAATGTAAGAGTTTAGGGATATAAGGGGAGCAAAATAAGAATGGTGCAATGTGCCAACAATGAATAAGTAAAGGAAGGGTACAATCAAGTTTGCAATATTTAAGTTGTAGTGATGAGCAAATCTGTCCCGAATAATTAGCAAAACACAGTTTATATGCACAAGCCATTTTTTAGGCACTTTTTCTTATGGCAGCTTTTTTGTCTCTGTGACATTTTTGTCTTGGTGACTATTTTGTTGTGGCAAATTTTTTCTCGTACCAAATTTTCACACTCAAAATTTGTTTAAGTCAATGGCCATTTTTTCTTGTGCCAACTGTTTTGTCTCTGCAACTTTTTTGTCCAAATGCATTATAGTCAATGGTCGTTTGTCTAATGACAAATTTACTGTCCAAATGCATTAAAGTTAATAGCCATTTTTTCTTATGGCAACTTTTTTGTCTCTGTAGCATTTTTGTCATGGCGACTATTCTGTTACATCAAATTTTTCCATGATAATTTTTTTCTGCAGTTTCAAGAAAAAACTTGCAGATTGTGAAATGTAGAATTATCCATGGCTGCTGAAAACATTTGCTTATCATTAATAAGTAAGGATAAGGGAAATATACCACAGTTCACTCAGTCTATGGGTAGAAAAATATATAAAAATGTAAGTGCCCCAGCGGCACAAAATGCATTAGGCCTTTGTCCTTCTTGTCCTAATAAATGTTTTTGCAGTATTAACTATTTTTCTTTGATTTTGAAATTCAAAATGAATCAGTTAATAGTGCTGCTCCAGCAGAATTCTGCACTGAAATCCATTTCTCAAAAGAGCAAACAGATTTTTTTATATTCAATTTTGAAATCTGACATGGGGCTAGACATTTTGTCAATTTCCCAGCTGCCCCAAGTCATGTCACTTGTGCTCTGGTAAACTTCAATCACTATTTACTGCTGTACTGCAAGTTGGAGTGATATCACCCCCTCCCTTTTCCCCCCCAGCAGCCAAACAAAAGAACAATGGGAAGGTAACCAGATAGCAGCTCCCTAGAACAAGATAACAGCTGCCTAGTAGATCTGAGAACAACACTCAATAGTAAAAACCCATGTCTTACTGAGACACATTCAGTTACATTGAGTAGGAAAAACAGCAGCCTGCCAGAAAGCATTTCTCTCCTAAAGTGCAGGCACAAGTCACATGACCAGGGGCAGCTGGGAAACTGACAACATGTCTAGCCCCATGTCAGATTTCAAATTGAATATAAAAAAATCAGTTTGCTCTTTTGAGAAATGGGTTTCAGTGCAGAATTCTACTGGAGCAGCACTATTAACTGATGTGTTTTAGAAAAAGCATGTTTTTCCATGACAGTATCCCTTTAAGCATGCTTTGGTTTACAGGAATTGCTAAAGGTTATTGAAGGGTTAACATGCCTACGTGCCGACCCTTGTAGGCCTCTGTACTTGTTTTTCTGTACGACCCTGTACTGTCTCTTCTTAGACAACCTTGCATAAGTATCATCATGTACTATAAACAATATTATCAGCTTGCCTCAGACAAAATATCTTAGCTAATGCGCATGCACATATTTGTCTCTTTTTTCTATCTTGTCCATCCTGAAGGATATACCTATTACAGACATATACTATGCTAATAACTATGCTGATAAGTCACTATATTGGGACGTCTTTACTTATAACCTATATAAGCCTATGTTTGACCTTCAATAAATGGAACTTGTTATTCTGATCCACTCGGTGTTTATTTGTGCAAGTTCCCCCGGATCCGGAATACGAGGCATTGTTGAAAAGCTAGACTCCAAAGTTCCAGTGGCAGTCGGTTCGTTTGTCCCCTTCAGTCATTACTATCTAGAGACTTTGAAAAGCCTGACAAATAAATACCACCTGCTGAAATTTAAGATTATTTATTACACTACCATTTTTTAAATCTTTAGTCTCTTTAGTCATGACTTAAACAGCCGTTCATGTGAAGCATGTTAAGAACATTTTCCCAAACTCCCTTACCCAGAGATGGAATAAGAGAATAAGAGGGGCTTTGCAGGACCCAGCAATTAAAGTTAGCAATTAATTTTGAATATGCTTTACCTCAACCCTTTTACCATAGTGCATATTGTGTCACTCCTTTTCAGAGCCAATTCACACCAATAAACTATATACAATAAATCATAATTGTATAGTTAAAGTTGATTATCCATACATATTCTATATATAAATTTGAAATGAAAAACCATCTGTCCCTGTTTCCCAGTGCCCAGTCCCATTTCAACACCTTGGTCCACAGGAAAGACTGTCCTTGGCTGTCCCTCGGAAAGGCACCACCTACTTATTGTCCCCGTCATATTGAATGTCTGGCTCAACCACTAGCCATCAGAAAACATTCTGTACCTTGCAGCTATTTAATCTATAGGTGGTGTTTCTTAATATATAATCCTGAGCCTTTGAACCCTTTGCAGACTTTCCAATGCCCTTCTCAGAATTGTTGAGAAGCACTCAGAACATAATACATTCCAATTTTTTTTTCAACCTGTTTGCTCTTTAGTTATGCTTCCCATTCCATTGCTATGTACTTCTACCAATGGGTAAAGATTTCTAAGGTGCAACAGTTTGGAGCAGTCTGCTAGGCAAGATGATCAGATTAGTTATCACAGAATTGCTATGGCAGAAGAAAACAGAACATAACTTTTTGTCACCCAAACCCCAAAAATTTTGTGGGAAAAAAGTGCAACCTTTACTGGATTTATTATGCAAAAAAACTGACAATCCTGTCAAAATCACGTAGAAGACAATGGCAGATGCCCATTTTACAATTTGAAAATCTTTCTTTGCTTTGTGGTTTTTGAGGTTTTTGAGTATTTTTTACTCTGGCTTTTGTGCCACAATACAAAAAAGTTGTGGTTATTGTATGACTATGCTGTTTCCAGGACTTTTTTATGTATGTGATATTTTGATGACTAACATTCATGAAAATTATTCAATTGAAAATTCTTGAGAATAAAAATGAAAAAATTACAATGTTAGTCATTTCCCCTCCTAAGTGTTTGGAACACAATGAGATCTCTGTAGTGTAGGAGCAATAGAGTAAAGAAAGCAATTAGGGTTTATGCATTTGAGGTAAAATAAGATAATTCTACAATAAAATTTATTCTGCTTCAGCCCCAGAATAATAAGTATGAAGGAGCAAGTGGTTGCACTACTTTTGTATACAAATAAGTAGCAGGCAGTTAGCAGAAGCTGAACTGTAAGGGTTAATCTCCAACTAGCAGTAGATGCAGGCAGAGTGTAGAGTGGCTGAAATAGATGCAACAAAGTATCAAAGTACTGGAGAGCTCTACATAAATACAGCAGGTGCTCAAAAGTAAAACTTAGATAAGAAAAGGAAGACCAGAGCAGTGTAGCTGCAGCAGCAGCAGGGAGGGAGATACACACAGAGCTCAGGAGATTCTGAATATAGCCACACAAATGGCCTGGGAGAGACAAAACTCGGAAATAGCAACTTGCTAAAACAGTAACTAAAGCAGAGTCAGGAATCAGACTCAAAAACTAGAAATCTCACAATGTACTTAAGCAAAGTCTCTAGTACACAGGTTCACCCCTAACTCTCTCCACAATCTGTTGCTCAGGCAGTGTGATCAGCTGACCAAAGGATAGTTATAGGTTCCCCTCAAAGCTGATTGGTTACCATTCTCGCAAGGATTAACTCTTCCCTTGCTGTGGTAAACCAGAAGGTATACATTCCCAACACTAAGGGGGATGCAGCAAAAATAGCACATAGGTGGGGGACAGGATGGAATGGGAGGTGGAAAAAGGAAATGGTTTACATAATGAAAGTATATGGTGGCAGAAGATATGAGAATGAGAAAAGGTAATGAGTAACAATAGTTTGGGAAAAGAAAAATAGTGAAGTAAAGTGATGGTAAAGAAGAAAATAAGATAAGGGAAGAATTGAAATGAGGCAGACAAAGAAAATGGGATTTTGTGTAAGATGAGGTTTCTTGACTGGGTGTCTTCTCTTTCTTAGCTCTCTTTGGTCTTTTTTTTGTGTTCTCCCCATCTCTCGTAATGCTTATTAGGCTGGGATCGGATGTGGGTGAAAAGCATCAAAGTAACCACCCCCCCCCTCAAGTTGAGAATTGTATTCAACTTGTTCATTAACAACTTAGGGGAGGGTATTGTAAGTAATTTATCAGTGTTTGCAGATGACACAAAACTATGCAACTCAATTCCATCCAGGATGTGACATCCTTGCAATAGGATCTTGACAAACTGGCAATCTGGGCAGCTAAGTGGAAAATGAGATTCAATGTTGATAAATGTAAAGGTATGCACCTGGGACCTTGGAGTCCTTGTAGATAATAAACGTGGCTGTTGCAAGCAATGCCAATCAGCAGCATCAAGGGCAAATAAGGACTTAAGCTATATTAAAAGTGGCATTGAGGGGGTCATTCTTCCACTGTATAGAGCACTGGTAAGGCCTCATCTAGAATATGCCATACAGTTTTGGTCTTCAGTGCTTAAACAGGACTTTATTGAATTAGAAAGGGTACAGAGAAGGACAAATAAGATGATAAAAGGTATGCAAAATCTTAGCTATGAGGAAAGACTGGTTAAGTTGAAGTTGTTCACGCTGGAGAAGAGGTGCTTAAGGGGTGATATGATAACGGTGTATAAATATATAAAGGGATTATATAATAATCTCTCTAATGCTTTATTGACCAGTAGGTGACCAGCTGACGCAAGGTGCCCCATTTCAGTTAGAAGAAAGGAGGGTCCATTTAAATATTCGGAAGGGATTTTTTACAGTGAGAGCTGTGAAGATTTGGAATTCTATCCCTGAATCAGCCATATTGGCTGATACATTAGATAGCTTTAAGAAAGGGTTGAATGACTATTTAGCAAGGAAGGGATACAGGGTTATGGAAGATAACTCATAGTACAAGTTGATCCATGGACTAGTCCGATTTTCCCCCTCTGAGGCAAGGCTTCAAATGATGTTTTTTGCCTTCCTCTGTATCAACTAGCAGTTAGGAGGGTTAAAATAGAGTCAAAATGTTGAAATTGATGGACATGTCTTTTTTCAATTTAACACTTTCCCTACCAAGTAATTCACTTACAACTTAAACTTGAGGTTCTGGCTTGATTGCAACATAGGTTATTTGCCAGTACATTTTTTGCTTTGCAAAAAACACTTAAAACTTAAAGGTAATTTTGCCTTCCCATTGACTTCAATGAATTTCAGCTAACGTTTTCCTCAAAAATGCCCCATGTATGCACATGACTTACTAACAGTTCTTGCTCAACCATGACATTACACTTCTCCTTAGGCAGTTCTGCTGTCCAGAATAATTTTAGTAATCTCCAAATACAACTATATTTACATCACAAACATTTAGCAGCCTATTCCTCACCTGGAAAGAACCTGGAGTAGCGGTGTACAGATGCAGCCACTTTGGTTTGTCTGTTTGACACAGAATAACTAAACATAGATATCCCATTTATCTCATTTAACACAGAAAACTGTGTCACAACATCCCATCTAATTAAAGCATTCACCATTGTGAACAATGGAGCTTTGGTATGCTAATGGAAAGGTTAAATGCATTAAATGAGTTAAGATGACTTAAGATAACACAGTTTCTTCAATTACCCCTGAGTCATGACGCATTTAACTCACAAATCCAAGTGGCTTCATCTGTATGTGTGGTGGAAATAAAATATAAGATTAGATATATCTATAGTGATTAGAAAAACACAGTTTTTTTAATAAGAAGCTCTTGAAAAATTACAAACTTTAATGAACCTGAAGAGCATTTTGCGTATTAATTAAATCTCATATACAGTATCATAGTTCTGTAGGGACCTTAAAGTGATCCTGTCATCGGAAAACATGTTTTTTCTAAAACGCATCAGTTAATAGTGCTGCTCCAGCAGAATTCTGCACTGAAATCCATTTCTCAAAAGAGCAAACAGATATTTTTATATTCAATTTTGAATTCTGACATGGGGCTAGACATTTTGTCAATTTCCCAGCTGCCCCTGGTCATGTGACTTGTGCTTTCTGGCAGGCTGCTGTTTTTCCTTCTCAATGTAACTGAAGGAGTCTCAGTGGGACATGGGTTTTTACTATTGAGTGTTGTTCTTAGATCTGCCAGGCAGCTGTTATCTTGTGTTAGGGAGCTGTTATCTGGTTACCTTCCCATTGTTCTTTTGTTTGGCTGCTGGGGGGGGAGGGGGGTGATATCACTCCAACTTGCAGTACAGCAGTAAAGAGTGATTGAAGTTTATCAGAGCACAAGTCATATGACTTGGGGCAGCTGGGAAATTGACAATATGTCTAGCCCCATGTCACATTTCAAAATTGAATATTAAAAAATCTGTTTGCTCTTTTGAGAAACGGATTTCAGTGCAGAATTCTGCTGGATCAGCACTATGAACTGATTCATTTTCAAAAATGTTTTTTTCCCACAACAGTATCCCTTTAAGGGTTAATTTCCCCTTTAGTCTGAGTCTCATGGTATATACAGGTTTTCCTAAGGGGCAGAGACCTTGTGATCAGCATGGCTGATCCCAAGGCAGCCACAAGGTGTCGCTCAGTGACATAACTAGATATTACTGGGCCCCACTGCAGATTTTTTTTCAGGCCCCAAAAAATGTCTAGAAGTGGACCCATTTTACCAATATGAATTAGGGCCTCATGGAGCCCCTATACCTCCTGTGCCCCCTGCAGCCGCAGGGTCTGCTTCCTCTGTAGTTACGCCCCTGGTGTCACTGTGCAACAATATAAAAGGAGATGCCATGTGCTCAGTCAGCGATTGCAGATTACAGCTTTACAGATTACAGATTGCTGCTGAACCTTATTTACTGTGGAGATAGTGAATCCTATCCGGCAAAATCTAGGCAAAAGGGAGTTCAATAGGCCTGCCAAGGCTGGGCAGGATTCTCCAGTGCCTGAAAGCTCAACCAAAGAGGGTTTGAAGTTTGGATTTCTGAATTTGTATGTTCACACTATGGAGTGTTGAGAGCTGCAGTTCAGCAATGGATGTTGGAAGAGCTCACGCTATAGACAGTTTTGGGAGCAAATACCCAAAGGATTCAAGTCTTGTCGCTGTGGATGCCTGTCAGCTCTGTGTGAGACTACCCGTCTGTGTGACTCCTTAGGGGTGAGTGTTACCTGTGGGAAGTGATCTCCTGTTTGGAGAAACAGGCTGTTTGTGTGCCTGCCACGTGGGAGCAAATACTTTCCATCGGGAAAGGTATTTGGGCAGGTAGTGCTACCTTGAACTGGTACTCTTTTGGGGACAAGGGATGGAGACTAGGGATGTAGCGAACCGCCGCCGATGTGTTCGCGAACGCCGTTCGCGAACACCGGCAAAAATTGCGAACAGTTCGCGAACTGTTCGCGAACTTCGAACATCCGAAAATCGTTCGATTCGAACGATCGAAGGATTGTAATCGTTCGATCGAAGGATTTTCGTTCGAATCGAACGATCGAAGCCATTCGATCGAATGATTTCATTCAATCCAATGGCTTCGATCGTTCGATTCGAACGAAAATCCTTCGATTTTAGCGGTCGAATGGTCGAATGGTCGAACGATTTTGACGCGAACGCCTATTGGCGAACGTCGCGCGACGTTCGCGAACTTGCGGCGGACGCGAACAGTCGAAGTTCGCGCGAACTAGTTCGCCGGCGAACAGTTCGCTACATCCCTGATGGAGACTCTTGGACTGCCAAAATGGAGTTGCGTGACTGGACTGGACTGCTACAGGTTCCTATTGTAGTGGGTCATGCTTTGAATGCATTTATGTGTATAATGTTACAGTTTACTTCCCCTTTAAAATTACACTTCTTTGTATAAAGTTTATATTTTTATATAATAAAGTGTGTGATTGATTTGTTTCCTAATGGGACAATCCTCAGGTGTATTCTGGGACTCCATTAGGTGGAGGCACTGCCAAAGAGGAGTTTCCCAGTACCTTTAACTTTGCAAAGGGGACTCAGGACCTGCATCGATAAGAATTATCTGATGTACCACCTTGGCACCAGGGGGGTGGCCAAAAATGGGTTACAGTTCATTAAAATGTCTTTGTAATAAGCATTAGCTTATTGATTCATAATTAAGAAACTCCAGAAATTACTAAGTTACTAAATTCAGATACAGAATGTTTCAGAAGTTAAAATTGCTCCAATACAGCTATGCATTAATATGTTTTATACAGAACAAATACAAACAGAAATCTAGTTCTCAACACATGCATGTGCACAATTAAATATTTTTGTGCCTATGACTATAAAATACTAACTCACCTTCAAAAAAAAGGCAGAGAAAAATTCAGACCCAAATCAAATCGTGACCTATAGTTTTGCAGAGACAGTATTTACAATTCCAAAAATAAGACAGCGTGCAGGTTTAGTGAAGAGATCTTAGGTTCCTTTTAAAATTATTATTTTAAATATTTCAAACTAGCACTATTCTAACTAGCTCTAAAGGTGGAGCTTCACATTTTTTTATCACCATTTCAATTCTATTAAATTTTTATGCATGTATGAATGTAAATAAGTATATTCTTTAGTATACAGAAATGATGTGAGATACTGTATGTAATCACTTGGTTTACTTATGGTAGCTTTTCGAATACAGTATAAAACAATATCACAGTTATGCAATTTTACTTATGCATAAACATCCTTTTGAGCAGATTTCCTAAGACATGTTTAACACATACTGGGGCTCATTTATTAACGCAGCGCAGTGCTAAAAAGAGCGCAGTGGCCTGACATTTGCCCAGCGCATGCGAGTATTTAATAATGTAGCGCACGATACCTTAACAGTGCAATTTTGTGCGCTAATGTAGACACAGACAGGTGCGACGTGTGAAACTGCGTATCAGCTGTCGCAGTGCTTATAATAAATTGTGCGCACAGGAAGATACCGCAAAGGTAAGGATTAGTTGTGCTCATGTATGAATGCGCTGCTTTAATTAGTTGCGTCACATATTGCGCATATTGCGTTCACTTAGACGCATCTGGTTGCAAAGGTGTTTAGCCTACCTGATACCCTTAAAGGAACCTTGGTCAATATAAACATGTTGGGTGGAAGGCGTGGTTAATATGCACTTTACAGGGGTTGTTCATCTTTGAGTAAACTTTGAGTTAACAAACATCCCCACCAACAGCAGCACCATTGTATTTGCCAGAACCCAGTTTAGCAGTGTGGCTCTGCTAGCGCAGCTGGGCAGGAATGCGCATTTTGAAGAGCGTTACTATTACGCCACAAACAGGCAGTCGTAAAAATTGTGGTGCTGTTGACCGGGTGCAGTTTTGCACATATACAGACGCAAATCTGCGACGGCCGCAGTGCAAGCGCATTGTAGCCACGCCCACAGCCACGCCCCTAACAACCACGGCATCGTTTGCGACATAAATGCCCAATCTTTTGCGCAATGCGCATAAACAAAACCATCGCAAAAGCTCTGTGTTATGCGCAATATCACGCAAATATATTAGCGATCACACTCGTGATGTCGCAGACAATCTTTTGCGTCCACTTATGTGCTGCGCTGCGTTAATAAATGAGCCCCAGTGTATGTTAATACAAAATTAAGAAAACAATTGTTTTCAATAATATTTCCACCACTCTATTTTTTTAAAAGATTAGCATGATCAATCAATTTAAGAATTTAAGAATTCTTCTAGATAAATGGAATATATTTAAAGGTATCAGGTATTGTCACTTGGTAAGATGTTTAATATATGTAATAATGTATCATGGTGACTTGATTTATGGCATGGGCACTGAAGTTGGATCAATATTTTATCTACCCATTATTGTAATTGTAGCATGCATTATTTAAAATAGTAATTCCGATTTGAACAAACATGTGGTAATTATACTATAAAACTGTTTTGGCTTTTTAGGTTTAAATATATTATGGCTGAAATTAATGCAAAATTGTGAATTTAAACTTTTCAAATGTACTAGTTAATACTTTATGGTCACAGTCAATGCACTGGTGCCTACTCTGATGAATTGAACAATACACACAATGGGTCATTTACTGAGGTGCAGAAGTGTACAGGCTCTAAGGTGCTCAAAAGCAAGCACCTTATTATCTCATGCAGAGGGTACTTCCACCCTGGATTTGGCTGCACTCTGCTCCTCACACCAGAATAAAAACTCTGGCTTGAGGTGCAGAGCCCAGTATGAGTGGATGCACGCTAGCCCTTTCCTTGCACTGTCATGGGGTAAAAAGTTCAGGGCCTCATTACAAGCACCCTCACTCCCTAAATTACACAAAACCTGAATGACAACCAAATAAGAGAATAGGTAGTGGGATTCCAACATGCTTTCCCCCAAACCTAACACTCATGAATATAGTGCTTCCAAATCCAACAGCAATGTATTTATGAGGAAGGCAGGATGCAAATGCCAAAAAAAAGAGGACTGAAAATTACCATCCCATTGGTAAATGACTGTAAAGCTACAGGATCCACAAAGACATAGGAACTCTGCATTTAACATGTGTCTTGAGCTTCCAGTAATTCCAGGGCTCCCTTTTCTTTTTGCAACCTCACACACACAACTTCCATGGTCAGACTGGCCTGATGGGACAATCGGGAAAAAACCTAACGGGCCCTGCCGGTCCAGACCTGCTGCCTGAGATTGTGTGCTGGTACAGGATAGTTATGTGCTGTCGGGGGAAAGGGGGCGGAGGGGATTTCGGCTGGGGCAGGGGAGGACCAGAACACCCCAATCAGATGCTGCAGGCTTCTACAGGTAGAACCTACTTTTAGAAAAAAAACTCCTGCTTAGATTGAGAGCTATAATGGTTAAGCTGAGTTCAGGAGAGGAGCAGACAGCTAGATAAAAGTTTCTATGGGAACCAGCAATACCATCTCTTGTTGCTAGACTGGAGGGAGTGTTTAGTAATGTGAATTGAGAAGAACTGAGCACCTGCAATAGCCAACAGCCAAATTCCTGATGGAGAGGGACAAGAGGGTCAGAGGAGAAGAAGTGATTACATGGATGCGCAGGGTTTAAATTAACCTTTAAAGAACTGGAGTGTCAGATATTTAAAGATATAAAGATTACAGTATTTAAAGATTTAAAGAGGCTGTTCACTGATAAAAAAAAATGGGGGGGTTGCATGTCTTTTAATCTTTTAAGCATATGTTACCAAAACAGACACCCTCAATGAAACTAGGGGAAAAAATTGCCATTTGTGTTTAAATTGTGCATTATATATGTCAAATGCAATAAAGTATTTAAAGTATAAAAAAATGTCATGTACAGTAGGCATTCCATTACAATGTGACTATATTAAGTTTGAGAAACTAGATTTGTTTCCTTTAATTAATCACAAATGAAAAGGATGAGAAACTATTCACTCATTTGCAATTCTGAATTGTCACCAATGCCAATGATAGTTATGAAGCTTTATAATAAATGATTAATAGATATTGCATTTTTATGGAGCCACATAGAAGATTTTAGATGTTGTATAGCCCCATAAAGAATATTTATGACTTTCAAATAATGCTAATGGATACAGTTAAGTAAATTCTGGGAAATGCAGCCATACAGCATTACTATACTAACTTTTATTCTAAATTGTGGTAGAATGTCAAGCATTATCCATTTACCATCATATCCTTATTTAATCATAGCGCATTAAAGATGAGGAATAAAATAATAATTTAATTTAATTGATATTAGTTTAGGTGCTTTTTTGATTACACAAATAAACACTTTTTTGAGAAAGCTATTATACAATGTGTACTTGCTTGTTACATCCTTTTAGTGTAGTTCACATGAAATTTTATTTTTGGAAAAAATCACACTATAATGCAAAACCACCTGTTACCTGACAATTACTAAAACAATTAAATGTTACATATTTTATTTAATGACAATTTACAAATATATTGTTTATTTAAAATGTGCCCATAGCATGCATCTTATTCCAAAATTCTTAGAAGAATATATGTTACTAATTTCTAATTAATTATTTGAAACTGATATGTCATGAAATACTACTGTACATTTGAGTAATTAAATCTTATTAAAACACAGTCCTGGTGGTCTCCTAACTGATACAGTGTCACACTGAGGGGCATATTTATCAATGTTCTAATAAAAGTTTCAAATGCAATTCAAGTATTTTTTGCTAAAACTCACAAACTCAAAATAGGTTTACCGATTTTCAAAATGTATTCATTTCAAAAAATGTCATCATCTATGAGCTGCCAAGTTCATATAGAAGTCAATGGGAGTACCACAGTCCTGGTGGTCTCCTAACTGATACAGTGTCACACTGAGGGGCATATTTATCAATGTTCTAATAAAAGTTTCAAATGCAATTCAAGTATTTTTTGCTAAAACTCACAAACTCAAAATAGGTTTACCGATTTTCAAAATGTATTCATTTCAAAAAATGTCATCATCTATGAGCTGCCAAGTTCATATAGAAGTCAATGGGAGTAGGGATGAGCGTTTGTTTTTTGTTGAGTTTCACTGCGGAAATGACGCAAATGTTGTGGGTATAAAAAAATATTTGCACATAGACTTTAATGCATTTTGTGAAGCAAAATGGGTAAAATTTGCCCATCCCTAAATGGGAGTTGTGTTATGAACATCTATAATAGGTTTGACACATGCATACTTATCAAATAACTTTATTAACAAAACTCTTATTAACATCATTATTTATTACATATGCCTATAGCTCATATTTGCCATTATTTGCCATAAGTATAACAGTGCAAATAGACACCTAAAACAAACTCCTTGATTGACATAATCTTTAGTCATTTGGTAGATAAAAAAAGATTGCTTATTTTGCCAAATGCTTTTTGTATGTTACATTGACAACAAATAAGTCTCAAATTATTCAAATGATTTCTTCTCAAAGTCTTGATTATTGATCACTACTTGATCACTACTTAATAGTGAAAACCTTATTGCAAAACATTTCCAAATTGCATTGTTTCAGATGCAAAATAAAACAATAAACAATAAATTATTATTAGTATACTAATGAGCACAGCCAATGCATTGCCTTTTGCATTCCTCAGTTTGATATTGTATAAATCTTCTGCAAGTGTCTCTATATGGGATAGTTTTGCATCATCTACCTTTATTTAATCTTGCATCTCGGATTGTGACCATTCTACCTTTTTATACCTTTCGTCTTACTGTTTTGGTTCTTAAAAAATATGGCTCTTTTAAATGGTCATCTATGTTAGAACTGTCTTCGCTTCATTCTGAATTACTGCCCTAAAAAAGGTACCCCAGCTAATGTGATTCCTTTTCTACCTTGATATAAGAGTTCCCTACATATCTGAGTCCATCTTTAATTCTTTATTAGTTGTTCTAATTCTTCATAGTAACCTGTATGGTCGAACAACATGTATCATTTATGGTGAGTGAACACTATGGAAAGATCCAAAAGTCATTGTGGGAGAACTTCAAAACTAGTTAAAAACAATAATCAAAGTGCAACTGATGTACTGTAGCTAAAATTGCTTTATACAAGCAAAAAATGCAATTGATTAATATATACTGTATATCCTGCACTGCTTTGCAAATAATATGTTATTTGCACTTTTTACAAAACAAGAATTTTTAGATACAACCGTAACAAGGAAGGGGTCATTCATAACCCCTCATTACCTCATTAAGTGAATAAGACACTCTGAATGATGCTTAAGATATGCGGTGGGAGGGGGGATGCCTAGTTTCCTCCCCCCACCTCTCTTAAATGTAACTATCCTAATTTTGAAAATGTATGGCAATAATTGTTTATTAATATAGCAAAAGAGTGTTCACTGATCAATCCCTGTTTTTTGTATGTTTGAAGTCTACGCAAAGGACATTTTATGTTTGCCTATAATTTTCTAAATAATGGCAAATTATTACAATAATTATATTAAAAATGTTACCATACCAAGGATGGACCCCAATTATTACCAGAAAACACCTATGTTTTCTTCTTCCCATTCTCTTTCATTCTATATTATTGGATGTTCTTAGGCTATCCTAAGGCATATCATATATCATGCTGAAAAATGTAGAAAAAGCAATGAAGAAGAGAGATAACACTAGCAAAAAAAATATATATATATATATATATATATATATATATATATATATATATATAGCAAAAGCCAAACAGAATTTGACAGGACAAAGCAAAATTCTAGCAAGAATGGAATTGATGGAAGGTAAAATGACAAAGGAACAGAAATGAGAAAAATAGTTGTAAATATCTCATATAGAAACAAGTCTACATAAATTGTAAAGGTTGTCAGTTATTCCCAAATACATGCGCAGGAAGAAGAAACAAGACATAATTACCCATCCGGCCTTTGGGGTGTTCATATTGGGATATTAGACTATCCACCCAAAATAATTGTTTGGTCACCAGTATGGATGCATGTAGCTTAGGTACCATCAAGTACAAGGTACTGTTTTAATATTATAGAAAAAAATGCAAATCATTTATAAAAATCTGATTTTTTTGCTTAAAATGAGAGGTTGCCTTCCCGTTATTTGGTGCTTTGTGAATAACAGATTTAGGCATAATGGATCCCATGCATGTATTGATATGATCAACTTTTTGCTTTATGTTTTTACTGTGGGGTAAACATGTGCACCTGGTAATGGTAAATGTTCTGGCACAGATATTTCAAAGGTAACCTCATTACAAGTGTATGTTGGCAATTCAATATAAAAATAATGTTCCAGTAAAATAAGAACTTGAGACTTGCTTAATGCTTTAGAAGGTTAATGTAAATAGAGCATTCTGCTTTTCTCATACTGCACTGATGTTTATCATTTCTTCTGTGCAAACTCATATCTTAATTTATTATCCCTATCCACTTTTTATAGTATTACTTTCAAAGCAGTTGCAGTAAACGTACAGTATACTAAAATGCTACTGATATATTTATAACTTTAATGCCTGCCTTTTTAATGTGCATTGGTTGAAAATAATGCAATAAAATTTCATGTAGCATTAACTAGAACAGTGGTACAGAGTAGACTGAACCATTTTTATGTGTACAATAAAGAGAATAAAAAATAGCTTTGTTTTTATTACATGATCAAATGTTTCCTAGGAAAAACGCTGATGCATTTTTCTTATGGTATAGAAAAATTACAGCTTAAATGCATATATTCTAGCTTACTACATAATTTAGATATGTAGATGAAATACAGAATGTTGAAGTTATTCATATAAAGTCTATAAAATATTTTAGCTACCCAAAATGTGGTCATGTTACAAGGGTACATTATCTAGTACTTGGTTTGTAGTTGTAAAACTAAATCTGAAGCATTTAGGAATAATATTGACAAACATGTTACACTGCACACAATTAGACAGGAGGTATGCAAATCAAAGCCATCTGCTGTTGTTGGTCCATATCTCTAGTCATCAATACCCACATTACCCAGTCATTGTTTGGTACAGCTGATGAAAGATGCAATTCTGTAACAGATGACCACTATAATCCATACATCAGTGTGCCATTGCTGCTTATATGCCAAATACTATCAACGTTTTATTATGTATTTCTAAAGAATAACATTGTAAATAGATGTTTATTTTGCTATGGTATTTTTACACAAATGTGTATATTTACACAAAATGTATATCTGTATAAAATTTGTATTTACGTTCACAAGCAAATAACATATGTGACAAACACCTTGGTTTATAACATGTAAGCCTTCGGTAATAATGTCCATGACAAGTTAGACTAAATACAGCATGCAGAGAAGACACTCATGATTAAGACAGCTTGATAACTGGATGGATGTATTATTAAAAATAGATGTATTATGTCACCATCCATTAAAGTCACTGGCAGTAAAACCTGAATATTTCCTGCCTGGGACTACACCTCAAATAGACTAGACCCTGTGTGGGAAACTTGTATTTGACACGGTCAACTGTAAGTAAACCTATTTGAGATAGAACATGTATGGGGCAGATTCACAGGGTTTTGTCCTTGGTCCTTTGCTTTAAATGTTTTTCGTTGAGGTTGTCATAGAAAGTACTGTGCTTTTGCTACTAATACGAAATTATGCAAAACTACTGTATGAGTTTTTATGCATGATGTTGCTGCTTTGCATAGGTACTTGACTAATTTAAAAGGCTGTCAGCAAATGAGGTTAAGTGTTGATAAATGCAAGGTTAAACACATTTGTTGAAATAACATTTACAGTATGCTAGCTATACACATAGAGGCATATTTACTAATTTTTAAGGTCAAGAAAAACAATTCTTATACAGTTTTTCCTTGAGCACTACCTTTTCAAAGACTTAAATCTGCAACAGAATACAAGTGACTGTGTATTTTCATGGAAAAAACCTGCACACCAGCAAAAATCTCACTGTACTATTCATGTTCAATGATGCTGAAAATCTTGAATGTTTTAAAAAACAGGGGAAATAAATAAAGTTGGTATAAACAATCCCCAATGACTTCAATAGAAACTTGACAGCTATTATTTGCGCTGTCTCTTGCACCTTTTTTTTTTCCTAATCCATATATTTGATATTTTTTTTGCATTTTTTCTCAAACTGTGAAAAAACACCAACTCATTGTTTGATAAATATTCTCTGAATGATGGTGTGGTAGTAGGGCATTCTTAACTGAGAAGCATTTGAGGAATTTTATGGATAGCAGAAACATAATTTTGCCTCTTTTCACATCTATGGTGAGGCCTTGACCTTGAGTATGCATTGCATTTTAGGGCCCCAGTCCTTATGAAGGATAAAGAAATTAAATAATCAAGCTATGACAAATACTGTCAAATTTGGGATTGTTTTCTATGGAGTAAATGAGCTTGCAAGGAGACATAATTACAGTTTTACAAATACATTAGCATACCAACATTGCTATTTCCAACATTTTGGAAATAAAAAGAGGGACAAAAAAGTTGGCGCACATAGTGCGGCACATTTTTTTTGTTTCTTTTTCTGTGTTGCATAAGCCTCTCATAAAAGATCTTATTAAAGTCATAGTGCCACATTCATGATAAATGTGGAATGTGTCACTATCACTTCAAGGCAGTGTTAATGGTTCTTCACCATGAAGGTATTGAGGTTATGGAATTCTTGCAAGGTGATGACAGATTTTTAAAAAAAAGCTTGGATAACGTCTTAAACAGGCATAATATCCAAGGCTACAGTGATCTCTACAGTTAGTTTAGTATAGGCATGTGTATATAGATTTTTGTATTGGGTGCATTGATAGGTCTGTATTAGTGATGGGTGAATTTGTCCCATTTCGCTTCACCACAAAATTCGCTAATGTAACAATATGTAACTTTAACCCTGGCAATTAACTACTGTAATTCCAACTGTAAACGTGCTGAACAAAAACCTAAATAATTTACAATCTGAAAAAAAGTCTATATCATACCAAAGTTGATTAAAAGGAGAACTACTACTTTAATTAACTTGCCATTGATAGATATTGTAAAAGGAGGAGCATGGGCATATTGGGTTCATGCATTGATTCATCCAGAAGATGTAAGGAAGTCAGTGGAAATTGGATAGTGAAGATGTGTCTTATTATATCTGGATATTTATTTGCTTCAGTTCAGTCAGTTGCTTTTTACTCTTATCCACCCAATCTGTGTTTCAGCCCCTTCATAATCAGTCTTTACATCATACATAAGTCTTTACATCATTCTCTTTTTTACCCCCCCCAAAGTTTTTGTTATCATCCTGTGTTTGCCTACTGTTCAGTTCATATGAATAGCATAGACAGAAAGAAGAATAGGGTTATAGTGTTCCCCCAGGATATTGTGCAACTTTGCTTTAATAAAAGAACTGTGGGACCCATTTGCTAACACTGATCACTTATGCCCAGAACAGTTAAACATAAAAACAAATTAGCAAATATTGTAGCTTTAAAAATGGTCTGTTGCAGGTAAAATCCTAAAAACAAGTATTTGATGGGTCACTATGCATTACTTTAGTGAGGGAAATTTTGATATATAAAGATTTACATGACTTTTCTATTCTTTTCTATTCTTTTCTATTTGCAACTGTTTTTACGTAGTAGTAGTAGTAGTAGTAGTAGTAGTAATAGTAGTTAGGTTGAAAAAAGACACACGTCCATCTGGTTCAACCTCTTAAGTCTAACTGCCTAAGTCTAACTGCTAGTTGGCCAGAGGAAGGCAAAAAAAACATCTGAAGCCTCTCCAATTTGCCTTAGAAGGGAAAAAAATCCTCCCTAACTCCAAAATGGCAATTGGTCTAGTCCCTGGATCTACTTGAACTACGAGCTATATTTCATAACCCTGTGTTCCCTCCCTTGCTAAAAAACCATCTAACCCCTTCTGTCTATCTAATGTATCAGCCAGCACGACCGATTCAGGGAGAGAATTCCACAAATCTTCATAAAACCTCCTTTCTACTAACTAGAATGGGTGGCCTTGTGTCAGCTGGAAGGACCTACTGGTAAATAAAGCATTAGAGAGATTGTTATATGATACCCTTATATATTTATACATAGTAATCATATTATCACTTAATCGCCTCTGCTCCAGTGTGAAAACCCCCAACTTGGCCAGTCTTTCCTCATAGCTAAGATTTTCCATACCTCTTACCAATTCAGTTGCCCTTCTCTGCACCCTCTATAATTGTTAATATTGAAGTGTAAAGATTCATTTTTCTCTTCTGTCTTTCTGTAGCAGCTCTGGTAGGGGGTTACCTACTCTAAATTGATACATAAGTTGATATAAAACAACTGAACTGAAAAAGGCACGTGGAAGAACCCCTTTTACATTTGAGTCCCACTGTCTGTGTGTCTTGTATCGTTAGTATGTAAATAAAAATTTGTATTGATACATAGACATGCTGTAAATGATGGCCTGTTTGTATGGGCATGTAAAAGAGTGTGTGTGTTAATATAGGTATGCTTAGATAGGTGTTTATGTGGATAAGCAGATAAGAGTTTGTGTCCTTGTATGACTGTGGAAATGTAAGATTCTGTGGGTAGCTAACAGATAGCTTGCTTTAGGGTATGGGTATTTAATTTAGTATTTAAATGATGATTATGTGGGTATGTTTGCCTGCTTATTAGGTCTTCTATAACTAAGATTTAAGACTTTTGTGTGTGCAGATACTGTATGCTGTAGGTATATAAATAAGGACTTATGTGAGTACAAAAGTGTGTTAATGAGTGTGCCAGTGAGTGTTTCCATTCTTGTGTGGCTGTGAGTCCTTAAGCACTGGCTACCTGGAGAATGACAAATTTATAGTATATATGTTATTTAAAGCCAGGAATACCCATCCAGAATACCTCGAGCTGTTGTTGATCTATAACATCTCTACCTTACAACCATTACAACCAATAACTATACAAGGCGTGTTAGCTGTATCAAAAGAAGGGCTTTCCTTAGTTCAGTACTGAAGGTACTGTAGGTACTATATTTTAGCATTCATTTAATGGTACAGTATATGTCTGGGGAAAAAATAAAAAACTATATTAATGCTGAAGCAGATATGGTGCTCCTTCAATCTAAACATGATCCACCAAAAACCTAATGCTAGACTCTACTTCATCAAAGGCATGGATCAAAGTTCCATTTGTCTTGGGTAAAGGCACAATAGGTATTTACAGTTATGTTCACATTTCACAGACAATACTCTGGATTTTATATGGATAAAAAAACAAGCAGTTTTTTCTCTTTTCCCAGTGTAAAGCTTTGTCTCGCAATGGGGTGATGGGGAGAGTGGTGCACAGGATTGATACGTAGAGATTCAACTATGAAGAGTGCATTTTGCCTATAACATCACCCAATGCATCATGCAATTGAATGGTACCCATTCCAGCCCACATCAAAATTCACATACATTAAGGGGCAGATTTATCAAAGGTCGAGGTGAATTTTCGAATGAAAAAAAAAATAGAATTTCGAGCTATTTTTGTGTACTTCAAAAATTCAAAACTTCGAATATCAAAATCTATTATGTACTGTCTCTTTCGAGTTTGACCATTCACCATCTAAAACCTGCCGAATTGCTGTTTTAGATAATGGGGACATCCTAGAACCTATTTGGAGTCAATTGATTTTTTGGTCTTTTTGAATTCTAATTTTGAAGTTTTTTCAATTCGAAATTCGACCCTTGATAAATATACCCCTAGATGGTAAACTAACATGTATCAGTAAACTTCCTTTATTGCTACTGTAGATGTATCCATTTGTTATGGGCATTTTAAATAATTCAGAGAAGTCCAGCTATTGTCCTACTGCTGTTTCTTTTTTTTGCCAGTATGCTGTAAAAACATTTGGCACATATGTTGGGCAATGCAGGAAACACCGCTTCCCAATATATACGTGGAAGCCATTAATTGAAGATCCAATGTTCATAATTATTACTATTTCTCTTCAAGAATCAAAGCAAATAGTCTCATGGCTTTCATCAACAAAACATATGCTCTTTCTTGTAAATAACCCAGTGATTACAGTATATATATATATATATATATATATATATAGATATATATATATATATATATATATATCAACAGCAATATACGTTAAACATGTCTTAAATGCAATTGGTGTTTTTTTATTGTAAGTTAGAAAAGTATTTTTTTTCCTGGAGCAAGAAAAAAAACAGAGCATTCGAATAATGCTGTTGCTGTTTTATTTGATGCAAAAAGGGAATTTTTTTGTAAAAATAAAATGCATAGCAGAACTGTAATACTGACATTTTTTCTTGTTTTATTTTCTAATTTTAAAGCAAAAATTTAAATCATTGCTTATCCTTTAAGGGGCTAGATAATAAAGGATATCTGAAAGAGATTGAACAGTACCAATTAACCTTTATATGGTATCTAAACCCACTAAAAATGTTTCTTCTCCTATTACTCTAAAGTAAATAAAAATGAAGAACTATTCAAAAGGGTGCACTGTTTTCCCCTTGTGTAGTTAACCTACTTTAATTCATTATAAAATGATAAAGCCTTAATAGCTCCTAATGTGACAGATTCTTTTCTCATTGCTCAGTTTTAAAATTAGCACTGTTCACTAGTGCACAATGTTTAACATTCCAACCTAATGGTTAATAGGCCACTTTTTAAAATGTTCATTCTAAAAAAATATGTTTTGCATTCTTTGAAAGTTTTATGAAATGTATGTTAATAAGTTTAATTATATTTGCCTTTTTACACTTTTGTTAACTGAAAAAAAAGTCTATTGACCCATTGATTTATTTATTTGGAGTATACAGAAAGCACTTCCGAAACAATCTAATTTTCTTTTACATTTTAATCTCCAGTGAGAACAAATAGTGCACATAACATCTATAAAGTTTTAATTATATTTTTGAAATAATAATGGCAAACTGCTAGTCTATGAAAACAAATCTATTTGCTGAATTATTCAAAATAACAGCAAGAAAAATTGGGTTAGCTTTGTCACAAGTAGTTATCTTAGCAGCCCCAACATTTTGAAATATCATACACAATAAAAAAAACATTCCCTGTTTTAAAGTATGTATTAGTTAAGGCCACTGAAAACATTTATTTGTTTTCTAATTATTTTGTAAGAAGAATGTATCAACCATTTCACATTTTAATCAGATTTGGGTGACAAACACATTATAAAGTAAGGACATGCAAACATACTGGATATTTATTAATTCATATGTAATTTTAATATCTAGAGTCATGCTTTATTTTACTGTCAGTTCTAGTAGTAGTAGAGTTCATAGTCTTACATTAGCAACTTGTGTGATTTTTAGGGGCAGATTTACATAGGGTCAAATATCGTTTAATTAACCCTCGATATTAACCCTCGATATTCGACTGCCGAAGGTAAATCCTTCGACTTCGAATATCGAAGTCGAAGGATTTACTGCAATTAAATTGACGATGAATGATTTTAATACATCAATCGAACGATTTTTCTACGACCATAAAAGCTTAGAAAGCCTATGGGGACCTTCCCCATAGGCTAACATTGCACCTCGGTAGGTTTTACTTGCCAAAGTAGGGGGTCGAAGTTTTTTTTAAAGAGACAGTACTTCGACTATCGAATGGTCGAATAGTTGAATGATTTTTAGTTCAAATCATTCGATTCAAAGTCATAGTCGAAGGTAGAAGTAGCCAATTCGATGGTTGAAGTAGCAAAAAAAATACTTCGAAATTCAAAGGTTTTTTTATTCTATTCCTTCACTCGAAGTAAATGTGCCCCTAAGTCTTAGTTAAAAAAGAGAAGTATTTTCCAGATATCAAGCTTTCTCTTGAGAATTACTAATTAGGTGTAATTATTGCTATTCTTTGCTTCGTGATTAAGGTGACCATGCCTCCACTTTCAACAAGCATTGTTACAAAAAAATGCTATTTAGGCTAATACCCTTATTCCTTTTCCTATTAAATAGGATTCTAGTTACTTTAAAATTCAAACAATAATATAGATGTTATATTTATTGCCCTATTAATGATTACTCACCTCTTATCTAAATTGTCCAAATGTAACTGCTCAGAATTTCTGATTTTATCCACTGCAGGGTATATTACACATATACTGTATTTGGTCGGGTTTACAGTGTCTGGTGGTGTATGCAACTGGTGTAAGTCAGCAGAATTCTCTGCACATCAGTTAGACTTTACATTTGTATAATAAACTGCTTGTGGGCAGCAGGTTTTTGATTTTGTTGTTTTCCTTGTTTTTCCATTGCATTGTGTACCCTATAAAATGATTTAACTGTACCAGTCCAGTGCCCTGCAATGATTGCTAGTGGTGAGATCCTGCTATTATTTATTTATTTTTAACAACAAATTGTTTATTGCAACAGACATCCAATGTAAAAGAGTTTTAGTGGACATATACCTTGCATAGTAATGCAGCCCTCTCCTCACACCTAAATGTTGCTGGGTTAAAGCTCCAAATATATTGAGGGTTAAGGCATAAATGGAACTAAAATACAGCAATGGTAAAAATTCACAATAACACTGCACAATAACAGTTGTTTAGAGCCAGCAGCCCAGTTGAAGTCCCTCCAATGACACTGTTCTTGACACTGCGGGGCACATTTACTTAGTTCGGGTGAATGAATAGAAGGAAAAATACTTCTAATTTCAAACGTTTTTTTTTGGCTACTTCAACCATCGAATTGGCTACTTCGACTACGACTTCGATTTGAACTAAAAATCGTTCGACTATTCGATCATACTGTCTCTTTAAAAAAAACTTTGACCACCTACTTTGCCAACTAAAACCTACCGAGCATCAATGTTAGCCTAGGGGGAGCGATTTTTCCTGCGATCGATCGAACAAATGAAATGCGGTAAATCCTTCAACTTCGATATTCGAAGTCGAAGGATTTTACTCAAATATCGAGGGTTAATTAACCCTCGATATTCGACCCATAGTAAATATGCCCCTGCTTGTTTCAGTTAGGGATACACAGAATCCACTATTTGGGATTTGGCCAAATTCCCAAATTATTCATGAAAGATTCGGCCAAATACCGAACTTAATTTGCATATGCATATGTTAAAGTGGAAAAAACATTTTTTTACTTCCTTATTTTGTAACAAAAAGTTACATTATTTCCCTTCCTACCCCTAATTTGCATTTGGAATCAGAATTAATTTGGTTGAATCTGAATCCTGCTGAAAAAGGCAGAATCTAGAACCGAATCCTGCATTTGGTGCATCAGACTTTTCAAATCTTTACAAATCCATAAAAAGAACAGTAATACCAGTATCAATGTAATTAAAATATAATGTAATGTTGCCCTGCACTGGTAGAAGCTGTGTGTTTGCTTCAGAAAATGACTATAGTTTATATAAATAAGCTACTCTATAACCATTGGGGGCAACCATTAAAGCTGAAAAAAGGAGAAAGGGCAGAGGTTACACAGCAGATAACAGATAAAACACCATTGTATTCTATATGGCTTATATTTTATCTGCTTATATAACCTGTAGCTTTTCACATTTTTTCCAGCTTGAGCGGCTGCCTCAGTGGCTACACAGCAGCAATTTGTGAGACCATTACATCTATCTTTAGTTCATTGTTGAATAGAAGAATGGCACTTATATGTGAGTGCTATTTAATTAAAATGTTGTTGCCTGGTGAGAACATACATCATTTCTTCAGTATGGCAGCATAGCAAATAAAGGTTCAAAGCAGTGTAGGACCTCGCACACCCTGCAGAATGAAAGAGACGCCTGGTGCCCAAGGGTAAAGGCTCGGGCCACCTCACAATACGGTACAACACGAAAAAATCCGATAGCACACAGGACTGCAGGAATTCTTCCAAATTTTATTTCAAAGCGAATAAAACCCCTTTGTCAAGCATACAAATTCCATAGCAAATAAAAACATACATGGAGGTATGCAATCAAATAACATGCAAAATAATCCATGGTCAATGTTTTTCATAGTTACATAATTAACACCCAGCATCCATACACACCCCTCCATACTTTCACATAAATTATATATACCCATATCTATACTAACTATAGAGTTTAGTATCACAATAGCCTTTGATATAGTCTGCTCAAGAAATCATCCAAGCCACTCTTAAAGGGCACCTATCACAGCCAAAATCAAACACATATTAACATTCTGACCAGTGCAACCTAAACACGTTTAAACAAACTACAGTACATATATCGTTTTTTGAAAAAAACGGCAGGTTTTATAACTATGACTATAACAGTGATTATAACATGCAAAGTTTAGGAGCATGCTCAGATTGTAGCATTGCCTTGAGTATTCTCCACAGAATGCCTAGTTTTAGTAAACTCCTCCACTAGAAGTATCAAAAGATTTACCTATCTTGTCCCCTGCTGGTGATGTTATTATGCAAATGAATGGCACACACTTCCAGACAGGTGGCAGCATTGCTGAACAGCAGCTAACACTGAAGGTTGGCTGATTTGAAAATAGCTTAGAAGGGTTGCTAAGCAACCAAGGAATTTCAACTGAGCATGTGCGAGATTTCAGAGCTCTGAAGATATAGGTAGGAGGAGGCAGTGAAATCCAAGATGCCTGCCTCAGCTAGAACTGAAGGGGAGATTTTGCAAAAGGTACAGTATAGTGAGCTGATGATTTACACTATACAGACAATTCTAACTGTTTTAAAAATAGGATTTTTTGAACTTTAAATAATGTCTTTATTTAATAAATGATTTTAGTTATGATTGGTGCCCTTTAACAGCATTAACAGAATCAGCTATCACAACATCACTTGGCAGTGCATTCCACAACCTCACGGTCCTCACTGTGAAGAAACACATACACAGTGGGTAAAAAGGTCCCCTGCAATTTGTCTATAATGTCTTGAACTTGTAAATTATAATCATATCCCCTTGTAAGCACCTTTTTTCCAGAGAAAACAAACCCAACCTGGACAGTCTACCCTCATAATTTGTCTTCCATCCCTCTAACCAGTTTAGTTGCACGTCTCTGCACTCTCTCCAGCTCATTTACATCCCTCTTAAGGACTGGAGTCCAAAACTGTACTGCATACTCCAGATGAGGCCTTGCCAGGAACCTATAAGGAGGCATAATTATGTTTTCATCCCTTGAGTTAATGCCCCTTTTTATGCAGCACTTTAGTTGCTTTAGTGTCCACAGAATGACACTGCCCAGAATTAGACAACTTGTTATCTACAAAAACCCCAAGATCCTTCTCATTTAAGGAAACTCCCAACACATTGCCATTTAGTGTATAACTTGCATTTATTTTATTTTTGCCAAAGTGAATAACTTTGCATTTATCAACATTGAACCTAATTTTCCAGTTTGCTGCCCAGTTTCCCAACTTAGACAAATCACTTTGCAAAGTGGCAGCATCCTGCATGGAACCCATAGTTCTGCACAATTTGGAATCATCTGCAAAAATAGAAACATTACTTTCAATGCCCACCTCCAGGTCATTAATAAACAATAAAAGTACAGGGCCCAGCAGTACTCCACTGACAACACTGGTCCAAAATGTTCCATTTACCACCACTTTTTGTAATCTATCTTTTAGCCAGTTCTCTATCCAGGTACAAATACTATGTTCCAGGCCTACATTGCTTAATTTAACCAGTAACCTTCTGTGTGGCACTGTATCAAATGCTTAAGCAAAGTCTAAGTAAATTACACCCACTGCCATCCCAGAATTGAGGTCCCTGCTTACCTTCTCATAAAAAGAAATTAAGTTAGTCTGGCAAGATCTATTATGCATGAAACCATGGTGGCACAAATTCATAGTATTGTTTTTGCTATGAAGTCCAGAATCTTACCCTTTATTAACCCTACAAAAAGCTTTCCTACCACTAACATCAGACTAACTTGCCTATAGTTTTGAGGCTGAGAACGGAATCCCTTTTTGAATAATGGCACCACATTAGCAATTCGCCAGTCTCTTTGCATCATGCCAGACCTCAATGAATCCTGAAAAATGAAGTAAAGAAGTTTGTACCCTAGGATGAATACCATATAGCCCCGGACCTTTTTTTATCTTGACATGTTCTAGTCAGAATCTCCCCACCACTACTAGAGAAACTGGTCTCCCGGCTGTTCAGAGATCAGCCCCATCTAGAATTGCCAATCCAGAGTTTACACTCCCATATTCTTCACACAATCTGGCGAATCGGATGGGATGCATAAACCCCCGGATCAGACTCCATTTTCCTTTTGCCCACCTTAGATTTTCTAACTGTCACCCAGCTAGCTGCCTCAACATCCTGCTGCTGTTCTGTTCTCCCCAAACTAACTGACCCCGCTAGGTCCTGCTCAGTGAGCAAGAGACTCTTTTCAAGATAATCAATCGACTGTAGTGTTGCAATTTGTTTCTTTACTGCTCTAACTCGAGCCTCCAAAGTGGCAATAAGCTCACAACCAAAACAGAGGTAAGTAGTTTGTATCTTTTGTTCCAGATCTGCATACATATGGCAGACTGTGCACTGAGTCAGACCTTCAATCTTGCTAGCACTCATTATACCAGCTAAAAACAGGAACAAAAAAATTAGGGTTAGGGTTAGCTTTTAACTTTTTAACCTAGTTTGAAACTCCTTTCATTTTCAAACTCCCCCACTTAACACCCGGTGTTTGTAACTCCAGTTACAGATCCCTCACTTAACTCTGGTGTTTGACATGCATATAATAAAAGTGAAGCTACTTATGAAAGATATATTCTTCCAATTTTCTACAAATGTCCATTTGGCAAACTAAACTATTGGACTGCTATTATTATTTATTAAAATGATTATATAATATTTAAGATAGTTACTTTATTGGAAGGCATATTATATTACAATATATAAAAATATTAAATACGGTATATTAAATTTGAAGAATAATGGGTTTTGCAGTAAAGGGTCCAAAGTTTACTAAAGGTTACTGGTTACCTATATAAAAGGAAACATCTTATTCATCTTATTAGTTACAACCTGAGCAAACTTTTTGCCTTTTATTACATATGGGGGTAAAACCACCCTGTAAGAAAGCTTGTTAGAAGTAGCCAGAGAGAAAGAAATGCTCTGAAAAGCATTGGATATATTTACTTTTTACCAACAATCAGATTATAAAATAGTCAAAATGTTTTCTCTTTTTTAATATTCAGGTCTTCAATCCCTTGAATTTATACCAAAATGTATCTGCCATTTGGGAAATCACATGCTTAGGCATTGCTTTTTTTTCAAGACCTTTAAAGAAAATGCTAATGGCATGCTTCAGTAATTGGTGTAGTAATTAGATGCTTTTTCTATAAGGTTCACACAGTATCTAATTGTTAGTTGAACATCTTATTCTCAGAGGTTTTAAAAAGATTTAACTAGACCTACACTTATATATGTTTTGTTACATTTTATTTTATGTCCTAATTGTGTAAAAACAGAACATTCCTATTGTTCCTCAACACCAAATGATTATATGCATGTATGTACACTAAAACAACTTTTGCAATATGTCTAACTATAATATTCTGCATTTGTCAGTGTTGTCTATTTACATTGTATTTTGTTGTTGTCGATTTTGGCTTAATGTATCGCCAAGACAATGCCTTGTAATGGTTTGTATTTTTAATACTTTATCAGAAGTGCCATTTTTCTGACAGTCAAATCATAACTGGAATAAAATAGATAAATATATTCATTATTCATATTTGTACAATAATGGACATTTAATATGGGTGAGCAGCTGGAAATTACTTTTTGGCGTAGCAAAATGTCATAAACATGGGTCTAACTCCTATCATTATCTTTATCATTAATTGTGCAGCTAAACATTCCTTAATGAACTACCGACTCTACAATAACAATCAAATGCAGCTGCTGCATTGACCAGAGTCAATAAATCCTCATTAAATCCAATTACACAATAGGCCAGTTAAGGTAACGAACAGGCAGTTACTAAAATATGCAAACATGGTATGCAACTGCAAGCAATAACTGCTTGAGTAACCTGCAAAGATGTGTCACTGCCATGTATTTTTAAGCATATCATGAAGAGTGTTAATACTATATTTTTGTTTTAAATGGTGATGTTTTGAAAATACATGTGCCTCTTTATCCATAGTTTTATATATTGTACAATGTTTTCTTTATCAGAATTCAAAATTGTGTTTCATATGTAAGTGTGAAATGATGTATTACAATATTAATGGGGCTGAAGTTACTGAAAGGCTGTCAAGTGTGCATGCTTTGAATCACCAATAAGACAAGTGGGCGATATTTAATTTTAATTAGAAGAGCATACATAATGACTACAAATAGCATAATAATTTATTCTGTAAAGTTTTGACAATGCTGTTTATGAGTTAAATGAAACTGCAATTAGATTGGCACTTATACAGCAAGAATAAAGTTACAGTATATCAGTACATTATACAGATTTCTTCTAAATTCAGGAAAAAAATTATTGAATCATTCCCCACCCCCTTTCCCACCAGCAGCTCATCAACAGAACAATTGGAAGGTAACAAGATAACAGATCCCTGACACCTGCATTGCTCAAATGCTCCTATGCCCCACCTAATGGTATATTTGTGAATAGTACTCAATAGTAAAACATCTACAACCTGCCAGGACTCCTCCAATTACATTAAGTAGGAGAAACAATAACTTATTTGAAAGCAGTTGTGTTGTAAAGTGCTGTCTCTTTCTGAAACCTTTAGAAAGGGCAAGAGAAAGCCCAAAACTTTGCATGATCTTTGAGCATTAAAAACACTTTTTTCATCTTTGCAAATGGAAGTGCAATAGGGTTCTCTATGTTACATGAACTATTACCCCTGGCAAGAGACTAAGATGCTTGAGCACCCATGCAGCAAAGATGATTTAAGGTGGTTGATGCTCTCTGGACTACTAAAAGCACAGGATCAGGCACAAGGACCTGCCTACACACCAATGCATAACATTCTAAATTGCAGAATGAATAACTTGCAATGTACATAGTATAGTTTTAACGATAAAAACGACACCATAAGCATAATTTCAGAATCTCTTTATTATTTACCACACTTTATATTAAAAGGATATTGGACTCGTAATTTTTATATTCATTATATTCAACAGAAGAGGATAAAATACAGCTTCTTCCGAGATATGGCAACTGAATTCTTAATTCTTTACTTCTATGGAGCGCCCCACTTTGCTTCCAGACTACCAAATCAGGTCTCGTTGGGGGTAAGTTGATGGTATGGAGTCACAGATATAGAAGATGAAAGGGAAATCCAAAAAAGCAAAGACAGAAATCACTTATTTTGCATTCAATTATAAAACCAATTAAAATGCACTCTTTTTGGACTTTTTTGTCCAAATGCATTAATTTAAAGTTAATCAGTGGTTTTTCTTATGATGACTTTTTTGTCTCGCCAAATTGCTTATCACTAGCTATACTTAGTTATAAAATCTACTCTCTCCAATCCTTCTTTCCTCTCTTTTTTGTTATGTTGGATTAGTGTCTATTCAACTTCTGTACTTTCACTTTGATGTATTAAGTTCACCACTTTTATACCCACTTTGTCTAAATCTCTACATTTCTTCCTCCATTTGTTTATCACATTCACTTTATTCACTACAGCTCTTCATTAGTGATGGGCAAAAAAATTGCCAGCCGAGAATTCACTGTGAATTTCCGCGTTTTGCAGCCGGCGAATAAATTCACAAAATTGTGGCAAAAATGCACCAGCATCAAAAAAATGTGGACATGCGTCAGAATAGTGGCTTGCATTGAAACTTGTGTGTCAAAATTATTCAGACGCCCATTGACTTTTACTGCAGGAGTCAAAATTGACACGGGTGTCAAAACTAGCGGCGGTGTCAAAATTAGTGTTTCGCCCATCACTGTTCTTCATGATTCTTATCATTTGACCATAGAGTATGCATTTTAACCTTAACTCATCATGGTTACCATGACTAAAACATACTGTAGTTCTTAACACAAACTTTCTTAAATAAGGTTCTGGAACATATTTTGGAATTTTTTACATCAAGTTCCAGATCCAAATAATTTATGTTTATCACTTATGTTAGAGCAAATTCTATATTGTTATTATATCTATTTTGTTGGTTGACAAACCTCTCCAATTCATTCTTTGAACCCTTTCAAATTATGGTGACATTATCTATGTAGCTCCACCATAGGGACAGCTTAGCATCCCAGCCCTCCAGATGTTGGGTCTCCCATAGCTGAGTGAAAATCTGAAAACCTGTTGAACCAAAAATAATTGTGGTACGGTATAAATTTTATACCTTAAAAAATATTTTTTTCAAACATGTAGCTATTGTCTCATCCAGAGATAAATAATGATTTACTGCTGCTAGTCCTTGTTAATGTGAGATTAATGTATACGAGACTCTTGAGGGCAGATTTATTAAAGGTCAAATTGACTTGTAAATTAACATGGCAGGTTTTAGGTGGAAAATATTAGAATTAGAACTGTTTCCAGGGTTGAGGGGTCAAGGTGTGATAAATTTCACATTCAAACTAGATTTGGTGATTTAAAATTAAAATTAAATTACATTTAAAATTTGAATTTACCAATCGAACCTTAATAAATCTGCCCCTTAGCATCAAGTGTAGCTTATAACAACACATCCTGCCATTCTACCACTTCCATTATATTCAGAATATATGTATTCTGTAAATATCTAAGTATAACCCTCAAGCAGCAGAAATTAGGAAAACATTGGAAATGTATTACAGTTGGATCACAAATAAATTCAATACTTGCCCAGTAAATCAGGGGTGATTTTAAGAAAGCCACAAACATAAAACAAAGGCGAGGAAATAGTTACATACCCCCTAAGACTTTGAATGCAGTGGAGCAAGATTTAAACGGATTTTATCAATTTGTAAATTGTCTAGGTATGGTATTAAAACAAAATAATTTGTATCCAACGTCACACAAGATAGGTTAGAAATAGATAGGAGATAGGATAGGAGAAATAATTAGAACATAATATATGTGTTGGAATGCCCAGGTGGGTTAAAATATGTGGGCAAAACCAATAGAACACTTAGGGAAAGGCTAAGAGAGCATATTAACAATATAAGAAAAGTCTTTGAGATGCAGAGTGTCTCCAAACATTTTAAAATATACCATAAAAATAATCCAGTTGAACGAAGGTGCGTTTGAAGTTGTGTATTTTTGTGGGAGAACAAATAAAGTTGTGGACATTTGAAAAAGTGGGGTATAAAGCATGTGAACATGGAAATGAGGTCATCCCATCCTCAATACAGAGACTGTCTAGCTGGAGGTTGCCAAGGAACTGTGGTGACAATTTTGAAAGAAGTTGCCCGGAAATGCATAAAACAGAAAGCACAATAAAGACAGTTCTTTTTTTGGTGCATACATAAGTGAATGTTTGTGAGTGCGTTTTAATTGGTTTTATCATTAAATTTTTGTATTGATTCTGCAATGCTGATGCTACTTTTATCCCCAAGTCTGCAATTTTACTGAAGGGGTATAGGAGAGGCAGTTGGTGAAAATAGAAAGGTTCTCATACTGAATACGAAAGAAGTGATTTCTGTCTTTGCTCTTTTGGATTTCCCTTTCATCTCCTATATCTGTAACTTCATAATATCAACTTATCCCCATCGAGACCTTCTTTGGTAGTC
Organism: Xenopus petersii; assembly: GCA_038501925.1. Taxonomy (NCBI): domain Eukaryota; kingdom Metazoa; phylum Chordata; class Amphibia; order Anura; family Pipidae; genus Xenopus; species Xenopus petersii. The sequence goes on from CM076682.1 coordinate 80,061,382, forward strand.
TGGAAGCAAAGTGGGGCACTCCCTAGAAGTAAAGAAATAATTATTTTTGGACTTCGTGTACAACAAGGGATTGGCGTGGGGTATACATAAATCAACATCTGGTAATTTTCACTGGTATTATGGATGGTCTGCTGTTCCCCCACATAAAAAGAGGGGAAGAAACCTAACATTCAGTAGTCTTTATTGACTGGGATGTAAACATTCAGTAGACTGTAATGGGCAAAACAAAAATTGTCAACCTCAGGATATTGCAGAAACTAACCAAGATTATCAGGAACACATTGAGGACATTCCTTCATGTATATACATTAATTATTGGCCAAACACAGACATAATTCACCAGGAAACTAGGCACCAGGGATGGAGGAGCTGAAATTTGAAAATACAGTATCCCTTTAAGGCTCCTTAGCCCATATAAACCCTGTGCTTTAGACCAATTAGACGTTATACACAGTACAATTTTTTGGTTTTTTTTTTAGTCTGAAACTCGCTTAAAATATTTAAAACCTGCCCTGCATATTATGCCTCATTCACACCAGTAAATGCCTAGGAAAGTAAAATCCCTTGACCTTTTACATGTAAAATTAGCCATAATCTAATAAATCACATTTTCCCTCAATTTACTATTTCCTTTAACTCTCTGTTTTTATACCGCATATATTTTTCTATCTGTGGACAATCTAGTAAATGAATTGTGTCAAAACGACTCATAGTTTGAAAAAGTTTTAACAAGAACAGATTTCATTACCTTAGAAACACAAATTGTTACAATCTACTTTATGAAAATTATTTAAATTGCCAATGGTAACAGATCCCAATTATAAACATTTTAGAAGCCCAGGGACAGTTATTAAAAATAAAAGGTTAGAAAGGTTAAAACGGTATGCATAAAACCTCATAAAAAGAATAGAAATTAGAAATGTTAATCAAAAATCGAAATTGAATGTGAAAATCATTAAAATAATAAAATTGGTTTGCATACTGATAACCGAAAGACAGGCAAAACTATTTAACCCTTACATTATCAAACAATACAGCAATTTTAATGAAGATTTGCTTTCAACTGATTATGTTCATATGCTTTGGTCCTGAGCACAACCATTTAGCACCAACTGGTTTGGTGCATAAATTGCCACATAGCAGAACAGTAAGACATCATTGGGACATAATCAGAATGCTGTCACATTATTGAGGGTCTTACTAGAGGAAAAGGAACCAAACAGTATAGTACAATACATGGAAATGTTTAAGTGATTTGGGGAAGTTTACGTTGAGTATAACAGACTTGGCAACTAAGTCAGAGTCTATTAAAGCTTTATTAAATAATTACAGGCAGGCCCGGACTGACAATCTGTGGGTTCTGGCAAATGCCAGAGGGGCTGCTGTAAGATGCCTCAATGTACTTGAATGCTTATTTTGACACCCAGTGCAGACCTGATTAAAGGGCATTGGAACATAATGTTAAAGGGGTTGTTCATTTTTAAATGAAGTTTGAGTATGATGTAGAGAGTGATACTCTAAGACAATTTGCAATTGGTATTATTTTTTTAATATTTGTGTTTTTTTTGTTGTGTAGCATTTTATTCAGCAGCTCTACAATTTTCAAATTCAGCAATCTGGTTGCTAGGGTCCTAATTAGACTACCAACCATGCACTGAATTGAATGAGAGACTGAAATATGAATAGGAGAGGTCCTGAATAGAAAGAGGAGCAATAGGGGCAGATTTATTAGGGATACTGACACTAAAAAATGAATGTTAGCATAAGAATGTACATTAAGGGGCCGATTCACCAAGGGTCAAATATCGAATTTAAAAAACTACGATATTCGAGCATCGAATTGGTATGCTTCGATAATCGAAGGCTGTCTTCGATCAAATACGGCTATTTTCGATCGAAGGAAAACATTGTTCGATCGATCGATTCCATGCTACGATGCGAAGGTTTGCGAGTATCGAATAGTCGAAGATGATCGAAGGTAGCCTTTGCCCCACTTCTATTCGAATCAATCGATTCGGATTTTTCATGCCCCACTTCCTTTCTGCCATTTTTTCCAACCAGGAAGTCCTCTGGAGGCCATTTTAGGTGCATTGGCGCCCTTAATGCGCACTTTCTTTTTGGATGAGCTAGGTGGAGGAGGTTGCCAAACAGCTGCACACAAAATGCAAAGAAGGAGTGAGGAGGAGGAAGGAGAATGTGGTTCCAGCCCTGATGAGGTGCCCAGGGTGGCTACATCCCACACTACGTGGGATGTAAGTCACCACAGGAGGGGGAGAGAGGGGGACAGGGGCTGGAGTGTCAGAGGGAGGGGTTCCTGGGCTGAGGTGGAGGCGAGCCTGTCAGGTGGAGGGTCCCATAGAGGGGGAGAGGAGAGGTCTGGGAGTGGCAGGACAATGAGCTTCCCCAGCTCACGCCACGTGTCCCCCCCAACATCGGGGACACGTGGCAGGTCCCGCACCGAAGGCAGGGGAAGTAGGGCCTCCCCCAGGGCATGCCACGTGTCCCCCCCAACATCGGGGACACGTGGCAGGTCCGGCACCCCAGGCAGGGGAAGTAGGGCCTCCCCCAGGGCACGCCACGTGTCCCACCTAACATCGGGGACACGTGGCAGGTCCGGCACCCCAGGCAGGGGAAGTAGGGCCTCCCCCAGGGCACGCCACGTGTCCCCCCTAACATCGGGGACACGTGGCAGGTCCGACACCCCAGGCAGGGGAAGTAGGGCCTCCCCCAGGGCACGCCACGTGTCCCCCCAACATCAGGGACACGTGGCAGGTCCGGCACCCCAGGCAGGGGAAGTAGGGCCTCCCCCAGGGCACGCCACGTGTCCCCCCTAACATCGGGGACATGTGGCAGGTCCGGCACCCCAGGCAGGGGAAGTAGGGCCTCCCCCAGGGCACGCCACATGTCCCCCCCAACATCGGGGACACGTGGCAGGTCCGGCACCCCAGCCAGGGGAAGTAGGGCCTCCCCCAGGGCACGCCACGTGTTCCCCCTAACATCGGGGACACGTGGCAGGTCCGGCACCTCAGCCAGGGCTGGAAGTACAGCGATGACCGCCAGGAGGAGGCAAGAGGAGGAGGAACCGACACCGGCCTCACAGAGGAGGCCAGAGGAGTAGGATAATGAGGAGGACGATGGAGATGAGGGCCCCAGTGGGCGAATGGGCCGAAGATTTTCCAGTGAAGAGAATGCAGCTCTGGTTGATGAAGTCATCGTGCAATGGGATGTGTTATTTGGATGTCGATCCCATCGCATCAATGCTGCCAGACGCAAAAAAATCTGGCAGCTAGTAACGGACAAAGTCAACGCTGTAGGCGCTGTACACAGAGATCGCAACACTGTGTACAAGCGCTGAAGTGTTGGATACAGGCGAAGTTTGCTGCCAGGAGAGCAAAGGCCCAGAAGACCGGCGGGGGCACTTTACCATCTTTGAGGCTCCAGCCTTATGAACGCCGGCTTCTGGACATTATGGGCAGAGAGGTCTGTGAAGGTTTGGAAGGGCCAGTACATGACACAGACTGGAGAAGTAAGTACATTTTAATACACAACATTCTTACTGCTTTTATCCACATTCTTATCATTTGCCTAAATAACTAATTTCCCCTTTATCATTTAGCTTCTTTCCTTAAATATTGCTCCTGTTTGCCATTAGAGGATTTTATGTTTCCAGGATTGTTGTTTGTTTTTGTAGTAGTTACTTACGTGCAGCTGTAACATTGCCAAAAAGGCAAATGTTTATTAACCATTTCCCTACTAGAACAGAAATGTTTATAAAGTGGATTAAAAGGGTTGTTGAGCTTGAAGTTAACTTTTGAAGTATGTTATGTTATCATTTTAGACTGTCATATCATTCTATTCCAGTCTCTGATTTCTAGGAATGTATGGTTGCTATGGTAATTTACATCCTAGCAACCACATTTTCAAAATAGTCTACTGTAGAGCTGATAAAAAAAACAGAATATTGGGTACCATAGGAAAACATTACTTTAAGGTTAACAAACCCTTTAACTTCAGTGTGTAAAAGTGTGAAGCAACATATGTAGAGCCTACAGCAGCTGTATTGTCACCTATTACATTCTGTGCTTCTCACATCATTGCAAACAGTGCCTTTGTGTCATGTATTTAACTTTTCAACCTTAGCATCTCCCTTGCAGTGCCCTGATAGACTCCACTTGGACTTTAACATATCGTTTCCTCGCCCATTACATTTGAGTTATTATTTTAAAGGCTAACTTAAATATTTCAGAAACATGTTGTAGGTTTGTCCATCAGCCTAATAAACAAGTACAATTGTAGTAGCTTATGACTGACAAATTTATTTTGCACATTTCTTAACAATTGCAGCACCACCGCGGACAGCGCCACAACCCACGGACAGTGACCAGGACCAGGACCTTGATCCTCAGCAGCCCCAGGAAGAGGGTGAGGCTGCAGAGAGCCCCAGAGCCCCACAAGCTCAAGGTACAGACATGTTTGTGTTTGTGGCCAATGTAGTTGCTTTCTCAAATTGTTTGCAACATTACTAATGTCCAATTTCACATTACTGAACATCGAGCTCCCCGGCGCGCCCAGTCGCCAGTCGTGCTACCTGTGGTGCCCCCCAGACGTAAGAGCCCTTCCTTTATTTGTCTGTGTCCCAAAGATGCAAAGCACATTTACTGAGTCCCTCATGCAGCCTACTTTATGTGTCTCTTCAGTGTTAATGAAAAGCAGGTTGTTAAAGACAGATTTTGGATAGAATATACATTTTGGGCATTTCCTTATGCAACCAAAGTGTCAATTATATCATATTCTTCTGCTGCTCTGGCTCTGCATCTCTCCCTTCCTCTTCCTGTGCCTCTCCCGTTCTGACTGTCAGCCTGAAATCACCATACAGCGCTACTACTATTTCACTCTCTCTCAGCCCCACTTTAAAATCCTACTGATGTCTTTGTGACTGCCCTTGACTATTGGCTCTGCTCAGCGTACATTCTCGCCTGTTGACTCGACACTTTTCTTTTTCCTTTTACATGGTCCATCTTGCTCCCCCTCACTCCAAGCCATCCACGTCTCAAGTTTTACTCTGGCTCCTCATGCCTCATAGTAGTTTTCTCCCTCCATGCTGTCTCTCCGGTCTCCCTTTCCACTTGCAGGTTCCCTCTCTGTTCTTGCTCCCACCTCCTATACCACCCCTCTGTCAAGTTTCACTCCCCTCTCCCAGGTTCAATCACCACTCTCATTGTGTGTCTCATACTATCTCCTTAACTTGCAGCTGATGACAAACAAGGCAAACAAAAAACACATATTTTGACTATATACACATTAATGTTCCATTTCAAATCCAGTATTGGAATGATTTAGCCCCCCCCACACCCAAACATGGAAACACCCAACACCAATTTATCTTCTAAGATTATCTTTGTGAGCTTCCTTTCCCACCTTTGTTTTTTTGTTATGGGTTATGCAAATGTCCAATAAATTTATCAATGTTTATATTTGTTTTTTGTTGTAGGTGATGCTGCTGAAGCGGGTGCTGCTGCTCCTGCTGCCGAAGCGGGTGCTGCAGCTCCTGCCGCCACTGCACCAATTGGGGGACCACCACAGGAGCAACCAGAGCGACTGGGTGAGAGACGTCGGCACTATGTGGGGCTTATGTCAACTCTCATTCAACAACAATGCCGCCACGGTCTCTGGATGCGAAGATGGTTTGCTCTAATGCATGCCACCATCCGTGACGGCATCCAGGACCTGGTGGCGGCTATTAGAGAACAGCCTCACCAACCACGGGGTTCTGCTGAGGGTCCAGTCCCTGGTCCTGCTGCTGCTCCCCCTCCACCCCCTGCATCTCCTCAGCAGCGCAGAGGAAGGGGGCGTGGAAGGGGACAAGGTCCTGTCCGAGGGGATACGCGCAAATGTCCCTAGCTCCAGTCTGTGTCACTTCTCAAACTGACACTGGCCTCTTTGCCCATTTTATCCTGGCAAAGAACTTCGCCCAATTCACGCTTCAGGTGTGACTTTGTCCGTTACCCAGCAATGGGACTGACATCCAAACAACACATCCCATTGTTTAGACCATGCTGCATTCTCTTCACTGAGGGGTGCCATTTTAAGATCTATTGGCACCCTTTCCAATAACACCTGGAAAAGCACTTAAAACATCAAAGTGCATTTGCTCTAACATATTTGTGTATTTCTGGTGTTATCAGCACCAAGGTGTGCCATATCTACCATCCATTGGCACCCTTTTCCAATAACATCTGGAAAAGCACTTACAAACATCAAAGTGCATTTGCTCTAACATATTTCTATAGTAATGCTGCAGTGTTTCCCAAAACATTCACTTGGGACAAAAATGTTACATGTAAGGCTCAAAGAATTGAAATACTACTCTTTTGCTTGTGTATTTTTCACTAATTACTACAAACATAACATATGTTAACATATGCTACCTCTGGCCTACTTTGGCTACCCAGCACTCCTAATAGGTGCCAACGCCTACTTCCTCCTCCTCCTCCTCCTCCTCCACCTGTGCTCATTCAATAGCAAGTCCTAGGTGTATGATATGCCTTATAGGCACAAATGGTTGTTACTTTGCACAAGAAGTTATGTGGCCTACCTCTGGCCTACTTTGGCTACCCAGCACTCCTAATAGGTGCCAACGCCTACTACCTCCTCCTCCTCCTCCTCCACCTGTGCTCATTCAATAGCAAGTCCTAGGTGTATGATATGCCATATAGGCACAAATGGTTGTTACTTTGCACTATCAAGCATTGTTGGTTGTCCAACACTCTACCTGGCCAGCACTAATCTCATATTGTTGATGCTTTTCAACTGGACAAATTGTCATATATTGACAAGTGTCATTTGTACATCATATTGATTGTTATATTATTGTTTTTGACAAAAGCTTATCAGGGCCAAATTTTTGGATACTGTTTAATGTAAAGTTGGCCATGATGAATCCTGGGGTGCATTATCAATGTCATGCAACAAATGCTTTGTAAAACTTTTGTAAAGCTTTTGCCCTTTAGTGGTCTATAGGGGCTGCTATATTTTGAAATATATGTTGAGACCAAATTCCTCCTGTGCCTTCCAGCTAAGGTACATATTTTAAGGTTTTTAAATAACTATTGTATGTTCCAAAAACAAACAAACAAACTTTCTACAGATATATATTGTCTTTTTATTGTTGTTCAACTGTTTTGGATTTTGACAAAGATTGTGTCAGTAAAGGTACTAAAACATTACTGGGTGTGTTTGTTTTTCTTTTTTGACAAGGTGCTAGGCCAAAATAGTAACATGGGTAATGTCATTTCAAACAAGAAAACAGAAGAAGCCATACGTGTGGATCAAACAAGAAAAATGCATTAACACAAATCTAAACAAATTTAAGTAGCCACACAAAAGCCTGTCATTGCTAAACAAACACTGCCACTTACTGATATGTTTTTGAAAGGTGACTCCACCCAGGTTCAAATGAGCCAAAAAGCTGTCAGTTCATCACATCTGTCGCTTGTGTTGAGTCCAATTTAGTGGGTCAGGAAAAGTTTGCACATGGAGAGGCTGCAAAGTCACATCAATAATATGGTAAGTTGTTAGCAATATATTTTACAATTCCCTGAGTAATTCCTAAATACCTGAATAACGGAGTTTGAGGCGTGGCCAATCAGTCAGTGTCCATGTGTGTATCCTCTGTGGGCAAGTACCAAGATAATAAAGTAGAGTATGACACACATGAACCACAACCATAACACAGTAGGAGGCCAGAAAGCTGAAATGACAAGTACAGATAATGGTTTCTCTTGAATATGTGTATACACATGTAAATTTGTTTGTCATCTCATCATTTTTCTGCTTACAGCATAAGATGTTACAGGAAAGCATTCACTGCTAGGGGCACGTCAGCACATCAACATCAGCAGGCTGTTCATTTGGAAGAAAAGTATAAAAAATGGTTTACTTTCCAGATATCCATTCCAAACATTTTCATTTCACATCAATCATATAAGGCCTAATAATCGAGATTGGTTATAAAGACCTGACATATAACACTCATGACAAGGCAAACATATTAAGGCCAAACAACTGACCTAGGAATTAATGGATTTCAGACATTATTGAGTTACATAGTTACATAGTTACATAGTTAAATTGGGTTGAAAAAAGACAAAGTCCATCAAGTTCAACCCCTCCAAATGAAAACCCAGCATCCATACATACACCCCTCTCTACTTTTAAATAAATTCTGTATACCGATACTAACTATAGAGCTTAGTATCACAATAGCCTTTGATATTATGTCTGTCCAAAAAATCATCCAAGCCATTCTTAAAGGCATTAACTGAATCAGCCATCACAACATCACCCGGCAGTGCATTCCACAACCTCACTGTCCTGACTGTGAAGAACCCCCTACGTTGCTTCAAATAAAAGTTCTTTTCTTCTAGTCTAAAGGGGTGGCCTCTGGTACGGTGATCCACTTTATGGGTAAAAAGGTCCCCTGCCATTTGTCTATAATGTCCTCTAATGTACTTGTAAAGTGTAATCATGTCCCCTCGCAAGCGCCTTTTTTCCAGAGAAAACAACCCCAACCTTGACAGTCCCCTCATAATTTAAGTCTTCCGTCCCTCTAACCAATTTAGTTGCACGTCTCTGCACTCTCTCCAGCTCATTTATATCCCTCTTAAGGACTGGAGTCCAAAACTGCACTGCATACTCCAGATGAGGCCTTACCAGGGACCTATAAAGAGGCATAATTATGTTTTCATCCCTTGAGTTAATGCCCTTTTTTATGCAAGACAGAACTTTATTTGCTTTAGTAGCCACAGAATGACACTGCCCAGAATTAGATAACGTGTTATCTATAAAGACCCCTAGATCCTTCTCATTTAAGGAAACTCCCAACACACTGCAGCAGAGTTGATCTAGATCATGACATTACTAAACCTCATTACAGGGGAGTGCAGGAGTAGACACATGCAGTTGTTTTCAATGGGGCTGTACAGATTGAGACGCAACATGCTAAATTTTTCTTGTGTTTGTGGAGTACAGTCCCATTTCAAACAACTGAATGCGTCTACTCCTGTGCTCCGCTGGGGCTAAACACATAAAAAAAGAACACAGGGGAGCGCAGCTTCAAATGCTCGTGTGAAAGAGGGCCAAAGGTTAAGCAAATGACCAGATTTACAGTGGAAAAACATGGTTTGAAAGGTAACTGACAAGATTGCAAACAATCACAAAAAATGCACTTAGGAATAGGGCCCAAAAAAATATGTACCACTATTTGGCCCTTGAGAAGTCTTAACTAGTACAAATTAACTATTTGTGTGGTTTGTTCAACTTACAACTAAAAGTGGGCACCGATAAGCCTTTCACGCACTCTTCTTCCCTCTGGTTGGTTGTCCCTCTGTCTGCCAACATACCCCTCAATCTCAGGTTCCAGGTCATCATCAATGTCTGCAGGTAATCCATGCTCCCTTGCCACATTATGCAGCATGGCACAGACGGTGATGATTTGTGAAACCTTCTGGGGGGAATAAAGCAGAGCTCCCCCCAGTGACTGAGAGGCATCAGAAGCGAGATTTGAGCACCCCAAAGAGGCGCTCAATGATATTACGCGTCTTCCGATGGGCACGATTGTACCTACGTTGGGCAGGTGTTTGGGCAAACCTCACAGGGGTCATCAACCAAGGCAGAAGTCCATATCCTGCGTCTCCTAAAAATGTTAACCAAAATATATTATAGTAATTGATTCCAGTTGTCTGTTGTGTTGACTATTCCAATGCTGTATTTATGTCTATTGTGTAGTAGTAAAATCTTTACAAACAGATCTACACACAAATTCTTTGCTGTTGGGGTACTTACTTTACCCCTTTTGTTAGTCAAACAACATTGGTGGCACAATAAAAGAGGGAATTCCCCTCCCCACAAATGTCAAAAATTGTGTCTGTGCAGATCCATTAAGAAATCCTCCCCTTAACACATCTCACCTGTAAACTGAATCAGGTGCCAAGAATTAAAAGCCCTAACAAAGTGAGCTGATTGAACTAAACTACAGGTCCCAAGATGCATAGTGCATCTATTGTAGCCAGACTGAAAATAGGGCAACATTTCTTGAAAATACATACATATCACCTTTAACATAATATATGAAGTGTCTTTGTATGAAATTGCAAATATAACTTACCCACAAGCCAGCCGTCTGGCATTTCTCCTCGGGTAAAGAGGCCATGGAGAGCTGACTGACGCAGGATAGTGGCATCATGGACACTTCCAGGAAAGCCAGATCTCACACTCATGATGCGCATGTTGGAATCACACACCACCTGCACATTGATGGAATGGGAGCGCTTACGATTTCGGTAGCGCTCCTGCTGATGGCGAGGTGGTGTGAGCGCAACATGAGTGCAATCAATGGCTCCTAGGTAATTTGGAAATTGGCCAATTATGAAAAATTCCTGTTTTAATCTTATCCACTCTGCCTGAGTTGAGGGGAAGGAAATGAGCCTTCGCGAGTGCTGAGCCCTGAGCACTTGTGTATGTATCCTGCTAAAGGTGGGCTGGCTCATGCCAATGAGGCATGAAGAAACCTGCTGGAAACTGCCAGTGCCTGGGAAATGCAAAACTGCAAGCAGCTTGCACATCCCAGGCAGTGCCTGAGACCGTGCCGTCACAGGTTCAATGGCCTCACTGATGAGACCATAAACCTGCACTATGGCGGCACGACTCAGGCGGAACATCCTCACAAGCTCATCATCAGACAACTCATCCAAACAAAGTACAGGTCTCCTGAAGTGACGAGGCTGCCTGATCCTAGCAGGGACAAGGTGTTCCTGCTCCTCAGCCTGCTCTTGTGCCTCCAAAATGGCGGCTGCCAAAAATTCCATTTTTAACAAATGGCATCTGGTGGGGGGGTTTTTATAAGTAAGCCATTCCATGCAGCTTGGAAACATTTAACCATTTAGTGAAGCGTAAGGATAGATAGGGCCAATTAATATTTGAATTGATGTTAAAAAAAAATAGAAATCCAAAATTATGTTTTAAGCCATTGATACTTGAAAATCTTAGCTTATATTCTGATAGATGCAAAAACAAACATGTTTCTGGTGTCAGTATTTATTTTAATGTAATTCCCCAAACCTCTAGTGCAGCCAGAACTAAAAAACAGTTTAGAACAGTTTATAAAGTGATCCCTAGGTGTCACTATACACCCACAACAGTGGAGAGCACCAGCAAAGAAAATCGAAGAAAATCGAATAGTCGAATAGTTTTTACTTCGACCATTCGATTCGAAGCATATCATATTCGAATGTCGAAGTCCAAAATCAACTTCGGTAGGTCAAAGATGGGGTACAAAGAAAACTTCGGGTGAATATTTTATAAATAAGGTATACTTCGAGTTGAGTCGAATAGTCGAATAGGTGAACTAATACATCCTTCGATAATCGTACTTGGCCACTTCGATTATCGAATTTGACTATTCACCTGATCAGAGGATTGCTCGACCGTTTGAATCGAAGGTCGAATTCGAAGTAAAAAAACAGTCGAGGCTTAGTGCATCTGCCCCTAAATGTTACCTATAGGTCATGTTGATCATTTTTTGCTGAGAGGTTTGTTTTTGTATATAATTGTTAGTTGAAGTTCCTAAGCCTGACTCTCTGACACTCTGAGACACTCTGACTTTGCCAACCTGACTGTCCCATCTCAGCCTGTCAGTTGCAGTTTCTAATGCTAATGGACTCCTGCTGCACAAATATGGCAGCCCCCTCATACAGGAACATGGGGGATCAGACAGGTAATGTAAAAGCATCATGCAAATACTTTATGGCAAAGTTAGAAGTGGCTTGCAAAGCCAATATTATAATAGATGTAAAAAAAAAGTTTAATTTCAGGTGTCAGTATCTCTTTAAGGTTAGAATCATAAATTAAACATTTTTTTGGTCAAAACTCACAAATTTGAATTTTAAATCACCTACTCAAATTTGAATTCAAATGTGAGATTTATCACCACTCGATCCTGGAAACAATTCTCTAATATTCGCCACCTAAAACCTGCCAAGTTCATGTACAAGTCAATGACAGTGGTCCGTTGAACCATTTGAAGATGTTAATTTCCTTCCTGACATTTGGGGGCACATTTACTTAGCTCGAGTGAAGGATTAGAATGAAAAATACTTCGAATTTCGAAGTATTTTTTTGGCTACTTCGACCATCTAATTGGCTACTGTGACCTTCGACTACGACTTTGACTTCGAATCGAACGATTCGAACTAAAACTCGTTCGACTATTCGGCCATTCAATAGTCGAAGTACTGTCTATTTAAAAAAAACTTCGACCACCTACTTCGCCACCTAAAACCTACCGAGCACCAATGTTAGCCTATGGGGAAGGTCCCCATAGGCTTTCCTGCCAATTTGTGATCGAAGGAAAATTGTTCGATTGATGGATTAAAATCCTTCGAATCTTTCGATTCGAAGAATTTAATCGTTCCATTGAACGATTTTCCTTCAATCGTTCTATCGAACGAATTGCGGTAAATCCTTCGACTTCGATATTCTAAGTCGAAGGATTTAACTTCGATGGTCGAATATCGAGGGTTAATTAACCCTCGATATTCGACCCATAGTAAATGTGCCCCCAAATTTCTTTTATTCAAAGGGAAACTCGATTCATATTTTCAGGTCATTCATATTCTCAAGTTTTTTCATAAAGACCCTCTAGTTGTGAGCTCATTAGGATTTATTACAGTTAAAAAAAATTATATCAAAATTGATGTTTCAAAATTCAACCTTTGATAAATATGCCCATTAAAACATGAGGAATAATTGATGATGGTAGTGTTTTTTTCTGGAAACGATACACTTGAGAAGGGGAATTATAAGTGTTTACAAATTTTAAGAGGACATTACAACATTTTCAAGCAGATGCTGCTTTTTCCATAATTTTACACAGCAAACATTTTTATACAACTTTATGTTGCCACGGCAATGCCGTGAAGCATATGGTTATGTGTGGTGTATCTGTTTGCTGTTTTATTACACAGCATGATAACTAGGCACTGATGTTTGAATGGAGAGGCAACATAAAGCCTACAGTAACTACAGTAAATTTTCAGTCTCCTTGTGGTATGCAAAATTAAAGAAAATATCCTTGGAGTTTCAGTGATTTTAAAGTATATTTCCATAAATCTTTGAAGCATGAAAATGTTGTTATTGATCAGACAAGCTTGAAATGAACCTTGACCCTATAAGCACAAGTTCTTCCATTCAAATTTTAAGTAAGATGCTAAATTATTCAGTATGTAACAAAATGAGATCAAATATTACTCATCAAGAAACTGGGAGAAATGGAATACAGTATTTTTTTCAGATTGTCGAATAACTTTTAAACCTCTTTTTTAATAATTACACTACTATATGAAAAGATAATGAGAATATGTTTTTCTTAACACAATATCCACTCTATTCATAGTGTACCTTTAAATTTGGTGCTAACAGAGTATTGTCAATACAGCTAAGAATATGCTGGTGCACATTGTTTTTCTTTTATTGATTCAATAAAGGAAAAATCATGGAGGAACATTCCCAGTGTACACTGGCTTCTGCTTACCTGCATTGACAATACCCTGGTAGCAACTGGGCATATTTCTATTTATGTTTAGGAAGTGTGTGCAGCACCCTTGAGCCTTATATACATATATGACCAAATTTACATTATCTATTTGTGATTAGTGATTGTGCCGCCGCCTCGTCCATAGACTTCAATGTATTTAGGTGAGGTTTTCCCCATTTTGCAAATTTTTGGTGAAGCCAAATAGGTCAGATTCACCCACCACTATTATCTATCAATCCATCTATCTATTGATCCATCTATCATGCTGTATTTAATGATGGACAATCTGTCACATTTCACTTTGTAAAATGTGTTTAAGTTAATGGGTGTTTTTTCACAGCATCTTTTTTTTTTTTACAATACATTGGATTCTTTGGGCATTTTTTTGTGGTGAAACATGCCAAGCCCCTTGCATATGATTCCATTTAAAATGCACCAGGGCAGTGTGATTGAGTTTGAAATCTCAATCAATGTGATGGAGAATGAAAAATTATTAAATATATATATATATATATATATATATATATATATATATATATATATATGAGATTGCTTATAGAATAAAAATGATTGTGTTGTTATCATACAAATAATAGAGGTAAAGGTGATACCTGATAGCAGTGAGACCAAGATTGCTATGTATACAAGAGTGAAGGGAGGTAAGTTTTTAGAATTGTACTTGTACTATATATATATATATATATATATATATATATATATATATATATATATATATATATATATATATATATATATATAATTGGGCAGTCTAACTTAATCTGTACAGATCTCTCGGATTTGCTGTTTTAAGCATATTTGTGATTGGTCTGTTTTCATGTAATACCACTGTATGTTTAGAAGATCCTTAGCCTATGATTAAGTGCCCACAAGGCACAAAACTGGTAAGGCTACAGATTGAGGTTTTTTTTAAAAAATAAATCATTTTTTAACGGCATCAATTATTGGAGTGAAGTCTGGTTTGTACCAACCTGCAAAGAATATGCCAGAGGAGCAGACAAATTTTTTTTACTGCAGTCCCTTCCCTACAGTACTGATTTGACAGCTGCTATGAGCCAGAAGTGATGAGATGAAGGAGCTGGCAAAACAAAAGTATTTGATGCCCGATCATTTTTTTTGGTATGTCCTGTAGAGCAAATATTTTACAAATATATATACTGGCCAGCGCATTAATATAGAAAAGTAGAAGTATGGAAGATTAGTTACTAGTAGGGTTCAGATGTGAAATTCATATTCGAAAATTATAACATTACTGTTCCTGATTTGCGTTCTTTAACAATTCTTTCTGTTTAATGCTTTTTTTTTTTTACTCTTTTTGACTCTTTTCAGCTTTCAAATGGGGGTCACTGACCCCATAAAAAACAAATGCTCTGTAAGGCTACATACTTTTTTTTTATTGCTACTTTTTATTATTCATTTTTCTATTCAGACCCTCTCCTATTCATATTCTAGTCTCTAATTCAAATCAATGCATGGTTGCTAGGGTAGCTTGGACCATAACAACCAGACAGCTGAAATTGGATAGATGATGAATAAAAAGTGAAGTAACTCAAAAACCACAAATAATACAAAAGGAAAACAACTGCAAATTGTCTCTCGAATATCACTACATACATGCTCCCTCATGTTTTATGCCTGCAAGGCGGTGATCATGCACTGGATGGGTAAAACCCCCCTGCCATGCCCTTCTGGAGACACTTAGTAGATGGAGCTCTCTCACTAATAAAATTGACGTACAAAACAAGGTGGGGCCACAGACAAATTCAACAAGGTGTGGGGAATCTGGTGTGATTCAGAGTATACATAACCTGTACATGTCTGATACAAAACCTCCCTGTCCACTCAGGCATCAGCAACCATCAGTGACAGCAACTTGTTATTAGGGATGGAGCGAACTGTTCGCCGGCGAACTTGTTCGCGCGAACATCGGGTGTTCGCGCTCGCCGGAAGTTCGCGAACGTAGCGCGACGTTCGCCATTTTGGGTTCGCCATTGTTGGCGCTTTTTTTTGCCCTCTCACCCCAGACCAGCAGGTACATGGCAGCCAATCAGGAAGCTCTCCCCTGGACCACTCCCCTTCCCTATAAAAACCGAAGCCCTGCAGCGTTTTTTCACTCTGCCTGTGTGTGCTGAAGAGATAGTGTAGGGAGAGAGCTGCTGCCTGTTAGTGATTTCAGGGACAGTTGAAAGTTTGCTGGCTAGTAATCGTTTTGATACTGCTCTGTTATTGGAGGGACAGAAGTCTGCAGGGGTTTGAGGGACATTTAAGCTTAGGTAGCTTTGCTGGCTAGTAATCTACCTTCTACTGCAGTGCTCTGTATGTAGCTGCAGTGGGCAGCTGTCCTGCTTCTGATCTCATCTGCTGACTGCTGCAATAACAGTAGTCCTTGTAAGGACTGCTTTTATTTATTTTTTTGTTGTTTTACTACTACTACTACTACTACTATAAGAGCCCAGTGCTATTAGTCTAGCAGTGTTGGGGAGTGGGACTGGTGTGCTAATCTGCTGCTCCTAGTAGTTCAGCAGCACCAACTTTAATTTTTTTTTTTTTAATATTCATTTTTTTTTTATTTTACTTTTTTTTATTTTACTACCGCTGTAGTAGTGTATAAGTTGACCTTTTAGGCATTATTTGCCCTGTAGGCATTTTTTGCCCAGTGTGTTATTCAACCAACTGCCATCTAGCTGTGTGACCTTGTTCACATTCTGTCTAAATATCCATAATATTACCGTCTCCAGAAAAAACACCGGAGTGACTTTTTTCAAGCAGCCATAACATATTTTACGTAATCTGTATCCATCGCTGTAGTAGTGTATAAGTTGACCTTTTAGGCATTATTTGCCCTGTAGGCATTTTTTGCCCAGTGTGTTATTCAACCAACTGCCATCTAGCTGTGTGACCTTGTTCACATTCTGTCTAAATATCCATAATATTACCGTCTCCAGAAAAAACACCGGAGTGACTTTTTTCAAGCAGCCATAATATATTTTACGTAATCCGTATCCATCGCTGTATTAGTGTATAAGTTGACCTTTTAGGCATTATTTGCCCTGTAGGCATTTTTTGCCCAGTGTGTTATTCAACCAACTGCCATCTAGCTGTGTGACCTTGTTCACATTCTGTCTAAATATCCATAATATTACCGTCTCCAGAAAAAACACCGGAGTGACTTTTTTCAAGCAGCCATAACATATTTTACGTAATCTGTATCCATCGCTGTAGTAGTGTATAAGTTGACCTTTTAGGCATTATTTGCCCTGTAGGCATTTTTTGCCCAGTGTGTTATTCAACCAACTGCCATCTAGCTGTGTGACCTTGTTCACATTCTGTCTAAATATCCATAATATTACCGTCTCCAGAAAAAACACCGGAGTGACTTTTTTCAAGCAGCCATAACATATTTTACGTAATCTGTATCCATCGCTGTAGTAGTGTATAAGTTGACCTTTTAGGCATTATTTGCCCTGTAGGCATTTTTTGCCCAGTGTGTTATTCAACCAACTGCCATCTAGCTGTGTGACCTTGTTCACATTCTGTCTAAATATCCATAATATTACCGTCTCCAGAAAAAACACCGGAGTGACTTTTTTCAAGCAGCCATAATAAATTTTACGAGATCCGTATCCACCGCTGTAGTAGTGTATACGTTGATCTTGTGGGCAGTATTTGCACAGTGTTTTCTTCAAACCGCCATCTAGCTGTGTGAGCTTGTTCACATTTTGTCTAAATATTGATAATATTATCGTCTCTAGAAAAACCACTTGAGTTACTTTTTTTCAAGCAGCATTCATATATTTTACGTAATCCGTATCCACCGCTGTGTATATGTTGACCTTGTAGGCATTATTTGCACAGTGTTTTCTTCAAACCGCCATCTAGCTGTGTGAGCTTGTTCACATTTTGTCTAAATATTGATAATATTATCGTCTCTAGAAAAACCACTTGAGTTACTTTTTTTCAAGCAGCATTCATATATTTTACGTAATCCGTATCCACCGCTGTGTATACGTTGACCTTGTAGGCATTATTTGCACAGTGTTTTCTTCAAACCGCCATCTAGCTGTGTGAGCTTGTTCACATTTTGTCTAAATATTGATAATATTATCGTCTCTAGAAAAACCACTTGAGTTACTTTTTTTCAAGCAGCATTCATATATTTTACGTAATCCGTATCCACCGCTGTGTATACGTTGACCTTGTAGGCATTATTTGCACAGTGTTTTCTTCAAACCGCCATCTAGCTGTGTGAGCTTGTTCACATTTTGTCTAAATATTGATAATATTATCGTCTCTAGAAAAACCACTTGAGTTACTTTTTTTCAAGCAGCATTCATATATTTTACGTAATCCGTATCCACCGCTGTGTATACGTTGACCTTGTAGGCATTATTTGCACAGTGTTTTCTTCAAACCGCCATCTAGCTGTGTGAGCTTGTTCACATTTTGTCTAAATATTGATAATATTATCGTCTCTAGAAAAACCACTTGAGTTACTTTTTTTCAAGCAGCATTCATATATTTTACGTAATCCGTATCCACCGCTGTGTATTCGTTGACCTTGTAGGCATTATTTGCACAGTGTTTTCTTCAAACCGCCATCTAGCTGTGTGAGCTTGTTCACATTTTGTCTAAATATTGATAATATTATCGTCTCTAGAAAAACCACTTGAGTTACTTTTTTTCTAGCAGCATTCATATATTTTACGTAATCCGTATCCACCGCTGTGTATACGTTGACCTTGTAGGCATTATTTGCACACTGTTTTCTTCAAACTGCCATCTAGCTGTGTGAGCTTGTTCACATTTTGTCTAAATATTGATAATATTATCGTCTCTAGAAAAACCACTTGAGTTACTTTTTTTCAAGCAGCATTCATATATTTTACGTAATCCGTATCCACCGCTGTGTATACGTTGACCTTGTAGGCATTATTTGCACACTGTTTTCTTCAAACTGCCATCTAGCTGTGTGTGTTATCGTTTCCAGAAAAACCAACTGAGTTTTTGTTGTTGTTGTTTTTTTAAAAATAATGCCCGGCAAAGGCAGGCCGCCACGCAGAGGCCGTGCTAGGGGCCGTGCTGCTATGCAATCCTGTGGCCCTAGCAAATTGCCCAGTTTTAAAAAGCCAATGACCCTGAACTCCCAAAATGCTGAAGAGGTAGTTGACTGGCTTACACAGCACACCCCATCCTCTACCGTTTCTAACTTTACCACAACATCCTCCTCATCCTCCACTGCTATGGCTACCCCACGTAACACTTCCTCCACCACCGGTGCCCCTTCTTCACTGGAGTCAGAGGAGTTATTTTCCCATGAGTTTCTTGAACTGAGTAATGCGCAACCATTATTGCCAGAAGAAGATGAAGGAGATGAGGACGTTACACCAGATTTAATTCTGGCAGAGAACACGACAGAGATGGACATAATGATGAGTGATGAGGAGGAGGTCCCCGCTGCTGCTTCCTTCTGTGATGTGTCAGAAGAAATTGATGCATCTGAGGAGAATGATGATGAGGAGATTGATGTTTTGTGGGTGCCTAGTAGAAGAGAGCAAGAGGAGGGTAGTTCAGATGGAGAGACGGAGAGTCAGAGAGGCAGTAGGAGAATAAGACTTAGAAGAAGCAGGGAGGACAGCCCGCAGGGATCAGTAGGGCAACAACATGTATCGGCACCTGTGTTCAGCCGGCCAACGCACCCGCCATTGCCGCCAATGCCGCCAACTTCTACTGTTACCGCCAGATCGCACACTTCCAAAAAGTCAGCAGTGTGGGATTTTTTTAATGTGTGTGCCTCTGACAAAAGCATTGTAATTTGCAATAAGTGCAGTCAGAAACTGAGCCTTGGTAAGCCCAACAGCCACATAGGTACAACTTCTATGCGAAGGCACATGAGCGGCAAGCACAAAGCACTTTGGGAGCAACACCTCAAAGGCAACAGGCAAACTAAAAGCCACACTCCTTCTGGTCCAGCATCTTACTGCTCTACCTCTGCTCTCCTTGACCCGTCTGAACCACCCTCCACTCCGCCTTCCACCTTGACCACCTGTTCCCATTCCCAGTCATCTGCCACCAGCCAAGTTTCTGTGAAGGCTATGTTTGAGCGTAAGAAGCCAATGTCTGACTGTCACCCCCTTGCCCGGCGTCTGACAGCTGGCTTGTCTGCACTCTTAGCCCGCCAGCTTTTACCATACCAGCTGGTGGACTCTGAGGCCTTCCGCAAATTTGTAGCAATTGGGACACCGCAGTGGAAGGTACCCAGCCGCAATTTTTTTTCTAAAAAGGGAATATCACACCTGTACCAACATGTGCAGAGCCAAGTTACCGCATCTCTGTCACTTAGTGTTGGGCCAAAGGTCCATATGACTACTGACGCATGGTCCTCCAAGCATGGTCAGGGCAGGTATGTCACCTACACTGCCCACTGGGTGAACTTGGTAATGGCTGGGAAGCAGGGAATGGGTAGCTCAACAACAACAACAGTGGAGTTGGTGTCACCGCCACAGATTGCACGCGGTTCTGCCACCACCTCTACTCCTCCATCGCTCTCTACCTCGTCTTCTTCCTCTTCTTCTTCTTACTCTGCTGCTGGGTCCTCCTTCTCCTCCTCCACACCTGTGCACCCCCAGCTCCCCCTAGGCTATTCGACGTGCCAGGTACGCCGTTGTCACGCTGTCTTGGGGATGACGTGCCTGGAAAGCAAAAACCATACCGGATCTGTACTCCTGTCATCTCTGCAGTCACAGGCCGATCGGTGGCTGACCCCACACCAACTGCAGATCGGAAAAGTGGTGTGTGACAATGGAAGCAATCTGTTGGCAGCGTTGAGACTGGGCAATTCAACACATGTGCCCTGCATGGCACATGTGTTAAATTTAATAGTCCAACGTTTTGTCTCCAAGTACCCAGGATTCCAGGACGTTCTCACCCAGTCCAGAAAGGTGTCGGCCCATTTCAGACGTTCCTACACAGCCATGGCACGCCTTGCTGACATTCAGCAGCGCTACAACATGCCAGTCAGGCGTTTGATTTCTGACAGCCAGACTCGCTGGAATTCAACGCTCCTTATGTTGGAACGTCTGCTGCAACAACAAAGGGCCGTCAACGAGTACCTTTTTGAACTGGGTGGTAGGACTGGATCTGCAGAGCTGGGGATTTTTTTCCCCCGTTACTGGGTGCTTATGCGCGATGCCTGCAGGCTCATGCGACCTTTTGAAGAGGTGACAAATATGGTCAGTCGCACCGAAGGCACCATCAGCGACCTAATACCCTTCGCTTTCTTCCTGGAGCGTGCCGTGCGACGAGTGACAGATGAGGCTGTAGACCAGCGTGACGAGGAGCTGGAAGCGCACGATTTATGGTCGGAATCACCAGAACGAACCCAGGCTCCTGCTGCAACGCAGGGAGAGGTGCCAGAAGTGGAGTCAGAGGAGGAAGGTGGCTTTGTGGAGGAGGAGGAGGAGGACCAACAGGAGCAGGCTTCCCAGGGGGCTAGTGGTGACCTTTTGGGGACCCCTGGTCTTGTACGTGGCTGGGGGGAGGAGATGAGATGATGCAGTCCTTGATAATGAGGAAGCGGAGATGGATAGCTCTGCATCCAACCTTGTGAGAATGGGGTCTTTCATGCTGTCATGCCTGTTGAAGGACCCCCGTATCAAGAGGCTTAAGGAGAAGGACCTGTACTGGGTCGCAACGCTACTAGACCCTTGGTACAAGCATAAAGTGTCAGAAATGTTACCAACATACCACAAGTCCGAAAAGATGCGGCATTTACAAACCAGCCTGCAAAACATGTTGTACAATGCTTTTAAGGGTGATGTCACTTCAGGAACTCATCAACATTCCAGGGGCAGAGGTGCCAGTAATCCTGCCACGAGCACACCTGCAAGGACAAAGCCCTTTGGCCGGTCTGTAACGTCAGACATGCAAATGTTTTTCTGTCCAAGGCAGCGCCACAACCCTTCTGGATCCACCCTCAAAGAACGCCTCGACCGGCAGGTAGCGGACTACCTGGCATTAACTGCAGATATCGACACTCTGAGGAGCGATGAACCCCTGGACTACTGGGTGCGCAGGCTTGATCTGTGGCCAGAGCTGTCACAATTTGCCATGAACCTCTTGTCTTGCCCAGCCTCAAGTGTGCTCTCAGAAAGGACCTTCAGTGCAGCAGGAGGGATTGTAACTGAGAAGAGAACTCGCCTAGGTCACAAAACTGTCGATTACCTGACCTTTATTAAAATGAATGAGGGGTGGATCTCGGAGGGTTACTGCACGCCGGAAGACTTGTTCTGACTTCTATGCAGCTGTCCTTCTCTTCAAGCCTCATGACTCCACACACAGCTGTCCTTTAGCGTCCTCCTCCCTCCGCCACCGTTACAAACTAGGGTGCAAACCCTACTGGTTTAATTTTTTCTGGCCTCTGTGCTTCAGTGGCTGCAACCAAAAAAACTGGGCAAACAATGTCTACAAGGTCAACGTATGGCGAAAAATGACTATTTTCAGCATTTATATGGCATATTTTTTCTGGCAACTGTGCTTCAGTGGCTGCGTCCAAAAAAATGCATATTTTCTGCATTTATATGGCATAATTTTTCTGGCCTCTGTGCTTCAGTGGCTGCAACCAAAAAAAATTATATTTTCAGCATTTATATGGCATAATTTTTCTGGCAACTGTGCTTCAGTGGCTGCGACCAAAAAAATGACTATTTTCAGCATTTATATGGCATATTTTTTCTGGCCTCTGTGCTTCAGTGGCTGCGGCCAAAAAAACTGGGCAAACAATGCCTACAAGGTCAACGACGTTGACCTTGTAGGCATTGTTTGCCCAGTTTTTTTGGCCGCAGCCACTGAAGCACAGAGGCCAGAAAAAATATGCCATATAAATGCTGAAAATAGTCATTTTTTGCCATACGTTGACTCAACGTATATGGCAAAAAATGACTATTTTCAGCATTTATATGGCATATTTTTTCTGGCAACTGTGCTTCAGTGGCTGCGACCAAAAAAACTGGGCAAACAATGCCTACAAGGTCAACGTATGGCAAAAAATGACTATTTTCAGCATTTATATGGCATATTTTTTCTGGCAACTGTGCTTCAGTGGCTGCGTCCAAAAAAACTGGGCAAACAATGTCTACAAGGTCAACGTATGGCGAAAAATTACTATTTTCAGCATTTATATGGCATATTTTTTCTGGCAACTGTGCTTCAGTGGCTGCGTCCAAAAAAACTGGGCAAACAATGTCTACAAGGTCAACGTATGGCGAAAAATGACTATTTTCAGCATTTATATGGCATATTTTTTCTGGCAACTGTGCTTCAGTGGCTGCGTCCAAAAAAACTGGGCAAACAATGCCTACAAGGTCAACGTATGGCAGTTGTTTAAAGAGAACAGTAGATTACTAGCCAGCAAAGCTACCTAAGCTAAAATGTCCCTCAAATCCCTGCAGACTTCTGTCCCTCCAATACAGAGCAGTATCAAGCAGATTACTAGCCAGCAAACTTACTATCATCTGTCCCTGAAATCACTAACAGCTCTCCCCCTACACTATCTCTTCCAAGCACACACAGGCAGATTTTTCAGATACATTTTTGCCCTTGATCCCCCTCTGGCATGCCACTGTCCAGGTCGTTGCACCCTTTAAACAACTTTAAAATCATTTTTCTGGCCAGAAATGTCTTTTTTAGATGTTAAAGTTCGCCTTCCCATTGAAGTCTATGGGGTTCGCGAACCGTTCGCGAACCGCTCGCATTTTTGCGCAAGTTCGCGAATATGTTTGCGAACTTTTTTTCCGACGTTCGCTACATCCCTACTTGTTATATGCAAGAGACTATCTGAACCACCACCATTGTAACCAATCACAACTGTCAAATGTTCTACTTTCTTTTGTTTGGGTTATTTATTATGCTGTGTAAAACAAAATTTGTCAAACAATGGTGTAATAACTGTGTAACATAAATGACACATTTATCAAAGTGTATTTATTTTAACCCCATGCAAACGCCAGATTTGCTGCCATTATTTTACATTGCTTCCAGCAGAAGTCACTCTAATCCCACCATTTTTTACACCACATAATAAATATGCTGTTGTGATGAGAAAATCTGCTCCATTTTGCTGCACCAAAATATAATGAAACAGCAGAAAAAAAATTTGCATAAACATTAAATTTAATGGAAAAATACCTTGGAGTCTATGGGCGTTTTTTTTTTTTTACCAATGACGAACTGTCTAATATCATCGAGAATCATTTAAGGAGTTAAAACGGCTTTAGCAAATGATGGATAAGCTATATTATTTTTCATGAAACAAACAGCATACATATCTGCATCATGATTCCTAAAATCTTAGGCTCTTATTTTTTAAAATGGCAATTTTCGATTTATGATTACCCAATGGCATATACTACTAAAATAGTATATTATCATGAAAATGCTTTATTTACATGAAGCAGAGTTTTACATATGAGCTGTTTTATTCAGTATATTTTTATGGAGACCTACATTGTTCGGTTGGGTATAATTTTCCTTTAAAATAGACTTTTTGTACAAAATATTTTTGCTTTCCTAAAGTCAATTTAATGTAACTTTTTTGCAGTGCATAACTTCTACTTTGTATAAAGAGACCTTCCATCAGTAATAAGATTCACTTCAAAGAGTTTTCCTGTGTTGCCATTGAAATGTAACTGGTGTACGAACAACTGTCATCACTTTCTAATTATTCATCTCTTCACAAATCTTAGCACACATGAAATGTTCTCCCACTTGAATCTGAATCAAAGCATAATGTATGTGTTGCATCTTATTCTTTTAGATGTAAAAACATCTGTGAGTACTGGATATAGCAGAATATCTCAGTCTTCAATCCTTGAGATTTCAAAATGTTACTACAGTTCAGTTCAGTAATGAAAATTTAAAGATGATGTATAAATATATTTTGGCATGTAAAATGTTGTCTTCTTTACTTATCTGTTGCAAAATACATTGATATGTATAAAGTGTGGGCACAATTTCATCCCTTAATACAGTACTTGCAAAACAGTATTCATATGGAGAAATTTTTACTTGATAATTTCCTATTGTCATATAAATCCTTTAACAAACAACCCTTGCTAAAGAACATACCAATCAAATCGGATGTCAAACTGATATCAAAGTACTGCAGCACAGGATGCAAATGTGAATATAATTGTGGATGGGTCAGGGATGGTGATTATTGATGTCTGTCCTGAAAAATTTGTGAAACTGCAAAAAATTTGCGAAACACATAATTTTGACGCACAACAATTTTGACCAAATACATTAAAGTCAATGGCCGTCTGAACGGAAATTCTCTTTGAATCCATGCCTGGTGAATAAATTCGCCCATCACTAGTGGTGAACATTTTTGTCAGGTTTTGACATACATAATATTTTTATATTCAGCAGACCAGAAACAGTTACCACCAAAAGAGGGCTCCTTCCTAATTATGCCCTAATTTTCAAACAAAGTGCATAGTTGGCAACTATTCTTGATCACATCTAGAGTGGGATCACTCATCAGCATAGAAGAGGGGTTTTAGCTGCTTTTAAATCCATTTAAATCCAGGCTCTTGTGCATGTGCATGTTTATATAGACTGAACAACAAGGTGTATTTAAATTCACCTTATTGTTAATTTTTTTTTTTTTTTTAAAGTTTTTATTTTTGCATTTTAGGTTAACACAAAACAGCGAATTTGAGAGAAGAAAGCAGGAAAAGAAAGAAAGAAGAAGAAGTGGAGCAGGGAGAGGAGGAGGATGTTCATACAATCATACATCACATGTCAAAGTTGGTTATGTTAAATGACAATAGTCGTAGTGTTCTCGTCATGAAATGATATCCAAGTGCCCCAAACTGCAGCAAACTTCTGCGGGCATCCTCTAGCAAGATACGTCAGTTTTTGGTTAGACAATGAGTCATTTATAAGATTACGCCAGAAGTTTAGCGATGGCGGGTGAGTAGCCTTCCAGTTTAGGAGAATGGCTTTCTTTGCGTAATAAAGAAGTTGAAGATAACACAGTCTAGTGTGGTTGTTTATGTCCATGTCTTCTTCAACACCGAGAAGGCATATCAGGGGCGATAGTATTCTTGGTAAATCAAGGACATCAGATATATAGTGTACAACATTTCTCCAAAATGACTGGATTAGCGGGCAATGCCAAAACACATGCATGTAGGAACCAATTTCTTGTTCACACTTAATACAAACATCAGACGTCTGGGGGAATATTTTCGAGAGTCTATATGGGGTAAGGTACACCCGATTGAGGAATTTTATTTGACTATACCTGTCATTCAAGGATATCGTTAAGTCAGGTACTTGTTTCAGAGCCCCCTCCCATAAATCCTCAGTCAGGTTTGGAATATCTCTTTTCCATTTCGCAAAATTTTTAGCCAGGGGGTCTTGGGAGGTCTGCCCTAGGATAGTATATAGGCGGGATAGAGGTTTGGTAAGGTCTTCTCTTCTGAGGTACTTTTCTAGAGTTGTCTCTAGAGTAGCTAACGGCCTGTTCGGGAATTGCGCTCGGAAGGCATGAGATAGCTGGAGGTATCTGAAGAACATGGATTGGGGTAAATGGTAAGTCTCTTGGAGGGCCTGAAATTGTTTAATCTCCCCTTCCCATACAATATCACCCAACATTTTGATACCTCGCGAGGCCCATACATTAATCTCAGGGAGAGAGGAAAAATGGGGCAGAGACTTGTTACCCCACAAGGGTTCCCATTTGGACCACACCAAAGCCTGCCCTCGTGCTAGTTGAAGAGCCTTTTGAAAGGCTGCGATCACAGTTAACATTGGAGTAGTACAGGCTTGGAGTGTTTGAGGCCCCCGGTATGGGAGGTTGGCCAAGGCTTCTAGTGATCCCATTATATTTGCCTCTAGAATAATGGAGGTATTGTCGAGGTGGGGGGATAACCACCAGTGTGCGTATGTCAATTGGCTAGCTAGAAAATACATTTTTAGGTTAGGTAGGGCCAAGCCCCCACGTGTAACTGGGGCTTGTAGAATCCTGAAGTTGAGACGGGGGTGTTCCTGTAATGGATTCCAACTCACCTTCCCAAGATGGCGTCCAAGATGGCGACCTCCTGTCTCACCGCATGGTTCCTGATGGGCGCAGCTCCATGGTGTCATCATCTTCCTGCTCCCGGATTGGCCGCCGGCGACGGAATGGACGCCGGCGTCAGAATGGGCGTCGGCGTCAGGACGTCAGCGTGGGGACGCTGGCGTCTGCGTCTGACGCAAGCGCGTCGGCGTCTGACGCCAGTGCGTCAATTTTGGCGCCAAACTCAGAGACTATTTAAACCTCTCTCCCCTTCCAGTCCCTGCCCAACTATAGGTTCCTGTTCGTCAGTTCCTGGGTGTGATATACTGCTTTTGACTATTGTGTACCGACTCTTGCCTGTTATTACGATTCCTGTTGTCTGCTGCCTGGTCTGATCTTTTGCCTGTACCTTGACGATTCTTTTGATAAACCCTCTTGTACCTCGAACTTGGTTTGGTCTCCTCTTTGGTCTACACTATTACTGCGCCTTCGGGCCCTTACAGTATAGTTGGGCCATGGACCCTTTGGAGGAGACTCATGCTTCGCCTGATGTTGGTGAAACCATTCGAGCTTTGGCTTCCCGAGTTGACTCTTATGAAGTACTCCAGTCTCACCTTGGTCAGGCCATTGACGCAGTCCTGGAGAAAGTGTCTACCTTGTCTCCCGTGGCACCAGTCGCTGTACCTGCAACCCCGCTCCAAGTCTCCGAGACTCGCATCCCCGCACCTCCTCTCTACTATGGTGATCCTGACGCTTGCAGAGGGTTCATTATCCAATGTGAGATCCAGTTTGCCCTGCTGCCAGGTCAGTTTGTCTCGGAGCGAGCCAAAGTGGGTTATGTTATCTCCCGTCTGCAGGGAAAGGCCCTAGAATGGGCATCACCCTTTTGGGAAAAGAAGGATCCTCTGATCGATAATGCCTGTGCCTTTCTCCATGAGTTCCGGACGGTGTTTGATGCTCCTGGACGAGCCATAGCTTCTTCGGCTCGGTTGTTTCAGCTCCAGCAAGGCTCCCGCTCGGTTCCGGAGTATGCCATTGAGTTTCGCACCCTGGTAGCGGAGACGTCGTGGAACAATGACGGTTACCATGCTGCCTTCTATAACGGCCTAGCTATAAGAATTAAGAACGACCTCGTGTCCCGGGAAATTCCTTCCCGCTGGGAAGAGTTGGTCACCTTGGCCGTGAAGATTGATACTCGCCAGAGGGAGTTCCAGGTCGAGCTTGACCGTGAGTATTCTAAGAAGAACCCTCGTTTCCAGCCTATCCTGGCCCCCCGCTTCCAGAGACCCCTGCTCAACAATCCTGCTTACTCCTCGCCCTCTCCACCTCCTACGGCTTCTGCTTCTTCCTCTCCCACATCTGCTGAGGAATCGATGCAGTTTGGACGGGCCCGTCCTTCCGAACAGGAGAAGAACTGGAGAAAGGCGGCGGGATTATGTCTCTACTGCGGGGGCAAAGCTCACTCCGTCCTCGAGTGTCCTGTGAAGCCAGGAAAACGCCAATACCTCGGTAAGTTTGGGGAGACTTACCTGGGTGGAGTTTGTCCTTCTCCCCGACCGTCTGGTCATCGTTTTCTACTTCCGGCACAGATCCAGTTTGGCTCCCGGAGGATCTCGGTCCAAGCCTTCGTAGATTCTGGTGCTGCCGGGAATTTCATGGACAAGACTTTTGCCAGCCGACATGCTGTTCCTCTTCTTCCTCTGGCTATTCCTCTGCGAGCTTTGGCTATTGATGATCGTCCTCTGTCTTCTGCCATCATTTCACAGACCACCTCGGAACTTTCACTCAAAGTGGGCACCCTGCATTTGGAGAGACTGTCCTTTCTTCTTATTGATTGCCCTTCTACTCCTATTGTTCTGGGTCTTCCATGGTTATGCACCCATAACCCAGTCATTGATTGGTCTTCTTCACAAGTTGCCCGTTGGGGTCCGCATTGCCAACAGAACTGTTTACCTGCTGTGCCCATCGTCAAAGTTTCCTCTGTGTCTTCTAAGCCCTCTCTTCCAGTCGTATATCAATCCTTTTCGGATGTCTTCGATAAGGGCTCCGCGGAGACTCTTCCTCCCCATCGACCCTACGACTGCCCAGTTGAACTCTTGCCTGGTTCCATGCCTCCTCGTGGCCGCACCTATCCTCTGTCTCCTTCTGAAACAGCTGCCATGAAGACCTACATTCAGGAGAATCTCCAGAGAGGGTTCATTCGTCCCTCATCGTCTCCTGCTGGAGCAGGTTTTTTCTTTGTCGAAAAGAAGGATGGCAGTCTGCGGCCCTGCATCGACTATAGAGGACTGAATAAAATCACTATCAAAAACCGTTACCCTCTCCCCTTAATCTCAGAACTTT
The DNA here is from genome assembly GCA_038501925.1 of Xenopus petersii. Taxonomy (NCBI): domain Eukaryota; kingdom Metazoa; phylum Chordata; class Amphibia; order Anura; family Pipidae; genus Xenopus; species Xenopus petersii. The sequence goes on from CM076682.1 coordinate 80,090,394, forward strand.
TCGATCAATTGAAAGGCGCTAATCTCTTCACCAAACTTGATCTACGGGGCGCCTACAACCTCATTCGGATCCGAGAGGGCGATGAATGGAAGACCGCTTTCAATACTCGTGACGGGCATTATGAGTACCTTGTCATGCCATTTGGTCTATGTAATGCCCCTGCGGTCTTCCAGGAGTTTGTAAATGACGTTTTCAGAGATCTGTTGGGGCAATGTGTAGTCGTTTACCTGGATGATATCCTCATTTTCTCCAAAGATCTTCAGGAACACCGTTGTCAGGTGAAGGAAGTTCTTCTTCGTCTTAGAAAGAATAATCTCTTCGCCAAGTTGGAGAAGTGTTCTTTCGAGGTGCCTTCCATTCCTTTCCTTGGGTACATAATCTCACAGCAGGGGTTCAAGATGGATCCAGCCAAGGTTTCTGCAATTCTGGATTGGCCCCTACCCACCAGCGTCAAGGCTATTCAGAGGTTTATTGGCTTTGCCAATTATTATAGGCAGTTCATTAGAGGCTTTTCTTCCAAGATTTCTCCTATTCTTGCTCTCATCCGCAAAGGGGGCAAACCTCAGCACTGGCCCCCTCTAGCTGTGGAAGCTTTTGAAACTTTGAAAGAGGCCTTTTCTTCTGCACCAATTCTGAGACACCCCGAACCTCTTCTGCCCTTTTTCCTTGAAGTGGACGCCTCTGATGTGGGAGCTGGAGCCGTTTTATTTCAAAGGTCTTCCTCGGATGGGAAGTTACATCCGTGTGCATTCTTCTCCAAAAAATTCTCTTCTCCCGAACAGAATTACGACGTTGGGAATCGTGAGCTGCTTGCGGTCAAATTGGCTCTGGAGGAGTGGAGGCATCTACTCGAGGGATCTTCTATTCCTGTGACCATCTTTACTGACCACAAGAACCTTGAATTTATCCAGTCCCTGAAACGTTTAAATCCTCGTCAAGCCAGATGGTCTTTATTCTTCTCCCGTTTTAATTTTATCATCACCTTTCGTCCTGGCTCAAGAAATAGAAAGGCTGATGCGCTGTCCAGGAGCTTTGTTCCCGAGATTGCTTGTTCTGAAGATCCCGAACCTATAGTGCCTCCTTCCAAGATTGTTGCTGCCTTGTTTCCCTCCTTGGCTTCTGAACTTCTTTCTGCCCAGGCCTCTGCTCCTGATAACATTCCCTTGGGGGTTGCTTTTGTTCCACCTGAGTGTCGCCAGGCCATCCTATCTCAAGCCCACAATTCCAAACAAGCTGGTCACCCGGGGATTGAGAAGACCACTGAACTCCTGTCACGTTTGGTGTGGTGGCCATCGATGAGAAAGGACGTGAAAGACTTTATTTCTTCCTGTGCTACCTGTGCTGTCTCCAAAGCTAGTCATTCTTCTCCCAAAGGTCTTCTCCTGCCGTTGCCCATCCCTTCTCGCCCTTGGACTCATGTGGCAATGGATTTCATTGTCGATCTGCCCTTATCCTCCGGCCACACTGTGATCTGGGTGGTGATCGACAGATTTAGTAAGATGGCCCATTTTACTCCACTTCGGAAATTGCCTTCTGCCCCTGAACTTTCTGAACTTTTTATTAAACATATTTTTCGGCTTCATGGTTTTCCTGCTGAGATTGTTTCTGATCGGGGTTCTCAATTTATATCCAAGTTCTGGAGGTCGCTTTGCAAGGCCCTTAATATTTCTCTCCAATTTTCTTCTGCTTACCACCCACAATCCAATGGTGCTGCTGAACGGGTCAACCAGGCTTTGGAGCAGTTTCTGCGCTGCCATGTGTCTCTGTGCCAGGACGATTGGTCGGATCTTCTTCCTTGGGCTGAGTTCGCTCACAATAATGCGCTGCATTCCTCTTCCCTAAAGTCTCCCTTCTTCTGTGTTTATGGTCGGAACCCGTTGGCCTTTCCTCAAGATCTTCTTCTTACCAACGTTCCTGCGGCCAACAACCAAGCTGCTCACATGTCGGCTATCTGGGAGGCCACTGCCACTAATTTGGAGAAGAGTTCCCTGGCTCAGAAGAGGTTTGCCGATAAGAGAAGAGTTCCTGCCCCTCCATATACTCCTGGTGACAAAGTTTTCCTTTCTACTCGTAATATTCGTCTGAAAATTCCCACTCCCAAACTTGGTCCTAAGTTCATCGGTCCTTATCCTGTCGTCGAAGTCATCAACCCTGTGGCGGTCCGCCTTCAACTTCCTCCGGAGATGCGGATTCCAAATGTCTTTCATGTCTCGTTGCTTAAGCCTGCTGTGTCTTGTCCTTCTTCTTCTTCCCCAGCTCCTGTCCTGGTTGATGGTCACCAGGAATTCGAAGTCAAGAGGATTTTGGATTCTCGCTTTTCCAGGGGTACTCTTCAGTACCTCATCGAGTGGAAAGGGTTCGGTCCAGAGGAGTGCTCCTGGGTGAGGAACTCGGACGTCCATGCACCTGCCTTGGTCCGTAAGTTCCATAGACTCTTTCCTTCTTCTCCTAGTCTTGGTGGTCCTGAGGCCCCCCCTAAGGAGGGGGGTACTGTAATGGATTCCAACTCACCTTCCCAAGATGGCGTCCAAGATGGCGACCTCCTGTCTCACCGCATGGTTCCTGATGGGCGCAGCTCCATGGTGTCATCATCTTCCTGCTCCCGGATTGGCCGCCGGCGACGGAATGGACGCCGGCGTCAGAATGGGCGTCGGCATCAGGACGTCAGCGTGGGGACGCTGGCGTCTGCGTCTGACGCAAGCGCGTCGGCGTCTGACGCCAGTGCGTCAATTTTGGCGCCAAACTCAGAGACTATTTAAACCTCTCTCCCCTTCCAGTCCCTGCCCAACTATAGGTTCCTGTTCGTCAGTTCCTGGGTGTGATATACTGCTTTTGACTATTGTGTACCGACTCTTGCCTGTTATTACGATTCCTGTTGTCTGCTGCCTGGTCTGATCTTTTGCCTGTACCTTGACGATTCTTTTGATAAACCCTCTTGTACCTCGAACTTGGTTTGGTCTCCTCTTTGGTCTACACTATTACTGCGCCTTCGGGCCCTTACAGTTCCCCAGCCCAAAGGAATCTTCTAAGTATTCTACCGATGTAATTAAACCAGTGGGTTCGCGGGGTTATCGGAGAGTTGTGCAGGGCGTATAGAAACTTGGGGAGAAATACCATTTTAAAGAGATTTACTCTACCAGGTAAGGTGAGGGGAAGTTGTTCCCAGATATCAATCTTTGTGGATAAAGCTCTAACTATGGGTTTAAGATTAGTTTCCTCATAATCTTTGCAGTTTCGTGTAACTATAACCCCCAAGTATTTGAAGGAGTGCACCACCTTTAGTTGGCCTACATTAAGTGTCTGATCAACAGGGAGTTGGTCAACAGGGAAAATTACCGACTTAGTTTGATTAATTCGCAATCCAGAGTAATTCCCAAAATCTTCCACCAAGTTCAGTGCAGAGTCTAGTGCCCCCCTGGAATTGGCCAGATACAGTAGCATGTCGTCGGCATATAGTGATACTTTTTCCATAAGTTTACCAACCTGAAAACCTATTACGGTGGGTGAGTTACGGATTAGAATAGCTAAAGGTTCAATAGCTAGGGAGAAGAGAAGGGGAGATAAAGGGCAGCCTTGCCTTGTGCCCCGATGAAGTGTAAATGGGTCAGAGAGCATACCATTCACTGATATTCTAGCTGTGGGGTGTCGGTACAAAGCTTTAACCCAGGTGACAAAGCGATACCCAAAGCCAAACAATCGTAGAACTTCCCAGAGATAAGGCCATGAAACAGTATCAAAGGCTTTGGCGGTGTCGAGTGATACTATAATTCTGTTACCTTTATTTTCATGGTCAGTCTCAAGATTATTGAATAGTCGTCTGATATTTATATCAGTGGCATTATTAGGCATGAAGCCCGTTTGATCTGGGTGAACTACTCCCCTCACAGTCCGCTTCAGTCTGTTAGCAAGTATTTTTGCAAATAGTTTAATATCACAGTTCAGGAGGGATATGGGGCGGTAAGAGTCGCAACTGTGGGGAGGTTTACCATCTTTGTGAATTAAAGTAATATGCGCCATGAAGCAGGATTCGGGTAGTAGGAAGTTCTCCGAAATGTTATTGAACAGAGATTTGAGTTTGGGTGTTAGTATTGGGGAATTAGCTTTGTACCACTCGGAGGGGAGACCGTCTGGGCCTGGAGTGCGGCCAGTGGGCATCTCTGCTATTGCTCCACTGATCTCTTCCTCAGTGATATCACTGTCTAGGTATTCCAACATGTCTTGTGGAATAGTTGGGAAACCTATATTACCCAGGTAGTCTAAGAGCACAGCTTGCGGGGGTGAGGGGCGGGCTGCATATGTATCACACAAATGTTCCTTGAAACATTCAGCTATCCCTGCTCTATCTGATATTGTATCCCCATTTACCCCCACAATGTTGGCCACTGCCGTACGAGGGGTGTCTGCTTTTGCCAGAATTGCCAATAGTTTACCATTTTTATTGCCTTTGTCAAACCAAGTCGCTGAGCGATAAAGTTCCTTTTGGGAGAATTTTTCTACAGTTAGTAGGTCTATATTTATTTGGGCATTTTTCATGTCATCTTTTGTTGTGTCATTGGGGTCATTAATGAGTGCCTGCTCAGCCACACTGAGGGTTGCTTTAGCATTGTCAAGTGCGGCCTCAGTCTCTTTCCTGGCTGCAGCAATAAGGGAGGTATATAGACCTCTGGTGTGAGCCTTGCAGGCATCCCAGACCACTTGTTCAGGGGCAGAATTTGTGTTCAGTTCCCAGTAATCTCCCAATTGTGTGGCATAAGGATTTGCAACTTTAGGGTTGGAAATCCATTTAGGGGGAAGTCTCCAATTGTTAGGGGGGTTAGGGCCCCCGCCTTCTAGGGTCATCAAAAGGGGGGCATGATCGGAACAGATACGGGAGCCAAAGTATATATTGGAAACTACCTTGAGCAAATCTGAGGTGGTCAGGAATATATCTATTCTGGATAAGGCCGACGTAGCAGTTGTATAACAGGAAAAATGCCTGAGGTCAGGATGTTTCCATCGCCATACATCCGTGTAACTAGTGGAGTCCAGCCAGTTTTGGAATATTCTGGTGTCATTATCGTTAGGTTTTAACCTATCCTTGGATGGGTCCGGGACCATATTAAAATCTCCGCCCCACACTGTGGGGAGAGGTCCCAAAGAAGCTACTTTTTGAAACACCTCGCTGAGGAGATGGATATCGGCAGGTGGAGGCAGGTAAACATTGACCAGGATGAGGGGAGTGTCATTAATTCTGCATTTAAGGATTATGTATCTTCCATTTCTGTCCGTAAAGATTTGTTCAAAGTGAAAGTTTAAGGTTTTCCTAACTAGAATGGCCACTCCCCTAGAGTATGTAGAGAATTCAGAATGGTAATGCTTAGCCACCCAGTATCTGTTTAAAGCTCTAACCTTCAAACCTACTAAATGGGTTTCTTGAAGCATAATCAGGTCAGCCCCTGTTTTCCTTAACTGTCCCATTACAATTGATCTTTTGATTTTGTCATTTAACCCCCGGACATTCCAGGATAATAAAACAATTTTACCTTCAATCATTTTGAAAGACAAAACATGTTTACCTTGGTGGTGAGAGTAGCCGCCCCGGTGCCGCCTCCCGCAAAGTCCGAGCATGTATGGGTTATAGAAATGCCGGAGGTGGGTTTCAGGCCCGGAGCGGCGCGTCTCAGTAGTACCTTGACAAGTTTGTTTGTACAGTAGTAGAGTGCTAATGACCCCTTCTCCCTATGCTTCAAAAAGAGAAAGATGCAGGTGAGAAAAAAGAAAAAAAGCCAGAAATACAGTTCCCCGTCAAAGTTCCCCCCCACCCCGTATCCCCCCCCAACCTGGAGATACATATTTCCCAAACCAAACATTTTGCAATCAGGGCGTGGATGAGACCACTTTCAAAAATTTAGGTAGGAATCCCCGAATACCTGGGAGATAAAAGTCCGGCAGTGCCTGCCTGTAGGTGTCCCGTGCCTATTAGAACAACACCTGTCGGGAATAATAGAATTTGGATTAACTAACATTAACTGTTACATTTCTCTTCTGGGAGAATTTCTCCTCCTTGACTCAAGCCATGAAAAAACCTCTTCTGGTCTTTCAAAAAAGTGTGCTCTGCCTCCCTCTAGAACTCTCAATTTGGCGGGGAAGAGCATGGCGTAGGGCATATTGTGTTGGCGGAGACTCTGCTTGGCTTCGGAGAATTTCGAGCGCAATTTCCTAACTTCTACAGAAAAATCAGGATAGATGGAAATTCTCACATTTTCATGAAGAATTTGCTGTTTTTTCCGCGCTTCCGATAGTATCTTATCTCTGTCCCTGTAGTTAAGGAGCCTGGCAATAAAGGATCTTGGGGGAGCTCCTGGAGGTGGAGGTCTACTTGGAATACGATGAGCTCTCTCCACGACAAATGAAGGGGAAAAGTTGTCGTTGCCAAACTGGTTGCGTAGCCATTGTTCAAGAAAGAGTTCTGGGTTGTTTCCTTCTGCCCTTTCAGGAAGACCAACAAGTCTGATGTTATTTCTGCGTAATCTGTTCTCTAGATCATCTGCCTTGGATTCTAGAGCTTGGATCTTACGCGTCATAGAGGTTATATTCTCAGGAATAGGTGCAGTTAGATCTTCCAGCTCGTTGATACGACGCTCTGCTTCAGTAGTGCGGTCCCTGACATTTTGCACATCATGTTTTAGGAGTGCCAGGTCAGACTTCAGATCATCGAACTTGCTTATGGTAACTGTGTGGTTGCTGGCTATTAGCTGCATAATTTCAGCAAGTGTGGGCTGTGGAGGTGAGACCTCCTGTGTGTCATCTGGTGTGTATTGCAGGGGAGGCACAGGGGAGGTATTTGAGGAGCAGCCCGGAGAAGCTGCCATCTGTGCACCCTGACTCTCCGTATTCTCACTGTGGCCCCTAGCGTAACGTTGCAGTTTTTTTGCCACGTCTGAGCCCGCTTTCTGCCTGTCCGCAGAGTTGGTAGTGACGTGATGCGGGTCGGGGTTACTGGATGATGTGCGTGGGGAGGATGTTTCCGCACTTTTCTTGGATAATGTGGAAGAGGACCCCGCACTTGGTTTGTGGGACGGGGCTTTGTTTCTTTTCATGTCTACCCCTATGAAGATGGAGGCAGGTGGGTCCGTGTAAATATAGGAGACAGTAAATAATGTTCCCGGTAGAGTGCAGGATGATAAGCAGGATAATGAGGGCACGGGCACTAAGTCAGGCTATAGCACTGCCATATTACTTAGGCCATTGCTCAGATGGAATTCCTGAAAGTGGGTTGAACATGCAAGATCCGAAAGTCACTGTCTGTGCTGCCCCTATACTGCCGCCGCTCCAACACAGTGGGTCAGTAGGCAGTAGATCCAGCTATAGGGTTAATTTGCGGCCAGACTGGTGGGTAACAGTTGATCAGGTGCAAAACTGTTTGCCCTATGTGGTATAACAGGGTTCAGGTAAGGGTGCTGATTTCGGGGATCACCTGGGTGCACATCCACATTCACAGTGGGTCAGAGTCACTTGCACAGGCCTGTGGCTGATCACTATATAGGGCCCTAGGTACAGCACCGTAGCCGTGGTTTGTGCTGCAAAGGGGGTCCCCAGGGCTCCAACTCCACTCACCCCACTCCTGAAGTCCCCTTCCGGATCAGCTGCAAAGTCCGCAGTGCCCTCCGTGTGTCCTTGTAGGGAACCGCGCCAAAGGTATCGCGCAGGCGGGAGCCGCAAGTACGCGAGGCCGCGGCTCCGCACGTTGTACTAGGCCGCAGCTGGAACTCTGGCCTGCGACGTGCTGGGAGACTGGGGATTGAGGCAGCAAGTGGCGGACAACGTTCCAGCCCTAGTGGGCTTGCTTAGCAGTTGGGGTTTGGAGCCTTTGTGGGCGGATGGGGCGCCGAGGAGGTTGGAGCCCCAGGAGCGCCACGAGATGCGACTTTCCCGCAGACCAGGCCAGCCACGCCCCCCACCTTATTGTTAATTTTTAGGTTGTAATAGAATGACCAGTTTTAAGCAATATTTCAACTTCATTATTTCTTTTTTATAGTTTTTGAATTATTTGCATTCTTCTTCTGACTCTTTCCAGCTTTTAAATTGCAGTCATTGACCACATCTTAAAAAAGATATCAAAACGGAGATCAACTTGTCCCTGCATTTTCCACTCCCAGGCAGTAAAAGCCCTGCATTGTTCATGTTCACACCTGTAAGACCATTTATTGTTCAAACTGTAAGAGCAGCAGGGTCTGACTGGGCCGGTGTTGCAATTCTCCATAATCGCTTTTTTATATATGGCATAATCTCAAATTGAGAATATTTATGTACATACTCTGTGGTTGAGTTATGTCACAACTTTGGTGGTGGAAAAATATTTCCAAAACAGTTTTTGCAAATTCCAAATTTGCTGTATTCTTGCATAGCGATCATGCTTAGTGGCCTCGTGGACACCCTTCTCATTTGCAAGCCATTTGCAAATATTTATTCACAATGAACATCTCAATTCCATTCATAAAAATAGGGAAGGCAGGCACAGCAGTGCAATATTTCAGCACTTAGGAGAAAATATGTGCAAAGCAACATATGTGAATAAATATATGCTGTGCAAACCTTAAAAATTACCCATTTGTATTTTAAACTTTTATTAAAGCTAACTAGTTTGTATAACATATGACAGTTAATTGCCCTTTACCAATTAGATGAGGATAAGTAAAATTTCTGGTACTGTATACCAAAATAATAGGTACATTGACCCCAGACAGAAGAGCAATTGCACCCTTAGTGCCCATTCAAATATCACTCCTGTCCAAGGTCTGGCTGCACTCTGCACTAGTAGGGAGTGAGAAAGAGGACATGCCTTTACCATTTTGGTATGTTCAGACCTGAGATATTCTCCTATGCGCAAAAATAAATGGTGGATTTAGCCTTTTTTATGCACCCTCCCCGTCACACCTAGTAAATTATCCCATTAGTCTAGATAAGCCTAGACTATAGAAATTCAGTTAATCTTAATTTTTCTTCCCCATTTCTGAAAAAAAAAACGATCTAACAAATAAATCACTTTGAGCAGTTTATCTGCCTACAGGCTATTCCTTCTTTCTCCAGTTCGTATTTCTCATTGACTTTGTACCTGAGGTGGAGGTACGTATAAGAAACTGGCTATAATAATTTACAGCACCTAGGGTACTAGTCGAACCTGTTTGCAGTTGGAAGCATTACACTTCCGTATTTCTACCACTATGGAGATTAAAATTCTTCTAATCCATTGTCTTTTTTTCAGTTGTCTGAATATTAATGTTACATCGCCGGAAATTACAGAACTTTGTATCTTTGTCAAGTATCCTTTATTCTGCTTATATAACACAAATTGTTTTGCTTTTCTTTATTCTTAGTTGGTGGTTCATCGTTGATCCACAGAGACAGAACTGTTTTCTTTGCTGCTTCTGCAGTTACCTTTAGGATACTTCTTTTCATGTGTTTAGTGCTTTTTAAAGGATTTTGACTTTCATTTCCAGAATCTTTTTTATGAATTCTGATCTTTCATTTCCAGAATCAGCAACATGGGAGTTAGTCTGATTTGAAGTCTGATCCATAAGTGTATATAAATATTTTTTTTTCTAAAAATATTGTTTTTTCATGTTTTGCTATATATTGTGACATATAACAGGTCTGATGAGTCTGCATATGATCACCTTCATTTAACTAATATATTAAGGGGGTTATTAACTAAAACTCAAATTTCTCTGGTCGGGCTTTATGGGGCAAAAAAATCTTACATTTTTTTAAATGTATTATACCCAGTTATGGCATAAAGCAAAAATCTGAAAATCTGTCATCTCAGACCTGACAAGGTCATGTCCAGTCCATATGCCAATTTGAAAATATCGTGGTTTGCACTGGGTTTAGCCAGATAATTATCAAGGCAAAACCCCCAGAAAATCTAGCGATTTGGCAAAAAAGTCAGAAAAATTCATACGAATAAGGCAAAAGAGTGGATGGGAGTTTTAGTCCAGCTTTTTTATTTAAAATATGAGAAAAAAAAATCAAGTTTTAGTAAATAACCACCTAAGTGTTGAAAAACTGATCCCATATATAAATGAGAGGTAGCCTGGTGTTGTTGTGCTATGGCATGGTATGCTTTCTCTAGGAAAAACATTTGTTTTTTTGCAAACATTTGTGAGACAACATAAACAGACATGTTATCTGTAGAATACAATAGAACATTGTGCCATTTGTTTTCTCAGAATATATAAATGATATTTGAAATGATGATATAATTATATAAAATGATTATATTTGCTTAGCTTAGACAATTTATGACTTTTGAACAATGTTTTTTTTTTCTAAAATGGCATTACCATTGTTTTCCTTTGCAGGAAATGAATAAAAACCGTTGTTTTTAAAACCTATGACACTGTATAGCGTTGTATAGCATGACCATAAATATTATTCTTATATCAGATGTATTAGTCAGTCCTATACTGCAAATTTAGAGATACATGTATAATATAATAATAATAACTGTATTATTTGTCCAGTATGGGATGAATGAACAACTGGGCAAATCCTAGGATGGAAATATACCCTTGGACATACCACCCAAAAGACATTTGTCTCCCTAGGTTTAGTTTTAATACAAGACAAAGTGATATGTGCCCCAATAGTGTTTTGTCTATGATATGCAATTAACAGTGGCATTGTGAATTCCTTGATGGAAAGATATGAACAATGCTTCTGCAGCACTTTACCAATTGCCTCGCTATTTGCATGAAACTGAGTAACAAAAGGAATACAGTTCTTTTCATGAACATTTAACCCTATGTTGGACTTTGCAAATAACTAATTCTGGGTATCCCCGCTCTCAAAATTTATGACACATAGCCTGCTCCTGTATTCCTCTTTCTTGGTTCTCACTCACTACTCTGAATCCTGGCTCATTTGAATCAACTTCTTAGTATGAGGTGGATGTTGACTAATTTAATGTAAAATGTTATTACAGTCCATGGGCTTTGTATAAAGTGAAGTACATATACAGCCACCTTGAGCTTTAGATGGCATGACATCCAAAAAATGTGTACTTTGGTAATCAAATGTAAATGAAAATTTAATAGAAGAATGCACCTTATTTATTTTACCATAGTATAAAAATATCATTGATGTATCTCCACCAAATCGTGCCTGGTGAACTCCAAATCGATATATATATATATATATATATATATATATAGATATATATATATCTATATATATATATATACAGCTCTGGAAAGCCCAGCCTGTCACGAGTGCCAGTCGGTGCGTCTATTCCCTTTGGTGGGGAATCCAAAATGGCGGCGCCCATAGCTACCACGTGGGTAGCGGAGGCACTGTGATGCTGGCGTCAGAATGCCGGCGTGATGACGCCACAAACCGGCGCCAAATTCAAATTCATCTCCATCGATCTTCTTCCTGGAACCATGCCCCCTAGAGGTTGTACCTATCCCCTCTCTCCTGTGGAAACTTCCGCCATGAAAGACTATATCCTAGAAAATCTCCAGCGGGGATTTATTCATCCTTTTACCTCCCCGGCAGGGGCTGGCTTCTTCTTCATGGAGAAGAAGGACGGTAGTCTGCGTCCCTGCATTGATGACCGTGAATAAAATTACGGTTAAAAAAAATATCCTTTGCCTCTGATCACTGAACTATTTGACCAACTGAAAGGGGCTAAGATCTTCACTAAGTTGGATCTACGCGGGGCATACAACCTCATCCGCATTCGTGAAGGGGACATTCGTCTCCTTCACGAATGAAGACGGCATTCAACACTTGGGATGGGCACTACAAATACCTTGTGACGCCCTTTGGCCTCTGCAATGCCCCCGTCATCTTCCAGGAGTTTGGGAATGACATCTTCCTGGACCTCTTGGGGAGATTCGTGGTCAGGTAACTTGATGACATCTTAATCTTCTCCAAAGATCATCGCTCCCAGGTAAAAGAGGTATTCTCTCGTCTGAGGAAGAACTCTCTCTTCACCAAGATAGAGAAATGTGTCTTTGAAGTGCCCAAGATCCATTTCCTCGGCTATATCATCTCCCCAGAAGGTTTTGAGATGGATCCTGCCAAAGTCTCCGCAATCCAGGAGTGGCCACTTCCTTTGAGCACAAGGCTATACAAATATTCATCGGTACTATCGATAGTCCATAACCGAGGGGTTCTCCTCCCGCATTGCCCCCATCCTTACTCTTATCCGAAAGGGGGGTAAACCAAACTCATGGCCTCCTTCAGCTATTGAAGCATAGTAAGGCAAAAAGTAAATATTTAATAACAAAATGAGAAAATAATCAAACACACAGAAGTTGAAAAATACAGGCCTGTAATGAGGCTGGCAATGGAGAGAGGCAAGTCCAGAAACAGGTAAAATGGTCAGGGCTGGCGGTAGGCAGGCAAAGTCCAAAAGGCATGCTGAGGTCAAATGGCAGGCAGCAGACGAGCAAGGTTGAGAAACAGGCCGGAGGTCAGAACCAAGGCAATCCAGAGTAGTAGGAGTCGGGTACCAGGTGAGAACAGGAAGGTAGGAGCGAGGAACACAGGAAGACAAACATGGAGCAAGGCAGGGGAAACTGGAACCAGGGATCAGCCAGGAATCAGCATAACACAGGTAGAATGGGCTCAGGAGCTCAGATGATCAAGCAACAGGAAGTTTGATGGCACAGGCTTATAAAGGGCCTTGATTGCTTGACTGACAACACATGTTATTAATGAGGCAAGATAAGGTAAGCGAGTTGCAAGAATATAGTAAGTCTGTTCAGGGCAGTGTCCAGTATAAGCACTAAGATTCCCCAGTGACTCACCAGTATAATGCAGGATTGTCCAAATACAAAGACCAGGGTTTGATTCCATCGTGATTCCTGACAGACACCTAGTCTGGTGGCTGACTCTCCGTAAAGATGTCAGGGACTTTGTCGCTACTTGCACGATTTGTGCCACTTCCAAAGCTAGTCATACTCGACCCAGTGGTCTTTTACAGCCTCTGCCCATTCCCTCTCGTCCATGGACTTATCTAGCAATGGACTTCATTGTAGAACTTCCACCCTCAAAAGGGAGTTATAGATCGCTTCAGCAAAATGGCACACTTCATTCCTCTGCACAAGCTTCCCTCAGCAGTAGAACTATCCCAGCTCTTTATCCAATTTATTTTTCGGTTGCATGGTATCCCAACTGAGATAGTCTCTGACAGGGGATCTCAATTCACAGCTAAGTTGTGGTGTTCCTTATGTAAAGACTTAGGTATCACTCTTCAATTCTCTTCCGCCTACCATCCCCAAACCAATGGGGCATCGGAGCGGGTGAATTAAGCATTGGAGCAATTCCTGAGAAGCCATATTTCCCTCTGTCAAGATGATTGGTCTGATATCCTCCTGTGTGCGAAATTTGCTCATAATAATGCATGCCACACTTCCACTGGAAGGTGTACGTTTATGACAGTGTATGGACAGCACCCCCAAGCATTTCCACAAGATTTTGTCTTGTCAGACTTACCTGCCGCAGACGATCACGCAGCCCATATGTCTGCAATTTGGGCAGCAACTAAAGTGAATTTGGAGAAGAGTGTTCTGGTGTATAAGACTTTCACTGATCGTAGACGGAGAATCTCACCTCCATTCAAGGTCAGAGACAAGGTGTGGTTGTCCACTAGGAACATTCATTTAAAGATTCCTTCTTTAAATGGGCCCAAGGTTTGTCGGTCCTTTCCCCATTTCAGAGATAGTAAATCCTGTGGCAGTCCGACTATCACTTCTCTCTGAGATGCGAATACCTAATTCATGTCTCCCTGGTGAAACCAGCAATTTCCAATCGCTTCTTTTCTGATCAGTCTCCCATTCAGCTTTCTCCATGGACGGCCAACAAGAGTACGAGGTGGAAAAGATCTTAGACTCCAGACTCTCCAGGGGTTCTCTCCAGTTCCTTATTAAGTGGAAGGGCTTTGGTCCTGAAAAATGCTCTTGGGAGAAACACTCTGATGTACATGCCCCTCAACTGGTAAGGGAATTCTACATTTTCCACAGAAACCAAGGCTTGGTGGTCCAGTGGCCCTTCGTGGGGGAGGGTGTACTGTCACAAACGCCTGTCGGCGTATGTATTCCCTTCAGGGGCAAATCCAAAATGGAGGTGCCCATAGCTACCACATGGGTAGCAGAGGTCCTGGCGCTGTGTCAGAACGCCAGCGCGATGACGTCACAAACCATCACCAAATTCAAATAAAAGGCTGCCCAGGACGCTGGTTCAATGCCCAAGTATAGGTTTTGTTTGTGAACATTACTGGGTGCTTTAATTATTGTGTTATATTTATTCCTGGACCTTCTGCCTGCCTATTTGATCTCTGCCTGGATTTTGACTATGCTATATTCCTGAACCCTCTCCTGTACCTTGAATTCAGACATTAATCCTAAAGCTTCCTCCTTGGTCCTGACTACTTCCGCTGAGAGCCAATAGGCCCCCCTGACACAGCCACAAAGGCATTGTAATATGATGGGCCAATGTTGGATCCCATCGCGTTTCCATGTAGCCAGAGGTAAAAATGCTCTCTAAAAGTGAAATAGTTGCAGCACCATATAATCTCCAAAGCTTGTAAGAAGAACCCCATCTACTGCTCAGAATAATGTGCTCTTTCATGGGCTTGTGTTCTGTCACGGTGGGAATGGATGTATATAGACTGGCCCCATCTAGTGTGGCCAGAATAATATCATCACCCCCTACACCCTCCAATGTACTCAGTCTATACAAAATATGCCCTGTATCTTTAACATAAGAGGTCACCATTTGTATCAGTGGATTAAACACCTCGTCATTGTAGCTAATGGACAAAAAACGGAACCAATCTGAGCTACTATAGCTCGGCCAGGGGGACATACTGGGTCTTTGTGTATTTTCAGAAAAATAATGTAACCAGATTTTTTAAAGTCAAAATTTGTCTTAATATATCTGTAATTACTCCATTATCATACATATTATCTAACAGTGCTTTGATTCACATTTTGGCTTGATAAAGGGCACTTATCTTGCAGAAACGTTGTGATCTATTAATTTAAAACACATATTTTGCATGAACCGAGCGCTGTTTCTATCTTTTTCATTTGTGTATATATATATACTTTATATAAGTCAGAGGACAAACATTACCTGGTATTAGAGGACAAACATAAAAGTGATTTATTTAAGCAAAACAGAAGCTATGAAATATACACTGTTTGTGTTTAGGATCATTGAGTTTTTATAATGCAGAATCGGTTAACATCATTAATATTTCTCATTGATTTGTATAAGGTACTATCTGATAAGATCATTATATGTTGTAATTGTGTGTGTATGGGGCAGATTTAGTAAAGGTTGAATAGTAAATTCAAATTTGAATTTTCTAATTGTTTTTTGGTGTAAAAATTCACACATTGAAATTTTATTTCCCCAATTTGAATGCAAATTAGAATGTGAAATTTATCACACATCAACCATGCAAACAGTTCTAATTTGCCACCTAAAACCTGCCAAGTTTATTTACAAGTCAGTGACAGAGGTCAGTTGAACAATTTGAATATGTTAATAAATATATTCTTGTTTGCTGCCATTTATATGCAAACATATTTTCCCAGCACTGCAAAGTAGGCAGACAAAACTTAATTAAAGGTGCCAAGGTTTGTCATCCTGTTGTTTTTTGATAGGGACACTTATTTTCAATCAAGAAGGGTGAGTATAATATAGTATAAATATCTGAGTGTTTAAAAACTTAAAATAAACAAATACTTCCAGCAACAATTATATAGACACAGGGCCGGATTTACATAGCGGGAGCCCCTAGGCCCGCTGTCGATCCCCTCACTTTTATTCGCTTAAATGTCATCGGGACCAGAGCAATGGGGATTGGCGCAGGGGAAACGTAAAAAACTATGGTATCTCCTACACACCCCCAGTGTTTTTGAACCAATGTGGGTGTGGTTGGGCATCATGCCTGCCCCCTAAAATCCTCTCCACAAATCCAGGCCTGTATAGACAAAGAGCATGGATCTTACAGAGCTGGAAAATATTATAAGATGGTTTTGGTTTCTGGGACAGAAGCTGCATTATTATTGATGAATATAAACACTATAATGAATGTTGTAAATCAGCAATGTGGAAGGCAAAGAAAGGAAATGAAGAGTGCATTGTGGCTAAGGCTAAGACTAACCCCAAAACATTTTTTAAGGATATTAATAGTAAAAAGAGTGTTGCTCCCTTAAATAGCGGTACCAGTATGGCTGTAACAGATGCAGAAAAGGCAAATGTGCTAAATCAATTATTTTCTACAGTGTATACAATAGAGGAGTCAGTGTTCCCAGACCCACCTCATAGCCGCACTGTTGGTTCATCTTAATGTAGTCAGTGACTGACTCAGGATATGGTTCATAAAGTTTAACTTAAAATTAATGTGAACAAGGTGCCAGGGCCAGATGGAAGATGGAGAGCTTAGTTCAGTTTAGACCAGCCCTTATTTCAAATTTTCCCAGATTTGCTTTCATCTGGTATGGCACCTATGGATTGGAGAAAAGCTGATGTCATTCCAGTATTTAAAAAGGGATTACAATCTCAGCCTGGCAATTATAGGCCAGTAAATTTGACATCTGTGGTGGGCAAATTATTTGAAGGCTTGCTAAGGGATCACATTCAAAATGTTGTCCTTGAGAATGGCATTATGAGCAGCAATCAGCATGGCTTTATGAAGGATAGGTCATATCAGACAAATTTTATTGCTTTTTATAATGAGGTAAGAAAGATGCTGAGGGCAGTAGATGTGATCTATTTGGATTTTGCCAAAGAGTTT
Source organism: Xenopus petersii (assembly GCA_038501925.1). Lineage (NCBI taxonomy): Eukaryota > Metazoa > Chordata > Amphibia > Anura > Pipidae > Xenopus > Xenopus petersii. The sequence goes on from CM076682.1 coordinate 80,107,189, forward strand.
GAAATCATGCCCCACAAACGACTGCTTTCTAAACAAAAGGTCTGTTGGGCTTAATGAAGTTATTTGCACATGGATAGGAAATTGGCTACAGGATTGGGGACAAAGAGTGGTTGGTAATAGTACATTCTCTGCTTGGAATAAGGTTCTTAGTGGGGGTTCTTTAGGGCTCGGTATTGGGTCCACTTTTATTTAACTTACATAGTTAAATCGGGTTAAAAAAAAGACAATGTCCATCAAGTTTAACCCCTCTAAATGAAAACCCAGCATCCATACACACACCCCTCCATGCTTTCACATAAATATTATATACCCATATCTATACTAACTATTGAATTTAGTATCACCTTTCATATTATGTCTGTCCAAGCCACTCTTAAAGGCATTAACAGAATCAGCCATCACAACATCTCCCGGCAGTGCATTCCACAACCTCACTGTCCTCACTGTAAAGAACCACCTATGATGCTTCAAATGAAGGTTCTTTTCTTCTGGTTTGAAGGGGTGGCCTCTGGTACGGTGATCCTCTTTAATGGAAAAAAAGGTCCCCTTTGTTATTTGTTCATAAAACTTGTTCATGAATGACTTAGGGGAGGGTATTATAAGTAATGTATCAGTGTTTGCAGATGGCACAAAGCTATCCAGTCCAAGTAATTCCATCCAGGATGTGGCATCCTTGCAACAGGATCTCAACATCTCTGGGTCATTCTTCCACTTTATAGAGCACAGGTAAAGTCCCATCTAGAATATGCCTTACAGTTTTGGTCTCCTGTGCTCAAATAGGACATTACTGAGGGTACAAAGAAGGGCAACTAAGCTGGTAAAAGGAATGGCAAATTGTAGCTACGAGGAAACACTGGCCAAAATGGGGATGTTTACAACAGGTGCTTAAGGGGTGATATATATATATATATATATATATATATATATATATATATATATATATATATATATATATATTTATATATATATATAATCCTCCAATGAAGAAGCCGCACTCACAGGTCTTGTCCAAATGTATAAACCGTTTATTCGAGAAACTAACGTTTCGGCTGCATCTCAGCCTTTGTCAAAGTTACAAATTGCAATACAACCCTCCCTTAAATACCAGGAAGATGGCACAAGATCCCTGGTTCCCTCCCACTCTGACATGTTCCCCCTAATCAAGCTAATGTAATACATTCTAACTGAATCTAAGCAGCTGTCACTCGATATCTCCAACTGATACATTGATATAGCATATATTAGTTCTACACAGCATATGTTAGTTCCACTCTAGACCCAGTGACTTTCAGTAATGTGGCAATTCATAACAAAATATCTCTCAATCAATAAACCGGCAACATTGTGTCAAACACCAATAAGCCACAGTGTTAGTTACTTTTCATACCGTGTTAACAATGCTTCCGTTACAACGTGTTTCAAAGGGACAATTAAGAAAATAATACATCATTCTGTGAGTTTACCTCCACTCCAAGTGTCTATACCCCGCTATGGTGCCTGTCATACCCTCGTGACTCATATCCGTCGTTCCACATGTGTCGGTCCTTCTATTGAAAAATAGACAACATCCCTGCAACAATGGGCCTCCCAGGTGTTCTTTGGAGATCCTTGTGAATCTTTGGTAAAAGATAAAATACAGGTATGATAGGGTTATCAACTTGTAAAAACTTTCTCAATCTGCTTGTAATAATGCCATCTTCCTCACTAATCTTCAACAGACCATCTATCATCTGTTTCAAATTCTTCGTTGGATCCCCATCTAACATTCTATAATGCCATGTGTTTTGTAACTGGGACAATGCTTCACCCCTATATGCTTCCATGTCCATCACAAACGATGGCTCCACCCTTATCTGCTGGCTTAATAATAATGGATGTGTCACTCCTAAGACTCTGTAGGGCCTCACGCCCATGGGTAGCTGAACCACCAATGATGGCGTATAAAAGAGCAACTAACTTGAGGGACCAATTGGTCCATGCATTAAGTGAACCCGAAAAGAAACAAGGTACTTGGCTGAGTGGTACTAAAGGAATGTTCAGGTGTGGGATTTGTGTCAATTGTAACTTTGTGATGCTAACGGATAAATTCTATCACCCGATGACTAGCAGAGGGTTTGAGGTGACTGATTACATTAATTGTCAGTCAGACCATGTTGTGTATATGATGAAGTGTCCGTGTGGCAAAATATATATAGGTGAAACTACCAGATCCCTGAGTATCAGAATTGGCGAGCATAGAAGTGATGTGAGACTTGGGAAAAACACATCTCCTTTAGCAAGACACTTTATGGAAGCACATCACCAAGTGAATCAACTGAGGTTCATGGGTATAGAAAGAGTGAAAACATCAACTCGGGGAGGCAATAGAGAAATATTACTTAAATAGTGGGAATTGAAGTGGATATATAAGTTACAGCCCCTTTCCCCCAATGGACTTAATGAGGACAGGGAATTGTCCCTTTTCTTCTGATACTAATTGGACACAATAATTACCTTTGTAAACGAGAAGAGATAATAGAGATTGTTTCTTTTGAGAGTTCTATCTCTCAAAGATTTCCTTTTTAGGGTTAAAAGACCTCAGCCTGTGGTGAAATGAGTATATGTTGATTTTTGTCTTATGTTTTTAGTTATTTTTTTAATCTTATCTTTATGTCACTATTTTCACAGATCTTATGGGACAATATTGATGGAAATTATCACTTGAAGCTAATTTCTTCATGTGCAGATACAAACTTTCACAAATATGGCATGAATGTTTCACTATATGAGAAATATGGGCACTGTCACTTTAAATATATGACACTTGCATATACGTTTAGGTACAGATAGTTATATATAATTATTCGTGTATTTTTGTATTAATTAAGATGTTTATGGATATGGCTATCATGAATTATGGGATAGGAAGTGACAGGACATGTCACATGATTTAGAGCACATAGTCACTTTAATATGGTCACATGATTGGTCTATGAATTATAATATGAAATGAATTGCACATTACTCTCATTTAATATTGCACTTATGGATATGGCCATCATATGAATTATGGGACAGGAAATGACAGGACATGTCGCATAATTTTGAGCACATAGTCACTTTAATATGGTCACATGATTGGTCTATGAATTATAATATGATACTACTTGCACATTGCTCTCATTTTAATATTGCACTATAGCACTTTAAGCCATATGAATTATGTATTTTTCTATTTGCAAATAATATTGAACGTTTTTGTCCTGATCTGTTAATATTTTGGGTCGTTTTCTATTCTGTTTCCTGTTTGGAATTGTGTAAACAATAGCGTTACCCTTAGCTGTGGTTGCTTAGCAACAATGTAAACAGATGCGCATGCTTCCTGTTCAAATGCACGTAGTGTCAGTGAGAATATAGCGCCACGTCAACAAGTCAGATGATTCATCGGCGGAAGTGACGTAGGCGGAAGTGACGTCACATACCCGGAAGTATAGGAAGCGCGCGAACAAAGCACCCAGTTAGTGATTGAATAGAGTATTTATATCTCTACCAAACTCGGTAAGCATCAGAATCCCCTTGACAAAGGCCTTGGTGCCGAAACGTTGTGGCCATTCTCATTTTGCTGGTATGTGTATCCGCTCCTTGTTGATATCTTGCTTGCCATGTGGGTGGTTGATATTGTACACTGTTTTTAATATTGTATAAATTATGTCATGTGTTTTATGGCGTTGTTCATGTAAAAAAAAGTAAAACCAATTCTTTTTGAACCACTCATATTTTCCAAATTGTGTTTGTTTTGAGTGTGCGAACATATGGAAAAATCAGCTCTGTTCACACCCTATTGTAACAAGATGTATTTTATTGCTTACACTTTATTATAACAATATGTCTTTTATTGATTACTCTGTTTTTACTGAAGGTATCAATATGTCTGTACTATGTAGCAAAACCGACTGGACCAATCTGCTTCAGCATACACAATGTGTTTTTTGCTGCTGCGCTTTCTATGCAATACTGTGCGCTAATTACATTTAGGAAATTATTTACTGTTAACCCGCTAATTTAGTTTGATATTTGTTTTTATTTCACCTTTATATTAAGATACCATGTTATACATAGAGTGGCTTATGATATTCCTAATTTCATATAGATGACTTTTTGGGCACTCTATACCTTTTCATTTCACCTTAGTCCACTCCCCCTGACACTTGATGATGTCATCACTTATGTTTTCCTGCCAACCACCAGAAACACTGTCACAGTAGAGAGCTGTAAACTAATATTTGAGTTTTTTTTCTGTTTTTTATGCTTTTGAAAACTGGGCAGTGTTTGCAGAACCTGCCAAAACATAGCCAGCTTTCTGGGAAACTCTTTTACCCCAGGACTGCCCAGTACCTGGGAACTTTAGAATTTAAGTTCTTTAGACTCAACATTTAACACTCACTGACCCAGCAGTTTTGGTAGCAATATGGGAAGGACTCCTTATATAAAGTAACTTTTAATACAAGCACCTCCCACAAGCTTTCCCCAAAGCCATACCGCTATATCTACTAAAAATTCTGAAAACCAACTATCAGTACATCTATGAAGTTTCTCATTTATTCAGGTCATGATTTATAGTATTTAGTTCTTCCAACTATCAGTACCAATGGAGAAACATATCTTTAACATACTAAGGAATTGAACTAGCACAAACCCCTGCACAGATATACTGTATCTAGGGAATCATGTGAAACTACAAACAATCAGAGACAACCAAACTAAACCAAACAAAACTTTATTTCCTGGTTAGGTTGTATGTCACTCCTTAAGATGATAATTCCTCCCAAAATGTTGTATTTAATCTAACTAGCACATTTAAACTAAGCCACAAGTAATTATATAAATACTTACAGCAGGGGTGTCCAAACGAGGGCCAGATTTGGTGAGGTGAAAATGTGTGAGGGCCGACCATTCAGGCTGACATTCTTTGAACCATTAACATCATTTAAATCATTTAAACAAGGTATCGCTTAGCCGTAGAAGTAATATTTGGGCACATTAATGAAATGATCTGCCACTTGGTCTATACTGCTGCCTGTGTTAGTAATAGGCATGTACTGGCACATAGTGATGTGCTGCTCTCACATACTTCTTTAGTTTACATTACATCTATTAACACCTTCAGCCCTAAAGAATTTTGTGAAGTGGTGCGTCACTCTGTGCCAGTAAGTGTCTATTGCTAACACCGTCAGCACACAGGTAGCAGTATAGAGCAAGTGGCAGATCATTTCATTAATGTGCCCAAATATGAGTGGCAGATCATTTAACTAATGTTCCCAAATATTACTGCTACGGCTAGGCGATTCCTAATTTCACTGTGCTGGCGGGCCGCATTATTATTAATTTCATGATGGAGGCTGAGGGCCGCTGGAAATTTGAAAACGGGTTGCATTTGGCCTCCGGGACTGACTTTGGACATGCCGGACTTACAGGCTAGGGACCTGCTCAAATCAAAGTCCAGCGATATCACAAGGCAACTAACAGATATGAAAAAGGAATGTTCTCCCCCAAAACCACAGCCAAACACATCTCCAGGATATACAACATTCTGCTTAAGTCAGTACTACCAGCCAAAACTTATTTTACAGAACAGTTGCTCAAAGCCATAAGTGTAATTTCCCACCAGGCCAGATGTACCAATCATTGGGAGAATCGTCAAAAAATACGAATTCACTGGTATCTAACTCCAGAAAAGCTCCCCCAGTTATTCCTAGCTACAAGCTCTCTCTGCTGGAGGAATTGTGGAAATAAAGGAGACCATCTACACATCTGGTGGGGCTGCCCCAAGATTGTACAACTGTGGAGAGATGCCTATGAACTGTTATACCTGGTAACAGGCCTCAAACGCCAATTCACACCACAAATGGTCATATTGAAAAATTAGAGCTGGAGCAATTACCAAAACAAAATAGGCCTATTATTTTCCATATTTTCACAGCATCAAGACTATTATTGACATATTACCTGGGGTATATAGGCTGTAGATCAATGTCCAGAAAGTCTGGAGGACTGGATGCATTGCAGGAAGATGTCTTCATTGTCATCCAGGTCAGAGGCATTGTTGCATGGAGGAGGAAATGCAGGCAGCAGCAGGCAGCATATGGGGTCTCTGGGCGATCGCACCCTTGGGGCCGCTTGTCCCCTCATTCTGCTTGTTGCCTAGGGGGCTTCTTTAAAAGCCTCCACTCTGCTCCCCTGCATGAAAGTGTTGCAAATTGTAGGGGCAAATTTACTAAAGGGTGAAGTGGCTAAAGCTGGTGAAAATTCGCCATTGTGATGTCATTTCGGAACTTCGCCGATTTACTAATGGGTGCTGCGCTAGCAAAGAAGATAGACTCGCTTTGACAAAAGAGCGTTACTACGCAAATTCACTAACCTCTATCGCCAGTCTTGCCTTCGCCACCTCAGACCAGTCGAAGTGCAATAGGACTTGGTCCAAAAAAAGTTGAAATTTTTTCTAAGTCCCAAAAAATGCTGGCGTCTTTTCCTTTTTACTGGGTGATAGGTACACCGTATGCAAATTAGCCAAGGCTAGCGTAACTTCAAACGGCTGATCGTATTTTCGTTAGCGCAACTTCACAATCATTCTGTACCCTGTGCGCAACTTCGGATCTTCATGAATTAGAGTTATCCATGCAAATTTACACCCGGAAAAGTGTTGCGATGTGCGCAAAGCCATCGCTGGCAAATTTTCGCAGGTAAGTAAATTTGCCCCGTAGAATCTACGTTGTCGCACTAAGGTACTTTTATCCACAGAATGTAGATTCTAAATTCTGTGGCACTTAAAGGGTTAGCCCCACAAACCCACAGTATTTCTTTAACCACTAGCTACTGGGTAAAAAACTACTGTATGTCCTTCTAAATATAAAATTAATACAAAAAGTGCATTACAAATTCAACAACTCACCAGGGGTTATTTATGAACACTGGGCAAATTTGCACCTGGGCAGTAACCTATAGCAACCAATCAGACTCATGATTTCATTGTTCTACCGGCAGTTGGCTGAGAAAAGTTAATCACTGATTGGTTGCTATGGGATACTGCCAAGGTGCAAATTTGCCCAGTGTTTATAAATGAGCCCCAGTGTCCTAAAAATTTGAAACAGATTCTCAATAACTTATTGTTTTTGTACCCAAAACTGCTATATCTTTGATATATTTAAGCAGAAAATTTATGAAAAATGTATCAGGAAAAAACTATCCTTTGCTTGTAACAGCAAAAATCAATAAACTGCATTGAAGTCAACTGGCATTTTGTTTCATAAGCCAAAAATACACTGGAATAATTTCTGTTATGGTTTTGTGGATTAGTTTATGCAAATACAAGGTACTGGCATATTTTGTCTATTGTTGATTAAATATACATTTAACAATGAGACTCAAAAGTATTTAATCTAAATAAAGCAAGTATGTTGTATGCACAATATTTAAGCAAATTGGTGAACAAGGCTTATATCGGCATAAGGTGAAGTAAAACAATGAGAATGAAAAAGACTATTCTGAAGAAAATAAATTGGGTGGTTTAGTAAGAATTTGTACTTAATGTATATGAGTCCCTTTTCAAACAGTTTTGTTATTCGTAAAATATAGAGCTCAGATCTGTCCAATATATTTAACACCAACTAAAGTGCACACTTACTGTATATATTTATTTATTTTCAGACATATTGTGTGTCAAAAAAGGAAAGCAAACCTCATGTATAAAATATACTTCTGCAATAAAATAGTCTGAGCAACTACTTAAAAGTTTGTCCATTAATACACGGCAAAATATACAATTCTGTGAAAGAATGGCAGACGCAATGCACCTTCAGATTCTATGCACTTTTTATAGCAAGATGAAATGTAAGTTATCAAAGTTTTATTTTGAAATAGGTTTCAAGTGTTCAATTCTTTCCAGCAAATATATTTTTTCTCATTGTGAAAATACAATGTAGCTTCAACTATATCAAAATCACAACTAAATTCAAATTTTTTTCATGGTAATACACTTGTCTATTGACAAGATTTTCCCTTCAAAATTATGTACTGCAAGTTTTTAAAACAGAAATTGATATTATTGCAGTTTAAGTACTCTATGGGGCAGATTTACTATGGGTCGAATATCGAGGGTTAATTAACCCTCGATATTCGACTAGGATTTAGAGCAGAAAATTCGATCGAATGATCGAAGGATTATTCATTCGATCGAACGATTAAATCCTTCGAATCGAACGATTCGAAGGATTTTAATCCAACGATCGAATGAATATCCTTTGATCAAAAAAACTTAGGCAAGCCTATGGGGACCTTCCCCATAGGCTAACATTGACTTCGGTAGCTTTTATCTGCCGAACTAGGGGGTCGAAGTTTTTTTAAAGAGACAGTACTTCGACTATAGAATGGTCGAATAGTCGAACGATTTTTAGTTTGAATCCTTCGATAGTCGTAGTCGAAGGTCGAAGTAGCCCATTCGATGGTCGAAGTAGCCCAAAAAAAACTTCGAAATTCGAAGTTTTTTAACTTCGAATCCTTCACTCGAAGTTAGTGAATCGGCCCCTATATGTTTCTCTCACCATATTTTACCATAAATGTATATAAATGTTAGTGTCACACATAAACACACAAGTGTGCACTTATCTATACAACTTTACTTTTCCTTCATTATAGTCTCTTCACAATCACTTTTTTTTTTTTTAAATAGGCTTTGGTCTGGGCAGTCTCCCCTTAAAAAGCCGCATATGCAGGTGGCGGGGGAGGATCTAGTCCACAGACTGAAACCAAGGTTTTATATTTTGATCACAGATAAAAGTGTTAGGGACCGCCGTATGGGGTTTACCTTGACGTGGTATGGCGGCTTAACCATTTTATGATCATAACTTTGTAACAAAAAACCCTGTTTTTCTTTTTTTAGACAGGGAATTATTGTATTTAAATATTTTCTTATATGGCCTTAGGAGTGCACCCACAACCCTCCTCTTGCTCCCATGGTTGGCACTTACATGTTTAAACGCTTGGTCCAAGATATGTAAAATAACGTTGAAATGTTGCAAAAAGGTCCCTAAACATGGCACTTTGAGCAGTAGAGTAACTAGATGTTACAGGGCCCCAGAGTAAATTCAGTTCAGGACCACAAAATCAATTCTACCAACATATATTGAAATTGCTTATGACCTCTCTGGTCCCACAGGGTCTGTTTCCTCTGTAGTTACATACCTAGCCCAGATAGCTCCTTAGATATACAGGGGGTGGTTGGGGAGGGTTCCAATCCAACTGGTTGATGTTCAAGGCAAGCGGTTAGTGATGGGCGAATTTATTCGCCTGGCGCGTATTTGCGGCGGACTCTCACGATTCGCTGCCTAAAGATTTGCAAAACCGCCGTGAAAATTCGCCAGAAAAAATTCTCCAGCGTAAAAAAACGGACGCTGGCGTCAAAAATTAGACACCGTCGCCGTTTTGTGAATTTTTCGCCTTTCGAGAATTTTTCAGCAAAGTGAAACGCCCCAAATTCTCCCATCACTACAAGCGGTACATAATAATGAGGTTTTTTTTTTTATTTGTGTATCTTTTCCCAGCAGAAAAAATGCACAGCAAAACCTTGTGCAGATTTGTGAAATTCAGCAAATTTCACTGAAAAACAACTGCAAAGGCAAAAAACCCAAGCAACTTACACCAGTAATCCAGCACTAAAGTGCAAGACTTAACATTTACAGACATTTAAGGGAGATGTAACAAAATAATTGGGCCACCAATGACTGCAGGTCTGAAAGCAGACATCATAGAATGTCCAATGATATTCTGAGCTAACTACTTATTGAAACACATTCATAATTCTGAGTGGCCCTAAATATAAAAGAAACCAAAACATCATCCTGTTTTTTTAGACACATTTAAGTAATGAATTCTATAAAAGGCTAAATAATGTGATAACTACAATTTCAAGAGCACATTATCATGATTTTCAAAATGTATCTTGCACTAAGAAAGATAACAAAAAATGGGATTTCAGCCTCCAAAACGAGAAACTGACAGAATTTTAACAATTCCTTCATAATTGGAAACGAACAGACTTGATGATGATCCACTTTTAAAGAGACCAAAGCTATTGTTCTACAGAGAGCTGCAGGAAGAAATAAAAAGTCCTACACCACAAAGCAAAAAAAAAAAAAAAATAATAATAATTATAACCAAAAGGCATCTGATTCAAAGAAAATTGAACTGGCCCTTGGAGAAACTAATCTAATCCAATTTCTGCACAAGCATTTTACTTACCTTGCAGTTATCGACACTTGTGCAAAGAGACAGTTCTATGACTATAAAATGGCTATAAAAAATGGCTGGCCTGTCCACACTAAGGGGGTTATTGATCAAAGTCCAAATTTCTCTCAATATTTTCTGCTACAAACTCAGATAAAATCCGCTCTGGTTTTTTGCGCTTATTTATTATTACATTTTCCCGAAAATTTGCTTTGCAGGAAGAAAAAAACAGGTTTTCACAATTTTTTCAGATTCTTCATCTGATTTTCACGATTTTTTCAGATTTTTCACCCGAAAACTCCTCTTTCACCAGATAACTTTGGGGTATTGCACAAGAACCAGAGCACATCAAAAAATCATTGGGACTTCTCCCACTGACTTATATGCAACCTCAACAGGTCTGAGATGACGGATTTTCTGATTCAGACTTTTCCATTCATGAATTCAGAAAAATGTGTGATTTTTTAAAAGTTCGATTTTATAAAAAAAACACAATTATTTGTGATTCAGAGTTTAGTAAATAACTCCCTAAATTATATTATGACAGTTATTTCCAAAGTCATCCTAGTTGCCTCACAAGGAAACTTCAGGCGTCTTCGGAAAGCTGAATCGATCCAAGTGCCACCCTGCCGGTGATTTACATTGTAGCCAGTGGGAAAGCATTTCAGGGAGATTAGTCGTCCAAAGGAGGAGATTTGTTGCCGGGTGACTAATCTCCCCGAATTGCTACGTGTGCCACCACCCATAAATGACAGTTCACGCATAGTTCTCAATAAAAGCAACATAGTAACAGCCTTTCTGATGAAGAAAATTGTCCATCTCAATGGATTCAAAGTCCCACTTTGATAAATTAATCCAAGATAAGCAAATTAAAATTTCACTCATTTCCAGTGCTCTCTCTGAAGAAGCTCCCTCTCCAATCTTTATGGCAGCAATTAGTAGCCAGACCTTGTTACCAAGGAACTTACCTTTTTGAATAAATTTCCTCAACTGTCCAGCAACAAAAAACAGTGCATGCACTGTGAGTTCCCCAACTCAGCTTTTTATTTCTCCCATAACAGGGCAGAAAGCAGTCACTCTTGAGCCACGCCTTTTAACTTCTGGTGAGGCTAATCAGAACTCACAGCTGAGCAGAGCTTCATTTTCACAGCCTTCTGTGCTGCCTCGTAAAGGATTCTGGGAGGTATATACTTTCCGTCTATGGAGTTTTAACGAGTGAAGGAAAAACTTGCACTCGTTTACAATATTTAATTCATAGAATTATAGTACTTCATTTACTCCGATATACATGAAAGGAACTGCCAGTGCAACCAGGTTAGCTGAAAAGAATATGAATAGTTGATTGCAAAAGAGGACAGATCCAAATAGATTAGTGGGCAGCTGTGGGTAAATATAAAGTAAATGAGAAAAGTGAATGTAAAGCTTTTGAAAAACCATAATAGATGTGCTGATTAGTAAAGGGAAGATGAAAGCTGGGTTTATAAAAGCAATCATTTGTTTAGACAAAGATAATCGCATCTAAAGACATTTGTTGTATGATAGTACCTCTTTATTTTAAAATATTTGCCATATTAAACTACATGAATGAAGTAGATTAATAAATAGATTTACTTTTAAATGTATTATTAGCATGTCATTAGTACAGGTATGGGATCCATTACCCGGAAACCTGTTATCCTGAAAACTCTGAATAACAGGAAGGCCATCTCCCATAGAGTCAATTTAAATACGTATTCCCTAGTGGAGCTTGCAATCTAAATTCATATTACAGGTATGGTATCCATTATACAGAAAACTCCAAATTGAAATTGAAAAAAGATGCACGTCCATCAAGTTCAACCTTTTAACTTTTTTTAAAAGTCCAATTTGCCTCAGAGGGGGGAAACCATTTTTTGACTCCAGTGGCAGTCGGACTAGTCCCTGGATCAACTTGTACTATGAGCTATCTTACATAACCCTGTATTCCCTCACTTGCTAAAAAGCCATCCAATTCCTTCTTAAAGCTATCTAATGTATCAGCCAGTACGACTGATTCAGGGAGAAAATTCCACATCTTCACAATTCTCACTGTAAAAAAACCCTTCTGAATATTTAGGCAGGACCTCTTTTCTTCTAATCAGAATGGGTGCCCTTGTGTCAGATGGAAAGACATACTGGTAAATAAAGAATTAGAGAGATTATTATATGATCCCCTTTTATATTTATACATAGTTATCATATCACCCCTTAAATGCCTCTTAAGGTATGAAGATCCAAATATGGAATGATCTGTTATTCGGAAAACCTCAGGTCCTGAACATTCTGGATAACAGGTCTCACACCTGTACAGTCACACAAGCTATGGTCAATTTTATTAGAAGCCAATTAACTTGACAAATTTTTGGAGTGTGGCAGGAAACCAGGGTACCTGAAAAATATGAGAAAACCCATATAAAAAACACAAACTCCTTGCAGATTCCACAGATAGGCATGAGCAAGATTCATAAACTAAAATTCAGATAAATAGCACCAAATTAACAATTCATTAGTATAACATAGATCTTCTTGACAAAACAAATTATGTTCAGCAAATAACTGCAATAACTGCACATGCGTCTTCAGTAATACAATTTGAGATTATGGAATCTCATATTATAACATAAGTTACACTTAGCTCACATTAACCAGCACAGTATTGGCACACAATTGAAAATTCCAAATTCCTCCCTGATCACCAGAGGTAAGATAGTTAAACCATTCTGAAAAAGCAATTGAGAGCACTCCATCATCGATTCATAATGGCACCCAGATACTTAGCTTCAACACGCTTTCATCGGTATGTAAATCAATCAAGACCTAGCCAATATAACTGATTTATTGGGCAAAGATTTACCCATCCATTAACAATGGGTTAGGAACATCTTATGGAGATCAGAAATGGCACCCAGACTAATTTGCCAAAGCATATTTTTATGCTCCTATAACTAGAGCATCTTCTAAATGGAATACTAAAGTTTCTGGTTACATTTTATTTCAAGGCCCACTAGTGGAAGATTTGTGAAATATTACACAAACAATATGCATACAAAGAAAAAGGTGAAAAATACGGTAAGGTAGCAAATTAAATGGTGGACAATATAGACATATACCTAAATCATAACATATGTCCTTATTCTTGAACTCAACATCACATGAATTATACTAGGACTCGTGATACTAACCCTTTTGAACTAACAAAGAAATATTAAGAGCTTAATATGTTACAATAAAACTGTGTTTAATCTTTAATAGAATTCTAATGCAAGTGTTTCAACTTGTTTTGGTGGGAAACTTTCTCTACACCCAACAAAAACTATTTTAATATAGTCTAATGCTTGATAACACTGGAAATAAATATTCATGGGCTGTCCAGACTTTCCTTTTTAACATTGTTTATATTCTCTAATAACACTGATTATTTGAATGTCTGTATCTTACCCATATACCTTGCAACTTGTAACGTTGTAAAGGTGTGATACTTTTGATGTCAAAGATCTGTTTCTTCTCACCCACAAAAATTACACTTATGGATAGGGAACAGATCTCACATGTGCCACATGTGAGGTCCATTGAAAACTACATTAGACTTTTAAACATTGCAACAAACCATTTTTTTTTTCAAATTAGGAACTTTCTGAGCTAATCGAGCAGTCTGCCACCAAGAAATTACATGTGAGATCCATTGAAAACTACAGTAGACTTTTAAACATTGCAACAAACCAAGTGTTTTTTTTTTTCAAATCAGGGACTTTCTAAGCTAATTGAGGAGTCTTTCACCAAGAAATTTCTTCAAGACCTCTTCTAGAGGATACTCTAATGTTTGACCATTCTCTCTTTCTCGCCTTAGGCCAGTTGCTAATATACTGTATAATGAATGTTTAATAGAGCTAACATTAAACATGTTGCCATATGAATGTATTTCTTTGGATAGCCCCTTACTAAGAATATTGATGATAGATCTCTAGCAAAACAGTCACTTGCTATCTCCAAAAACAGTTTTAATAATACAGTGGATCTGACCCATTGGGATACCAAACAAGAGAACTAGGGTGCCTAGGTGAATATGATAATTTTTAGTATTTTTTTGTATATACTTTATTTATCCAAAAAAGGCATTTTCTTGCACAATAGGTAGTCTTAGAGAAATGGAATAGCATCCAAAGAACTGCTAACAAATTGTTAGTATCCTATCATACTGCAAAAACATACTGTATATTATTCACAATACCATCTTTTGTGCTTTTTATATGTTTTATATGTTGCTAATATGCAAAGGTATAGATTCCTGTTATTGAATGTATTTTATTCAGATACCTATTTATGCATTCCCTTCATATCTTGGCCACTTTTATAATGTAAAAATAGAAGTATTACAATAATTGACGTATTACATTAATGCCTTTGACATTCAGAAGTAGGAAACCTAAAATAACACAAAACAGTTACAGAAATAACAAACAAAGTAAGAAGAAAGCGCTCAGTCATTCCCTGATACTTATGACATTGAACAGTGAACGCTGGTAGTATTGAATCTGAATAATCCTTAGTGCTGTATTAAAAGTTGAAACCATAGAAAGGCTCCTAGTCCATTTGAGATTCATTACCCAAGGGGACCAAATTTAAAGAAATAAGTCTTGTTTTCTGTGAGCAAAACTCACATGATGCATGATGAGTCCCGTTTCTGCCCACCACTCCATGATAGTGGGAGGTGTAGTGGTTTGCCAGTGCCAAGTTATCATTAATCTGGCAGCACTAAGACGATATCCGGTAAGCAACTTTTTGTGTTTAGAAGCCGAGCCAGGTAACATAGAGAGTAGACCCACAAATGGACCAGATAGCAAATTCATACCAGTGAGTTTATTAATTGTTTGGAAGATAGTTATCCAGAATGGTTTAAGGATTTTGCAATGCCACCATATACAGTATGTTTCAGTGAACTAACATCTCCAGCATAGTTTGGATACTAATGGATATATTTTATGCAAAATTTCTGGACGTTTATAGCATCTAGATATAATTTTATCATTAGTTTCTTGCGTTTTACAAGCTATAGAAAACTTCGATTTAGGATGAAACATGAGTTCCATTGTTCTTTTGTGAATTCAGATTAGTATATTTAGGTAGTAGCAGTATACCTGTATATCATATACAACAGTCATATATATCATATGTGATGATTATGTAGTAGCAGTTTTTTTTTGGGTCTGCTAATTTATATAATATAGAAATCAAGTGTCTGGCTGGTGTCTTTAGTACACCGAGTTCTTCAAAAGGGGTAAGGGAGATATGTCTCAATTTTTTTATTTTGGGGGGCAATTATCCAATGACACAGTTGAGCATATTTAAACTGGGTTAGAAGTGAATCGGGTTCACCTGGGCAAATGGTTGACAATGGTAGTAGAGCATTGTTTTCTAGAACTTGTGTGCAGATTAAGCTTACATTATGCCTTCTCCCAAGAAGCACACATCATACCTGGGATAAAATTTGAGTTAATTAATCTCTCCACCTACAGCCCTAACAAAGCTGAATTGACTGCACTAAATAAAGGACTGAACTTTGTACCTACCTATACTGCATCCCTCTTTTCATTGCATATCGATCTGTTTAAATTTGTGAGAACATTGAAAATGAAAGCTTATTTTTGTGATAAACCGAATGTTAATCCTAGTGATCAATCATTGTTGGCATTTAAAAACAAATTGGGTAATAAAAGTAATTTTGTTCCAGCAGGTAATTATCAAGCTATTGAAGCTTTTGAAATGGTTGTGAAATTGAATAAGGTTTTACAAAGAAAGCCTAAATAACATCTTAATAATGCAAATGCAAATTTCAAAAGTAAAAGTAGTAATCTCTGCTGTATGCTGGCAAATGCATGGAGACCTAGAATTAATTGCATGCTCTAAAAAATATGATATAATTGGTATCACTGAGACCTGGTGGGATGAAACATGTGACTGGATTGTGAATTTAAATGGTTACACCCTTTTTAGGAGGGACAGAGGGATTAAAAAGGGTGGAGGAGTGTATTTGTATGTAAAGCCTGAATTAAAGCCATGCACTAAAGAAATAACAATAGCTGGCACTGGTGAGGGTGTAGAATCACTTTGAGTAGAGATTTTGACTGGGCAAAAGGTAACAAAAGAATTATCATTGGTGTATGCTATAAACCACCTGGTATAAGTGTCGAGTATGAAGCCCAGCTACTCTTGCAGATACAAGCGGCTTCACAGCTGAGTCAAGTTGTTGCTATGGGTGACTTCAATTATCCAGATATTGACTGGGGTAATGGGGTTGCGAAGACAGAAAAATCTAGTAGGTTTGTAAATATTCTGAATGACAACTTTTTATTCCAGTTCGTTCAAGAACCCACTAGGAATAACTCTTTTTTGGACCTTGTAATAACTAACAATTTCTACATACATACATATGAAGAAATTCAAAAGAGACTAGAACATGTTAATATTAACAAAGGTCCGGGGCCAGATGGTATTCATCCCAGGGTAATTAGCGAGCGTAGCTCTGTGATTGCCAAACCTCTTTACTTAATTTTTCAGGATTCATTGAGATCTGGCATAGTGCCGAGAGAATGGCGAATGTGGTGCCTCTATTCAAAAAATGATCCCTTTCACAGCCTCAAAACTATAGGCCAGTTAGTCTGACGTCAGTGGTAGGAACGCTTTTCGAAGGGTTAATAAAGGATAAGATACTGGACTTCATAGCAAATCATAATACTATGAGTTTGTGCCAGCATGTTTTTATGCGTAATAGATCTTGATAGACTAACTTAATTTCTTTTTATGAGAGGATAAGTAAAGACCTCAATTCTGGGATGGCAGTGGATATGATTTACTTAGACTTTGCGAAAGCATTTGATACAGTGCCACACAAAAGGTTACTGGTTAAATTAAGGAATGTTGGCCTGGAACATAGTATTTGTACCTGGATAGAGAACTGGCTAAAAGATAGACTACAAAGAGTGGTGGTAAATGGAACATTTTCTAATTGGACCAGTGTTGTTAGTTACATAGTTACATAGTTACATAGTTAAATTGGGTTGAAAAAAGACAAAGTCCATCAAGTTCAACCCCTCCAAATGAAAACCCATCATCCATACACACACCCCTCCCTACTTTTAATTAAAATTCTTTATACCCATACCTATACTAACTATAGAGTTTAGTATCACAATAGCCTTGGATATTATGTCTGTCCAAAAAATCATCCAAGCCATTCTTAAAGGCATTAACTGAATCAGCCATCACAACATCACCCGGCAGTGCATTCCACAACCTCACTGTCCTGACTGTGAAGAACCCTCTACGTTGCTTCAAATGAAAGTTCTTTTCTTCTAGTCTAAAGGGGTGGCCTCTGGTACGGTGATCCACTTTATGGGTAAAAAGGTCCCCTGCCATTTGTCTATAATGTCCTCTAATGTACTTGTAAAGTGTAATCATGTCCCCTCGCAAGCGCCTTTTTTCCAGAGAAAACAACCCCAACCTTGACAGTCTACCCTCATAATTTAAGTCTTCCGTCCCTCTAACCAATTTAGTTGCACGTCTCTGCACTCTCTCCAGCTCATTTATATCCCTCTTAAGGACTGGAGTCCAAAACTGAACTGCATACTCCAGATGAGGCCTCACCAAGGACCTATAAAGAGGCATAATTATGTTTTCATCCCTTGAGTTAATGCCCTTTTTTATGCAAGACAGAACTTTATTTGCTTTAGTAGCCACAGAATGACACTGCCCAGAATTAGACAACGTGTTATCTACATAGACCCCTAGATCCTTTTCATTTAAGGAAACTCCCAACACACTGCCATTTAGTGTATAACTTGCATTTATATTATTTTTGCCAAAGTGCATAACCTTGCATTTATCAACGTTGAACCTCATTTTCCAGTTTGCTGCCCAGTTTTCCAGTTTAGACAGATCACTTTGCAAAGTGGCAGCATCCTGCATGGAACCTATAGTTCTGCACAATTTAGTATCATCTGCAAAAATAGAAACAGTACTTTCAATGCCCACCTCCAGGTCATTAATAATCAAGTTGAAAAGCAAGGGACCTAGTACAGAGCCCTGCGGTACTCCACTAATAACACTGGTCCAATTAGAAAATGTTCCATTTACCACCACTCTTTGTAGTCTATCTTTTAGCCAGTTCTCTATCCAGGTACAAATACTATGTTCCAGGCCAACATTCCTTAATTTAACCAGTAACCTTTTGTGTGGCACTGTATCAAATGCTTTAGCAAAGTCTAAGTAAATCACATCCACTGCCATCCCAGAATCGAGGTCTCTACTTACATTCTCGTAAAAAGAAATTAAGTTAGTCTGGCAAGATCTATTACGCATAAAACCATGCTGGCACAAACTCATAGTATTATGATTTGCTATGAAGTCCAGTATCTTATCCTTTATTAACCCTTCGAAAAGCTTTCCTAATACTGACGTCAGACTAACTGGCCTATAGTTTTGAGGCTGAGAACGGGATCCTTTTTTGAATAGAGGCACCACATTAGCAATTCGCCAGTCTCTCGGCACAATGCCAGATCTCAATGAATCCTGAAAAATTAAGTAAAGAGGTTTGGCAATCACAGAGCTAAGCTCGCTAATTACCCTGGGATGAATACCATCTGGCCCTGGACCTTTGTTAATCTTAACATGTTCAAGTCTCTTTTGAATTTCTTCATGTGTGAACCATGCATCATTAGTTGTATTACTATAATTGGGAGTGTTAAGAAGGAAACCTTCACTTACTGGTTCTTCATTTGTGTACACAGATGAAAAATACGAGTTCAGAATCTGCGCTTTTATTTTGTTTTCATCAACCAGCTGACCCCCCTCTGATAGTAAGGGTCCCACCCCTTCCTGCTTCATTTTTTTACTATTGACATATTTAAAAAATAATTTTGGATTTTTTTTACTGCTTGCTGCAATATCCTTTTCTATAGCAATTTTAGCTTGCCTTATAGCTTCTTTGCATGATTTATTGGCCTCCTTGTACCTTATAAATGTTTCGGCTGTACCAGCTAACTTGAAAGCCTTAAAAGCACGTCTTTTCTTACCCACCTCAACACCAACGCTTCTATTGAACCAAAAAGGTTTTGCTTTGCAACGACGTTCCTTGCTTACAAGTGGAATATACTGACAAGTATATTTATTAAGCAGCATTTTAAAGACTTCCCATTTTTGTTCTGTGTTTAACCCTGTGAAAAGCATTTCCCACTTAATATGTTGCAGAGATGCCCTTATACTGTCAAAGTTTGCACGTCTGAAATTTAGTGTTTTAGTTACTCCCTTATAGAATTGCTTCTGCAACAGAATCTCAAAGGAGACCATGTTATGATCACTATTCCCTAAATGCTCACCCACACAAATGTTAGAGATGAGTTCAGTATTGTTAGTTATTACAAGGTCCAAAAGAGAGTTATTCCTAGTAGGTTCTTGAACGAGCTGGAATAAAAAGTTGTCATTCAGCATATTTACAAACCTACTAGCTTTTTCTGTCTTAGCAACCCCATTACCCCAGTCAATGTCTGGATAATTGAAGTCACCCATAGCAACAACTTGACCCAGCTGTGAAGCCGCTTGTATCTGCAAGAGTAGCTCGGATTCATACTCGACACTTATACGAGGTGGTTTATAGCATACACCAATGATAATTCTTTTTGATACCTTTTGCCCAGTCGAAATCTCTACCCAGAGTGATTCTACACCCTCACCAGTGCCAGCTATTTTTATTTCTTTAGCGCATGGCTTTAATTCAGGCTTTACATACAAACACACTCCTCCACCCTTTTTAATCCCTCTATCCCTCCTAAAAAGGGTGTAACCATTTAAATTCACAATCCAGTCACATGTTTCATCCCACCAGGTCTCAGTGATACCAATTATATCATAATTTTTAGAGCATGCAATTAATTCTAGGTCTCCCATTTTACCTGACAAACTCCGTGCATTTGCCAGCATACAGCGGAGGTTATTACTTTTACTTTTGAAATGTGCATTACTTGGTAAAGAATTATACGTTAAGTTAGTATTATTCTGTTTTCCTTGTAACAGAGGGACCTCCTTAGCTGGTAAACTGTATGCCCCCCTCACTCCTCCCCCATGAACCCTTACTAACCCCACTGCCCCGTCTACACTAGCTTCCCCATAATCCTTTCTCTCACCCACCCCCCCCTTGCCTAGTTTAAACACTCCTCCAACCTCTTAGCCATTCTTTCCCCTAGCACCGCGGACCCCCTTCCATTGAGGTGCAAACCGTCACGGCTGTATAAGTTGTACCCCAACGAAAAGTCAGCCCAGTGCTCTATGAACCCAAACCCTTCCTTCCTGCACCAAGACTTTAGCCACGCATTAAGCTCCCTAAGCTCCCGCTGTTTTCCTAAACTTGCACGTGGCACAGGCAAAATTTCAGAAAAGATTACATTGGAAGACCTTTCCTTGATCTTAGAGCCTAGATCCCTGAAATCATTCTTTAAGGTCTTCCATCTACCATTTATTTTGTCATTAGTACCGATATGTACTAAGACAGCTGGGTCGTGCCCAGCCCCACCCAATAATTTGTCTATCCGATCAACCACATGCTGAACCCTGGCACCAGGTAGACAGCAAACTGTTCAGTTGTAGCGATCCGGACGACAAATTACCCTATCCACTTTCCTAATAATTGAGTCCCCTACAACCACAATCTGCTTAGGCCTGACTCTACTCTCCCCCCCACCACTACTAGAGAAACTGGTCTCCCGGCTGTTAGAGAGATCAGCCCCATCTAGAATTGCCAATCCAGAGTTCATACTCCCATCATCTTCACACAATCTGGCAAATTTGTTGCGATGTATAATCTCCGGATCAGCCTCCATTTTCCTTTTGCCCACCTTAGATTTTCTAACTGTCACCCAGCTAGCTGCCTCAACATCCTGCTGCTGTTCTGTTCCCCCCAAACTATCTGACCCCGCTAGGTCCTGCTCAGTGAGCAAAAGACTCCTTTCAAGATTGTCAATCGACCGCAGTGTTGCAATTTGTTGCTCTAGTGCTCTAACTTGAGCCTCCAAAGTGGCAATTTGCTCACAACCACCACAGAGGTAAGCATTTTGGATCTCTTGTTCCAAATCTGCATACATATGGCAGACTGTGCACTGAGTCAGACCTTCAATCTTGCTAGCACTCATTATCCCAGTTACAGATCAAAACAGGAAAAAATATAAATAAATATATAAAATAAAAATGAGGGTTTAGAACAAAACTTTTGACCTAGTTTGAACCTCCTTTAGTTTTCAACTCCGGTGTTTGTAACTCCACTTACAGAACCCCCACTTAACTCCGGTGTTTGTAACTCCACTTACAGATCCCCCACTTAACTCCGGTGTTTGTAACTCCACTTACAGATCCCCCACTTAACGAGCAAACACTTAAGAGAAGCTAACACTAGAGCAAGCTCCACTGGAGTCCCAGGGGTTCTATTTATACAGTCTGTTCAGGTGCAACTAATCAAACCCCACCCCCTCAAACGGAGGGAAAACTGCAAAGTAAAGCAGGTTGTGACAAACTTGCTGTAAGCACACTAGCACACCAAACTTTGCTGTTTAGCACCCAAGACAGAAAAAAAAAAAACCTTTTAAAAAAAAAAAAAAAATTAAACCACAGTAGTTAAATATAAACCTTAATATAAAAAAGCAGTTAAGAAATACTTATCCTTTTCAGATGATTTGTTTGCTTTAAGTTGCTTTAAACCTGTCAGCAGCCTGATTCAAACAGACTCACTGGAGTCCCAGGGGTTCTATTTATACAGTCTGTTCAGGTGCAACTAATCAAACCCCACCCCCTCAAACGGAGGGAAAACTGCAAAGTAAAGCAGGTTGTGACAAACTTGCTGTAAGCACACTAGCACACCAAACTTTGCTGTTTAGCACCCAAGACAGAAAAAAAAAAACCTTTTAAAAAAAAAAAAAAATTAAACCACAGTAGTTAAATATAAACCTTAATATAAAAAAGCAGTTAAGAAATACTTATCCTTTTCAGATGATTAGTGGAGTACCGCAGGGCTCTGTACTAGGTCCCTTGCTTTTTAACTTGTTTATTAATGACCTGGAGGTGGGAATTGAAAGTACTGTTTCTATTTTTGCAGATGATACTAAATTTTGCAGAACTACAGATGCAGCCACTTTGGTTTGTCTGTTTGACACAGAATAACTAAACACAGATATCCCATTTAATTCATTTAACACAGAAAACTGCGTCACAACATCCCATCTAATTACAGCATTCACCATTGTGAACAATGGAGCTTTGGTATGCTAATGAAAAGGTTAAATGCATTAAATGAGTTAAGATGACTTAAGATAACACAGTTTCTTTAATTACCCCTGAGTCATGACGCATTTAACTCACAAATCCAAGTGGCTTCATCTGTATAGGTTCCATGCAGGATGCTGCCACTTTGCAGAGTGATTTGTCTAAACTGCAAAACTGGGTAGCAACCTGGAAAATGAGGTTCAATGTTGATAAATGCAAGCTTATGCACAAAAATAATATAAATGCAAGTTATACACTAAATGGCAGTGTGTTGAGAGTTTCCTTAAATGAGAAGTATCTAGGGGTCTTTGTAGATAACACGTTGTCTAATTCTGGGCAGTGTCATTCTGTGGCTACTTAAGCAAATAAAGTTCTGTCTTGCATAAAGAAGGGCATTAACTCAAGGGATAAAAATATAATTATGCCTCTTTATAGGTCCCTGGTAAGGCCTCATCTGGAGTATGCAGTGCAGTTTTGGACTCCAGTCCTTAAGAGGGATATAAATGAGCTGGAAAGAGTGCAGAGACGTGCAACTAAATTGGTTAGAGGGATGGAATACTTATGAGGGTAGATTGTCAAGATTGGGGTTGTTTTCTCTGGAAAAAAGGCACTTGCGAGGGGACATGATTACACTTTACAAGTACATTAGAGGACATTATAGATAAATAGCAGGGGATCTTTTTACCCATAAAGTGGATCACCAAACCAGAGGCCACCCCTTTAGACTAGAAGAAAAGAACTTTCATTTGAAGCAACATAGGGGGTTCTTCACAGTCAGGACAGTGAGGTTGTGGAATGCACTGCCGGGTGATGTTGTGATGGCTGATTCACATAGACATAATATCAAAGGCTATTGTTATACTAAGCTCTATAGTTAGTATAGGTATGGGTATATAGAATTTAATTAAAAGTAGGGAGGGGTGTGTGTATGGATGCTGGGTTTTCATTTGGAGGGATTGAACTTGATGGACTTTGTCTTTTTTCAACCCAATTTAACTATGTAACTATGCAACTATCTATGGATGAAAGAATGGCATTGAAAACTTTACAAACCAGCGAGAAGGAGACAGATATGCGCTCTTACTTGAAATTCCTCCCAACAAAGCTCGAGATTAAAGGGATGTTGCAGGAGGTGACGCTGGCATTGCATGACGAACTGAAAGAGATAAGGACCTTGTGAGTATGTTAACACGAACTGAACAATTGGAACAATGCCAACAAAAGGTAATGAAATACTCTAAATCTCTAAATGATAAAATACATGCACAGTCTTTACAAATAGCAGATCTTGAATGGCAGACTGAAGACTATGAAAATAGGAGCCGTAGAAGTAATATAAGAGTGCGATGCTTACCAGAGACAGTAATACAACATGATTTAAGAGATGTATTACAACATATATAGTATATTGCAATATATACAATAGTATATTGCAGAAGGACCAAGATAAAGAATTAAAGATTGACAGATGCCACAGAGTATTTAAAGCAAAAAATGCACCACAAGGCGCACTTCGGGATGTATTATGTGCCCTACATGATTACACTATAAAAGAGGAGATAATGCAGAAAGCAAGGGAGGCAAAGGGTGTAAAATACAAAGACACTGAAATCCTCCTATTACAGGACCTCTCTGGTAAAACACTACAAAAGAGAGTTATTGAAACCGCTGATAGACATACTGAGGAGTGCTGGCATCCAAACAAAATGGGGGTTTCCATTTTGCCTTTCTGCAAAAAAAGATGGACAATGGTTTAATTTAACAGACGATTCTTAACTCAAATGGGGATCGGGAGAATAAACCTACCAGGATGGAACCCTAAAAAAGTCTCAGAAGAAAATGATCTTGGAATGGAGGATTGGTGGCAGACCCCAAAACATCAGAAAAAGAAAAATACAAGTTTAACAAAAGACAGAGAAGATTCAAACCCTCAGGGAATCGCATTGGAATGAACGTATTGGTTTAAGAGGGATTTAGCACACAAATACAAAAGAACAGCATTAATATTAGGGATGTAGCGAACGTCGGAAAAAAAGTTCGCGAACATATTCGCGAACTTGCGCAAAAATGCGAGCGGTTCGCGAACGGTTCGCGAACCCCATAGACTTCAATGGGAAGGCGAACTTTAACATCTAAAAAAGACATTTCTGGCCAGAAAAATGATTTTAAAGTTGTTTAAAGGGTGCAACGACCTGGACAGTGGCATGCCAGAGGGGGATCAAGGGCAAAAATGTATCTGAAAAATCTGCCTGTGTGTGCTTGGAAGAGATAGTGTAGGGGGAGAGCTGTTAGTGATTTCAGGGACAGATGATAGTAAGTTTGCTGGCTAGTAATCTGCTTGATACTGCTCTGTATTGGAACAAAAAAATAAATAAAAGCAGTCCTTACAAGGACTACTGTTATTGCAGCAGTCAGCAGATGAGATCAGAAGCAGGACAGCTGCCCACTGCAGCTACATACAGAGCACTGCAGTAGAAGGTAGATTACTAGCCAGCAAAGCTACCTAAGCTTAAATGTCCCTCAAACCCCTGCAGACTTCTGTCCCTCCAATAACAGAGCAGTATCAAAACGATTACTAGCCAGCAAACTTTCAACTGTCCCTGAAATCACTAACAGGCAGCAGCTCTCTCCCTACACTATCTCTTCAGCACACACAGGCAGAGTGAAAAAACGCTGCAGGGCTTCGGTTTTTATAGGGAAGGGGAGTGGTCCAGGGGAGAGCTTCCTGATTGGCTGCCATGTACCTGCTGGTCTGGGGTGAGAGGGCAAAAAAAAGCACCAACAATGGCAAACCCAAAATGGCGAACGTCGCGCGACGTTCGCGAACTTCCGGCGAGCGCGAACACCCGATGTTCGCGCGAACAAGTTCGCCGGCGAACAGTTCGCGCCATCTCTAATTAATATATATTTATACTAATATAAACTCCTCTATATATTAAGAGTAATCTAAACTAATCTGTTTACTACTTAAACTATTTATTGACCTATATTATTTTATATTGTTTTTTTTTTTTTTTTTACCTTTCCTCCCATACACCCTGCCTTCCCCCTCCTTTTTTTTTTTCTTTTTTTTTGCTGTTTAGGAGATTGGGGAAGGATTATACCCCGTATGTACACTGGTGTGAGAGAATTCTCTTACCCTATATAGCCCCTTTTGCAGACCTACCACAGAGCCTTCTTGAATATTTTTTATTTTTTTTTTGGGATTACTATATCTGAGCAATTTCTCCATTTCACTCTCTCACTAGACAATTTGAAACGTACTAGAATAAAAATAGCCACACTCAAAGATATATAAGACTAATTAAAATATTATAGGAAGTTTGAATAACTTTTCTCTAAAAAAGTGGCTTTCTTGATGTCTGTACAATTCTTAGTGTTAATTCTAAATTTTTCCTTTTTTTCTCTCTTTTTCTCTGCTTGTTTTGTCTGCTATTCACCGCCCTTATTACATAAAAATGATTGCAAACCAGCAAGTATGTTTGTTACTATAATATGTGGATCTACAAAATGATAACCATACATAATCAACATATGAGTAATGTATATGTACTATATTGTGTAAACATTATTGGGATGCACTCATTATTCCCTTAGCACTTCCTTTTTGTACCTTATTATATGGAATGCAAATTAATATTGGTAAATGTTAATGGGTTTAATGAACCAGTAAAGAGATCACAGATACTGAATCACTGCAATGGTCTAGGGGCTAATATTGTTTTTTGTCAAGAAACTCACTTTAAGGAAGGGAAAGTACCAAGAATAAATCACAGATTTTATGATAAATTTTTTATGGCTAACAATAAAGACAAAAAGACAAAGGGGGTATTAATCATGGTGCATAAAAATACACCGTTTACAGTAAAAGGAGAATATAAAAGAGAAGATGGTAGACGCATAATTTTGAAGGGAGAATTGTATGGTATTACAGTAACTCTTTGTAACATTTATCTGCCTAATACTAAAAGAATTCCAAGAAGGAATGGTTATAGTGGGAGGAGATTTTAACGTACCTCTAAATTCAGTACTGGATAGCTCCACAGGGAAGACTCACATTAATCATTCTGTATTGGGTAAGATAAACCAGACATTGTTAGGGGAAGAATTAGCAGATATCTGGAGATGTATGCATTCTATAGAAAGAGATTATACACACTATTCAGCAATGCATAAGAAATACTCTAGAATTGATTACTTCTTCATTCAACATAGATGGCTTCAGATTATTAAAAATAGCAAAATTGAAACAAGTTTCCAATCTGATCATTGCCCAATCAGCATTCTTATAGATCTCCCAAATACATTGAAACAATGCTTTAATTGGGTGTTAAATGAAAGCTTAATACAAGATATACAATATAAAGATAAAATCAAAAAAGCAATAACGGATTTTTTTGATGAAAATAAAAGCAAGGATACATCTCCACATATACGCTGGGAGTCACACGACTGTGTTATAAGAGGGATATTAATCGCTATGGGATCCCATAATAAAAAAGAAAAACAAGAAAAAATCAAAAAAAAATGGGAAGAAATAATAAATTTGGAACAAACTCATAAAAATACAGGAAATTAATATACAATGACCCAGTTAATAATTAAAAGAAAAGAATTAAAAACGCTGCTAGATATAAACACATCTAAGATCTTCTTCAAATCTAAGATGGAAATTTATGAATATGGTAATAAATTCAGAAAATTCCTAGCTAATAAGTTAAAAATACAATATAAAAAGATGTATATACATAAAATGAAAAATGAAGAAAATAACTTGGCGTTTACAACAAAAGAAATAGCAAAATGTTTCCAAAAATATTACAATAAACTTTATAATCTAAATGACCAAAAAAAAAAATCCAAAAAAAATGAGGAAAAAATTAAAATCGATATGTCCAATTTTTTACAAACACTTAAAATTCCAAGAATTCCTACCAAGATAATGGAAAATTTAGAACTACCATTTACTGAAAACGAACTTATAAAAATAATTTGAGAACTTCCTCTAGGAAAAAGTCCAGGCCCAGATGGATTAACCACTTTGTATTATTAAAAAAATCCAAAATGAGTTAGCTACAACACTCTTACAATTATATAATGATAAAAATAGAAAAAGTAACATCCCTAGCCAATCACAAGAGGCACATATTACGGTTATACATAAAGAAGGGAAGGACCCGACTGAGTGTGCCAGTTATAGACCAATTTCTTTAATTAACTTCAAAAAATATTTGCTAAACTCATAGCAATTAGGCTACAAAAATACTTACCGATGCTGTTACAAAAAGATCAATGTGGATTTGTACCTAAAAGAGAAGGGAAAAATAATATAATTAGAACATTAAATTTGATAAAGATAATACAAAAAAGAAATCAGGAAGCGGTAATTATATCAATGGATGCAGAAAAAGCTTTTGATAGATTGTCTTAGGAATTTATGGAAAAAGTATTATGGTACATGGGATTTGGAGATAAGCTATTGAGTAAAATAATGTCACTATACATAACTCCAAATGCAAAGATAAAGATTAAGGGTATTCTCTCTGAGAGAATTAATATAGGAAACGGCACCAGACAGGGATGGCCCTTATCTCCTATACAATTTGTTTTATGTATTGAAACTTTACTTATTGCAATTAGAGAAGAAGAAGACATAAAGGGAATTAAAATCAGGGGAACCCACCACAAAGTAGCAGCATTTGCTGATGATCTACTACTCTATGTATCTCAACCTACAATAACAATATCGAACATTATGAGAATATTAGAGAGATATAGAACATTCTCAAACTTTAAAATGAATTACAAAAAATCGGAAATATTAAATTTAAATCTGAAAAGGGAAGAGGTAGAACAATTGAAAAACAAATTAATGTTACAATGATCAAACAAGGAAATTAAATATTTGGGAATCCAGATTACATCTCAAGTAAACCAGCTCTATACTAGAAATGATGTACCATTATTCCAAACAGTAGAAAGAGAACTGAATAGATGTAAAAATATTAATATATCATGGTTTGGAAGAATGAACATTGTTAAAATGATGATCCTCCCACAGATATTGTATATATTCCAGGCTTTACCGATATATATATACCAAAGGGATTCTTTTCTAGGATGAAAAATATTATGATGAGAGAATATCTTTATCAGTTTAAGAGTGGAATTGTATCTGTAAAGCTAATATAGAGATATCAAAGGATGCGAAACTGCAAGAATTCAGTTATAAGTTAATATCCAGATGGTACTACACACCAATTAAACTTCATAATATGTATGGAATGTCCGAGGTATGTTGGAGATGTGAAAAAGGGAAAGGAACATATACCATATATGGTTTGAATGTGAAGTGATCAGACCATTCTGGGAATATGTACTATCTGTAATAGAGAAAATGGGAACCTATATATCAGATACAGACATAACACAAATTATACTCTTATATGACTATAAAAAGAAGAAAATTATTACAGATCCAGTAATTAAATTAATGATAGCTGTGGCAAGGAATATAAAAATATAAATGGAAAACAAAAACACCAATAAATAAAATAATATGGATTAAGAAAATTGAAGAAATAAGAGGTATAGAAGAAATAATAGCAAAAAAAAGAGGAAAAATTAGTAAACATTATAAATTATGGATACAATGGTGTGAATTCCTAAAGAATGAAGGATAACTAAGAAGGGGGTGACAGTATTCAATTTTTTTTTCTCCTTTTCTTTTCTTTATGTGTTTATGTATACAGATAAATGTATCTAAATTTAAATAAATAAATTAAATACAAAAAAGAAAACTTTACAAACCAATACATCTATAACCATTACAAAAGCTGATAAAGGAGGGGGTATAGTAATTCTTGATACCAGCGATTATGAGAGAGAGGCAGATCGCCATTTTACTAATACGAAGTTATATAAACTAATGGGGGGAGACCCTACCTTGAAATTTAAAAATAGAATTAATATCATGCTAAATGTGGCAGTTATGGAGGGATTAATTACAGATGAAGTTTATTATCTTTTGTTTAATGAACATCCATCAATTCCATATATTTATTTTCTCCCAAAAATTCACAAAAGTTTAAGTAATCCACCTTGCCGGCCTATTGTTTCTAATGTGGGATCAATTTGGCAACCAATAGCGATATATGATGTTATGTTTCTGCAAGACTTGCTAATGTAACATTGCCAACTAAGGATTTTGTCCTTTGCTCCCTTAATGTAAAGGATCTTTTTACATCTATTCCTCACAATGAAGGTATTGAGTGCATTCGCACATATCTATCCCAGGGGGTTTTGCCAAATTTCAAGATAAACCTCATATGTGACTTACTGGAAAATGTACTGAAGAAAAATTATTTTCAATTTAATGAGAATTTTTATTTACAGTTACAAGGCTGTGCCATGGAGGCAAACATGGCTCCGGCATATGCCAATATTTATATGGATTTCTTTGAAAAAACTTTTATTTTTTCCAATATTGAGTTTGCCCATTTCATCCATGCATACACGCGTTACATGGACAATACCTTTTTTCTCTGGACAGGGAGCCTTGACATGTTGAATAATTTTTTACATTATCTTAACAATACACATTTCTCTTATTAAATTTACATTAGAGGTAAGTCCTACTGAATTGCACTTTTTGGACATCAATATCACATTTACAGGGTCAGCCTTTTCAACTGCTGTTTACACAAATTCCTATACGGATAGGAACAACCTATTACTATCTAATAGCTTCCATCCACCAGGTTTGGTTAAAGGCCTTCCTAAGAGTCAATTCTTGCGAGCCAGATGTATAACATCTACAGATTCTTTGCATGAGATAGAAGCAACCAAAATGCTACCTAAATGTTGTGAAAAAGGCTATAATGTGGATAACCTCAAAGAGAAAAAAGAGGAGGTACAAAAAATCCCTAGAAACAAATTGTTGGTTATTAAAAGGGTTACTAATAAAAGTAAAATGCAAAGAGTTCCCTTTATTAGTTCTTTTGATGAAAACTCTAAAATGATCAGGCTCATTATCACAAGACACTGGGAGATACTGAAAATTGACCCTAAGTATGGTCATATTTTTCAAGAACCTCCGCTCTTTTCATATAGGCGGGGACGAAATATTGGACAACTGATAAAACCCAATAAACATAAACTGAAAGTCAAAAACCTGATAACCAGTACAGGAACATTTCCATGTAGAAATTGTGGACATTGTAATGGTATTATACCGGGTAATACCGTTACGCATCCACAAGAAGGCACTAAACATAACATCAAAGGGTTCTTTACATTTGATAGTGCAGATGTCATCTACTGCATTAAGTGCCCCTGTGGTCTAGCTTATATAGGACAGACATCCAGACAATTCAAAATAAGATTGAATGAACATAAATCTGTAATTCGAAATTATCACCCTTCTTCTGTAACAGCAAGCTTGGATACAAAGTTGAAAACAGAGGCCGGAAAATATAATAAAGAAACTTGGCTAGCTAAACATTTTTTTGATTGTGGCTATCGTTTTGCCCAAATCCGTTGGCAGATCCTTGAAAAAGTTTTTGCAAAACAAGGGCAAGATAAAAAAGATTATTATTACAGAGAGAATGCTCTGGATTTGGCTTGTACAATTGAGGTATCCAAAGAGTCTTAATGAGGAATTTAATATGTCC
This sequence comes from Xenopus petersii, assembly GCA_038501925.1. Classification (NCBI taxonomy): domain Eukaryota; kingdom Metazoa; phylum Chordata; class Amphibia; order Anura; family Pipidae; genus Xenopus; species Xenopus petersii. The sequence goes on from CM076682.1 coordinate 80,138,436, forward strand.
TGTTTTTTATAAAATATTAATTGGTCTTTATTTCTCTTGCAGATGAAAAATTTTAAAATTGTTTGTAATTCCGACAGGTATTCTTTCTTGATTATTCCCCTTTTTATATAGGGTAAGACAAACCTTTTAACTTTTGTAACTTTTTAACTATTCATGTTTATTATGTATGCTTTTTTAGGTATTTCACTTTTGCAACAAATTGGACACTTGATTATTTTGTTACAATTTATCTGTCACTGAACATTGGACTATTTATTAGGAAATCATCAATTCTGAGATTATTTCATGGACTATGAATGTTTTAAATTTTCTACCAAGTTAAATGCTTTTTGCACCTGTTAATTAAGTTAATCACTTAACTATAAATTGTACTTTTGCTTATCGATCCACCATGCTTGAGAAAGGGGCGTGGCCCGAAACGTTGCACCGCACTTACGCATTAAAAAATTGTGCATGGTTTAACCAGCAACAAGATTCTTGTGTGCCAGCGTGTCTCTATTCCTATAAAATTTGGGTTACCCACAATGTGGGTAAGAGGGCCCTTTCGTAAAATAAAATATGGAGCCTTTATAAAGTAACGGTCATCTTGGGTTACAGTTTCTCTGCGGATTTTAGGGAGTGTAGCTAAGGAAGGTCTAAAAGAAGGATCTGTCCACTATAACGCTTGTCAGGGTCTGTTCAAACTGTATCCATTTTTTATTTGTAGGATAATAAAAACATTCTAGTACTCTACTTAGCATAGCAGCTTCCAGATTTTCAGGTGTGGGAGGCCGAGGTCATCTTGTGATTTTTTGTTTTGATAGAATATTTTTACTTATCCTAAGTTTGGCTCCATTCCAAATGAAAGTGCCAAAGGTTGGTTGTAAAATATCAAAAAGTGTTTTGGGGGAACTATCGACATAGTTTAAAATTGGTACAGTATTCTAGATTGGACATTCATTTAATTCAATAATTAGATTAATGCGTCCAAACCAGGATAGTGAGAGAGGGTGCTATCATTTCAAATCTGCTTGAATTTGTGACATTAAAATCATATAATTTATAGCTGGGAGTTTAGTGAGATCTGCTGATTTGAATTCCCAGATATTTTATTGTTCACATTTCCACTTAAAAGGGTAATTCTTTTGTCGGACAAGTTGCATTGGGATTGTAGCTAAATGGTTAGTGCCTTTGACTTATCAAAATGTATTTTATAATTGCTAAATTGCCCATATTCTTTAAATTATTTCATTAATGAGGGGAGAGATATAGGGCCAAATTTACTAAAGGGCGAAGTGACTAACGTGGCAAAAATTCGCCAGCTTGACGTCATTTCAGTACTTCGACGGGCGCTGGCATAACTTCACTAGTGAAGGAGGTAGACTCTAGCGGTACTGTACTTCGCTCCCTAATGCCTGGCAATTTTACTGAACGTTACCTCTTGCGCCAGACTCATGAGCCAGGAGTCCCAAAAAACACTAGCGTTTTTCCTTTTTCAGGGTGATAGGCTGAAAAAGAGTGTAAATTTATTTTGGGGTAACCGGCTTCCCCCCTACATTTCCTAACATATGGCACATAAACTATATACTGGGCTCATGTAGGGCAATATAAACAACTTTATTTTATTTTATTAGGGTTTCCTTGGCTTGTGTAGTGTAATGTATTTGCTGCAACATATACGTCCATTGAACTTTAACTTCCAGCCATTTGCAAATTAGCCAATGCTAGCGCAACTTTGCTTTGCTTGGCGCAGTAATGCTGGCCCAACTTCACCAGCATTAGGTGCCCTGTACACAACTTCGGATTTCAGTGAATTAGCATTTTCCTGCGTACAACGCAATTTTATGATTGGTTCCTTTAATATGGATGCCAGATATATTAGGATTATTTCTGATAGCAATAGCAAGATGTTCCTTTGCCAAGGCATACAAGAGAGGGAGAAAGGCCTGTCTAGTCCCCATTGCTTCTTTGGATAGGGTCTGATTATTGTCCATTCATTTTCATCCTAGACAGTGGTTTGTTATATAATGCCATGATACGTTGAATTGCCCTTTGACCAGACCTATTTGGTATAATGATTCCTTTAAAAAGACCCAGCTGAGCCTGTTGAATGCTTTTTCAGCATTAGTCGACAGGACCAGCATGGGGATACCATTTAGCATAGTCTATAATTCTAGTCTTAAGAGTGTTATCTTTTGCCTCTCTATACAGAACAAACTCAACTTGGTTAGGGTCAATTAGTTATTGCAAATGTATTTTAAGTCTTTCTGCTAGAATGTTTGCATATAAATGAATATTGATGTTGAGTAACAATATAGACCTGTGATCAAGATAGAGGGTCTTTACCTGGGTTTTGAATTAAGGAGATGTGAGCTTCAAATATACTGTAGCTGAGGGAAAGCAGGGGTTTGTATTTAAATGGTTAAAAGCTTGTAGTAGCAAATCAGAAAGATCCGGCTGTAGAGTCTTATAGAAAACCTGTCTGGGCCTGGGGCTTTCCCTGAGCGGGTAGCTTTTATAGAGAGTTGCTACTCTTCACGAATTAAAGGGGACCCTAGTAGATCTATAGCCTCCTTTTGAGGCACGGGAGGGCTGTACATGCTATATAACTTTTGCTTTTGTGTTAACTTTTCATTTGTCCCATGTATAGGGGAGTTGATATTGTATAATTCTGTATAATACTTATGCATTGTTTTAGCTATGTCTTGGTTTTTGTACACTGTTTTGTGTTTTTATTGCAGGGATGAAAGATGTGCCTTGTTTAAATTTAACTGCCTTTGCAAAACATTTGCCAAGTTTATTATTATGTTCATAATATAATAATAATGATAATAATAATTGATTTTTGATTTAGTAATACCTTTATTAGTCTAGTGTTGCTGTGAGTTCTGTCAGCATATCACCATGTAAAGTTTTTTTGTTCTAAGACTGAAGCTTTGTGGAGTAGGTTGGTAATACGCTGAGGGAAAGCTTTTTATTATTCTAGACACATATTTTATAAAAATACCTCTTAGCACTGCTTTCCCACTTTATTACTGGGTGTGAGTAATCCAATTGATGTATTTCAGTGAAGGGTTTTATTTCTTTCTTCATTTCTGTTATGCAGACCTTATCTTTGAGAAGGAATTCATAAAGTCTCCAAATCCATGTTTTATTCTCAGAACTTGGGAGGGTTATTTTAAGGAGTATGGGGGCACGGTCTAATAAAGTTTGGAGTCCAATACATTCCGTTACCCATTGTAGTAAAAAATGAGAGAGGAAAAGATAATCAATTCTACTATATGACTGATGTACATGAGAAAAATAAGTGTAGTCCTCATCTTAATATGCTTTAATACCTTGTAAGATAAATTTGTTTTACCAGAGGAAGAGTCTAGCTTGGATCTAATGTCAAATTTAGATCTCCTCCCAGGAATAATTATACCTTGTGAGAAACTTTAGAGCTGGGTCACATCCGTTTCAAGAAAGTTTTGTTGGTTTTGATTTGGGGCGTAGCAATTGACCAGAGTGAATATATGCCCTGATACATTTATTTTGAGAAAGATCAATTAACAAATTAATCAGGGTATATGGGAATTTTTTATGTAAATCTATTGCTACTCCTTTACTTTTAGAATCTTGATTATCACTAAAGTACCAATTTGTATTATATATTTATTTTTATACATTGGCATTTGACCCAGCTTGACATTGTTTCTTGTAGAAAAACAATCATGGCATTTTGTGTATTTAAACTGTGAGAATTTGTGATCTTTTCATTGGAGAATTAAATCCAAAAATGACTTTGCTTGCGATTAAGGGAATGAGCAGTTCCTGGCAGACTTTTGTTTAAGAGAACTGGATACTTTTTGGGAGGTTCCAGAAGGTGATATGCAGTCCCACAATTCCCAATTAGGAATTTCAATATGTGGATGATTGAGGCAGTCCAGGAAGGCGGGAACATCTTTTGGGGATCTCACTGAAATTGGTTTACCATTTCTGATGACAATCAGAGCAAAGAGTGTTTCTTCATTATATCCAGAATGGGATTTAGTGTCCGACATTGATGTAATGTATCCCTGGAGCGGTCTTGGTAAAGCCTTAGTTTAGAACCAGCAAAATCTATTTCACCTGAGTCTCTGGCTTTGAACATTATTGCTTATTTTACTTTACTTGGAGATCTCTAAGGACGGATTTCTGAGTCTTAATTCTCTGTGGATTCTGTTGATTACTGTGGGTTTATCAGGCTGTTGCCTAGAAGTGTATGAAACCTGAAAATTGACGCCCGTGTCAATTTTGACACTGGTGTTAAAGTCAATGGACATCCGAATAATGTTGACGTGCAGTGATTTTGAAGCAACTTTTCAGACATGCGTCCAAAATTTTTTGAATCAGTGAACTTTTGCGAGAGTTTTGTAAATCCATTTGTCAGTGGCGAAGTGCAGAAATTTTCTGCGAATTTGTGCCAGGCGAATTTATTTCCCCATCACTAATTACGGATTCTGGCAAGCCTTTGATCCTGATGTTGTTCCTTCTGGAATAATTCTCTTGATCGTCTAGAAGGTTTTGTAGGTGTAGGAAGAGAGATTTGTTTTGTGCAATAGTTTTTTTCTATATGTATGAGGGCTGCTGTATTTTCATTCAACTGTTTTTTCAATTGTGTGCGCCTTTCTCACGTGCCAATTCTGCATTAATGTATACATTAAAGTTTCGATATCTTGTCTGGAGGGCAGTGATAGTATGTGTGTTCTCAATTCACTGTCTACAATGTGTGTGTTCCTTCAGTGTGCCTCTGCTTAGCAAGAACATAAGTGGTAGTACTTTGTATGGGTGAGCCTTTATCAAATCCCATTTCAGAGTTATCTGAGGTGGGGGGTTTGAAAAAACTTTGCTACGTATCTGTGTCTTTTGCTGCTATTCTTGAGCCTCCTGGCTTCTCCTGCTTTTTTTGTTTGCCCATCCCAATTTGTAAGGAAGTTGAGCTTGTTTGTAAGCTTTAATATGGCTCTTTGCAAGGAGCTCTAGAACATTTGTCCTTTCCAGACAATGTCATCTGCTTTCTCAGTGGTACAAACAACAGGCAGTTATACTAACAGGGAATCTAAAGGATATTTTGCTAGTAGTAGGTTAAATATCTGTGCAACAATATATATTATACTCCCACTTAGAGTTTCTAGTAGTTTTTTTTTTTGGCTCTTCAAAGGGCCCAAGAAACATAACTTAAAGGCACAGCTTACTACCAGTTTAGACTTCTGGTATATATCTTTTTTTGAATTATTCCTCCAGTTACCAGGTTCAATTGTCAATAACATAAATATTCACAATTCAAAAGAAAATGAGTTCTGATGTTTTTTGGCATTCAGACATCCTGCATTGTATTTTTTTTTTGTATCTGTGTGTAATCCTTTGCTTTGTTACTGCAAAAATGAAAAGAAGTTACACATTTTTTAATTGTACCTATAAAATGAATTAAATGATGCAGTTTTTTTTTTTTAAAAAGTATGCATACATAAGAAACATTTATATAAACATATGACATAAGAGTTTTAACTATAGAAAAACTGATTAGCAAAGTGAGAAAAGGTTATTTTCTTATTTATGTATGAGTTGCAGACTTCTTTCTTAAAACTGGAAAACAGCTAATTATTTGGAGGCACAGCATTGGTGGCCCTCCCTCTTAGATCTTATTTGCTTTACATATGTTTTCTGTGGCTCCCAGTAGTCATAAAAGAAGAAAGTGAGGAAAGGAAAAACAACAAACAAATGAAACAATAAAAATATATAAAAAATGTTTTATTTGTAGTTCCTGGCCTAACCAAATCAGAATCCTTAAAATCAAGTGACTATTCGTCACACACACAAGGAAGTGAAAACTCCTTCCTGACCATAATTTGAATATGCAAATTATGGGTTGGCTTCAGTTCAGTTCCAGCTGCATGAAGGATTTTCCTGTATCCCAAAATAGTGGATTTGGTGCCTCCCTATTTTTTATGATAATATGATACTGTTTATTGGTTAACTGATATAGAATTAAGTCAAAGGCAACTGAACATTTAGAGTTTTTTTTCATTGAAAACATTTCACCACTTCAGTTCAGCTGAAGTGGTAGTGAATTCCCTGGCATTTAGTAAAAGTCAGTAAAGTCACAGATATCCAATCACAATGGTTCAATTGAACTTCAGTAAGGTATTGGCTGAAACTCAAAGATGTGTGAAAGTATGATTTAGGCAGGTGCTAGATCTTTCAATGTACAAGACTGGAAGTGAGAATTGCTGTGAAGCCGTCGGGGTAAGGATGTGGAAGCTGCATTGTACTGTAGGTTGATGACAAGTGGTGTCACTTGAATTCAATAATGTCCTGTTTGAGCACTGGAGACCAAAACTGTATGGCATATTCTAGATAGGGTTTAACTAGTGCTCTATATAGTGGAAGAATAGACATGCCCTCCCCTGAATCAATGCCCCTTTTAATACTCAAGACTGGCATTACTTGCTACAGCCAAGTTTATAATCTACAAGGACTCCTAAGGCCTTTTCCATTTGCTGAATGCAGTTCCATTAAGAATATAAGTGGCTTGGATATTTTTACATCCCAGGAGCATGACTTTACATTTATCAACATTGAATCACATTTGCCCCGATTGCCAGTTTCTCAAGATCCTGTCGCAAAGATGCTGCATCCTGGATGGAATTAATTGGGCTGGATAGTTTCATGTCATCTGCAAACACTGATACATTATTTACAATACCCTCCCCCTAAGTCATTAATGAATTGAAGTTAAATAAAGTGGACCCAATACCGAGCCCTGAGGGACTTTACTCCAAGTAGAGAATGTACCATTAACAACCACCTTATGTACCCGATCATGTAGCCAGTTTCTTATCTATGTGCAAACAACTTCATTAAGCCCAACAGACCTTAGTATAGAAAACAGTCATTTGTGGGGCACTGTATAAAATGCTTTGGCAAAATCCAAATAGATCACATCTACTACTCCCTTACTGTCCAGCATCATACTTACCTCTTCATAAAAAGCAATCAAATTTGTCTGACATGACCTATCCTTCATAAAGCCATGCTGATTACTGCTCATAATGCCATTCACTAGGACAACATTTTGAATGTGATCCCTTAAAGGAGAACTAAATCCTTACAATGAATGTGGCTAAAAATGCCATATTTTATATACAGAATGTATTGCACCAGCCTAAAGTTTCAGCTTGTCAAACTTTTCACAGGAGGTCACCATCTTGGAAAGTGTCTGCAACACTCACATGCTCAGTGGGCTCTGAGCACCTGTTGAGAAGCTAAGCTACAGATGCAGCCACTTTGGTTTGTCTGTTTGACACAGAATATCTAAACACAGATATCCCATTTATCTCATTTAACACAGAAAACTGCGTCACAACATCCCATCTAATTAAAGCATTCACCATTGTGAACAATGGAGCTTTGGTATGCTAATGAAAAGGTTAAATGCATTAAATGAGTTAAGATGACTTAAGATAACACAGTTTCTTCAATTACCCCTGAGTCATGACGCATTTAACTCACAAATCCAAGTGGCTTCATCTGTATGCCTGTAATATAAGATAATGCTACAGAGCTGATTATTAAATTCTGATGCCAGTTGCACTGGTTTACATTTCTATTCTATTGGGCAGATTTATCAAGGGTCAAATTTCGAAGTATAAAAAACTTCAAAATTCGACCATCGAATGGCATTACTTCGATATTCGAAGTCAACGGGTTTTTTTTACCGAATTTGGGCATATTAGGTTGAAGTAAAATTGTTAGTTCGTAGAATGAAATCCTTCTAATCAAACGTTACGAACTATTTAATCGATTGATCTAATGATTTTACTTTGACTTCTAAAAACTTAGCCAATTGTTGGCTATAGGTTCTAGGAGGTCCCCATAGGCTAACATAGCAATTCAGCAGGTTTAAAGGGGTGGTTCACCTTTAAGTTAACTTTTAGTATACTATAGAATGGTCAATTCTAAGCAACTTTTCAATTGGTTTTCATTATTTATCGTTTATAGTTTTATAATTACCTTATATACTCGAGTATAAGCTGACCAGAGTATAAGCCGAGGTACCTAATTTTACCTAAGAAAACTGGGAAAATGTATCGACTTGAGTATAACTATAACAAACAAGGGAAAGTTGTGCTCACCACTATTTTTTAAAACCATTAGGCGGGGGTGCAATGAGGCTGTGACCACAAAATACATATAGTCAACTACAAGATGTCCTCTGCACTCAACCCATTATCAATATATTTAAGACAGAGACATTTTGTGCATACTGCTACTAAAAAATGCCTTACCCTTTAAACAACACAGGGATTGTTTGTCCGTATATTGCAATATATTTAAGCTGGCCAACTACGTCAAAGTCATCCCATATCTGGCCAGTCCCACGCTTAATTTTCATCTGATTCATTAAGAATTCAATTGGTTAATTATACATTTTACAAAGGAACTAAGTTTTACCTGCAACTTACTAGCTGCTTTCAAAGTAAAACTCCCAAACTTGGCTGCCCTTTTATTAGACACCAGTGGTATCACCTGACTATAGCTGGGAAGGGTGGGAGCACAACTATCCCTTGTTTGTTATAGTTATACAGGAGCAGTGATCAGCTCCATGTTGTAGCTCCCACCCTTCCCAGCTAAAGTCAGGTGATCTCACTGGTGTCTAATAAAAGGGCAGCCAAGTTTGGGAGTTTTACTTGCAGAGGACCTCTTGTAGTTGACTTGAGTATAAGCCTAGGGGTGAGAAATACATTTTAGGACATGTTCAGCAGAACACACGCTCCTGTGTGTGCTCTGCTAGGGAAGAACTGGCACTTAAGTAAAAGAAGTTTAGTGAAGATCAGATGAGTGTCTTTGGTGTTGCCCAGCATCTTTGTTGACAATAATAATCCCATCATGTTTTACACTGTATTTTTACGGTTTTGTTTTACAATGCAAATCAGCAAGCAGTCTAATAGTCTTCTAAAAAGTATACCAGTATGCATGGGTGTCCGTAGAAAATTTTCCAGGGGGGACAAGGAAGATAACATATCACTCAAATTATTAGTACCCATATTTTGGTTTCCTAAATGGTTAACATGCCTGTCTTGCAGCACTTGGGTCCTGACTCCTAAATTCAATTCTGGCCAAGTGCTTGCCTGTTTGCTGTGGGGCTTGCAACTCTCTTATATACACTCAGTGTGCCTGTCTGCTCTCCTGCCTCTAACCCGCACCTCCCCCTCCTTCCTCTTTCCTCCTGCTGCTTTTTAATCTCCCTCTCCCTGTCATATTTCAAATCACCCCCTGTTTTATTCTTTCTGTGTCTCTCCTATGCCCCCTCCTTATCTCTCAGCACTTGTTTCTCTTTCGTGCTGGTAATCTCAGGCAGACAAGTCTCTGGCTGACCCTACAGTGACACACCACATGCTGTGCATACCATTATCAAAGGAATCCCTAGAACAGCCAGAGGTATAGAGCAAGAAGCCGGTAAGGGTTTGCACAGACTTATCAGTCTGTGTACCGGACACTTCATAAAATAGCTTGAACTGTAGGGCAGCTAATGAAGGGGAAAAAGTCCTTGCCCTATTATGCACCCATGCCAGTATGGTAAAGTTGCTGCTTACTTACTGATCCAAAGACAGCAGTGACTCCTCCATGCTGCCCATACTTCTTTACCCTCGTGGCTTGATTCTGCTTCCTTAGCCCTCGGCCCCTCCCATCTGTGCTCAAAGCTGAAATGAAAATGCTAGCTCACAAACGCAGAGCACGGAGGGTTAAGAGGGGAAGGGCTGAGGAGGACTGAGTGACGAGAGCTGAGAGGGGAGGGGCTGTGGGCTAAGGAAGCAGGAGGAGTCACTGCTATCTTCGGATCAGTGAGTAAGTAGCAACTTTAACACATCAATATACTTTTTAGTTCTTCCCTAGCAGCTGACTCGAGTATAGGCCGAGGTAGACTTTTTCAGCACATTATACTCAGCTTATACTCGAGTATATACGGTATTTGCTTTCTTCTTCTGACTCTTTCCAGCTTTCAAATGACCCCATCTAAAAAACAAATGCTCAGTAAGACTACAAATATATTGTTATTGCTGCTTTTTATTACTCATCTTTCTATTCAGGCCTCTCCTATTCATATTCCTGTCTCTTACGCAAATCAATGCATGATTGCTAGGGTAATTTTTACCCTAGCTACCAGATTGCTTAAAATGAAAATTGAATAGTTGCTGAATAAAAAGCTAAATAACTCAAAAACCTTAAATGATAAAAAATGAAAACCAATTGCAAACTGTCTCAGAAAATCACGTTCTACATCATATTAAAAGTTATCTCAAAGGTGAACAACCCCTTTAATGTGGCGAAGTGTCAAAGTTGAACTTTTTTAAAGAGACAGTACTTCGATTTTGTCAAACTCGTATCGAAGTCGAAGTCGAATTTAGGCCTATTCGATGGTCGAAGTACCCAAAAATTAGTTTGAAATTCGAAGTTTTTAAATTCTAAAATTCACTTCGATCCTTAGTAATTGTGCCCCTATGTGTACTGTATTGTGAGTGGGTCCCTAAGCTCAGTAAGTGAGAGTAGCACAAAGCAGTGAATCAGTAGAAAAGAAGATAGGGAGCTACTTGGCATCTTTGGAGACATAGATCTTTCCTGCTAAAGGGCTATGGTTGCCTTGGGTTGGTACAGAAGTCCAAAACATAATGTACAACATTCCTAGCCTACTTTTTTAAATATTGGCATGACATCATCTTTTCTCCAATACATAGGTACCATACCAGATGAAAGCAAATGTGAGAAAATCAGAAATAGGGGCGAGTCTAAAACTGAACTAAGCTCTCTTAGAACCTGGATGTATACCACATGGCCCTGGCAGATTGTTTACATTAATTTTTATTAAAGCTTTATGAATCATATACTGAGTAAGCCACTGACTAGATTGAGCTGAGCCAACCAAACAGTGCAGCTATGAAGTGAGCCTTGGAACTCTGACTCCTCTATTGTATACACTGAAGAAAATAACTGATACCATTATTTATAATAGCAACACTCTCAATCAGCATCTTTTCACTATTAATATACTTAAAAAACATTTTGGGGTTAGTCTTTACCTCAGGTGAAATATGCCCCTCATTTCCTATCTTTGCCTTCCGGATTGCTGTTTTACAACATTTATTATAGTCCCCAAAGACTTGTAATTTTTAAATGCCTTTCTCTTCTTTCATATTAACTTCTTTACTTCTATATTAAGCCACATAGGGTGACTCTTAGTGCTTTTTCATTTACACCTTAATGGAATAAATAGAGAACAGTAACGATTTAATATAATTTTACATGACAACCATTTATGTTCTGTGTTTTAGCTGAAAACATAATGGCACTATCTATGCTCTGAAGGGTAGCCCTCAAGGCACTAAAATTAGCTTTTCTAAAATTCATGGTTTTTGTTGTCCTAGTGTTTATATTTGTTTTTCTGCACCAGACATTAACTGATATCACATTATGGTCACTGTTACCCAGTAAGACAGTTCCTAACAGTACAGAGCATCTGTTCATCTTGGGATGCCTTCCAGAGGGGAGAGATGGATTTATGGGAAATATTTTAGGCAAGAGGCTACAGTACAGTGAGTTTAAGAAAAGCATATATATCAGTAGAGAGTAGTAATAAGAGAGATTTACTACAGGAAGTGACATTGGGAAAGAAGTGAAAATTAAAAGCCTAACAGAAGTAACACATTTTTTGTGACACTGGTATCTGTTGAGTTTCATTTCATAAATGAATGTAGAAAATCTGAAGTTTATATAGAAGGTGTAGCCCTATAGTGAATTATGTTACCCTGAGTATGTTACCTGACAAAAAGAAACCAAAGAATTGGCAACTAGGGATGGGCGAATTTGACCCATTTCGTTTCGCCAAAAATTTGCCACCGGCAAAATGTTGCCAACGCCCATTAAAGTCTGTGGGCGGCAAATGTTTTTTTTGATGCACGTCTTTTTTTTTTCGCACGACACCATACAAGTCTATGGGCATAATTTCTACGGCAAAACAAGGCCCAAAAATTTGCGCCCTATCCCTATTGGCAACGCTATTGTAGTACATATGTAAACATTTGGGGCAAGGATATATACAGTATGTAGCTATTTTGCTATGTATAAGTCTTATGTTAATTGCTGAACAGTCAATGTGATGTATTTAGCAGTAACTCTTTGCAGAAAGATATCAAAATATTGGGGAAAAACTATATAGGGTGTTTTGTCTCTGGTGTGGAACATGTGCATTGACTATGCCCTTGGCTTGCAAGTGTGCATTTACCAGGAAGCTGTGTTTCCTTTTGTGATAATGCTCAATGTCAGTAAAAAGGAATAGAAATATCCTAGAAGGTTTTATGACAAAGATTTTTGTAGAGTTTTGTAGAGTTTGTAGTTACACTTTCAAGGTAGCTGCATTTTGGAGAAACACTTTTTAATTTTAACCAAAATAGTAGTAAAATTCTTTCAGATTTATGTAGAATCATGAGTAGGTTTTGTCCTATACCTACCACTGAAGTTTTTGCTTTTAGTATTCTAAAATTTCAGCACAAGACCAGTTACCTAAGTTTGTTGTAAATTATTTTATTTTATATAGTATTTATATACTAAATTTAGATAGGTCTAAATTATTTGTTGTAACTAATTTCAGATCATTTACAGAAATTTGTCAGAACATCTACTAGATTGGAACTACTCTTGGAAACTGCAGGATTCTTGCACATTTAAACTAATGTAAATTTTAAATAGTGTCTCCAGTTTATTTAATACATATTGATCAATATTTAGCAAAGTAATAATTTTCTTGTTGACCAATAAACATGAATTTGATTTTTAACAATATGATTTGAATTGTTAAAGAATAATCATAATTAATCATGCATTTTGAATATATTCCCATTTCACATATTTAGTATAATAACTGATTGTAAATTAAGCATGAAAGGTTTGATAATAAAAGCACTGTTGATTATTTCTGTTTACAAAAATTTCAACTTAATAGTCGACTGCTGAAAATTATATGGTGACAGTTTGATAATTCAGTATCTGTAGAAATATTTTATCAGTATATATCAGTATTTTTAAACCATGATTTAATGTTTTACTTGGAACGCAAGGGATGAAGGAATGAATGCACATTGACCAATCATAAGTATTTTTGAGTTTGCAGCTAGTCAGATCATTACCACTTCCATTATACTGAAAATAAACTTGGGATTAACCCATAGCCCCTTTGTATTTTTATATGGCAAAAACAAATATGTAAAAAAATTGTAGAGGAAACTTTTAAACTTTTGTTGGAATGTTAGAATTCATTTGTATGCACCAAATGAATCACAAATCTGTTTAATTGAAAGGATGATGAAGTAAGCTAAGCAATTTCACCTAATGTTAATAACAAGCTAATAAAAAGTAATTTTATTACGAATTGCTTCAACAAGGACTATAAGATTATGTTCTTTACAACCACAATAACTCTGTAACTTATTTTCTTTTGTGATGTGTCCAAAAATTTAATTTATATGAGATCGGACCATTTCTGCGTAAAACTGATAATAGAAAGCAATCAATAGCAGCTTAATAGCTTAAATAATTTGCAAAAATTAGTTAACAGTTTTGGAAATCAGTTCACAGCTTTTAAAGCTGAAACGACAGCTTTACAGCCTTAGTCTGTGCAAATACCTTGAGTATATATATAAAGATATTATTCATATGGTTCTTAATTTGCAACGAAGCTCAAAGACATATGAGTTAAGTAGATACATTTACATATACAGTACAAAACAACAATTTGAAAAAACTCTCATAAATAGACATCATTCTGTGGATTACTATGAGGCACACTATGATCTAAAACCATTACTTGAAATTATCGACAATTTATTCTTCAAAGTAAGCTTAAATATAGACAAGAAAAAGTTCCCAAGAGAGGATGAGATTGTTTTGTTTCCTTTGATTTGGAATTTATTGACATGGAATCCCAGTGGGTCCTTATGCCTGCATTATATAATTGCTCTGCAATAATGTACATGGTCATCTATAACTGTTAAGTACAGCAAATTATTCAAGAATTGTTTTAATGCCTTCAAATAACTCCTTATTAGTGCTGAGTGAATCTGTCCCACTTCACCGACAAATTTGTGAAACTGAAAAAAAATTTGCAATGAAAAGGCTTGTGTATTTTTTGCCTGTTGTTTAAATCACAATTCTATGATTTTTGTTTTTTCTTAAAAGGATTCTGACACTATGGGGCACATTTACTAAGGGTCGAATATCGAGGGTTAATTAACCCTCAATATTCGACCATTCAAGTATAATCCCTTGACTTCGAATATCGAAGTCGAAGGATTTACCGCAAATACTTTGTTCGAACGATCGAAGTAAAGATCTTTGATTGAACGGTTAAATCCTTCCAATCTGACGATTCGAAGGATTTTAATCCATCGATCAAAGGATTTTCCTTCGATCAAAAAAAACATAGAAAGCTTATGAGCAAGGTCCCCATGGGCTAACATTGATGCTAGGTAGGTTTAAAGTGCCGAAGTATGTAGTTGAAGTTTTTTTTAAAGAGACAGTACTTAGACTATCGAATGGTCAAATAGTGGAACGATTTTTAGTTTGAATCGTTTGAATCGAAGTTGTAGTCGAAGGTCGAAGTAGCCTATTCGCTGGTCGAAGTATCCCAAAAAAAACTTCGAAATTCTAAGTTTTTTTTACTTCCAATCCTTCACTCGAGCTCAGTAAATGTGCCCCTATTTGTATGCTATAGTTTTTATTACTAACTGCAGATTTTATTTCAGGCAAAAAGTGGACAAACACATAGGAGCACATTTACTATCGTTCGAATATTGAGGGTTAATTAACTCTCGATATTTGACCATCAAAGTTAAATTTACCGCAATTCATTCGATCAAACGATCGAAGGAAAAATCGTTCCATCGAATGATTAAATCTTTCGACTCGAAGGATTTTCCTTCGATCAAAAAAAAACTTAGAAAGTCTATGGGGAAGGTCCCCATAGGTTAACATTGGTGCTCGGTAGGTTTTAGGTGGCAAAGTAGGTAGTCAAAGTTTTTTTAAAGAGACAGTACTTCGACTCTCAAATGGTCGAATAGTTGAACGATTTTTAGTTCGAATCGTTCGATTTGAAGTCGTAGTCGTAATCGAAGGTTTAAGTAGCTAATTCGATTTTCGAAGTAGCCAAAAAAAAAACCTTCAAAATTCAAAGTATTTTTCATTTTAATCCTTCACTCGAGCTAAGTAAATGTGCCCCATTGCCTTATGTATTTTGAGCACATAGACACTTAATCATAGGCTTAAACAATGGAGGGTAGTACAGAGCATATATACCCCTAACCATCCAATTAATATAATAAATTAATAAACTACATTAAAGGAAAGGAAACAAAATAAACAAAGAAAATAAATAAACAAACAAACAGGAACATCTGTGGATGTTCCATTGAAATCATGCATAGCAACAGGACACATCAGAATTGTAATTTAATAGCTGGGGTTGTCTTGTCTATAAAATGAAAATCCATTTGATTCCCTTTTATCCATTGGTACTGAAATATTGCCTGCTCTGGGACCCAGACTGACTCTTTTTATGCCTTTCACTTAAAGAAACTGTGTTATCTAAAGTCATCTAAACTCATTTAAAGTGATACTGATGCTCAAAAAACTACTTTTTAAAATATGAATGAACATTTAATAGTTACCTATAGGTCATATTAATAGTTTTTTGCTGCGAGGTCTGTTTTTGTAAATAATTTTTAGTTGATGTTTCTAAACCTGACTGTTTTGCCAACTGGACTGTCCCATCTCAGCCTGTCAGTTAAAGTTTCTCAAGCTAACAAACTTCTACTTCACAAACATGGCAGCCCCCTCATAGACGAGCATGGGTAGTCAGATGGGTAATGTAAAAGCTTTGAGCAAATACTTTATGGCAAAATGATAAGTAGCAATCAAAGCCAAGACTATGATAGATATAAAAATGGTTTAATTTCTGGTGTCAGTATCTCTTTAATGCATTTAACCTTTTCATTAGCATACCAAAGCACCATTATTCACAAATGGTGAACTCTTTAATTACATGGGATGCTGTGACGTAATTTTTTGTGTTAAATGGGAAAAGTGGGTTAAGTGTGTTTTAGACCCAAAGTGGGTTTATCTGTATATTATGTTCAACTTTTGGCACATGTTAAGTAAGTAGATTGCATTTTTTTGTATTGCAGTTTATGTATTGTCTATTATGGTAACTAGTGATTGCCAAATTTCTCCCATTTCTATTCACTAAAAAGTCACGAATTTCCCCATGGAATTTGTCAAACCGCGAAAACTTCTGTGAAACTCGAAAATTGCTTCCCGCGTCAATTTTGACACCGTTGTTAAAGTCAATTGGCATGCGAATAGTGTTTTTGCATGGAGATTTTGAAACAAAAATGTTACCAGAACAAGACTCTTCAATTGTATGAAACGATTCAGAGTAAGAAAATTCAACAAAGTTTTGTTCAAGAGAAGAAGAAACCTTGTGAACAATTGCTGAGTCCCTCCCTCCTGTTCGCTTAAAAAATGTTTCTTAAGTAGTCATTTTATTATAAAATTATTGACATCCACAACAGTCTTAAATAAATCAAACTTATTTGTGGAAGTAAATAAAAGTCCTTTCTTTTAATTAAAAAGCTCAGAGTCCAAAAACAATCTTTGAAAGATGCTTAAAACTACTTCCTCTTGTCAAGTAGCTTGAACTTTGAGCTTTTGTGCTTCCCTTCCTTCTCAAAATACTTCAGTTCTCTGTTTTCTCTGGTAAGTCCACTTTGACTTTTTTGAGGAGATTCCTCTGGAGATTTTTGTTGTGGTGGTCTATTCACTGATTCATCAGTGAATAGACCACCACAGTGAAAAAAATGCCAAATGTCCATTACTCAATTTTTCAGATGAAAAACATTTACTAAACCTTGACCAATTTGAACTATGTTCTCCTCATAATCCCGTTTATCATGAGAAAATTTATGAGCTTTTTTTCTTACAATTTCATTTTTGCTTAACTGTTCTAATTTTTTCTACTTTTTTTTTAATTTGCTTAACTTTGGCTGAAGATCAGTTGTTACTGATCAAATTTCGCTTTTTCCTCATGTTCAAAGAAGGAGTTCTGAACTGACTCTATTTCAGACTGCAAAAAAGTCTTTGGTAAAAAGACTGCTTCTTCTCAACTATTAATTCCTTAAGCCTAATTGAACTGTAATTAGACCTGATTCCATCTGGCCATGAATCATCATCACTTATTGCGTTAGGATATTTTTTAATATGTAAGCCCCTAGGAAACATTTGCATTTCTCAAATAAATATTCCCACCTGGTAAATAATTCTTTTACTGAAATGTATTACATTTATTGAGCAAATCTTTACAACTGGTGGATTTAATTGGATTTGTCTGAGTAAATTCTTTATCCAGTTTATCAAGTCTCACTTGATTAATTGTATTTGATTCCATCCTTAATATATAGAGAACAGAGGGTTTAGGTAGAGTAAAGTGACACTTTACAAGAGAGAGATCTCCACAATTACTGGAAGGAGAAACAGCAGCTTTCAATGAGATAGGATACCAAAAACAATAAGACATCAGGGAATTGGTGAACAATCCAAAAAGCAGAAAAAGGAAAGAGAAACTCCAGCAGCTTGACTGCAAACAAACTTTTGTTCTAGGCTGTGGCAACACAACATGTTTCGGGTCAATACCCTTTATCAAGGTCACTTGAATCAATTTACGCTACTTGACGCTACTTGACGGCAAAAAAAAACCTAAAGGTGTAAGTAGGCCTGCAATGCTCCACAGTAGCCCTGCACTATACCAAAGACTGTCAGGAAAGGAGCCTGGGGCCTAAATTTGAACTTCACAGCAACCCGGGGGGACTGCTGGCCAGATAACATAAGACACACTGGGGGGTAGCTGGAGGAGAACTGGAGGCCTAACTGCTGGACACTTGGGGAAATTCCTGGCCAAGAGCCCAGAACTACCATAGGATAGCGGAGGGTCTGTGGGGAATAGCATTACTTCCTTCATCTGACCTGTGCCAATTCTGCCTTAAACATGGCTACTTTAAAGAGGATAACTGGCTCCCAACTGAATGAGAACTCAGAGTTCCATACCCAGCATAGCCAAATTGCCCTGAGAGACAGGACAGATATGGAGTACTGAACAAATGTAGAGGGTTCCAGTGAGAGCTCCTTGTACCACAGCCTACATTCTTTCTCAGAGATCCTACCCCAGCAACAAACACAGAACCTATTATAAAATACTATCCTCCATAAGATGAGAAGTACCAAAACACAAAAACTGAAGGTGGATGCAGCTCCCAACAACACAACCAGAGGCGGCGACACAACTGCCGTTAGACGCTATTACAGAATGCAGGACACCACTTTCCACCAAAATAGAAGAAGTCGAAATAGACCTCTTGCTGCTCTGGGCTGACCTCCAGAATATGCATGAGTGTGTGAGACAAAAAACAGAATCTCGAGTCTAGAAGACACCTGTGCTTCAATCCCTTTAACAATAGCACGTATGGATACGAAACTCAAAGCTAGGGATGGGTGAAATTTTTCGCCTTGTTTCGCCTAAAAAATTTTGCTGCTCGCCAAAACTTTTTTGATGCCCATAGACTTTAATGGGCGTCTGTGATATTTCACCGGCGGCGAATTTTTAATGAAATGGGTCAAATTCGCCCATCCCTACTAAAAGCTTGCACCGTTGCTGGTCGACTATAAAAACCGTCAGTGATGCAACAATGTGTCTATTGTGGGGCTCCCCGACTGAGAATGAGAGAATGACCCAATAGCCTTTGTGGACACTATCCCCACAGCCACCTTCTCATCCTTCTATGCGGTCAAAAGAGCCCATCGCCTGCCAGGCCAGAGTCCTCCTCCAGGGGCACCACCCAGACCCTTCCTAATTCGACTGCTGAACTTCAGAGACCGGGACGCCATTCTACAGGCTCCCAGACAAAGCCCAGATATCACAGTGAAAGAGAAAAAGGTATCCATCTTCCAAGACTACTCGGCAGAACTTCAAAGGCAATGGGGCACCTTCACGGCAGTCAAACGCTGCCTGTGGGAGGCTAACCTGAAATATGGCATGCTTTATCCAGCCAAGCTGAGGATCCAAGCCGGTGATGGAGCCATGTTCTTCACCTCGGCTCAAGAGGTAAACGAGTGGCTGGATGCACAGGGAAATCCATCCCCCAGAGGCAGCCCTAATCGCCCCAACTGATTAGCAGGTGAGACCATTTTATTTACACTCCCCTGACTTAGTCAGACACCAAAGACTAAGATATATGGTTTAGACCCTATGACTACCACAACCAACCCACTAGTGTTACCTCCCTCACTGGAAAGGTACAAGAACCCACATTGTTTGATCCAGAACCCTCTTGGTTTTCTGATTAGGGGAACCATGCACACTGCAAATATTACTAACTGGGCCCTATTATACGCTATGCATCCCCTACTGAAATGCACCAAGTAAGAGACTCCTTAGCGGAAATCGATGCAGCAACAGCACTTTTATTTTTATTTGAATTACTTTGACTGAACATACAGTAACCTGGCACTGCTGATTCAGGCATATGCCTTAAGCCCCACGCTTCCAGGCAATGGAGGGCTGATGACAGCGCCCACTTATATTTAGTATCCAGAGGCACATGGATGAACATTTGCCCATACAGAGGCTGGGGCACAAGAGGCCAAGAATATGGGGTATTATCAAAGGCTTCTTTTCACTGCACTGGTGTTTCACTACCAAAGAGACATTTAACGGCAGTAAGCCACATACTGCCGAAATACGTCAATGGGACATTTGGTCTTATCAAAGCTAAATAAGCTACTGGTAAGGGGCGAGAACCCGTCATGTTGGTTTACACTAGAGCAACACTTACCGAGTGTTAACTAATGTAAGGTACCTCCACCGCATTACCCTAAATACAAGGTACTCAAAATACTCTGCTATTTGAGTCAAGCCCTGCTGCCGTAGTGAAACTAAGGATCAACCTGTTATGACTATATTATTTACCCCTGTCATACCTAGTCATAACTAGTTTAAAAGTTACCTGCCCTTAGGTAAACACTTCCCTAGTTACAATGTTTTGGGAACAATACCTGGCAAGTTACTGGGTCAGGTTGGGAGGGAAGGGTCTTATGGGATGTTGTTATTATGTTGTTGTTTTTTTTTGCGTGTTGTGGTTCCTGCCTCGACATATGACAAACAGTAATGTGATGTATATCTTAAACCAGCTCACCTGTACAATAGAATTCTAAACATGGGGGGCCCACTTAAGTTTGTTTTCTGGAACATCAGGTGGCTGAACTCTTAATTCAAGAGAGCCTTAATGTTTGACTTTGTCAGGAAGAATGCACCGGATGTTCTTCTCCTAGAGGAAAAGCACCTGGTGGGACAAAGATTAATGGCACTTAAAAAGCTGTGACACATATCACGCCACCTTTTCTACTCATGCCAGGGGTACCTCTATTCTGGTTCACAAAGGTATACAATTTGAATTGCTAGATATCACTACTGATCACTATGGCTGATATGTACTTATGGGGTGTACAATATCTAATCAATTGTTAACCATAGCTAATGTGTACATGCCCCCCCCCTTGATAGTACGTTATTGGATAGTATAATGAGTAAACTAGCAAACTTTCCACCAGCCCCATTGCTTCTTATGGGGGATTTCAACATTTTTTTGAACCCCTCGCTAGACAGGTTGACCCCAAATCCCCAAACCACCTCTAGGCTTTTTATCTGGACCCAGGCCATGAACCTCACAGATCTTTGGCACTGGAGAAATCCAGATACAAGTAAATTCTCTTGTTTCTCAGCTACCTATAACACCCTGTTCCATATTGACCTCGCTCTAGCCTCAGCAGAACTGTTACCTGGGTGAACTCGGTGGAGTACTTACCTAGAGCTGTGTCTGATCATACCCCCTACTGGTAAAACTAGACCTTGTCCTAGGACCCATAGAATGTCTCTTGCATCTTAGCCCAATTTGGTTAACACCACATAACATTAAGGAAGCAAATGAGGCAGCCGTCATAGAATTTTGGAACCTTAATCCTGGAATGTCAACCCTGGGGACTGGATGGGAAGCAGGAAAAGCCACAGTTACCTCAGCAATCAAAGGGGGCTAGAAAAGAAGCTACTCAGGAACTAGAAGAAAAACAGAAAAAGCTGACTGAGGCAGAAGAAAACTATATTAAAAATGTAGGACCAGATACACTCCATACCTTTAGGGCAGCACAAATAGTACTAGAAGAAACTAGAATTAAAATGACCCAAAAGAGGTTATTGTATGCTTTCCAAAGAGCATTTGATAAAGAAAAATGTGAAAATCCTAGCATACCTTTCTAAATCCCAAACCTCATCCAACACTATCCATAAAATTACCTCCCCTGCCCTAGGCCTGCACTATTAGAAGAACATACGTCAGTGGTCCTGGGAAAATACTAACAGAGCTGTCATTTGTGCTGACTGGCACATGAATAGTATGTTAAAATCAGAACATTTTCACTTTTTTCCCACACACAAGTCCAAAACAGGGACACTTGGGAATTAGGTTTGAAACTTGGGAATGTTTATACAGTACTGCATATGTAAGAAGCATTCTTTGTAGTAGTTGTTTTCATAAATTTTTTCTGCACTCTTTACAATTGGTGAAGAACTCCACCCATAAGACTTCTGCCCCCTCATTTCCACCTCCTCCTTTATATACACTTTTAAATCCTGCCTAACAAACAACCATTCCCCTCTTCCTTTTCTATTGCCTCTGTCTCTCCGAAACAATGTATAGCTGCTGATATTAATTGCTCAGTCATGCGACTCATTCAGCCATGTTTTGACTTCACCAATCATATCATATTTTCTATTCAGCACCAGCACCTCTAGCTCTTCCATTTTACTCCTTGCATTTGCAAACATACATTTAATACTGGTACCATATTGAACAAATGACATGTGGTCCTCCCTATCCTTATACAGTACCCCCAACCGAATCTCCTCACCCATTTTCCCTTCATTTCCCCAGTATGTCTTCTAATCTATCTTCCACTGAATCCACACACCTAGTTTAAAATCTCCTCCAACCCTCTAGGCATCTTCTCTCCCACAACAGCTGCACCATCATAATTGAGGTTCATCTGGTATGTCATTCCAATATTTAAAAAGGGATTACGTTCTCAGCCTGGCAAATATAGGCCAGTAAGTTTGACATCTGAGGTGGGCAAATTGTTTGAAGGCTTGTTAAGGGATCACATTCAAAATTTTGCCCTAGTGAATGAGCAACAATCAGCATGGCATTATGAAGGATAGGTTATGTCAGACAAATCTGATTGCTTTTTATAATGAGGTAAGTAAGATGCTGGACAGTGCGGGGGGGGCAGTAGATGTGATCTATATTTGGATTTTGCCAAAGCGTTTGATACCATGCCCCACAAACGACTGCTTTCTAAACTAAGGTCTGTTGGGCTTAATAAAGTTACACATGGATAGGAAAATGGCTACAGGATCGGGTACAGAGGGTGATTGTTAATGGTACATTCTCTACTTGGAGCAAGGTTCTTAGTGGGGTCAGTATTTGGTCCACTTTTATTTAACTTGTTCATTAATGACTTAGGGGAGGGTATTGTAAATAATGTATCAGTGTTTGCAGATGATGCAAAACTATCCAGCCCAATTAATTCCATCCAGGATGTGGCATCCTTGTAACAGGATCTTGGCAATATGGGCATCTAAGTGGCAAGTGAGTTTCAATGTTAATAAATGTAAAGTCATGCTACTTGGCTGTAGCAAGCAATACCAGTCAGCAACATCAAGGGCAAATAAGGTCTTGAGCTGTATTAACCTTTTTACTGACAAGAACGTAGCTCCTACGTTCTTTTGAAAAAAAGCTTTAAGTGCCAAGAACGTAGGAGCTACGTTCTTTACTAAAACAGCTCTCTCTCTGCACACACTGCAAAATCAGTGTGCAGAGAGGAGCAGCTAGCAGCAGAACCCCCTAGGCAACAAGCTTACCTGAAAAAGATCGGCGATCCTCCACTCCAGGGTCGCAGAGAGAAGCAGCAACAGCAGCAACAGATTCAACAGCTTCCATGTCGCAAGCACCAGCAGCACACATGCTCCTGCTCCGCCCACGCACTTCCTGGTGCAGTGACTCAGCGTTTCTCAACCCTACAGCACTGAAAAGGACTCCTGTTCATCTAGATTTGGTAAGTGCCCATTTTTTTTATTTATTTACAGGTATTTACAGGCATTTACATATACACAGTACATATACTAGTAAAAGTAGTTTTTTTTTTTTTTTTTTTTGATTTTCTGATTTTTTTGATTTGTCAAACTTTTGCACATATTTACATACTCAAATACATATATGCACATATTTATACACTTTTTAGAGCTGTACATCCATGCATACACAAACACACACTTATAGGGGTTTTTTTTTACTTTTTTTTTTTTTTAGTTCATTTTCTAAGTTTCCCTTATGTTATTTCCATAAAAACTTTAGATTTCACAGCATGACTACTGGATCAAGCATTCTGACCTCTAACCACGCTGTCGGATCAGTTATTTTGTTATTTAGTTGATTTTCCTAATTATATTTGCTTTTTTGTGAATTTTATTGCAGTTTTTATGCTTGCATTGTTTTTCCTTATGTAATTTTTTAGCATCATTTACACTTTGATAATTTGGGGTAGAAACACATTTTTAGCAATTCTGTGTTTGTCAGAATGTGTATTTTCCAAAAATATATGGTTTTGGGGTCTTTGTACTTTTAGGTGGTCTTACGGCACATTATATGCAGTCAGAGTGCTATGTTCACAGAAGTCGAATTGACAGCCGAGAAAATTTTTATGCACTGTTTTTATTTGGGGTCCGCACGTTCCCACCTGCTTTGGTTTATCTATGCATATTGGGCATCAAACTGTTCAGTAGACCCTTGGCGTCAATATTTATGGTGTTTTCTAATTGTATATAAGAAATTGCAATATTTTTAGGCGATTTTCAGAAATATCATAAAAACCGCTGCCTTTAGCGTTGCTTTGCAGTATGTACATTTGGAGCAGAAAGATAGTTTTAGCAAATTTTTATTCGGCACAAGGTGTACTTTCCAAAAATATATGGTTTTGGGGGGTCTTTGTACTGTTAGGGGGTCTTATGGCACATTATATGCAGTCAGAGTGCTATCTTCACAGGCGAATTGACAGCCGAGAAAATTCTTATGCACTGTTTTTATTTGGGGTCCGCACGTGCCCACCTGCTTTGGTTTATCTATGCATATTGGGCATCAAACTGTTCAGTAGACCCTTGGCATCAATATTTATGGTGTTTTCTAATTGTATAAAAGAAATTGGGTGAGATAAATGCTTTGCAGTATGTACGTTTGGAGTAGAAAGACAGTTATAGATAATTTTTATTCGGCAGAAGGTGTACTTTCCAAAAATATATGGTTTTCTTGGGTGAACCTAGTTTTTTCTACCTTTGCCTGTCGCAAAATGCTGTATATGTGCTGATTATGCAGTATCTGGAATTACAGAACTCGTATGGGGTGTCTTCTTTCTGGGGCCCCTATACGCCACATACTTAGGGGTACCTATGCATATTGGGTATCAAACTGTTCAACGGACCCCAGACTTTCATGTTTAGGGAGTTTTATTTTGGTATATAATGATATGTAGGAGATACAATGCTTTAGAGGTGGAGTATTGAGAAGATTTTTGTATATGTCATAAAAATTGCGAAATGTAGGAAAGCTTTGCGGCTTGGTACTTTGGAGTAGAAAATCGTGCATACCCATTTTAGATTCGTCAGAATGTGTACTTTTCTGGGGTGAACATATATTTTTGTACTTTTGCCCCTTGAAAAATGCTGTAAATATGCTGATTTTGCAGTATTTGGAATTCTAGAACTGATAACTCGTAAGGGGTGTCTTCGTTCTTGGGCCCCTATACCCCACATACTTAGGTGTACCTATGCATATTGGGCGGCAAACTGTTCAGCGGACCCCAAGCTTTCATATTTAGGGTGTTTTATCTTGGTATGTAATGATATGTGGGAGATACGATGCTTCAGAATTGCAATATTGAGGTGATTTTCAGTAATGTCATAAAAGTTACCAAATGTAGGAAAGCTTTGCGGCTTGGAACTTTGGAGTAGAAAGACGTGCATACCCATATTAGATTCGTCAGAATGTGAACTTTCCAAAAACATATGGTTTTCTGGGGTGAACATACATTTTTGTACTTTTGCCCCTTGAAAAATGCTGTAAATGCGGTGATTTTGCAGTATTTGGAATATTATTCAAATTACAGGTGAGTGATTGCTCACCAAAATTAATTACACCTCAAAGGAGATGTTGATGATGAATATATATAGATCTGTCACTTAAATTAAAGTGCACTTAAATATGAAGTGTGAGAGTTGTCTTAACAGAAACCAAATCTGGGGATACTGAGCAAAGCAACCCATCTATTGCCCACTGGTCAGCAAATTCACTCAACCGGCCAGTAAACACTGCCTCGGTGTACTCTGCTCGGATGTGGGAACGCACCAGCACCCGGAACAAAGCCTCTACCGGTAGAGGATTCCCACCCTCCAAACATTGCAGAATAGCTAGTTTGGCTAAAGCTAGGAGCAAGTTGAAGTGAAGGTCTTTCTCTCGATTGTCCCGGGATACTGGGCATCCAAAAATAAAAACGTGAGGGGAAAAATGTAACCAGAACTGCAGGTGAAGTTTCCTCAAAAGAGCCAAAAGAGGTTGCAGTCTGGCACACGAAAAATAAGCATGAAACACAGACTCCCTTTTGCCACAGAATGGGCAAGCAGCTGTGGAGTCTGTAAAATGGACCAGGTACTCTCCTGTGCTCAAAGCACCATGGAGCACTCTCCAACTCAAGTCTCCAGTGGGTCTGGGCACCAGGCTGGAATAAAGGCTCACCACTGGGGTTTCTCACCCTCATTAAACACCCGCCTCCAGATGGTATCATAGCGGGAGACAAGAGCAAGAAAGTGTACAGTGTGGAGCATGAGGGAGTACAATAGCTTTCTTGTCATGTCATAAAAGCACGTCGAGGTAAAATTCTCCAACTGGCTCAAGTTGGGAGAAGGAGGTGTGTCAGGGGATTGACGGGTCTTGGGTGCTATTTTTATGGCTGGAGGTGGAGAGTTCCAAGGTGGATGTGGTTCTCCACCATGTAAAACCCCATCAATAAATGTGTGAGATTCAGGAGAGAGGTTATTCTTGATCTCCTGGAGCAGACGATGTGGAACTCTAGTGGTAAGGTACCCCATGCGTGGCATAACTGCCCGAGCTTCCACCCAATCTGACCTCTCGAAATCCAGGAAATCCCCAACTCTTGTTAGCTGAGCCCTGCAAAGGCAGTGGCGGATGCTGGTGGACTCCAACACTCTAGTCTTTAAAGATGGATTGTAAAGTAGGGACTCAGTTAGAATGTCCTCCCCCTGAATGCCTCCTTGCCTTTGCACAGTTACCATGCTCCAGGTCTTTAGAGTCTCTTGGTAGTAAGCCGGCAATGGTGAGAGGCTTCTTAAGAATCCTTCAAGTTCGATGACAAACAATTGCCGGTCATACCCCATGTTGCGTACCTGATGATAAAAGCTGGATGCTAGGGTACACCACTGTGGAGAAGGATCTGCATACAAGTATCTCTGTATCTGTTGGAGACGGAAAGTATGTTCTTGAGAGCGTATGCATACAACTCTCTGACCTCCCTCTCTCAAGGGTAGGCTTGAAACACCTGCAGAGACCCAGTGCTTTCCCATCCAGAGAAAGTCCAGCAATCTTCTCTGGATTTTAGCAATGAATTCTTGGGTTGTGCTAAGACATGTCAGCCTATACCAGAGTTGATAGGCCACCAGCTGGTTAATCACCAAAGCCCTCCCCCTCATAGAAAGCATTTTAGCAAGACCCTTCCACTTTCCCAGGCGGGTAAGAACATGCTCCTCAAGTTCAATGAAATTCTGTGGAACAGGACGCTCTTCAGCTGACAGATAGACACCTAAATATTTGATGACTTTAGTCTCCCACGAGATGTCGCGAAAAGCAGAAGGCAAAGAATCTACATGTAAAGGACCTTCCAGAAGGCCTGAGCTCTTGGTCCAGTTGATCCGAGCTGATGAGGCAGCAGCGTAAACCTCTTGGCATTCTTGTGCTCGCTCAAGATCAACTAGGTCCTGGGCCACAAGGATGACATTGTCAGCATATGCTGAAAGAACTACCCTCATGTCAGGTTCCCTGAGCACCAGTCCTGTAAGCCTCTTCCTTAGTAGACACAGGAAGGGCTCAATGGGCAGTGCATACAGCTGTCCCGACAAAGGACATCCTTGTCGAACTCCTCGTTTGAAGGCCAGAGGTGCAGTCAGAGACCAGTTGATTTTAACTAGACACTCTGCAGAGGTGTACAGTGTTTTCAGATAGCTCACAAACTGTGGGCCAAAGCTATAGGCTTGCAGAGTGCCTAAAAGATATTGGTGATCTACTCTGTCAAATGCCTTCTCTTGATCCAGGGAGAGAAAAGCGAGAGATAGACCAGCCTTCCGGGCAAAATGTAGTAAATCCCGAACCAGAAAGACATTGTCAAAAATTGTCCGGCCGGGGACTGTATAGGAGTGGTCAGGATGAACCACCTCTGCCAGCACAGACTTGAGCCTGAGTGATATAGCTTTGGCTACAATTTTATAGTCTGTGCTGAGCAATGAGACCAGTCACCAATTCTTAATAAGGCGGAGATCCCCCTTCTTAGGTAGCAGTGATAACACTGCTCGACGACACGAAAGTGGCATCTCACCGGTCTTGAGGGCCTCATTTAGAACCCTGTGGAAATCATGTCCCAGAGTATCCCAGAAGAACTGGAAGAACTCTACAGTCAATCCATCTAGCCCTGGAGATTTATTAGGGGGCATTAAGTGGAGTGCTTGAGAGAGTTCATTCAGAGTGATTGGTTTTTCCAACCTCTCTCTTCTCCCCTCGCTGACCACTGGAAGCCCATTCCATAGCTCCCTGCAGGCATCTGGAGAGATGGGATCAGGGGAAAAAAGGTTCTGATAGAAGGACCGGGCTCTGTCCCGGATAGCCTCCGGATCTTCAAGGGGGGTGCCATCCTCCGCAAGAAGGCATGTTATTTGTTTTCGATTCCCCTTCTTCTTCTCCAGAACATAGAAGAATCGTGAGCCACGATCCATATCACAGAGTAACTGCATGTGGCTTCGCACATAAGCACCACGAGCCTGTCGCTGTTCCATGTTATGCAGAGTCTCTTTCTTTTCTACATATTCATACTGCATGGCTTGGTCTTCAGACCTTGACAGCCTTTGCTCAAGATCAAGCACCTCCCTATTCAGAGTCTCAATCTCTGCGTTTTTCTGTCTGCTCAAACATTTTGTATACTCTTGACACTCTTGAGTTTTAGGTGAACATTGCCTACACCCCACCATTGACTCAGTGTGGCAAATTCATCCTGATAACGCTTCCAGTCTGTCCACATTTCCCGGACTGCCTTTGCAAACCCTTCATCCTTTAATAAGCTGTTATTAAAGTGCCAATAGGCTGCTTTGGGCAGAGATGGTACAACTGCCACTATCAAAGAAGCAAAATTGTGGTCCGAGAAAGGTGCCAAGCTAATATTACTGGACCGAACTCGTGACATAATATGGCTTGATATATACAGCCTATCAATTCGGGACTGAGACACACGGCCATCCCTCACCCTAACATAGGTGAAAGCATCGGTTTCTGGGTGTTGTTCTCTCCAGATGTCTACCAAGGAGAAATGGGCGATGAGTTCCCGCAAAGCTGATTCAGATGAATCCCTTTTCTGGGGAACATTTTGGTCCCGAGCCTCAAGGATGTAATTGAAATCACCCCCTATAATCACGGCTTCATCTGAGTCAAACTCGTTAGAATCAGTTCTTTCCAATAAGGGGTAGTTTTTTAGGGTAAACCTACTGTTAGTGGAATGTTTGGCCTTGAAATCAGATGTATGCAGTTTTGTGGAGTGGTGCTTTGGAAATTTGGTAGTTTACTGCTTCGGAGTTTTTGATCTGTAGAAGTAAGAAATCTCCATAAAATTATATATATTTGGTATTGGCACGTTCAGAGACACAGAACTTTCCAAATCTGCCATGTTCTCATGCTTCTGATATATGCGTTTGTATCATGTGAAACTGTTTTTTTTTGGGTTTTTTTATACACTTAGAAGCCCATATCTTTTTATAGGACTGGAATGACAACGAAATTCTAGCATATTTTGAAAGCTTAGGTTGTCCTGAAAAAAACAATATCTTGTTTTCATGGGTAAACTAAAAGACCCCCCCAGGAAAGTCCCCTAAAGTGAAAGAGCAAAAAATGTTCAAAAACGGTCTGGCAAAAGAAGTTCCAACTTGGCCAAATTGGCTGGCAGTGAAAAGGTTAAAAGGGGCATTGATTCACAGCAGGAATTGGTCATTCTTCCACTGTATTGAGCACTGGTAAGGCCCCATCTAGAATATGCTTTACAGTTTTTGTCTCCAGTTCTTAAACAGGACATTATTGTATTAGAGGGGGTACAGAGAAGGGCAACTAATCTAGTAAAAGGTATGGAAAATCTTAGCTATTTAGGTGGCGAACTAGGGGGTTGAAGTATTTTTTAAAGAGATAGTATTACGACTATAGAATGGTCGAATAGTCGAACGATTTTTAGTTTGAATCGTTCGAAGTAGTAGTCAAATGTCGAAGTAGCCTATTCGATGGTCGAAGTAGCCATATTTGAACATTCGAAATTCAAAGTATTTTTTCTTCTATTCCTTCACTCAAGCTAAGTAAATGGGCCCCTAAAAGTCATTTTGGAGTCAGGAAGGAATGTTTTCCCCTCTGAGGCAAATTGAAGAGGCTTCAGATGGGTTTTTTTTTGCTTTTCTCTAAATCAACTAGCAGTTAGGCAGGTTAAAAAAAGTTAAAAGGTTGAACTTGATGGATGTGTGTCTTTTATCAACCTAACTTACTATGTATAGGTATATTTTAACTAGTGATGAGCAAATCTGTCAAGTTTCTCTCCCGAGGTGGGAGGCTGTATCTTGTTAGGGCTGGTGACTTGGAGTGTACCAGCTGTGAATGGAGTGTACCAGTTATGTGTAGCCCCTTTATAATCAGGTAATGACAAAAGCCTGATTGAAAGGGTTGTCATAAAAAACACTTGGTTCTGCTGAAGACCACTGTGAAAATTTTAGGGGGTGGCTGTGCATTGGTCTAAAAAGCTTAGGAAACTCTCTTTCTCTTAAGAGTTAGGTTATCTATAAATTATATATAGATCTTATCAGACTTTCACCATTTATATTAAATGGCCTGTAAATTTAGAATGTTATTATTAGTATACCTCTATTCAAGTGCTATTGCTAGGCAACACAACATGGCTTACCAGGGCTGTATGGCATTAAATATTAAACAAGAACTGTCATTGAACCAAGGGCTTTCATGCTTCAAATTCTGTTAGGGTGCTTTGTTATTATATTTTTGAACTTTTCATCAATTGGCCACTTTATAAATAATCAAACCACCACTGTATTATTTGTTGTGCCACAATGAAAACCTCATTTTATGCCTTTATGGCTCTGTTGTCTTTGCTTCACTAAAAAGAGCAATAAATAAAACTTAAAAATAAGTTGTCATCCCTAAACTTGAAAAGAACAGTCTTTATATTGCACCATTAACACAAAGACACACACATTGTGAGTGATTGCTCAACTAAATTTCCCAACATTTAGGGTCCCTAAGCTGGCCCGGGTGCTGTGCCCCGAACCCTCAGCTTGAGGCGTTAATCACATTAAAAGAAAGCACACGCACTCCTGCAGCCAGCCGGTGAGGTAAAAGAAGAAGTTTATTTCATCTCATTAAAAGTCAATGGGGCAAATTCACTAAGCTCCGAAGCACCTAACGCTAGCGTCAATTCGCTAGCGTTGGTCATTTTCGTTACTTCGCAAATTCACTAACAAACACTGGCGTAAATTCACTAGTGTCACTTCGCACCCTTACGCCTGGCGAATTTTCGCAAAGGACGTAACTACGCAAATTCACTAACGTGCGCATTGTACTGAACGCTACCTTTTACGCTAGACTTCTTCGCCACCTCAGACCCGGCGAAGCGCAATAGAGTAGATAGGGATTGCTTCAAAAAAAGTTCAATTTTTTTCTAAGTCCCAAAAAACGCTGGCATTTTTTCTATATTATGGGTGATAGGCTGAAAAAGATCAAAACATTTTTTGGGGCTCCCCTCCTTCCCCCCTACATTTCCTAACTCATGACAACTTAACTATACAGTGGGTACATGTGTAGGGCAAAAAAAAATGTTTATTTGATGTTTTGAAGGTTTCCCAGGCATTTGTAGTGATTGTACGTATTCCTCCATTGAAATTTGAATTTGGCGCAGTATGCAAATTAACCATCTCTAGCGTAACTTCGCTTCGCTTAGCGAATCAACGCTAGCGCAACTTCGCAACCTTACGCTACCCCTGACGCAACTTCAGATTTTAGTGAATTTGCAGAGCGCTGGCAAAACTACGCCTGGCGAAGTGTGGCGAAGTGCGGCGAAGTTACGCCTGGCGCAACTACGAATCTTAGTGAATTTGCCCCAATCTGTCCTAACGTTTCCTATAAATGGATACGTAATCATAGGCACAAAGTGATGAGATGAAATAAACTTCTTCTACCTCACCGGCTGGCTGCAGGAGTGCGTGCGCTTTCTTTTCTTGTGACTAACGCCTCAAGCTACGGGTTTGGGGCACAGCACCCGGGCCAGCTGCTGGATTTGGTGAGTTTGTCTACTGCTGACTTTAAAAGCACACTACTTTTGATTGAATCAAGTGTTTGAAGTGTTGGACCTGGGGTCTTTACACCCAGGTCACTTCGCCTTCCGGGTGAGCTATGGTTTCGCAAATATTAATAGTATTTTTGTGCTTGATTATTTTTTCAATTTAATTGGTAGCAGGACTAGAGCCAACACATTTGCCCTTTATTATCCCTATATCTATACATAATTGAAATCATTTTTCTGAGTGTGAAGCTCAAATACAAAGTGCAAGAGGGTGAGAGTTTCCCTTGATGGTGAGCGACCAGAGGGGGGAAATCCCTGAATGTATTTGCTGAACTGTACCCTGCATGTTCTACTGTGAAGTTGTTGAACTGTAACCTGAACATTTTTTCTGTTACCTTTTCGTTGGGAATGCCCAGTGCATAATAAAGCTGTGTTTTTGTCTGAAGCCTTGGTGTCCCTGTCTCTTAGCTCAAAAATCCTATGCTACCTGCCTACCAAACACTAATTCCCTCATAAAAGTGTATGTGCAGGCCAGTGGCATGTCACAATTGGTGCTCGGATGCGGGCAGAGCTTTAAAGCGACATACACCTGTTTAAAAGCCTGGTAAGCATTACCCTTAAGAGACTGTACTAATATGGCAACTGGTGCTGTAAATCCCCATGCTACAGCTGTTCAGCAGGAGGCTGTGAGTGCTGTTGGAAAGCAAAGGGAACAGCAAGATGGCGACTGGTGGCTGCAGTTCCACCATGATTGGGAAAGAGTCAGCGTGCCAAGTCTGGGAAAGAGACTGCTAAATGCCTCACAAGTGCCAGCCGGTGAGGTAGAAGAAGAAGTTTATTTCATCTCATCACTTTGTGCCTATGATTACGTATCCATTGATATGAAACGCGTTAGGACAGATTGACTTTTAATGAGATGAAATAAACTTCTTTTACCTCACCGGCTGGCTGCAGGAGTGTGTGCGCTTTCTTTTGATATAGGGACCCTAAATCTTGGGAAATTTAGTTGAGCAATCACTCACAACTCAGGTTGAGAGTCCCAGTCTACTGAGAGCAATCCCTTAGAGAGACAGGGATATGTCCAGCTCACTGTGTGTGCAGTGAGTGAGAACAGACCTGAGTGTGCTGATATGGAGAATGGTAACATGGCTGTCAATGGGGATAAGCCACATGGAGTGACTGTGGTTGAAAGCAAAGTCATGACTCCTGTTTTACATTCCATGGAAGGAGTCTTGCAGTCAGAATCTGTCTGCATGTTCTACAGTGAAGTTGTTGAACTGTAACCTGAACATTTTTTCCGTTGCCTTTTCGTTGCCCAGTGCATAATAAACCTGTGTTTTTGTCTGAAGCCTTGGTGTCCCTGTCTCTTAGCTCAAAAATCATATGCTACCTGCCTACCAAATGTGTTTAATTCTAATTCAAATTACTTTATAGATTAAAATGCTTATAAAACAAATCACTACATACTACAAATTTCACTCATGAATAGAACTTGTCTGAATTGTGTCTAAATGGCATATCTCCATTTAGAAATACATTTAAGGGGACATTTTACACATCTGTACAACTACAGTATATATTCTATGGTAGAGAAGGTATAGATCATTTTTATGGTGCTGTAGTAATTGCTGCCTTAAGTCTATCTAGTACAGATGGTGCAAGTCTAATGATACGAGAGTCAGGTAATGTAATGTAACAATGTTTCATAATTCCTACCAGGAAATAAACCATGATTTAGTTGACATCTTAAACTTTTTAGTTAACATTACTGATGTGCGAAAAAAAAGTTGCCATAGGAAAAACACCCATTGACTTGACCTGGTCTGGCTCTGTGGTCTTCTGTCCTGCCTGCTGATGTTCTTAGACCAAAAAGGAAATCCACAGTTCCGGCACTTTCTTATATACTCATATACTGTAGGCTCCTGTAGGCAAATTCTAAGGTCTACTTTTAGGGTTGTGGCCACCTACTGGCTGATTTAAATATTGCCTAACTATTTACATAAATAAAATATGTTTAACATCCTTACATGATGATACTCTAGAAAGAGGGATAAGCAGATCTTATAGTAAATTTCCTTTTCTTTCAAAATGACATTCACTTCAAAATCTTAAATATACAGATTCAGTGAATATTACAGGGCGAGCAAGACCTCAGTTGAGATGAACATGTATTTGCCTTGTGTGTGGAACTGAAGACTATTCCCTATACCCACAATACAATTGCTTTGGCCTACTTTATGTTAAACATTATATGGTTTATGTAAGGGTTAAGTATGGGTTTTAGTATTTTGTAGTGTTAGGCTCATTTATTTTGCCAGACATATTATGAATAAAAAAGAATGCCTTTTCTTTTTGTGTACTCTTTCTCATAAATAATTTAACAATATATACCAATTCAGGATATATATACAGTATAACCCCTTTCATATTGTAAATTGATTCAATGAAGTTCAGTTGCTTTCTGCCATCAAAAAAGTCCATCAAAGTTAATGTACTAATGAACATTAGAATAATCACAGTTTGTTGGCATATAAAAAATCATACACTACCTTTTACTATGGGATCTATAGCAAAATATTATATCGAATATAAAATATTATATGTAGAATCTATTTTAAGTTGATGCTTTTTGTTTCTCTCTAGGGAAATATCTGCAGAAGTTTTGCTTTATATAAACGGTAGTAATTCAACACAGGCTTGATACACTAAGGTACTTAATACAATATCTGTGGCTGTTCTTAAAGCTGCAAAAATAAACTTACTTTTTTTTTATTATTGTTATGAAAAAGAAATTGTTAGTAGGTGGATTGTCAGAAGTTGGATTGCAGTAAAAAAAACATTTATTAATTGGTGTTATTTGTAACCATTTATAATAACATAATAAGAACAGAATTTCTTGCTATGCAAATAAAACACTTGTATTATTGCAAAGAAAATACACACCTGGATTTGCCAGCACTATATTTATGAGGGCAGAATGGGAAAGGTACTGTATGTAATAACCTCTATCTTACCCCCCTCCCCTTAACTAGCTTGTCATTCAGATGAGGTAGGTAGTGCAAGTGGTCACACGGTGCTACAAAGCCCTGCCTATGACAGGAAGTTAGTACAACAAGTACATTAATTATAAATGTAAATGGTCATTTGTAAAAGTTATTGCAAAAAAAGGTGAAGGCAGTATCTGTCTGTTTTCTGCACAAGTGATCTGTTTTTATGTACTACATATTTGACAGGTCTGAAATCTCTGTCAAGCAATAAAATTTGTCTCTGCTTCATAGGCTTGGACACAATCTGCAAAGATGTATATTCTTCCCATGTCTGTTTCCTCCCACCTCTGACAGGTCTGAAATCTCTGTCAAGCAATACAATTTGTCTCTGCTTCATAGGCTTGGACACAATCTGCAAAGATGTATATTCTTCCCATGTCTGTTTCCTCCCACCTCTGAAAACGTACAGGCAGGTCAGCTGTATACAGATCAAATTAATCGTAATTTTTATGTGAATGTGATCGGGACCTTAGATTGAAGGCTTTACTAGGGCAGGGACTGATGTTAATTAAATACAGTCAAACCCTGATCTTATGTCCCTTGATTTTACATTTTCCCAGAATTACAAGTCCCAGAACTGGTGCTGTTTTTTCTTGGACCAATACTGGCAAGTAGCATCCTTTTTCCCCCGTCATTTTGTCACCGTCCCCTGTGAAGTGTAAAATTGGGGTTCTACTGTATAACCTCTGTAAAGTGCTGTATAAAATGTATGTGTTTGCACTACATATAAAGCAAATAATAAACAATTGGATACTAGGTTTTTATTTAAACAAACCAAAAATTTAAAAATTGTTATCAATTTACTCCATAACATCATTAATAGTGGATCATTGGTACATTTGTTACAAATGAAGGCTAATAAAACATTTAAATATTTTAAAAAAAGTTTTGTTTTCAGTGACATAACTAGTATTCACATGCAGGCACGCACATGTTTGCAGGTGCACCTCGTCCTCTCACATGTGCGTGCCTGCCCACTGTGGCAGGTGCACTCATTTTTTGGTTAGAAAATGGCTGGTGCCTCCCTGTCCCCCAGGTTCTCCACATATAGTTTTACACCTGTTTGTTTTCCATCAATAAGTATTCATGCTACCTTTATAACATCAAAAACACAGTTACAAAAGGTAATAAGTCAGAATTGAAGAACACTATTTGCTATATTTTGGAACTTTTTGGGATAAGTTTCTGTATATCTGATTATTAGTGAGCCCAGTTACAGAAATATCATGTTATGTTAAAATGGTGTGCTGTGTGTTTAAATGCTGTGGGTTCTTACCCAAGACTATTCCAATAAATTGGCAAACATAGCAGTATAGTCACAGTTACCTAGGGGGTTGTTTACCTTCCAACACTTTTTTCATTTTAAAACCAAACCTTCCTTCAACTAAAGCGGAGTCAGAGCTAAATCAGCTCAGGGAAACAAGCAGTACATCAGATAATAAAATATAGTGTAGTATGTTTCCACCACCTTTTTGATCTATTCAGCCCGCTTTCCAAACTCTCAGTTCTGCATAGTTCACATACACAGCACGTTCATGTGACTCACATACATTGTAGCCTAAAATCACCAACTGTGGTCTCAGTGGGTACTCACAAGCATTCACTAATAATCTGTGCCTATTAGAGCAAGTTAGTCTTGATCAGCAAATACAGTCCTCCATTGTAGCTTAAATAGGAGCAATAATATAATATAAAACCCTTTTGTTAAATAATGAAAATTGTTTAGAAACACACTCACAAATATAGCAAGGTTACAAACATCATATATCAGCCAGTCCAATTTCCACCCACACTTGCAGCGATCGTGCCCCAACCAGCGTTGCCTTTCCACCGTTTGTTTCTCTTCCGGGGGCTTTGTGATGACATCAGATGCTTACTCCTTATTCTGCCTGATACGTTTCGTTGGAGACCTGACTTCCTCAGAGGCTTCAATGGTACTATTGCGCATGTCGCGCTTCTGTTAAGGGAGTTCATTGCCATGGTGATGCGTCTGGAGGTTTCTAGTTTTGTTAACACGCATCTTGGCCTTGGCAACCCTCCCACCAACGTACTATTAATTTTCCAATAGCTCCATATTATTTTAGGCTACAGTTATAGGCACATTTATACATAGTCCTTTATTTCCTTTAACCACACTATCTTGATGGGCGTTGTTTCAAATTAATTCATCTTTCACTATGAATTTGAAAAGTTTTTTTGGAATTATTTAAGTTGTTTTTCTCAGAGAATTTGAAAAATATCAGTTTGTGGGGTTATATACACATATTATACAGTATAATACATTATTTGTAACTTTAATTTGACTTTAATTACTTTTTGTAGGGTTACTCCTAATTCCCTCCATTTGGTTTTTATAGAAATACTCTAAGGTTAAAGTCTATATTCAGTTCTTTGGTTGCTAATATTTCTAGAAGATGAATCCATTTACTTTCACGGCATAGGGTGTCTTTTACAATATTTCCACCTCTCCATTTCTCATTTACTTTTTCTATTCCCCAAAATTACATCCCTTTAGCATTTTGCTCATGGTGCATTTTAAAATGTTTCGAGACACTGTGTGACTCCTTCCCCTTTTCTAAATTATTTATATGTTCCCTAATTCAATTGCAAAATTTTTTATTTGTTTTTCCTATATATTGCAAACCACATGGGCATTGGATGCAGTATATTATATTTTTTTTAGTCTTTTTTTGTTATGTTGGATGTAAATTGTTTATTTTTTTGCCCATATCTGCATGACTTACATATGGCACAGGAGTAGAAATCAACCCATTTGGGGTAGACCTGAAACCCCATGGCAGAAACTAATATCTATATCAATAGCAATAAGTAAAACCCTCTCCAAAATGTATAAGTTACTTCTAGACGCCAATCCGCAGAGTACAAAATCTTTATGGCAAGAGTGGGAAAAAGAAGGTAGATATAACACACAATTTGTGGAATAGAATACTTAAATCAATACACAAAACATCTAGAGCATCTAATACAAGAGAAGCGGTATATAAATTGATCACACTGTGGCACTATCCACCTGTGAGACTGAAAAGATTGTATCCCACCAGTACAGGAAAATGTTGGGGATGTGACAACCCCGATGGAAACCATACCCAAATTTGGTTAACATGCCCCAAAATACATCAGTATTGGCGTGAAATAATAGGAGTCATAAATAAAGTGACGCAGAACAACATAAGGGTTGATAATCTAGACGCCAATCCGCAGAGTACAAAATCTTTATGGCAAGAGTGGGAAAAAGAAGGTAGATATAACACACAATTTGTGGAATAGAATACTTAAATCAATACACAAAACATCTAGAGCATCTAATACAAGAGAAGCGGTATATAAATTGATCACACTGTGGCACTATCCACCTGTGAGACTGAAAAGATTGTATCCCACCAGTACAGGAAAATGTTGGGGATGTGACAACCCCGATGGAAACCATACCCAAATTTGGTTAACATGCCCCAAAATACATCAGTATTGGCGTGAAATAATAGGAGTCATAAATAAAGTGACGCAGAACAACATAAGGGTTGATAATCATGCAACAATAATGCTAAATGTTATGATGGACACACAAGAAAAGTTAAAAGACCCCCTTACCTTACACATGCTGCAAGCAGCTAAAGCTTATTAGACAATTAGAAGAAATCACACATTTAATTCACAATGAGTGCTAAGTACTGGAAAATATGGGCTCCATGGTTAAATTATCTCAAAGGGTAACTTAATAAGGTTACGAAACAAATTAACCACAACATTTACTAGTAGATTGAAGGGTAACACAAAACTCATTCACCTCCCTTACTAGTTAAGAAAGAAAGAAAAAATGTGTATATTATCCTCAAAGATGTTTTCTCTGAGTTATGAATTGTTGTTTGACTTGTTGAACACTGTAAACTGTATCAAAATTATGTCTGGAAAACCCTATAACCCTTTCCCCCCTCTTGTCTTCTGTACCCCCCCATGTTATAACTTGAAAATAAAGAATTGAAAAAAGAAACAAACCCATTCTACCTCTTTCTTTTCTTTTTTATGGTATCTGACTCTATGTGATTCTTTGTTAGTATTTGTTTTAGGTTATTAGCCTTTTTAAACACCACGGTTGGTTGGGGTGGGATCACTTGTTTCAATTCCTCATTGCATTTTAGTATATTCCAGTGCTTTTTAATGATTCATTCTATTCCTCACCCCAGAGGATTATACGTTGTTGAAAAAACTACAGTATTGTTCTTTGATACTTTCTTTCTTTTGGTTTTAGCAGCTCATCTCTACTGATATTTTCCAATATACTTTTACTGTATCCCTTTTCCTTGAACCGCTTATTTATAGGCATCTGATCCGATAAAACTCTTTCCTCTGTACAATTTGTTTTAACCTGCACATCTGCCCATATGGCGATTTTTTGCCGCAAATTTTCGCGGGCATTTCGCGAATTTATTAGATGGTGGCGAATCGCGCAAATTTGCCGTGAATTCTCGTCTGGCGAATTATGTTGCAAATAATTTATTATACTTTATAATATGTGTATACCAATGGCAAAGGAGTGATAGAAATGAATTCATAAAAAAAGTCTAAAATTGTATTTTTTAAATTCTCTGAAAAAACAACTTAAATAATTCGAAAAATACTTAGTGAAAAATAAATTCATTTGAAAAAATTTGAAACAATGCTCCATTTTCCATCTCCATTTTCCATCAAGATAGTGTGGTTAAAGGAAATAAAGGACTATGCATAAGTTTGCCGATAACTATAGCCTAAAATAATGTGGAGTAATTGGAAAATTAATAGTATGTTGGCGGGAGGTTTGCCAAAGACAAGATGTGGGTTAACAAAACTAGAAATGTCAAGATGCATCATCATGGCAACAAACTCCCTTAACAGAAGTGCGACATACGCACTAGTACCATTGAAGCCTCTGAGGAAGTCGGGTCTCCGACGAAACGCGTCAGGCAGAACAAGGTGTAAGCATCTGACGTCATCACCAGGCGCCCGAAAGAGAAATACGCAGTGTAAAGGCAATGCTGGTCGGGGCACAATTGCTGCAAGTGTGGGTGGAAATTAGACTGGCTGATATACGATGCTCGTAACCTTGCTGCATTTGTGAGTGTGTTTTTAAACAATTTTTTAATTAATAAAAAGGGTTTTATACTATATTATTGTTCCTATTTAAGCTAAAATGGAGGACTGTATTTGCTGACAAGACTAACTTATTCTGATGGGCACAGATCTTTAGTGAATGCTTATGAGTACCCAATGAGACCACAGTTGGTGATTTTAGGCTACCATGTATGTGAGTCACATGAACGTGCTGTGTATGTGAACTGAGAGTTTGGAAAGCGGGCTGAATAGATCAAAATGTGGTGTACACATACTACACTATATTTTATTATCTGATGTACTACTTGTTTCCCTGAGCTGATTTAGCACTGACTCCTGACCACTTTAGATGAAGGAAGGTTTGGTGTGGTGTACTCGTTTTTTTTGGAGCCGGCAAGAAGGAAAAACTTCAGGAATCTTTGGGTAAACCATTTGACTTTTAAATTGACTTATTTCAGTTTAGTTGTTTTCAGATAGTTCACCAGAAATATAATTTTTTCAATCACTTACTTTTTGTGACTGTTTTTCTAAAATTGAAGTGCAAAGTTCCATATTTTCACCTTCTTATTTCACCGCCCGGAGCAGGTCCAGGAGCTCCGGGCGGCACATCCTCCCCTGCCGGCGTCGCTCCCAAAATGGCGGCGCCCATGGCCGCCACGTGGGTAGCGGCGCCGGCGCGATGACATCAGTCAATGATGTCACAATGGCGCCAAATTCAAAATAAAAACCCCTTCTAGACGCCACAATGGCGCCCAAGTATAGGAATACTTTCCCTAAGTGTATCCTGGGTTTCCTGTGAGCTTTATTGCTAAATCTTGTTCCTGATTTATATCCTGACCCTTTGCCTGGACTTTGGACTTTGCTGATATCTGCCTGCCTGTGAACTCTTGCCTGGATCCTGACT
Organism: Xenopus petersii; assembly: GCA_038501925.1. Lineage (NCBI taxonomy): Eukaryota > Metazoa > Chordata > Amphibia > Anura > Pipidae > Xenopus > Xenopus petersii. Next base: position 80,179,350 of record CM076682.1, read on the forward strand.
ATTCTTTGATTAACCCTTTGGACACCGCGACCTTGTTCCCTTAAGAGGGCTTCCTCCTCGATCCTGACTATCTCCCTGGAGGAGCTCCCGGCTCCCTGACATTATACTTGGGCCATGGATCCTACTGAGGAAGCTATGCCTGATGTCGGACGAGCGCTCCGCGGACTGGCATCCCGCATGGAGGATTATGAAGCCCAGCAGTACCGCATAGGGCAGGCACTTGATACCTTTCTCTCTCGGATGCCGCCAGCGCCCCCTGCTCCCCAAGCTGCGGTAAATCCTTCCCTGGCGACCGTCTCGTCTACCACAGGTTCCTCGTCTGGTGAGCCTCACATTCTGCCTCCTCCTCGTTTCAGTGGGAACCCACAAGCCTGCAGAGGTTTCGCTACACAGTGCCAGATCCAGTTCGAGTTCCAACCCTCGCACTTCCCCAATGAATGTTCCAAGGTGGGGTATGTGATGTCTCGTTTGGTGGGCCGCTGACTTTTGATGCCAAGGCTTTTCTTCAAGCATTTCGTACTGTGTTTGATGCCCCGGGTCGGGTCACAAATGCTCCTTCTCATCTTCTGCAACTCCGGCAGGGAACCGCAGTGTTAGTGAATATGCTATTGACTTTAGAACTTTGATGGCTGAGACTTCCTGGAACAACGATGCCTATAAGGCCGTATTCTATCAAGGTCTGTCTATTTGTATTAAAGATGATCTTGTCTCCAGGGCGTTCCCTGACCTGCTGGAAGATCTGATTGCGCTATCCATTAAGGTGGACACTCGTCTTAGAGCATCTAGTTGAGAAGGAGTGCAGTAAAAAATTTCAACCTTTGCTGGCACCCCGCTTCCAAAGATCTCTCTTGCATACTCCAGCTACTCAGGCTTCTACTTCTCCCACGGAGGAACCTATGCAAGTTGGAAGAGCTTGTCTCTCTGAGCAAGAAAGACTCCGTAGACGGATGGCTGGCCTATGTCTGTATTGTGGTGGACAATCTCATTTTGCGAACTCTTGTCCGGTGAAGCCTACGAGTTCTGTTCCCCGAGGTATATCTAGGGTAACTCACGTAGGGGGCACTACTCCGAAGTCTCAAGAGAACACTCACAGGTTTCTCCTTCCTTTACAGATCCGTCTGGCCACTAAGACCATTGTTGGCTCAGCTTTCATTGACTCTGGAGCTGCTGGGAACTTCATGGACGCTCTTTTCGTCAAACACATGGAAGTTCCCTTATTCCCATTGTCTACTCCTCTCCGTGTCACTGCCATTGACGACAGACCCCTGGAGGCTGAATTTATCTCTATGACGACTGGGGAATTGCCTGTGCAGGTTGGGACGCTGCATAAAGACTTTCATTCCTAATTATTTCCTGCCCTTCCGTTCCAGTTGTTTTGGGTCTCCCTTGGCTGCGCCTGCATAATCCCACCATTGATTGGTCCGCAGGACAGATTTCCCGTTGGAGTCCATTTTGCCAGCAGCACTGACTTCCTGCTGAACCCCTCCAGAGGGTGAATATTTCTATGTCTGATCTGAAGACTCTACCCTCCTTTTACAAGGAATTCTCTGATGTATTCTGTAAGAAGTCTGCAGAATTCCTTCCTCCACATCGACAATACGATTGTCCTGTCGATCTTCTGCCTGGAACCATGCCCCCTAGAGGTCGTACTTATCCTCTCTCTCCAGCAGAGACCACTGCCATGAAGCAGTATATCCAACAAAATCTCCAGCGGGGGTTTATTCGGCCTTCTACTTCTCCTGCCGGGGCTGGATTCTTCTTTGTGGAAAAGAAGGATGGAGGCCTACGTCCTTGTATCGACTACCGGGGTCTTAATAAAATTACCGTTAAGAACCAGTATCCCTTGCCTCTGATTGCCAAACTCTTTGACCAACTGAAGGGGGCTAAAATCTTCACTAAGTTGGATCTCCGTGGGGCGTACAATCTTATCCGCATCCGGGAAGGTGACGAATGGAAGACAGCATTCAACACTCGGGATGGGCACTATGAGTACCTAGTAATGCCCTTTGGTCTTTGCAATGCCCCCGCTGTCTTTCAAGAATTCGTGAACGACATTTTCCGGGATCTCTTGGGAAAGTTTGTGGTCATGTACCTTGATGACATCCTGATTTTCTCCAAGGACCTTACAAGCCATCGTTCCCAGGTGAAGGAAGTACTCTCTCGTTTGAGGAAGAACTCTCTCTTTGCCAAACTGGAGAAATGTGTGTTTGAAGTGTCCAAGATTCCTTTTCTGGGCTATATCATCTCCCCAGAGGATTTCGAGATGGATCCTGTGAAAGTGTCTGCAATCCAAGAGTGGCCTCTACCGCTGAGCACTAAGGCAATCCAGAGATTCATTGGTTTTGCCAATTACTACCGGCAATTCATTAAGGGATTAATTAGGGGGGGTAGACCCAGCTCATGGCCCCCGCCTGCTATTGAGGCTTTTCAGTCCTTGAAGGATGCCTTCACTTCTGCTTCGGTTCTCCGCCATCCTGATCCGGAGTTACCTTTCTTCATCGAGGTGGATGCTTCTGAAGTTGGAGCTGGAGCTATCCTGTCCCAAAGACATCCCTCTGATGGGAAGCTGCACCCATGTGCATATTTCTCTAAGAAGTTCTCTCCTGCAGAAAAAAATTATGATGTAGGAAATCGAGAACTCCTGGCTGTCAAGCTTGCCTTAGAAGAGTGGCGCCACCTCCTTGAAGGTTCCTTGATCCTAGTCACAATCTACACGGATCATAAGAATCTTGAGTTCATTCAATCTCTCAAGAGGCTGAATCCCAGACAAGCAAGGTGGTCCCTCTTCTTCTCTCGATTTAACTTTGTCTTGACTTTTCGCCCTGGCTCCAAGAATCGGAAAGCCGACACTCTGCCTCGAAGTTTCACTCCGGTGGATCGTACTCCTGAAAGACAAGAGCCATCGAGATCATCGCTTCATTGTACCCTCAGTTTGCTGATCAAATCCTGGCTGGTCAATCTTCTGCCCCTCCTGATACCCCATTTGGAATGGCTTTTGTACCTCCTGAACTTCGGCTACCTATCCTGCAACAGACTCATAGTTCCAAACAAGCTGGACATCCTGGTCCTGTTAAAACTCTTGAACTTTTACGTCGTCTAGTTTGGTGGCCGACAATCCGTAAAGATGTCAAAGACTTTGTTTCTGCCTGTACCGTTTGTGTCACTTCCAAGTCCAGTCATTCGCCCCAGTGGGTTACTACAACCGTTGCCGGTTCCCTCTCGTCTTGGACGCACTTGGCTATGGACTTCATTGTTGAACTTCCTCCCTCCGGTGGGAGCACAGTGATCTGGGTTGTCATTGACCGCTTTAGCAAGATGGCCCACTTCATCCCTCTACGGAAGCTTCCATCTGCAGTGGAGTTGTCACAGTTGTTCATTCAGTTAATTTTTCGCCTGCATGGCTTCCCGGCCGAGATCGTTTCTGACAGAGGGTCCCAATTCACGGCAAAGTTCTGGCGCTCCCTGTGCAAAGATCTGGGTATTAATCTTCAGTTCTCCTCAGCTTATCATCCCCAGACGAATGGAGCGGCTGAGCGAGTGAACCAAGCCTTGGAACAGTTCTTGAGAAACCATGTTTCCCTTTGTCAAGATGATTGGTCTGATCTCCTCCCGTGGGCGGAATTTGCTCATAACAATGCCTGCCACACTTCCACTGGAAGGTCCCCATTTATGTCGGTGTATGGTCAACATCCTCAAGCCTTCCCACAAGACTTTGTGTTGTCTGATGTTCCGGCCGCTGATGACCATGCAGCCCACATGTCTGCTATTTGGGCTGTAACCAAGTCGAACCTGGAGAAGAGTGCTCTGGTTCATAAGACGTTTGCAGATCGTAGACGTAGACCCTCTCCTCCCTACAAGGTCAGTGATAAAGTCTGGTTGTCTTCCAGGAACATTCGGTTGAAGGTACCATCTCCTAAGTTGGGTCCGAGGTTCGTAGGTCCATTCTCCATCTCGGAGGTGATCAATCCTGTGGCTGTCAGACTTCAGCTTCCCCCTGAGATGCGAATTCCCAACGTGTTTCATGTCTCCTTGGTGAAACCCGCTACCTCCAACCGCTTTTCTGTTGTCCAGCCTCCCCCTCCTACTATCTCTGTGGATGGTCAACAAGAATATGAGGTGGAGAAGATCCTTGACTCCAGAATCTCCAGGGGCTCTCTTCAGTACCTCATCAAGTGGAAAGGCTTTGGCCCTGAAGAATGTTCCTGGGAGGGACGCTCTGATGTCCATGCTCCTCGTTTGGTGAGGGAGTTCCACTCCAAATTTCCCCAGAAGCCAAGTCCTGGTGGTCCGGAGGCCCCCCGTGAGGGGGGGGGTACTGTCGCGATCGCCGCCCGGAGCAGGTCCAGGAGCTCCGGGCGGCACGTCCTCCCCTGCCGGCGTCGCTCCCAAAATGGCAGCGCCCATGGCCGCCACGTGGGTAGCGGCGCCGGCGTGATGATGTCAGTGAATGAGGTCACAATGGCGCCAAATTCAAAATAAAAACCCCTTCTAGACGCCAGAATGGCGCCCAAGTATAGCAATACTTTCCCTAAGTGTATCGTGGGTTTCCTGTGAGCTTTATTGCTAAATCTTGTTCCTGATTTATATCCTGACCCTTTGCCTGGACTTTGCTGATATCTGCCTGCCTGTGAACTCTTGCCTGGATCCTGACTATTCTTTGATTAACCCTTTGGACACCGCGACCTTGTTCCCTCAAGAGGGCTTCCTCCTCGATCCTGACTATCTCCCTGGAGGGAGCTCCCGGCTCCCTGACATCTACATTGATAAATTAGTTACAATTTTTTACTTTAGTTATACTATAGTTGACCCTGCTAAGCAGAATCCCTGAGTTTCATTAAATCGGACCTGTCACCCAGACACAAAAATCTGTATAATGAAAGTCCTTTTTAAATTAAACATGAAATCCAATTTCTATTTTTTATTAAAGCATTCATAGCTGTTGTACGCTCATTTGCAAATCTCAACTGTCAATCAAATATTGTCTGCCCCTACACTATGCCTTAGGCATAGAGGCAGGGCAGACAATTACTTTCACTTTCCATTCAGCACTTCCTAGATATCACTGCTCTCCACACATTCCCACATTCTCTTCACCATTTAATTGTGTAGCCAGAGCAGGGGGTTGGGCATCGGTTTCCCCATTCTGGTGCACAAGCAAGATTCTGAGATGATAAAAGGCCTGCCTTAATAACAGTGTTCACAAAATGGCTCCTGCCTGGTTGCTATAATTATAAAATTGCAGACTGAAGGAAACAAGATTCAAACAATTTATATGGTGTAATTAAAGTTAATTTTACTTGACTAATGTGATAAAAGCATATCTTAAATCTTGCATTGATCTTATTAATTGTGTGGAGTATATTAAACATGTTGGGAGAGACACCACATAACTCTGTTAGAGTATATTGATATATTGTGAAATGTTACTTGTTGGGGAGTCTATTCCTGACACAATTGGTCTCCCCAGTGGATTCTCTAGGTTTTAATGAATTTTTGGCAGGTAATAAAAAACTGGCAGAACTGGATGTTCAACCCTCATATATCCACACAATTAATAAGATTAATTCAAGATTTGAAGTGGGAAAAAGGTATGATACTGACCACCCTTAATGTGAAGGCCCTTTATACCTCAATTAGGCATAATCAATGCATGAAGTTAGTCGCCCATCCCAACCAACCATGGTGTTTAAAAAGGTTAATAATCTAAAACAAATACTAACAAAGAAACACATAGAGACAGATACCATAAAAAAGAAAGAGGAAGAATGGGTTGGTTTCTACCTCTGTGCCATATGTAATGTATGCAGATATGGACAAAAAAAAGAAACAATTTACATCCAACATAACAAAAAATGAATCAATGTATAAGATGCACTTCAAAAAATGAAATATACTGCATCCAATGCCCATGTGGTTTGCAATATATAGGAAAACAAATAAAAAATGATGCGATTGACTCACGGAACATATAAATAGCATAGAAAAGGGGAAGGAATCACAGTGTCTCGAAACGCACCATGAGAAAAATGCTAAAGGTTTGTTATATTGGGGAATAGAAAAAGTAAATGAGAAATGGAGTGGTGGAAATATTGTAAAAGACACCCTATGCCGTGAAAGTAAATGGATTCATCTTCTAGAAACATTAGCACCCAAAGGACTGAATATAGACTTTAACCTTAGAGCATTTCTATAAAAAAAAAAAATGGAGGGAATTAGGAGTAACCCCACAAAATGTTAAGAGTCTCTTTTAAAGTCCGCTAATTATGTTGCAAATAATTTATTATACTTTATAATATGTGTATATAACCCCACAAACCGATGGCGATGGAGTGATAGAAATTAATTCATAAAAAAAGTCAGAAATTTTCAAAATTCATAAAAATTTTGAAAATAAAATTAATTTTTAAAAAGTCCGAATCGAATTTTAATAATTTCCTACTCGAAGTTGACAGTTTAGACCATAAAAAAACTCGGAAATTTCAACTTTCACTTCAAACCTTGATAAATCTGCCCCTTAATTTTTGTACTCCATTCCTTGACTGGCATATTTTTGCTACAAGAATAAAAATATAACTTTATATAAGATAAATGCTTCAAATGCACACAAACGAAAAAACTAATTGTAAAATGCATGCTATTGCTGTCCCTCTCAAAAAAAGTTGATAACGTGTTTCAAACAGAGATTTCTTTTTACTATTCCATTTTGTTTGGAAAAAATGTAGAAATACATTTTAAATAATAATTCAAAAATTAATATGCATGGCAAAGTATACAAAATGTCAGTCTATCTGGTGATTGTAAGTGCTGCGCTCAGTCCAAGTTACCTACAAATTCTTGCTTTCTGCACCAAAGGATTTATGCGGGTCCACCTGGTCCGCAAATTTATACTGAATAAATATGCAAGGGTTTGGTGCAAGGTCGATGTTCTGTCCCCAATATCTAGTTAAGAAAAAAGGTATATAGTGCAATACAGCCAATGTATCCATGTTAAAAATGCTAATCGGAGCTACTCACAATTTTAAATCGGTTAATGGGCTTTGAATTGGCTCGTTCAAGCTGGGATCAGTCTTAGGCGTACACCTGCGATAGACAGCTATAATGGTGTAATATTGTCAGAGTTTTGCGAAAGTTTTTAGAAGTTGGTTGTACTCACCGAGTGTCGGATGGGTATAAGCGTATCAAAGGTGTATGCTTGCAGCGCAGAATGCCGTCTCACAGTGGGTATCTGGCGTGCGGTGATGGAATCTCCAATTTTTGCGATGTTCCTTGGCGCTGCGAGGTTCTGTATGTTATTAGCCGCAACACTTTGGTGTAGTCGATGAGTGTAGACCGATGGCTCCAACTTAAAATTTAACACAGTGGCTGTCAGCACGGTGATTGTGCGTTCCTGGGTGTCGTTCACATGCACCTTTGTAGCAGAGAGTCTTCCAGCGTGCTAGTATAGGTTTACACGTGGTGTATTGCAATGATTCTAATTAGATATTCAAAGGTTTCCGAGGACTTCAAGGGAATAGAAATTGACTTGGCTAGCAAATATAGTAAAATTATTTATTTATATGATTGATTTATTATCTGAAGTTTATAACTGTTTTACATTTTTACTATTTTAATAATGTATAAATCTAATTTCATATGTAATTTGGTAATACCATTACAGCTGTATTGAAACAATCATGCAATTAGGCAAATGAGCGATCAAGGAAGCTATTTATACACCAAGAAAAAAAAAAAAAAAAAAACCATGGCGTCTACCCCTGATGAAGTATATGACATACGAAACACGTTGGGCTTTTATTGTTGAAATAAATCAATAATTTTACTATATTTGCTAGCCAAGTCAATTTCTATTCCCTTGAAGTCCTCGGAAACCTTTGAATATCTAATTAGAATCATTGCAATACACCACGTGTAAACCTATACTAGCACGCTGGAAGACTCTCTGCTACAAAGGTGCATGTGAACGACACCCAGGAACGCACAATCACCGTGCTGACAGCCACTGTGTTAAATTTTAAGTTGGAGCCATCGGTCTACACTCATCGACTACACCAAAGTGTTGCGGCTAATAACATACAGAACCTCGCAGCGCCAAGGAACATCGCAAAAATTGGAGATTCCATCACCGCACGCCAGATACCCACTGTGAGACGGCATTCTGCGCTGCAAGCATACACCTTTGATACGCTTATACCCATCCGACACTCGGTGAGTACAACCAACTTCTAAAAACTTTCGCAAAACTCTGACAATATTACACCATTATAGCTGTCTATCGCAGGTGTACGCCTAAGACTGATCCCAGCTTGAACGAGCCAATTCAAAGCCCATTAACCGATTTAAAATTGTGAGTAGCTCCGATTAGCATTTTTAACATGGATACATTGGCTGTATTGCACTATATACCTTTTTCTTAACTAGATATTGGGGACAGAACATCGACTTAGCGCACCAAACCCTTGCATATTTATAAATTATACAAAATACCAGAACTTACAGTAATTAAACTTACATTAGTAAATTATGGCTGTAAAATAATTACAAAAATGTTGTATTTAAAATGCTTTGAATGGCAGAAAGATGGCAGTGCTCAAAACTCATCTGCACAATATCATTTCACCCCTGCTAATCACAGTTTGAAAGCAACATTTTTAAGATAAAATATTTGGCTTGGAATAATACAATAATATTCATTGTGTTAAATCACAGTTATATTGTTTATAACTAGCGGATTGTGTATTTCAAAATATTCCAATGGCATAATCTTGTATGTGAATGTGTTATGCAACTTCAGCCTACATATCTCTTTTTTGTGTAAGCAGAAGTTGTAGTTTGACACTACAATCATGTAACATCAGGAAAAAAATTGAAAAACAAATGTACCATGTGATCATAGAAGTAGTCAGCATTGTTTGTTATACTAGAAGTTGTCAGTAAACAACGCAGCTCAGGAGGCAGTGATAAAAACAATATTTTTTTTTAACTCCGCAGTTCTTACTGTGTCCATGCACATAAATCAATCACACATTGGTGCCATATTCTGTGTCTTGTTTGTCAATCATAAGTCTTCTGCCTCTTTGTATCTTTGTCTTTGTCTTGCATAAAAAAGGGCATTAACTCAAGGGATGAAAACATAATTATGCCTCTTTACAGGTCCCTGGTAGGCCACATCTGGAGTATGCAGTGCAGTTTTGGACTTCAGTCCTTAAAAGGGATATAAATGAGCTGGAGAGAGTGCAGAGACATGCAAATAAAAACTGGTTAGAGGTGTGGAAGACTTAAATAATGAGGGTAGACTGTCAAGGTTGGGGTTGTTTTCTCTGGAAAAAGGGCGCTTGGAAGGGAACATGATTACACTTTACAAGTAAATTAGAGGACAATATAGACAAATAGCAGGGGACCTTTTTACCCATTAAGAGGATCACTGCACTAGAGGCCACCCCTTCAGACTAGAGGAAAATAACTTACATTTGAAGCAACATAGGTGGTTCATTACAGGAAGGTAAGTGAGATTGTGAATGTACTGCCGGTTGATGTTGTGATGGCTGATTATTTTAATGCCTTTAAGAGTGGCTTGGATGATTTCTTGTATAGACATAAAATCAAAGGCTATTGTGATACTAAATTCTATAGTTTGTATAGATATGGGCATCTATAATGTATTTGAGAGTAGGAAGGGATGTGTATATGACTGCTGGGTTTTCATTTGGGGGGGGTTTAACTTGATGGACTGTCTTTTTTCAGCACAATTTAACTATGTAACCATGTAATACTGCTAATACAGTTGTAATCAAATGTCTGGGCATCATTTGCCAAACTACATATTTAACTATAAAGGAAAAGTAGTAAACCATGAGGGGGTTATTTATTAGTCCGATTTTTTTATCATTTGTCTTTTAAAGGGAAAAAAAACTTATCTTTCCTGGGAAGTGTTAGAAGTCTGAATAAAAAAGTACTCCAACTCAGACTTGCCGAGTTCATGCAGAAGTCAATCACTGATGTCCCAAAGATATACTGATTTGCACTAGGTTTCAGAAAATTTTGTAGTATGCAGGTGTCGAATCTGAAAAAGTCACGGTTATTTGGGCGTAAAAATCAGAAAAAGTTTCCTTATTCTGGGTTTTGCGATTTCGCGTTTTTGCCTAACATGAATTTTTTAGGAAAATGTATTTGTCAGGGACTAGGTAGGGGGAGCTGTGGAGACTGAAGGGAAAGGGCGAGTCCTTGAGGCAGGAGCTGTATGTACCTAGGGGAAACTTGAAGGGAAGCAGGAACAGGTTGATGAGGGCGAAGAGTCAGACTGGAACAGGTGCAGAACAGGACGGAGAGGGCGAAGATCAGGACTGGACAAGACTAGGCAGGAAGAAGAGCGGGAGCAAGGAGGAGACTGGAGCAAGATAGCACGAGAGGAGACTGGAGCAGGATAGCACGAGAGGAGACTGGAGCAGGATAGCACGAGAGGAGACTGGAGCAGGATAGCACGAGAGGAGACTGGAGCAGGATAGCACGAGAGGAGACTGGAGCAGGATAGCACGAGAGGAGACTGGAGCCGGATAGCACGAGAGGAGACTGGAGCCGAGGATATCACGAGAGGAGACTGGAGCCGAGTATAGCAAGAGAGGACTGGAGCCGAGGATAGCAAGAGAGGACTGGAGCCGAGGATAGCAAGAGGACTGGAGCCGAGGATAGCAAGAGGACTGGAGCCGAGGATAGCAAGAGAGGACTGGTGCAAGGTAGCAAGAGAGGACTGGAGCCGAGTATAGCAAGAGAGGACTGGAGCAAGATAGCAAGAGAGGACTGGAGCAAGATAGCAAGAGAGGACTGGAGCAAGATAGCAAGAGAGGAGTACAAGGTAGGGTTGGATCAAGGTCAAGGCTGGGAAGGTACAAGATAAGGTAAGCAGGACAAGACAAGGCAAGGCAGAATAATAAGGGAACAGGGGCAAGAGCTAGAACTACCTAGTTAGGGGCGCTGCCGCAGTACTAGGAACACCATGCAATGCTCTGGCAAGGAGTGGTCTGAGTGCTACCCTTAAATAGGGAAGAGTCAGCCCTGATTGGCTGATGAAACTAGGTAGCAGCTGGGTTTGGGCTGTAGATGCCAAACAGGCTGCAGCTGAGCTGGAGAGGCCAATCAGGCGGAAGCTGGGCCTGCAGAGGCCAGGTTATACATAGCAAGCAACCCTACAGGCTGCTCACCTGGCCAAATGGTTAGGGCATCGAGCCAGAAACCCAAAGGTCCCTGGCTCGAATCCCAGCAATACCTGACACTATCCCCCCCCTCACAAGGCGACTCCCAGGCGCCACAGAGACCAACATTTTCACGCACCTGGGGAACTGGCAATGCTATGGGCAGAACTACCCACATGGGTGCCCAACTAGGAGGTGATGCTATAGTATTAGCCACCCTGGAACTCGGCAGAGCCACCCTGGCGGGTGCCCTGATGCTCGGCAGAGCCACCCTGGCGGGTGCCCTGATGCTCGGCAGAGCCACCCTGGCGGGTGCCCTGATGCTCGGCAGAGCCACCCTGGCGGGTGCCCTGATGCTCGGCAGAGCCACCCTGGCGGGTGCCCTGATGCTCGGCAGAGCCACCCTGGCGGGTGCTCTGATACTCTGTTGAGCCACCCTGGCGGGTGCTCTGGGACTCAGAGGAGCCACCCTGGCGGGTGCCCAGGTGTTAGGCAGAGCCACCCATGTGGGTGCCCTGGGACTTGGCAACTGTATAGGTAACTCCACCCTCACGGGTGCCCTCCACATGAGTGCCTGGGTTTTGAATGTTATTCTAAGAGTTGGTACAGTCACTGTGTTAAGACACGGCAGAAGCCCCCCATCTCGGGGCACAGGACAAGGCAGAAGCCCCCCTTCTCGGGGCACAGGACAAGGCAGAAGCCCCCTTCACGGGGCACAGGACAAGGCAGAAGCCCCCCTTCTGGGGGCACAAGATCAGGCAGAAGCCCCACTTCTTGGGGCACAGGGCACGGCAGAAGCCCCCCTCCTCGGGGCACGGCAGAAGCCCCCCTCCTCGGGGCACCGGACCAGGCAGAAGCCCCCCTTCTGGGGGCACAGGATCAGGCAGAAGCCCCCCTTCTGGGGGCACAGGATCAGGCAGAAGCCCCCCTTCTGGGGGCACAGGATCAGGCAGAAGCCCCACTTCTGGGGGCACAGGATCAGGCAGAAGCCCCACTTCTCGGGGCACAGGATCAGGCAGAAGCCCCACTTCTCGGGGCACAAGATCAGGCAGAAGCCCCTCTTCTGGGGACACAGGATCAGGCAGAAGCCCCTCTTCTGGGGACACAGGATCAGGCAGAAGCCCCACTTCTGGGAGCACAGGACAAGGCATGGGTACCGGAGGCAGCTGCTGGGGAGCCGGCACAAGTGCAGGAGGCAGCCAGTGGGGAGCCAGTCGCCGGGGAAGCCTAGCTGAAGCCATGGGCAGCGGAGGCTGCTGGGGAACTGGCTCTGGAGCTGAAGGCAATGGCGGTTGCAGGGAAGGCCCCACTGGAACTGTAGGCAGCCGATGCTGCTGGGTAGGCCCCTCTGGAGCTGTGGCCAGCCGATGCTGCTGGGTAGGCCCCTCTGGAGCTGTGGGCAGCTGATGCTGCTGGGTAGGCCCCTCTGGAGCTGAAGGCAGCCGATGCTGCTGGGGATGCCCCTCTGGAGCTGTGGGCAGCCGATGCTGCTGGGTAGGCCCCTCTGGAGCTGTGGACAGCCGATGCTGCTGGGTAGGCCCCTCTGGAGCTGAAGGCAGCGGATGCTGCTGGGGACGCCCCTCTGGAACTGTAGGCAGCGGATGCTGCTGGGGAGAAGCAGTTGCTGAGGGGTAGCAGGCCCGGGAACTGAAGCAGACTGCGGAGGGATAGCCGGCCCGGGAACTGGAGCAGACTGCGGAGGGATAGCCGGCCCGGGAACTGGAGCAGACTGCGGAGGGATAGCCGGCCCGGGAACTGGAGCAGACTGCGGAGGGATGGCCGGCTCCGGAACTGGAGCAGACTGTGGAGGGATAGCCGGCCTGGGAACTGAGGCAAATTTATCTAGGAATGCCAACAGAAACTGAGCAGTATCGTAGATTATAGGGGATTTACTGCACAGTAAGTTCTCGGCCCAGGAACGAGCTTCACCTTCTAGCAGGAAGAAAATGATTTCCGAAACTTGCTCGACTGGAGGAGCACTCAGAAAGTGTTTTCTCTGAAAGGAGCAGGACTTCCTCTAGAAAGATAGGAATTTTACTTGGGGAGCCATCACAGTATCTGCGGGTCAGAATAGAATATTCAGTCTTTTTGGGAATCCGGTCAGAAGGCACAGGAACAGCCCTTGCAGACTCTTTTGGCCAGAGCATTCTGTCAGGGACTAGGTAGGGGGAGCTGTGGAGACTGAAGGGAAAGGGCGAGTCCTTGAGGCAGGAGCTGTATGTGCCTAGGGGAAACTTGAAGGGAAGCAGGAACAGGTTGATGAGGGCGAAGAGTCAGACTGGAACAGGTGCAGAACAGGACGGAGAGGGCGAAGATCAGGACTGGACTGGACAAGACTAGGCAGGAAGAAGAGGGCGACGACTCAACAGGAACAGACTGAACGGGGCAGGAGTGGAACAAGAACAGACTGGATGGGACAGGACGGTGCGGGCGTAGAACAGATCAAACTGGGGATAGAGTGCAGAGGGGGACTAGAGCGGATAGCAAGACAGGACTGGAGCGGAAGGAGATTAGAGCAGGATAGCACGAGAGGAGACTGGAGCAGGATAGCACGAGAGGAGACTGGAGCAGGATAGCACGAGAGGAGACTGGAGCAGGATAGCACGAGAGGAGACTGGAGCAGGATAGCACGAGAGGAGACTGGAGCAGGATAGCACGAGAGGAGACTGGAGCAGGATAGCACGAGAGGAGACTGGAGCAGGATAGCACGAGAGGAGACTGGAGCAGGATAGCACGAGAGGAGACTGGAGCAGGATAGCACGAGAGGAGACTGGAGCAGGATAGCACGAGAGGAGACTGGAGCAGGATAGCACGAGAGGAGACTGGAGCAGGATAGCACGAGAGGAGACTGGAGCAGGATAGCAAGAGAGGACTGGAGCCGAGGATAGCAAGAGAGGACTGGAGCCGAGGATAGCAAGAGAGGACTGGAGCCGAGGATAGCAAGAGAGGACTGGTGCCGAGGATAGCAAGAGAGGACTGGTGCAAGGTAGCAAGAGAGGACTGGTGCAAGGTAGCAAGAGAGGACTGGTGCAAGGTAGCAAGAGAGGACTGGTGCAAGGTAGCAAGAGAGGACTGGTGCAAGGTAGCAAGAGAGGACTGGTGCAAGGTAGCAAGAGAGGACTGGTGCAAGGTAGCAAGAGAGGACTGGTGCAAGGTAGCAAGAGAGGACTGGTGCAAGGTAGCAAGAGAGGACTGGTGCAAGGTAGCAAGAGAGGACTGGTGCAAGGTAGCAAGAGAGGACTGGAGCCAGGTAGCAAGAGAGGACTGGAGCCGAGTATAGCAAGAGAGGACTGGAGCAAGATAGCAAGAGAGGACTGGAGCAAGATAGGACTGGAGCAAGGTAGCAAGAGAGGAGTACAAGGTAGGGTTGGATCAAGGTCAAGGCTGGGAAGGTACAAGATAAGGTAAGCAGGACAAGACAAGGCAAGGCAGACAAGGCAAGGCAGAATAATAAGGGAACAGGGGCAAGAGCTAGAACTACCTAGTTAGGGGCGCTGCCGCAGTACTAGGAACACCATGCAATGCTCTGGCAAGGAGTGGTCTGAGTGCTACCCTTAAATAGGGAAGAGTCAGCCCTGATTGGCTGATGAAACTAGGTAGCAGCTGGGTTGGGGCTGTAGATGCCAAACAGGCTGCAGCTGAGCTGGGGCTGGAGAGGCCAATCAGGCGGAAGCTGGGCTGGGACTGCAGAGGCCAGGTTATACATAGCAAGCAACCCTACAGGCTGCTCACCTGGCCAAATGGTTAGGGCATCGAGCCAGAAACCCAAAGGTCCCCGGCTTGAATCCCAGCAATACCTGACAGTATTGATAAATAAGGGGAAAAATATTTGTGTGAACTTGGTCTCAGTAGTTTTCAGAAAACTCTAAGAAATTTTTGGATTTTGATAAATAACCCGCTTAGTCTATGAAGATTCCAGGTCATGATATACAGTATCTAGTTGAATTAAGTCAAAGGCAACTGAACATTTTTGGGCAGATTTATCAAAGTTTGAATTTCAAATTTATGTGACTTTTTAACTCTAATAAATTCGATTACACTCGAATGGGAGGTTATTTATGAAAAATTTGAATGTCTAATATTTGAATAGTCCCGACCCGAAAATTCAATTAAATTTTGAATCGAATTCGAATGAAGTTTTCCCTCCAAAAAACTTGAATGTTGACTTGCCTGTTGACTTGTTATAGAAATGAAAAGAAGTAAAACCCCTCTCTATTCAATTGACCACCAATTAAAGAAAATTCAAGTATCAGTGCAGCAGTGTCGGAGTTTATTAACAGTTTCAATTGATTGGTTAAAGGTTACTAACCCAGTGTTGCTTCAATTATTGGGCAGCCATTGCTGGGTAGGGATGTCGCGGACTGTTCGCCGGCGAACTTGTTCGCGCGAACATCGGCTGTTCGCGTCCGCCGCAAGTTCGCGAACGTCGCGCGACGTTCGCCATTTTGGGTTCGCCTTACCTGGCGCTTTTTTTTGACCTCTCACCCCAGACCAGCAGATACATGGCAGCCAATCAGGAAGCTCTCCCTCCTGGACCACCCCCACACCCCCTGGACCACTCCCCTTCCATATATAAACTGAAGCCCTGCAGCGTTTTTTCATTCTGCCTGTGTGTGCTTGCAAGAGCTAGTGTAGGGAGAGAGCTGTTACTGATTTCACTGATTTCTTTGAGGGACAGTTGATAGTAAGTTTGCTGGCTAGTAATCTACTTGATACTGCTCTGTATTGGAGGGACAGAAGTCTGCAGGGATTTGAGGGACATTTTAGGGTAGCTTTGCTGGCTAGTAATCTACCTTCTACTGCAGTGCTCTGTATGTAGCTGCCTGCTGTGGGCACTGATCTCTTCTGACTGCTGTAATAACCCAATAGTCCTTGTAAGGACTGCTTTTATTTTCTTTTTTGTTTTTTTACTTTGCTAGTTGCTACTATAAGCCCAGTGCTATTAGTCTAGCAGTGTTGGGGAGTGGGACTGGTGTGCTACTGTGCTGCTCCTAGTAGTTCAGCAGCACCAACCCGAGAAAAATATTTTTTTTAATATACATAAATTTTTTTTTTCTTTTACTTATCTTACTGTTCTTTAACGTGTACAGTGCTGTTGCTGTTCTTCATAGTAGTGCACCAATAGTAGTGCACTTGTAGGCATTATTTGCTTAGTGTGTCCTTCATTTTCAAACAACAACCATCTAGCTGTGTGAGCTTGTTCACATTCTGTCTAAATATCAATAATAATACCGTCTCTAGAAACACCACCCGAGTGACGTTTTTCAGGCAGCAATAATATATTCCGTATCCACTGCTGTAGTAGTGTATACGTTAACCTTGTAGGCATTATTTGCTCAGTGTGTCCTTCATTTTCAAACAACAACCATCTAGCTGTGTGAGCTTGTTCACATTCTGTCTAAATATCAATAATAATACCGTCTCTAGAAACACCGCCCGAGTGACGTTTTTCAGGCAGCAATAATATATTCCGTATCCACTGCTGTAGTAGTGTATACGTTAACCTTGTAGGCATTATTTGCTCAGTGTGTCCTTCATTTTCAAACAACAACCATGTAGCTGTGTGAGCTTGTTCACATTCTGTCTAAATATCAATAATAATACCGTCTCTAGAAACACCACCCGAGTGACGTTTTTCAGGCAGCAATAATATATTCCGTATCCACTGCTGTAGTAGTGTATACGTTAACCTTGTAGGCATTATTTGCTCAGTGTGTCCTTCATTTTCAAACAACAACCATCTAGCTGTGTGAGCTTGTTCACATTCTGTCTAAATATCAATAATAATACCGTCTCTAGAAACACCACCCGAGTGACGTTTTTCAGGCAGCAATAATATATTCCGTATCCACTGCTGTAGTAGTGTATACGTTAACCTTGTAGGCATTATTTGCTCAGTGTGTCCTTCATTTTCAAACAACAACCATCTAGCTGTGTGAGCTTGTTCACATTCTGTCTAAATATCAATAATAATACCGTCTCTAGAAACACCACCCGAGTGACGTTTTTCAGGCAGCAATAATATATTCTGTATCCACTGCTGTAGTAGTGTATACGTTAACCTTGTAGGCATTATTTGCTCAGTGTGTTCTTCATTTTCAAACAACAACCATCTAGCTGTGTGAGCTTGTTCACATTCTGTCTAAATATCAATAATAATACCGTCTCTAGAAACACCACCCGAGTGACGTTTTTCAGGCAGCAATAATATATTCCGTATCCACTGCTATAGTAGTGTATACGTTAACCTTGTAGGCATTATTTGCTCAGTGTGTCCTTCATTTTCAAACAACAACCATCTAGCTGTGTGAGCTTGTTCACATTCTGTCTAAATATCAATAATAATACCGTCTCTAGAAACACCACCCGAGTGACGTTTTTCAGGCAGCAATAATATATTCCGTATCCACTGCTGTAGTAGTGTATACGTTAACCTTGTAGGCATTATTTGCTCAGTGTGTCCTTCATTTTCAAACAACAACCATCTAGCTGTGTGAGCTTGTTCACATTCTGTCTAAATATCAATAATAATACCGTCTCTAGAAACACCACCCGAGTGACGTTTTTCAGGCAGCAATAATATATTCCGTATCCACTGCTGTAGTAGTGTATACGTTAACCTTGTAGGCATTATTTGCTCTGTGTGTTCTTCATTTTCAAACAACAACCATCTAGCTGTGTGAGCTTGTTCACATTCTGTCTAAATATCAATAATACCGTCTCTAGAAACACCACCCGAGTGACGTTTTTCAGGCAGCAATAATATATTCCGTATCCACTGCTGTAGTAGTGTATACGTTAACCTTGTAGGCATTATTTGCTCAGTGTGTCCTTCATTTTCAAACAACAACCATCTAGCTGTGTGAGCTTGTTCACATTCTGTCTAAATATCAATAATAATACCGTCTCTAGAAACACCACCCGAGTGACGTTTTTCAGGCAGCAATAATATATTCCGTATCCACTGCTGTAGTAGTGTATACGTTAACCTTGTAGGCATTATTTGCTCAGTGTGTCCTTCATTTTCAAACAACAACCATCTAGCTGTGTGAGCTTGTTCACATTCTGTCTAAATATCAATAATAATACCGTCTCTAGAAACACCACCCGAGTGACGTTTTTCAGGCAGCAATAATATATTCCGTATCCACTGCTGTAGTAGTGTATACGTTAACCTTGTAGGCATTATTTGCTCAGTGTGTTCTTCATTTTCAAACAACAACCATCTAGCTGTGTGAGCTTGTTCACATTCTGTCTAAATATCAATAATAATACCGTCTCTAGAAACACCACCCGAGTGACGTTTTTCAGGCAGCAATAATATATTCCGTATCCACTGCTGTAGTAGTGTATACGTTAACCTTGTAGGCATTATTTGCTCAGTGTGTTCTTCATTTTCAAACAACAACCATATAGCTGTGTGAGCTTGTTCACATTCTGTCTAAATATCAATAATAATACCGTCTCTAGAAACACCACCCGAGTGACGTTTTTCAGGCAGCAATAATATATTCCGTATCCACTGCTGTAGTAGTGTATACGTTGACCTTGTAGGCATTATTTGCTCAGTGTGTTCTTCATTTTCAAACAACAACCATCTAGCTGTGTGAGCTTGTTCACATTCTGTCTAAATATCAATAATAATACCGTCTCTAGAAACACCACCCGAGTGACGTTTTTCAGGCAGCAATAATATATTCCGTATCCACTGCTGTAGTAGTGTATACGTTGACCTTGTAGGCCTTGTTTGCCCAGTGTGTTCTTCATTTTCAAACAACAACCATCTAGCTGTGTGAGCTTGTTCACATTCTGTCTAAATATCAATAATAATACCGTCTCTAGAAACACCACCCGAGTGACGTTTTTCAGGCAGCAATAATATATTCCGTATCCACTGCTGTAGTAGTGTATACGTTAACCTTGTAGGCATTATTTGCTCAGTGTGTTCTTCATTTTCAAACAACAACCATCTAGCTGTGTGAGCTTGTTCACATTCTGTCTAAATATCAATAATAGTACCGTCTCTAGAAACACCACCCGAGTGACGTTTTTCAGGCAGCAATAATATATTCCGTATCCACTGCTGTAGTAGTGTATACGTTGACCTTGTAGGCCTTGTTTGCCCAGTGTGTTCTTCTTCTTCATTTTCAAACCACTGCCACTTAGCTGTGTGAGCTTGTTCACATTCTGTCTAAATATCAATAATAATACCGTCTCTAGAAACACCACCTGAGTTGTTGTTGTTGTTGTTTTAAAAATAATGCCAGGCAAAGGCAGGCCGCCACGCAGAGGCACTAGGGGCCGTGCTGCTATGCTATCCTGTGGCCCTAGCAAATTGCCCAGTTTTAAAAAGGCAATGACCCTGAACTCCCAAAATGCTGAAGAGGTAGTTGACTGGCTTACACAGCACACCCCATCCTCTACCGTTTCTAACTTTACCACAACATCCTCATCCTCCACTGCTATGGGCACCCCACGTAACACTTCCTCCACCACCGGCGCCCCTTCTTCACTGGAGTCAGAGGAGTTATTTTCACATGAGTTTCTTGAACTGAGTGATGCGCAACCATTATTGGCAGAAGAAGATGAAGGAGATGAGGACGTTACACCAGATTTAATTCTGGCAGAGAACACAACAGAGATGGACATAATGAGTGATGACGAGGAGGTCCCCGCTGCTGCTTCCTTCTGTGAGCTGGTAGAAGAAATTGATGCATCTGAGGAGAATGAGGATGAGGAGATTGATGTTTTATGGGTGCCCAGTAGAAGAGAGCAAGAGGAGGATAGTTCAGATGGAGAGACGGAGAGTCAGAGAGGCAGGAGGAGAATAAGACTTAGAAGAAGCAGGGAGGACAGCTCGCAGGGAACAGTAGGGCAACAACATGTATCGGCACCTGTGGTCAGCCGGCCAACGCACCCGCCATTGCCGCCAACGCCGCCGACTTCTACTGTTACCGCCAGATTGCCAGCCTCAAAAAGGTCAGCAGTGTGGGATTTTTTTAATGTGTGTGCCTCTGACAAAAGCGTTGTCATTTGCAATGAGTGCAGTCAGAAACTGAGTCTTGGGAAGCCCAACAGCCACATAGGTACAACTTCTATGCGAAGGCACATGAACGGCAAGCACAAAGCACTTTGGGAGCAACACCTCAAAGGCAACAGGCAAACTAAAAGCCACCCTCCTTCTGGTCCAGCATCTTACTGCTCTACCTCTGCTATCCTTCACCCGTCTGAACCACCCACCACTCCGCCTTCCACCTTGACCACCAGTTCCCATTCCCAGTCATCTGCCCCCAGCCAAGTTTCTGTGAGGGCCATGTTTGAGCGTAAGAAGCCAATGTCTGCGAGGCACCCCCTTGCCCGGCGTCTGACAGCTGGCTTGTCCGCACTCTTAGCCCGCCAGCTTTTACCATACCAGCTGGTGGACTCTGAGGCCTTCCGCAAATTTGTAGCAATTGGGACACCGCAGTGGAAGGTACCCAGCCGCAATTTTTTTTCAAAAAAGGGAATACCACACCTGTACCACCATGTGCAGAGCCAAGTCACCGCATCTCTGTCACTTAGTGTTGGGCCAAAGGTCCATATGACTACTGACGCATGGTCCTCCAAGCATGGTCAGGGCAGGTATGTCACCTACACTGCCCACTGGGTGAACTTGGTAATGGCTGGGAAGCAGGGAATGTGTAGCTCAACAACGACAGTGGAGTTGGTGTCACCGCCACGGATTGCACGCGGTTCTGCCACCACCTCTACTCCTCCTTCGCTCTCTACCTCGTCTTCTTCCTCTTCTTCGTCCTCTGCTGCTGGGTCCTCCTCCTCCACACCTGTGCACCCCCAGCTCCCCCTAGGCTATTCGACGTGCCAGGTACGCCGTTGTCATGCTGTCTTGGGGATGACGTGCCTGGTAGAGATGGCGCGAACTGTTCGCCGGCGAACTTGTTCGCGCGAACATCGGGTGTTCGCGCTCGCCGGAAGTTCGCGAACGTCGCGCGACGTTCGCCATTTTGGGTTCGCCATTGTTGGCGCTTTTTTTTGCCCTCTCACCCCAGACCAGCAGGTACATGGCAGCCAATCAGGAAGCTCTCCCCTGGACCACTCCCCTTCCCTATAAAAACCGAAGCCCTGCAGCGTTTTTTCACTCTGCCTGTGTGTGCTGAAGAGATAGTGTAGGGAGAGAGCTGCTGCCTGTTAGTGATTTCAGGGACAGTTGAAAGTTTGCTGGCTAGTAATCGTTTTGATACTGCTCTGTTATTGGAGGGACAGAAGTCTGCAGGGGTTTGAGGGACATTTAAGCTTAGGTAGCTTTGCTGGCTAGTAATCTACCTTCTACTGCAGTGCTCTGTATGTAGCTGCAGTGGGCAGCTGTCCTGCTTCTGATCTCATCTGCTGACTGCTGCAATAACAGTAGTCCTTGTAAGGACTGCTTTTATTTATTTTTTTGTTCCAATACAGAGCAGTATCAAGCAGATTACTAGCCAGCAAACTTACTATCATCTGTCCCTGAAATCACTAACAGCTCTCCCCCTACACTATCTCTTCCAAGCACACACAGGCAGATTTTTCAGATACATTTTTGCCCTTGATCCCCCTCTGGCATGCCACTGTCCAGGTCGTTGCACCCTTTAAACAACTTTAAAATCATTTTTCTGGCCAGAAATGTCTTTTTTAGATGTTAAAGTTCGCCTTCCCATTGAAGTCTATGGGGTTCGCGAACCGTTCGCGAACCGCTCGCATTTTTGCGCAAGTTCGCGAATATGTTCGCGAACTTTTTTTCCGACGTTCGCTACATCCCTAGTGCCTGGAAAGCAAAAACCATACCGGATCTGTACTCCTGTCATCTCTGCAGTCACAGGCCGATCGGTGGCTGACCCCACACCAACTGAAGATCGGAAAAGTGGTGTGTGACAATGGAAGCAATCTGTTGGCAGCACTGAGACTGGGCAATTTAACACATGTGCCCTGCATGGCACATGTTCTGAATTTAATAGTACAACGTTTTGTCTCAAAGTACCCAGGATTCCAGGACGTTCTCAGGCAGTCCAGGAAGGTGTCGGCCCATTTCAGACGGTCCTACACAGCCATGGCACGCCTTGCTGACATTCAGCAGCGGTACAACATGCCAGTCAGGCGTTTGATTTGCGACAGCCAGACTCGCTGGAATTCAACGCTCCTCATGTTGGAACGTCTGCTGCAACAACAAAGAGCCGTCAACGAATACCTGTTTGAACTGGGTGGCAGGACTGGATCTGCAGAGCTGGGGATTTTTTTACCCCGTTACTGGGTGCTTATGCGCGATGCCTGCAGGCTCATGCGGCCTTTTGAAGAGGTTACAAATATGGTCAGTCGCACCGAAGGCACCATCAGCGACCTAATACCCTTTGCTTTCTTCCTGGAGCGTGCCGTGCGACGAGTGACAGATGAGGCTGTAGACCAGCGTGACGAGGAGCAGGAAGCGCACGATTTCTGGTCGGAATCACCAGAACGAACCCAGGCACCTGCTGCAACGCAGGGAGAGGTGTCAGAAGTGGAGTCAGAGGAGGAAGGTGGCTTTGTGGAGGAGGAGGACCAACAGGAGCAGGCTTCCCAGGGGGCTAGTGGTGACCTTTTGGGGACCCCTGGTCTTGTATGTGGCTGGGGGGAGGAGACCGTGGATGATGCAGTCCTTGATAACGAGGAAGCGGAGATGGATACCTCTGCATCCAACCTTGTGAGAATGGGGTCTTTCATGCTGTCATGCCTGTTGAAGGACCCCCGTATCAAGAGGCTTAAGGAGAAGGACCTGTACTGGGTCGCGACTCTACTAGACCCTCGGTACAAGCATAAAGTGGCAGAAATGTTACCAACATACCACAAGTCTGAAAGGATGCTGCATTTAGAAACCAGCCTGCAAAACATGTTGTACAATGCTTTTAAGGGTGATGTCACTTCAGGAACTCATCAACATTCCAGGGGCAGAGGTGCCAGTAATCCTGCCACGAGCGCACCTGCAAGGACAAAGCACTTTGGCCACTCTGTAACGTCAGACATGCAAATGTTTTTCAGTCCAAGGCAGCGGCAGAACCGTTCGGGATCCACCCTCAAAGAACGCCTCGACCGGCAGGTAGCGGTCTACCTGGCATTAACTGCAGATATCGACACTCTGAGGAGCGATGAACCCCTGGACTACTGGGTGCGCAGGCTTGATCTGTGGCCAGAGCTGTCACAATTTGCCATGAACCTCTTGTCTTGCCCCGCCTCAAGTGTCCTCTCAGAAAGGACCTTCAGTGCAGCAGGAGGGATTGTAACTGAGAAGAGAACTCGCCTAGGTCACAAAAGTGTGGATTACCTGACCTTTATTAAAATGAATGAGGGGTGGATCTCGGAGGGTTACTGCACGCCGGAAGACTTGTGCTGAGTTTCTGATTCTGACTCCCCATGCAGCTGTCCTTCTCTGCACGCCTCATGACTCCACATACAGCTGTCCTTTAGTGTCCTCCTCCCTCCACCACCGTTACAAACTAGGGTGCAAACCCTACTGGTTTAATTTGAATCCAGGTAAATCCTGAGTTTTTCTGGCCTCTGTGCTTCAGTGGCTGTGACAAAAAAATTGAATATTTTCAGCATTTATATGGCATATTTTTTCTGGCCTCTGTGCTTCAGTGGCTGCGACCAAAAAAAACAGAATATTTTCAGCATTTATATGGCATATTTTTTATGGCCTCTGTGCTTCAGTGGCTGTGACAAAAAAATGAATATTTTCAGCATTTATATGGCATATTTTTTCTGGCCTCTGTGCTTCAGTGGCTGCGACCAAAAAAAACAGAATATTTTCAGCATTTATATGGCATATTTTTTATGGCCTCTGTGCTTCAGTGGCTGTGACAAAAAAATGAATATTTTCAGCATTTATATGGCATATTTTTTCTGGCCTCTGTGCTTCAGTGGCTGCGACCAAAAAAAACAGAATATTTTCAGCATTTATATGGCATATTTTTTATGGCCTCTGTGCTTCAGTGGCTGTGACAAAAAAATGAATATTTTCAGCATTTATATGGCATATTTTTTCTGGCCTCTGTGCTTCAGTGGCTGCGACCAAAAAAAACAGAATATTTTCAGCATTTATATGGCATATTTTTTATGGCCTCTGTGCTTCAGTGGCTGCGACAAAAAAAAACAGAATATTTTCAGCATTTATATGGCATATTTTTTATGGCCTCTGTGCTTCAGTGGCTGCGACCAAAAAAATTTAATATTTTCAGCATTTATATGGCATATTTTTTCTGGCCTCTGTGCTTCAGTGTCTGCGACAAAAAAAATTTATATTGTTAGCATTTATATGGCATATTTTTCCTGGCCTCTGTGCTGCAGTGGCTGTGAACAAAAAAAATTAATATTGTTTGCATTTATATGGCATATTTTTTATGGCCTCTGTGCTGCAGTGGCTGCGAGAAAAAAAAATTAATATTGTTTGCATTTATATGGCATATTTTTTCTGGCCTCTGTGCTGCAATGGCTGCGACAAAAAAAACTTAATATTGTTTGCATTTATATGGCATATTTTTTCTGGCCTCTGTGCTGCAATGGCTGCGACAAAAAAAAATTAATATTGTTTGCATTTATATGGCATATTTTTTCTGGCCTCTGTGCTGCAGTGGCTGCGACAAAAAAAAATTAATATTTTCAGCATTTATATGGCATATTTTTTCTGGCCTCTGTGCTTCAGTGGCTGCGACAAAAAAAAAGATAATTTTTCAGGAAAGTACACATGCCTAATTTTTCAGGGTTCTGCAACAGTGGCAAAATCGCATCTTTTATGGTCACCGCAGGTGATCAATAAAGTAGACCAAAACTGGGCCCACACTGCAGAATCAGTGTTTTTTGGTTCACTTCACTGTACATTGAATTACCTCTGCCTGACCGTGCACGTGCACACAAGCACGGTGACTGCTAAACACACCACTACAGAAATATTGCCACCAACAGGACGAACATCCTGGAGGTGACAAGCTCAACTAGTAATTAAAAACTATTATTTGCTCACTTGACGGTATCATTCATTAAAGCTCTTTGCGTCTTTTTGCGTTGCAGTAAGCACCTCGTTTCGTCTTTGCGTGTGAACAGGCTGTAACCTTTACACGACTTGATTGGCATGTAGACGCCGGACGTTTTAAAGCATTTTATTACACAGGTTTAGAAATGTAGTGTGATTTCTGCCCTTTACAGCACAAAACGCAGCGCTGTGTCAACAATGGATTTTTTAGAAACATTTTTGCCCTTGATCCCCCTCTGGCATGGCACTGTCCAGGTCGTTGCACCCTTTAAACAACTTTAAAATCATTTTTCTGGCCAGAAATGTCTTTTCTAGCTTTTAAAATTCGCCTTCCCATTGAAGTCTATGGGGTTCGCGACGTTCGCATTTTTGACGCAAGTTCGCGAATATGTTCGCGAACTTTTTTTCCGACGTTCGCTACATCCCTATTGCTGGGTTACCCAATAAAGTGCTATGTGCTAGGTGCTAATAATTCATCAGCAATTAAAAACCATGTAACAGGATTAATTAATATTGTGCTATAAAGTGCTAGTGCTTCAAATGAAATTAAGAAATTGACTTAAATAACCAGGATTAAATTGTCCCAGGTGAGATTAAAGTTAATTCATTATTATATATCACACATTAAAATCCATTCATTATAGAAGATTGTAAATAGCTGATTAACTGTTAAAAAGTAAACTTTACTAAAATCATTAAAATTGCTGCAAATCAATTAAGGTAATCTTTGAGAACTGCATAAAAATTGGTGAGTAATAATTAATCCATACACCCCCGTTAGAGTTATAGGGTGTTAAAAAACGTTTGCATGAAATTATTCAAAAGAGACCAGCATTGAAAGAGAAAGGAGGAATAGGAAAATTGTTAGAGGTGGAGAAGTCCCAAGTTCTAGCTGCCTGTATTTTTTCTAAGTCTGGGACCCCACACGGAGGAAAAAGTAGGTCACTGGGGACTGTAGTCTCGATTTTACCTTGCTATCTTATAATTCAGAGAGCTAATCTTCCCTATAAAACTACAAATCCCACAGTGCCATTGGATAACAGGTAAGATTTTAAAAGAAGAATCAATGCGGTCGCAAAGTTTTAAAATCAATAGAAAATTATTTTGCAATAGTAAAAATAAGGAAAGCGCCCAGGAGACTTCACAAAAAGCTGTCAAGGCTGTCAAGACCAATCCAAAATCATCAGCTTGCTTTTCTTCAGGTAGTTCACAGTGGCTTTTGATACATGTTTTTCAAAATTAGCTATTTGATTATTTTATATTGGCATCCACAACTTGCTGAAATTTAGTAGAATCTACAGAATTCTATCTACATGTGCAATGTTACCTGTGTCGCTGGCTGCCACACAATCCCAAAGCTTAATAGATCCACCACCATGTTTAAAGGATCAGTTCAGTGCAAAAATAAATATTGGTTAAATAGATGTGCAAAACTAAAACATGTTTCTGATATAGTTAGTCAAAAATGTTATCTATAAAGGCTGATTACAATTCTCTGCATTTCTGCTCTTCAACTCTTAGTGGCATATTTATCAAGGGTAGAATTTCGAATTTGAAAAACTTCAAAATTCTAATTCAAAAACACCAACCAAAATTAAGTCAAAGTTTTTTTTTTCGCCCAAATAGGTCAATTTTCGATCGCATAGGTCCGTATTTGGCCAAATTGTAATTGTACGAATCGAAGTAATAACGCATTTGATCTAATTCAAATCAACGTTTTCCCCCAAGAAAAAGGGAATTTTCTCTGCAGTTTCATGAAAACATTCACAGTTTGTGAAGTGTGGAAATTTGCCGCAAATCCATGCCTGTTGAATACATTTGCCCATCACTACTCAGCAACTTTAAGGGGGGGGGTTACATGGGCCATAACTCTTCAGTGAGTTTGCAATTGATCCTAAGCATGCCGGTCAGATTTAAAAGCAACAGTTATGACCCATGTACCCCCCTTAATTCACTGTTTGGTTACTGCCTGTTAACAATCAGTGGAAACTAAGTGAGCTTCAAAGCAGAAAGTAGTGTTCTGGCTATTATGTTAGACATCCAGTCACTCCAGAATTTATAGATTTTTGGCAAAATAAATGGATTGAAAACTATTTTTATTTTGCGCAGCCTACCTATATACAGAGTTTTTATTTTTATACTGAACAATTACTTTAACAGTTGGCCAGGTGTTTTATTCATCCATTGCTGCTCTTTTTCCCCTTCACTTTACACTTTACTTCATCAGTCCACAACAATTGTTTCCAAAATGCATTTGGCGTGTCTAAATGCTGTTTTGCGTACCTCAGATATTGACATTAGTGATAAGGTCACAGGCTTCCTCTTGAGATCATGTAGATCATGATTGTGCAAACAACACTGCAGCATGGAATAGTGCCAATCCTTCCTGCAGGTCCCTTGCATTGATAAAAAGATTTGTCTTTGCTTTTCTGGCCAGCATATGATCAGTTCTCTCTGATCATTCCTTTGTCTTTTAATTTCCAACACTTTTTTATTGACAATGGATAAATGAAATTCTCAAATGCAGTAGATATCCAACACAGCTGTGAAAGAGGTGTACAAAGTGTATATATTGAAATCATTATTCATACAAGGTGTGAAGCAGTATAGTATCCAAAGTCATTTATAATACAGAAAAAAACTATAAAACTAAACTTTTAGCAAATATGAGAAAAGAAAAAAGAAAAATATAAAAAGAGAGGGAAAAAGGAAAAAAAAGAGGGGGAGGGGAGATATTTATGCCAGAGATGTAACATCAAGAGCCAACTAACAGAGATCAAATAAAATCTATCACATAGCATATCCTGACCTCAGAGATGCCTTAAAAGATCCTCTAGTTTAGAGATTCTGTTATCGCCTAGATATAGCAGACTCAGCGTTATCCAAATGATCATTATTACCCCATGGTAACCGTTTATCATAATATTTGCGTAAAGATTGGCTATTCTTTGCAATATAGTATTCCATAGTACTGGTCTCATTCATTAAACCAAGAAATTCTATAGAATCCAGAGGCTGTGGCGATTTCCAGTTTCTTGCCAGGACTAATCTAGCTACTGACAAAATATGTGTGAGTAAGAGCTTGTGTTTCCAAGAGATAAGTTCCATGTCCATATTTAAAAGATCAAATCTCGGTGATGATATCACCTCTGTATTCAAAACAGACTTACAGATGTCCAATATATATTGCCAAAACGGAACAATTTTCGGGCAATCCCACCAGATATGAGAAAATGAACCTACAAAGCGACATTGCCGCCAGCATAATTTGTTGTAGTATTGGGGTAAATTACATAAAGTTTAGTTGGGACCATATGCCACCTGTATATCACTTTAATACTTGCTTCCAGAAGTCGAACTGATTGAGTGGTAGATGTAAGTAAAAGAAAAGCATTATTCCAATCTGAATAATCAATTGAGGAGTTAAGTTCTGATTCCCATTTTAATTGATGTGGATCTAATATTTGAGAATTAGCATCAAGTAATGCCAAATAGTACTGAGAAATCTTAGCCTGCAAGCAATTAGAAGCAATTTTGTAAGCCGGGTTTGAAGTGGGGACAACTGTTTGATTTTGTCAATCGCAGAGGACTTCAGAAAACTGTTAAAGTGGACCTGTCACCCAGACACAAAAATCTGTATAATAAAAGTCCCTTTCAAATTAAACATGAAATCCAATTTCTATTTTTTATTAAAGCATTCATGGCTGTTGTAAGCTCATTTAAAAATCTCAGCTGTCAATCAAATATTGTCTGCCCCTCCTCTATGCCATGGGCATAGAGGCGGGGCAGGCAATTACTTTCACTTTCCATTCAGCACTTCCTTGATGTCACTGCTCTCTCCACATTCCCCTGTTCTCGTTAACATTTAATTGTGTAGCCAGGGCATGGAAATGGACATCGGGTCCCCCATTCTGGTGCACAAACAAGATTTTGAGATGATACAAGACTTGTCTTAATAACAGTGTCCACAAAATGGCTGCTACCTGCTTGTTATAATTATGAATTCCCAGACTGAAGGAAACAAGATTCAAATAATTTATACAGTGTAATTAAAGTTCATTTTGCTTGACTAATGTGATAAAATAGGATTTTGAATAATTTTTTTGGGTGACGGATCCCCTTTAAGTTGAAGGTAAGTAAAAAATGTATGTTTAGGTAGGTTATACTTTGTTTGCAATTGAGTAAATGACTGTAAGATTGACCGCTGGAA
Source organism: Xenopus petersii (assembly GCA_038501925.1). Lineage (NCBI taxonomy): Eukaryota > Metazoa > Chordata > Amphibia > Anura > Pipidae > Xenopus > Xenopus petersii. Next base: position 80,208,772 of record CM076682.1, read on the forward strand.
AAAATCCCCAAACTTTGTGAGGCCTGTTCTAATCCATGGAACAAAGTTGGACTGCGGAAGAGCAAATTGGAGTGTCACTAAAGAATGCAGTGGGTGCAGTCCTAACTTTAAATTGTCCACAAATAAGATTGCGTCCCAGACTTTCAAATTAGATGCAGTCGTTCGAAGAGATCTGACCGGTTTTGGTCTAAGCCTAGGATGTGACCAGACTAAGTCTCCAATTTGACCAAATGAAGAGTCAAAAATGTCCGTTTCTTGCTGTGCCCAAGATGAGTCGAGTCCAGAAAGAAGTTCAGATGCGTAGCTTGAAAATATGTTTTAAGTTGAGGAAAACCTAGTCCTCCTTTTGTTTTAAGTTTTGTCAGAACCTTGACTGTTGTTCGTGGTTTGGATTTCGACAAAGTAGCTTGCATAGCAGAGAAAAAAATTATGGGTAATTGTATTGGAATTGTCTTAAATAGGTAAAGAATTTTTGGTAGGATATGGCAGTTAATCACTGCAATTCTGCCTAACCAAGAAATATCTTTGTACATCCAGCCCTCGATAAGGTTATTGTAAGAAACTTACCCTGGTGGTCTAGTGGGCAGCGGGGTCCACGCCGCGTCCCTGGCGTGGGCGCCCGCTGCACCGCTCCTGTCCTTGCCAGCGCCATTTTTGGATCCCTAGGGCGCACGTGGCTCGCCTGCACGTCTCTTAAAGGTGCAGGCACGCTCGCGTGATTGCGCCAGCGCGCAACAGCGCAAAATTGCACACGTTTTGGCGCCAATTGGATCCCTATTTAAGGCCCATTCAGACCTGTAGCCAGGGCCCGTTATAGGATCTTATCCTGTGGTTTCCTGAGCTTTTTGCTACCTGTTCCTGAATTTGCTATCCTGACTGATTATCCGTGTTTGACGATTCCGATATCCGCCTGCCTCGACCCATCCTGTCTGACCATCCTTCTGTCTTATCCAGTCTGTCTGATTATCTGGTTTTGACCCCTTGCCTGCCTGACGATTCTGTTATCTGCCTGTCCTGATCCGGTCTATTCCATTTCCACCTGACGCCTTGTCCTTGACCCTCTGCCCAAAGACTCTTGCTATCAGGTCGTGCCCCTTTGCCTGCCAGAACTCCTCGCCTTGTACCCCTCGTTAAGTCCAGGTGGCACCCAATTAAGCTGAGGGCTCCTCCCGAAGCCCAAAGGTGGTCACACTACTGGTGAAGCCGAGCCGAGACCAGGGTCCTTGGCATTTGTTCTGGTTTTGGGTGCCGGCCGTGACAGTTATGAAGGTTAATAATTAAATGAGCAAAATTCAATTTATACAAATCTTTAACTGACATTGCTAAGTTAATACCAAGATACTTTATTGAAGCTTGCTGCCAATCAAATGGATACTGTTTCTTTAGAATGGAAATGCGTGTGTTATCAATCCAGATAGGTAGAGCTTCTATATTATTGGTATTAATTTTGTAATATGAGACCTTAGAGAAACTAGAAAGAGTCTCAAACAATGCTGATAAGGAAACTTCAGGGTCCACAAGAGATAAGATTACATCATCTGCGAATAAGGATATTTTATATTCCCGTTGTCCTATTTGATAACCTTTTATTAAGGAGTTAGACGTAATCTTTTCGGCTAATGGCTCCATCAATAAAGCAAAGATTAGTGGAGATAAGGGGCAGCCCTGTCGAGTCCCATTAGTAAGTCTGAATGAGGGTGAGTAGTAACCGCTTGCACATATCCTAGCAGTTGGATTACTATACAAAGTTAGAATATTACGTAAGGAAGGGCCAGAAAATCCAAATTTCAAGAGAACATCTTTTAAGAAGGGCCAGACAACCCGATCAAAAGCCTTTTCTGCATCTAATGAAAGCAGCAGGCAAGGATGTTTATATATGTTAGCGTGAAGGGTGATATTAATCAATTTTCTGGTATTGTCTGGCTCCTCTCTACCAGCCACAAAACCCACCTGGTCATTCCCAACTAACTCTTTAATGATAGGATTGAGCCTAGTAACCAGGACCTTCGCATAAATTTTAATATCCACATTTAATGATATGGCCCAATAGTTTGCCACTATGTTTGGGTCCTTCCCTGGTTTTGGTATGGTAGTAATAGTAGCCTGAAACAATTCCTCCCTATGGGTACCATGCGTAGCAAAACTATTAAAAAGGGGAACCACAATTGGGGTGATATTCTGGGCCATGTTTCTATAAAAGTTATTGGAAAATCCATCTGGGCCCGGGGCTTTGTTAAGTTTTAAAGTTTTGATGGTATCTAAAATCTCCTTATCAGCAATAGGTTGATTCAGAATATGGAGTTGTTCCTCCGATAATTTTGGAAGGTTTAAAGAGTCTAAAAACTGTTGTCTTTCCTGTGCAGTGGCTTGATAAACTTCTTTGTCTGTCTGAAGATTAGGGATGTAGCGAACTGCCGATTTGATGTTCGCGAACGCCGTTCGCGAACACCGGCAAAAAATGCGAACGTTCGCGAACAGTTGGCGAACTTCGAACACCCGCTAAAATCGTTCGATCGAAGGATTTTCGTTCGATCGAAGGATTTTCGTCGATCGAAGGATTTTCATTCGAATCGAACGATCGAAACCATTCGAACGAATGCTTTTCATTCAATTGAATGCTCACAATCGTTCGAACGAATGGAAAACGTTCGCTTTTTAGCGGTCGAAGGAATTCGGACGAATGGTCGAACGAATCGAACGCGAACCCAAATTGACGAACGTCGCGCGACGTTCGTGAACATTCGGCGGACGCGAACGGTCGAAGTTCGCGCGAACAAGTTCGCCGGCGAACAGTTCGCTACATCCCTACTGAAGATTGTAAAGTCGAGTATAATAAGTTCCAAAGTCACTTGCTATATGATTAGGATTTGTAAGGATTCTGCCATCTTTAGTCTTAATTTGGAAAATCCTGGTTTTGGCTTTAACCTCCTTCAGTTTGTTTGACAGCAGCCTTCCTGCTTTATTACCATGTATATAGTATTTTTGTTTTATCAAATTACATTGGTATGACACTTTTTCCATTTGGATTATGTTGATTTGTTGTTTTAGAGCAGTTAACTTTTGTGCACATGTCTCAGTTGGTCTCGATTTTAAATCTCTCATTAGTGCTGCTAACTGAATGTTCAAATCTACTAGAGTTTTAGTTCTTTTATTCAACTTAGATGTTAAGGCTATGATATGGCCTCTAAGAAATGCTTTATAAGCACACCACAACATATCAGGGTCCGTATCAGGCGTGGTGTTAAATTGTACAAATTCAGTAGTGAGACCTACAAAGCGATCAAGATGATCTTGTTTCGCCAAGATAGAATTATTTAATTTCCATGAGGATACCGGTGGGGGGATAGAGGTTATTTTAATCAATAGACCAACTGGTGCATGATCCGTCCAGGCAACAACTCCTATATAAGTTTTTTTAACCAATTGCAGCAACTGTATACTTAAAAGTATTAAATCAATTCGTGAGTGAGACATATGAGTTGGTGAGAAGTAAGTAAAATCACACTCGGCCGGATTCCAAGATCTCCACGCATCATACAGTTCATGTCTTTTCAATGAATGTTGAAAGGCTTTAGATAAATTATTAACAGTCCGCATTGAAGAACCTGATAATATTGGTGTTTTATCCATATACGGATCAATAACCATATTAAAGTCCCCAACTATAATGCAGTGTTGTGGGTTAGCTGCAGTTGTCGTGACACAAGCCAATACTTTACAAATTTCACTTGATTAGTATTTGGGGCATATAAGTTAACTAAAGTGTAGCATTTGGAGTCAACTTCAAACCGAATAATTATTTATCTTCCATGACTATCAGCTATCTGATCTATAATTTTAAACTGTAACAAGTTCCTAAATAAAATAGCAACTCCATTCTTTTTAACTGGAGCGTTAGCATAATAAATTTGATGGTAGTATCGGTTTGCCAATGAAGGGTGGGAGTCTGCTTTAAAGTGGGTCTCCTGTAGGCACAAGACGTCAACTGAAGCAGTTCTAGCCCACTCTAAAACAGTCTTCTGTTTAGCTGGATTATTTAAGCCTTTAACGTTCAATGATACAACATATGAATGCATAATTGACCAGTAAAATAATAACTGTTACTTAATTGGAGAATAAGGATGTACAAATAACATACAAATTAGGCAATTCTCTGAGGCTAGTACCTAGACAAATGAACATCTCGTGAATCTTTACAATCAGAAATATAAACAATAAAAAAGGCAACATTAAGCAAAAAAACAAAGAAAAGGAAACAAGTAATATAGAAATATAGAATTGAAAACCAAAAAAACCCATGGACAGCACCAAAAGGCTTATCCGGGTGATATGTGCAGTAAAAACCATACTGCGCATAACAGCTGCACATTCCAGCCAGTGGGGGAGAGTGGCTGGGTTAAACAGGGAAAAAACCCACCAGGGTAAAACCAGCAAAAAAGCCCACAAAATCATAGGGAAAAGTTAGCGAACTGGGGTTATGTTACCACAACAATAAACCTTTATAAGGTTCTCTCCTTGTTTCAAGTGGTGTCATCTAATTGGGCTTGTTTTCCTTTCCTTGGGGAAACTGTCGACCAATCCAAAGCACGTTTCTTCGGAATTTTGGGCATTGCGATGTCCATTGACTGTTCAGTTAAACCCCATTCCGTCAATGCAGACATAGCTTCTTGGGGGGTATGAAAAGAGACCTGAGTTCCATTCTGGATAAAAAGTAGTCGTACAGGGAAACCCCAGCGATAAGGGATTCCATGGGTCCGCAGAATCTCTGTAATGGAGGCAAATTCTTTTCTGCGTAGTAAGGTGTGAGAGGAAAGATCCACATAAACATGGATATTTTTGTATTGATTTAGGAATGGTTTGCTGCTTGTTATTGTGGAGTACAAAGACATGCATACCCAATTTAGATTCGTGGGAATGTGTACTTTCCGAAAATATATGGATTTCTGGGGTGAACTTACTTTTTTCTACTTTTGACCCCCCCAAAACGATGTAAATATCTTGATTTTGCTGTACCTGAAATGACAGACCATATGGGGGTCTTCCTTTTGGGGCCCCTGTATGCCACGTGCTTGGGTACACCTATACATGTTGGGCATCAAACTGTTCAGTGGATCCTAGGCTTTCATATTTGGGGTGATTTCTCTTGATATCTAAAAGTATGTGGGTAATACGATGCTGCAGGTTAGAAATTTTGAGGTGATTTTTGGAAATGTCACCGAAATCACCACATTTAGGAATGATTTGCAGCTTGGTACTTTGTAGTACAAAGACATGCATACCCAATTTAGATTCGTGGGAATGTGTACTTTCCGAAAATATATGGTTTTCTGGGGTGAACTTACTTTTTTCTACTTTTACCCCCCCCCCCAAAACGATGCAAATGTGTTGATTTTGCAGTATCTGGAATTACAGAACTGATAGCTCAAATGAGGTGTCTACATTTTAGGGCCCCTATATGCCACATGTTTGGGTACACCTATATATATTGGGCATCAAATTGTTCAGCGGACCCCAGGCTTTCATATTTGGGGTGTTTTACATTGATACCTATGGGAGATATGATTCTGTAGATTGGAAGCTTTGAAGTAATTTTTCAAAAAATTCACCAATTTCTATAAAACATTATAACTTTAGGAAACAATTGTAACTTGGTAGTTTGGAGTACAACGATATATTTACCCATTTTTGATTCACCAGAATCTGTTCTTTCTAATAATGGGTAGTTTTCTAGGGTAAACCTACTGTTAGTGGAATGTTTGGCCTTGAAAGCAGAAGTATGCCGTTTGGGGAGCAGTGCTTTGGAAATTTGGTTGTGTACTGCTTGTAGATTTTGATCTATACAAGTGAGAAATCTCCATAAAACTATATATATTTGGTATTGCCGCGTTCAGGAGACATAGACCTTTCCAAATAGGCTGTGTTCTCATACATAAAGTAAATGATGTTTCTGATATATGTGATTGTTCTTTGTGAAACATGATTTTTTTCATTTTATTTGACACTTAGAAGCCAATATTTTTTTACAGAAGTAGAATTACACCAAAATTCCTGCATATTTTGAAAGTTCAGGTTGTCCTGAAAAAAATAATATATTGTTTTGCTGGGTAAACTAAAAGACCGCCCCAGGAAAGGCCCTTAAAGTGAAAGAGTGCAAAATATCTAAAAACTGCTTGGCAGTAGATGTTCGCATCTAGGACAAAACGGCTGGCAGGGAAAGGGTTAAAGTAAACTACAAGTCCCAAGATCCATAGTGCATTTATTGTAGCAAATCTGTACCTAGTCAACAATCTTGCCAAAATACATGAATAGCAAGGTGGAATAAATGACTCCTAGGTAATTAGGAAATTGGTCAAGTAGGAAAAATTTCTGCTTCAATCTTATCCACTCAGCCTGGGTTGAGGGCAAGAAAATGAGCCTGTGTGATACTCTATTTTAAATTAAAATAGTAGAAAAATTGAGTGAATATTGATAAATTTTGAATTGTTTGGTTTTGAATTTGAATAGAATAATTAGACAATTTAATTTTTAAAATTAAATTTTAAAATGTTTCAGATTCGATTATTGAATACTACAGCTTGCACTGTTGAATTCACAATAATACATTTAGAAAATTTGAATCGAAATTTGAATTTGAACAAAAAACACACAACCTTTGATAAATCTGCCCCTTTGTGTTATACAAACTATTGCACATGCAATAATGTCAATGGACATCAAAATAAGTAAATACAAAGGGGGGTTGTGGGAGCACTCAGTAGAGATATATTTAAGTATAAGGGAAGCGCTACCGACATGGCCAATTTGGTCAGTGCACATTCAGTATATATGCAAATGCATGTGTTCACAAAGATAGGGGTTTTTTAGTCATAAAGTTATGATTATAAAGTTGATAAGCCACAATACCATGTCAAGGTAAAACCCCACACGGTGGTCCCTAACTTGTTTACCTCTGGTCATAGTATAGAGGATCCTGTGCCTCTCTGCATAATAGCATTAGTTGAAGTAGATGTCTGCTGAACCTTGGTTTCAGTCTGAGGGCTAGATCCTCCCCCGCTGCTAGCTTACAGCTTTTAAGAGAGAGTGACATCAAAATAAGTAAGTCAAGTAACTTTTGATGCAGCCCTTCACATCACAAGTCTGTGCCTTCAAAGTTGTTCCTGTCTTCTCCATCCACACTCCCCATTTCATACCAATACTGCCTCCTCTGTGGTCCTGTAGGATTCCTGTTGCTTGTTACTTCCTCCCCCATGTTGTCTGTATGGAACCCTTCACTGGACAGTGACACACCAAAAGGCAATCACTGTAGGCTTACTCCTACACCATACACCATGGAATACAACCAAGCAGTAGAAATATGGGAAAGATTTAGAGTTTTTATTACATCAATCTTTAAAACAAATGTAAAAACATTCATTTAAGTCTTTAATACTCCACCTGAAACATCTTGTGACCTGGCACTTCCTCAGAGGCTCCTTAAATACTGTACCCCCCTGAAGTACTATTATTCACATTCACTAATTGGTAAACAATCAGTCCAGTATGCATTAAATTAATCATAAAACCATAACCTATACAAAATTCTCAAATTAGAAACAGAGTTACACACCACAAACACTTTAAGCCATAAAAAATAAAAACTTAAATAAATAGATGAAGGCAGAGTATTTTAGTTCAAACCTGCTTCAGGTAAGAAATAAATGGATGAAGGCAGGGTCTTGTAATTAAACTCTGTTTAAATAACTGGGTTGAGTCCTATAGTAAGGTAATTTAGAGACCTACAGGATCTGTTAGGCTCCTATAGAGTCAACTCCCTACCCTTTCTTTACTCTTTTGTTATTGGGCATAAGCCTTGTAACAGTTCGCATAGTACACCATTAGCTATAGGCCAAAGGGTGTAATACCACTTCCTGCCACACTCCTATATAGTGTTGTGTAGGGAGTGGCATCTTCCTCTTTGGCTCCTGGCGTCTGTGCTGCTAGGTGTTTCCCATTGAGCCTGGGATCACCAAGGCCACAGTAAAGCCACTGCCCCAAAGGGACCTGTACCTGTGATTAAGTCAGGGACCAGGAAACCCTGTGAACGAGGTTAGCTATCATTAGGGCAGATCTTTAATAGACTCTCTAGGAGAGTGAGATAGACAGCTTTATATAGCATGAGCAGCTGTGTGCTCCATCAACATCAGCAGGGAGTAGCTTCCCAAAGGCTTCTTGTTTGCCTTTAGTGCAGGGACTCAGTGGATAGGGTGTTAGGCTTTAGACTCCGTCTCCTTTACTAATCCACTGGTGATCCCGATCCCCACAGAGGTATATTTGTTTTCTGGGAATTGATGTACACTTGACTACTATGGGAGTGCCAGTCTTCATTATGCTGTATCATCTTCTGTTATCCTCCTCCTCAGACTAGGTGACTTGTATTCTAACCTTACTTAAGGTAACAATTACATGGTAGTAAGCAGAGTCTTATAATCGATAATACTTTAAATACCAGTTAAATAAAAAGGTGGAGACAGAATCTTTCTGTTCAACCCTACTTAAGACAACAAAATCTTATAGTTAGACTCCACAAGACATGTCCGTGTTTCTTAAGGATAGTAGATATCTTATAACCTCCCTTACTGAATTTTGATATTTCTTTGTTCCTAATCTTCTTCTCCTTTTTCTTTAATATATATTTTCTCTCTCTATTCTGTCCATCTCTCTCTTTGCATTTGTAACTATTTGGGCACATAACCCTTCTCTTTTGAAATGTTTTCCCAAACATACAGTATCTCTATATATTTCATAGTCTATCCACTATTTTTCATACAATTCCTTTTTACTTGTCTAATTTGTCTGCCTGGTATATTATTAAACCAATGTTTACAGTGGCAGCTGCTATACGGTACGTATCCATTGCAAATCCAAGTAATTACATTACTCGTACTCGATTCATGAGTGAATACCAAGTTAAAATCATTATTATTATTAATATCACATATGTTGTACCCATACCCCTTCCATTGTACCGTTCCAAATTATTAGGCAAATTTATCACAGGCATTCCCATTGAGATTGTGCCATTGCATAGTATCATAGAACTACTCAACAACATTTTCAGCATTTCCTCTTCTAAATCCTCATTTAATTGTGTAACATCATTATAAAGCTGGCAAAATAATCTCGCCAAGTAATATTACTTTCTTTTTTAGGTTGTAACAATTAAATATACTGTACCTGGAGCAAAAGACAGAACATGTATATCTGGATTTTCAAAAGAGATGAGTTTCAATCAATTAACCCCAAAATAAAAAGCCCAGCTATCTAACTTTGGGCTTTCAAGGGTGATGGGCTTAGTTATTTGGTCCATAAAAAATAAACAATTACTTTAAAGATGAAAAATTGTGATGACATTTCCAGAGCATTACTAAGTATAATGCCCTTTTTTTAATACCAAATCAAAGTAGTGGAAGTAATAATTAATAACATCATCTAATCTTTTTAAAGTGTTCATATAAATAACATTTTACAGTCAGAAAGTTGCCCGATTTTGAGCCCACGGCTTAAAAATAGGATGCATAAAATAAAATCTGCTGGCGTTTCCTTCTCAGAATTGTGTGATATATACAGTCTTTGATACTGAGCAACTTTTCTCTGGTTTCAACAATGTTGATAGATTAAAAGCATCTTTCTTAGCTAGGAGGGTACTAAAAGATAAATGAGATATGTATGACTATATAAGTTGAGCATTGTCAATCATGATTTCTAATCCACAAGATGCAAGGAAGGTCAGAGATCACAACATACAATTTATAACCATCTGCTGAAGGATTTCAAGTAGCTGAATGCAACATTCCAAATGCTTTACTCTGTTACCAGTGAGAAAAGTCCACAAAGTGATATCGTAAATAAATAATGTATTTTCTTGTAGGGAATACACATTAAATTAATAGTTTTATATTGGTATCTGAAAAAGTTTTATTCTGGTTGAGCCAGGACTGGCTGTATCACCCATTTTGACTTTTCAATGAAAAATTTTTTGCTAAAGTTTATTGCAACTATTTTTTTAAGGATTCAAATTGGAAATTGTTTGTGTTAAAAATATATTTACTAACAATGCCTATATCTATCTGGTTATGATATCATGTCACTCCCTTAAAATAAAGTAGCCAGGTATAGGATTCTGGTTATGATATCATGTCACTCCCTTAAAATAAAGTAGCCAGGTATAGGATAGTTATAAAAACCCACATATATAGCTATAACAAATGTTTTAATATATATATGTGTGTGTGTGTGTATATATATATATATATATATATATATATATATATATATATATATATATATATATATATATATATATATATACACATATACAGATATATATATATATATATATATATACTTTCATGCAGCTGGAGCACTCTAATCCTTAGGCAGTTGCCCAGGTGCAGGTTATAATGAATAATGCATAGAACAACAAAAAAACGCACACACAGGACTTATAAGGTGCAAAAAAAAAAATAAAAAAAAAAATAAAAAAGATTTATTACTAGCAATACATCTTTTTTATTTTTTTGCACCTTATAAGTCCTGTGTGTGCGTTTTTTTGTTGTTCTATATATATATATACTCAAGAAGAGTATGGTGGGTGAGTTTATAAATTATTTTCATTTGTCTATTGATATATCTTGATAAAGGTCCATGGTGAGGACCGAAACGTCAATCAAATAAATGATCAACTTTTTTCATGATAAATCCTGGTGTGCAGCAGAATTCTTCTCGAGTGGATATTGTATTTCTGTATTGCACCCAGGTGTGTAACTCCTTATATGTGTGTCCTAGCCCTCCAATGCATATATATATATATATATATATATATATATATATATATATATATATATATATATATATATATATATATATATATATGTAAAGTACTGTAAAATATAGCATAATATATCTTGCTCAGGTAAAATCATAGTATATATATAGTGTAAGACTGGGACACCAGACTTAGGCCAGGGGCCCACTCTTAGCACTATTATTCTTCCTCTTCTCGCTCAACCTCTATTTGCCTATTCTGTTTTCTTTACATACTATAATCTATTATTCTATCTATTTAGCCTCTTTGTTCTCATAGAAATAGGAAATGGCCATGAAATAGGCCAAATATTTAGCAGCATGAGGGGCCACTGACACCTGAGCCCACCGGGAGTTTTCCTGGTATCCTGGTGGGCCAGTCCGACACTGGATGTATATATACAGATGAAGCCAATTTGGTCAAAATCCAGATATCCCATTTATCCCATTTAACACAGAAAATTGTGTCACAGCATCCCATCTAATTAAAGCGTTCACCATTGTGAACAATGGTTCTTTGGTATGCTAATGAAAAGGTTAAATGCATGCAATGAGTTAAGATGACTTAGATATGGCTTCATCTGTATATATATATATATATATATATATATATATATATATATATATATATAAACAAACATATTTATACACATCAAGCGAAAAAAGAGCACCAATACTTGACTGATGTGGGTTGTGGGCGTGGGAATGTTGCTTACATCATCAGTGCAAATCTCCCAGTGAACCCCATTACACAGAACATCAAGTAATCAAAGAAAAAACTGCTTAGTAATAAGTGAATGAAAGAAACTTGGGGATAGTGTCCATAATATAGTATAGTATATATATGATAAACCCTAGCTGACAAAGGTTTAACAAGGCAACAGAGGAGTCAAGATTCAAATTATATGGATATTCAACATCTCACTTGATATTGTAGTCCTTTTTATAAGGGCATCTTAACAATGTCGAGAAAACTGCCACAGTGTTAGAAATGGAAAAGCCTTATAAAAATATGTTTTAATTAAAGGGGTTTTTCACATTTGAGTTAACTCGAATATAATGTATGATGTAGAGAGTGATATTCTGAGACAAAATTTAAATGGATTTCATTTTTAATTCGTTATTTAGCTTTTTTTCAGCAGCTCTCCAGTTTGCAATTTCCGCAATCTGGTTGCTAGAGTCCAAACTACAGATGAAGCCACTTGGATTTGTGAGTTAATTGCGTCATGACTCAGGGGTAATTGAAGAAACTGTGTTATCTTAAGTCATCTTAACTCATTTAATGCATTTAACCTTTTCATTAGCATACCAAAGCTCCATTGTTCACAATGGTGAATGCTTTAATTAGATGGGATGTTGTGACGCAGTTTTCTGTGTTAAATGAGATAAATGGGATATCTGTGTTTAGTTATTCTGTGTCAAACAGACAAACCAAAGTGGCTGCATCTGTACATAAGCAACTATTCATTCATTTGAATAAGAGACTGGAATATGAATAGATGAGGGCCTGACTAGAAAGATGAGTAATACAAAGTAGCAATAACATAACATCTCTAGCCTTTAGAGCAATTGTTTTTAGATGCGGTCATTTGAAAGCTGGAAAGATTAAGAAGAAATATAATTTAAAAAATCCTTTTAAAAAATTAATTGAAAGTTGCTTAGAACTGGCCATTCTATAAGAGCAGATCTGAAAATGTTTTCTTACAACAGTTACAACAGAAAACATGACAATGAACAATAAGTAGCGTACATTACAGTCAGCTAGATGAAGCACTTGGCAAGGCACACTCTCTAAAACTGTGGAGTAATTTGACTTTTCCCCTATTTACTACTTTTTGAGCCTTTAACAAAGGATGTAAAATTGTAAAATACAGGTCATGTTTCTTGTTTTCAAAAGGAATATCATAAGAAATAGAGCTTTGGCAACATCTGAGAAGTATTCAGCATTCAAAGTCATAAAAGCAATTTTTTGCCGTGAAGCTAACACTTGCTCAACACTGATTTCAAGGGGGCCTGTGTAAAACATACTTTTATGTCATACATTATGTCAATTAAAAAATTATCAGTTTTTTGTTTCTTGTACTAAAAAGACAGTCAGCGAAAATGAAAGCAGATTCAGTTTCTAAATTCTTGTGAATCTTCCAAGCCACTGTGGGAGATGGGAAAAATAGTTAATCAAATTACCATTGCTGCACAGCAGCTTAATTGTATAAACAATAGTAGTGTTTCTGAAGTAAACACACAGCTTTTACCAGTGCATGGCAACACTGCATTATATTTTATTACTTTAAAACATTTTATATTTTTTATGTTACTATTCTTTTATGTTCATTGTATCTCAAAGTATTTAAAAGACAAAACTTACTGGTCTCTCTAGCCCGGGCCTGGTTTTGTATCTCTTTTTCCCAAAGCCCGACACTGGGAAAATGAAGCGTATTATCTTTATTAATATTAATAGTTAAAAGTTTAAGAACTTTTGAGGATGAATGGCTAAAAGGTCAATAATTTAAGAACACAGGTCTATAAGCATAGAATTGTGCCACAGCTAGGTATAGTATGCTAACAAGGGTAGAAATCTGATTTGGTTACATGTGTTTGTCTACCCACCCTTAAAGGAATAGTTCAGTGTGAAAATAAAAACTGGGTAAATAGATAGGCTGTGCAAAATAAAAATTGTTTCTAATATAGTTAGTTAGCCAAAAATGTAATATATAAAGGCTGGAGTGAACAGATGTCTAATAAAACAGCCAGAATCCAACTTCCTGCTATACCTATAACTCTGAGTTAGTCAGCAACTTGAAGGGGGGCCACATGGTACATTTCTGTTCAGTGAGTTTACAATTGATCCTCAACATTCAGCTCAGATTCAAAAGAAACAAATATGACCCATGTGGCCCCCCCTCAAGTCTCTGATTGGTTACTGCCTGGTAGCCAGGGTAACCAGTCAGTGTAAACCAAGAGAGCTGAAAAGCAGGAAGTTGGGTTCTTACTGACAAATTATACATCAAATCACTCCAGCCTTTATACATTACATTTTTGGCTAACTAACTGTATTAGAAATATTTTTTATCTTGCACAGCCTATCTATTTACCCAGTTTTTATTTTTACACTGAACAATTCCTTTAAGCTGTCTCTGGATAGTATGCACTATTTCCCCTTGGTGGGGCAGAAAAAGAAAAAATAAAGCAAGGAAGGGGCTGTCTTTTACAGCCATTTGACTATACAATTTACTGCCATATATAGGAGCAGTTGATAAGGTTCTTGATATACTAGGCACATACTGTATAGTGGGTAGTACGTAGTTAATGTAAAGATTTAAAAATTATTGAGTACAGGAAGGGTCATTGATGATGCAGGCATCAAATTAAAGGCTGCCTTGTTCTTGCCAGCTATTCAGGATTAGAAATGAGTGCTAAAGGGTGCTATAATACTTGCATCTAGGGCATTAGCAAAATGACTTCTAATTTGTTTTAAAATTTAACATGTGACTTTAAAATGTAGTTAGTAAATAGCTTCTTTGCATATAAATATTTATGAATATTGCAAAATACTCATTTACAAACCATATACATTACTTAATGTGTCCTCAGAAGGAAAAACAAACTTACTGATAAAAATCCCCATCTACAGTAAATTTATACTGAACTAATTACTGATGTTGGTACAATAACTGGCATTCTGCTACACAGTTACTAAATATATCATAACCATTCAAGAGCATTTCAGGTCATGGTTGCTATTTACACTCTGCAGTAGAATTCAAATTCTTGCTACGCTAAATATGAGATGATCTCTGGGATTACTTACTGTATATACATTATCAAAAAGCTGATGTGTCAAATACAATTGTCCTTTTCATAAGAGATTAGTTTTTCATGTTTCTAAATAGGATTGTGATGAATTATGTCTGAGATATTGAGGCATTTCAGAAACTGAGTGAATTATTTATAGTGTTTGCTTGGCTTCAGAATTTTAAAACAACTGTCCATCTACTCCTTGGGAACAAATAAAAATAAGGAAACTATAGCAATAGAAGTATTTATTATTGGATTGCTATTGCGCTAAAATAGACCACATAATACATTAATGAAAAGTAATTAATGACAAGAGAAAATGCAAATAATACCATATGAATGACTTCATAAGCACTGCGTATCTTGACAGCGCTATATAAATAAATGATGATTATGATGGATGCTAGATGATGTGAAAAGAATCATGCATTAAAAAGAATATAATTTGAGTTTAATTTAAATCACCTGCTGTTACTGAACCAAAGTGTAGGTGGATAGTCTGAAAGAATTATGAAAAGCCAATAGGAGCATGCCTCTCTTTCTAGGAAGAGAAAAAAATCTAAATGCATAAAAACTTGAAATCAATCTTAATCACAATCAGTAGTTGGTTCCCCTGACATATGTGTATCCTCTAGATTCAGAAATATGCAGTCTATAATGCCTCCACCAACCAACCAAGGGACAAAAAATGTAGAGTTACGGAAAATTCATTATTCAGTATTAGGTATATAATAGCGATAATAATCATTGCATGACTCGTCTGGCCAAAGCAATTATGCAACAACAAAAAAAACTTTTATGAAACAAAATAAAAAACAATTTACCTTTGCAGACATTTCTAAAGAAAGATTTATATACACACCAGATTCTTACGCTCCTGTACAAGATCTGCTGAACATATGTGGAAGAAATCCTGTACGCAAGCAGACTTCATTCACTATAAATTTCTACTTTCCTGCCTCAATTCTGCCTTGTCGAAGGCCAAGCAAGAGAACTACCGTACCCTTATAAACAATCACAAATCCAACACACAGCACTTGTTTTCTCTATTCAATATTCTTCTCCATCCATCATCAACAGTATTGGCCAACCAGACACACTCTCCTCAGGACTTTGCCTCAGCAAAGTAGTGTCCATCCACAATTAGATCCCTACCTCTACTAATGCAAACCAGCTCCTCCTTCCTAAGCCCCCTTCTGCATACCTTAATTCCTTCCCTCCCTTAACAATGTCTGAAGTCGCCGAGCTTCTCTTGTCCTCCCCACTCACAACTTGCCCTATGCCTTCTTCTCTGCTCAAGCACTGTGTTGCAGAGCTTACACCACATCACATTTTAATTCTTCTCTAGCTTCTTGAACCTTCCCTTCTCCTTTCAAACATGCCTGTTTAAAGCCTATTCTTAAAAAGGCTACGCTTGACCCATCCTGTCTGACAAATTACCATCCTGTCTCACTTCTACCACTTGCCTCTAAACTCTTAGAACATATTCTGTTCTCCCATATTACTAACTTTCTACACACCCATGATCTGTTGAACCCTCTGCAATGTGGTTTCTGGCCTGGTTACTCTACTGAGACTGCTTTGTGCAGAGTTACAAATGATCTTTAGGTTGCCAAAGCCAAAGGTCACTTCTCCATCCTTATCCTCCTTGACCTATCATCTGCATTTGATATGGTTGACCACTCTCTACTGTTGCAGATTCTGTATTCGCTTGTCATCTCTAACCAGGCTGCATCTTGGCTTTCTTCTTACCTTTCTAACTGATAATTCACTGTCTCTTATGCTAACAAAACCTCATCTCCAGTGGGGGTGTGCAAGGCTCTGTGCTTGGCCCGCTATTGTTCTTCCTGTACACTCTGTCTTTGGGAGATCTCATCTGATCATTTGGCTTTAATAATAATCTGTATGCTGATGATACCCAAATATATATCCACCCCTTCATTAACAGCTGAAACAGAGGCTCAAATCTTTAACTGCCTTCTAGCTATCTCAAATTGGATGAACCAGAGCCATCTCAAAATCAACCTAACAAAAACTGTACTAATTATCTTTCCACCTAAGCCTGGGCCTACACCCCTTTTTACTATCTCTTTTGATGGCATGCTCATTACCCCTGTCAACTCAGCTCACTGTCTGGGGGTAATCTTTGACTCCTCTCTCTCTGATAATATAAACACCACTGTCAAAACCTGTCACTTTTCCTTGCGCAATATTGCCAAAATCCGTCCCTTCCTTTCACCTGATATGGCCAAGATGCTCAAGCATGCTCTCATCCTATCCCGACTAGATTACTGTAACCTTCCACTAACTGGCCTCCCTAACTCCCATCTCTCCCCCCTACAGTCTGTATTAAACACTGCTGCCAGAATTATCCTCCTCTCATCCAAAAGGGTACAGGCCCCTCCCCTGCTGAAGTCTTTATCATGGCTTCCTATAAAACAAAGAATATCTTATAAACTCCTCCTCATAACCTTCAAAGCCCTTCATTCCTCATACCTACTTTTTACTCATACCTAATTACATCTCATTTCTTGTTTCTCGTTGGGGCACATTTACTTAGCTCGAGTGAATGATTAGAATGAAAAATACTTCGAATTTCAAAGTATTTTTTTGGCTACTTCGACCTTCGACTACGACTTTGAATCGAACGATTCAAACTAAAAATCGTTGACTATTCGACCATTCGATAGTCGAAGTACTGTCTCTTTAAAAAAAACTTTGACCACCTACTTCGCCACCTAAAACCTACCGAGCACCAATGTTAGCCTATGGGGAAGGTCCCCATATGCTTTCTAAACTTTTTTTGATTGAAGGAAAATCCTTCGATCGATGGATTAAAATCCTTCGAATCTTTCGAACTATTTTTCCTTCAATCACTCCCCGAAGCATTTGCGGTAAATCCTTCGACTTCGATATTCGAAGTCGAAGGAATTTACTTCAAGGGTTGAATATTGAGGGTTAATTAACCCTCAATATTCAACCAAAAGTAAATGTGCCCCTATATGTTCAAAATGGTTGTTTTATGAGTATACTGGCACTTTGTAATTATTTTTTTTCACTTTGCACATTATCATTGCTTTGTAAAGGAACCCATCAAATATTTCAATACAGCCTATCAATAAAATTGCGTATTGTAGATTCTCAAAATACAAGTTTCTCCTCCTGTAAATTTGTCTTTCTATGAAGACATTTAAAATTCCATTTTGAAACAGTTGGAAATTAAATTGTTATTCTGAAGGGAGAAATAGTAACTAGACTATATTACACATTCAACACAGGCAGCTGCAAATGTTACAACACACTCAACACAAATATTGTGGAAACTGCAATTTTTGGAGTTTGTTGACAGTAATTAAGTAGGCTACTTAGTATAACAAATATTAAAGCTTCAAATTAATAAGTATGCACTGGCATCTAATTTGAAATGTTAAGAAACAGTTCAGTGTAATTGCTCTCATGAAAACCTTTGGTGAATTCTCTAATTTTAAAGTGAATTATAGTAAATCTAAGATCCTGAATATTAATATCCCTGAATCCAAATTGCACAGCCTGAAGGCTAGTTTTCCTTTTACATGGGCTGAGCCGAACATAAAATATCTAGGAGTAAAAATTAGTGCGGATACAGGGAAACTGTACCAAGACAACTATCTTCCGCTCCTAACATCCTTTCAAAAGTTGGTAGCACATTGGGATTTACTTAAATTGTCATGGTTTGGTAAGATACAAGCCGTTAAGATGGTACTCATGCCCAAACTTCTATACCTTATTCAAACTTTACCAATAATGGTTCCTAACTCGTTTTTCCGATCTGTCAAATCCCTGATATCTAAATTTGTTTGGGACAAGAAAAATCCAAGATTGAAGCACACCATACTAATAGCCACGAAAGAGAAAGGAGGTTTAGGTTTACCTGACCCTTACTTGTATCATCTTGTCCGAATCTTAGATTGGTCATTACACAATAAAATTAAACAAAAAGACTGGTGTGAACTGGAACACATAATGATAGGCTTCCCATTAGCTAACTACCTCTGGGTTTCTAAAGATTGCATCCCTAAGGCAATGTGGCAGCACCCTCTGGTGGGGGCTACGTTGAAAATATGGCATAGGAATAAATTTAGATTTGGACTTACAAAACTTCCCTATATCCTACAACCGCTAATGTTTATCCTGAATTTGCTCCGAGTTTGGAGAAAGGGTCATTTACCAGATGGGGATTATTCGGCTCCAGAGAGACCACGCTCAGTGACCTAATGAAACATGGGAAGGCCATCCCCTTAGCCGACATACAAAAGAGATGGGGACGGCACCCTAGAGATGTTTGGGGCTTTAATCAACTACATGTATATCTCCAATCGAAGGGGTCTCAAGATTGGCATAGACCGGAAACGCATTGGGAATCTCTACTATCTACTCCGACAGTTATCAAAAAACCACTATCTAAGTTGTATAAACTCCTAGTAGAAGCTATAGCCACAAGTACAGAATCGCAACGCCAGGATTGGGCTACTGAATTGGGCATAGATATAACAGATGTTATGTGGAAATAATCTATTCAGTCTGTCTACAAAACTTCTAAAGCCGCCAGAACGAGGGAAGCTATGTACAAACTACTTAAGCGATGGCATTATACGCCAATGAAGTAAAAAAAAATGTACCCTAACAGTACAGGGCTTTGCTGGAGGTGTAATTTACATGAAGGAAATCACACTCATGTGTGGATACGATGCCCAGTTATACAAACATACTGGGAAATGGTTCTTGAGATCATAGGTAAGGTGACAGGTCAGAAAATACACATTGATAAACCTGAAACACTCCTATTAAACAGGCACTCTGACACTGGGAATGTAATAAAAGACACCCTCACATTACATCTTCTACAAGCTGCTAAGGCATTAATCCCCTTAAAATGGAAGTCAATAGAGGCTCCCTCATGGAGGGAATGGTTATCTAAGGTTGAGAAAGTAAGACAAATGGAAGAAATTACATGTTTAATACATGATCAGACTCCCAAATATTGGAAAATATGGAACCCCTGGGTAGAGTTCTTGAAGTCCTTATAACAACCTATGTGAGAAGTATTTTTAGATATTTTGCCTTACTTATGAACACATCCCCGGAGAATATTCTGGGATGCCATTACCATTTCTGAATGACTAAACATTACTCTTCCTCTTTAGGATTTATTGTAAACTGTTGATAAGTGTATACGTATGACTATATGACCTGTTGTGTGTAAAAACTTGTTGTTTCTTGTAATTCTTGTAGAAGATGTGAGTTTAATGTGCAATTTTGTTACCCTCCCCCCCTCCCTCCTTTTTTTTCTGTTATCCCCTCCTCCCTTTCCTTTTTTACTGATAATTCCAAAAATAAAGAATTGATGTGAAGTGTTATTGCCCTTATATCGTTTTCTTTAGGCAGCTGCCCAATTTTTTAGAGGTCAACATCTGCTAGGTCTCCCTTTGGGATCCATCTCTTTGGATGATATGGGAATCTTGTATTGAAGTTTTGTTGTACACAAAATCAACTTTTTTCCATTTTGGTTTCTTTAGACATTCTTTGCTTATTGATTCTGTGCTTGTCTTTCTTCAACGTGTTCTCAGAAGGGAGAAATACAATTCCACAACAATGAATATCTTTGTTTAACTGGTTACAGGGTTAAAGGAACTGATGCTTTTCTTTTAATATTTACTGTTTTTTGATATTAAGTATCAGAAGCGAACATTTCAAATTAATGGAATTGTAGTATATTATATTATAGTATATAACTGGTATTGTAGAGAGGTAAGGAATACCCAACTGCAGCTTAAACAATTTCCCCTGCTCTTTATTAACCTCAAAGCAGATTTCAAACAAAAAAAAATAAAATAAACAAAAGTCCAATTTGTAAAATCACAAACTAAAAAAAATACCCTTGCTCCTGTGGGGATCTAAAAAAGGATTCCTCCACCCAAAACAAAGTAAGGCACTGTACTTCAGCTCTTCAGAGAGACATCTTCTCACTAGTCAGCCTATACACAGACTGAAAAACCAGACATCCAGCATGAGCCAGCAAGGGCTAATTATACTAATTGTTTATATTCACTTATATTCAATGACACTGATATACACAAATACTTTCATATTATTTTCTCCATTTGTCATACTGCAGTTTTCTGCAACTAAATGGGTGGTAAAACCCTAGGATAAGTGCACTGGATGCTTTCACACATTACTTGCTAGTCATTTCCATTGAGGGTTTGGCTAATTACACTGGTGCAATGTGATTTTGTTAAAGGTACTAAAATCTGAAATGTTGATAAACCAAAAACAAAAGTAAAAAGTGTTCTTTAGCCCAAACAATAATTTTCCTTTTCTTCCTTTATGTGTCTGCATGATGTGCTGCAAGCTCTATAGGGCAGGGATCTCCTTTCTACTATGTCTCTTACCACATGGCACTTAATCACTGTATAGTTATACTTATATATCACAATGCTTGTCCTCCCTTTACATGTGTTTCTATATTGCAAAATTGTGCATTACTTGTATCCTTATACATCCTTATATCAATAGATAAAAAGTTTTACAGGTATAGGGTCTGTTATCTGGAAACCCATTATCCAGAAAGCTCCAAATTACAGAAAGTCCATGTTCCATAGATTTCATTTTATTTGAATAATCCACACTTTTAAAAATGATTTCCTTTTTCTCTGTAATAATAAAACAGTACCTTGTACTTGATCTAAGATATAATTAATCCTTATTGGATGCAAAACCAGCCTATTGGGTTTATTTAACGTTTACATGATTTTCCAGTAGATTTTAGGTATGAAGATCCATTTTCCGGAAAACCCCATGTCCTGAGCATTCTGGATAACAGGTTCCATACCTGTACAAGCCTTCATACATGCAGGTTGTCTTTAGATAACTTCTGGTAATGTCCAGTTTGTTCTCCATGTTTTGAATTTGACCCATATCAGTTTTTACAACACAAGAATTCCCTTCATCACTCAAACTTGATACACATGGACTCATCAAATAAAGTGCATATTTTACACCTGGGCAATAACCCATAGCAAATTATTTAATCTTTGCTTTCATTGTTATACCTGCAGCTGGCTGATTAGTTGTTATTTGGTTGCTATTGTCCATTGTTATTGGGCTAATACCCACAGCAGATTTTACCAGTGTTGGTAAATTACCTAAAATAATTAAACATTAAACCCAGGTTTGCCAAAATCTCCCATTCTTCTAGCTAAATTAACAACCTTCCACGGTGGTCGTACTTATTTCTGTAACACCAATGCTTTGTATAGGATGTATATAGCAGGGTGTTCTAGACCTAAATAATGCTTAAAGGGATACTGTCATGGGAAAACATGTTTTTTGTTTTCAAAAACCATCAGCTAATAATGCTGCTCCAGCAGAATCCTACACTGAAATCCATTTTTCAAAAGAGCAAACAGATTTTGTTATATTCAATTTTGAAATCTGACATGGGGCTAGACATATTGTCAATTTCCCAGCTGCCTCCAGTCATGTGACTTGTGCTTTGATAAACTTCAATCACTTTTTACTACTGTACTGCAAGTTGGAGTGACATGACCCCCCCCAGCAGCCTAACAACAGAACAAAGGGAAGGTAACCAGCACTTAATAGAAAAATCCAAGTCCCACTGAGACTGATTCAGTTACATTAAGTAGGAGAAATAACAGCCTGCCAGAAAGTAATTCCATCCTAAAGTGCAGGCACAAGTCACATGACTGGGGCAGCTGGGAAACTGACAAAATGTCTAGCCCCATGTCACATTTCAAAATTGAATATAAAATTTTTTTTTGCTCTTTTGAGAAATGGATTTCAGTGCTGAAGCCTGCTGGAGCAGCACTATTAACTGATGTGTTTTGGAAAAAACATGCTTTTCCATGGCAGTATCCCTTTAACAAATAGGGATAGTAAGGATTTTTGTAAAGTATCTGCTTGTGTGGGTTTTACAAGTTAGGGATGTAGCGAACTGCCGTTTTGGTGTTCGCGAACACCGGCAAAAAATGCGAGCCGTTCACGAACAGTTCGCGAACTTCGAACACCGGCAAAATTGATCGATTGGAACGTTCGAGGGATTTTAATCGTTCGAACGAATGGAAATCGTTCGAACGAATGGAAATCGTTCGATTTTAGCGGTCGAATGGTCGCAAACTCAAATTGCGAACGTTTCCAATAGGGATGTAGCGAACTGCCGTGTATGTGTTCGCGAACGCCGTTCGCGAACACCGGCAAAAAATGCGAACAGTTCGCAAACAGTTCGCGAACTTCGAACATCCGAAAATCGTTCGATTCGAACGATCGAAGGATTTTAATCGTTCCATCGAAGGATTTTCGTTCGAATCGAACGATCGAAGCCATTCGATCTAATGATTTCATTCAATCCAATGGCTTCGATCGTTCGATTCGAACGAAAATCCTTCGATTTTAGCGGTCGAAGGAATCGAATGGTCGAACGATTTTTGACGCGAACGCCTATTGGCGAACGTCGCGCGACGTTCGCGAACTTGCGGCGGACGCGAACAGTTGAAGTTCGCGCGAACTAGTTCGCCGGCTAACAGTTCGCTACATCCCTAGTTCCCAAACGTTCGCGAACATTAGGCGGACGCGAACGGTCGAAGTTCGCGCGAACAAGTTCGCAGGCGAACAGTTCGCTACATCCCTATTTACAACAGCTTACATCCAGAGAGACCTTTTTCACCTATGGAGAGCTTGTTTTACAAAACTTACTCTGAGAGTGCTTTTATCTCTTTTCCTTGATATATATATATATATATATATATATATATATATATGCAATATTTTTACAGCCCTTGTCCCCTATAGCAACCGATCAGTTTGTTGAATTTACATTTTATTGGGTGCTATTGGTTTGTCCACCTAGCCAAACATTGTGACTTTTACTACATTATTACATATGGGAGAAATGTAAAACTTTAGCATGCAAAGTACCAAAATGTAGGCTCCAGCTGAAAATTGTAAATGTCTACAATTCATTCATTATAATTACATACTGTATCCGGTCCATGCACACTAAATTATGCAGTGGCAATACATGTCCAGTTATCTTCATATTGCTGGTTTAATTACACATACTTGTCTCTTTGTGGTCCAGGTATATTTATTGTAGAGCTATTTGCCCTTTTTAAAAAAAAATATAAATCATGCCTAATGCTTTGTCTTATTAAACTTTAGATAGACATTACCTAAGTTGTTTTGCATAAAACAGTATTCCAGTTTTTGTGCTCTGAAAGTAATTTGTCTGAAAGGGGGAGATTTAATTAACTGTGTGAATTTACTGTGTGAATTAGTCCATTGTCATTTATAATTTACTTAACTAAATTCTCCATCACATTTTGGATTCTATGTAATTTATATATTGCTATAGATTTTGTTTTACTTTACTTCAGGATTAGAAATGTATTAAAAACAAATAGTACTTATGTAAGTTGATACAAACATATCTGTAGAATATATTGCTTGCAGATTTCAATTAATCACATTGCTTAGCATGTGTTTCCCTTTGCAAAATTAGTTAATGTAATGGTAAATTCACTGTATAAATATAACCACTGAAAGTTCAGAATTGGCATTAGAACATTAAATAAGAAACCACTCAGAGTCTGATTTGCTCAGAGAGTACATTTTATCAGTCTGATCTTCTTGTGTTTATCCCCACTTTTAAATAGGTAACTGTAAAATTAGTATTTAGTAGTTACAAATGACAAGTGCAACTTTTACTTTTATTGACGTACTTAGAGGCAACAACTTGTTATATATATATATATATATATATATAAAGACTTATTTTATATATGAAATACCCTCTCTGCACAATTTTGTTTCATGTCTTTAGACACATGACCTTTATCTTATACTAGAACAACCCTGACAATTTAAAGACAGGAAAGTACCATTGTAGGGTTGATTAGAAATCAAAATCAAATTGTTCACAAATTATATATGGGTGTCTGCATTCAAAAATAAATTATATCCCTATCTTACCCTGAAATGTAAAAACGTTAATGCTTATATCATAATCTTAAATGCTAACATCATAATGTTAAATTCATGTATGCATTCTGTAGAAAACAAGGGTTTTAATATTATGAAGCCAAAGTAGTATTACTTCTACCCCAATCCTAGTATGCCCTTAATCTACTCATTCATTGATTGTTGAGGTCAGTGCTTTAAGGGAAAGTACCATATTCATTACATGATTTGTAAAGAAATGAGGAGAGCACTCTGCAAGCAATTAATGCTGTGGTTATCTTTTTATTGCTTGACTACAAGTGTACAAGTAGTCAAGCAATAAAAAGATAACCACAGCATTAATTGCTTGCAGAGTGCTCTCCTCATTTCTTTACAAATCAAGTTACAGATATCAGGATAGCGGTGACCTGATCGAGGAAAGTTGCACCCTTCTCCTGAACCAAGCGGGCGGAGCGTTTTGGGGCATTATACTTTTTGCATATTCATTACATGTCTATTCTGCTTGTGCCCAGTAGACTGTGCCCCAAGACTCCAGACAACAAACCCTAGTCATTTTTCCAATGAGTAAGGGCTCCATCCTACCACCCTCTCTCTGGTTTCTATTAATTTTGATGTTCCTGCACCTAATTCCACTATTAGGGACTCAAGTGGCATATGTTCTTGTGTCCCTCAAGCCTTCTGTGGTCTTGCTGTGTGCCAGAAGAACTGCCATCCTGCACCTGTTATGCAGGTTGTTATACCCATGACATATTAAGTCAGGCCATTAATATACTATATTGGACATTTCACCATCTCACTGATAGTGATGGGCGAATCTGTCAAATTTTCCTACAGCGAATATACGCGGCAGTTTCGAGAAAACATTTGCGGCCAGCGAGGTCTGGAAATTTGCTGCAAATCCATGCCTGGCAAATATATTTGTCCATCACTAATTAATGACATTGCCAATCCTGCCTTTGTAAAGTTGGGTTTTTCCAAAAGCTTTGATACATCCAATTACTGCCTTGTTTCTCAGCTTATATCAGTTGCCAAGAATAATTTTGTTGCATTAATGCTTTTGCTCTGGATTTGTGAATAGTTACCAAAAGTTTGAAGTGCAGGATATGCTCTATTCCTGAAGTTATAGAGGCAAGCTGTTCTGTCCAGAATTATTGTCAATGATGTTCATGCTTTTTTTTTTTATTTTTTGATGCTTATTCACATTGATTCTAAGTTCCCTCTCAAGTCATAGAAATCCATAGATTGCACATCTGAATTGGGTTTGCTCTAATGTGCCCAGGCTGGTGCACATCCCAATGTGCTGTCACTCTTACAAAGGACATACCTGCTCCTGTCTCTGTATCCTTTTGCGTGCCACTGAGCTGTGTCTTGTCATCTTTAAATACCTGATCTGCTTTTCTCTTGCAAATCCCCTCGTAAATGACCTTGACACCTCACACGTAGATTGATATTCCATTTTCTTTGGTCATTTGACCTATGAGCTGAATGTTCTATATATACCAGAGAACACCACAGCTTCATTGTAATCAGCTTGAAGTAACTAAAATGTTCTGAAAGCTTGCTATGATTATATTAGTTAGCCAATAAAGGTATCACTTTTATACCACTTTTGTTCTTTTTATTTCAAAAGGGTTGCCCTTTAACCAAAACATGTGATTCATGTTATACAGTTAGGTACATCAATATTTGGACAGAGACAATTTTTTTCTAATTTTGTTTCTGTACATTACCACAATGAATATTAAATGAAACAACTCAGATGCAGACTGCAGACTGCAGACTTCCAGCTTTCAATGGGTTGAACAAAAAGATTGCATAAAAATGTAAGGAACTTAAGCCTTTTTTTAACACAATCACTTCATTTTAGGGCTCAAAAGTAATGGACAAATTAAAAAACTAAAAATAAAATGTTCATTTCCAATACTTGGTTGAAAATCCTTTGCTGGCAATGACAGCCTGAAGTCTTGAACTCATGGACATCACCAGATTCTGGGTCACATCATTGATAAACACAAGTGTCCCAGTGCCACTGTTAGCCATGCACGCCCAAGCCATCACACTGCCTCCGCCACGTTTTATAGATGATGTGGTATGCTTTGGATCATGAGCTGTTCCGCAGAGGTTGATCTTGGTTTCATCTGTCCAAAGAACTGTGCTGACTTTTTTAAATGTTTTTTTTTTTTTAGCAAAGTCCTTATGAGTGGCTTGCATCTTGCAGTGCACCCTCTGACCACATGTTGTCTGTTCACAGCAAAATCAACAACATACAAGCATAAGGTTGCTGAGGTTAACATAGGCTGGCCGGTTATTATTATTTGGAATAATTCAAAATGGTTATTTACCAATGCTCAATTGGGATTTTAAAATATTGAAATAGTGTGTTTCAAATAAAATAAGCTGTGGCCTTTGCACCACTTCACCTATTGTGTGAGTTTTGTTATTTACTTACCTTGCTTAGATATCCTTGTGATCTACCAAACCCATGTAATGGATCAGACCCTAAGCTGTGTGGAGTAACACCCTTCAAGTATGTCAGTATATACAGAAAAAGTTAGGAAATTAATTTCCTTCTGAACTGTCAGCAACACAAATTGAAGCTAAACAAACATTAAGTGTAGATTTTTATCACCTTGCATAAACCTCAAACTGGCAATGCTTAGTAATTTCTTATTATTTCTACAAAAGTGCTTTGCCATCTATACAAAAAGACATTTCCTTAATCAAAGTTTACCACACAAGTTACAAGGTGTAATTTTCCACATCAGCTGAATGACAGCAAAAATGCAAGAAAACCTAATACACTGAAGAAGCTCAATTCAATTCAACTCAAGGCTATACAATTGTGTACCTCATTTCTGGCAAAAGAAGGGACTTATTTTCTTGCAGACATCTTAACTAACAACCAACAATAATGCATTACAACAGACTGGCCTGCAATAAAAATCCAAAACAGCCTTTCCATTGAATAAGCCTAAAAAAAGCAAAACATAAACTCTTCAAAGATACATGGGAAATGTGATCAAAGTACAGTAGTTGATTTGTTTTTGCACAATTCATTAATCAATTATTACATTGCAATTTTTTGTGGATTTTGCAAGACTTGCTTGAGGGTGGTATATTTTTGGAACAATTATGTCTGTTTTAGTAAGAAGTTTTATTATACACTGCTTGATTGCAGAAACAACTTTAAATATATTTCCACTGGCTAATAGGTTACTCAACATTGTTGTGGCATTCCAAAACCTATATTTAAAATTATTAAAAGGGATATATAGTAAACATTTTTACTATGCATCAAACCATGTAAAATAATGTAAATAGAAGAACTGGTTTTTATTTTAATACCTTTTGGATCAAAAATGTCTGTGTTAGCTTGAAAACTGTGCTCAGCCCTCCCCCTTTGCAACTACCTGTCCAGGACTTTCCAGTATCAGGCTCTAGAGGAGTAGGCTTGCTTGTGATGTCACACTCAGTCCTTCCCTGCAGACATCTGTTAACTCTTACTGATTGTTTTCCCTTCCCTGAACCGCTCTTTTCTGACCCTCTCTGTCCTATTCTTTTCCCCCTCCCTTCCCTGCACTATTATTTATTTCACTCCCTCTCTGCCCTGTTCATTTAACCCCCTCTCTGCTCTGTTCATTTTCCTTCCCCCCCCCTTTCACTGCTTGTTCATTTCCCTTGCCCTGTAATTATTGGGGAAAAAAAAGGAAAGCAAACTTTTATATGAATAAAATACAATCTGCTGGGGGGCGTGGCGAGCATCTGAACATGGCAGACAGATCTTGGTGTGGTGAGTCCTGACACAGCTGATACAGCTGATACTGCCTCACTAACGTTGTCATATATTAAAATTTTACTGACTAGAGCAGATTTTGGAGAAATTATTTTGCAGATTAAACTTGCAGTCAGAGAGGAAGCGGCAGATCTTAAAAGTGAACTTTCCTCTTTACATGTGTCTGAATTAGAGACATGCAATGAGTCTATGGAAACTACCATAACTGCCATGGTATCCAACAGTGAGCAAAACAGTAAAATATTATTAGATATGTAATAACACTTAGATGATTTGGATAATCGTGGAAGACAATGTAATATAAGAATTAGGGGGATACCAGAGGTAATGGAAAATCACAGTCTATTGAATGTAGTAAAAACTTTATTCAATCAAATTTTGGGGCAACCGGCAAAGACAGAAATAGATATCCAAAGAGTGTGTAGAGCCCAGAGGCCTAAAAGCCTCCCACCGGAGAAATCACGTGACATAATGTTTTGTTTGAGTAAATACAAGCTGAAGGAGGAGATTTTGCAGAAAGCAAAGAAGCAGAGAAAAGTGCTCTTTACGGACAGTGGAATCGAGATTCTTCAGGATGTTTCTTGGTACACTCTCCAACACAGGAGGTTACTAAAGCCATTGACATCAGTGTTAAAGGAAAAAGGAATACTATTTCGGTGGGGATACCCGTTCAGTATACAGGTAGTTAAAAAAGTGGTAAAACTGGTAGTATCCATACCAGAAGATGTCCCGGATTTTTGTCTTTTTCTAGACTTGGAAAAACCGGACTTAAAAGCCTGGGAGCAATTCTTAAGAACTGCATAAATTCTGAAGCTACCAAAGACAGATGCTTGGTGTGAAGTTACAGCCTCTAAAAGGAAAGGAAAATAAGAACTATTTAAAGTCTTAAAGGAAGGGGGAACGGGACTTCCACTAAAGCGAACGATATATTAAAGGGATACTGTCATCGGAAAACATGTTTTTTTGAAAACGCATCAGTTAATAGTGCTACTCTAGCAGAATTTTGCACTGAAATCCATTTCTCAAAAGAGCAAACAGATTTTTTTTTATATTAAATTATGAAATCTGACATGGGGCTAGACATTTTGTCAATTTCCCAGCTGTCCCTGGTCATGTGACTTGTGCCTGCACTTTAGGATAGAAATGCTTTCTGGCAGGCTGCTGTTCTTCTCAATTTAACTGAATGTGTCTCAATGAGACATGGGTTTTTACTATTGAGTGTTGTTCTTAGATCTACCAGGCAGCTGTTATCTTGTGTTAGGGAGCTGCTATCTGGTTACCTTCCCATTGTTCTTTCGTTTGGCTGCTGGGAGGGGGTGATATCACTCCAACTTGCAGTACAGCAGTAAAGAGTGATTGAAGTTTATCAGAGCACAAGTCACATAACTTGGGGCAGATGGGAAATTGACAATATGTCTAGCCCCATGTCAGATTTCAAAATTGAATATAAAAAAATCTGGAGCAGCACTATTAACTGATTAATTTTGAAAAAATGTTTTTATCCCATGATAGTATCCCTTTAAAATTAGTATATAAATATAAGTGCCATATATTCTTACTTTTGCCAGTTCTTATATTCTTATATTATAGAACTTGTTTGGTTATGTATTCCAGCTGGGATAAAGATGCGTCAGTAACTTATCCCCTGAGGGGTTCCAACAGTTTTTTTTTTTTTTGTAAATCTTTATTTATTGAAGGTTTTTTTTTTTTTGGGGGGGTAGGAAAGGAGTACAGAAAGGAAGGAAAGGAGGGGTCATAGGTAGCACCTACAAGTCATAAAAAATTGTGAAATTGTACATGGTCCATAGCAAGTCATTTCTAATACATTCATAAGCTATCCAACATATTTAACGGTGAGAAACATCAACAATTGCACATCTCAGATCCCTGTTATAGTAGAGTGAAACGGGTTAAGACCTTTTCAGTCAATCTTTAAATAATCAAGCCAGGGTTTCCATATGTGATTATGGGAGGATATATTGTTATGAAGAAGGCTTGTAATTTCTTCTAATTTCCTGGTTTCCTCTACTAAATTAGACCATTCCAGTTCCCCTGGAGGAATTGGAGACTTCCATCTCTTTGGTACCAAAGCGAGAGCTGCATGGAGGAAGTGTTTGGTTAGCTTATCTAATACAGTCCTCCCTCCCGAGCTATCGATATTAAATAGCAATAAGGGAATGTTTGTGTGGGAAATGTGTATGCCCGATATATTGCTAATGATTTTGCATATTCTAGTCCAGAAAGGGATAATAATCGGACAAGTAAACCAGATATGTTTAAATGTACCACATTCTGTATTACATCTCCAACAGTTTTTAGAGGTGGAAGGGTAGTATCTATGTAGTTTGTCGGGAACATAGTACCATCTGGTAATCAGTTTATAAAGCATTTCTCGAATTCTGGAAGCTCTAGAGGCTTTATGTATATTTTCCATGATCTTTTTTCTTAACTGTGAAGGCAACGCAAAACCACAGTCAGATACCCATGCGTCTAGAAAATTGGGTTGATTTAATTTCCTATTGCTCAAAAGAATTTGGTAAGTTTGGGATAATGGACGGGCAGGAAATTTTTTTGATTCTATTATATTTTCCCAATGTGTGAGGGAAGATTTATCGGGAATATTATGGAAACCCTCTAGGTAGTGGTGAAGTTGATTATAGCACCAAAGGTCCCTGGGGTGGGTGCCCCAAGTTCTTTGGATATTCGCCAAAGTGCATATTTTGTTATTTTTAAAAAAATCTATTAGCTTAGTGTCTCTGTTTCTAATCGTACCCCATCTTCCAAATGCCTTGGCGTCAAGGCTAGGAGGGAAGTCTGGGTTCAGTTGAAGAGGTTGGAGCCTAGGAAATGGAGAAATGAGATGAAAAGAACATCTGTGTTTATACCATAATCCCAGTGTTGCAGCAATCGTGGGGTGAGATGATAATACTACTGGTAGTTTCTCATTTTTACACCATAAAAAATTGCTAAGTGGGATGTCACAAGAGGCCTGTTCTATACCAACCCATATTCTTTGTTTTTCTTTCAGCTGCCAGTGAAGAGTTCTGACCAGATGTACCGCAACGTAATAAAGGTATGAATCAGGGAGGGCGAGTCCTCCGTTATCTTTTGTAAGAGTAAGGGTTTCATACTTAAGTCGAGGGGTTTTATTTTCCCATATAAATTCGGTAAACAAAGTTCTCACTTTACAGAAAAAAGTTCTCGGGATTGCAATGGGTATAGTTTGGAGGTAATAGAGGATTTGAGGCATGATTACCATTTTCAATGCATGAATTTTGCCGAACCAAGTAAGTCCTAATTTCCTCCACAGGTTTAATTGTTTAGTCAGTTTGATAAGTAGTGGGGTGAAATTGGAGTGATATAGTGTTGAGAGATCCAAGGTCAAATTGATTCCAAGATATTTTATGCTATCCTTCGCCCAGTGGAATGGAAAGTTTTGTTCAATAATGGACCTGGTATGAGAAGATAAATTAATATTTAGGGCTTCGGACTTACTTGTATTAATTTTGAAATTTGAAAGTCTACCAAATCTTGTTAGGATAATCATTAGGTTGGGGATGGATATTACCGGTCTAGTGATAAGAAGTAAAAGATCGTCCGCAAAAGCGGCAATTTTGTGATCAGTGTTCCCTATCGTCAGGCCGGAAATATCTTTATTATTTCTAATATGTGACAGTAGGGTTTCCATCACCAACACAAAGAGTATAGGTGAGAGGGGGCAACCTTGTCTTGTCCCATTGTGTATCTTGATCTGAGGGGAAAGCGTTCCATTAATTCTAATCTTAGCCGTGGGGTTACAATAAAGTGCAAAAATTCTATCTATGGTCTGCTGACCCAAGCCAAATCCTATTAGTGTATGATAGAGGAATTTCCACGATACTCTGTCAAACGCCTTTTCGGCGTCTGTTGTGAGAAGCATTGATGGGATCTGTTTTGTTTTTGCATGTTGAATTAGTGAAAGAATTTTGTACGTGTTATCTTTCCCCTCCCTTTTTGGGACGAACCCTGACTGGTTGGGATGTATGATTTGGGGGAGGACTTCTTTTATTCTATTGGCTATTATTTTCGCAAAAATTTTGATGTCTACGTTAATTAGGGAAATAGGTCTATAACTTGCGCAATTCTGTGGGTCTTTACCCTGTTTATGGATCACAGTTATGTGGGCCTCTTTAGCTTGAGAAGGGAGTTCGGTGCCTCTATCAATAAAATTAAAGTATGATAGCATAAAAGGGGTTAATTCCTCTGCAAATGTTTTGTAATATAGAGAGCCATAGCCATCTGGCCCAGGGCTTTTGTTAGTAGGGACTGAATGTAGGATTTCCAAGAGCTCTTTTTCCTTGAAGGGGCTGTCAATTAATTGGCGTTGTGCTTCGGTTATATGAGGGAGATTTGCTTCTTTAATGAAATTCTCTATCTCAGGTTGTAAAATGGGAGGGTTTATTGGGTTTTCTAATTTATAGAGTGATTGGTAGAAATGCTGAAAGCATTGAGCTATTTTAGGAGTAGAAAAGCAAATTTGTTGATTTTTATCTTTAATAGTTGGTATGAAAGAACTAGGTTGGATTTTTTTAAGAATATCAGCAAAATGCTTTGTGCTTTTGTCCCCTAACTCATACGTTTTTTGCTTACTTCTCATGTATGCTCTGTAAGAGCACTGATCCAGAATAGATTTCAGGTCGAACCTTTTTTTGTTTAAACTAGACAGTGTATCAGACGCTAATGTTTGCTTATGTGCCTGTTCAAGGAGGGCAATATCTTTCAGTAAGGTCTGGATATGTCTTTCTCTATCTTTTTTGATTTTGGAGCATAATGAGATCAGTTTTCCCCTTATTACACATTTATGTGTTTCCCAGAGTATTGCCGGTTCCAACAGTTTTACTGTGGTGGGCTGAAGCCTAGTTAAGGCTAATTTTTTTTTTTTTAATAGCCCCTATCTTTTCTTAACAGGTGTCACAGAAACTGAATACTGTTATTATAAAATGATTGTAAAATTGTTGGATTGCCTTGTAATTCAGTTGAGTTACCTGTTAGTTATCCGATTAGTTAAGTAATGGACGGATCGGTGCAGTGGACATGAAGGGTCAAGACCTAGATCTAGGTAGGCTATGTTGGATTTATGCTAATTGTAGATGAAAAAAAAAGGTAAATATAATTTCATTTAATACCAATGGGCTAAATATTCCAGAAAAACAACATAATGAGAGAGAGATATGAAAGCTAAAAAAGGTGACATATTGATGTTTCAAGAGAGACATTTGAAGGGAAATGCTAAATTTTTTGTGGTATTATAGTAATAATCCTTCCCAAAAACCAAAGGGGTAGAAATTGGTTTGCATAGATCAGTGGAGTTTCATTGTCAGGATACAATGAAGGATCCAGAAGGACGATTTTTGTTTGTTAAAGGTCTTTTATATCACAATAGTTGTACCTTAGGGTGTATATATCTACCAAACAAACAGCAAGTATCTTTTCTAAAAAAAAAAAAAAAAAGTATTAAAAAAATTGGGAGAATTTGGAAAAGGATGTATAATATTGGGAGGAGATTTGAACTTAACTTTAAATCCATTATTAGATTCATCGGCTGAAAAATCAAGCCTCCCTAGTTCATCACTAAATGTGGCTAAAAAATTACTTAAGTATACACAATTGATTGACACATGGATATTTGTCCATACGAGTACTAAAGATTTTACTTTCTATTCTTAACTAAAAATGTTTACTCAAGGATTGATTACGTTTTTATATCAGAGTTCTATCTGAGTTGGGTCAGTAAAGTTAAAATATACCCCATAATTTGATCAGACCATGCTGCAGTACAGATGCTGTTGAAAATCCCTAAGGTACAGAAAAATGGATGGTTGTGGAGGCTAAATGAGACATTATTAGATCACGATGAGTGTAGCAGATCTTGTTAATAATATGGAGATCTATGGACAAAGTATAAAAGAGGACATTTTGTCCGCTTTACATAAGTGGCAGGCATTTAAATGTCTAACAAGAGGAATATTGATAAAGTTCGGATAAATATTGAAAAAACAGAGAAATCTGAAAACCAAATTATTGATGGACAAAATACATAATCTAGAAATGAGTCACAAACATGAGCAGTGCTTTGATATTCTTAAACAATTAATGGAAGCTAAGTTAGATATATTGCAGATGCTTTAAAAACTTCTATGAAACATTATATAACATCACAATGGAGGGTGATGTACAAGACCTGAAACGAGACTCCAACATTATATAGAAATTAATTCATTACCTAAACTTTTGAACGAGATCTTGGACTCTTTGGAAAGGCCAATTACTTATGTTGAGGTGAAAGAAGCTATAAAACAATCCGATATTAATAAGGTCCCTGGGCCAGATGGCTTTACTGCTAAATTTTATAAAAAAAATTAAAAGTTGGTTATTCCGCACTTAGTTAAATTATTTCATGAAATTTCAGGAGAGTCACCATTAAATGGAGAATTTTTACAGGCCCATATATCATTAAGGTTTGGGTCCTTCCTTTATTGGGAAAGTTATGACTTTGTATTCAACACCAAAAGCAAATAGAGTTTTTGGGCATACAGATTCCCAAAGAAATAAGCAGATTATATGAGTTGAATTATAAACCACTACTAAAAGAAGTGGAGAAAATGCTAACTTCTTGGTCTTGTGAAAAACTTTCATGGTTAGGAAGGGTTAAAGTTATAAAGATGATGATACTCCCAAGACTCCTCTTTTTTTTCAGACAAATTGCGCTGCCAAGGAAGTACTTTAGAGAGATTAGATATATGAGGAAATTTATTTGGCGTGACTCTACATGTAGGATATCTTTGGATGTTCTTCAAAGGCCTAGGATACAAGAAGGACTAAATTTACTAAATCTGCAGTTATATTTTAAATCTTGTGCCCTAGCTAGAATTATTGAATATACTAAAAAAAGAGTCTGGAATACACTGGCGGTTTATAAAAAATTAGTGGGTATTAAGGGATGTTGTATTCATTGGTTTGGATCAAGCAGAGCCATTTTAGGTAATATAAGTAACACATATTATTAAAAGCGAGTTTTAGGATTTGGGGATATTTGAATAAGTTGGCACCATATCCTTCTCCAAAGATGCCAATAGGACAAAATATAGATTTCCCACCTGGTTTATTGGATGTAGGTTTTAATCGTGAATTTTGTATTCCAAATCTACAGCTCTGTCATGTTTTACCAACTATTGATGATCCTACCCTTCAGTTTATTAAAGTTAGAGAAAATTGAGATAGAAGAGATCACTGGCGTGCTATCCATGACTTTATTAAAGACATACAAAAAGAAAGTAATGCAATAAGAGAATTGACTGAATTGGAGGAAATATGTGATTCTGAAAATTATAAATTACGTTTAGTCTCTAATATATATAAATTGCTTCAAAAAGGGAAATATAGAGAATTTCCTAACTTTACAAAGAAGTGGGAACAGGACCTTGGTCTTGCTATTTCAGATAAAGAATGGGGGAGAATATTTAAAACCAATATTAGTGGTACAGTGAGTAGCAAGTAACGAGGATATTCTTACAAGTTAATATCGAGGTGGTATCGGACCCCAGTCGTGCTGAAACAAATAGGGGTAACCATGAATGATAGATGCTGGAGGTGTGAGAATGCTCAGGGCACTCTATTACATCTTTGGGTTACTTGCCCAGTTTTAAAAAATTATTGGAACATGGTGCTCCTTATTTGCGAGGAGTATATTATTTTATGGCCTAGAAAGAAATGAAGGCGTTAAAAGAAATATCTTGCTACAAATGCGTATGGCTACTAAATCCCTAATACCTCTTTATTGGAGAAATAAAAATCCACCTATTGTAGAAAAGTGGATATTAGCAGTCACAGAGATAGCTCAGATGGAAGAACTTACGGCATTAACTAATATTAAACATGTATAATTTGTGGAAATATGGTCAAGATGGTATACATATCTATATTATTACTATAACAGTGAATTTTATATATATTATGATTTAGGATCTAATATGGAAAAGATAAAATTAAAAGTGTTATGAGTAAAATACAACATAGCCCGTATTATATTACATTACATGACTATTTGATATATGTTATAGGTCTTAAAAACAATGTATAAAATGTACAGATGAAGCCACTTGGATTTGTGAGTTAAATGCGTCATGACTCAGGGGTAATTGAAGAAACTGTGTTATCTTAAGTCATCTTAACTCATTTAATGCATTTAACCTTTTCATTAGCATACCAAAGCTCCATTGTTCACAATGGTGAATGCTTTAATTAGATGGGATGTTGTGACGCAGTTTTCTGTGTTAAATGAGATAAATGGGATATCTGTGTTTAGTTATTCTGTGTCAAACAGACAAACCAAAGTGGCTGCATCTGTATTAGTCTATTGGATAATAATGCATATTTATGAAATTGAATGGGATCAATTAATTCTATATGTGTAAATAAAAATAAAGAATAAAAAAAAACACAATCTGCTACTAAAAGTATTTTATTATTTTCTGGGGGCAATGTGTATCAGCAGTTAGTGTAAATAGCATAGTCATTTTCTACACAGTATTATGTTGTATACACAATTTTTTTATTCCCTGGCAACTCCCTGCACCTAAACATACATTGTTCCATAACAGCTGAATTTCCCCTTGCAACTACCAGCACCTGGTCATAAATTGTCCCAGAACCGCTGCATTTATTCCATTGCAACTCCCTGCACCTGATCATTTATTAATATGTAGGAAAACAAACTTACATAGAGTTGCATACTGTATAACAATGTATTATGGACTATAGATTATGTCCAGCTAAGCATGTACATTTGTGACGGATGCCTATTTGCTGTGGAAGACAGGAGCATACTGTGCTATTACTTTACTATTACAGTTTGTATAAACCTTAACATCTATTGCTTTATGTTGAGCATTTAAGGTATATTGTTATAAGTGAATGACCAGGCAGCAGCATAAGTTATGTGCAGGCTGGGAACACACAGGACAGAGGGTGGGAGGGGAGGAGTTTCCCTATAGAGTTCTGCCTGTCAGTCAGTGCTGTGATCACTTCCTGTGAAAGAATGAACAGACACTCCCACTCTTTATTTGAACCCAGCTTCTGAACTGCAAACATCTCTCTGCAGCTCTGATATAATGAACGTTTTAGGGGTAAAATGCTTTCAAAATATTTTACTTTCTGCATCATGTTCTGAGGAAGAATGTTTAATATATCTGAATATGAAGGTTATATAAAATGTCTCCTTTTAATAAAAAACTGTTCACACAAATTAATATTTGTATTTATATATTTATATTTTTTTATTGTTTAATATTCATGTTTGTTTATATTCATACAGTACCTATTGTTCTGCTGTCACCTACTGGCCAAGTTTACTTTGCAAGCTCTGCATTTCCTTGTTTGTAATAACCCTCCTATTCCCTTTACCTTATGCGTTATGTCCTTCCATAATCCTTTTGTGTTCCTGCCTTCCATGAGTGAGGAGCTGCATCAAAGGTTAGAAATGGAAATATTGCTTTTGACCTCCAGCATTTGTACATCTGCTCCAGCATTTGTATATCCACTCCAACATATTTATCCATCCACCCCAAATAAAGAACCTCTGTGGATTCCAAGTGTCTGGTGAGCTATCTGGCAAAGTTTTCCCTCAGTGGTTTTACCAGCTCAATAGATCTATTAAGTTGTGTTTTGCTGTTCCATTTCCAAAATTAGGTCCTTATGACCCATGTCACACTTGGAATCTAACTAATTCACAGGGTATTTCTGTTATACTGGTGTCCTATTGGGATTCCCAGCCAAAAAACAAAAGTACAACTCCAGAGAGTCACAGTAACTTCACAGAGTCATATAGCTTTGTGAAAACGCAGCAGCACTCTAGGGGGCACATTTATTAAGGGTCGAATATCGAGGGTTAATAAACCCTCAAAGTAAAATCCTTCGAATATAGAATTCGAAGGATTTACCACAATTTCTTTGATCATCTGATCGAACTAAAAATCGTTCGAAGGAACGATGAAATCCTTCGGAACGAACGATTCGAAGGATTTTAATCGATCGAAGGATTTTTCTTCGATCAAAAAAACCTTAGAAAACTGATGGGGAAGGCCCCCATAGGCTAACATTGTACCTCGGTAGGTTTAAACTGCCGAAGTATATAGTCAAAGTTTTTTTTAAAGAGACAGTACTTCGACTATGGAATGCTCGAATAGTCAAATGATTTTTAGTTTGAATCGAAGTCAAAGTCGTAGTAGCCTATTCGATGGTCGAAGTACCCAAAAAAATACTTTAAAATTCTAAGTTTTTTTAATTTGAATCCTTCACTCGAGCTTAGTAAATGTGACCCCAAGTGTTTGCTTCATTTACATAGATCATATGTGGGGCACCTTCTCTCTGGACAGCTAGCTAATCTGGTTTGCTAATTATTCCCTAGGAGGGACTTTCTAGGGGAATTAACCTTATTA
The DNA here is from genome assembly GCA_038501925.1 of Xenopus petersii. NCBI lineage: Eukaryota > Metazoa > Chordata > Amphibia > Anura > Pipidae > Xenopus > Xenopus petersii. The sequence goes on from CM076682.1 coordinate 80,247,691, forward strand.
CCACTGTACATATGGTAGTAAGAGATGAACATAGGGGAAATGTGTCTTCCTTCAAACTATTCTCCAGTTATCAATTCACAAGATAAACAAAGAAGGTGCGGAGCAGAGTCAACCTATAGGGGCACATTTACTAAGGATCGAATTTCAAAGTTAAAAAACTTCAAAATTCGACCATCGAATTTGATACTTCGATAGTCTAAGTATTTTTTCGATAGAAAATTGGCATTTTCGAGCAAAGTAAAAATTGTTCGATCGAATGATTAAATTGTTCGAACGAACGATTTGAACGATTTTCAAAAAAAAAGTTTGACTATACTGCCTATGGGTTCTAGGAGGTCCCCATAGGCTAACATAGCAATTCGGCAGGTTTAAGGTGGCTATGCAGCACATTTACTAAGAGTTAAATTTCAAAGTGGTAGAACTTTGAATTTGGACCATCGAATTGTAAAAATTCGATAGTCTAAGTTTTTTTTGAGTGAATTTAGCCGTTTTTGATCGAATTCAAATCGTTCGTTCGATCATAGAAATTGTTCGAATCAAATGTTTTTAACGATTTAATTGATCGATTGAACGATTTTCAAAAAAAAACTTTGACCCCATAGGCTAACATAGCAATTCGGCAGGTTTAAGGTGGCGAGGTGTCGAAGTTTTTTAAAGAGACAGTACTTCGATTTTCGAATGGTCGCATATTCAAAGTTTTTTCAATTCGAATCAAATTTTGGCCTATTCGATGGTCGAAATACCCAAAAATTACTTCAAAATTCGATGTTTTTGAATTTCGAAAATTCACTTTGACCCTTAGTAAATGTGCCTCATAGTATTAAATAGAACACATAGCAATGTTATCATCTATGATAAACTGGAAGAGATTTTGCTTTTATTCCATATTGAAAATCCCAACTTTCTTTGTCTGCTTTGTAAGCAGGATTTCTTTGAGTACTTTTGCAGCAGTTATTTTGCTAATTATCAATTCCCTAACAATAACTATCATTTCTAGCATATCAAATTTTTCACAAGCTCATTTTTCACATTTTTTTCTAGCTCATATCCCTATTCTTTACCAATTGCAATATTGAAGGGAACCTTCCGGCATGATTTTAATTCACAAATTAATTCAATAACTCATTGCTACTCATTCACATGCTTAAATTTCAATATATGGTGTGCACTGCTGCATCATCAGAAGAAAAGGCAATGCTTACTCTAAACAGAGAACAATAATTAATGTTTCTGTCGGAAAACGTTTTTGGCTTACATTCCAATGTGGGGTGAAGGACATGTGCCAACTCCATTTATCGAAATAGAAATAAATAAAACAATTATTAGTAGCACTGCAAATGTTGAATTATTATTTGTTACTGGAAGTCATAAAAAGGTGTTAAAATACTTCATAAAACCATAAAAGACATTTTGTCTTTTGTGTGTCAGCACTCTTAACTAAACTGCTGCTAAAAAGTGCCTTTAAACTGATGATACCTACTTGCATTCTAACAGTATTTCAATATTCATTCTGGTAGAAATACCATATAATACCATATAAAATAAAATAAACTTTAAAATGCATTAATATTTACCAATGATAAATAATTTGTCAGTTGTGTTTTTATTTAAAGAAAAAGTTGTGCTCCCCACTAATTTTTAAAGCCATTAAGCGGGGGAGCAGTGAGGCTGTGACCACAAAATACATAGTGCTGCTCCCATATCTGTTTATCTAAAAAAGTACTTTGTTTTTTAATAATAGCAGAACGTATGTTGGTTAAGAGTTAACAGTAATGCATCAGTGTTTAAGTATGGTATGGAAATAACAAAGCATAATTATTAGGAAAACCATTGCTACTATTACTATTAATTAAGATTTAGTAATATATATTAAAGCAATGGATTTATTAAACATTAATTACAGATTTTTTATGTATACAGACCTCCAAGGCTGCACTCTCCTAGGGGCAAATTTATCAAGGGTCGAAAATCGAATAACCCTGGGGAATGAAAATCCTTCAACTTCGAATATCGAAGTCGATGGATTTTGAGCAAATATTTAGATCAAACGATTGAAGGAATAATCGTTCGATCGAATGATTAAATCCTTTGAATCAAATGATTCGAAGGATTTTAATCCAGCGATCGAAGGATTATCCTTCGACCAAAAAAAGATAGCCAAGCCTATGTGGACCTTCCCCATAGGCTAACATTGACTTCGGTAGCTTTTAGGTGGCGAACTAGGGGGTCAAAGTTTTTTCTTAAAGAGACAGTACTTCGACTATCGAATGGTCGAATCCTTCGATTCGAAGTCGTAGTTGAAGGTCGAAGTAGCCCATTCGATGGTCGAAGTAGCCAAAAAAACACTTCGAAATTCGAAGTATTTTTTCTTCTATTCCTTCACTCAAACTTAATGAATGGGCCCCTTAATGTCTCTCAGATGATTCCAGGTGCTGCACAGGAGTTTTTTATTAACATTGAGGACCAAAATGATCATTGTGAACAGCTAGCTACATTCAATATAAATTGAATAAAAATTATATTATTCTATTCCATTATTGTTTTACGAAACACAGTAATTAACTATGTTGATTTAATCCATTACATATTCAGTATTTTTTTTTCCAAAGGACCTCTCTCTGGAGCAATATCTTAGATCAATCACTATCTAAGGGAGATACATGATAAATTGTTAAATACTGAATACTGGGTAAACTATGCCCCATTTCAAGGCAGTGCTAATAGTCAACCTACGTGCATCCATACTTAACTTAAGGATCAAATTAGGTTTTCCTATGTAGGAACAGCCACTTGGACATGTACAGGCAATATTACATTAACATGTGCAGTACATGTAATATGACACATAGGGGTTATTTGTCATAGGTCGAATTTTAGAGTGATGTAAATTTTTAAAAACTCTAATGAAATCGATTTTATTCAAAATTCGAATGGTATGATATATATGAAAAAATGTGAATAGCAAATATTTGATTGAATAGTCCCAACCCAAAAACTCGAATCAAATTTGAATCTAATTGAGTTGACTCTTGCGCGTTAAGGTTTATGGGGCATAATTTTTGCAGCAAAACGTGGCCAAAATTAACATCTTTAAATAGTCCAAAGGACCTTTTTCCATTTGAGTTGGCGCTTTTAAATTCAAATTTGTGAGTTTTGACAAAAAAAATCAAAAATTCAGATTTACCAATCAAACCTTTGTAAATCTGCCCCATAATGTAAACTCTTTTCCTAGTTTGTGGATGTAAAAAGCTAGGAGCAGGGGCCATGAATCTACACGGATCAAAGTTAGGACAGTGAAAACATCCCAATCTGTCATTATTTTGGCATATTTGGAAGTGTTCTAAAAGCACTTAAATGGGTCTGACTGTACTAGAAGATCCTGAAAATGAGTACCCATCTAGATAGGTCAAGGATAACTGCCCGTAGAACTTTATTGACTTTAATCAGTGTTCCCTGACACTCTTAATGGTGACATAACATTATATTAAGTACTATGGAATAAATTGGGATGTGGTCAAACAACTCTCATTGTCTGCTCACTCATTTTCTTTTTTTTAAGTCTTTATTTCTGATTTTCATATTAAACAGGGGTACATAACAAATAGAACAAATCATTCAGCAGTTACTATTACATCATTGCCAGATTTATTTATATCTGTATATTGACTAAACTATGTTTTCTTACCATCATTTTATACAAAATGTTTCTGCTGAACAGTTAAGGGGGGGTGGAAGCAGATGCAGAGTGTATCTCTTTCTACTTTTCATTTTGTAACGCACTGCATTAGTGTCTATCATATACCTCTAACTGGTAGTTGTTATTTCTCCCTGTCTGTACTTGCTGTAGCTAACCTCTTGAAACTCATTTCTAAGCTTGTTTTCCTGTATGTTTATATTTATGAACTTGTATATTGCATCCAGTCTACACATATTTTTCCATATAATTTTATTGTCCCATTTTTTATTGCTGGCAGTTCTTCCATTTTCTTTGTGTTTTCTATTTCTTTTATCCACTCATTTTTCTGGGGTGGTTCCAGGTTTCTCCAATATTTTGGTATCACCGCTCTAGCGCCCTGTAGCATGTGTATGATCAGCTTATCTTATATCACTTTCTGTCTGTTTTTGTCTAGGCTGATGTTTTTATACATCTTAGGTCTCAGTACTCCAATTGTGTTGAATACTGCCTTCCAGTCATGTATAATTCTTTCACATAGATACCAGATATGATTTCTGCCTTGTATGTAAATAAGTCTCCAGTAAGTTCCAGCTGTGTTTTTTTATGAATTCGGAAGATCTGTGCCATCTACTTATTATTTTGTAGTTTGTTTCTTGGATTCAAGTTGACTTTGCACCTCTATGGGTTGTCCTCATTATTTTGCTACAAGTATTATATTGTAACTCTACAGTAACTTTAAGTTCTTGCTCCCACTGAATCGTAAATTATGTTTTTTCTTTCTGTTTTACTATAGTTATTTTTTTTAGAACTGTGCAACTGGATGTTTTAAATTAGGTTGTTGCAATAATATATCCTGATCCGTGTAAGATCTTATCCCTTTGTTTATTCCTATGGACTTTAAGTAATTGGTGATCTGCAAATGGTTCCACTGATTTCTGGGGTGGTATCCCCATTTTTCATGTATTTTATGGAGGGATATAATTACTTGTTGTGGGAGTTCTATTGGAGTCATCTTTAGTACATTCAATCAAACCATGATATGGATCTAGACTGCCATTGGTTTAGCAAAGTGCTGATGTTGATATTTAGAATTTCCAATTTGGAGTTTCCATTGATTTTAAAGTTAGAGACCTTGCTGAATTTCATAAATTATTGTATTACATTTGGTAAAGAGATTTCAGGTTTTCTTATCACTAGCATTAGGTCATCTGCAAATGCAGCAGCTTTGTGTTCTTGTGTGCCTATTTTAAGGCCTGTTATATTCACATTCTGTCGAATAGAATTTATTAGTGTCTCCATCACCAGAACAAACAAAATGGGGGAGAGGGGACAGCCCTGATGAGTTCGATTTAAAATCTCGAAAGGTGAGGATATGATGCAGTTTACTTTTATACGTGCATGTGGTGCATTATATAGTGCTATTATCTGTGCAATGATTAGCTGTCCCAAATCCAAAGGCTTGTAATGTAAACCTTAGCAAGGACCCTCAACTCGGTCAAATGCTTTCTCTGCATCTGTTGTTAATAGTAGTAAAGGTATGTTTTTCCTTAGTGCATGAGACATTAAATATATTATTTTAATTGAGTTATCTTTACCTTCCCTCCCTTTCACAAATCCTGTCTGATCCAGGTATCAGCAAGGGGATAATGGTCTGGAGTCTATTAGCTAACATATTTGCATATAATTTCTGGTCTAGGTTTATTAGTGATAAAGGCCTGTAGCTACCACATGGAGTTGGATCTTTATTAGGTTTGTGTAGAACTGTAATGTAATGTGGGCTTGTTTGTGAAAATGTTTTGGTCTGATATTGAGTTAAAATGTTTAATCAAGAGAGTTGTTGCTAGAATTATTTATAGAACCTTGCACTGTACACATCGGGCCCTGGGCTCTTATTAGGTGGTGGAACATCTACCGTAGTTATCATAGGTCCTCAGGGATCTTAGGAAGATTTAATTGTTGTAAATCATTTTCTATTTTTTTATTTTTATTTTTAACAGGTTTCTCTGGACTTAGGGTTATATAACACAACAAGAGTTGTTACGTTGGATTCACTTTAGTTCTAAAACTGTTTGTACCTGTCTTGTTAGAGATTCTTTATGTTTGTTTTCCAGGGCTCTTATTTCCTGTATTAATAATTGTGTTTTTTATGGTTGTGTTTTTTTTTTTGATTGGTTCTCAATGCTATCTGGTTACCTCTTGTGACCTTTATTGTTTCCCATAGTGTAGAGGGGTCTGTTTCCGGTAGGTCATTGTACAATATTGTTTCAGCAATCCGCCCAGTAATAATATTTCTATTTTGTTTGTGCAATGAGTCTTTCTTTGAGCTGACACATACATGATGTCTTCATAGTAGTGGGGATCTCAGTGTGGGCTATGTATGGTGCATGGTCAGATAGTATCATTGGACCAATTTTTATTTTCTTGATGATGTGTAACCATTTCTGGTTAATTAACATATGATCTATTCTAGTATAGAATTGGATAAAAAGGTATAGTCTTTCTCTCTGGGATTGTGAGTTCTCCAAACATCAATTAGGTTCAGTTGATTCAAGTACTCTTTAATTTTCTTTAGTGCTGTGTATGTAATAATAGATTTTTGTGATGAACAATCCATGGTTGGATTTAGGCCTACATTAAGATCTCCTCCCACTTGTAAAATGACTTCAGCAAATTCAGATAAAATTCAAACCATCTCTTTAATATAGCTGACTTGGTCTTTGTTAGGTATATTTACTGAGCATAGGGTTACTAGTACATTGTAGAAATTTGCTTTTAATACAATATAATGGCCTGCAGCATCAATCTTGGAATCGATGACAGACAAGTGTACATCTTTGTGTATCAAGATTGATGTACCTTTAACTTTTGTATCGGGATTGGTGCTAGAAAATATTTTTGCATACCATTTATTTCTAGGTGCTGATTCATGAGAGGTTTTAATATGTGTTTCTTGAAGGTACACAATTTTGACTTCATGTTATTGACAATTATTTATTATCTGTGCTCTTTTCCTGGGGTTGTTTATCCCATTAGAGATTTTACGTTTACGTTAATAAGATATGTTATTTAGCATGAACTGGCTACTAGTCTTTATAACCCTCTTCCATTTAACAAGAAAAAAGAAATGTATACATAACATAATATAATTAGAGTACAAACAAAAGCTAAACAACTTCTAGAGTAACTTCTATAATGCTTGTTGTACTTGCTGAATCTCACTGGAGGGGGGGGTTAGTGAAGTTATTGAAACAAACATAATTTTATGACCCACTGACCTTCCAAAATGTTCCTATTGGGAGCATTGGGGTGAAAATAACTGAAAGTAATTTTCAATGTACTTGGTTGTACAGTATATTTGTCACGGCCGGCACCCAATACCAGAACAAGTGCCAAGCACCCTGGTCTCGGCTCGGCTTCACCAGTAGTGTGACCACTGTTGGGCTTCGGGTGGAGCCCTCAGCTTACTTGGGTGCCACCTGGACTTAACGAGGGGTGCAAGGCGAGATGTTCTGGCTGGCAAAGGGGCACGGCTGTGTAGCAGAGTCTTTAGGCTGAAGGTCACGGTACAGAGGTCAAGGCAAGCGGATGGTCAGACAGGCTGGGTCGAGGCAGACGGATAACAGAATCGTCAGGCAGGCAAGGGTCAAAACCGGGTATCAATCAGGCAAAAGGTATCTGGCGAAGAGTAGTCAAAGTTCAGGCTGGGTCAATATACAGAGTTCAGAGTAGTCAGAATACAGGCAGGGTTAAACACGGATTAATCAAACAGATCTAGGTTCAGGCAACAGAAAGCACAAGGCTACGAGCACCAGGATAACAATCCTATCACGGGCAGTAAGAAAAAGCAGGAAGGTCCCTTTTAAACTTTCAGATTTCGCTCCATTGCGCACTAACGTCATCACGCCAGCGCGCATGCGCCTACTAAACCCGGAAGTGCGCGCCGCACGCTCACTAGGCAGAATCCAGCACATGAGAAGAGGAGCGGCGTGGCGGGCGTCCCCGCCGCACCACTAGACCACCAGGGTTAGAAATATTCCTTACAATATTATACTTTATGCTTTAGGCATTCTGTGTGTATTAACATAGTTATACTCAATACATTTTATACTCAGGCCTCCGACCAGTCTGTATTCTGTGTTCTTTTGTTGGAGTTCAAATCTTTGGTAGATCTGTTCCGCTGTGTCTTTGGGGTTCTCTGTATCAGAGGGATCTCTTGCCATGTGTTGTCTATCTCTAAAGTTGGTTCTCATTGGTTGATCTCTGTGTCATTCCAGCCTGGGATGAGGATGTCCTCCAGATGGAATGTTTGCATAAATCTGCTGAAAGTTGTAATGTTGATAAATGTAGAGTCATGCACCTGGGATGTAAAAATATCCAAGCCACGTATACCCTTAATGGTACTGCACTAGGCAAATCCATTATGGAAAAGGACCTTGGGGCCCTTGTAAATGATAAACTTGGCTGTAGCAAGCAATGCCAGTCAGCAGCATTAAGGGCAAATAAGGTATTGAGCTGTTTTAAAAGGGGCATTGATTCACAGCAGGAAGCATCATTCTTTAACTTCATAGAGCACTGGTAAGGCCCCATGTAGAATATGCCATACAGTTTTGGTCTCCAATACTCAAACATGACATTATTGTATTAGAGAGGGTACAGAGAAGGGCAACTAAGCTGGTAAAAGGTATTGAAAATCTTAGTTATGAGGAAAGACTGGCCAAATTGGGGATGTTCACACTGGAGAAGAGGCGTTTAAGGGGTGATATGATAACTATGTATAAATATAAAAGGGGGTCATATAATAATCTCTCTAATGCTTTATTTACAGTAGGTCTTTCCAGCTGACACAAGGTCAACCATTCCATTTAGAAGAAAAGAGGTTCTGCCTAAATATTTGCCTAAATATTCGGAATGTTTTTTTACAGTTAGAGCTGTGAAGATGTGGAATTCTCTCCCTGAATCATCCCTGAATGATTTACTGGCTTATACATTAAATAGCTTTAAGAAGGGGCTGGGTGGCTTTTTAGCAATTGCGGGAATACAGGGTTATGGAAGATAGCTCATAGTGCAAGTTGATCTAGGAAATATTGCCATTTTGTAGTCAGGAAGGAATTTTTCCACCTCTGAGGCAAATTGGAGATGCTTCAGATGGGGTTTTTTTTACCTTAATCTGGATCAACTGGCAGGTAGGTTAAAAAAAAGTTGAGAGGTTGAACTTGATGGACATGTGTCTTTTTTCAACCTAATTTACTATGTTACTATGTAATACAGCTTGAATCCCATCCTTATTTTCTGTCAGGTTGAAAGGGAAGCCCCGCCTGAATTGTATTCCCTTGGTTTTTAGCTGGTCTGTTAGAGCTTCGAGTTGTTTCCTTTTTATTAATATCGTTAGTGACAGGTCCTGTAGAAGTATAATGTTATTGTTTTCATAGGTGGATTTTGGTATTCCTCTTATTCTGATACTGTATTATTTCTGCGACTTATATTTTAGATGTCTTCTATCTGTCTGTGTAATTCTTCTATTTCTCTTGCTTGTTTATTCATTATTGAGTTGCAGTGTTTTTGATTACTTACTAGTTTGTTTGATTTCTAGTGAGTCAGAAGTAGCCACCATGCTCTCCAGTTCCTGCTTGATACCATTGAGTTTGTTGCGGATTTATTCTGTCATCATGTATAACATCTCTTTTATATTGCTTTTTAATGGTAGATATGCCTGTATATCCAGTGTGCTATCCATATCGCTTCCGCATCTGATGAGTCTGGAGCTTGTGATACTGCATCCTCCTGCATTTCAGCCTAGCGGGCACAATTTTTTTGTATCGAATCACTGGATTTTTCTTATAAAAGAGAGAAATTATGTCCTTATGTTGCCCCGAATGCTATGGGGTTTTACTGCCCTCTTTGTTGTGTCTCCTTCTTTGCAATTTCCCCATGGTATCACTTGGTATTGATGGTCAGTGGGTTGTATGCGGAGTAGAGTTCTGTGTTATGCGTCCATTCCCTTGAAGCGTTGGCCACGCCCCCTGCTCATACCTTTTCCTAACTGCAATTATAGCCTGTTTGGCTCAACTGCAACTCACACACCAACTTGTTGAAGTGAATCCTAAGAAATTTACAGAACTGCAATAAAGTGAGAGACTTCCTTAAAGACTGTGAATGGGAACATATCTGTCAGTCAGCTTTCCAAAAAGGGTATAGGTGAAGCAATTATCTTGCGTAAAAATCTTTACATCAAGCAAATGTATAAATGTCTTGTGCATTGAACTTATATTTTACTGGAGAGTCTAAAGAATTAAGGTCTTCAACCATTTATATAAATCTGGTCATATTTACACTGCACAATGTTAATATAATCAATATAGTAGGGAAAAAAGAGAAACTTATATCCACATTTGTCCACACAATGTAGTTATGATCAAATTCAAGAATGTATAGATTGGCACAGGCAGGTGCTGTACCTAATGCATTTGTCCCATTTCGATTCGCAGGAAAATTAGCGAATCTACAGCACAATTCACGAAACTGTAAAAAATTTGAGAAACAAATTGAAGTCAACTGGCATCCGAATAATTTTGATGCGCGATAATTCCTTTTTTCTCTGTAATAACAAAACAAAATCTTGTACTTGATCCTAACTTATCTGCATACATCCATTTTGGTGGAAAAATAATTTTGTTGTTTCTATTTATTGTTTAAATTATGTTTAACAGAGTTAAGGCATGGTGATCCAATATTGAAAGATCCCTTATCAGAAAAGATCCCTAGCATTTCATATAATAGATCCTATATCGGTTGCAACAAAATTTTTGTATGCTTACAGATTTTTCATCAAGCTTTTTAACCTGCTCTGATCAGGACATCTTTGGGCTACACCACCAATATTCTTTAGGCTAATAAGAGATGAGTAAATAAGAGGCATATCAAATACCTGAGATTAAATTAAAAAATCTGATAAAATAAAATGTTTGTTTCTACTTAACTGCTACAAAAGCACCACAAATAATTTGTATTATATTTCCTGTTTTGTGCCCCAAAACAGGAAACTTTGACAAGTGACGAAAAAAGTATGCATGAGTATGAATACTCTCTTTTATGATTGTGCGGTAGCTTGCCTTTGATTAAGAAGTTTATTGAGTCTCCAAAGCAGAACTTTTGTTAATCTTAACACAGAATATTTTTAATAATTTAACCCAATATGAGATTTTAATAATAGTATTTCAAATGACTTTAGGGAACCTAAATTTTCTTATGCAGAACAGTACATCTGTCCTTGGTCTCCTGTAGCAAGGTTATTGGAGAGCTCATAAAAGCACTGGCCTAGTTCATAAAATCACCACTGAAAGATAAGAGTTTTAGCATACAGATTAAACGATTTTGTGACTATTTAGTATCTTAAGTTTTAAAATTCTACTTTATTATATGTATTTCACAAAATACCTTAGGGGTTATTTACAAAACTAAAACAGCTGCATTGCTACAGGTCTCTGTGCTCTTCTTTGGAACACATAAACCTGTGACTGCCCCAAACTGCCTTCATTTGATAACTGTGCAGGGCCGGAACTAGGGTTAGGCAGGATAGGCGACTGCCTAGGGCGCAATCATGTGGGGGGGCGCACATTTTAAGGACATGTTTTTTAACACTGGTTTGTGTGGCCTTTAATAGTTTTCAATTTTCAACCCCCACCTCCCCCTTGGCAGCTTCTAGCAGAGGTAAACAGATGATTAGGGGCAATATGATGGATTTTTGGCTGCTGCTGCTGCTAGCACAGGTACATATTTGGGGGCAATAAGATGGATTTTTGGCTGCTGCTGGCACAGGTACAAAGGGGGGCACTATGATAGGTGCTGGCACAGGTACATGGGGTAACATGATGGCTGCTGGCAGGTACAGGGTACAATATGAATGGTAAGGTGGGAAATGGTAATGCAGGACCACCGGGTGGGGGGCACTAGTTCAAGCTCTTGCCTAGGGTGCCAAAATACCTTGGCCCGGCCCTGCAACTGTGTGTTAGAGGCATGTAGGTGAATCAGTCTAACAGGCAACTAAGGGAGCGACAGCACCAATGAAACCCTGTACTTAGCACCTGCCCTGTGACTGGTTGTAAGAACAGGCATGTGCTGACTCTGCACCTTGGCTTGAAATATTCCTGATAAAAGAACTTTAAAAAATGGACTATTCAGCTTGGAAAATGTAACAGATTATAACCATTAGGCACTGGAACTGGGAACCAATACAAAAATTCTTATGTATGTATTTTAATGTATACTAAAGATTTTGAAAGAGTTTGATGCAATCATTGCTACATGGAACTGTACAATTTTAATTTTAATTCAGTGCAAAATAACACCTCTTGCTAAAAGAAACCTTTTAATTTTTACTTTTTAAACTTTTTCACCATGAAAGGTTTAGAAATGTACATTAATGTGTAAATATCTAGATATCTATATATTTAAAGCATGGATGGGCAACAAGCAAGATTTGTGGAGCCTTTTATGACAAAGCAGATCTAATTTAATTCCAGATTTTCCCTATAGAGCCAGATTCAATTAATAAAACTTAGCTCACTGTTTAACACATGAAAACGCTATTAAAATCTATGGGGGAAAAACCTGGAAGTGAATTAGCAGAATTCTCCTTAAACTCAATCTTGCCCATACATTTTAACATGATAAACTATTTAAACTATTAAAAATTTCACATGAATTTGACTCTGGACCTACATTTCATATTGGTGAAAATACAATACAATATATTGTAATACATGTAATATAATTTTAATAATTTTACAAATGTTTTAAAAAAGTGTGTATAGCATGATGGGGCATCATGACACTAAATTCTAACAATGTATAACAATATTTAATAATATACCCACCTATTTCTGAGCAGTTGTTAACATTTCTACAAGTTGCATGCAAAGATGTTTTGGTTGGGCCATGACTAATAGGGATGTAGTGAACTGTTCGCCGGCGAACTAGTTCGCGCGAACTTCGACTGTTCGCTTCCGCCGAATGTTCGCGAACGTCGCGCGACGATCGCCAATTGGTGTTCGCGTTCGATTCGAAGTAAAATTTCGTTCGACCATTCGACCATTCGACCGTTCGATCGCTAAAATCGAACGATTTCCATTCGTTCGAACGATTATAAGCATTCGATTGAATTAAAATCATTCGATCGAATAGCTTCGATCGTTCGATTCGAACGAAAATCCTTCGATCGTACGAATAAAATCCTTCGATCGTTCGATCGAACGATTTTATCGAGCGTTCGAAGTTCGCGAACTGTTCGCGAACTGTTCGCTTTTTTGCCGGTGTTCGCGAACACATTAACGGCGTTCGCGAACACATTAACGGCAGTTCGCTACATCCCTAATGACTAACACCAAAAAGTGTTTTATATAAACAAGCTGCTGTGTAGCCATGGGGGGCAGCCATTCAAGCACAGGTACACAGTAGATAACAGCTCTGAAAAATCCTGTTGTATGATAAAAAGCTTATACTGTATGTTATCTGCTGTGTATCCTGTACCTTTTTCAGCTTTGAATGGCTGCCTCATGGCTACACAGCAGCTTGTTTAAGGAAATATTCATTTTTAGGAAAATGATGTTACTTGTTCTGCTTAATTCTTTATTTCAACTATTACTTGAATATTTAAGCCATCTTCTAAATGAACCAATCCCAACAATGGAGTGCTGCTCCAGGCCTGAAACACCGGATTGGTGTCAGGTGCCATCATGTATCGGGCCCAATGCTGCCCAAGAACAAGAACATAGCAAAACAAGAAACCTGTGGCACAGCTGATGTGGTTGATTAAGCAATCAGTGTTTATTCAGCTCACAAAACAAAGCGGCAACGTTTCAGGCCTCTGCTGGGCCAAGGCTTGATAAAGGGCCCAGCAGAGGCCCGAAACGTTGCCACTTTGTTTTGTGAGCTGAATAAACACTAATCATTTAACCAACCACATCAGCTGTGCCACAGGTTTCTTGTTTTGCTATCTTCTAGATGAACAGCTTGGGGTTCTTACACTAATGACACGTGCCACATTGATGACCTAGAACAAAATGTACTTACAGTACGTTGTGCTACTGGAAAGTGCTGTGCATTTTTACAGTACAGCACTAGCATGAATAGGGCACATCAAAATGAATACAAATTTGAACGATCTTTAAAGATAATACACAGTAATTAAGGTTAAATGGCACATGATAAGTAACACAGGAAATTTTACTGCATGCATTTTATAAACTAAGTGGGTAGGTTATTGGAGGGTAATCACAGCACTAGTCACAATGATCCATGAGTGCCTGAACTCAACCAGACACCATGCAAGTGCTCTGTGAGATAGGGTCTCACTTTTGTTTTTAAGAAGGCAGAGAAAATGCTTGTTTGAGGTAATGTTTTTTTGAAGGGCTTAGCAGAAAGAGTAATATTACACCATTACAATAATTTTAGCAGCAGAGAAGCACGTTCTTTCTTGGGTGAGATCAAGAGAATTATATCAGCAGAGTTTAACATGTTTAGTCTTTAAATTTATACTGTGTAACTATGTAATGTTTGTGTCAATTCAAATATAAAAGATTGTACTGTGTAATATAAATGGAAATTTAAAATGAGGGAACTTTTTTATTTTTATCATATACTACTTAGGTATGCACATTTCACAAAAATTAAAAAAATATTTTTAAATATTGCCATTTCATCTATAACATATTATTGCATGAAAATCAGTAAACCATTATGCTAATATTCTGTTTATACATAGCTGATAATTATAAACTAATATCATTTATGCTGACATAACTATGGAGACTTGGTTATGTATCATTTTTATTTCATTGCTTAGAGGACTCTAATAGAGATAGCCCCTCACTTTACAATGTAGTAATGAAAATACAAAAGGTATATAACATTGTCATCCACCATAAAATTCTGTGATATTTAGAAGGAAAAGTGTTGCATGGAAATGCTTTTTTATTACAAAGTACAAGTAGAGGGCAAGAGGAAATGAAAATGAATGCAAATACAATTGCTTTGTTCAATTTATATGAACTGAGGTTTTTTTCCTATATGCATCCCAGTGCATTCAGTGTACTATTATTAGTCATAATAATTTATTCTACTTTGCATTATTTAACATTTTATCACAAGTTACTTCTACCACTGAAAACAATTAAGCAATGCTTAATAAGCTTCCAATTATTATGAGACTGTTGCCTAAAATTGTACAAGAATAATCCTTAATAAAACCCAGTTGCTTAAATTTATGTAGAATAAAAATTTTGGGGGCTGTAATGGTGGGATGAGAGGATGCTGATCTCTGGCCTGAGCCCGGCATTTTGGCAGAAAGATTGGGGAAACACCACAAAAAGTTGACCTTAGCACACAGTAATCCTCAGGACTCCCACTCCCAAACAAAGAGAAGTGAATCAAAGATGGTGATACTGTAGCCCACAGTCCAAGCCTTACTGCCTCCACGGATCTAAAAGCTGTATTAGCTGTCTTATGACAGAAGAATATCTACATGCCATGTGTGACAACTCACCTCCCTTGTGGCCTAGTGGTGTGGCGGGGGCGCCCGCAACGCCGCTCCTCTTCTTCTCAAATGCCAGCTTCTTAGTGCATGCACGGTACGCATTCCTTCTATTTATAGGTGCATGCTCGCTGGCGTATTGACGCCAGTGCGCAATGGTGCGAAATTTAAAGTATTTAAAGAGACATTTTGGATTTTTGCCCGTTATAGGATCATTTCTAGTGATTTCCTGGTGCTTCTGAGCCTGTATTCTGTCTGCTTCTGATACCTGTTGTGACCCTTGCCTGTTTTTTGACGATTCTGACTTCTGTATCCTGACTCCTGCCTGGTAACCGACTCCGCTGTATTTGTATCCCTTCTGATTGATCTCCTGGTTTGACCCTTGCCCCGGGCCAGATTTGACTATGCTTCCTGTCTACGTCTTGTACTGTTACCTTCTGCCCAAAAGACTTTGCCTTACTGATTGGGGTGAATACAAAAAGCTACAATCATAAATACTTGCTTAGATTAAGCTTTTCCTAGACAGACCAAATTTTGCATCAGACTCAAACAAGACTCTTTGGTAATGACATTCTGTGCCCTTCCACGGCTTCCAGCAAATAATTATTAAAGGTATGTGTGACATTAAACTAAAGTACACTCTTCAGACCTGGGGCACGCTAGCCGGATGTGATGTTGAATAAATGCATATACACAACACATTCCAGTGTTTGCCAATCGTCAGGAAAAGCTGTATCAGTGGCCTACAAGATATTTTATGAACCAATCCCCTATACCTCTCTGAAAATGTGACCTAACAAATAGCTGTCCCATTTCCCCCAACATTTCTGATATTCTCACAGCACTGCAAAATTCCATTAAATGCATCCCAATTCTGTCAAATAAATGTTTCATAGAGCCTACTTTTTTCCACACTTATTACTGCAAAATGGCCAAGAAGCTAAATTTCTCTAAATGTGACTTTCCTGAAGCAGATCTGTTCCATTGCTTCTGATCATACCCTCATATTAAGAAGTTCTGGATATCATAATCAACTTAATTATGTACCCTTGTCATCTGAACGGGCAATTTTTGGTATCCTTACGCTAGTAAAACTAAATTCACTTGGGGGAGTAGAAAACTATTGTTTATACCTGCATCGGCTGTAAATTTATGGATGGAGAGAGGGATAAAGCCATTGCTATCTCTTTTTAAAACAAAGGGGCATATTCATTGAAATGTGAGATTCCTGCTCACCACTAGGGATGTAGCGAACCGCCGACAATGTGTTCGCGAACGCCGTTCGCGAACACCGGCAAAAAATGCGAACAGTTCGCGAACAGTTCGCGAACTTCGAACATCCGAAAATCGTTCGATTCGAACGATCGAAGGATTTTAATCGTTCGATCGAACGATTTCCGTTCGAATCGAACGATCGTAGCCATTGGATCGAATGATTTCATTCAATCCAATGGCTTCGATCGTTCGATTCGAACGAAAATCGTTCGATTTTAGCAATCGAATGGTCGAATGGTCGAACGATTTTGACGCGAACGCCTATTGGCGAACGTCGCGCGACGTTCGCGAACTTGCGGCGGGCGCGAACAGTCGAAGTTCGCGCGAACTAGTTCGCCGGCGAACAGTTCGCTACATCCCTACTCACCACAGAAAAATTCATAAAGCTGGAGTTTACCATTTGAAAAATACACTACTAAATATACCATAAGAATAAATAGAAAGTGGGTGATTTTTGATAAATATGGATTGGCTAGAAGCTTCACTTCAAAATGGAAAACACGCAAATGTTTTTTTAAGATGTGGGAGAGTTTTACTGACACATTAAACAAAAACAAACTACAATCAATCTTGAGGTGTATCTAATATACAAAATATTTTGCAACCAGGTTCTTGATAAACAATCCCCAATATTGATTTAAAAGGGGCTTTTCCATCCCTTTAATAGTGTATTGTTGCATGAGTAACCTAAAGACATTTCATGAATGAAGATGTCCACCTTTTTTTATCAGCATGTCACAAATATACAAATGATTATAATTTGGAATATCTGTATATTACTTTGTAATCAACTGGTTTACCACAAATGTCAAAAGTTATGTATGTTGTAATATTTATGTCACAAATATACATATGATTATAATTTGTTATATCTGTATATTACTTTGTAATCAACTGGTTTACCACAAATGTCAAAAGGTATGTATGTTGTAATATTTTTCTAGTTTTATGGAACTCACTAAAATTTGATGGGGGTATTATCAAATATACTGTATTTTGTTTGGTGCATTTCTTTCTCAGATTTTTGACATTGTTCTCCTTGACATTTTAAATGATCTATCTCTGTCTAATTCTTCAAGGCATTTATATTTCAAATCTCTTGGTTTTTAAAATTAGTATACATTAATAAGGTATTGATTTAGGCTTTACAACTTTTAATTCCTTCATAGCTACAAAAACGGTGTGTTTTTATATTCAAGTATATGTGCGCTTGGGCTTGGTTGTTCTGTTTTGTGTTGTTTTTAAACATGTACTGTATAAAAGATTAGGTCTGATTTATGAAAATGACTAAAATCCATGGTTAATAAATATGTTACACACAATAACAGTTCATTAAGTTTTATGATGTTACATTCCATTAAACATGTTGCCATAAACATTGATCCTTTAATTACTGTGGCAGAGCTGATTTCAGCAACACATAATTAATTGGTTGTCTGGGTATACATGTATTAATATTAATAAATAACAAATAGCTACAGTATATTCATGTTATGTTTAGGTAATTATTTAATCAAAAATACAATTAATAAATACATTATATAGAAACACACACATATATGTCTATATATATATATATATATATATATATATATATATATATATATATATATATATATATATATATATGTATATATATATGTCTATATATATGTGTGTGTGTCTATATATATATATATATATATATATATATATATATATATATATATATAAAATAGTAAGTGGACCGGCACTCCAAGTTTTTTGTGAAAAAAAGTGTTGAATTTTATTCACACATGCATATCCATGGATATGTATGTGTGAATAAAATTTGACACTTTTTTTCACAAAAAACTTGGAGTGCGGGTCCATTTACTATTTTGTACTAGAATGCTTTGACCAACGCACCCACATCGTAAGGAATCCGGTAAGAGTGCGCTCACTAAATAGACTTTATATATATATATATATATATATATATATATATATATATATATATATATATATATATATATAGTGAATAATGTACCCCCTACTGTAATTTATAAAGATATTATCAGTCACCGAGGCGTTATGTGACCATATAAAAGCACGAGGCCGCAGGCCGAGTGCTTTTATACAGGTCACATAACTCCGAGGTGCTAATAATATCTTTATAAATTTTAAGTAGGGGGTACATTATTGATTATAATCTACAGTTTATGGGTTTACTTTTTAATTCCTGTCTTTGCTTTTTACAAAATGCAATACTTTTTTCTTTACTGTTGTCACTCCTTGTTGATTTTTTTCCCCTGCAGCCCTTTATACCAGTACCTTTATTACTTTTGCGTTCTTCGGGAGCCTGCTCTATGTAACGTCATTCAGCTGAGATTAGGGATGTAGCGAACTGCCGATTTGGTGTTCGCGGCAAAAAATGCGAACGTTCGCGGACAGTTCGCGAACTTCGAACACCCGCTAAAATCGTTCGATTCGAACAATCGAAGGATTTTAATCATTCGGTTGAAGGATTTTCATTCGAATCGAACGATCGAACGTTTTAAAATCGTTCGATTGAATGAAAATCATTCGATCGAATGCTTAAAATCGTTCGAACATATATGACACCTGCCAGATTGCACTCTATATATCCCACTGCCTCGGCGGCATGTTGGCGACACTGTGGTGAGGAAGGGACATTGTATCACATATTCTGGACGTGTCCTCTCTTGGTGGAGTATTGGAAGGGAGTTTTAGCATTGCTTGAGCCTCTGCTGGGCCGTTCCTTACACCTAGACCCGCAAACATTCCTTTTGGGGAAACCATTTTCCAGATTAAAAAACCCTGTTCAGAAACTGGCCAACCTTATATTAACCGCAGCCAAGCGTCTTTTAGCTCGACACTGGAAGTCTCAGAGAGCTCCTTCGGCCAACGAACTCAAAACAGCCATCCAGGATGTGAGGCGGATGGAATACCTTGCTGCCCTACACAGATCCCAGTTGATGCTCTTTGATAAAGTATGGTCGCACTGGGACTTGATCCATACTATCCCTACCTGACTTCCATCCCACCTGCAGCTGCCCATTCCCTCAGGGATACTGTTGCTCTTGAGTCTATATACCCTCCTCCTTTTGAGTACGCAGATGGTCCTCTCCCCTGATTCCCCCGGGCTCAAATGGTTTACGGTTTGGTTATTTTTATTTTTTTTTATTTTTCTTGTTTCTTTCCTAATTTTTGATTGCTGCCCTAGTCCACGATGCTAGGCTCATATCCATTCCTAATGCTTCTGTCTACATGCCACAAGGTGTGCGCCCACGGGCGTTATTCAATGGAATTTTCACATACGAGGGGGTATGCCTTGTTGTTAGGCCACTGACTCTGTTGTGAGTAAATGAGTCTGCAATGTGATGATATGCAATGCTTTGTTAAAACTTCAAATAAATAAAGAGTTATAAAAAAAAATCGTTCGAACAAATGGAAATCGTTCGATTTTTAGCGGTCGAAGGAATTCGAATGGTCGAATGGTCGAACAACTTTTATTCGAATCGAACGCGAACTCAAAATGCGAACGTTCCCAAACGTTCGCGAACATTCGGTGGACGCGAACGGTCGAAGTTCGCGCAAACTAGTTCGCAGCAGAACAGTTCGCTACATCCCTAGCTGAGATGAACAAGCGGAGGCAAGGGAAGGAGGGGGGTGTGAAACTTGAGCTGGTGGATGGGAGGGGGGATCGACATTTGAGATGGTGGATGAGAGGAATGAGCGAGATTTGAGATGGTGGATGGGAGGAGGAAGCAAGACTGGCAAATGCGATGGTGGATGGGAGGGGGAGCGAGCAGAGAGGAATCCTGTGACAGGGAGGCAGCTGCACGAGATGTGAGACGCGAGCGAAAGATAAGTCAATACGTGGGAGGGACTGGAATAGGCGAAGCGTGTTTCGTGTGTGGGAAGTAAGAAAATGATTATGTGGTGATTGAAAGCTAAACTGATGTGAAGCAACGGTAGAGGACAGAGCAGCAGCTGCAATTGCTGTCTCTTTAAGAATATAAACGGCGCGTTCTGACGCCAGAACGCGCCATTTATAAGGATATAATTTACAGTCAGGCCCATAGGGAATTGGCTGGTCTGTAGATTATATATATATATATATTTATATAGCTAAAATAGCAAAACAATACTGCACTCAACAGGCTCAGTAAGAGGAACGGATTTTAAAAGAAAAGCCAGAGTTAGCTTTTTTCCCTGAGGAAAATCACTATGATGTGATCAAAATTCGTTGGAATTTTTCTTTTGTTTTTCTATTAAAATCATCAGTTACTCTAACTGAGCCTGTTGAGTGCGGTATTTTTTGCTATTTTGTACAAATTTTACCTGCACCCAGGCATGCTGTGTTTTTTTTGGTGAGTGCTCCTCCATGTTCCAAATATATATATGAATGATATTTTTATTTTTTCCTTTTCACCACAATATCCACCGTTCACTTGGCTCACAGATGGCCCCCTGTGGGGTCAATATTTAGTCACTGAGTGCATGATCAGCTCAACAGGATATAAAGTTAACCCTTTCAACACGGGTTATATGTATTTACTGTTTATGGGTATGTTGACGCACTATTATGATGTCACAGCACTGATTTTGGCGCCATGATTTGTATGTTAAATATGGTTTCGCTTTGTGCAATGTTTCACCTCCTGAGGATGGCTACAGTTTGTTAGTCGAAACGTTGAGGAATAAATTCACAGCCCTTTGAGGCTTTTTTTCCCATGAGAAGTCCTGTGAGTGCGGTCTTTTTTTCATTCATTATATGTCATTTTTTTACCAGCACCCAGGCTGTTAGCTTTTTTTTTTTTTGTGGAGTGCACCCGTTTGGATCTATATATATATATATATATATATATATATATATATATTGATAGATAGATAGATAGATAGATAGATAGATAGATAGATAGATAGATAGATAGATAGATAAAAATCAGCAACCACACTCAGAGGAAAGATCATAAAAGGAAAAATGTGTGGTGCAAAAAATAATAAAGGTTTATTTAATCCAACGTTTCAGTTTTATCTTGGAACTTTCATCAGGGAGTTGTGGGCAGTACACAAATTAACGCTTAAGAATTCTTTAAATGGTGCCAAAATCTAGTTGGTAAGAGACAGAGCAACATACATAAAAACAAGATCAGAAGACAAATCAAAATATACTGCCTTTGACAACTCCTTGTTGTGACTGATCACCTGAGGTATATCATAAGCCTTGGTGCTTTGTTATGCCTGTGGAACTCAAGTATGTGTGCTATGTTACCCGACCGTAGACCTGCAGAGGTGGATTGGGACTTACCGATCGCCCAGTGATTTACAGAGCAGCAAACGTCGCTAGGCAACCAGCATGCATTAGGCAGTAACCAAGCACTTAACGTATAGCAACATCCTCTTGGTGCTTAAAGGAATTTATGCAGTGTAAAAATAAAAACTGGGTAAATAGATTGTATGGGCAAAATAACAACTGTTTCTAATATAGTTAGCTAGTCAAAAAAAAGTCAGTGACTTGAGGGAATTTTTTTATTGAGAAAATATACATATTTACATTAAAATTCAGACTTCATATGGAACAAGTCACAAGAATATTACATGCATTAAAGTGACACTTTAAGAAATATCATAACAAAAAGAATTGGCCCAAGAAAAATCCAAATGAACCCATAGATTCACATTCTCTTTCATGCGGTTCACCTCCTTAAGTTTAATAAACAAAATTTCACTGAGAATTTTCCTGACAGTTGTATCTATGGTGTCACTCTCATTCCCCAGAGACTTCCATAAATGATATCGCACAGCAGAAAAGACAATAAACAGGGTCTCACTATTGTACGAGTATCTCTTACTCACTATCCCATAGGCTCTTTCACTATAATTATTGGCACATCTCCTATAGATTTGCAGGACTCCCAGCACCTGCCTATATAACTCTCCAGAAATAGGGCAATCAACCAGAAAGTGCTCTGAGGTTTCCTCAACTGCACACCCCCAGGGGCACTCCCTGCTGTCAATATTCAGATGCTTCATGTTACCCCTAACAAAGAGTTTACCCTGCAAGGAGAGCCAAGCATTATCAAACAATTTGGGGGGCAGTCTGGGGCAGTTTAAGTACTTGATGCACTCCTCCGTTAAACTGCTGGTACACTCCCTCAGAGCTAAAGGGACGACAAAAAAGGTCTCCAAGATTTTCTCATACAACTGTTTCCTAGACCAAGAAGAGATTTCTGGTGCTCTGATCTCCCATCTCCTCATCTGCTTTAATGCTTGGGAGATGTGTGCGGGAAATAGGCACATCTGACCCGGACCTCTTTAGCCCTGCCGCCCTGTACCCAGTCTTTGATTAGAGGCAATGCCCAGCTCCTAATGCAGCACTCCCACAGACAGTCTGTGCTTTGGGCCAGATTCCCAAAGTTAAACTTTAAGAATACGGCACCAAAGAAAGCCACCGGACTTATCATCCCTAACCCTCCCTTTCTCCGCTGTAGGAATGTGACGCGACGCCACTTTTGACCGGATTTAGTCTGCTCCCCCAAAGCATTTGGAAGAACAGACTATGGATCCGAGCGTAGAGAGATTCTGGCACGGGAAACACATAAGTGTCAAACAAAAACAAAGGAACCAGAAAAGTCTAGATCAGATTCACCCTTTCCCTATAGGTCAGCCGCCAAGATTTCCATTGCTGAACTTTTGCCATTCCAGTATCTATCTTCTCTTCCCAGTTTTGCCTAGCATTGTCACCCCTTCCAAATTTGATGCCCAATATCTTGACCTGCATAGAGGCTGTGGGGAACCCACTCATCCTAAAACTGGGCTCACCTTCTAAACTCCAAAGAGCTTCCGACTTTTCATAGTTGACCAGAGAACCCGAGGCCTCCGAGTAACTTCTGATGCACCGAGACACTTCTCTCACCTCCTCAGGCTTTGAGACTACTATCGTCACATCATCCGCATAGGCGACTAATTCAAGGGACTGACTGCAAGGCAAGCCGACCCCCTCCAAACCACACCCCTGCAGCGCCTTTAGAAAAGGATCCAAGGCAAAAACATACAGAAGGGGGCTTAAAGGGCAGCCCTGCCTTACCCCTGCCCTCACCTCAAAATCATCGCCACACCAGCCATTAATTAGTGGGAAGCTCTTTGCCCCATCATACAACACTTTTACCCAACTAATAAACTTACCCGGGATACTGTACTTTGACAAAACAGCCCATAGGTACTTGTGGTTCACCTGATCAAAGGCTTTTGCCTGATCCAGACATAAAAAAAATTTCCCCAGTTTTTGAGCTTTGCATGTCTCTAGCGCCTCTCTCACTGTGAGGACTGCCCCAAGAATGCTCCGCCCTTGCACCGTGCAAAACTGACACATGGACAATAAAGTGTCTGAAAATAATAATAACCGAACAAAAAGGATCCGTGCGAGAATCTTTCTATCTGTATTCAGAAGGGCAATTGGCCTCCAGTTCTCAATATGTGCTGTATCTTTCCCCTTTGATAGCAGGATTAAAGAGGAGTACTGCATAGATGTAGTCAGGCCATTCTGTAGACAGTCATTAAACACCTTTGTTAATACTGGGACCAGATTTTCTTTAAAGGTCTTATAAAACTCCCCAGTTAGCCCATCAGGACCTGGAGCTTTCTTACATCCCAGCATGGGCGGATTTTCAATAAGGCTAGGGGAGGCTAAGCCTCCCCAAACCTGGCTGGCACCTAAAAAAAAAGTATAAAAATCGCTTACTGAGAGTAACTAACAGCACAGCACAGCGGTGAAAATCTCTTTTCCTTTCTGCCGGGTCCGTAATTAGCTGCATTCTGATTGGATCTTTCTGCTTCCAGCCCCTCCAATCAGAGTGCAGTTCCCATTACAGTCAGCAAAATCAACCAATCACGCACTCAGAAGTAGGCGGGGCTAGGGAGATTACAGGAACTGAAGGCACCTTGGCAGAGCAGTGAAACAAATCAGTAAGCTTTCACCTGCACCTCCCTCTAACTGAATCCTTGCTGCAGGTTTCTTCCCTTCTCCCACAGGTACTATATATATATATATATATATACTGTATGTTATACAGGCTGCTTAATCTTTTCCTGTGAAAAAGGAGCTTGGGTTTATTTGTTTGGTGTCTTTTTTTTTTTTTTTGTACTTGAAGTTTTTTTTGTACTTTTTTTAATTGATTTGTTTGCAATCCTCATGAGACTGCATGTCTGCCAAACACATTAAATGGGAAGGATTAACACAGGGCTAAAGGTGACATAAATAGAAAAGCAGGTGACATGTAGGTGCAAGAGCAGTGTGCAGAATAGGGGCTTTCTTCTACTACCCAAAATAGAACGAGGCATTTGGGTACAAGAATTGGATACAGTGGGTACAAGAATTAAATGCAGTAGTGGAAACAGTCAGTGGGGGGGGGCAAAAGAATATTGAGAAAATAAGAGTACGATAAAGGGGAAACAAAGTGCAGAAAAATATATAAAAGATAGATGATAATGTAGTGTGAGGGGGTATATGAGTAAAGAGTAACAAAAATGGAAGGAGATTTTGTAGGATGGAATGAATAGGGGAGCAAAAGGGGTTGGGGGACCAATAGATAATAAAAGTGATTTTTTTTTTGTACAAGGGAAAGCGTAGAACTTTGTTAAAAAAAAAATATATATATATTGTGTTTCTGTGGCAATGTTATAGTGTGAGTGCCCTGCCTAAATGTCTGATATGTCAGCACCCACTGAAAGTGTCAGTATCCGCTACCTTAAAGTCAGACCGAGAGTTGCAATCTGTGGATTCTGGCAAATGCCAGAAGGGCTGCTGTAAGATGCCATAGTCAGTGACTATTTAGTGGGCTTGTATGGGTGACTGGACCTATTTTAAATCCTAGTTCATGTCTGCTTACATTTGCTGTATGTACATTTTCTGGTGTGTCAGTATTCACTGCTTTTCATTGTATATAACATGCTAGTTTTGTTGTATGCACTGTACTCAGATCCTCTCTTTTTCACAATGCAGTCTCTTATTCAAATAAATGCATGGTTGCTAGGGTAAGTTGGACCCTACCAAACAGATTGCTGAAATTGCAAACAGGACAGCTGATGGAAAAAAAGCTAAATATAATAACTAAAAAAAACACAAATAATAAAAAATTAAACCAATTGCAAATTTTCGGAGAATATCACTTCCTAAATTAGGACACCTAACAAAAAAGATTACCCTTTTATTATGGATGAGAAAAATTAAGGGGAACAACTGTAAACTCAACTTGAGCATTTTGGGTTGGAAAAGCACTTCCACCTGCTCTTCTGCACGGTTCCCATTGAAATCAGTGGGAGGTGCACAAGTTAGTTGCAAGAGTAATTTTTTTTTCTAGCAGCATGTAATACTGTTTCTGACATTAGCATTAAGTCAGCTAGAGTATGGTCAACTTTAGCCTTCCCAAACAAAAAATTCACCCTCCGCCTATGCATCCCAGGTTATCAACTGCCTGTTGCACCTCCTCCTCAGTAATGTCTGCTACCAAAGGGGAAACGTCCAAATTACTTACATCAGGAGATGGGGTTGCCTCTAAGAAAGCCTTCATTCTATCCTCATCCAAAACTCTCCCCCCAGACAAATCAGTGTAGTATGACCTCACCACCCCCAGGATTCCCTCCCTTGACTTCTGTAACTCACTCTGGGGGTCTATGAGGCCTGTTTCTTTTTCAACGTTGTCCTGCAATTCTGGAAAGGATCTGGGGAGTTTTTTGCCCCAAAATCTCTCTCCAAAACCATAGATTTTTGGCGACTATACTGACACTGCTTCATCTGGGACTTGAGTCAAGCAATTTCTTCCCCTACCACCCCAGTTGAAATACAAGACTCCAGCCTCTTCCTCAAAGACTGGTACTTTCATTGCTTGGAACCCTCCCTTTTTACAGACAGGGATCTAAAGAAGGACCGGAAAGATTTTTTTGCCACTTCCCACCACTCTGCCTCTGAGTCATAGAACTCTATCTTGGAGAGCAGATCTGAGAAGAGCCTCTGAAAGGAAACTTTAGTGGATTCTTCTGTCAATATGCCAATCCCCAGTCTCCAGAGGCCTCTCCCCATATTAGGAGAATCGGAGGTGCCATACGTAAAGGACAAGGCCAAGTGGTCTGAAAAGTACTGTCTCTTTCACATTTGAGAAATTCTCTTTCTTTTTGACAAAAGCCATGTCCAACCTACTGCTTCTATTACTACAATAATAGGTGTGTCTAGCCTTGCGCCCCCCAAATGAGGCAACATCTACCAAACCAGCCTGGGATACTATGTCACTGAGACATGCCCCCTCATATTTGTTGTATCTGCCGGTTCTGTCCCCCTGACCCAGTGCCAAATTAAAGTCACCAGCAAGGATTACATGCATTGATGTGCAGAGATATTGCTTGATGTCAAAAAGAAGATCTTTTCTCTCTGCAGCCATTTGTGGCCCATATACATTGATTAGGCGGAAGGAAACCCCATTTATTATGGCATCAAGCATCAAACATCTTCCAACCTTAATCTCTACAAGGCGCTTGACCACTATCTTAACTCTACCACCAAAAAGGAAGCCTATCCCTCCTGCTGGTTCCTCAGCAATGGACCAGAAAGATGGGCCCTTTTGCCAGTCCCTTTTTGCACTGTATATTTCAGTCAGTGACTTGAGGGGGGGTCAAATGGGTAATAACTGTTGCTTTTGAATCTGAGCTAAATGCTGAGAATCAATTGCAAACTCACTGAACAGTTTTTTCCCATGTGGCTCCCCGTCAAGTTTATGAGTGACTCAGAGTTAGAGAGCTGAAAAGCAGTTGGATTTTGGCTACTATATTAGACATCCGGTCACTCCAGCCTTTATAGATTACATCTTTGGCTAACTAACTATAGAAACATTTTTTTTATTTTGCACATACAATATTTTTACCAAGCTTTTATTTGTACACTAAACTGTTCCTTTAAACAGTGTGTGCTAAGGGGAGCGGGCTGGGCTGGGCGGAGGCATCTGTAGTTTACTGGTAAGCTGTTGAAAGCAAAATGAGTCAAGCCGCGGCTGTACCCATTCCCCATGGTATGATCAGCAGTGCAGGGATTTAACATCAAAGAGCCCTTATGCTGTCTCAGTTTGACCCAAGATCCACATGACAGGACAGGGTTTTCATATAGCAACTATGTTACACACAAACAGGACAGGGACATTTGACCCTGTCAAATGTCAAATGGCACACAAAAGGCTCAGAGACGTGGGTACTCCTGCTACCTTGAGGTAGTAGAAAAATCAGTTTTATGTGAACTGTGTCTGGCTAGAGCCTTGACACTTTACAATAAACAATTGTAGCAAAGGCATAAGCAATGAAGGAGAGGCAATCAAGAGTGAAAATGGTATGAAAATGATACAATATGATGCACAGGATGTAATATATATCTATATAATATATATATAGAAAAAAAGATGTAAATGGTATTGGACATTTTAAAAGAAGAATGCCATCTGGTGATAAGGAAATGATATAAAGCAGCCCAATGGCAATGTCTCATTTAAGCCCCGAGGAACTACCGTATCCAATTTGAAGATCCACCTGGACTCCCTCATGTAGAGCTGACTCATGGCAACTTACCTACACAGTGGGCACATGTGTAGGGCAAAATAAAATTTTTATTTGATGTTTTGAAGGTTTTCTAGGCATTTGTAGTGCTGATATGTATTCCTCCATTGAAATTTGAATTTGGCACCGTATGCAAATGTATCAACCCTAGCGCAACTTCGCAACCTTACGCTACCCCTGTGCGCAACTTCGGATTTTAGTGAATTTATGGAGCGCTGGCGAAACTACGCCTGGCGAAGTGCAGTGAAGCGCAGCGAAGTTGCGCCTGGTGCGACTACGAATCTTAGTGAATTTGCCCCTAAGTCTCTGTCACCCCCCCATCGGATCAATCAATCTTGAGCAGAAAGAGTTTAGCTACTGGTTGCAGAGCTTTCCCCTCTTTGAGAGTCTTGCTGATGGCAGATCTGTGGTTGCCAATTCTTTCTTTTAAAGTGGTGCATGTTTTTCCAACATAATTTAGGCCACAGGGGCATGTTATGATATAGACCACATAGGATGCACTGCAGCCCACTCTATGCAGGATCTTAAACCTCTTGCCTGTATGTGAATGGGGAAAATCTGAACCAGACAGTAAACATTTACATGTGACACAGTCCGGGCATATGTAGCAGCCCAGTTTTTTCTGTTTAGATAGCCAGTTGGTATCCTTGTCCCCAGCTTTTTTAAGGTAAGTATGTACAAGTAAATCTCCTAGGCTTTTATTCCTCCTGTAGCCCATAATTGGTTTAGAGCTTTGATGTACTGTAGTGGATCCAGGGTCAAAATGAGACAGCGTAAGGGGAATGGGTACAGCAGTGGCTTGACTCGGTGTGCTTTTAACAGCTTACCAGTAACTGCAGACGCTTTCACCCTACCCAGATGGTCTCCTCTTAGCACTCACTGTTTAAGCACCACGAAGAGGTTACTGAACAGTATGTTAAGTACCTGGTTACTGCCTAATACGTGCTTGTGCTATCTCTCTGAAACCACTGGGCGATCGATAAGTCCCAATCCACCTCTGCAGCTCGATGATTGTGTAACATAACCCACACACTTGAGCTCTATGGGCATAATAAAGCACCATGGGTTATGAATGGTCATAACAAGGGGGTTCAACGATAATGTTCTGAGTATTCTATATTTTGATTTGTCTTCTGATTTTGATTTTGTGTATGTTGCTCTGTCTCTTAGCAACTAGATTTTTGCACCATTTAGAGTAGTCTTAAGTGCTCACTTGTAACACAGAAAATGAAAAGCTCTATGCCTTTTGCACTTCGTGTACAAATCAAAGTTTCATTCATTTACAACAATCTTTATTTCTAAATACAGTACAAACAAAGAATATGGATTTTCTCAATCAAACAATGGGATTTTAGAAAGCATATACAAAGGAATCAAACATGCTTAATCGCAAATAGACCTTTAACCTACAATAACTACTCATTATTTAACTAGGTTTACCACATATCTAAATGATGGAACTAAACATCTGATTTATTCCAAAGGTGTTAGACCAAACTTCTGTGTTTTTGTTTATAACCCTGCAACTGTCCTACAGTGTCATGGGAAGGAGCCTGAACCTTTTCAAATAATTCTAGCACAGTATACAGTATTTCTATATATACATATTCTTTTAGTTAAGTCTACTGTAGCATAATGAACTGTTCTTGCTAAAATAAAATATACAGTACAAATACAAAAGATGAGATATTCTAAATTAGATTAAGAATATGATGACTGATTATTATTATTATTAGTGGTGGTAGTGGAGATGTGGAGCCATATGATATAGTAGATGAATGTGTATTGATGTGCCTAAAAAAACAATTTACCATAATTGTTGTTCAATATACAGTATTCTGGAAAGTGTGATCATTTTTTTGTTAAATTAAAAAATTGCATACATATAGGTCTGTGGTGGATATAATCAAATGCATGATTATTAAATTATTACATTTTAAAAAAACGTTAAATTTAACACCTTTTATTCATACAGTTGAATATTGTTGATCGAGAACATCCTTTTGCATTTTGAAAAACGATTACCTATAAATTGAATAAAGGTTCTTGAATATAATGGTGTAACAAGCAGTAAACCAGTGAATACAAGATGTATTTAATTTGATTTTCTATATTAAAGTAATTATTTTCATCTGCTATCACTTGTGCCTTATTATATGTAACCTATCCTTGTCACTTTTGGGATCCAGGCTTGGTAACAAGTTAATGACCACAAGAAAAGTTGTAAATGTGTAAATGAACTGTTGTACTGAATCATCCAGTTTATACATTTAAAAAGGCAACATATTCAGGAGACTTCTGGCTATGGACAAATCTTCCCAGAGACCCATACTACCATAGCTGACTCAGGGAGCCTTCCATACTTTTCTCGTGCTGTCACCTGGACATAAAGCACACATATTACTAAAAAAAATAGTTTCTCCCACTGGAGGTTAATAGACCCTGCACGGTTGGAGAAAACAATTCTTTCCAAAAATATATCCAAATATGCTCTGCTACTGCCATCCTGCTCACACTGGGTGGACACTCCCAGTTTGTCTAAGAATCTACCATCTTGTTTGTGTCTGCATCTGCTCAGCCAAAGGTCCTGAATGAGAGTTGGGGACTTTTGACAGTAAGAGTCTCTTTCTCCTTAAATAATTCCTGTACTTGCATGTAGTGTGCTGCTTTCGAGAAATCAGACATCATCCTGACTTAATGTAAAGCATTTTTTCCATTCATATGCATTATATTTATTATAGGGAGAGTACAAAGTCTTATCACAATTTTGCTTGCTTTACTTATACAGTACAAAACAGCACCTTTGGGAGGAAATAGTGTATTTTAAAAAAGTATCCCACACATAGGGGAAAATTCACTAAATCGCCCAGGCTTGTGTAGTGTAATGTATTTGCTGCTACATATACGTCCATTGTACTTTAACTTGGCGCCGTGTACACATTAGGCAACGCTAGCTTAACTTCGCTTTGCTTGACGAATTAACGCTAGTGCAACTTCACTACCTTTCGCCTCCCTGAGCGCAACTTCAGATTTTACTGGCAAAACTTTGCCTGGCGAAGTGCGGTGAAGGCGTTGCTAGTGCATTTTCGGCGCTTATTGAATTTGCCTCATAGCATTTTGCTTTGCTATTCAGCTAAGTCAGTGTAAAAATGATCATGTATCCAACTTCATAGCATTTTTCAATTAAGGAGCACATTTACTAAGCTCGAATTTTGAAGTATTTTTTTGGGTACTTCGACCATCGAATAGGCTACTACGGCTTTCGACTACGACTTCGATTTGAACGATTCTAAGTAAAAATCATTTGACTATTCAACCATTCGATAGTCAAATTACTGTCTCTTTAGAAAATACTTTGATTACATACTTCGCCA
Organism: Xenopus petersii; assembly: GCA_038501925.1. Lineage (NCBI taxonomy): Eukaryota > Metazoa > Chordata > Amphibia > Anura > Pipidae > Xenopus > Xenopus petersii. The sequence continues at coordinate 80,279,123 of CM076682.1, forward strand.
GTTTAAACCTACCGAGGTACAATGTTACCCTATGGGGACCTTCCCCATTAGTTTTCTAAGTTTTTTTTGATCGAAGAAAAATCCTTTGATTAAAATCCTTCGAATCGTTCGATTTTTCCTTAGATCGATCAATCTTAGGATTTGCGGTAAATCCTTTGAATCCTTTGAATTCGATATTCGAATTTGTAGGATTTTACTTCGAGGGTCGAATTTGAGGGTTTATTAATCCTCGATATTCGACCCTTATTAAATGTGCCCCTTAGTGTCTTGTATTAAAGAACAGAACACATTTAAAAGAACTTCTAGAAGAAGTTCATATATCACGAGTTCAGATCACCAAGATGGGGTAGAGATTATTTTCTCTGTTACACATGGTGTATTTGTCAGAATCTGAGAAGTGAGCTAAAGATACCCTGCGACCATAGCAATATACAACAAATTTAAATGATTCTAGCCAGTTTGTCATTTATTAAAAAAACAAACTTCTGCATAGTTTTAAATTTACAGTTATGGCCATTTGTAAGTCTTTTTCTTACCAAGATGCTAGCCATCATTTTTGCCAAAGTGCTCCCTCTTCTGACTGTTCAGGTATGGAGTCTATTATCAGTAAAGTTTGGGACCTGCATTTTTATGGATAAGTTTATATTTATTTTTCCTTAATTTGTATCCCCATACGTACCTACTAAAAAAATCAATAATTAAACCTAATTGGATGGATTTATTTTATCTTAGTAAAATCAAGTTTACAGTACTGTTTTGTTATTACAGAGAAAAAAGCAAATAATTAAATTAAATTGAGAATTGACTCCTTAAGATATAGCTAGATAAGAGATGTTATAACTGAATACCATTTACCTGCAGAAAGACTACTGCTGGCTGATCTGAACATATTTGTGAAACTCCACATAATTTTGAAACTCCACATAATTATAAAAAAAAGTGGATATTGTATATCAGAGGAAGCAAACAATAGCTGGTCAATGCATTTAATGGGAAGCAGCAAATTCTCTGTCTGGAAGGATTTTAATAAACCGACACATTTATCAAAGCTGCTACCTTTAAGCAGTTAAAACATCTTTAGAAATCTTCTCCTCTATGGGGTAGTAGTTCTCGGCATTGCACAGCAGCAAATGACATGCCTTTAGAGCTCCCTAGCCTTAACGACTACATTTGCTATGACTAAAAAAGCATTAAAGGTATAATGTTTTTTTCTTAAAGGATATTACCTGCCCTTTTATAATGTAGCAGTTGATTTATGTCCTGCCCTTCGGCCTCACTAAACAAAGCCAAACCTGTAAGAATTTTTAGAGCAAAAAGGGTATGTGAACTCTTTACATTACTAAAAACCAAAAGATGACTCTGTAGGTATTTTGTCAGGCTGGGAATTGTCTCAACAATAAGTAGGGGTACAATTTTGCACTGCACATGTTTACAAGCAAACATGCAGTGGCCCTCCAGATGTGAAATTCAACCTGTTTATCAGTAGTGGACTTTAGGTAAATAACTTTATATTGCTTAAATATTTGAATGTTGAGCTTACACTGAGACACAGAAAGATTTTTGAAAATCTTGAAAGACCTGTGTTTAAGATTTTTAGAGCTGGCCTATAGGAGAGGTGTTCAGTCAAGCAGTTTTGTAGTAATCTGGTTTGCATATAGTGATTGGTAAGACATGCTGCTAAGTGCATGATGATTTCCTGTTTTGTTTAAATAATAACAATAGCTAATGCTTAGTCTATGAATAAGAAAGCACCAAATTGTATTTAACAAGATTGTTTAGGATTTCTAAAAGGCAACATATCTTTATTAATTGAGAATACATATCAAAGAGAATACCATCAATCAAGAATAAAGTTTTTGTTACGGAAAGGAAGCAGCAGGTTTTCAATTTTATTTTTCAGGTTTCAAATTGTGCTCACCCTGCCTCAATAATGTATAGACATTTCTACTGAACATGAATCTTGGTTCGATCAAGTGTTTTCATGCAACTATGTTAAAACAAACTACTGAACTAAATGAAAGAAGACCATTTCAATACACCGGGATATAAGATTTTTCTATCTATCTAGGCAATGGCATATACATTTGATTTATAGATACAGTTGATAGAAATCACCAAGATAATGCTTACCAAGTAAATATATTCTCAGCACAGAGTGTGTGCAAGTTACCTGTCCTGAAATGAATTAGCAACTAGAAAAACCTGCATCAGATCACATTGAAATAATTAGCAAAATTATATACTTTTGTGTTTTTTTATTTGTTTTTTGCATTTTTCAATAAATGTATCTTTAAACAACTGCCAGTCCCTGGCATTTCTTGAATGCAAGAATTCACATCCCAAAAGTGGACAAGTAGCACTGCTTTTGAAATTCAATAGGTCACCCAGGTTCCCCTTCTTATGTTACCAACTGTTAAACTTAATGGTTTTAGAGTCATATCAGTTTCTGTTGACCAGTGGGTTGCATGATTTCCTATACATATGGGGTCAAACTTTACTTTGGTTATTTATTTCATGTTTTGGGGTCCTTGCAGTGCAAGCAATTATTGGTTTGTATTTGTTTGAGCAGCTTGTCAATGGTGATGTTTTAACTGAACCATCTACTTAAAGTCTATTGAGCAGATTTTATTATTGCTGTGTAAAAACTGGCATACATTTTTTTATGTGTTTTTTCTTAGAATGACTTCCGCTGCAAGCAATGTAAAATAATGGCAGTAAATCTGACATCTGCCTGGTGTAAGATAAAACACCTTGATAAACTCCCCATTTATTTTACATAGCTTTTTACACTGATTTTGCACTGAATTTGTTTTGTTGACGGTCATGGCAGTAGAACTCATCAAGTCAGTGATGATGTTTTCTCTTAACATGGAATGTACCCAATGGAGATTTAGCTTGGCTATTCTGCTAGCTAACTCGCTAGCTGTTGCTGGTGGAGCTGGTATTGGAGGTAGCCCATCAGTTTATGTTGGTGTGTTGTAAATTTACAATATGTACAATGCTTTACGTGTATTTTGTACAAAATGTATTTGCTTACTTCGTAATGCAGCTTAGGCCTTGTAAATGCCCAAACTGGAATATTATTTGGGGCATATATAGAGTTGGTAATACTCTGTAAAATGGTTTATTGCTGATCCCTATAGGGTGGACTGTGCACCAGTCAGATAAGAGAACAATGGTTTGACACTTGCATGTATTTAAAAAAATGAACAATAACAAACAAGAAAGAATAATTAGGACTAGTTAGTCAGCAGTTGAGATAAGTAAGCTTCTAGTATTTAATTTAAAAATAAATCATAATAGCCCATTTTAAAGCATTTTAGTTGAAATTACAAATGCTACTGAAATAGTAAGTAACTCCAGGTCTATGGTTGCCGCCACTTGTTTTTTTTACACAGCTCTATTATGCTACCAATCTATGCTACCAAGTTATAGTTACTTCTACACACAGATCAAAATAATGTGCAAATGAGAACATAGTCTAAATGACTCTATACGTAACTGTGCTACATTTTAAAAGCCTATTAGTAATGTATGAAACAGTAGAAATGTGAATTAAAAATGTGATTGGATTTTTATGCAACATCGCCTAATGAGAAAAAGCATACGCATTGCATCTCATCTGATGAGGCTAGATTGGAAACAATAAAATAGCTTGATAATTTTCCTGCATTGTGCTTAGCAATTTTCCAATTTATTTCCATGCTATTCAACCTAAAAATGTAAACTGAAATAAAAAAAAACAAGCATTATTGTTGCTCTCTCTCTCTCTCTCTCTCTCTCTCTCTCTCTCTCTCTCTATATATATATATATATAAATATATAGGTTTTACATACAGTGGAAAAAATTCTTCTTTTATGACAAAAAGTTACGTGATTTCCCTACCCGTCCATTAGCCTTGTGCACAAATGCCAATTACCATAACAGGTATCATGGCTGTATTATCCAGCAGTGCCTACATTTGGTGCCTACATTTAAGGCCCACCAGGGGCTGGAATAAATATCTGTGTGGCAACCCAACGGTAGTGACTCATTGAGGCCTCTGGGTGTTAGAGTGTCCAGTTTAAAGATCCATCTTGATTCCCTAGTGCGTTGTCCCTGTCCCCACCTCTTTTCAGGGGTGGCTGATGGTCGATCACCATACATTTGAAGGTGGGAAGTACATGGCCATGAGAAAGAAAATGTCTGGCTACTGGTTGAGTGGCTTTGCCCTCCTTTAGGGCTTTGCTGATAGCTGAACGATGATTGCTGATCCGTTCGATCAGGGTAGTAGTAGTCTTTCCGACGTAATACAGGCGATTATATGATAATATAAACCACGCAGCTAGAGGTACAGGTTAGTCTGTGTGCGATTTTCAGTCATTTGCCAGTGTACGGGTGGGGGAAATCAGGACCACTCAGTAAACATCGACACGTGATACAATCCGGACACCTGTAGCATCCCAGTTTCTTTTGTGTGGAGAGCCAATTAGACTGACCAGACGCATGTCCCTTGAAATCAGTGACCATCAAAATGTCCTTACAGTTTCTATTCCATTTGTACCCCATCATTGGAGTGGTTGACTGGAATAGCGACAAAGAGTCGTCCATAGAGATCTTGGCCAGTTCAATTTGATCTCCTTAGAAAAAGTATTGGCTGCGGTTGAATACATAGTAGTGAAAATCAATGGAACCATGTCTTTAGGCTTGGTGGCTTCCCTATTGAGCTAAAATATATTGCAACATATGGACAAACAATCCCTGTTTTGTTTAAAGGGTAAGGCATTTTTTAGTAGCAGTATGCACAAAATGTCTCTGTCTTAAATATATTGATAATGGGTTGAGTACAGAGGACTCTTGTATTTGTCTATATGTATTTTGTGGTCACAGCCTCATTGCACCCCCGCCTAATGGTTTTAAAAATTAGTGGTGAGCACAACTTTCCCTTGTTTTATATATATATATATATATATATATATATATATATATATATATATATATATATATATATATATATATATATATATAATTCTCTCCAAAAGAAACCACACTGCTCAGGACTTATTGCAAAGTGATGTGTTTATTAGAAAAACTAACGTTTCGGCTGCAACATCAGCCTTTGTCAAAGTTACATGCATACAAATAAATTACCCTTAAATACTCAGGTTCTGGCACGAAAACCCAAGAGACCTCCCTCTTGTGACGTGTTCAAATGTATACCCAATGTTAAAAGATTTTCATCATATCCCTAATTGCCAAAAGTTCACAGGCAGTCATAATATGGTTACAGTGTAGTCCCGTAGTTACATAAATTGCCAAATGGCAACAATCATATCTTGTTTGCAACTAAGTAACAAACAAGCCATACTATACTATACTATAGTCTATACTATACTAACTGGAGTGGTTAATACGATCTTTTCCTACAGGTTTACATATATGAGCACTGCTGATATATTACCAGCAACATCTAGGCGGATTAAAAGTAGCGGTTTATGATCAGATGTCTTGTTTGTTGCTTAGTTGCGAATCTCCTGGAGCACTCCTAAGGTAGATACAATTAAATATGCACAAGATGGGAATCTTCAAAGGTGGCAAACTGCTGGGGATCCAAGTTCATCCCTGTGAGCTGTGCTTTGCAGAGCGCAAGATGAAAAGCAAAGGCTATTATAAGTAGGGATGCACCGAATCCACTATTTTGGATTCGGTCGAACCCCGGAATCCTTAGTGAAAGATTCGGCCGAATACCGAACCGAATCCGAACCCTAATTTGCATATGCAAATTAGGGGTTGGAAGGGGAAAACATTTTTACTTCCTTGTTTTGTGACAAAAAGTCACGCAATTGCCCTCCCCGCCCCTAATTTGCATATGCAAATTAGGATTCAGATTCAGTTCGGCCGGGCAGAAGGATTCAGCCGAATCCGAATCCTGCTGAAAAAGGCCGAATCCTGGCCGAATCCCGAACCGAATCCTGGATTCGGTGCATCCCTAATTAGAAGGCTATTCATTATTTCTAAGTCTTCAAAAGTATATTTTGTACTTGTGGAGGGACAGCAGAAGCAGGACAGTTCTGTGGTTATTTACTAAGCTGATATAGATCTTCTTACTTTAAAAAGGAAGATGGATGTTCCATGAAAGAGCACAGTAATTAAGTTCTGCATACTGCACATTTCTAGGTTTATATGTTAAAATCCTATAATAAAAGGCTTGAATCTCTTTTTAATTTATAATAAACAATTTCAGGCAACCAGATTATTTCAGAGCACCAATGATTTTTCAACCGCATAGCTGACACTGTATCTGGAAATAAGCTTTTACAGTACATGAAGATGGATGAAAGTCCAATGCATCAGTCGAGTTAGTTACAGCAGTCACCTTATGTGAACTCTTTCTATTACTAAATAACTCACTAAGACTCTCTTTGGTATGACTGCAGTTGCCAGTTATAGATTATAGATTTTGCAAATGGCCACTTTTATTGTATTTATTAAATGGTCTGACCAACAACACATCATATGTAAGTTCCTTGGTCTTCAGTTTTGTATTTAATATCTCATCAGATTATAGTCGGTCTTTACAGACAGAAAATTTGGTTTGAGGTAATTGGCTGACCAAGTGAGGATCAAGCCAGCACTCCTCCAATGCCCATTTGAAAAACACTTGAAGGGCCATGTTCCAGATAACCCATTCCTTCACTCTAAAAGTTAAACAAGTCCATTGTACTTCACTTCTCTGTGTATGGCCACCTTTAGTGGTCTTCTGTTTTTTTACATACACAGTTCTAAGGGAATTTCAACCTTGAAACTACAAACAAACAAGAGCTATCTATCTCTTTACAAGTACTGTACATTAGACAATATCATAGACCGATAGCAGGGGATCTTTTTCCCATAGAAAAACTAAATGCACCAGGGTCAATCTATAGAAGAACAGAATTTTCATTTGAAGCAATGTAGCTGATTCTTTACAGCAGGGTCAGGAGGCCCAAGCAATCCTCCCCCACTCCACGCACATGAATGCTTATGAACTAGCTTGAATAGGCCCACATTCATGTTACATTGGAGAGCTTAACTCGCTCAGCCAGACTAGGGGTAGGCAACATGGAAGGTACATGCCTGGTGTCCCCCAAGCTTTGTGCCCTAGGCACACACTTCTTCTGCCTACCCCTAGTTCTGGCCCTGCCTCACAGTGAAGACAGTGAGACTGTAGTATGCCCTGTCTGGCTATTTTACTTTGGCAAATTCTAGAAGATCTATGAATGCACCAAATCCACTATTTTAAGATTTGTCTGAATCCCTAATTCTTTGTGAAAGGTTTGGGTGAATACCAAACCCACATGGTAATTTGCATATGTAAATTAGGGAAACAATGGGGAAAGAGAACCGAGTGTTGTGTGCCCAGTAAAAAAAATTACTTCCTTGCTTGTGTGACAAAAAAGTACGTAATTTTTGGATTCGGATTTGGTTTGGCCAGGCACTATCTATCATCTGTCTGTCTGTCTGTCTATCATAATACACTCATGTATTGCCTTCAGCTGTGTACACAATATTGCTTGCCAAACACTGTATAACTTGGTATAAATACTATTGTAGGGATGTGTAAAATAGCCACCCCTAGTATTTTATGCAGGCAGTCCCTCAATGTTATGGACACCTAAATGGGTCCTAAAATACAGTTGGGAGGGGTACTGTTTGCTCTTTTCTGCTCTGAAGCCAGGCTTTGAGTCGTCCATCTTGTTCTGACTCTGACCTGAACAGGCAGGCAGAGCTCTGTGGAACCTAGACAGGTCAGGTCTAGTAAGAATAGGCTACTCACCATTATAGGTTACTCTAGGAGTAACAGACAGACAGGTTATTTAGCTGAGCAGCTCCAGGCTCCGACGAGGAGAGTCAGAGGGATTAAGATCCCGGGTACTAATAGCCCAGAAGTAGGGACTAAGTGTATAGGAACAGGGTAGATAGATTCCCCTCAGGTTCCACTTAGGGAAAAGGCTGAAAGCTGGGTGTACCTTTATTGCTGCTGAGCACGTCCTCTTGTCTGTGGGGACTATTAGGGACCATATGGTGCTGTGAGTATTGCCTATTTAATAAGATGCTAAATCCTGTCATGCTCTATTGTATACTCCACTGAGGATTGTGTATGTTCAATAAACCAGTTCATGTTTAAGTTATAAGAACCACTGGCACCCAATTATTATACCCTGAATCCAGTTACAGTTGCACTACACCCTGCCTCCACACCGTTGCGAGGGCTCACTCCCTAAGATTACAGGTCTCATCCAGTGCACATTTAGTGGGAGTGGAGCTCAATAGTGGTGTAAATAACGCTACACTATCAATAAAATAAAAGTTAAAAAAGGTAATTAAAAAGAGGATTTAGAAGACACAGCAGAGTAATGCTTAGGAAGAGTGAGATATACTGATAAAAAAGGACAATGTCTTGGGGGCAAAAATGCTCAGTACCTAGAACTGTTTACTTAAATAAAACCTTATGAAAAATTACATTATCATATTTTCAGAGTTATCTGGATAAAAATCTGAATTTTGGCGATCTCATACTTGTACCTAAGATTGTTTTTTGTGTTTTTAATTAATTTAATATATTTTTAGCTAAAGTCTCACCTTGTGTTAACGTAGTGACTCCAGTATAAGCAAAATAACTGACAGTTATTTTCATTTGACTAAAAACCAGGCAAGCATTCATAACATTTTAAAATTAAATGACCTTTTGATGGGAGAGAATATCATAGTTTGTTGAGGTGACATCTTATTTCTTCATGACTTAAATCAGCATTGTTAAATTTGACATGATCCTTATGTAATGAAATTAAGGACAAATGTGCCTGCCTATGATCTTCAGTCTTCTGAGAAAAAACTAAATTGTAAACTGGAGTGCACTGTTTAAATACAGTAATATTTATAGATTAAAAATTGCCAAATGCCACACAGTTTGTCTCCCAGCTTCAATTAACTGTTGATTACTGTACATGCATACTTTCTTTATTTAATTCCTTTCTCCTTTATTTAGAAATATAAAGATCAGATTAGAAAATAAGAAATGATAATATTTCAAACTTATTCCACCTAGCTTTTTTAACTTACAGAAAGGACTTGTAGGACTCTAGGAGCAGAAAGCATAGTGCACCTAGGTGCAACCATTTATAATCATGAACCAATTAAAAAAAATCTCAGTACGTAAGATGATCGTGAGTGCTAGTAAGGAGCATTTTCATTGGTGACTTCTTTTGCAATTTCAATCATCTAGTTTAGAGAAACAGAGGATGTTAGAGGGACCTTTTCATGGAGGGTATGGGTTTTTTTAAGGACAGACTAAAAAGTCGGAATGCTATGTTTAATTCTTTTTTTTTTAATTACAGCTATGAAATACCATTGATGTGCACATTGAACATTAATAGACAGATAGTATCCTGGTCATAATAAAACCCAATCTTTCAGCATAGCAAGGTAGCAATTCTATGGACTGCACCCCAATGATAACCTGACACTTAATACAGGTATGGGAAGCCTGTTCTTCAGAAAGTTAAGGTATGAAAATTCAGGAAAACTCCAGGTTCCAAGCATTCTGGGTAAAATGTCCCATACCTGTAGTAACTTATAATCAAATACAACATTGAAATTGTCTTCATCCCTAAAGGAAAAAAATACTTATCCAGAAGAGTAGCCAACTGAACATAAAAGAAGGTCACAGTAGATAACAGTAGGTCCCATAAAAGTTGCCTATGCATGGAAAACTTTTGAAGCTAGAGCCAAAGATTGCTAGCGAAGACAGATAATACTGTACATTGCTGCATTTAATTGTATAGTTTGCACCAATACACAAAGTATGCAATAGAACTTTCTACTGAAAAAGTTGTTGCACTTCAAAGTACTCAATGCACCATTAAAATTCACAATGCAATAACTGTCCAAGGAAGGATATTACATTGTAAAATGCTCGTTTTTATTTTTATTTGTTCAAATTGTTTTCCATTTGTAACTTTTATGGCATCCCCCCCTTAGTTCTAATTATTAAATCAAGCATAACCAGTTACTCCCCTGGGGTTTGTGATTGCTGTACACAAACTTACAAAAAATGCACACATTTACGAAATGTCAAGGTGTATTTTCTTGGTTGACACTGCTAGTATGGTTGGTTATTGGCCTGAAAAGCCTATAATGCATGTTTTGGGCAAAGAAGTTCATGCACCAATGGTGTCAGGTGGTTTCCATAAAGTCAGTGTAATTTTGCACTATGATTTGAGCGATTCTCCACTAGCTAAAAACATGTTGGTATAAAAAAAACACAGTTTGAAAAACCATCTATTATAGTACATAGATACATTTCTGCATATTTACAGAAGAATATACAAAATGTACAGCTTAAATTGCCATACAAAAAATCCATTCTTTAAAAAAATGTATTGTAGTATTTTGCACCACCTCAGGACAAATATAGTAACAGTAATATTAATAAAAATAAAAGTGTAAAATTGACTCAATTAACAGTAGTTAGTAATTCCAGAAAATGCATACAATGAGTGCAAACTTATAGCGTGTCCCCCCTGTTAAAGCACTTAAAAAAAAATAATTCAGTGTGCAGAGCTGAGAAAAACAAATGATCATATAAACAGAACTGAAAGGTTAGAAGAAGAATGATTGTTGAAACAGTGGCTTATTTTAGACAGTGAAACACATGGGAAACAAACCTCCACTTCGTTTTAACAGGTGGAAAATATCTGATTATGGATGCTGTTCTAATGTGGAGTTAAGCCAATATATGAATCCCATGAAAGCCACAAATAGGAACATTTCAGCACAGAAAATGCAATATCTTCAATTCCATTAACAAAGGGGATAAGGTGATACATCCTGCCTAGAGTTATTATTCCAAATAAAAATCATTTTTCACTTGCATCTGTGGTACATTTGCTAAGAAGCACAGGTGGTATAAAATATGCTGGTCAGACCTCCAGGGCAGTGAAATAGAATTTAGGAACATAAAAAGGTTCTATAAGAGACTTTCATCCTTTGAAAGGAACACAGATAGCCCAGTTGGACATGCCTTTCATGAAGATAAATGTAGTGATGCCCAACTGTGCTGGCAGGTACTACAAGAGAAAAATTACTTTTATTAGATGTCATAGATAGAAGACCCTTTCTCCATGTGAGTCCAAGTGAATTTATGGATGCTGCTTATTCTAAAGGGATGAACAAAGAACAGTGTTTAATTACCTTTTTTTAATGTATTTACATATTTTCATTATAAATATGAAGTTTTTTTCTTCCTTTCTTTTGTCAGTTTTGAATGTTGTCTATATTGTCTGCCCATAATTGATTACTCAGGGTTCTATTTAATTTCCTAATTTATAAAATGGGCTATAGTACTATTTTAAGTGCCATGTTAATAAGCATGTATTACCATTTCTTCAAATAAGAAATTTGGGCTAATTAACACAAAATATGTGAACAAGCTGTAGACAAGATCAAGACCTCAAGTGATTTATTGATTTAGCCGCTAACAGTCTACTCGCACTAGCATTATTATTCCAATGGGGATTTTTTTTTCCTCTGTGTAGGCAGTAGGCACATTTCTGCAATAATATAATTAGTTTCTATCAGTTCTTAACACTTTTCCTTTCTTTTGGGTAACATATGCAAATAGCATGTCATTGCTGTGCATATATTCCAGTTCCTGCACATTAAAAAGACTGTATATTAGGAATTATGTGCATTTTGCTTGAGTGTTCTTTATTACTTAGGACACAGTATGACCAAATGCAACACCATTTCACATGCACCATAATCACATCCATGAAGATATCAAGAAGTAGTGATTTAAATAACATAGGACCCTTGTGTGTAAGGTTCTGGACATTCAGCAAAATATCCGATCATCTTAGAGAAGACCAATTACTTTTTTTTGTTTGCAAAACTTCAATTCACCACCACACACAAAATGGCTCACCCTTCTTTCTGACCAACAGCAAGCAAAATGCCATAACCAACTAAAAGAAAATGTATCATGCTTCAATATTCCATCTGATCAATTAGATTACACAATTTCCAAGTTTCGTAAAACTACTCACAATAAAGGACAGAACTTAGGCACCATTTGCCTTGATAAAGTGTAAGTGAAACGTACGTCAGCGAGACTTCAAGCCCTTTTTTAAAAAAAAAAAAAAAAAAAGCTCATTATTGAAATCTTACCTTTTTAAACTTTAATTGAATTTCGGATCCAGCATTCATTCCTTTTATTCTCTTTTATCTCTAAGGCACTGAGGATTTGTTGGTTTTATAGCAAAGTTAGCTCTCCTTACAAGACAGTTAAACGTAGTAACGAGACCACAGTCCTCCGTGTTCTGCCTTTCTCCCACATGTGGTGTCCCAGGGCTTAGAACAATGCAGCCAGTTTCTTCGGGACAACTCCACCTCTATACTATTTTCTAATTTCTAACTTTTATTCATGAATTGCTGACGCTTTATTTTTAATTGTTTGATACCATGAACTCACTTTAAAATTATAACTACAGCACTAGCACCTTATTTAATTCATATAAGAACCATGAACTTTTAGATTATTCATCAATTGTGGGTAGATACATTTTGTTGGAGGTCACAGCACCTAGTTTATAGCACTTATATAATTAGATCTCAATTAATTTTAGTAAGGTGGTGTGGGGTTTTACTGCTTTCTCTTGTTTTTAGCATCCCTATTTTGGTTTATATACCTCTACACAGCCTGAAATTGGGTAATACACGTGAGTGAACATTAATTACAAGTGAACTATATTTTTGTTTGTGACTACAAAGCACTATCCAACAGTAGCTTGTTGCTAACCCTGTACTGTATGCAGAGGTTGTCAAAGATGCTGAGCTGTGCTATACAGTCTATTTGCCTGAAAAAATGATTGGTTTACAAACCAATGCAAGGTACAGGCCCAGCTACAATCTTAAAAATGACATCTTGGATAATGATCAAATTAATGTCAGATTTCTTAACTACTCTGGATACATCAGCAGCTTGTGCTTTATAATGTGCATTATTATACAGCTGTTGTTTTGTATGTATTGATAGTATGGCTAAACAAATTATTCAGGACTAATGTCCCTGGTCTACTAGTTCCGGCGTGCACTCTACGGATCAGCAGGTAGCGGTGAAGTTAAAAGCAATTTTATTTACCAGACAATTCTCTTCCTAACGTTTTTTGTGTGATCCCACACGTACTCATAGGCATAGGCGTAGAGTGCACACCCCAAGGGTTCTGTATTAGCTACAAAAGTCTCCCAAAGCTGCTGGTTGGGGGCGTCACACCCAGGCCAAATATCTGGAGCGGTGAGTGACCTGTCCATCTTTAATGCATATTGAACTTGGTGAATTAAGCAAAGGTCCGGGGCAGTTGCATCCAGACGCATCCGGGATAAGGGTGCTGCAGGAAACAATATTGCCTGTGATTAAGATATCTGTGAAGGTGGTGTGAAGGATTTGAGCACACCAGTGTATAGTGTGAATTCGATGTTTGGAAAATTCACCATATATAATGGAAGTATCCCAATTCTTACTCGCAAGACTAGGGTGTATGATAAGGAAGAGTAAAAAAAAAGTATTGTAACACCACATACACACGAAGGGGTATATTTATGAAAGAGTGATGTTAGAGATCACCACAGTCCTCTAGAGTGAAATTTAGCCACTCTCAATTCATTTCTATGGGATTTTTAAAAGATTATTTATCAATGGGTGAAAGTGAAAGTTCATCCTTTGATAAGCACGCCTTTCAAAATCCCATAGAAATGAATGGAGATTGTCAGAATTTCACTCTAGCAGACTGTGGTGATCTTTAACTTCACTCTTTGATAAATATACCCCTAAGAGGAGGACTTGGTCCTAAACACTAAGGGGTATATTTATCAAAGAGTGAAGTTAGAGGTCCGCTAGAGTGAAATTACACCACTCTCCATTCATTTCTATGGGATTTTTTAAAGGCGTATTTATCAAAGAGTGAACTTTCGCCCATTGATAAATACTTTTTTAAAAAATCACATAAAAATTAATGAAGAGTGGCAGAATTTCACTCTAGCAGACTGTGGCGACCTCTAACTTTACTCTTTGATAAATATACCCCTAAGTATTAGCAGGTGACCAATTTTTGAAACAAAAATAGATAATTGAAAAATACTTAGCAAAACACATATAAATGATAAATCTAAATCAAAAAAATCAATATTTAAAGGAACTACTGTATTCTGGTCAGGATTATTTTGATAGCTGGGCATTATTCCATTATCTCATATCTCAAAGTGAAGGGCTGATATTGGGCCTGAGGGTTCAAAATATGGTATGCCCTAAAAAAAGAAGTATGTTACATTGTATTCACTATATAATCCATCTGGAATTTTAGTGTGAAGGGAAAAAATCCATTTGGTCTCTAGTTGCAAAAGTTTGGGGATTGGGTCCCCACTACTCAGGGTTAGGGATGGCGCGAACTGTTCGCCGGCGAACTTGTTCGCGCGAACATCGGGTGTTCGCGCTCGCCGGAAGTTCGCGAACGTCGCGCGACGTTCGCCATTTTGGGTTCGCCATTGTTGGCGCTTTTTTTTGCCCTCTCACCCCAGACCAGCAGGTACATGGCAGCCAATCAGGAAGCTCTCCCCTGGACCACTCCCCTTCCCTCTAAAAACCGAAGCCCTGCAGCGTTTTTTCACTCTGCCTGTGTGTGCTGAAGAGATAGTGTAGGGAGAGAGCTGCTGCCTGTTAGTGATTTCAGGGACAGTTGAAAGTTTGCTGGCTAGTAATCGTTTTGATACTGCTCTGTTATTGGAGGGACAGAAGTCTGCAGGGGTTTGAGGGACATTTAAGCTTAGGTAGCTTTGCTGGCTAGTAATCTACCTTCTACTGCAGTGCTCTGTATGTAGCTGCAGTGGGCAGCTGTCCTGCTTCTGATCTCATCTGCTGACTGCTGCAATAACAGTAGTCCTTGTAAGGACTGCTTTTATTTATTTTTTTGTTGTTTTACTACTACTACTACTACTACTATAAGAGCCCAGTGCTATTAGTCTAGCAGTGTTGGGGAGTGGGACTGGTGTGCTAATCTGCTGCTCCTAGTAGTTCAGCAGCACCAACTTTAATTTTTTTTTTTTTAATATTCATTTTTTTTTTATTTTACTTTTTTTTATTTTACTACCGCTGTAGTAGTGTATAAGTTGACCTTTTAGGCATTATTTGCCCTGTAGGCATTTTTTGCCCAGTGTGTTATTCAACCAACTGCCATCTAGCATCACTAACAGCTCTCCCCCTACACTATCTCTTCCAAGCACACACAGGCAGATTTTTCAGATACATTTTTGCCCTTGATCCCCCTCTGGCATGCCACTGTCCAGGTCGTTGCACCCTTTAAACAACTTTAAAATCATTTTTCTGGCCAGAAATGTCTTTTTTAGATGTTAAAGTTCGCCTTCCCATTGAAGTCTATGGGGTTCGCGAACCGTTCGCGAACCGCTCGCATTTTTGCGCAAGTTCGCGAATATGTTCGCAAACTTTTTTTCCGACGTTCGCTACATCCCTACTCAGGGTTTTCCTCAGTTTCTCAATGCCTGTAACCTTTAATTTATGTGTTATGCCACATTTGAGTCTGGAGTTTTATTGTTAATGCCCCGGATATGTTCCCTATTGCAATTCTTCAGAGGTCTAGTGGTTAAAGCCGCGTATTGGATTTTATAGTTTGTGCACTCCAAGAGATATACTACAAATTGAGTGTTACAATTAATGAATTGTTTAACGGTATATCTCTTGTTTGTGTTTGAGTGTTTTTTTTGGACATGTTCATTGAGTTGCCCCACACTTGAACATGCCAAAGGTGCTAAGCTAATTTAGACAATCTGTGTTTTTTAATTTAAACATGAAATTGTATTATATGAGGATCTTTATACCTCATAGGACAGGTGGGGCTTCGTTAAGACAAGAGATAAAAGATAAATGCACAGAAGCTGAAAACAAATGCATTGCAATTTACAATAAGAAAACATTTTATATTAGACAAATCAATATCATAGAAAGTTAATTAAATAGTTTTAACTTTTAATTTTTCTCAAAAGGATTGTGCCAATTTGAAACATGGATGCCCATTACTGCATCTCAGGACTCTGCCTGTGGCATTATTTTATGTTACCGCATAATGTATCAGTCGTCATTTGGACAAAGAACAGCAAAAATCATTTCCTGATCATCCTCTCATCCAGGAGTACCCTGTGTGCAATAGCTGTGAATATTTAATCCACCTCCCCACCCAAAGTGTTATTTCATATCACCACAAATCATTCATTTAAAAAAATAAGAAAAGCAATGCAATGTATATTGCCTCCCATCTGATGAGTGGACCAAAAAACATTGCCCTCCCCCATATACAATCCTCATCAATCTATATGACTATAGTGTATGACTAACAGAAATTGTACCTGTCGTTCCTTTATTTTATAACCAAAGGTCTACATACTAGACCAATTTAATTGTAAGATTGATAAGATGTAAGATAATATTGCAGAACTAATTTAGCAGTACAATGTTGCAAAGGAGAAAACATAAACCTAGTGGTTTTGCTACCTACCAAAAGAAATGTGAAAGAAAAAAAAAATCATTTAAAGATGTTATTTCTAGTTTCTCAGGCTACTACAGTTACCTTTTCTAAATTAGGTCCTGAACTAGATAAGATTGCTGGCTGGCATACAATAATATAAACATAATATGCATACAGCGACATATATGAAATCTATTCTTCATATTTCAATATATAAATATACATATTCTGGAAGGAACAGGCAAACCAGGGACTCAGTTTCATTAGTCCAGGTCACATACTGGAGCTCACTTTATTAGAGATGTTGTTGCAAAAGTGGCCACTTATTATTACAAATGTCCAAGGAAGCAAAATAAAGACTAAATAGATCCTCTAATGTCCTTGACATAAACCCATCTTAAAGGGGTTGTTCACCTTCCAAAAAAACATTTTTTTCAATTCAGTTGTTTTTAGATTGTTCCCCAGAAATAAAGACTTTTTTTCAGTTACTTTCCATTATTTATTTTTTACGTTTTTTCCAAAATCTAAGTTTAAAGTTGAATGTCCCTGTCTGGTGTTTGAGTCTGGCAGCTCAGTAATTCAGGTGCAGACTCTGAACTGTTACTATTTTGCAACATTGAGTTGATACATTTCTCAGCAGCATCTCTGGAGTATTAGCAACTATTATATCAATTATAACAGATGCCTGTAATGAAACACAGAGATTCTGCTCAGCAGGGACAAAGATAAGAAATGTATCAACTAAATGTATCCATTTAGAACAGTTTACAGGATCGGCGACCCCTGCTTCAGAAGGAGAGAAATGACACTTTACACTTGGTCACAAATGGTCACACATAGAAAGTCATTGGAAAAAGTAGTTATTTCTGGTGATCTATCTGAAACCAACTAGTTGTTTGAAGGTGAACAACCCCTTTAAAACAAATGTTGCATGGCCCTCAAATTCAAAAAAGGAGGGTTGTGGGTGCACACCTGAGGCCAATTTCAAAAAGTCGAATTCCCTATCTCAGTAATTCAAGTAAATATGCTAATGCATGTAGTTTTGAAACAGGGTTTTTTAGTTACAAAGTTATGATCATAAAATTGATAAGCCACCATACCACATCAAGGTAAACCCCATACAGTGGTCCCTAACTTGTTTACCTTTAATCATAGTAAAATAGGTATCTTACCTCTCTTCTTAATAGCATTACTTTATGTGAAAAGCTCCTGTGCCTTGGTTTCAAACTGTGAGCTAAATCCTCCCCCCGCCAACTGCCGATAGGGCACTAAACTACTCTAGCGACAGTCACTTTTACTAGTGAATTGTCCTCTATGTCTGTTAGTACATGGAATTTCTGGTGAATTTTCACTAGTGACGGCCACTTCACCCTATAGTAAATTTGCCCTGTGGTGTTTCACTTTGCCGAAACATTTGCGAATTTCCAGTGAAATTCGCAAATTTTTCTGCAAAGTGAAACAGGGGAAATTCATCCATCACTAGTTGTAATCGCTTGGGGTACCTCAGTCTGAGCATCCAATATGTGATGTATCAGTGCAGATACAATACATGTATGTGAGGAAGAGAAAGGGATCATAGGAGAGTGGAGGAAAATGGGAAAAAGAAAGAGTAAAACATGGAAAAAAGGTGGTCTTAAAAGAGGGTATAGCATATAAGATTCTTTGTATTTACATTTCAAATATAAACCTGCCAATCCACATATATCACTCGGATAAAGTGTTTGCCACATGACAATTTACAGTATGATGTCAAAATACTGTTACAGTATGATGTCAAAATACTGCACACTTGGGGGCCGATTCACAAAGGGTTGAATATCGAGGGTTAATTAACCCTCGATATTCGACTGGGAATTAAAATCCTTCGAAGGATTTTAGCGCAAATAGTGCGATCAAAGGATTATTCCTTCGATCGAACGATAAAATCCTTCGAATCGAACAATTTGAAGGATTTTAATCCAACGATCGAAGGAATATCCTTCGATCAAAAAAACTTAGGAAAGCCTATGGGGACCTTCCCCATCGGCTAACATTGAGTTCGGTAGCTTTTAGATGGCGAACTAGGGGGTCGAAGTTTTTTCTTAAAGAGACAGTACTTCGACTATCGAATGGTCAAATAGTCAAACGATTTTTAGTTCGAATAGTTTGATTCAAAGTCGTAGTCGAAGGTCGTAGTAGCCCATTCGATGGTCAAAGTAGCCTTTCGAAATTTGACGTTTTTTTACTTCAAATCCTTCACTCGAAGTTAGTGAATCGGCCCCTTCGTTTATTTGATAAAGTGTATATATTGAATCACACTCTGTTGCTTTATGTATACACGTCACTCACGGAAGCGATAAAAAGAGGTCCAACTCTAAATTGTAATATTAATATAGAAAAAATGTATCTTCTTGGGTTATCAGAGTACACTAAGCTAACGCTCAACCTAAAAATATCTTATCTTTTGTGTCCTTTTGATCTTCAGTAGAGGTGAGGGTATTTGGTTTCTCAACTGAAAAATTGGAGTTTCGAAAGACCTGCATTGCTGCTGTTTCATAGTTGGACCTTTTGAAAGACCTATTTCCCAAATTACTGTTTTTTGAGCAGAAAAGATCTATACAATGGTTACTTGACTCAATTGAAAATAAGAATATAATTTAACTGACCACCCAGACTAATTATTGTTCTGTACAATCAAAAATTTGCTCAGTATCAAAGGGCGAAAAAAAGAGGAAATTATTTTGAATATCTACTAGGCAACTGTCTAGTATTACAATTAGTTTTTCTGTAGGTTAAATAAAAAGCACTGTGGAAAGTGATCTAGCACTTGACTCCTTCCTAATGTTGTTCCTGTGTTTAACCCTGGTACTCACCATTCACCATTTGACAAGGGGACTCCTCAATTGACCATTTGCCATCCAACTGAACCCCCATTGTTACATACCTTAATGAAACACCAGAAGCCAGAAATGGGGTAAAATGACCACAGCATTTATTCACATTTTATAAAATAAATAAGACTTTGCCATCCTCACCCCAAGGCAGGCCCGGACTGGCCATCTGTGAGTTCGGAAAATTGCCCGAAGGGCCTCTCTGCTTATAGGGTAAATGGGCTGCTCGGGTCCTCTCTGTTCTGTAAAGGGGCTGCTGGAGGTGGCCCAATCCGTTATCGAGTACAGTCCTCCCTCCCAACCTTATACTCACTATCTAACCAATTAAAAAGAAGCAAGGCAGGCTGAAGGGGTATGGGAATTTGGCAGCGAGGGAAGCAGTGGGAAGCTGGCTGCACGTACCATGGATGCAGAGTTTGTCTCAGGCTGAGCCAGGCAGGTGAAGTTAGGAATCAAAGCTTTTATGTTGCAGTTTCCAGCTCAGCTGAGCTGCTTCCAGCGTAGGGCTCTAGTTGAAACAATGTAACAGTTTCCCTGGCTGAGGCCGGCTGAGAAAGGGGGCGGGGCCAGCACAGAGCAAGCAATATGCAGCTTGACAAGGTAAAAAATGTCCCTGCATTTTCTCTCAGCAAAAGATTTAGCCTTGGGCAAAATTCTTTACAATTTTATATTACTGGGATTATTTCTACATTAATTGCTGTGTTTTCTGGGAGTTTTTAAAAGCCTGTATGATATTGCAAATTTGCAGCCCTTTAGCCTGTGGTGTTGAACTATAAGATTTCAGCAAATTTGTAAGGCCTGTAGGGCCACAGTCCTTATTCAAATAGTGGAGCTATGTTGTGCTTCTATTTACTACACTTTATATGCCACTTCTGCAAGTTTTTCAAGTTTAATAATGTTGTCTACTGGCTATGTGGCCCTGTATGAAGGAAGATGGTGAAGACATTATAGTTTAAAAAATTTAGTAGACATTCACCATTCCTTTCTATTTTAGATTATTCCAAGCTCTATCAGTTTTTGGAAAACTTTGAACTGTGCCCCTTTACTTTATGCCAAACTTTGGCAGCCATTGTGAGAAATAGCACAAATAGAAATACATTCTCTGTTCTGATGAATTAACTAAATTCCTGCGATACATAATATATACCTTGCACTACATTTGTTAAATGTAAGCTGAGTTAGTTTTATTGCAGGTGTCTAAGGACTATGGGACACGTAGCATTTTTAATACTCAGAGCTCTGTCAAGAAGCCCTGCAACAGTGAACACACCATTAATTGCTTGGAAATAACTTCTCAGTGAAAAACAGTTGCTTCACCTGCAGTGACAAGCATTTTGAGCACCACATTTTTGCCAACAGCTGTACAGCAGTTACATATTTCCTATACGCTTAAGTGAGCAAGTGTGTTGCACAGCAGATTAGGAGTACTTCACTGTGCACCATACACTTTACAATGCAAAGTCATAAGAGATCACTATGAGATCTGCACTATGTCATTACATCCACCACTGAGGATTAGGCTGCCTCTACCTGCAGAGAGGAAGGTCCCAAACTCAGCTACCAGCAGGAACTGCATCTCCCACCATGAGAGTTGAGCAGACTGCTGCCGGTCCTGAATCTGCAGTGTCTCGATGATAGGAAATCCAAGCAGACTGTCACCTAGCACAAGCAGTGGTAGCGTCTGTATCAATCAACCCACCATTTTGCTACAATTTACCATTTACTCATGTGGTAGACAAGGATGCTAACACAGCATTTCAAAGGCAATTTCATTCCATCCTGGATACCAAACCCTTCTTTTAATAACAATGGAGTGCAGGTTAGCCGCCTGCTCTAGGGTCCTCATCCTGCCAAGCTTCATGGGTAAGGTCAGCCAACCACTTACCATGCTTCTTCCATAGTGGCCCATCCGCTCTGTAGAGACCTCCCTTCAGCTGCACTGGCTCAGAAGGTAAGTTCAACCAAATACTTTACTCTATTGCTCCTGTAACATGGTAAGTTAGGTTAAAAAAAGACACACGTCCATCAAGTTCAACTTTTGAACTCTATTTTAACCTACCTAACTGCTAGTTGATCCAGAGGAAGGCAAAAAAAATGTCAAATTTACTGGCCTATAATTTCCAGGCTGAGATCGTAATCCATTTTTAAATATTGGAATAACATAATGTTTTCTCCAAATCATAGGTACCATACCAGATGAAAGCGAATCTGAGAAAATCAGAAACAGGGGTCGGTCTAAAACTGAACTAAGCTCTTTTAAAACCTGGTGGTGTATGCCATCAGGCCCTGAAGTCTTGCTTACATAAATTTTTATTTATGAGTCAGCCACTGACTAGATAGAGCTGAGCCATCAGTGCAGCTATGAACTAAGTCTGGTAACTCCTTATTGTATACACTGAAGAACTGATTTAGCACATTTGCCTTTTCTGTATCTGTTACAACCATACTGGTACCATTATCTCTCTCATCTTTTTACTATTTACATTACTAAAAAAACTTTTCTTAGCCTCCGCCGCTATGCACTCTTCATTTACTTTCTTTGTCTTCTGGATTGATGTTTTACAACATTTATTATAGTGTTTATATTCATTAAATGTCGCTTCTTTCCCAACAGACTTTTTTTTTTTAAAAAGTTTAAATGCCTTTAAATGCCTTTCTCTTCTTTCCTAATAACTTCTTCATTTCTATATTAAGCCACATAGGGTAATTCTTAGTGCTTCATTTTAAATGACAATCATTTCTGTTCTATGTTTTTAGCTGAAAACATAATGTCCCAATCAATGCTCTGAAAAGCAGTCCTCCTACCAGGGGTGCAAAGGGTGCGGCTGCACCAGGGCTCGCCCCCTTTATGGGGCCCGCCGTGTCACAGCAAAGGATTTAAAAGAAAATACTTGTGCATCGGTGGCACACTGTGTGTGACGTCAATGGAGGCACAATCATGTGCATTTGTGCCAATTGTACTTCCTAGTGGCCCACAGATCTAGAACATTAGCGTCCCAGTCAAATGCATCAGACTAGCATGTATAAAAGCAGGTTAAAGACTTGGAATGCAAACTATTCTTTGTCCCCATTGCAAAAAGCTCTTCATGCTGCAGCTGTAAGATCACGGCTTGCCTATTGGCTGTGCTTCTCAGCTGACCAGGACGTTCAAAACAACAGCAGAGGAAGGCGGGTGTTATCTTACAGCATACCAGAGGGAAGCAAGGTGCAGGCAATATGAAGGAAGAATAGTTAGAATTACAAGTTGCTGAAGCACGAAAGGGCCAGGCAGGTCAGGAGAGCAGTATGGGCAGCCATAAACCTTTTTTTCAAGGTAGGCTTGCCATAGTCTGGTCTAGAATGCCTACTTTCACACTGCAATAAATTCAGGTACCTCAGCGTCTCGGATTTTATCATTTTTTATTCTTTTTCTGAGCTCGCATACAATATCATTTAGATCCACACAGAGAACTTGGCAGGCAATGTAACATCAACATACAATTGTAATTCATTAATTTCTTTATGCAAAGTCAAATTGCACTACACTAACCAAGAGACCAATGTTTCAAGGTTTGTAAATGTACGTTTTCAACAGCTTGAACTATATACACCCAAAACAAGGATCTAATGGTCACTACAATTGCCTGTGAATAAATGGGTTAAGTAGTCTAATTAAAACTAGCTGTATGTTCTTGCTACATTGCTGTTTCTATTACCTAATTGTTTAGCACATGAATAGTATATTTATGATACGAGTGGTACTCACACTGCAGCCTTGTGCCTTTTTATGGTCACAGAACAACACCTCAGTGACTTCTAATATCCGTATCATTTACAGTAGGGGGTACATTATCGCTTATAATACATGAGTGATACTCAGAGTTCCCTGTATAACTCAGCCTGCAGCCTTGTGCCTTTATATGGTCACAGAACAACCCCTCAGTGACTTCTAATATCCTTATCATTTACAGTAGGGGGTACATTATCCCTTATAATACATGAGTGATACTCAGAGCTCCCTGGATAACTCAATTGAAACCTCAATTTTACATGTCATTTTTTCATGTAACTTTTACATTAACTAGTATGTTATATAATGGCAAATTCTAAGCAACTTTTCAATTGGTCTTCGTTATTTATTTTTTTATAGTTTTTGAATTATTTTCCTTCCTCTTCTGATTCTTTCCAGCTTTCAAATTGAGGTTATTGACCCCATTTAAAAACATATGCTCTGTAAAGCTACATATTTATTGTTGTTACTTTTTTAATGACTCATTTGTGTATTTATACCCCTTCTATTCATATTTCAGTCTCTTATTCAAATCAGTTCATGCTTGCTAGCGGAATTTAGACCCTAGCAACCAGACTGCTGAAATTGCAAACTGGAGAGCTGCAGAATAAAAAGCTAGATAAATCTAAAACCACAAATAATATAAAATGAAAACCAATTGCAAATTTTCTCAGAATATCACTCTCTACATCATGCCTTTAGGGGGGCCCAGTTGTAAATTTCTGTACCAGGGCCCTTGGGGGTCTAGTTACGCTACTGGTTCTGGGTGATTTGAGATCACTAGATCCAGAATAGCATTTTTTTCTGGTTGTCTCCTTAACCTGCGCCATAAAATTGTCATGCAACAAGTTTATAAACGTGTTCCCATTAACTGATTTGGCAATACTGTTGCTCCAGTCAATTTCTGGGTAATTAAAATCCCCCATTATCATTACTTTACCCAAACTAGCAGTCTTTTCTATTTGCATCAGGAGCTTAGCCTCCTCCTCACTTTAGGAGGGTCTATAGCATACCCCTACAATTAATTTGCTGGACTCTTTCCTCTAACTTTATCATTGGTACCTATGTGTACAGCCAGTTCAGAGCTTTCCTCCCCAGCATCTTCAGCCAAAATGGTGAATTTGTTGTTTTGGACAAGCTGTGGACCAGCACAGCACCCCTACCCTTCTGTTCCCAACTTCCTCTTGTAACTGTAAGAAACCTGCCTCCTTCATTAGGCTCCACTGCCCCACTTTACTGGCCCCCTGCCAGTGATTGCTCTGCGAGCCTCCTTTCTTCCCCCACGTTTGCCACTGTCCTCAATGCTGCAAGTTTCCGCCTTAGAGTGTGCAGTTCAGATTCCAAGATAAAAAACCCACCGACATCTTTCACATGTAAATACTGCATGGAACTGCTGCTCCAACACCACATACACATGACAAGTCACACACTGAGTGATACCAGCAAACCCGCTTGCACTCATATTTACACTGGGTATTTACAGTCTCCCAAGTGCAATTCCTCACAAACACATTTTTACTTTTAAACGCCTTAAGGTTTTTAATGCTGCTTAACACTTAATTCACATGCAACACTTAAGTCACATGGAGCACTCGCTTAGCAGCTCCCACACTTGCTATGTGGTTACAGACCTAAAGGTTTCCAACCACAGAATACAAAGCCTGATCAGAATTTAACTGATTAACTCCTCCTCCTAATTAGCAGAAAGAGGGAAATAGAAATGTAAATGTGGTTTGCTACTAGCAGTAAAATTACAACCCCTTATTAACTTTTTAAAAAATGTTCCCCTTAGAAACTATCGAGGGTTAAACACAAAAATAAAATAAATGCACTGAATGTATCTACCAGTTTACCCCAAACAGAGAAAAGAAAAAGCTGTTTGTCTCAGTCAGATAACTCTCAGAACACACAGCAGTCATTTATTTGCACTTACTCCCTTCTTGCACCCAGCACTCCCAGCATGCACAGCAAAAACCAATGCCTTAAGGTTTTTAACACTGCTTAACACTTAATTCACATGTAACACTTAGATTACATGCGACACTCACTTAACAGCTCCCACACTTGATATGCGGTTACAGACTTAAAGGTTTCAAATGGTAGCAACCCAACCTCTCTGTGGAGACACCCCTCCAGTCATAAATGCCTGGCTCAGAGGGTAAGGTCAGCCAACCACTTTACCATGCTGGTCCCATAGTCATCCATCCAAAGCTGTGGAGACCCAGTTTAAAGAGCCCAGCTCCAGGGGTAAGGCCAGCCAGCCACTAAACCATGCTGCTTCAATAGCAGCCCTTTCCACGCTGTGGAGACCCAGCTCAGAGACCAAAGCTCAGAGGATACGGCCCATTGGTCACTCTACTATACTGCTTCCACAGTAGCCCTTCCACATGGTATAGGCTCTGTCACAGCCTATCCCTTTGTGTAGACCTCCCTCCAGCTGTACAAACTTAGCTCATAAGGGCCCGGCTCAGGGGAAAAGCTCAACCAACCAGTTTTCGTTCAGCTTTGATATTATGTTTACTGTAGTGACTAGTGATGGACAAATCTGACCCATTTAGCTTTGCCGAAAATTTGTAAAACAGTGACCCATTTTTTCAACCATTGGAGTTTATTGGCATATATATATATATATATATATATATATATATATATATATATATATATATGTGTGTGTGGGATATCCGTGGTCAGGCTCCAACAACAGGCTGCTGAATCCATTAACAATATTTATAGAAATATTGTGCAATGCGCAGACTTAGTAAAGCAAAGCCCAGGGAAGCTAATTAATTCAGGCTTTGCCCGACTTCTGATTGAGCCCCACAGCTCTCTCTGTATACTCCAACTACAGTTCTCTGTATACTTTAATGAGTTGCAGTAGTAGCAGCTCAGTGTCACAGCCTGGATTTCTATATAATACATTTTGGGCCCAGGCTGACTGCCATGCTGCCTGAGTGGCTACAGTGGGGATAACTGCTTTAAAACAGCAAAGAGACTTACAAGCAGCCTGCCCAAATAGTTCTACCCCCAAAGCCAGCTAGGAATTAATGTGTATATACTGCATCTAATAGCATAATATTACAGATATAGAGAGAGCTCTTCCTCATGTTTTTACCTACTCAGAAGATAAGGAAGTGAACTGCTTCTTTCCTTGACATCACATCCCTCTCTTTTGCCACCCTCAGCACAGCTATACCCCACGTTGACTCATTGCTTCTCACCCAATTGCAACTACATCTGATTCTGCCAATATTTAAACATGAGCCAGTGTAATTTGGCTGCAGGTCATTCAGATCCCTTGTCATGCAGCCCCTGCCCTTATAGCTCCAGGGCTTTCCACATGTTCACAGCTTTTGTGAATCAAAAAGCTTACATTTGAGTATAAAATGTATGGGCATATGACAGAGACATAGCCGAGTATTATGCTTATGGAGATTAGAGAAATATGTGAGATTCTCTCTCTCTCTCCATAGAATAATAATAGACCACAAAAAATATATATAATGAATAAAGTACCCCCTCTTGTAAATTATAAGGATATAAGGACCGAGTGTTTTTATATTTGGTCATGGAACTCTGAGATAACTTATAATATCCTCATATCTTGCAACAGTGAGTACTTTATTTATTATAATACACACATTTCAGTGAGTCATGTGACAGAAATGACATCACTAATCACCGTCTATAAGGATATAATTTACAAGATATTCATGGCTTTTGTGTAATATATATATATATATATATATATATATATAAAACTTTCAGACTATTTAATGGGTCCTAATCATGTGAATGTGAAAGACTATATAGTGCTTGAACTGATGTCCATAATGAAAACATTCATGGGCTCATCGCTACAAATATAGTGCAATGTGAAACTGCAAATAAAAAATGTTTTGTATCTTAAATGCAGTATTGTTTTAACAGAATATTATCAACTTTTTTACACTTCTTTATAAATATGAATATAAATAAGAATGCACTAAATTATTCTATATTATAATAATATAAAAGCTGGAAGAATAATCTTGAGAAATTATTTCTTAATTGAGAACAGATCACTCAATAATAATTTTAAACTGGTTTAATACTACTTTTAAAAGATCATAGTAATCTTTAAGAGCTTTACAAATGAGGGCATGCAGATGTTAGGCTTAAGAGTGTTTGAGAGCTCATAGATTTAAGTTACTGTTTTTCATATTACTGTTTTTCAAGAAAACACCACATTGTGTTTCAATAACTTAACATTGCTTGTATAATTTTAAGAAATAATGAAAAAGAAATGCAGAAGTCAAAATGGCAACCAGAGGTATTGAACAACTTCTTTGCTGTGCTTACACCAAGGAAGAAAAATTTCTAAATTTCTAAACGCCAAACACATTGAATATAACATGGGCTAGCTGATTTAACATAGAATTTAAAACAGATAGATCATGAAGACCCAGAATCAAATATGCAGTTTTATGTGATTTTATGTAAGTTTTTAAGCTTTTGTGAGTATGACTAGGGATGTAGCGAACGTCGGAAAAAAAGTTCGCGAACATATTCGCGAACTTGCGCAAAAATGCGAGCGGTTCGCGAACGGTTCGCGAACCCCATAGACTTCAATGGGAAGGCGAACTTTAACATCTAAAAAAGACATTTCTGGCCAGAAAAATGATTTTAAAGTTGTTTAAAGGGTGCAACGACCTGGACAGTGGCATGCCAGAGGGGGATCAAGGGCAAAAATGTATCTGAAAAATCTGCCTGTGTGTGCTTGGAAGAGATAGTGTAGGGGGAGAGCTGTTAGTGATTTCAGGGACAGATGATAGTAAGTTTGCTGGCTAGTAATCTGCTTGATACTGCTCTGTATTGGAGGGACAGAAGTCTGCAGGGATTTGAGGGACATTTTAACTTAGGTAGCTTTGCTGGCTAGTAATCTACTGTTCTCTTTAAACAACTGCCATACATTGACCTTGTAGGCATTGTTTGCCCAGTTTTTTTGGACGCAGCCACTGAAGCACAGTTGCCAGAAAAAATATGCCATATAAATGCTGAAAATAGTAATTTTTCGCCATACGTTGACCTTGTAGACATTGTTTGCCCGTTTTTTTTGGACGCAGCCACTGAAGCACAGTTGCCAGAAAAAATATGCCATATAAATGCTGAAAATAGTAATTTTTCGCCATACGTTGACCTTGTAGACATTGTTTGCCCAGTTTTTTTGGTTGCAGTCACTGAAGCACAGTTGCCAGAAAAAATATGCCATATAAATGCTGAAAATAGTCATTTTTTGCCATATACGTTGAGTCAATGTATGGCAAAAAATGACTATTTTCAGCATTTATGTGGCATATTTTTTCTGGCCTCTGTGCTTCAGTGGCTGCGGCCAAAAAAACTGGGCAAACAATGCCTACAAGGTCAACGTCGTTGACCTTGTAGGCATTGTTTGCCCAGTTTTTTTGGCCGCAGCCACTGAAGCACAGAGGCCAGAAAAAATATGCCATATAAATGCTGAAAATAGTCATTTTTTTGGTCGCAGCCACTGAAGCACAGTTGCCAGAAAAATTATGCCATATAAATGCTGAAAATATAAATTTTTTTGGTTGCAGCCACTGAAGCACAGAGGCCAGAAAAATTATGCCATATAAATGCAGAAAATATGCATTTTTTTGGTCGCAGCCACTGAAGCACAGTTGACAGAAAAATTATGCCATATAAATGCTGAAAATATAAATTTTTTTGGTTGCAGCCACTGAAGCACAGAGGCCAGAAAAATTATGCCATATAAATGGAGAAAATATGCATTTTTTTGGTTGCAGCCACTGAAGCACAGAGGCTAGAAAAATTATGCCATATAAATGGACAAAATATGCATTTTTTTGGTTGCAGCCACTGAAGCACAGAGGCCAGACAAATTATGCCATATAAATGCAGAAAATATGCATTTTTTTGGTTGCAGCCACTGAAGCACAGAGGCCAGAAAAATTATGCCATATAAATGCAGAAAATATGCATTTTTTTGGTTGCAGCCACTGAAGCACAGAGGCCAGAAAAATTATGCCATATAAATGCAGAAAATATGCATTTTTTTGGACGCAGCCACTGAAGCACAGTTGCCAGAAAAAATATGCCATATAAATGCTGAAAATAGTCATTTTTCGCCATACGTTGACCTTGTAGAC
Organism: Xenopus petersii; assembly: GCA_038501925.1. Classification (NCBI taxonomy): domain Eukaryota; kingdom Metazoa; phylum Chordata; class Amphibia; order Anura; family Pipidae; genus Xenopus; species Xenopus petersii. Next base: position 80,308,477 of record CM076682.1, read on the forward strand.
ATTGTTTGCCCAGTTTTTTTGGTTGCAGCCACTGAAGCACAGAGGCCAGAAAAAATTAAACCAGTAGGGTTTGCACCCTAGTTTGTAACGGTGGCGGAGGGAGGAGGACGCTAAAGGACAGCTGTGTGTGGAGTCATGAGGCTTGAAGAGAAGGACAGCTGCATAGAAGTCAGAACAAGTCTTCCGGCGTGCAGTAACCCTCCGAGATCCACCCCTCATTCATTTTAATAAAGGTCAGGTAATCGACACTTTTGTGACCTAGGCGAGTTCTCTTCTCAGTTACAATCCCTCCTGCTGCACTGAAGGTCCTTTCTGAGAGCACACTTGAGGCTGGGCAAGACAAGAGGTTCATGGCAAATTGTGACAGCTCTGGCCACAGATCAAGCCTGCGCACCCAGTAGTCCAGGGGTTCATCGCTCCTCAGAGTGTCGATATCTGCAGTTAATGCCAGGTAGTCCGCTACCTGCCGGTCGAGGCGTTCTTTGAGGGTGGATCCAGAAGGGTTGTGGCACTGCCTTGGACAGAAAAACATTTGCATGTCTGATGTTACAGACCGGCCAAAGGGCTTTGTCCTTGCAGGTGTGCTCGTGGCAGGATTACTGGCACCTCTGCCCCTGGAATGTTGATGAGTTCCTGAAGTGACATCACCCTAAAAGCATTGTACAACATGTTTTGCAGGCTGGTTTGTAAATGCCGCATCTTTTCGGACTTGTGGTATGTTGGTAACATTTCTGCCACTTTATGCTTGTACCGAGGGTCTAGTAGCGTTGCGACCCAGTACAGGTCCTTCTCCTTAAGCCTCTTGATACGGGGGTCCTTCAACAGGCATGACAGCATGAAAGACCCCATTCTCACAAGGTTGGATGCAGAGCTATCCATCTCCGCTTCCTCATTATCAAGGACTGCATCATCCACGGTCTCCTCCCCCCAGCCACGTACAAGACCAGGGGTCCCCAAAAGGTCACCACTAGCCCCCTGGGAAGCCTGCTCCTGTTGGTCCTCCTCCTCCTCCTCCACAAAGCCACCTTCCTCCTCTGACTCCACTTCTGGCACCTCTCCCTGCGTTGCAGCAGGTGCCTGGGTTCGTTCTGGTGATTCCGACCATAAATCGTGCGCTTCCAGCTCCTCGTCACGCTGGTCTACAGCCTCATCTGTCACTCGTCGCACGGCACGCTCCAGGAAGAAAGCGAAGGGTATTAGGTCGCTGATGGTGCCTTCGGTGCGACTGACCATATTTGTCACCTCTTCAAAAGGTCGCATGAGCCTGCAGGCATCGCGCATAAGCACCCAGTAACGGGGGAAAAAAATCCCCAGCTCTGCAGATCCAGTCCTACCACCCAGTTCAAAAAGGTACTCGTTGACGGCCCTTTGTTGTTGCAGCAGACGTTCCAACATAAGGAGCGTTGAATTCCAGCGAGTCTGGCTGTCAGAAATCAAACGCCTGACTGGCATGTTGTAGCGCTGCTGAATGTCAGCAAGGCGTGCCATGGCTGTGTAGGAACGTCTGAAATGGGCCGACACCTTTCTGGACTGGGTGAGAACGTCCTGGAATCCTGGGTACTTGGAGACAAAACGTTGGACTATTAAATTTAACACATGTGCCATGCAGGGCACATGTGTTAAATTTCCCAGTCTCAACGCTGCCAACAGATTGCTTCCATTGTCACACACCACTTTTCCGATCTGCAGTTGGTGTGGGGTCAGCCACCGATCGGCCTGTGACTGCAGAGATGACAGGAGTACAGATCCGGTATGGTTTTTGCTTTCCAGGCACGTCATCCCCAAGACAGCGTGACAACGGCATACCTGGCACGTCGAATAGCCTAGGGGGAGCTGGGGGTGCACAGGTGTGGAGGAGGAGAAGGAGGACCCAGCAGCAGAGTAAGAAGAAGAAGAGGAAGAAGACGAGGTAGAGAGCGATGGAGGAGTAGAGGTGGTGGCAGAACCGCGTGCAATCCGTGGCGGTGACACCAACTCCACTGTTGTTGTTGTTGTTGAGCTACCCATTCCCTGCTTCCCATTCCCAGCCATTACCAAGTTCACCCAGTGGGCAGTGTAGGTGACATACCTGCCCTGACCATGCTTGGAGGACCATGCGTCAGTAGTCATATGGACCTTTGGCCCAACACTAAGTGACAGAGATGCGGTAACTTGGCTCTGCACATGTTGGTACAGGTGTGGTATTCCCTTTTTAGAAAAAAAATTGCGGCTGGGTACCTTTCACTGCGGTGTCCCAATTGCTACAAATTTGCGGAAGGCCTCAGAGTCCACCAGCTGGTATGGTAAAAGCTGGCGGGCTAAGAGTGCAGACAAGCCAGCTGTCAGACGCCGGGCAAGGGGGTGACAGTCAGACATTGGCTTCTTACGCTCAAACATGGCCTTCACAGAAACTTGGCTGGTGGCAGATGACTGGGAATGGGAACAGGTGGTCAAGGTGGAAGGCGGAGTGGAGGGTGGTTCAGATGGGTCAAGGAGAGCAGAGGTAGAGCAGTAAGATGCTGGACCAGAAGGAGTGTGGCTTTTAGTTTGCCTGTTGCCTTTGAGGTGTTGCTCCCAAAGTGCTTTGTGCTTGCCGCTCATGTGCCTTCGCATAGAAGTTGTACCTATGTGGCTGTTGGGCTTACCAAGGCTCAGTTTCTGACTGCACTCATTGCAAATTACAATGCTTTTGTCAGAGGCACACACATTAAAAAAATCCCACACTGCTGACTTTTTGGAAGTGTGCGATCTGGCGGTAACAGTAGAAGTTGGCGGCATTGGCGGCAATGGCGGGTGCGTTGGCTGGCTGAACACAGGTGCCGATACATGTTGTTGCCCTACTGATCCCTGCGGGCTGTCCTCCCTGCTTCTTCTAAGTCTTATTCTCCTACTGCCTCTCTGACTCTCCGTCTCTCCATCTGAACTACCCTCCTCTTGCTCTCTTCTACTAGGCACCCACAAAACATCAATCTCCTCATCATCATTCTCCTCAGATGCATCAATTTCTTCTGACACATCACAGAAGGAAGCAGCAGCGGGGACCTCCTCCTCATCACTCATCATTATGTCCATCTCTGTCGTGTTCTCTGCCAGAATTAAATCTGGTGTAACGTCCTCATCTCCTTCATCTTCTTCTGCCAATAATGGTTGCGCATTACTCAGTTCAAGAAACTCATGGGAAAATAACTCCTCTGACTCCAGTGAAGAAGGGGCACCGGTGGTGGAGGAAGTGTTACGTGGGGTGGCCATAGCAGTGGAGGATGAGGAGGATGTTGTGGTAAAGTTAGAAACGGTAGAGGATGGGGTGTGCTGTGTAAGCCAGTCAACTACCTCTTCAGCATTTTGGGAGTTCAGGGTCATTGGCTTTTTAAAACTGGGCAATTTGCTAGGGCCACAGGATTGCATAGCAGCACGGCCCCTAGCACGGCCTCTGCGTGGCGGCCTGCCTTTGCCTGGCATTATTTTTAAAAAAACAACAACAACAAAAACTCAGTTGGTTTTTCTGGAAACGATAATACACACAGCTAGATGGCGGTTTGAAGAAAACACTGTGCAAATAATGCCTACAAGGTCAACGTATACACAGCGGTGGATACGGATTACGTAAAATATAAGAATGCTGCTTGAAAAAAAGTAACTCAAGTGGTTTTTCTAGAGACGATAATATTATCAATATTTAGACAAAATGTGAACAAGCTCACACAGCTAGATGGCGGTTTGAAGAAAACACTGTGCAAATAATGCCTACAAGGTCAACGTATACACAGCGGTGGATACGGATTACGTAAAATATAAGAATGCTGCTTGAGAAAAAGTAACTCAAGTGGTTTTTCTAGAGACGATAATATTATCAATATTTAGACAAAATGTGAACAAGCTCACACAGCTAGATGGCGGTTTGAAGAAAACACTGTGCAAATAATGCCTACAAGGTCAACGTATACACAGCGGTGGATACGGATTACGTAAAATATAAGAATGCTGCTTGAAAAAAAGTAACTCAAGTGGTTTTTCTAGAGACGATAATATTATCAATATTTAGACAAAATGTGAACAAGCTCACACAGCTAGATGGCGGTTTGAAGAAAACACTGTGCAAATAATGCCTACAAGGTCAACGTATACACAGCGGTGGATACGGATTACGTAAAATATAAGAATGCTGCTTGAAAAAAAGTAACTCAAGTGGTTTTTCTAGAGACGATAATATTATCAATATTTAGACAAAATGTGAACAAGCTCACACAGCTAGATGGCGGTTTGAAGAAAACACTGTGCAAATAATGCCCACAAGATCAACGTATACACTACTACAGCGGTGGATACGGATTACGTAAAATATATTATGGCTGCTTGAAAAAAGTCACTCCGGTGTTTTTTCTGGAGACGGTAATATTATGGATATTTAGACAGAATGTGAACAAGGTCACACAGCTAGATGGCAGTTGGTTGAATAACACACTGGGCAAAAAATGCCTACAGGGCAAATAATGCCTAAAAGGTCAACTTATACACTACTACAGCGATGGATACGGATTACGTAAAATTTATTATGGCTGCTTGAAAAAAGTCACTCCGGTGTTTTTTCTGGAGACGGTAATATTATGGATATTTAGACAGAATGTGAACAAGGTCACACAGCTAGATGGCTGTTGGTTGAATAACACACTGGGCAAAAAATGCCTACAGGGCAAATAATGCCTAAAAGGTCAACTTATACACTACTACAGCGATGGATACGGATTACGTAAAATTTATTATGGCTGCTTGAAAAAAGTCACTCCGGTGTTTTTTCTGGAGACGGTAATATTATGGATATTTAGACAGAATGTGAACAAGGTCACACAGCTAGATGGCTGTTGGTTGAATAACACACTGGGCAAAAAATGCCTACAGGGCAAATAATGCCTAAAAGGTCAACTTATACACTACTACAGCGATGGATACGGATTACGTAAAATTTATTATGGCTGCTTGAAAAAAGTCACTCCGGTGTTTTTTCTGGAGACGGTAATATTATGGATATTTAGACAGAATGTGAACAAGGTCACACAGCTAGATGGCTGTTGGTTGAATAACACACTGGGCAAAAAATGCCTACAGGGCAAATAATGCCTAAAAGGTCAACTTATACACTACTACAGCGGTAGTAAAATAAAAAAAAGTAAAATAAAAAAAAAATGAATATTAAAAAAAAAAAATTACAGTTGGTGCTGCTGAACTACTAGGAGCAGCAGATTAGCACACCAGTCCCACTCCCCAACACTGCTAGACTAATAGCACTGGGCTCTTATAGTAGTAGTAGTAGTAGTAGTAGTAGTAGTAGTAAAACAACAAAAAAATAAATAAAAGCAGTCCTTACAAGGACTACTGTTATTGCAGCAGTCAGCAGATGAGATCAGAAGCAGGACAGCTGCCCACTGCAGCTACATACAGAGCACTGCAGTAGAAGGTAGATTACTAGCCAGCAAAGCTACCTAAGCTTAAATGTCCCTCAAACCCCTGCAGACTTCTGTCCCTCCAATAACAGAGCAGTATCAAAACGATTACTAGCCAGCAAACTTTCAACTGTCCCTGAAATCACTAACAGGCAGCAGCTCTCTCCCTACACTATCTCTTCAGCACACACAGGCAGAGTGAAAAAAACGCTGCAGGGCTTCGGTTTTTATAGGGAAGGGGAGTGGTCCAGGGGAGAGCTTCCTGATTGGCTGCCATGTACCTGCTGGTCTGGGGTGAGAGGGCAAAAAAAAGCGCCAACAATGGCGAACCCAAAATGGCGAACGTCGCGCGACGTTCGCGAACTTCCGGCGAGCGCGAACACCCGATGTTCGCGCGAACAAGTTCGCCGGCGAACAGTTCGCGCCATCTCTAAGTATGACCCTCTGACCCTATTTTTACCCTGTAACCCGTGTTTGTCAAATTATTGCAAGACCCCTTTTCATCATATATTAACATAAACCTGCTGGTGCTATATAAATAAATGATGATGATGAGCGACCACATATATTTGTAGTACTAGGCTAATAGACAAATCTAATGGCCTAGTCGAATATGTTTGTAGTTAAGTAGTTCCTTTTCTAGTGGAGTAGTATTTCTGCTAAAAAAAACAATATCATACATATACAGTTGTTATTACTAACCAAAAGCCACTCTGTTGGATCCACTAATAAATCAGTTTTTATTGCTCTAGCCTGTGATGTATTACACAGTATATGCCCCCTTATTAAAATATTGCTTAGGAAATATAGCATTGAAGAAAGTTACATTAAAGATTATTAATTTAGCAGTAATAGTCTGCATAGCAGTGTAATCTTTTTGTGACTTAAGTGATGTCATATGATATAAATCTTTTAGTAATCTAATAGCATTAAAAAGGATGTAAAGGAAATGTAAACACTGTTTCTTTACCACTGACTTCCTATATGTTGGGTGTTGTTCAAAACTACATATATCTTATACCTGCTATTGTTATTACTATGGTAAATATGCATTGTGAGACTTGGTTTTAGGGGTGCACATAAGGAGATCCACAGCAATCTACAGGGGGTTACAAATTAGTATTTTTCATGAGCAATTATTTGCTTTCAAATTAGTCAGTCAGTAGGCCAATAGAGTTAAGATCTAAATCAACTTGAAACTGATAAAGCAATGTTTTTAAATATATATAACCAAGTTATGAGGTATGAGAAGACATTTAAAAAGGTATGTACTCTATTGTGCATATGGGTTTCATCTTACTTTTTAAAACTTTCAGACCATTTAATGGGTCCTAATCATATTGTATGTGACTATATAGTGCATGGACTGATGTTCATAATGAAAACATTCATGGGCTCATCACTACAAATGTAGTGCAATGTGAAACTGCAAATAAAAAATGTTTTGTATCTTAAATGCAGTATTGTTTTTAACAGAATCTTAGCATTATGGCAGGGCTAACTGCAACTACGACTTGCTGAATATCGATGCAAATTATCAATCATTTTTGCAAATGTCATGTTTCTTCTAGTGTAGATGTCATCTCTTGCAGTGTGCTAATACACAAGGCATCAACAATAGCATTAGGAGCTGATTTGCTTGGTGCAAGTCAGTTGCATTTATGGACACAAGCAATAAAAGAACCCTGGACTCACCAGCAGTTTCCTAAGGTGTCCTTATGTCCATGCACCCTATTGTGTTGGTTTGTGTTGGTTAAATACCTCTTCCATGTGCTACACTATAAAAAAGGATGCATAGTCAAAGTTATTTATAAAAAAGAGATTCCAGTCATTAATAAGAAGTATATTAATTTGCTTTTCACATTTGGTTTGCTAAATAGAGCTAAAGAGCCTTTGCAAAAAAATACATTAAAAGTGTTTTAGTTCATTCATACTGTACTTGTAATTGCAGCACTGTTTAGATTAAGTTAATTTAAATGATAAACGAGGTGAAATGTTGCTACAGCTCAGAATAACAGAAACATTTGTAATGCAATTGTTAGAAATATTTAAGAAGTACAAAATCCAAAAGGTTTAAATATAGAAAGAGACTGGATAGCCTTTATATAAATATAGACACAGACACTTTTACCTTTACATGAATATTTTAAAGAATATTGTTTTGAACCTTTTCACAAAGCCAAAAATAAGCATGAAATGAAACAAAGGATATTTTTTTTAAAATGTATTTCCCTATAAGTAAGATTTAAGAATACTTTTATTGATATTTTATGTTATACTGTGATTGCAATCCTATCCCAGCCTACACATTAAAGTCAAATGTGTCAAATTCTTATATTGGTTCATATGACATATTTTCCAATCTGTGGTGTAACAAAAATGTGATCTTTGGATGCCCTTGTGAGCTGGTGAATACAATTTGTATGTGAGTAGATGATCTAACTAAAGTCACATAGAAATCCAAGGTCTTTATAAGGCCTTCTATGTAATATAAAAATGAATGTATTGCAAGATAAAGCAAAGCATCAATAAAAACATTATCCAGTAACAATGTGGAAAGTTCCAACTGAATAATGCAAAGGAATGGACAGGCTAATCCTTAAAGTCTAAAAGGTCAGTTTCACAGTCACAAGTGTAGTCACACTAAAATAGATGCAAATGTTGTGCTTATTGATGACATTCAAACATACTCATTCTTATTATGTGTAGCTGCTCTAAGCATCATTGTGTCTGTCCTGCATCTTCTATTAAATTGTGTGCAAAAACTTCTGTCGTGCTGTAGAACCCTGGAGCTACCATGAAAGTAAAGATGTTGTTTGCAAAAATTATGCAATTCTCACTCTAAAGATGTTAGCCACAGCTGTTTAACTGCTACCAGATATGCATAAAATGTTATTCATTTTGATATCAGATGCAATTGTGGTATGCACAACTCCCCGTGTGAGCAAAATTGTACTGGAATTGTGGGGAAAAATTCCAGCATTGTGAGTAAACAAACATAATGATTTGCATATGTATACTCAATGCAATATGTTTGTAAACAAGCCTTTAAATGTTTCCTTAAGTCAAGATAGTATAGAAAATTCTCTATTCAAGACCTGCTTCACTACAATTTTTTAGTAAAATATAATGAGCAATATTTGTTTCAAACACCCCACACACACACACACATACACACGCACAAAACAAAACTAGAACACCAGTCATTGCACATTTTCCCAAAGTCTCCAAAGAAGATATACTAATAATTGGGCATGCAACAAGCAGAAATAAATATATAGCATGACAAAATCACACCACAAAAGAATGTTAAAGAGACTGCTTCAGAAACTACTCCATATATGAACTCATTTCACTTCTTACTTAATGATTACCTACATTTGTTTTCATTGATCTTGTTTCCATAGTAAACCTTTTAATACCATTTTGTGTGTCATTTAGTTGCACCTTCCTATAAATCCAGGTGTAGCCAGGGCAAAGGTCATTCACTCAAACATAGCTACTGAACTCCTTATTCCCACTTTTACTACTGCTTCTGATCCAGGGAGTCCACTCCATTGTTTAGAAACATATTTTATTGTGTGTAATACAATAATGTAATATTTAAATACTTTAGGCAATGTTAAGTTCAGTTCGGCAAGCAGGTGGCACCAACCCTTAAGGTTGGCCTGTAGGGTAATTCCCATAATAAGGAAGTGAAGGAGCCAGGGACTTCCTCTATGGCCTAAAAAACATCAAGCAGGTAGAACTGAAGACATCAAAACCAGATGAGGCTAAATGATGAGATAGGAGATAAGTATCAGCTCAATTTATGAATGAAAGATAGCCTGGTTAGCCAGCAAGGACAGTCTGTTGTCCTGACAAGGAGTGAGTGTTTTGGGGTAGAACCCTGTTAAAACAATTATATGCCAGTTGGGGAACGGGAGCAATCAGGAGTAGGTTAGTGAGGGTAAAAGTCTGGTCTGAAGGTTTTGAAGGGCTGATAATTTTTAAAGGTGATAAACATGTAATAACTTTATTGTTACATATCAGTAAATATCACACCATGCATCCTTTTTTTCATTTAATTTTAGAGAAGAAAATCTGGTGTGGGCTTTATGGTTCAAGAATACCAAGTATCTGGATGAAGACTATTGATGCAATATGATTGATTATCCTAATGCGATTTTGTGAGGCTAGTGTAACTGATCATAACAAAAAGTACAAAACAGGGCACAAGTGGTTCTTTCCACCCAAAACACTTGTAATGAGAAAAACTTAGTTCCACTTGCATTGAAAAAAGTGATACACTTAACACATATACATGTAAATTGTTAAAAATAGAGTGATATTGGATGATGGAATTTAATACTGTAGATAAGGGGATGAAAACATTAGACACTTTTTATAGAATTGTGTATGTTGTCACTAATTTGATATTTTCTCTTTGCAAATAATAAATGATAGACAGAATGCATAGTCTAGAGTGTTAGAAAATAATGAAAGGAAAGAAGAGGGTTACACACCTCAAGTGGAACTACGTTTTTCTCATTGCTAGTGTAACTGTTTAAGCATAATGGATTTTGTGAGTAGCCACTCACTGTATATCACTATATAATACACAAAAGCCATGAATATCCTGTAAATTATATCCTTATAAAGGTGAGTTCTGATGTCATCAGTTATAAACGGTGAGTTCTGATGTCATTTCAGTCACATGACTCACTGAAACTTGTGTATTATAATAAATAAAGTACCCCCAGTTGTAAAATATGAGGATATTAGAAGTAACCTCGGAGTTCCATGACCTGTATAAAAACACTCGGCCTTTGGCCTCGTGTTATTATATGGTCATGAAACTCCTCGGTAACTTATAATATCCTTATATTTTACAAGAGTGGGTACTTTATTCACTATCTCTACCACATTCAGTTCTATAAACTATGATTGAAGAATATATTCTCAATCCTGTTTCCTCATGGTTACACGGTAATATTTATATATGGTGACAGTGCTGGGCACAGAAGATGTTTTTCTTCAAATACCTTTAAAGCAAAAATGACCACATTTGGATATGTCTAGTGGAACATTGTAATCTTGGTGTTACGGAGCACTGGAAGTATTGTATCACCAAAAGTATTAGTATAATTACTTCCTTTTAGTCTATCCTCTAAGGAAAGCCATTGTGTTAACATTTAGGGGCAGATTTACATAGGGTCGAATATTGGACTGCCGAAGTTAAATCCTTTGACTTCGAATATTGAAAAATCTTTCGATTGAACGATTAAATCCTTCGAATCATCGAACAATTTTTCTTCAACCAAAAAAAGCTTACAAAACCTAAGGGGACCTTCCCCATAGGCTAACATTGGCTAACATTGAGGTTTCGATAGGTTTAAGATGGCGAAATAGGGGGTCGAAGTTTTTTTTTAAAGAGACAGTACTTCGACTGTCGAATGGTCGAATAGTCGAATGATTTTTAGTTCGAATCGTTCAATTCAAAGTCAAAGTCGTAGTCGAAGGTCAAAGTAGCCAAAAAAAAACATTCGAAAATTCAACGTTTTTTTTTAGAACAAAGTAAATTGCCCCTTACTGTTTACAGAATCTTCTCCAAATGTAACTGTTTGCCCTAAGAATATTGGATTTAAGACTTCTTCAGACATTCTTCAAGCTTAATGAGGAAAATGTAAAAGTTTATCCACTTAAGCTGCACATGTACAGATCTAAATGGAACATTCAAAAATTTTACCTGGGTACAAGCATCTAGTGTGTCAAAATGAGGCCCAATGTTGCACAAAAAATAAATTGGTAGTGTCGTAACAAAATCAGTCCTAAAAAATTTTAAATATTTAAAATGTCAAGCAGTTGTATATAGTTATTGAATAAGATTTATAACCCCAACAAATAAGAAGCCATTGCATTAACATAAGATGTAGAAGCTCTGCAACTGGAATAAATATGGAATACAATCGAGTAGACTTGAAGGCCACAAAACTGTAATTACTATACTAAACTAAATCTACCGAGTCAGGGTGACAGACTCAATGTTTCACTGGCAGAAAGTTTGACTCTTTGTCTAAAGATTTGCCATTTCAAATGTTTGATGTATAACTCTTTCTTTTAAGTATTAAGTGCAGCAATAATATGAGATTCATTATACAATTATGGTTCAGAATAACTGCAAAAACATTGTTTCAAACTGTTTTCACTTCCAGCACTTATAAAATGCTTCGATACACAGTTGATGTATTAAACTGTAAGCATTTTATATTAATAGATGCGTAAATATTAGACAAGAGGAGTTAACTAGAAATGTAAAAATAAAGTGCAGTCACATAAAATTGTATGAGAAATAGCTGTAACAATAGTAAAATTATGCTTTATGTGTACATACTGTGTTAATACTTTGCTATAATGAAAAATCTCATTTACACAGGTAGACACTGTATAGATTAATGCATCTCAATGCTTGAATAAAACATTCTTCCCTCCATAATATTCTTTCCATACCAAATATTAAGACTCAAACCCCCATATGTAATAAAATGCACTTAGTTTGCTCAGGAGCAGTAACTTATAGCAATAAGATGTTTGCTTTTAAACAGGTTACTGGTAAATTCTACCTGCTGACATTTCTAACCAGTTAATATTACATAATATTAAATTGCTTATTGGCAAATTTTGGGTTGAATTGAATGGGTATATAGAGAATTTCTTTGCAATGGTGATGTTATTAATGTATCTACATATACTTCCAAACCCAGGCAGTAAGCAAAGAGCACAATCAGCCATGGTTTGCACTTTATACTGCAAGTAGAAGTGTTTTTCTGCAGGTCTCTGTGCTCCATTTCCACTTTATTTGTGCTCCATACAAACCTGTGTGTATCCCATGTATACTAAGATTTTGTGCAACTTTGTGCTCTTGCAAATCTGTCCAGGGTCTAAATACAAACCTAGTATCTTGGTATAATTAATTTTAAGGGCAGCCCTATTTCTTGGGTAGCCAGTCTGGAAGAGAAATCCCACCTTTTGAAGATAATGTTTTCCCAGGACTTAAACCAATAAGCACAGGTATTTTTTTTTATTTTTCCTGTAATATGCTGCTCTTTCCTTGATATTGATGGGCAGCTTGATGTATTTTTTTCAAATGCCTATTCATATAGATGTATGCCTGCATTAGTCTATAGTGTAGTTTCAGTAAAAACTCAAATTTTTTAGGTTAAAAAAAAAACTAAAAATTACAACTTTTTCAAGATTCATTATGCCCTGAATCTGCAAAAAGCTCAAATCCAAAATACTTCAGCTAAAACCTGTCACGGTCATGTAGAAGTCAATGGCAGAGGTTCCTTGAACCATTTGAAGATGTGTTTAGCCTTCATGTTTGTTGGGATTTTTATCGGTGGTTTGTACTCAAAAACGCGATCAATTCGAACTATTTACGTTTTTTCCTCAAATTCAAGTATTTGAGTAGTTGAGTACATTTGATAAATAACCCCCTTTAATAACACTATCCTGATTATGAAAGGAAAATTTGTGGCTCTGTTGAAAATCGACTCCAAGTACTATGCTATTTACTGTACATAAATTCTTACATACACATACTGTATGCAGGCGTGTGATACCAACTAGTGAGAAGCTTGAAGTTTAGCTCTTGCATTCTGTAGCACCATGAGCAAAAGAGCAAGTTACATATCCCTTTGCTATGTGTCGCAACACATAATCATACAAAAGGCAGACAAAAGTTGGTAGATTGTGGTAATATTATATGCATGAAATATGAAAGCAACTCACTAATACTCAGCATACTGAGTCTTTGCCTAATAATCTCATCTTTGATTATAAAAATACTATATATGCATACCTAGGTGAAACTTTAATTGAAGGGATCATCACACATGATATTTATGAATTGTATCAAAACCAATACTTTACTACCGACTACCCAAAATGCATTGTTTACAAATCCAGCATGGATGCAAGCCTCACTAATATTTTTATGAATAACGTTGAAAATAAGTTAATGCACTCAAAAATTATTTTTTTTTTAGAGGTATGTGGATGTTTTTTCTGGACTACTTGATTAGGGTACATCCCCCAATTAAATTCACACTGGAGAGAAACTACCAAAAATGTATTTCCCAGATGTGTGCATACAGAAACACATCCAAATGCAAAAGCTACTACTTTGTATACTTAACCAACTGCTTCTTAGATTGTATCTTCTCGGCAGAGAAAAAGTTAAAGAATGCTGATCAAATGATTTAGAATTCTTGCAAAAGGGATACTGCATACACAATTGGAGAAGAAGGTGGAAAAAATTACTGCAAAGAGACATTGCAACCCAGACCCAAAAGACTGCATAATAACTGTCAAATATAATTTGTGTTAACTTATGATATAAAATGAAACAAAGCTAAAGAAATGATTTAAAACACTTGGGTATAATATAGTAAGATTCCCTATATGTAAATCTCTTGATCCCCTCCCCTATTCTACTACCATAAATGTAAAGCCATTGGCAATGCAGTAGTTAACTTTCACATACAGGTTGTAACAAATGTAATGTAACATTTCCTTGCTTAAAATGTCCATTTAAAATGATACACAATTCAGTTAGGCCATTTTTTTGGAAAGGAGATACTATAATGTGGCATAGTTCAGGGAGGGAAAGAAGACCTAACCAAAAATGTATTTAGAAGGGAAAGTTATTGGATATGGAGGTTGAGGGCATTAAAACCTAAATGTATAATGATGAGTACAACCTAGCTTTCTATGTGATTAATATTCTTTTTTATCTTTCAGGTATAAAAAAGTTTCTGAAGTATGAGAATTTTTCAGCCAACTAGATAGTCTGGAATACTTTGAAAGGGTGGTTGTATAACTCCGCATCTGCTGCTGCAAATTTAATTAATTAATTATTAATTAATAGGATTATGGAAAAAACAATTTTTATGTGTTTCAACTTTTCCACTTGTATGCGTTGGTGGTTAATTGTGCTTTAGGCCCTGCCCCACAGTGATTTATGGGTGGGATTATGAGTATAAATAAGTATGTGGCAGCAGTCACTTGTATCTTTTTTCACAGAGGAAGGGTGCACAGTTTTATTTATAAAATATACTTGGCCCTTGCAACTTTCCCAGCTTGTGTTTCCCCATGTTCCTTTACTCTTGCTGGCCGAAAATGTTGGAAAGTTTGCTGCATTATGGAAAAACAACATGGCAAATTGTGTCCCAATTGTTTTTTGCATACTGAATATTATAATGAATATCATAATATCTCAATATAATATCATAATGAATATTATATTAAGGCTGTACTAAAAATAGCAATAAACAGTTAATAAATATGTACAGTAAAGACATATACAGACAATACACATTTGCAAATATATAGACAAAGAAGAATTCTAAAATGGATACCTAAAACAAAACAAAAAAGTGTGAGATTGTGATCCGGTCATAATAATACCATGAATAAAGAAAGAGGATTTGTATGTTGCAGACAGGTAGTCTTTCAAACTCCCTCCTTTGTTTAGGTATAGTTGTTCCAGTATGATGCAAATGGCTACCTTCCCATCTCATTCAAAACATGTTTATGGATATTGAATGTACTGCTTTCAAGACTTGTCTTATGACCTCCAAGTATGGGAGTTCTTACACAAGAATTATTTTGCTTTTTGTATTTGTTCGTCTGATATCTTGGATCAGTGTTAGTGTTGAGAGAAATTTTCTCACTTAACTTTGACCAAAAGTGTACGAAATGCAGAAATTTTACGGAAACTTGCAAAATGCATTTGACACTATGCGTTTTGTCTTTTTCTAACACCGAATGGATTGGACTTTTGCCACTCCCAAAAACATGAATTCCCCCACAAATTTGTAATATCCCTAATATTCTAATTAATACATTTTTTCATGAGAAAACTTTGTCTTGAAAAGGTAGAATTGTTCTTCCAGACTGGCTACATGAGAAATAGGGTTACCTTTAAAATTGATTATACCAAGATACTAGGTATGTATTTGGACCCTTGACAGAAGGGCAAGAGCACAAAGTGGCAAAGAGTACAGACCTGCGGGAGAACACTTCTTCTTGCAGGATAGATTGCATATTATAACAGATTGTGCTGTCTGTCTACTGCCTGGATTTGGAAGTATATATACATTATTAACAACATTATCATTGCCAAGAAATTCTCTTTATACCCATTAATTTCAACCAAGATTTTCCATTAAGCAATGCCCCATTAAGCAATGTAATGCCTTGTATAGGAAATAGCCAGGGAGGAGTAATTGAGCGCCACATGATGGATAGTTGTCCTGTCGCCTTTTCTGAAGAAGAGCACAAGCGAAGTATCGTTAAATTATTACTTAATAAAGACTTTGCAAATTTAAAGTTAAATGTGTCTGGTGTTTTTTTTTGTTATGTAGAAACATTTTTTTTTACATTTTTTTATGTTACTGGTCCTTTAAGATCCCTGAATTTCAGTGCTGATATCAATATATTGATGCCATTATCCATTATACTCACTGGTAAGTATGATACTGATATGATATGAGCACCTGAAAGGAGAACATGCAGGTATACAGTATTTTTTATTTTCTTGTTAACTAAAATGTCTTGGATAGAAACAGCAAGCAAGAAAGCCTAAGTATAATATCCCAGTTCATTTTAATGATGCATCCAAAGCATTTTGTGAATCACAGAGTTTTCTGCAAGTGATCTGCATAGGTGTTATACTTTTCCCATGATTGGAAACACATTGAGATCCCTGTAGTAATGAGCAATATGGCATAGGAAACAATTAGGGTTTATACAGGTTTTATTCATGGTCAGATAAGGTAATTCTGCATTGAAAGCTAAGTTGATTTAGCCCCCAGAATAGAGGCAAGTGGGTTCAGTAATAATGTTTACAAATCTAGCTAGCAAGTATTTAGCAGGAGTTGAGCTGCCACTAGAAGTGATTACAGGCAAGGTGTAAACTGGCTGTTGCCTTAAACAATCAAACACTTTCAATGTTTAGTCACATAGAAAACAACTAGCTCTGGTATATCTATGACAAAGTATCAAAGTACTGGAGCACTGTAGATACATACACCATGGTCAGAGACAATATTGGGAGGAAAGCCATGCAAATGAAAATCTCCTTGAAAAACATTTTGGCCAGAACAGAAGCAGAAGGCTTTAATTGGAAAAATGGTCTGCTATGACCAGGATAGTGGACATGTCTCAAAATTTAGGTGAATTGACTATAAATACTATGTCAGGCCAGGGTTGTTTAGGTACAGGCAAAAGCTGCAGCAGACCGCAGGACAAGGAGCATAGAGCATAGCATAGACTGTGCAAAATTCTTACAAGGATGACAATTAGGAGGAGGATAAAAAAAAAAACGGTAATAGTGTAAGGATCAGCCCGGGACTCGAACCTTTATCTCCCAGATTCTGGACAGTGTGTGTTCTTTTGAGCCACTGGGGGCTCTTTGAGGCTGATCCTTAGCCTTGTGTGTATTGTGTTTCATGTACCTTTCAGTTTCTAGTGTGTCCCTCCCCATTCTCCACCCACCTCGTTTACCCTCATGTGTTTCCCATTCCCAATTACCGTCCCTTTATTAACCCCGCCCTGAGCTTTGCTCAGGGCTGAGTCATTTATTGTAATTGTATCCTGTATCTTGTTCCTGTGATTCCTTACCTGCGTTCCAAGCTCCTGTATTCCTAGCTCCTGTGTTACTTTGTTCCAGTATTGTTTCCTTATCCTCACCTATCTGGTAAATACCTTATTTGAACTGTTCTGTATCTTTTGCAAACTCCAAGTAAACCTGCTTTATTTCACCATGCCTGCCTCCCCTATCATCTATGGGTACACCCCTGGGCTTCAGCCATATCCTCTCCCCATGGAATGGCTATCCACTATCACAGCGGTTCCACGCTGTAACCCTTACAGAATGACTCAGCCAAACAAGAAGCCCTTGGGAAAGCCCTCCATGCTTTCTTGTCCCGATGTGGAACTACAACTCCCTTGGGGTGGGGAGAATGAGGCTAAAGTCAGCTCCCATTTCTGTGATGATGTCTGGCAGGATTTTCTCTCTGACGATGACTGGGAGGATTCAGTCTTCGATGTGGGCTGGGAGGATTCAGATTCGAGCGAAGATGAACTACAAACTGCTATCTGGCCTGTGTCTGATCGTCCACCTCCAGTTTCTTGGCCTTTGAAATCCCCACCGCTGTCTGCCAGTGCTGGCTTCTCCTCTGCAGTCTGCTCCTGTTCCAGTGCCAGCTATGCCTCTGCAGTCTGCTCCTGTTCCAGGGCCAGCTATGCCTCTGCAGTCTGCTCCTGTTCCAGGGCCAGCTATGCCTCTGCAGTCTGCTCCTGTTCCAGGGCCAGCTATGCCTCTGCAGTCTGCTCCTGTTCCAGGGCCAGCTATGCCTCTGCAGTCTGCTCCTGTTCCAGGGCCAGCTATGCCTCTGCAGTCTGCTCCTGTTCCAGGGCCAGCTATGCCTCTGCAGTCTGCTCCTGTTCCAGGGCCAGCTATGCCTCTGCAGTCTGCTCCTGTTCCAGGGCCAGCTATGCCTCTGCAGTCTGCTCCTGTTCCAGGGCCAGCCATGCCTCTGCAGTCTGCTCCTGTTCCAGCACCAGCCATCCCTCCACAGTCTATTCCTGGGCCCACTACCCCACAGCTGTCTGCTTCAGTTCCCGGTCCTGCTACCCCTCAGCAACAGCTACCTCCAGTGACGGCCCAGCTTCTGCCTTGTCCTGTGCCCCCAGAAGAGGGGCTTCTGCCTTGTCCTGTGCCCCCAGAAGAGGGGCTTCTGCCTTGTCCTGTGCCCCCAGAAGAGGGGCTTCTGCCTTGTCCTGTGCCCCCAGAAGAGGGGCTTCTGCCTTGTTCTGTGCCTCCCAAAATGGGGCTTCTGCCGTGCCTAGTACCCCCAAGAGAGGAGGCTTCGCAGCAGCATTGGCTACCCAAGTGTCCAACTAGACCATCCCGACGACTGGCTCCCAACTGGCTGTCTGCTGTGCCGGCTTCCCAGCCTGTCCTGTCTGCTGTGCCCGCTTCCCAGCCTGTCCTGTCTGCTGTGCCGGCTTCCCAGCCTGTCCTGTCTGCTGCGCCGGCTCCTCGAAAGCTGCCTGTTCCTGTGCCGACTTCTCAGCAGCAGCCTCCAGTGTCGGTTCTCCAGCAGCTGCCTCTTGTTCCAGTGCCGGTCCCCCAGCAGCTGCCTCCTGTTCCAGTGTTGGTCCTCCAGCAGCTGCCTCCTGCTCCAGTGCCGGCTCCCCGAAAGCAGCCTCCTGCTCCAGTGCCGGCTCCCCGAAAGCAGTCTCTTGCTCCAGTGCCGGTCCCCCAGCAGCTGCCTCTTGTTCCAGTGCCGGTCCCCCAGCAGCTGCCTCCTGTGCTGGCTCCCCGAAAGCTGCCTGTTCCCCGAAAGCTGTCTCTGTCAGTTTCCATGTATCCCATTACGTTTTCAGCTCCAGTTCCTACAGTCCAGTCTGCAGCTCATGTGCCAGCGGTCCTGTCTGCAGCTCCTGTGTCTGCAGCTCCTGTGCCAGCGGTCTCGTCTGCAGCTCCTGTGCCAGCGGTCTCGTCTGCAGCTCCTGTGCCAGCGGTCTCGTCTGCAGCTCCTGTGCCAGCGGTCCCGCCTGCAGCTCCTGTGCCAGCGGTCCCACCTGCAGCTCCTGTGCCAGCGGTCCCACCTGCAGCTCCTGTGCCAGCGGTCCCGCCTGCAGCTCCTGTGCCAGTGGTCCCGCCTGCAGCTCCTGTGCCAGTGGTCCCGCCTGCAGCTCCTGTGCCAGTGGTCCCGCCTGCAGCTCCTGTGCCAGTGGTCCCGCCTGCAGCTCCTGTGCCAGTGGTCCCGCCTGCAGCTCCTGTGCCACCTGTAATGGGTGCCTCTGCCGGTCCGCCACCTGTAATGGGTGCCTCTGCCGGTCCGCCACCTGTAATGGGTGCCTCTGCCGGTCCGCCACCTGTAATGGGTGCCTTGGCTGGTTCTTCTGCTATGCAGGCTGACTCTGGCCATCCATCTGATCTCGCTCCTGACCCTGGCGACTCCTCTGATCTGGCTCCTGACCCTGGCGGCTCTCCGGTACCTGAACCTGGTGACTCCTCCGTTTTGGCTTCCGATCCTGGCGGCTCTCCAGCCTTTGACCCTGGCAAAACTTTTGTCCCCATCTCCAGTCATTGGACTAAAAAGGATGGGGGTCTTTCGTTTGGGTCGCCCCTTAAGGATCAGCCCGGGACTCGAACCTTTGTCTCCTAGATTCTGGACAGTGTGTGTTCTTTTGAGCCACTGGGGGCTCTTTGAGGCTGATCCTTAGCCTTGTGTGTTTTGTGTTTCATGTACCTGTCAGTTTCTAGTGTGTTCCTCCCCATTCTCCACCCACCTCGTTTACCCTCATGTGTTTCCCATTCCCAATTACCGTCCCTTTATTAACCCCGCCCTGAGCTTTGCTCAGGGCTGAGTCATTAATTGTATCCTGTATCTTGTTCCTGTGATTCCTTACCTGCGTTCCAAGCTCCTGTATTCCTAGCTCCTGTGTTACTTTGTTCCAGTATTGTTTCCTTATCCTCACCTATCTGGTAAATACCTTATTTGAACTGTTCTGTATCTTTTGCAAACTCCAAGTAAACCTGCTTTATTTCACCATGCCTGCCTCCCCTATCATCTATGGGTACACCCCTGGGCTTCAGCCATATCCTCTCGCCATGGAATGGCTATCCACTATCACAGCGGTTCCACGCTGTAACCCTTACAAATAGGAGCAAAAAATTGTTCAGGTATGTTCAAGTATATTGAGATAAAATTGCTTTTACATCAACATCAGAAGTGTCCAGTTCCATTGAAAGGGGATGAGTAGGATCGATAGGAACTAAAACTGGAGCAGAACAGAAGGCAAGTTTAAGTTTTTCAAAGGCAACTTGGGCTTGCGGTGACAAATAAACATTAAACCCTCTTCTTAGTGAGAGAAGTGATAGGCATGAGAATATGAGAAAAATCTATAATAAATGTTCAGTAAAATTTGGCAAAGGCTAGGAATAAGGCTGGAATAGGAATAGAATGTGTATAGAAAATGGATCCACACACACTGGTTAATGCAGTCGAGGAGTATCCCCTTTTATTCAGCCACCAAACATTCAACATTTCAGGGGGGAAAACCCACCCTTCATCAGGATACCATTATTAGTGCAGTAACCCATTTAAACCCAACTTCCCACACCTTCTTTTCCCATCATGCAACTTTCCACAGTATTTAACCCTTATGTGGAATACAATAAATTTAACCCTTATGTGAAATACAGAGAAACAATCAATTTTGATAAAACAGGTTACAAAATAGTCATCTCAAAGTGTCCAAGTGCAATAATTATTATAAATAAATATTGTATCCAAAAGCTTTTAAAAATTCACATCCATTAACACCATATTGTAAAGTTCCGTGTGTAATACAAATATTATAATACCTTACTGCCCTCTGAATTTTCTAGTTTCCCTTAATATTCTAAGTGATCATTCAGCAGTTCTTATCTGTAAAAAATATTGAGATAATGGATGCAAAATTTCAAAAGCTTTTAGATTGCATGATGGGAAAAGAAGGCATGGTAAGTTGGGTTTAAATGGGTTACTACCCCCCCCCCCCGAAACGTTGAATGTTTGGTGGCTGCATTAACCAGTGTGTGTGTGCGGATCCGTTTTCTATACACATTCGTTGCTAAGGGACCTGGCCGGTCAACGGAAAAAACGCACCACCAGTTGCAGGATTGGTGAACTACAAGTGTGCGGTAGGAGAAATTACATAGGAATAGGTCACTCAAGGGCAGCACAAATCTTAACAGGATCTTTCTTAAAGGCAGAAGAAGAAATAATGAACCCAACCTTTTATAATCTTGGCATAAAGATCATTCTCTCTTGAGCAAAGAAGAACTTGTTTTACGTCCGAGAATGAGCGAATTAAAATATCATCTAAATACATTACTACACAGCAAAATAGAAGATGTTGAAAGATGTGATTAATAAAGTATTGAAAGATAGCTGGAGCATTGCACAAAATGCAAAGGGCAAGACCAGAAATTCAAATTGGTCATCCCAATTATTAAAGTCTTCCACTTGTCTATCTGTTCACCTGTCAGATGTGGATAAGATTGTAAGCACCATGTAGTTCTAATTTGGAAAGGATTCTAACATGATCAATCAAAAAAGCTCAGGTATTAATGGAAAATTATAATGACTTTTAATGGTGATTTTGTCCAATGTCTCCGGCGATACAGTATATGCAATCTCATTTTCAGATTTTTCCTTTGAACAAAAAAGAATGCATCATAGTGCCCTCAACAGGTATCAAGCATATATTATATTTTTCCATAGTACATCCACAGTCCAGTTCAGTTGACCATATTTATGAATACATAGTTACATAGTTAAATTGGGTTGAAAAAAGTCCATCAAGTTCAACCCCTCCAAATGAAAACCCAATATCCACACTCACCCCTCCATATTTTCACATAAATTATATATACCCATACCTATACTAACTATAGAGTTTAGTATCAAAATAGCCTTTGATATTCTGTCTGTCCAAAAAATCATCCAAGCCATTCTTAAAGGCATTAACAGAATCAGCGATCACAACATCACCTGGCAGCGCATTCCACAACCTTGCTGTGCTGACTGTGAAGAACCCCCTACATTGCTTCAAATGGAAGTTCTTTTCTTCTAGTCTGAAAAGTTTCCCTGCTATTTGTCTATAATTTCCTCTAATGTACTTGTAAAGTGTAATCATGTCCCTTCACAAGCACCTTTTTTCCAGAGAAAACAACCCCAACTTTGACAGTCTACCCTCATAATTTAAGTCTTCCATCCCTCTAACCAGTTTAGTTGCACATCTCTGCTCTCTCTCCAGCTCATTTATTTCCCTCTTAAGGACAGGAGTCCAAAAACTGCACTGCATACTCCAGATGAGGCCTTACCAGGGACCTATAAAGAGGCATAATTATGTTTTCATACCTTGAGTTGATGCCCTTTTGTATGCAAGACAGAACTTTATTTGCTTTACTAGCCACATAATGACAGAATGTCAGAATTTGACAACTTGTTATCTACAAAAATCCCTAGATCCTTCTCATTTAAGCAAACTCTCAACACACTGCCATTTAGTGTATAACTTGCATTTATTATATTTTTGCCAAACTGCATAACCTTGCATTTATCAACATTGAACCTCATTTTCCAGTTTGCTGCATCCTGCATGGAACCTATAGTTCTGCACAATTTAGTATCATCTGCAAAAATAGAAACAGTACTTTCTATGCCCTCCTCCAGGTCATTATTAAACACGTTTAAAAGCAAAGGACCTAGTACAGAGCCCTGCGGTACTCCACTAACAACACTGGTCCAATTGAAAATGTTCTATTTACCACCACTCTTTGTAGTCTATCTTTTAGCCAGTTCTCTATCAAAAATACTACAAATACTATGTTCCAGGCCAACATTCCTTAATTTAACCAGTAACCTTTTGTGTGGCACTGTATCAAATGCTTTAGCAACGCCTAAGTAAATCACATCCACTGCCATTCCAGAATCGAGGTCCCTGCTTACCTTCTCATAAAAAGAAATTAAGTTGGTCTGGCAAGATTTATTACGCATAAAACCATGCTGGCACAAACTCATAGTATTATGATTTGCTATAAAGTCCAGTATCTTATCCTTTATTAACCCTTCAAAAAGCTTTCCTACCACTGACGTCAGACTAATTGGCCTATAGTTTTGAGGCTGAGAACGGGATCCTTTTTTGAATAGAGGCAGCATATTAGCAATTTGACAGTCTCTCGGCACTATTCCAGACCTCAATGAATCCTGAAAAATTAAGTAAAGAGGTTTGGCAATCACAGAGCTAAACTCGCTAAGTACACTGGGATGAATACCATCTGGTCCCAGACCTTTATCTATCATAACATGTTCTAGTCTCTTTTGAATTTCCTCATGTGTGAACCATGCATCATTAGTTGTATTACTAGAATTGGGACTATTTAGAAGGAAACCTTCATTAACTGGTTCCTCATTTGTGTAGACAGATGAAAAATATGAATTCAGAATCTGCGCTTATATTTTGTTTTCATCAACTAGCTGACCCCCCTCTGATACTAAAGGTCCCACCCCTTCCTGCTTCATTTTTTTACTATTAACATATTTAAAAAATAATTTTGGATTCTTTTTACTGCTTGCTGCAGTATCCTTTTCCATATCAATTTTATCTTGCCTTATAGCTTCCTTGCATGATTTATTGGCCTCCTTATACTGTAACTTATAAATGATTTGGCTGTCGCATCTAACTTGAAAGCCTTAAAAGCACGTCTTTTCTTACCCACCTCAACACCAATGCTTCTATTGAACCAAAAAGGTTTTGCTTTGCAACGTCGTTCCTTGCTTACAAGGGAAATATACTGACATGCAACATTTTAAAGACTTCCCATTTTTGTTCTGTGTTTAACCCTGTGAAAAGCATTTCCCACTTAATATGTTGCAGAGATGCCCTTATACTGTCGAAGATTGCACGTCGGAAATGTAATGTTTTAGTTACTCCCTTATAGAATTGCTTCTGCAACAAAATCTCAAAGGAGACCATGTTATGATCACTATTCCCTAAATGCTCACCCACACAATTGTTAGAGATGAGTTCAGTATTATTAGTTATAACAAGGTCCAAAAGTGAGTTATTCCTAGTAGGTTCTTGAACGAGCTGGGATAAAAAAGTTGTCATTCAGCATATTTACAAACCTACTAGCTTTTGGCAACCCCATAACCCCAGTCAATGTCTGGATATTTGAAGTCACCCATAGCAACAACTTGACCCAGCTGTGAAGCCGCTTGTATCTGCAAAAGTAGCTGGGCTTCATACTCAACACTTATACGAGGTGGTTTATAGCATACACCAAAGATAATTCTCTTTGTAACCTTTTGCCTAGTCAAAATCTCTACCCAGAGGGATTCTACACCCTCACCAGTGCCAGCTATTGTTATTTCTTTAGTGCATGGCTTTAATTCAGGCTTTACATACAAACACACTCCTCCACCCTTTTTTTATCCCTCTGTCCCTCCTAAAAAGGGTGTAACCATTTAAACTCACAGTCCAGTCACATGTTTTATCCCACCAAGTCTTACTCTCAGTGATACCAATTATATCATAATTTTTAGAGAATGCAATTAATTCTAGGTCTCCCATTCTGCCTGACAAACCCTGTGCATTTGCCAGCATACAGCAGAGGTTACTACTTTTACTTTTGGAATTTGCATTACTTAGTGGAGAATTATATGTTAAGTTAGCATTATTCGGTTTTCCTCCAGGGACCTCCTTAGCTGGTAAACTGTATGCCCCCCTCACTCCTCCCCCATGACCCCTTACTAACCCCACTGCCCTGTGTACCCTAGCTTCCCCATAATTCTTTATCTCACCGCCACCCCCCCTTGCCTAGTTTAAACACCCCTCCAACCTCCTAGCCATTCTTTCCCCTAGCACAGTGGACCCCCTTCCATCAAGGTGCTTAACAATTAAAATGATTCACCCTGTAAATTGAAGCCTATTTGTTGCCACTTTCTGGATTCTGCTGTTTGGTTTTGTTGTTGTTGTTATGACCATACAGTAACAGATCTCTAGTATAAGACAAGGTAGCATAAGTCCCAGTAGAACCCTGGATTTATAACATCTCATGTGCTGGAATTTTAAATCAAGCTTAATTTGAAAGGCATTGACCTTTTGGGATACTATCAATGCATTTACAGGGATAAGATAAACTTGCATGTAATATATTGTTACTTAGTATGAGTTTCTGTTGAAGTTATATAATGATGATTTATTCTGTATCAACCTCCATTTCCAAAAAGACCAAATTTCTTTTATCATGATTAAAAGTTAAATTTAGACCATTAGCAGATTTATTAAGGTTCGAGTTGTGTTTTCCATGATAAACTCTAGTTTTGAGGTTATTTTTGAGCCAAAAATCAATTTTAAGGGTTAAAAAACAAGGTTTTTGTTTTAACTTAACTAACTTTTTTGGGGATTTATTATACCCTGACCCTGGAAATAGGCAAATCTGAAAATACACCATCTAAAACCTGTGAAGGTCATGTGAAGGTCATGCAGAGATCCATTGAACCATTTGAAAATGTTAATAGCGGTTATAATGTTATAATGTTATAATGATGTTTTTTCAGAGGGATTTGGTCAAAACCTCTATCAATTTGAGCAATTCAGGGGGTTTTTTTTGCAGAAAACTCAATCGATTCGAGTTTTTGGGTTGTTAACCCCCAAACTAATTTAAGTTTTTTCTTAAATTAGAAACCATTCAAGTTGTAATTTTATTCAAGGTCTAAATAAAGCTCACATAACTCTAAAATTTGACCGTTGATAAATAACCCCCTAAATTTATTAATTCCTTAATTCCTAGAAAATAAATATAATCAATATACCTGCACAATCTCAAGATGTTAACATGACCAAATATACATTTTTCCTAAATAACTTTTAAATAAAGTATGGCATAGCAGGGAGTACCTTTCATAAATTTGTACAAAAAACCCCTAAAATTTGCAAAGCAATGCAATTTAGTAGCTTAGAAAAGAAAGACATGTTTACCTATTTAGGATTTGTACAAATGTATAGTTTCCACAAATTCCACAATATATGGATTTCTAGTGTACACCCAGGGGCCCATTTACTTTGCTTGAGTGAAGGAATAGAATAAAAAAAACTTTGACTACGATTCGACTTCGAATCGAAAGATTTGAACTAAAAATCGTTCGACTATTCGACCATTCAATAGTCGAAGTACTGTCTCTTTAAAAAAAACTTCGACCCCGTACTTCGCCACCTATAACCTACCTAGGTGCTATGTTAGCCTATGGGGAAGGTCCCCATCGGTTTTCTAACCATTTTTTGGTCGAAGAAAAATCGTTCGATCGATGGATTAAAATCCTTCGAATCGAACGAAGGATTTAATCGTTTGATGAAAAGATTTTTCATTCGATCAAACTGTTTGCGGTAAATCCTTCGACTTCGATATTCAAAGTCGAAGGATTTACATTCGGCAGTCAAATATCGAGGGTTAATTAACCCATTCTTTTCAAAATAATTTTTACTTGCTGTTTTCACAGAGTTAACAGCATAATTATTTAGAAACAAGTTTGTCTCTCCATTATAAGACTGCAGATCAAAATACAAACAGTAAGGCTTTGCAAGAATGCCATTGTTCTTTAATTTTTCCTTTGTTGCCTCCACTTATGTTTCCAGAGATCTTGTTGCTTTGAAGGATCCATATGCTTCAGAACACACAGATGGAAACTTGTATTATATCCCTCAATGAGGGATTTCACTGTATATTGACTTTTTTTCTTATTTGGCAAAGTCTGGGGTTTGGTTTATCAGGACTTTAGTGTATATTTTGTCTCTTTTGTTTGTTTTGTTTCTTGTTTCTCTGTGAATTACCACAGACTGTTACAGTTATCACTTAGTAGTATGAGATATGTTCAAAAGACTCATAAAGAGGATAATTCATAACTCAGCTGGACTGATAGAATTTGTGAGTTATGTTTCCAAAATGAACTCTGCAGAGGGATAAATATGATCTGTTGCTCTGCTAAAGGCTTTAAAGAAGGTTATATATGGTGACGTCTATATTAATGCAATGTATTACAGCTATAGCTTATGTTCATAAAAAAATGTATAGTATCTCCATACACAGCACTAAAATTGCATATTTGTGAGGTGGTCTGGTGGCTTTCTGGGGCTGGAGGGAATGCCCGCGGCACTCCTGGCAGTGACGACTGCAGTCCTGATTCTCTCCTCTCAATGGCGCATCACATTTTCTGCGAAAAAGTTTGAATATTTAAAGGGACCTGTTGATTCAATCAAAACTGTATGTAACATTTGTCTGATATATTCAGTCACACCGAAGGCTACAGTCAATGTGTTTTCTTACTGTGTATTCAAACTATATTAATCACATTTATTGATCGGGGAGCAGGATTGATTGTTAAAATTTGATAGAACACATTGTGGTTGTATTTTTTGTAATGATGTGATGATCTGATTATCATGGTAATATGTACTTTAAAAAGTACAACTGATCACTACTGATCACCAAGAGGTATTCCATAATGATCAATATTATGTAGGGGTTGAATACTCTTAACACGTCAAAAAATCATTGGGACTTCTCCCATTGAGTTATATGCAACCTTGACAGGTCTAAGATGGCGGATTTTCAGATTCGGACTTTCTATCCTCTGGGTTTAATAATAAAAAATATATATATATATATATATATATATACACACATTCCAAGGCCACTGCACACGCTTGCCAACAAGTTATATACCCTGGTACTCCCAAAATTTCAAATATATAGGTAAGTAGATGCCGGTGCACACAGGGAATTTATTCAAATCAATAATCCTTTATTGTATCGACGTTTCGGTCGGGACCTTTCTTGAGAAACGTCGATACAATAAAGGATTATTGATTTGAAAAAATTCCCTGTGTGCACCGGCATCTACTTACCTATATATATATATATATATATATATATATATATATATATATATATATATATATATATATATATATATATATATATATATATATATATATATATATATAAAGAAAATGGGACTTCACCACCAATTATATAGTCCACCAATGTTTTAATATAGCAAATCACAACTTAACTCTATAAATAAAATTAAAGGGCAATATTTATTTACCACCATGCCATATGTCAATTAAAAACATTTAAAACAAGCAGCACTGCATTGGAAATGAGGGATCCCTCTCTATTAGGTATATGCTCATTCATCGATTCAAATGAATCGCACATGATGCATGCAATGATGTAATACAAAATGATGGAAAAATGAGGAGACTTAAAATAAATGCCACATAAAAGCCATTGCAGTTGGCCTTGTTTATACGCAGTCAATAAATGAGCATGCATGTGAAAAGCGAAAAAATCCAGATATTGAGGAGGGCACTGATCCAATTGGCACGGGATTAGGGGGATTATCCAGAGTGGTAGTGCTTGCAAGTGAAGCCACTAATCCATAGTAGGGGGATACTGTCTCCCATGAGGGTTGGGCAGGTCAGCCCTTATTGTAGTTGCCAGGTCGGTATGACAAAGCCACTACAATTAGGGCTCAACCCTCATGGGAGACAATATCCCCCTACTATGGTTTAATGGCTTCACTTGCAAGCACTACCACTCCGGATAATCTCCCTAATCCCATGAGAAAGGCTGAGGAGTCAGCCGAAACATCAGTCTGTTCTAAGTTTATTTTTAAGACCTGTGAAGTGCTGATCTTCTTTGCAAGTATATATATATTTGACTTGTTATATACCATATAACAAGTCAAATCCCGGGTGCTCCTCATTGTTGTGAATAATAGAAAGTAACATACATAGTAACATGGTAAGTAAGGTTGAAAAAAGACACATGTCCATCGAGTTCAACCTTTTTTTTTTATATTAACTACCTATCTGCCAGTTGATCCAGAGGAAGGCAAAAAAAAAAACCCATCTGAAGCCTCTCCAATTTGCCTTAGAGGGGGAAAAATTCCTTCCTGACTCCAAAATGGCAATCGGACTAGTCCCTGGATCAACTTGGACTATGAGCTATTTCCCATAACCCTGTATTCCCTTACTTGCTAAAAAGCCATCCAACCCCTTCTTAAAGCTATCTAATGTATCAGCCTGTACAACTGATTCAGGGAGAGAATTCCACATCTTCACAGCTCTCACTGTAAAAAAACCCTTCCGAATATTTAGGCGGAACCTCTTTTCTTCTAATCGGAATGGGTGACCTTGTGTCAGCTGGAAAGACCTACTGGTAAATAAAGCATTAGAGAGATTATTATATGATCCCCTTATATATTTATACATAGTCATCATATCACCCCTTAAGCGCCTCTTCTCCAGCGTGAACATCCCCAATTTGGCCAGTCTTTCCTCATAGCTAAGATTTTCAATACCTTTTACCAGCTTAGTTGCCCTTCTCTGTACCCTCTCTAATACAATAATGTCCTGTTTGAGTGATGGAGACCAAAACTGTACGGCATATTCTAGATGGGGCTTTACAAGTGCTCTATACAGTGGAAGAATGACCCCCTCCTCCCTTGACTCTATGCCCCTTTTAATACAGCTCAAGACCTTATTTGCCCTTGATGCTGCTGACTGGCATTGCTTGCTACAGCCAAGTTTATCATCTACAAGGACTCCAAGGTCCTTTTCCATAATGGATTTGCCTAGTGCAGTCCCATTAAGGGTATAAGTGGCTTGGATATTTTTACATCCCAGGTGCAGGACTTTACATTTATCAACATTGAATCTCATTTGCCACTTAGCTGCCCAGATTGCCAGTTTGTCAAGATCATGTTGCAAGGATGCCACATCCTGGATGGAATTAATTGGGCTGGATAATTTTGTGTCATCTGCAACTGATACATTACTTACAACACCCTCCCCTAAGTCATTAATGAACAAGTTAAATAAAAGTGGACCCAATACTGAGCCCTGGTGGACCCCACTAAGAACCTTACTCCAAGTAGAGAATGTCCCATTAACAACTACCCTCTGTACCCGATCCTGTAGCCAGTTTCCTATCCATGTGCAAACGACTTCATTAAGCCCAACAGACCTTAGTTTAGAAAGCAGTCGTTTGTGGGGTACAGTATCAAACGCTTTGGCGAAATCCAAATAGATCACATCTACTGCCCCCCCACTATCCAGAATCTTACTTACCACATCATAAAATGCAATCAAATTCGTCTGACATGACCTATCCTTCATAAAGCCATGCTGATTGTTGCTCATAATGCCATTCATTAGGACAAAATTTTGAATGTGATCCCTTAACAAGCCTTCAAATAATTTGCCCACCACAGATGTCAAGCTTACTGGCCTATAATTGCCAGGCTGAGATCGTAATCCCTTTTTAAATATTGGATAGGGATGCACCGAATCCACTTTTTTGGATTCTGCCGAACCCCCGAATCCTTCGTGAAAGATTCGGCCGAATACCGAACCGAATCCGAACCCTAATTTGCATATGCAAATTAGGGGTGGGAAGGGGAAATCAATGACAAAAAGTCATGCAATTTCCCTCCCGCCCCTAATTTGCATATGCAAATTAGGATTCGGATTCGGTTCGGCTGGGCAGAAGGATTCGGCCGAATCCGAATCCTGCTGAAAAAGGCCGAATCCTGGCCGAATCCCGAACCGAATCCTGGATTCGGTGCATCCCTAATTTATTTATTGGAATAACATCAGCTTTTCTCCAATCCATAGGCACCATACCAGATGACAGTGAATCTGAGAAAATCAGAAATAAGGGCTGGTCTAAAACTGAACTAAGCTCTCTTAGAACCCGGGGGTGTATGCCATCAGGCCCTGGAGCCTTGTTTACATTAATTTGTATTAAAGCTTTTTGAATCATATCCTGAGTCAGCCACTGACTAGATTGAGCTGAACCATTCATGCAGTTATTAAGTGAGCCTGTGAACCCAGACTCCTCTATTGTATACACTGAGGAAAAGAACTGATTTAACACATTTGCCTTATCTGTATCTGTTACAACCATACTGGTACCATTATTTAATGGAGCAACACTCTCAACCTGCATCTTTTTACTATTAATATATTTAAAAAACTTTTTAGGGTTAGTTTTCACCTCCACCGCAATTAACTCTTCATTTCTTTTCTTAGCCTTCCAGATTGCTGATTTACAACATTTATTACAGTGTTTATATTCATTAAATGCAGCTTCTGTCCCTACAGATTTGTAGTTTTTAAATGCCTTTCTCTTCTTTCCCATTAACTTCTTTACTTCTGTATTAAGCCACAAAGGATGATTCTTAGAGCTTCTACGTTTAGTCCTTAAGGGAATAAATTGAGAACAGTAATGATTTAATATCATTTTAAAGGACAACCATTTCTGTTCTGTGTTTTTAGCTGAAAACCTAATGCCCCAATCAATGCTCTGTAGGGCAGCCCTCCAGGCACTAAAATTAGCTTTTGCAAAATTCATGGTTTTTGTTGCCCCAGTATATTTTTGTTTTTTGCACCAGACATTAAAAGATATACCTTATGGTCACTATTATCCAGGGGTTCAATGACTTACACATTTGCTATAAGTTCTGGGTCATTTGAGATCACTAAATCAAGAATAGCATTTTTTCTGGTAGGCTCCTCAACAACCTGTGCTAAAAAATTGTCGTGCAATAAGTTTATAAACTTGTTCCCATTAACTGATCTAGCAGTACCATTGCTCCAGTCAATATCTGGGTAATTAAAATCCCCCATTATCATTACTTTACCTAAATTAGTAGCCTTTTCTATTCGCATTAGGAGCTTTGTCTCTTCCTCCTCACTTACATTAGGGGGTCTATAGCATATGCCTACAATTAATTTGCTGGATTCTTTACAATTGGTGAAGAACTCCACCCATACGACTTCTGCCCCCTCATTTTCTAACATAACCTCCTCCTTTATATGAGCTTTTAAATCCTGCCTAACATACAGACATACCCCTCCTCCTTTTCTATTGCCTCTGTCCCTCCGAAACAAAGTATAGCCAGTGATATTTACTGCCCAGTCATGCGACTCATTCAGCCATGTTTCGGCCACACCAATCACATCATATTTTCCTTCCATCACCAGCAGCTCCAGCTCTCCCATTTTACCAGCCAGACTTCTTGCATTTGTAAACATACATTTAATACTGGCACCATATTGAACATTTGACATGTGGTCCTCCCTCTCCTTAACAGTATCCCCAGCCAAATCTCCTCCCCCATTTTCCCTTTCTTTGCCCACTATCTCATCTAACCTGTCTACCACAGAATCTATTACTGAACCCTCCCCCCCACACCTAGTTTAAAATCTCCTCCAACCCTCTAGCCATCTTCTCTCCCAAAACAGCTGCCCCATCATCATTGAGGTGCAGCCCATCCCTAGCAAAGAGCCTGTAGCCGACTGAAAAATCAGCCCAGTTCTCCAAAAACCCAAAACCCTCCTCCCTACACCAATCTTTCAGCCACGCATTAATCTCCCTACGCTCCCGCTGTCTCCTTAGCGTTGCTCGTGGCTCAGGTAATATCTCTGAGAAAATTACCTTGGAAAGTATTTAGGAGCATTCTTTGAGAAAATTTCTTGAGACTATTTTTTAAATGTTATAGTCTATACAGTTTGTGATATATTTGCACATGTTATATCTACACAGGCTTCACACAAGTTGCGCTAATGCACAGTTGAACTACCTATTATAATAAGGTAGTTTATCATAGATACTGGTCTTTTTTATGAATAATGGCAGTGCTCTCCTGACGAGTATCCTAAACATTTATATGGCAAGTTTTGACTAGGCATCATATGGCAGTATCCTAAGAGATGGTGATATTATGGACCATTTAAAAATAACTGGATTTTGCACCTGAATTGCACTGGTGCTAAAGAGATAGTGGTTTGTTGCAATAATAACCTATGTGATGAAATAGTCTTTGGTCTATAAGCCCTCAAATATACTGCTATTGAAAGGTAATCATATATCTCTAAAATCACAATGCTATTTTTTATGTGTGTGAAAGGATTCTCAGTGAGTAGGGATGTAGCGAACGTCGGAAAAAAAATTCGCGAACTTGCGCAAAAATGCAAGCGGTTCGCGAACGGTTCGCGAACCCCATAGACTTCAATGGGAAGGCGAACTTTAACATCTAAAAAAGACATTTCTGGCCAGAAAAATGATTTTAAAGTTGTTTAAAGGGTGCAACGACCTGGACAGTGGCATGCCAGAGGGGGATCAAGGGCAAAAATGTATCTGAAAAATCTGCCTGTGTGTGCTTGGAAGAGATAGTGTAGGGGGAGAGCTGTTCGTGATTTCAGGGACAGATGATAGTAAGTTTGCTGGCTAGTAATCTGCTTGATACTGCTCTGTATTGGAACAAAAAAATAAATAAAAGCAGTCCTTACAAGGACTACTGTTATTGCAGCAGTCAGCAGATGAGATCAGAAGCAGGACAGCTGCCCACTGCAGCTACATACAGAGCACTGCAGTAGAAGGTAGATTACTAGCCAGCAAAGCTACCTAAGCTTAAATGTCCCTCAAACCCCTGCAGACTTCTGTCCCTCCAATAACAGAGCAGTATCAAAACGATTACTAGCCAGCAAACTTTCAACTGTCCCTGAAATCACTAACAGGCAGCAGCTCTCTCCCTACACTATCTCTTCAGCACACACAGGCAGAGTGAAAAAAACGCTGCAGGGCTTCGGTTTTTATAGGGAAGGGGAGTGGTCCAGGGGAGAGCTTCCTGATTGGCTGCCATGTACCTGCTGGTCTGGGGTGAGAGGGCAAAAAAAAGCGCCAACAATGGCGAACCCAAAATGGCGAACGTCGCGCGACGTTCGCGAACTTCCGGCGAGTGCGAACACCCGATGTTCGCGCGAACAAGTTCGCCGGCGAACAGTTCGCGCCATCTCTATCAGTGAGGCACATGTTGCCAGTTTTGAAAAAATAAGCCGACACAAGCAATGTAGGTGGTTCTTCACAGTGAGGGCAGGGAGGTTGTGGAATCCTCTGACAGATGTTACAGTTACAGAAGCTACAGTTAGAATAAATATTGTATATATAGTTTATATATGGGAGTGTATAGATAGGTCAGAAACTGTGTACAGTATATGTGCACTGGGGTTCATTTGGATGGTTGAACTTGATTGATTTTAGTTAGGATACAAACAGAGGAATGTAATAAAAGTCAGTAACCGAAATCTATTCGCAATGTGAAAAGTTATGCCTTTTTGCAAAAAATTTTGCTTTACGTGAATTTAATAAAGCTTTTGCGAACCAGGAAACTGTTTAGTGACCACTTCCAACAGTGGAAGACCGTTTGTGAATTTTATAGTTTGAGCCAATGCACAGTCAATGTAATAAAACTTCTTACTGAAAAAGTCGTTATGTTTGTTCAAAAAGATTACAACACCTTCAAACACTTATTAAGAGTGTGCAATTAAAATTTGCAATGCACTATTAAAATTCACAATGCAATAACAATTTAGGGAACAATATTGCATTGCGAGATGTGGATTTTTATTCTTATTCTTATATTCTTTGCGACTTTAATTACATTCACCCGAAAGAGTATAACATGATTATATGACTATGTATTTTGTCTGGTGTACTAGTAGGTTTGACGTTAACAATGGCTTGGATAACAAAAATTACACATTACAATTTATCACAGAATCCCAAGCAAAATGATGGACTTGATACAAGTTATCTAAATATCTTTTTAGATATCAATGACCAACAATCTTGGTAAAGCTATGGCCAAAATATATAAAAATTTATTTATTTTAAATTATAATCTGTTAATGAAAGAGTTTACAGCTGTTTTGAATTCTAAATAATAATAATAATTTTACAGTATTTAATACTGTGTGTTATACTCTTGTCTGTTCTCCCCATTCCATTCTCAGAAACCAGATTTTAGAAACAGAGATGCAGACAGAGAATTTCTATTATATTTCAGAAATAAAAATCATCTCTAGGCAAACCTGAACAGATGTAACTGTTCATTTTAAAGTAAACTAGTTAAAATATTTTCTTGAAGAAATAAACACCATCTGTGAGATTTTAGTTTTTACTGAGTTCAAAATTAAATCAGAGCTAAACTTCTGGTTGTAAGAATGCTCAATCCAATTTGCAGAAATATAATAAAATGATGTACCAATTGTATGGCATAGGAAGATCGGAAATAAGAAGATAAAGTGCTTCAGCAGTAAGGGTTCGAAAAGTAAAAGCCCAGACACCCCCTGTCCATAGTTAGTGGTACTATGAGCGACACATCAGATGTTGAAACTGAGAAATTTTATTGTTTTCTGAAAAATATATGCTCATTTTTATTTGGGGAACAATGAGACCAAACTGCTGTAGTTTTGAAAGTGAAATCGAAAGTAAAATGTTGTCCCATTCTTGCCTGATATTGGGTTCCAGCTGCTCAACAGTTCTCCATCTCCTTTGTAATAGCTTTCCTTTCATGATGTGCCAAATGTTTTCAATGGGTGACAGGTCTGAACTGCTGGCAGGCCACACAGTAATAATATGTGCAGAATGTGGGTTGGTTTTGTCTTTCTGTAATAAGCAAGGCCTTACTTGAAAAAGCCATTGTCTGGATAAGAACATATGTTTCTCCAAAGCCTGTATATAACATTAACATTAACAATGATTTTGCAAATGTACAAGCTACCCATGTCATGTGAACTAATGCACCCCATACCATCAGGGATGCTGGTTTTAGAACTGTGTGATATAAGACGCCAGATGGTCCTTTTCCTCTTTAGCTCAGAGGACACTG
This sequence comes from Xenopus petersii, assembly GCA_038501925.1. Classification (NCBI taxonomy): domain Eukaryota; kingdom Metazoa; phylum Chordata; class Amphibia; order Anura; family Pipidae; genus Xenopus; species Xenopus petersii. The sequence continues at coordinate 80,344,244 of CM076682.1, forward strand.
CATCCATTATTTCAAAAAAGAATTTCAAATTTGGACTCATCAGAGCACAGTACAGGTTTCAACTCTGCCTCAGCCCATATTAAATTAGCTTGTATCCAGAAAAAGCTGTGGTGTTAATATATAGTTAGTCTTTGTACGGTAGCCTTTTAACTTGCAGAGATGAATTGTGTTTACAGACAATGTTTTTTTGGAAATAGAGCCCATGCACTGATTTCCACTACAGAATTGTGTCTGTTAATGTAGTGTCACCTGAGTGCCTGATCAAGATCAAGGCCATCCAGTATTGGCTTTCAGCCTTATTCCTTGTGTACAGAGATTTCTCCTCATTCTTTGAATCTGTTAATAATATGATGTACTGTATATATTGAATTGAACATTTCTGAATGTTATTCTTAAATCTTTGCAATATGTGCCCTGCAATATTTTTAACAGAGTGTACCCCTGTCCATCTTTACTTCTGAGAGAACCATCCTCTCTGGACTGCTTGTTTTATATGCAATCATGTTACTGACCTTTTGCCAATTGGTGATATGCTCCACCAGATTCTTTTTTGAAGCATTGCACAACTGTTCCAGTCTTTTGTTACACATAGGATTAAATAATTTGCGGGTCATCCCATTCTCTTCCTCTTGTGCCAACTTAAAACTAGATTTATATGTTTAAACTGGTGTCAAATGGTAGAAACTGCAATACTACGCAACTTTTCAATATACATCAATATAACTGCAATTGTCAACAATATCTGTTAATATACTCTGCCCTGGTAGTTATGACATTTGAAACAATATAGCAACAGCCAGCTGTTTAACAGACAGGTGAAGAAGCATGCATGGCTGTTTTCTGCTACTTTGTTTCAAATTACTAAATTACAAAACTAGCAGTGCAGAAAGGGACATAAAGATGAGCATTTCAATTGCAAATTGATTTATATATAACCTTAAAACCGAAACCAAAATAAAAAAAAAATATTTTTGACTTTTCAATTCCTTCAGTGGTGCATCGCCTGATGACCCGTCCCTGTGCATTGCCAGGTATGGACTGAATACTGTATACATTAAATCATGGTGCAACACTTTGTGCTCCCTTTTTGAAGAAAACATTATGGGTTCAAGGTCTGGATAGCTGATAGCAAGATGTATTGAAAGGCAAAAAATGTTGTATTATCCAAAATGATCTGCATAATTATGCTCTACTTACAATAATTACATACACTTTCCAGGAGAACTTGTGCCTGTTCTGTGATAAGGGGATTCAGTAAACAAGGAACACTAAAAAAACATAGATGTTAAGTATGCTTCATATGTAAACAACAACACATAGGGGCAGATTTACATATGGTCGAATATCGAGGGTTAATCCCACCAAGGCTAATAAAAATGTTTAAAAATGTTTTTGTTTGTGTAAATGTGTTGCAGTCTGTAGAGGAGGCATAAAGAAAATGCAAGCAATGGTGTTCAATTAATGATATGAAGTCTCATACCATCCAAGCAAATTTGCAACTTGCACACAAATTACCAATACAAATTAGCATCTGCTTTAGCTAATTGCACTAGATTGTGGCATGTTTTTCCTGTGTGATGTCACTTGGAAGGGTGGTCAAGCCGAAGCCAAGGGAATCCCAAATGATTGGAGTATCAGGACAATCAATCTCTCCTCTGGTGTTAAGCGTGTAGCTCCTATCTGCATAAGTTTATAGCGAACTGTCGACACGAAAGCTACAGGAGGAGGAGGAAAGTCAGACCTGACGTAGGGCGAAACCAAAGGTTTGCGGGCACGAAACTTCTCTCTCTCATTCAGGAATCAATCTTGACGATGAATACCACATAATCATCCAAAGAAGTTGGTAGATCCAGAGTAACCAGCTCGTCCTTTAGATCCTCATGAAGCCCCCTCCAGAAAGCTGCAATAAGCGCATCATTATTCCAGGATACTTCAGCAGCCAGAATCAGGAAATAGTTGGCATATTCGGAGGTTGTATTGGATCCTTGGTTGATCTTCATGAGCCAATCAGAGGCGTTAAGCTTTCGGCCCAGAGAGATGGGACGTGATGTGCTGCCACGCCTGAGCAAGATGCGCCTGTTGATCCTCCTGGCTGTAAAGATGCTTCATCATAAGGTTGAAAAATCCCTCCATAGTTGAGGAAGCAGCAGCCTGGGAAGGCTCCGTATTGGCCCAAGCTAACTGTAACAACCACGTTATCAGAAACTTTGTTCAGTGATAGTACCTGTGGACGCACAGGACAACCCTGTGGGTTCCGGTGTTAACCGACGTCCTTTAGGGGCCCGGGCTTTCTGCTGAGGAGACCAACCAAGTGTGTAATAAGTCTGTAACAAGGTACCGGCAGGGATATAGAGAAGACGTAGTCAAAGTCAGGCGAAAAGTTCAAGGCAGGCGGCAGAAATCATAGTGAAGGGTCAAAACCAGGAATACAAAGTAACAACAAAATGCTTTGGCAGGAACAGTAAAATTGTAACCAGCTTGGGCATTCTCAAAATGGTGGAGAGAACGTCAAGAGACGCGCCGGAGGTAAGAGACAGGAGAGATCTCCCAGTGCGTCTCACAAAGCCTACCACAATCTCTAATGCAAAGAAGTGGCATAAAGCACTTTTTCCCACGATCCCAAGAGAGAACAGATCAGTAGGGATGTAGCGAACCGCCGACAATGTGTTCGCGAACGCCGTTCGCGAACACCGGCAAAAAATGCGAACAGTTCGCGAACGGTTCGCGAACTTCGAACATCCGAAAATCGTTCGATTCGAACGATCTAAGGATTTTAATCGTTCGATCGAACGATTTTCGTTCGAATCGAACGATCAAAGCCATTGGATCGAATGATTTCATTCAATCCAATGGCTTCGATCGTTCGATTCGAACGAAAATCGTTCGATTTTAGCGATCGAATGGTCGAATGGTCGAACGATTTTGACGCGAACGCCTATTGGCGATACAGAAACACGATCAGGCCATTCTAGATCATGGTTGCCACACAGAGGATCTTGAAAATAGAAGTAGGTGTTGCAATATCCACATCAGAGTGGTCCCCAAAAATGTGCCAAATGAGGAACTCCGAGATTTAGCTACAAAACTATTTCTGGAAGTGTTAAATGACAAAGACCCACCTTACATAGAAATTGAAAGGATACCTAGAGTGGGAGCACAAAGTGACAATATACCCAGAGACATATTGTGCTGTTTGAAATTAAGGAGCATATACTGCAGAAAGCACGCACAATAGAAGCCATCAATTTTGAAGACCAAATTATAAATCTTTATCAAGATCTTTATCAATCGCCACAATAACTCAACGCAGACTTCTTAAACCTTTAACTACTGTCTTGCAGGAACAAAGCATTTCCTACAAGTGGGGATTTCCCTTTGCTTTATTGGCACATAAAGGAGGCAAAACCTATGCAATATGCTATCCATCAGACATTGCCCAATTTTGTCAGCAGTTGGACATTAGGCCACTTGAACTGCAAGAATGGCAGAATTATGTATTGGGTCCCACTGAGGATGAACCCCCGAACTTAAATCATAGAGCACTCGCTAACCAAAACCCCAGGATGGACTCTACTCCACCTAAACAATGGAGAAAGCGCCTTAATATATATTCACCAGGAAGGCCATTAAATACTCCACTCTCCTTAAAACAGGCTGGCAGAAACAATATCCATGGCAATATGGACATTATCCCTTTTAACTCAATCCAGGATACTCATTGTAGTTATAAGCATATGCGTTTTACCTTGGGTTTATTAAGGGATATACACCCCTTCGACTAAAACAGATATGAGAATATCCCATATAATGGTTAGGACCAGAGTGGTTTCAATAATAACCACCTGCTACTATATACTAAGGTTGTAAATAACAAATGCTTTTCTGTTTACCTTTTTTTTTATAATTATAGCCCCCCTTTTTTCTTAATTGCTGCATAGCAACTGTGTTTATCCTGGTACTGCTAGGGGACATATACCCCTCTGATTTAAACAGCTGGGCATATATCTGATAGGGGTATTAGCATACAGTATAATGACTAAGACCAGATGATGGTTTCAACAATTACCTGCTACCATATACAGATGAAGCCACTTGGATTTGTGTCATGACTCAGGTTTAATTGAAGAAACTGTTTTATCTAAAGTCATCTTAACTCATTTAATGCATTTAACCTTTTCATTAGCATACCAAAGCACCATTGTTCACAATGGTGAATGCTTTAATTAGATGGCATGTTGTGACGCAGTTTTCTGTGTTAAATTATATAAATGGGATATCTGTGTTTAGTTATTCTGTGTCAAACAGACAAACCAAGGTGGCTGCATCTGTACTAAGATTGTAAATACAAGGACTGAAGATCGTTATAATAATCATAACCACTCTTATTAATTATTGTATAGCAGTTATTTTATTTTGGTTTTATTAAAGGATACATACCCCTTTGATTAAACCAGATATGAAAATATCCTATAAGGGTATCACCATATAATGAGCAGATAACGGTTTCAATAACTACTTGCTACTAGGGATGTAGCGAACTGCCGTTTATGTGTTCGCGAACGCCGCTCGCGAACACCGGCAAAAATGCGAACAGTTCGCGAACAGTTCGCGAACTTCGAACATCCGCAAAATCGTTCGATTCGAACGATCGAAGGATTTTAATCGTTCGATCGAAGGATTTTCGTTCGAATCGAACGATCGAAGCCATTCGATCGAATGATTTCATTCGTTCGAATGGCTTCGATCGTTCGATTCGAACGAAAATCCTTCGATTTTAGCGGTCGAAGGAATCGAATGGTCGAATGGTCGAACGATTTTTGTTCGAATCGAACGCGAACTCGTATTGGCGAACGTCGCGTGACGTTCGCGAACATTCGGCGGACGCGAACAGTCGAAGTTCGCGCGAACTAGTTCGCCGGCGAACAGTTCGCTACATCCCTACTTGCTACAATATACTAAGGGATAAATAACTAATGTTTTTCTGTCTACCCTTTTTACAATCATAACCATTTTTATTAGACATTGCATAACATAGGCATCTATCTTAACATTGCTAGGGGATATACAGTCCTCTGATTTGTACAGCTAGGGGAATATCCCACAAGGGTATCACCATATAATAGTTAAGACCAGATAGAGGTTTCAACAATTGCTTGGTATTATATACTAAGATTGTGAATAACTAATATTTTTCTGTTTATCCTTTCTTAAATATTAAGTTTATGACCTATTGACAAAGCGACTATCAACAGAAACCTACTATTGCCCTCCAGATGGTTATTTAGCCTAGTCTACTTCAGAACAGCAGACTGATGTGTATCACAATTGGACATGTGACCTGGAGAGATAAAATCTTTCAACAACACTTCCCTACATCTCCCCCCCAAAGGAGATAATACCTCACACCATTGTACATACACAATAAGCAGGAACTATCGACCCAATAATAGTTTTACACTTATTTAGTGTTTCCCTGGTTACCCCATCAAGGGGGTTTTTTGATTTTTTTTCTATTGCCTTTCTCCCTCCAGACCATTTCCCTGTAATCCTACAATTGTTTTTGCCCATTACACACCCAAAACAATTTTCATGGAAACTTAATGATAGCTTGTTAAAAAACCCTGAAATACTTAAGGAATTCACAACATTCACTAAGGAATACTTTAAGGTCAATACAGCTAGCAATGCTATTCTGGAATGGGAGGCATAAAATTGCTTTATTCGTGGCATACTGATCCAAAATGGGTGAGAATTAAGAAAGAAAGATCAAAACAGAAACAAAATTTGATACTTAAAATACAACAATTACGTAGATACCCATCACAAGCTTACAAGAGCCTCTCAAACTCTCGCTGAATTAACTAAAGCTTGTCAAGGACTGAAAGCACTGATACAAAAGGAAACTGATAGAGCCCCTTTTCTCCTACAGAAGTTGTACTACGACCATGGGAACACGTGGTAAATTGCTAGCAAGGGCACTTAAAGTGAAAGAACAAAAAAGTCACATATTCAAAATGTGAGACTCTAAGGGCCATATTCATACCTTCCCTAAAGATATACCCAAAGTGCTGACAGACTTTTATACAAGACTTTAACAAATACAAAGTGCAAACGACACTCCACTCCCAAACACACACTATAATAATTAATTGAATTCTTCAGGCATGCACAAAGAAAATCTTGACTGGCTAAAGGATATGGAACAGGATATATCCCCCACAGAAATAGAATAAACTATTAAAGATTCCCCTCAGGGAAGTGTCCTGTCCAGATGGATTCTCTATTCATTTTTTTCAAAACATTACAACCCCATTTAGTCGCTGCCTTACACAGAGCTTTCCATGCAATTCAACAAGAACATCAGTAGTCACCATCCTCTCAGGAAGCTTATATTAGCTTAATACTCCAAAAGGATAAAGACCTGGCCTCACCAACTAGCTATAGGCTAATCTCCCTTATCGCAAATGATATGAAATACTGTCAGTTCACATTAAACCAGGACTTTCAAAAATCATACACTTAGATCAAGCTGGCTTTCTTTCAGAACGGGAAACAAGAGATAATCTAAATAAAAATTTAAACCTTATAACAATAGCCAAACGGAAGAACACCCCCCTTTTCCTTTTGTCCACCGACGCTGAAAAAGCTTTTGACAGGGTGAGGTGGGACTTTATAGTTTAGTTGTTTAACATATATAGGAAAGGGCCCGCACATACTAGCATGGATAAAATCCCTGTATTTTAACCCTACCGCCAAACTCAAAATTAACAACACATTGTCTGAAGCAATTGCACTTAAAAACGGCACAAGACAGGGGTGCAAGCTCTCGCCATTCCTTTTTGTGCTTACCCTTGAGCCACTACTGTCTACGACACACAAGAATGTTAATATACAGGGCTTAACAGTAGACACAACATCCCACAAAATGTGTGCATATGAATGACTTGCTATTTACACTTTTACAACCAACTGGCACCTTACCTCACCTGATACAAGAGATAAAGATATAAAGCTACCTGAGTGATTAAAAAATAAATTATGAGAAATCCAGCCGCTGAATGTCAGCCTTCCACAAACCACAGTAATAGCTCTGATGGACTAATTTCCCTTTAAATGGGCAAAGGAAAAGCTGCTATACTTAGGTATTGTACTCTCACCCTATGTAGAAAATTGGGTATGTATTAACTATTCTATCTTGCAAGATATTAAAAGACTGTATAGCATGGTCCAACAAACCATTCTCTTTGGTTTGGCAGAGTGAACTCTCTCTCAAAATAAATACCCTTCCAAAGCTTTTATATATCTTCCAGATGCTTCCACTTCATCCATCCAAGAATATTTCTGGCACTTAAAACAACATAATTGCTAAATTAATTTGGAAAGAGAAGCAATCACACATAAAAGAGACACTTAGGCATCTGCGATCAGCAGGTGGAATTGGATTGCCAGACTTTAAATTGTACCATCAAGCGTACTATTTCGACTCATAGACTGGACTTATCATATGAACTCTTATGCATGGATCCAATTAGAGCAAACTTTTATGCCACAGCCTCTCAAGATTCTTCCCTGGCTTTCATCTAAAACTCACTGGCAACCAACAAGGGGTCACTCTCTCATTAATTATTGCCTATGCATATGGGATCTACTAAAAAGGACAACAAACTTAACTACAAAGCATTCTCTTCTAATACCCTTGATATGCAATAGGGACTTTCCTCCAGGATGCAAAAGCACTATTTCGGAAAGTGGCATGGGAAAGAAGTAGAACAACTATTCCATATTTGCACCAAAGCAGCAATCCCTCCATGGGAGCAACTTCAGAATACATTTCAATTTCCAATATAACACCACCCAGCAGAAAGCGATATTACACCACCCAGCAGAAGCTCCATTGTACATGGAATTCGAAACTCTATGCTGGTATAACACCCCTTCAACAGGCCGAATGGATACAAGAGATGGAAGAGACACATACATTCGACGAAATCCACACAGAATCTAGAACACTGGGCCACTTGGTGTCTTTGGATACAATATCTGTACCCTACCACTAGGGATGTAGCGAACGTCGGAAAAAAAGTTTGCGAACATATTCGAACTTGCGTCAAAAATGCGAACGGTTCGCAAACGTCGCGAACCCCATAGACTTCAATGGGAAGGCGAATTTTAAAAGCTAAAAAAGACATTTCTGGCCAGAAAAATGATTTTAAAGTTGTTTAAAGGGTGCAACGACCTGGACAGTGGCATGCCAGAGGGAGATCAAGGGCAAAAATGTATCTGAAAAATACATTGTTGACACAGCGCTGCGTTTTGTGCTTTAAAGGGCAGAAATCACACTACATTTCTAAACCTGTGTAATAAAATGCTTTAAAACGTCCGGCGTCCGGATGCCAATCAAGTCGTGTAAAGGTTACAGCCTGTTCACACGCAAAGACGAAACGCGGCGCTTACTGCAACGCAAAAGAACGCAAAGAGCTTTAATGAATGATACCGTCAAGTGAGCAAATAATAGTTGTTAATTACTAGTTGAGCTTGTCACCTCCAGGATGTTCGTCCTGTTGGTGGCAATATTTCTGTAGTGGTGTGTTTAGCAGTCACCGTGCTTGTGCGCACGTGCACGGTCAGGCAGAGGTAATTCAATGTACAGTGAAGCGAACCAAAAAACACTGATTCTGCAGTGTGGGCCCAGTTTTGGTGTACTTTATTGATCACCTGCGGTGACCATAAAAGATGCGATTTTGCCACTGTTGCAGAACCCTGAAAAATTAGGCATGTGTACTTTCCTGAAAAATTATGTTTTTTTTGTCGCAGTCACTGAAGCACAGAGGCCAGAAACAATATGCCATATAAATGCTGAAAATATTCATTTTTTTTTGTCGCCGCCACTGCAGCACAGAGGCCAGAAAAAATATGCCATATAAATGCTAACAATATACATTTTTTTTGTCGCAGCCACTGAAGCACAGAGGCCAGAAAAAATATGCCATATAAATGCTGAAAATATGAATTTTTTTTGTCGCAGCCACTGCAGCACAGAGGCCAGAAAAAATATGCCATATAAATGCTGAAAATATTCATTTTTTTTTTGTCACAGCCACTGAAGCACAGAGGCCAGAAAAAATATGCCATATAAATGCTGAAAATATTCCTTTTTTTTTTGTCACAGCCACTGAAGCACAGAGGCCAGAAAAAATATGCCATATAAATGCTGAAAAAATTTATTTTTTTTTGTCACAGCCACTGAAGCACAGAGGCCAGAAACAATATGCCATATAAATGCTGAAAATATTCATTTTTTTTTGTCGCAGCCACTGCAGCACAGAGGCCAGAAACAATATGCCATATAAATGCTGAAAATATTCATTTTTTTTTTGTCACAGCCACTGAAGCACAGAGGCCAGAAAAAATATGCCATATAACTGCTGAAAATATTCCTTTTTTTTGTCACTGCCACTGAAGCACAGAGGCCAGAAAAAATATGCCATATAAATGCTGAAAAAATTTATTTTTTTTTGTCACAGCCACTGAAGCACAGAGGCCAGAAAAAATATGCCATATAAATGCTGAAAAAATTTATTTTTTTTTGTCACAGCCACTGAAGCACAGAGGCCAGAAAAAATATGCCATATAAATGTTGAAAATATTCTTTTTTTTTTTTGTCACAGCCACTGAAGCACAGAGGCCAGAAAAAATATGCCATATAAATGCTGAAAATATTCATTTTTTTTGTCACAGCCACTGCAGCACAGAGGCCAGAAAAAATATGCCATATAAATGCTGAAAATATTCCTTTTTTTTGTCAGCCACTGAAGCACAGAGGCCAGAAAAACTCAGGATTTACCTGGATTCAAATTAAACCAGTAGGGTTTGCACCCTAGTTTATAACGGTGGTGGAGGGAGGAGGACGCTAAAGGACAGCTGTGTGTGGAGTCATGAGGCGTGCAGAGAAGGACAGCTGCATGGGGAGTCAGAATCAGAAACTCAGAACAAGTCTTCCGGTGTGCAGTAACCCTCCGAGATCCACCCCTCATTCATTTTAATAAAGGTCAGGTAATCCACACTTTTGTGACCTAGGCGAGTTCTCTTCTCAGTTACAATCCCTCCTGCTGCACTGAAGGTCCTTTCTGAGAGGACACTTGAGGCGGGGCAAGACAAGAGGTTCATGGCAAATTGTGTCAGCTCTGGCCACAGATCAAGCCTGCGCACCCAGTAGTCCAGGGGTTCATCGCTCCTAAGAGTGTCGATATCTGCAGTTAATCCCAGGTAGTCCGCTACCTGCCGGTCGAGGCGTTCTTTGAGGGTGGATCCAGAAGGGTTCTGGCGCTGCCTTGGACTGAAAAACATTTGCATGTCTGACGTTAGAGTGGCCAAAGTGGTTTGTCCTTGCAGGTGCGCTCGTGGCAGGATTACTGGCACCTCTGCCCCTGGAATGTTGATGAGTTCCTGAAGTGACATCACCCTTAAAAGCATTGTACAACATGTTTTGCAGGCTGGTTTGTAAATGCAGCATCCTTTTGGACTTGTGGTACGTTGGTAACATTTCTTCCACTTTATGCTTGTACCGAGGGTCTAGTAGCGTTGCCACCCAGTACAGGTCCTTCTCCTTAAGCCTCTTGATACGGGGGTCCTTCAACAGGCATGACAGCATGAAAGACCCCATTCTCACAAGGTTGGATGCAGAGCTATCCATCTCCGCTTCCTCGTTATCAAGGACTGCATCATCCACGGTCTCCTCCCCCCAGCCACGTACAAGACCAGGGGTCCCACTAGCCCCCTGGGAAGCCTGCTCCTGTTGGTCCTCCTCCTCCACAAAGCCACCTTCCTCCTCTGACTCCACTTCTGACACCTCTCCCTGCGTTGCAGCAGGTGCCTGGGTTCGTTCTGGTGATTCCGACCAGAAATCGTGCGCTTCCTGCTACTCGTCACGCTGGTCTACAGCCTCATCTGTCACTCGTCGCACGGCACGCTCCAGGAAGAAAGCAAAGGGTATTAGGTCGCTGATGGTGCCTTCGGTGCGACTGACCATATTTGTAACCTCTTCAAAAGGGCGCATGAGCCTGCAGGCATCGCGCATAAGCACCCAGTAACGGGGTAAAAAAATCCCCAGCTCTGCAGATCCAGTCCTACCACCCAGTTCAAACAGGTATTCGTTGACGGCTCTTTGTTGTTGCAGCAGACGTTCCAACATGAGGAGAGTTGAATTCCACCGAGTCTGGCTGTCGCAAATCAAACGCCTGACTGGCATGTTGTACCGCTGCTGAATGTCAGCAAGGCGTGCCATGGCTGTGTAGGACCGTCTGAAATGGGCTGACACCTTCCTGGACTGCCTGAGAACGTCCTGGAATCCTGGGTACTTCGAGACAAAACGTTGGACTATTAAATTCAGAACATGTGCCATGCAGGGCACATGTGTTAAATTGTCCAGTCTCAGTGCTGCCAACAGATTGCTTCCGTTGTCACACACCACTTTTCCGATCTTCAGTTGGTGTGGGGTCAGCCACCGATCGGCCTGCGACTGCAGAGATGACAGGAGTACAGATCCGGTATGGTTTCTGCTTTCCAGGCACGTCATCCCCAAGACAGCATGACAACGGCGTACCTGGCACGTCGAATAACCTAGGGGGAGCTGGGGGTGCACAGGTGTGGAGGAGGAGGACCCAGCAGCAGAGGACGAAGAAGAGGAAGAAGACGAGGTAGAGAGCGAAGGAGGAGTAGAGGTGGTGGCAGAACCGCGTGCAATCCGTGGCGGTGACACCAACTCCACTGTTGTTGTTGAGCCACACATTCCCTGCTTCCCAGCCATTACCAAGTTCACCCAGTGGGCAGTGTAGGTGACATACCTGCCCTGACCATGCTTGGAGGACCATGCGTCAGTAGTCATATGGACCTTTGGCCCAACACTAAGTGACAGAGATGCGGTGACTTGGCTCTGCACATGGTGGTACAGGTGTGGTATTCCCTTTTTTGAAAAAAAATTGCGGCTGGGTACCTTCCACTGCGGTGTCCCAATTGCTACAAATTTGCGGAAGGCCTCAGAGTCCACCAGCTGGTATGGTAAAAGCTGGCGGGCTAAGAGTGCGGACAAGCCAGCTGTCAGATGCCGGGCAAGGGAGTGACTCGCAGACATTGGCTTCTTACGCTCAAACATGGCCCTCACAGAAACTTGGCTGGGGGCAGATGACTGGGAATGGGAACTGGTGGTCAAGGTGGAAGGCGGAGTGGAGGGTGGTTCAGACGAGTCAAGGACAGCAGAGGTAGAGCAGTAAGATGCTGGACCAGAAGGAGGGTGGCTTTTAGTTTGCCTGTTGCCTTTGAGGTGTTGCTCCCAAAGTGCTTTGTGCTTGCCGTTCATGTGCCTTCGCATAGAAGTTGTACCTATGTGGCTGTTGGGCTTCCCAAGACTCAGTTTCTGACTGCACTCATTGCAAATTACAACGCTTTTGTCAGAGGCACACACATTAAAAAAATCCCACACTGCTGACCTTTTTGAAGCTGGCAATCTGGCGGTAACAGTAGAAGTTGGCGGCGTTGTCGGCAATGGCGGGTGCGTTGGCCGGCTGACCACAGGTGCCGATACATGTTGTTGCCCTACTGTTCCCTGCGAGCTGTCCTCCCTGCTTCTTCTAAGTCTTATTCTCCTCCTGCCTCTCTGACTCTCCGTCTCTCCATCTGAACTATCCTCCTCTTGCTCTCTTCTACTGGGCACCCACAAAACATCAATCTCCTCATCCTCATTCTCCTCAGATGCATCAATTTCTTCTGACAGCTCACAGAAGGAAGCAGCAGCGGGGACCTCCTCATCACTCATTATGTCCATCTCTATTGTGTTCTCTGCCAGAATTAAATCTGGTGTAACGTCCTCATCTCCTTCATCTTCTTCTGCCAATAATGGTTGCGCATCACTCAGTTCAAGAAACTCATGTGAAAATAACTCCTCTGACTCCAGTGAAGAAGGGGCGCCGGTGGTGGAGGAAGTGTTACGTGGGGTGCCCATAGCAGTGGAGGATGAGGATGTTGTGGTAAAGTTAGAAACGGTAGAGGATGGGGTGTGCTGTGTAAGCCAGTCAACTACCTCTTCAGCATTTTGGGAGTTCAGGGTCATTGCCTTTTTAAAACTGGGCAATTTCCTAGGGCCACAGGATAGCATAGCAGCACGGCCCCTAGTGCCTCTGCGTGGCGGCCTGCCTTTGCCTGGCATTATTTTTAAAACAACAACAACTCAGGTGGTGTTTCTGGAGACGGTATTATTATTGATATTTAGACAGAATGTGAACAAGCTCACACAGCTAGATGGCAGTTGTTTGAAAATGAAGAACACACTGGGCAAACAATGCCTACAAGGTCAACGTATACACTACTACAGCAGTGGATACGGAATATATTATTGCTGCCTGAAAAACGTCACTCGGGTGGTGTTTCTAGAGACGGTACTATTATTGATATTTAGACAGAATGTGAACAAGCTCACACAGCTAGATGGGAGTTGTTTGAAAATGAAGAACACACTGAGCAAATAATGCCTACAAGGTTAACGTATACACTACTACAGCAGTGGATACGGAATATATTATTGCTGCCTGAAAAACGTCACTCGGGTGGTGTTTCTAGAGACGGTACTATTATTGATATTTAGACAGAATGTGAACAAGCTCACACAGCAAGATGGGAGTTGTTTGAAAATGAAGAACACACTGGGCAAATAATGCCTACAAGGTTAACGTATACACTACTACAGCAGTGGATACGGAATATATTATTGCTGCCTGAAAAACGTCACTCGGGTGGTGTTTCTGGAGACGGTACTATTATTGATATTTAGACAGAATGTGAACAAGCTCACACAGCAAGATGGGAGTTGTTTGAAAATGAAGAACACACTGAGCAAATAATGCCTACAAGGTTAATGTATACACTACTACAGCAGTGGATACGGAATATATTATTGCTGCCTGAAAAACGTCACTCGGGTGGTGTTTCTAGAGACGGTACTATTATTGATATTTAGACAGAACGCGAACAAGCTCACACAGCTAGATGGGAGTTGTTTGAAAATGAAGAACACACTGAGCAAATAATGCCTACAAGGTTAACGTATACACTACTACAGCAGTGGATACGGAATATATTATTGCTGCCTGAAAAACGTCACTCGGGTGGTGTTTCTAGAGACGGTATTATTATTGATATTTAGACAGAATGTGAACAAGCTCACACAGCTAGATGGTTGTTGTTTGAAGAACACACTGGGCAAATAATGCCTGCAAGTGCACTACTATTGGTGCACTACTATGAAGAACAGCAACAGCACTGTACACGTTAAAGAACAGTAAGATAAGTAAAAGAAAAAAAAAATATATGTATATTAAAAAAAATATTTTTCTCGGGTTGGTGCTGCTGAACTACTAGGAGCAGCACAGTAGCACACCAGTCCCACTCCCCAACACTGCTAGACTAATAGCACTGGGCTTATAGTAGCAACTAGCAAAGTAAAAAAACAAAAAAGAAAATAAAAGCAGTCCTTACAAGGACTATTGGGTTATTACAGCAGTCAGCAGATGAGATCAGAAGAGATCAGTGCCCACAGCAGGCAGCTACATACAGAGCACTGCAGTAGAAGGTAGATTACTAGCCAGCGAAGCTACCTAACCTAAAATGTCCCTCAAATCCCTGCAGACTTCTGTCCCTCCAATACAGAGCAGTATCAAGTAGATTACTAGCCAGCAAACTTACTATCAACTGTCCCTCAAAGAAATCAGTGAAATCAGTGACAGCTCTCTCCCTACACTAGCTCTTGCAAGCACACACAGGCAGAATGAAAAAACGCTGCAGGGCTTCAGTTTATATATGGAAGGGGAGTGGTCCAGGGGGTGTGGGGGTGGTCCAGGAGGGAGAGCTTCCTGATTGGCTGCCATGTATCTGCTGGTCTGGGGTGAGAGGTCAAAATATAAGCGCCAGGTAAGGCGAACCCAAAATGGCGAACGTCGTGCAACGTTCGCGAACATTCGGCGAGCGCGAACAGTCGATGTTCGCGCAAACAAGTTCGCCTGCGAACAGTCCGCGACATCCCTACCTACCACATAGTGATGCATTGGGAGATACATCTGCCAATGTAAATCTTCAACTCATACTAAAGACTATTGCTTTTGGAATTCAAACATTGGTTTACATTTTACCCTACTGGTTGTGGATGATAGAATGTTACAGATTGTTATACATATATTATGATGCTAATCTCAACTATAAAGTTTTCCTCTAGTAGGTATGTATGTGTGTTCTTGCTTTGCCTGTTATTCCCTTTCCCCCCTCCCTCCCTTAGTTCTTCCCTTGTACTATTGGTTCCAACCCAAAACTGACGAAGGTACTGCCAGTTATATACCAAACAGCCTCAGCATGAGCACTGGAAGTAAAGGGCCTCATATCAATTTCTTTATGTGAAGCTAAGATTAGGCTATTATAGAAACACAAATGTTTGAAGGAACATAAGATGTGAGAACTGTGTTGTAACATTCATTGAATTTTGGTTTACTGCTGCATATGTAGTTACATATGGAATCAATGTCTTATGATGTTTGTTGAAAATCAATAAAAATAAAAATTATAAAAAATATCATCATATCATTATATTCCAAAAAATGTTCAGTATTAAAGATGTAATGGGGGGGAAGCAGTAGAAAAAAGTACTAAATCGCAGCAACCAAGAATGAACGTTACAACAGCAAGGCAAGCAAATAAAATGTCAGAATACATTAAAGGAAATGTATTCTTAAAACATGACATAAAAATTAATGCCTGCAACAGTGTGTCCCTGGAACAACATATGTGTAACAGTTATTAAGGTAACCAATCCAAAATAAATTGATTACATTGCATACAATGTGAAGAACATGCTCTCCCTTCAAAATCAAAACTTGAAAAAATGCAGAGAAAAAAAAGAAAGGCTGACTTGATGTTTTATTCATTACTATTAGACCTTAAATAGTAAAAATTCTATTGTGCTTGTTCTTTCTGGTGAAAGGCAACAAAACAACAATCCTGCAATCTGCATCACACTTCCAATTCTAATTCATAACAATCTTTAGATACATACAGTAGCTGTGGTTATCATGAGCAAAATAAGCTTAACTAAGTACTGTATTACAGCATTAGAAACCAGATGGTGCCTCTTGAAGTCAAAGGTTAGAATGTGAGCCAGACTTCATTTACTGTAGAATAAGTCTAAGAATGATTTTTATTAAGTTACCAGGAGCTTAAATGGAAGATGCCTAATAAAAAGCGACATTACAGAGACAAAATGTTACCTAGTGCAGAGAAACGTTAATAATTTGATCTCCTTGTCTCTGTCCCTTGCTCCTCACTTTGTCCTTGGGTTTCATCCTATCATTTATAACCTTTTTGTGCCTTAGATGACCTTCTCTTACACTTTTATCCTTCCCTTTGAAAAGACTTTGGAACGGTAGAGATCAAATGTCCACAGAGAACAGAAACCACAAAGCAAGAAAAGAAAATGGCTATTGGATAGTTAGAGGTCCCTCTGTTACAAGGAAAACAGAAGAATACTAACTTAACATATAATTCTCCACTAAGTAATGCAAATTTCAAAAGTAAAAGTAGTAACCTCCGCTGTATGCTAGCAAATGCACAGAGTTTGCCAGGTAAAATGGGAGACCTAGAATTAATTGCTTGCTCTAACAATTATGATATAATTGGTATCACTGAGACCTGGTGGGATGAAACATGTGACTGGAATGTGAATTTAAATGGTTACACCCTTTTTAGGAGGGACAGAGGGATTAAAAAGGGTGGAGGAGTGTGTTTGTATGTAAAGCCTGAATTAAAGCCATGCACTAAAGAAATAACAATAGCTGGCACTGGTGAGGGTGTAGAATCACTCTGGGTAGAGATTTTGACTGGGCAAAAGGTAACAAAAAGAAATATCATTGGTGTATGCTATGAACCACCTTGTATAAGTGTTGAGTATGAAGCCCGGCTACTCTTGCAGATACAAGCGGCTTCACAGCTAGGTCAAGTTGTTGCTATGGGTGACTTCAATTATACAGACATTGACTGGGGTAATGGGGTTGCTAAGACAGAAAAAGCTAGTAGGTTTGTAAATATGCTGAATGACAACTTTTTATTCCAGCTCGTTCAAGAACCTACTAGGAATAATTCTCTTTTGGACCTTGTAATAACTAACAATACTGAACTCATCTCTAACATTTGTGTGGGTGATCATTTAGGGAATAGTGATCATAACATGGTCTCCTTTGAGATTCTGTTGCAGAAGCAATTCTATAAGGGAGTAACTAAAACACTAAATTTCAGACGTGCAAACTTTGACACTATAAGGGCATCTCTGCAACATATTAAGTTGGAAATGCTTTTCACAGGGTTAAACACAGAACAAAAATGGGAAGTCTTTAAAATGCTGCTTAATAAATATACTTGTCAGTATATTCCACTAGTAAGCAAGGAACGTCTTTGCAAAGCAAAACCTTTTTGGTTCAATAGAAGCGTGGTGTTGAGGTGGGTAAGAAAAGACGTGCTTTTAAGGCTTTCAAGTTAGCTGGTACAGCCGAAACATTTATAAGTTACAAGGAGGCCAATAAATCATGCAAAAAAGCTATAAGGCAAGCTAAAATTGATATACAGGATATTGCAGCAAGCAATAAAAAAAATCCAAAATTATTTTTTAAATATGTTAATAGTAAAAAAATGAAGCAGGAAGGGGCGGAACCTTTAGTTTCAGAGGGGGGTCAGCTGGTTGATGAAAACAAAATAAAAGCGCAGATTCTGAATTCATATTTTTCATCTACACAAATGAGGAACCAGTAAGTGAAGGTTTCCTTCTTAATAGTACCAATTCTAGTAATACAACTAATGATGCATGGTTCACATACAGATGCAGCCACTTTGGTTTGTCTGTTTGACACAGAATAACTAAACACAGATATCCCATTTTTCTCATTTAACACAGAAAACTGCGTCATAACATCCCATCTAATTAAACTGTGAACAATGGAGCTTTGGTATGCTAATGAAAAGGTTAAATGCATTAAATGAGTTAAGATGACTTAAGATAACACAGTTTCTTCAATTACCCCTGAGTCATGACGCATTTAACTCACAAATCCAAGTGGCTTCATCTGTATGAAGAAATTCAAAAGAGACTAGAACATGTTAAGATTAACAAAGGTCCGGGGCCAGATGGTATTCATCCCAGGGTACTTGCCAAACCTCTTTACTTAATTTTTCAGGATTCATTGAGATCTTGAATAGTGCAGAGAGACTGGCGAATTGCTAATGTGGTGCCTCTATTCAAAAAAGGATCCCGTTCTCAGCCTCAAAACTATAGGCCAGTTAGTTTGAGGTCAGTGGTAGGAAAGCTTTTCGAAGGGTTAATAAAGGATAAGATACTGGACTTCATAGCAAATCATAATACTATGAGTTTGTGCCAGCATGGTTTTAATGCGTAATAGACCTTGCCAGACTAACTTAATTTCTTTTTATGAGAAGGTAAGTAGAGACCTCGATTCTGGGATGGCAGTGGATGTGATTTACTTAGACTTTGCTAAAGCATTTGATACAATGCCACACAAAAGGTTACTTTTTAAATTAAGGAATGTTGGCCTGGAACATAGTATTTGTACCTGGATAGAGAACTGCCTAAAAGGTAGACCATTTTCTAATTGGACCAGTGTTGTTAGTGGAGTACCGAAGGGCTCTGTACTAGGTCCCTTGCTTTTCAACTTGTTTATTAATGACCTGGAGGTGGGCATTGAAAGTACTGTTTCTATTTTTGCAGATGATACTACTGTAAATTGTGCAGAACTATAGGTTCCATGCAGGATGCTACCACTTTGCAGAGTGATTTGTCTAAAACTGGGCAGCAAACTGGAAAATGAGGTTCAATGTTGATACATGCAAGGTTATGCACTTTGGCAACAATAACATAAATGCAAATAATACACTAAATGGCAGTGTGTTGGGAATTTCCTTAAATGAGAAGGATCTAGGGGTCTTTGTACATAACACGTTGTCTAATTCTGGGCAGTGTCATTCTGTGGCTACTAAAGCAAATAAAGTTCTGTCTTGCATAAAAAAGGGCATTAACGCAAGGGATGAATACATAATTATGCCTCTTTATAGGTCCCTGGTAAGGCCTCATCTGGAGTATGCAGTGCAGTTTTGGACTCCAGTCCTTAAGAGGGATATAAATGAGCTGGAGAGAGTGCAGAGACATGCAACTAAATTGGTTAGAGGGATGGAAGACTTAAATTATGAGTAGGGATGTAGCGAACGTCGGAAAAAAAGTTCGCGAACATATTCGCGAACTTGCGCAAAAATGCGAGCGGTTCGCGAACGGTTCGCGAACCCCATAGACTTCAATGGGAAGGCGAACTTTAACATCTAAAAAAGACATTTCTGGCCAGAAAAATGATTTTAAAGTTGTTTAAAGGGTGCAACGACCTGGACAGTGGCATGCCAGAGGGGGATCAAGGGCAAAAATGTATCTGAAAAATCTGCCTGTGTGTGCTTGGAAGAGATAGTGTAGGGGGAGAGCTGTTAGTGATTTCAGGGACAGATGATAGTAAGTTTGCTGGCTAGTAATCTGCTTGATACTGCTCTGTATTGGAGGGACAGAAGTCTGCAGGGATTTGAGGGACATTTTAGCTTAGGTAGCTTTGCTGGCTAGTAATCTACTGTTCTCTTTAAACAACTGCCATACGTTGCCCTTGTAGGCATTGTTTGCCCAGTTTTTTTGGACGCAGCCACTGAAGCACAGTTGCCAGAAAAAATATGCCATATAAATGCTGAAAATAGTCATTTTTCGCCATACGTTGACCTTGTAGACATTGTTTGCCCAGTTTTTTTTGGACGCAGCCACTGAAGCACAGTTGCCAGAAAAAATATGCCATATAAATGCTGAAAATAGTAATTTTTCGCCATACGTTGACCTTGTAGACATTGTTTGCCCAGTTTTTTTGGACGCAGCCACTGAAGCACAGTTGCCAGAAAAAATATGCCATATAAATGCTGAAAATAGTCATTTTTTGCCATATACGTTGAGTCAACGTATGGCAAAAAATGACTATTTTCAGCATTTATGTGGCATATTTTTTCTGGCCTCTGTGCTTCAGTGGCTGCGGCCAAAAAAACTGGGCAAACAATGCCTACAAGGTCAACGTCGTTGACCTTGTAGGCATTGTTTGCCCAGTTTTTTTGGCCGCAGCCACTGAAGCACAGAGGCCAGAAAAAATATGCCATATAAATGCTGAAAATAGTCATTTTTTTGGTCGCAGCCACTGAAGCACAGTTGCCAGAAAAATTATGCCATATAAATGCTGAAAATATAAATTTTTTTGGTTGCAGCCACTGAAGCACAGAGGCCAGAAAAATTATGCCATATAAATGCAGAAAATATGCATTTTTTTGGTCGCAGCCACTGAAGCACAGTTGACAGAAAAATTATGCCATATAAATGCTGAAAATATAAATTTTTTTGGTTGCAGCCACTGAAGCACAGAGGCCAGAAAAATTATGCCATATAAATGGAGAAAATATGCATTTTTTTGGTTGCAGCCACTGAAGCACAGAGGCTAGAAAAATTATGCCATATAAATGGAGAAAATATGCATTTTTTTGGTTGCAGCCACTGAAGCACAGAGGCTAGAAAAATTATGCCATATAAATGGAGAAAATATGCATTTTTTTGGTTGCAGCCACTGAAGCACAGAGGCCAGAAAAATTATGCCATATAAATGCAGAAAATATGCATTTTTTTGGTTGCAGCCACTGAAGCACAGAGGCTAGAAAAATTATGCCATATAAATGGACAAAATATGCATTTTTTTGGTTGCAGCCACTGAAGCACAGAGGCCAGAAAAATTATGCCATATAAATGCAGAAAATATGCATTTTTTTGGTTGCAGCCACTGAAGCACAGAGGCTAGAAAAATGATGCCATATAAATGGACAAAATATGCATTTTTTTGGTTGCAGCTAGGGATGTAGCGAACGTCGGAAAAAAAGTTCGCGAACATATTCGCGAACTTGCGCAAAAATGCGAGCGGTTCGCGAACGGTTCGCGAACCCCATAGACTTCAATGGGAAGGCGAACTTTAACATCTAAAAAAGACATTTCTGGCCAGAAAAATGATTTTAAAGTTGTTTAAAGGGTGCAACGACCTGGACAGTGGCATGCCAGAGGGGGATCAAGGGCAAAAATGTATCTGAAAAATCTGCCTGTGTGTGCTTGGAAGAGATAGTGTAGGGGGAGAGCTGTTAGTGATTTCAGGGACAGATGATAGTAAGTTTGCTGGCTAGTAATCTGCTTGATACTGCTCTGTATTGGAGGGACAGAAGTCTGCAGGGATTTGAGGGACATTTTAGCTTAGGTAGCTTTGCTGGCTAGTAATCTACTGTTCTCTTTAAACAACTGCCATACGTTGCCCTTGTAGGCATTGTTTGCCCAGTTTTTTTGGACGCAGCCACTGAAGCACAGTTGCCAGAAAAAATATGCCATATAAATGCTGAAAATAGTCATTTTTCGCCATACGTTGACCTTGTAGACATTGTTTGCCCAGTTTTTTTTGGACGCAGCCACTGAAGCACAGTTGCCAGAAAAAATATGCCATATAAATGCTGAAAATAGTAATTTTTCGCCATACGTTGACCTTGTAGACATTGTTTGCCCAGTTTTTTTGGACGCAGCCACTGAAGCACAGTTGCCAGAAAAAATATGCCATATAAATGCTGAAAATAGTCATTTTTTGCCATATACGTTGAGTCAACGTATGGCAAAAAATGACTATTTTCAGCATTTATGTGGCATATTTTTTCTGGCCTCTGTGCTTCAGTGGCTGCGGCCAAAAAAACTGGGCAAACAATGCCTACAAGGTCAACGTCGTTGACCTTGTAGGCATTGTTTGCCCAGTTTTTTTGGCCGCAGCCACTGAAGCACAGAGGCCAGAAAAAATATGCCATATAAATGCTGAAAATAGTCATTTTTTTGGTCGCAGCCACTGAAGCACAGTTGCCAGAAAAATTATGCCATATAAATGCTGAAAATATAAATTTTTTTGGTTGCAGCCACTGAAGCACAGAGGCCAGAAAAATTATGCCATATAAATGCAGAAAATATGCATTTTTTTGGTCGCAGCCACTGAAGCACAGTTGACAGAAAAATTATGCCATATAAATGCTGAAAATATAAATTTTTTTGGTTGCAGCCACTGAAGCACAGAGGCCAGAAAAATTATGCCATATAAATGGAGAAAATATGCATTTTTTTGGTTGCAGCCACTGAAGCACAGAGGCCAGAAAAATTATGCCATATAAATGCAGAAAATATGCATTTTTTTGGACGCAGCCACTGAAGCACAGTTGCCAGAAAAAATATGCCATATAAATGCTGAAAATAGTAATTTTTCGCCATACGTTGACCTTGTAGACATTGTTTGCCCCGTTTTTTTGGACGCAGCCACTGAAGCACAGAGGCCAGAAAAAATTAAACCAGTAGGGTTTGCACCCTAGTTTGTAACGGTGGCGGAGGGAGGAGGACGCTAAAGGACAGCTGTGTGTGGAGTCATGAGGCTTGAAGAGAAGGACAGCTGCATAGAAGTCAGAACAAGTCTTCCGGCGTGCAGTAACCCTCCGAGATCCACCCCTCATTCATTTTAATAAAGGTCAGGTAATCGACACTTTTGTGACCTAGGCGAGTTCTCTTCTCAGTTACAATCCCTCCTGCTGCACTGAAGGTCCTTTCTGAGAGCACACTTGAGGCTGGGCAAGACAAGAGGTTCATGGCAAATTGTGACAGCTCTGGCCACAGATCAAGCCTGCGCACCCAGTAGTCCAGGGGTTCATCGCTCCTCAGAGTGTCGATATCTGCAGTTAATGCCAGGTAGTCCGCTACCTGCCGGTCGAGGCGTTCTTTGAGGGTGGATCCAGAAGGGTTGTGGCGCTGCCTTGGACAGAAAAACATTTGCATGTCTGATGTTACAGACCGGCCAAAGGGCTTTGTCCTTGCAGGTGTGCTCGTGGCAGGATTACTGGCACCTCTGCCCCTGGAATGTTGATGAGTTCCTGAAGTGACATCACCCTTAAAAGCATTGTACAACATGTTTTGCAGGCTGGTTTGTAAATGCCGCATCTTTTCGGACTTGTGGTATGTTGGTAACATTTCTGCCACTTTATGCTTGTACCGAGGGTCTAGTAGCGTTGCGACCCAGTACAGGTCCTTCTCCTTAAGCCTCTTGATACGGGGGTCCTTCAACAGGCATGCCAGCATGAAAGACCCCATTCTCACAAGGTTGGATGCAGAGCTATCCATCTCCGCTTCCTCATTATCAAGGACTGCATCATCCACGGTCTCCTCCCCCCAGCCACGTACAAGACCAGGGGTCCCCAAAAGGTCACCACTAGCCCCCTGGGAAGCCTGCTCCTGTTGGTCCTCCTCCTCCTCCTCCACAAAGCCACCTTCCTCCTCTGACTCCACTTCTGGCACCTCTCCCTGCGTTGCAGCAGGTGCCTGGGTTCGTTCTGGTGATTGCGACCATAAATCGTGCGCTTCCAGCTCCTCGTCACGCTGGTCTACAGCCTCATCTGTCACTCGTCGCACGGCACGCTCCAGGAAGAAAGCGAAGGGTATTAGGTCGCTGATGGTGCCTTCGGTGCGACTGACCATATTTGTCACCTCTTCAAAAGGTCGCATGAGCCTGCAGGCATCGCGCATAAGCACCCAGTAACGGGGGAAAAAAATCCCCAGCTCTGCAGATCCAGTGCTACCACCCAGTTCAAAAAGGTACTCGTTGACGGCCCTTTGTTGTTGCAGCAGACGTTCCAACATAAGGAGCGTTGAATTCCAGCGAGTCTGGCTGTCAGAAATCAAACGCCTGACTGGCATGTTGTAGCGCTGCTGAATGTCAGCAAGGCGTGCCATGGCTGTGTAGGAACGTCTGAAATGGGCCGACACCTTTCTGGACTGGGTGAGAACGTCCTGGAATCCTGGGTACTTGGAGACAAAACGTTGGACTATTAAATTTAACACATGTGCCATGCAGAGCACATGTGTTAAATTTCCCAGTCTCAACGCTGCCAACAGATTGCTTCCATTGTCACACACCACTTTTCCGATCTGCAGTTGGTGTGGGGTCAGCCACCGATCGGCCTGTGACTGCAGAGATGACAGGAGTACAGATCCGGTATGGTTTTTGCTTTCCAGGCACGTCATCCCCAAGACAGCGTGACAACGGCGTACCTGGCACGTCGAATAGCCTAGGGGGAGCTGGGGGTGCACAGGTGTGGAGGAGGAGAAGGAGGACCCAGCAGCAGAGTAAGAAGAAGAAGAGGAAGAAGACGAGGTAGAGAGCGATGGAGGAGTAGAGGTGGTGGCAGAACCGCGTGCAATCCGTGGCGGTGACACCAACTCCACTGTTGTTGTTGTTGTTGAGCTACCCATTCCCTGCTTCCCATTCCCAGCCATTACCAAGTTCACCCAGTGGGCAGTGTAGGTGACATACCTGCCCTGACCATGCTTGGAGGACCATGCGTCAGTAGTCATATGGACCTTTGGCCCAACACTAAGTGACAGAGATGCGGTAACTTGGCTCTGCACATGTTGGTACAGGTGTGGTATTCCCTTTTTAGAAAAAAAATTGCGGCTGGGTACCTTCCACTGCGGTGTCCCAATTGCTACAAATTTGCGGAAGGCCTCAGAGTCCACCAGCTGGTATGGTAAAAGCTGGCGGGCTAAGAGTGCAGACAAGCCAGCTGTCAGACGCCGGGCAAGGGGGTGACAGTCAGACATTGGCTTCTTACGCTCAAACATGGCCTTCACAGAAACTTGGCTGGTGGCAGATGACTGGGAATGGGAACAGGTGGTCAAGGTGGAAGGCGGAGTGGAGGGTGGTTCAGATGGGTCAAGGAGAGCAGAGGTAGAGCAGTAAGATGCTGGACCAGAAGGAGTGTGGCTTTTAGTTTGCCTGTTGCCTTTGAGGTGTTGCTCCCAAAGTGCTTTGTGCTTGCCGCTCATGTGCCTTCGCATAGAAGTTGTACCTATGTGGCTGTTGGGCTTACCAAGGCTCAGTTTCTGACTGCACTCATTGCAAATTACAATGCTTTTGTCAGAGGCACACACATTAAAAAAATGCCACACTGCTGACTTTTTGGAAGTCTGCGATCTGGCGGTAACAGTAGAAGTTGGCGGCATTGGCGGCAATGGCGGGTGCGTTGGCCGGCTGAACACAGGTGCCGATACATGTTGTTGCCCTACTGATCCCTGCGGGCTGGCCTCCCTGCTTCTTCTAAGTCTTATTCTCCTACTGCCTCTCTGACTCTCCGTCTCTCCATCTGAACTACCCTCCTCTTGCTCTCTTCTACTAGGCACCCACAAAACATCAATCTCCTCATCATCATTCTCCTCAGATGCATCAATTTCTTCTGACACATCACAGAAGGAAGCAGCAGCGGGGACCTCCTCCTCCTCCTCATCACTCATCATTATGTCCATCTCTGTCGTGTTCTCTGCCAGAATTAAATCTGGTGTAACGTCCTCATCTCCTTCATCTTCTTCTGCCAATAATGGTTGCGCATTACTCAGTTCAAGAAACTCATGGGAAAATAACTCCTCTGACTCCAGTGAAGAAGGGGCACCGGTGGTGGAGGAAGTGTTACGTGGGGTGGCCATAGCAGTGGAGGATGAGGAGGATGTTGTGGTAAAGTTAGAAACGGTAGAGGATGGGGTGTGCTGTGTAAGCCAGTCAACTACCTCTTCAGCATTTTGGGAGTTCAGGGTCATTGGCTTTTTAAAACTGGGCAATTTGCTAGGGCCACAGGATTGCATAGCAGCACGGCCCCTAGCACGGCCTCTGCGTGGCGGCCTGCCTTTGCCTGGCATTATTTTTAAAAAAACAACAACAACAAAAACTCAGTTGGTTTTTCTGGAAACGATAATACACACAGCTAGATGGCAGTTTGAAGAAAACAGTGTGCAAATAATGCCTACAAGATCAACGTATACACTACTACAGCGGTGGATACGGATTACGTAAAATATATGAATGCTGCTTGAAAAAAAGTAACTCAAGTGGTTTTTCTAGAGACGATAATATTATCAATATTTAGACAAAATGTGAACAAGCTCACACAGCTAGATGGCGGTTTGAAGAAAACACTGTGCAAATAATGCCTACAAGGTCAACGTATACACAGCGGTGGATACGGATTACGTAAAATATAAGAATGCTGCTTGAAAAAAAGTCACTCCGGTGTTTTTTCTGGAGACGGTAATATTATGGATATTTAGACAGAATGTGAACACGGGCACACAGCTAGATAGCAGTTGGTTGAATAACACACTGGGCAAAAAATGCCTACAGGGCAAATAATGCCTACAAGGTCAACGTATACACAGCGGTGGATACGGATTACGTAAAATATAAGAATGCTGCTTGAAAAAAAGTCACTCCGGTGTTTTTTCTGGAGACGGTAATATTATGGATATTTAGACAGAATGTGAACACGGTCACACAGCTAGATAGCAGTTGGTTGAATAACACACTGGGCAAAAAATGCCTACAGGGCAAATAATGCCTACAAGGTCAACGTATACACAGCGGTGGATACGGATTACGTAAAATATAAGAATGCTGCTTGAAAAAAAGTCACTCCGGTGTTTTTTCTGGAGACGGTAATATTATGGATATTTAGACAGAATGTGAACACGGGCACACAGCTAGATAGCAGTTGGTTGAATAACACACTGGGCAAAAAATGCCTACAGGGCAAATAATGCCTAAAAGGTCAACTTATACACTACTACAGCGATGGATACGGATTACGTAAAATTTATTATGGCTGCTTGAAAAAAGTCACTCCGGTGTTTTTTCTGGAGACGGTAATATTATGGATATTTAGACAGAATGTGAACACGGTCACACAGCTAGATAGCAGTTGGTTGAATAACACACTGGGCAAAAAATGCCTACAGGGCAAATAATGCCTACAAGGTCAACGTATACACAGCGGTGGATACGGATTACGTAAAATATAAGAATGCTGCTTGAAAAAAAGTCACTCCGGTGTTTTTTCTGGAGACGGTAATATTATGGATATTTAGACAGAATGTGAACACGGTCACACAGCTAGATAGCAGTTGGTTGAATAACACACTGGGCAAAAAATGCCTACAGGGCAAATAATGCCTACAAGGTCAACGTATACACAGCGGTGGATACGGATTACGTAAAATATAAGAATGCTGCTTGAAAAAAAGTCACTCCGGTGTTTTTTCTGGAGACGGTAATATTATGGATATTTAGACAGAATGTGAACACGGGCACACAGCTAGATAGCAGTTGGTTGAATAACACACTGGGCAAAAAATGCCTACAGGGCAAATAATGCCTACAAGGTCAACGTATACACAGCGGTGGATACGGATTACGTAAAATATAAGAATGCTGCTTGAAAAAAAGTCACTCCGGTGTTTTTTCTGGAGACGGTAATATTATGGATATTTAGACAGAATGTGAACACGGGCACACAGCTAGATAGCAGTTGGTTGAATAACACACTGGGCAAAAAATGCCTACAGGGCAAATAATGCCTAAAAGGTCAACTTATACACTACTACAGTGATGGATACGGATTACGTAAAATTTATTATGGCTGCTTGAAAAAAGTCACTCCGGTGTTTTTTCTGGAGACGGTAATATTATGGATATTTAGACAGAATGTGAACACGGTCACACAGCTATATAGCAGTTGGTTGAATAACACACTGGGCAAAAAATGCCTACAGGGCAAATAATGCCTACAAGGTCAACGTATACACAGCAGTGGATACGGATTACGTAAAATATAAGAATGCTGCTTGAAAAAAAGTCACTCCGGTGTTTTTTCTGGAGACGGTAATATTATGGATATTTAGACAGAATGTGAACACGGGCACACAGCTAGATAGCAGTTGGTTGAATAACACACTGGGCAAAAAATGCCTACAGGGCAAATAATGCCTACAAGGTCAACGTATACACAGCGGTGGATACGGATTACGTAAAATATAAGAATGCTGCTTGAAAAAAAGTCACTCCGGTGTTTTTTCTGGAGACGGTAATATTATGGATATTTAGACAGAATGTGAACACGGGCACACAGCTAGATAGCAGTTGGTTGAATAACACACTGGGCAAAAAATGCCTACAGGGCAAATAATGCCTAAAAGGTCAACTTATACACTACTACAGCGATGGATACGGATTACGTAAAATTTATTATGGCTGCTTGAAAAAAGTCACTCCGGTGTTTTTTCTGGAGACGGTAATATTATGGATATTTAGACAGAATGTGAACACGGTCACACAGCTAGATAGCAGTTGGTTGAATAACACACTGGGCAAAAAATGCCTACAGGGCAAATAATGCCTAAAAGGTCAACTTATACACTACTACAGCGGTAGTAAAATAAAAAAAAGTTAAATAAAAAAAGAATGAATATTAAAAAAAAAAAAATTAAAGTTGGTGCTGCTGAACTACTAGGAGCAGCAGATTAGCACACCAGTCCCACTCCCCAACACTGCTAGACTAATAGCACTGGGCTCTTATAGTAGTAGTAGTAGTAGTAGTAGTAGTAGTAGTAAAACAACAAAAAAATAAATAAAAGCAGTCCTTACAAGGACTATTGCTATTGCAGCAGTCAGCAGATGAGATCAGAAGCAGGACAGCTGCCCACTGCAGCTACATACAGAGCACTGCAGTAGAAGGTAGATTACTAGCCAGCAAAGCTACCTAAGCTTAAATGTCCCTCAAACCCCTGCAGACTTCTGTCCCTCCAATAACAGAGCAGTATCAAAACGATTACTAGCCAGCAAACTTTCAACTGTCCCTGAAATCACTAACAGGCAGCAGCTCTCTCCCTACACTATCTCTTCAGCACACACAGGCAGAGTGAAAAAAAGCTGCAGGGCTTCGGTTTTTATAGGGAAGGGGAGTGGTCCAGGGGAGAGCTTCCTGATTGGCTGCCATGTACCTGCTGGTCTGGGGTGAGAGGGCAAAAAAAAGCGCCAACAATGGCGAACCCAAAATGGCGAACGTCGCGCGACGTTCGCGAACTTCCGGCGAGCGCGAACACCCGATGTTCGCGCGAACAAGTTCGCCGGTGAACAGTTCGCGCCATCTCTAATTATGAGTGTAGACTTTCAAGGTTGGGGTTGTTTTCTCTGGAAAAAAGGCGCTTGCAAGGGGACATTCTTACACTTTACAAGTACATTAGAGGACATTATAGGCAAATAGTAGGGGACCTTTTTACCCATAAAGTGGATCACCATACCAGGGGCCACCCTTTAGACTAGAAGAAAAGAACTTTCATTTGAAGCAACATAGGGGGTTCTTCACAGTCAGGACAGTGAGGTTGTGGAATGCACTGCCGGGTGATGTTGTGATGGCTGATTCAGTTAATGCCTTTAAGAATGGCTTGGATGATTTTTTGGACAGACATAATATCAAAGGCTATTGTGATACTAAGCTCTATAGTTAGTATAGATAGTTACATAGTTACATAGTTACATAGTTAAATTGGGTTGAAAAAAGACAAAGTCCATCAAGTTCAACCCCTCCAAATGAAAACCCATCATCCATACACACACCCCTCCCTACTTTTAATTAAAATTCTTTATACCCATACCTATACTATATAGATATATAGAATTTAATTAAAAGTAGGGAGGGGTGTGTGTATGGATGCTGGGTTTTCATTTGGAGGGGTTGAACTTGATGGACTTTGTCTTTTTTCAACCCAATTTAACTATGTAACTATGTATTTTAAATAATGAGCCATTGTTCAAATCATTTTCATCAACCATATTATAAGTCTGGATTAAAACATAAATAATAGGAAAAATGCCTTTATTTTAATTACAGCTTAACATATGTTTGACTTAAAGCTGAGTAGTTTAATTTATGCAAGTAAAATATTTTTATAATAAATTATATAGTGCATTCAAATGTATGCAAAATATTGAATCCAAATTTGGAAAAACATTAAGAAACAGCAATTCTCAGTTAGCATCCTCAAATATTTGATTTTTCATGTACCGTATATACTCGAGTATAAGCCGATCCGAGTATAAGCCGAGGTACCTAATTTTACCTACGAAAACTGGGAAAACTTATTGACTCTAGTATAAGCCTAGACACAACTATAGCCCTGTCTCCCAGCAGTGCACATTCTGCCAAAGAGACCCCCCCAGCGATCAACCGGACTTCTTTGCAAAGTTGATGGTGACAGAGAATTGCCAAACGGATTACTGTGTGCATTGTCCCACTGTCCCACTACCATGTGCAGAGGGTGCTGTGTGATATTGCCATCACTGTTAATCTTTCGTATAACCAACAGAGGGTGCTGTGTGATATTGCCATCACTGTTAATCCTTCATATAACCAACAGAGGGCGCACTGTTATTCTTTCATATAACCAACAGAGGGTGCTGTGTGATATTGCAGTCACTGTTATTCTTTCATATAACCAACAGAGGGCGCTGTGTGATATTGCAGTCATTGTTAATCTTTCATATAACCAACAGATGGCGCTGTGTGATATTGCAGTCACTGTTATTCTTTGATATAACCAACAGAGGGCACACTGTTATTCTTTGATATAACCAACAGAGGGTGCTGTGTGATATTGCAGTCACTGTTATTCTTTGATATAACCAACAGATGGCGCTGTGTGATATTGCAGTCACTGTTATTCTTTCATATAACCAACAGATGGCGCTGTGTGATATTGCAGTCACTGTTATTCTTTGATATAACCAACAGAGGGTGCACTGTTATTCTTTGATATAACCAACAGAGGGATATTGCAGTCACTGTTATTCTTTGATATAACCAACAGAGGGTGCACTGTTATTCTTTGATATAACCAACAGAGGGTGCACAGTGTGATATTGCAGTCACTGTTATTCTTTGATATAACCAACAGAGGGTGCACTGTTATTCTTTGATATAACCAACAGAGGGCGCTGTGTGATATTGCAGTCACTGTTATTCTTTGATATAACCAACAGAGGGCGCACTGTTATTCTTTCATATAACCAACAGAGGGCATTGTGGGATATCACAGTCTCTCCCCAAGTGAACTGTTGGTATAGGAATGATTAAAAGTGACTGCAATCTCAGCTACTGCCCGCTGACCCCAGTATAAGCCGAGGTAGACTTTTTTTAGCATATTTTGGATGCTGAAAAACTCAGCTTATACTTGGGTATATACGGTATATTTAATTTGTAATTCAGTAATTATGCTTCTCTTATAAATTAGGAGTAGTAGTAAATATAAGAATAATTATATAATATTTGAATGGTGATTTTAAACTATACTCAGCAATAATTACTGTAAGCAGTCTTTGCCCAAATATGCTTAAGGTTAATTTGAACCTAATTGCTTCAGGTTAACATTATCATCCTGTTTCTTTTTTTCCCTGACTTGTTTTTACACGGATCAACATGTCCTATACATTTGTAAAATAGGTATTTCTTCTTTATTTTCTCTTACTGTAATTTAATTACTATCCTAACTAGGGAGCTAGAACCATAGATACAGTATATCATATATATGATATGATATATCATAGATGCTTATCATCATAGCCATGCCTAAAACATACAAAGGCACGACTCTTTATTCACACCTATTAAAGTTTAGTTACCTAAGAAGTAATATAAAGACATTGAATATGCTAATAATAATAATAATAATAAAGTATTAATAATAATATACATGTGTTCCTATAAGAAATATTTACAATTTACATGATGTTTCTACAGTTTAAATACTGCCTGAAGCAGGTCTGTGAGGTAGCAATGAATGATTCCTTTAAAGGGATACTGTCATGGGAAAACATGTTTTTTTCAAAATGTACCAGTTAATAGTGCTGAAATTCCCTTTTCAAGAGCAAACTGATTTTGTTATATTTAAATTTTAAAATGTGACATGGGGCTAGACATATTGTCAGTTTCCCAGGTGCCCCCAGTTATGTGACTTGTGCTCTGATAAACTTCAGTCACTCTCTTCTGCTGTACTGCAAGAACAATGGCAAGGTAACCAGATAGCAGCTCCCTAACATAAGATAACAGCTCCCTGGTAGATATAAGAACAAACAATAGTAAAAATCCAGGTCCCACTGTGACACCTTCAGTTACACTGAGTAGAATAAACAATAGCCTGTCCGAAAGCAGTTCCATAGTGCAGCACTGGCTCTTTCTGAGAGCACATGACCAGACAAATTGACCTGAAATGGCTGCCTACACACCAATATTACAACTAAGAAAAATACACTTGTTGGTTCAGGAATTAAAAGTTATATGGTAGAGTGAATTATTTACAGTGTAATTTAGAAATAAAAACTACACCATAAAATCAAGACAGAACCCCTTTAAGTATTACTTTGAAATGTGCCTATAATAATGGTGATTTTTTATTATTATGTATTTATTTATTATTATTACTGATAAATGGACAGCTACACCAAATATTAATTTGATGTTGGATATGTTTGGTATGTATGATATCACCTTTTATAATTGGGTTACTTCCAGGTGCAATATCTTCTGGAACACCAGAGCACATAAAACACATAAATCTAGTGGGATCAATTATTTAGAGTTCTTTTTCTCAGTAGCACATATTAATGAGACCATTGAATGAACTTGGTGAAAATGAGTTAGCAAGAAACAAGGAGACAAATATATTATGCATGATGTCATTATTTTAATTTGAAGTAGATGCATTGTAATGCAAATGTAGATTAATTTACTATCACGTTGCAATTGCTATTTTGTAAATGGACACTAAAGTGGCATGCCTAATAAGCCTATATTTCTGCAACACATAATAATACAATGTTGATAAAATATCACAGAGACTGTGTAAAAAAATGCTACTAATACACTACATTGACAACTGAATGTCAGGCTAATTTATTTAAAAACAGCTATGAAGCAGTGTAATAAATAATGTCAAACATGTATGGAGGACAAATACAGGTATGGGAAACCTGTAGCTCCAAAATATGGAAAAGTCTTCTCTCACAGACTCCATTATAATCAAATAATCCAAATTTTTAAAAATGATTTCCCTTTTCTCTGTAATAATAAAATGGTACCTTGTACTTGATCCCAACTAGGACTAGGTCCCGATCATTCTCAATATAAGGTCCCTTACTTGTACATAAATGGAAGGAGTGTTAACACATAGGGGCACATTTACTAAGGGTCGAATTTTGAAGTTAAACGGCCATTTTTGATTGAAGTAAAAAGAGTTTAATACTGGCTATAGGTTCTAGGAGGCCCCCATAGGCTAACATAGCAATTCGGCAGGTTTAAGGTGGCGAAGTGTCAAAGTCGAAGAGACAGTACTTCGATTTTTTCAATTCAAATGGAATTTTGGCCTATTTTTTGGCCTATTTTGGCCTATTCGATGGTCAAAGTACAAAGAGATTACTTCGAAATTCAAAATTTTTGAATTCAAAAATTCACTTTGAATTCACTTCAACCCTTAGTAAATGAGCCCCATAGCATTGGCACCTTTTAGTCCATGTTTTAGGCTGGAATTACTTTCCAACCTATTATTATTATTATTTTTAAGTGAACAATGCAATGAGCCCATGAAAAAGATTTATAAGCTTATAAGAATCTTTACCGTTGACCTTGGAAAAAAGATCAAGAGACCTTGGAAAAAAGATCAAGAGAACAGTGGCAATTCATAGAGGATTTATATCAAGGGCAATAGCTGCACTGTACTTTGCAATGAAGAACCTGGCACAAATTACAAAGCAAAAATCTCCCTATACAGCAAAATATGTTGTATTTCTTGTACCATGGCCATACATGTTTTTTTTTTTTTATTTTAGACAGGATTTTTAATTACTAGACTAGAAATGCTGCAGATTTTGTTTTGGGCTTTATACAAGCCTGATGCAACCTCAACCCTTTAGCAGTTGTTGTCTGTGCTACTGTCAATTATCTGAGCTTATGGACCAACTCACAATTTACGGTATAAATATAATATAAAAGTTCAGGCTTATTAATTAATTCAAATACTCATTACATGGTAGCTCAGAAACCAATGAAATAAGTATCAGAATGTAATCATTCCTTCAGCATCAGCTTCTATGACAAGCTATTCTAATTTTCTGCTTTATGATTTGTGACAAGCCCTAAGTTTCTCAACAGCTGCCCAGAGCACACTAAGCATGGAAGCATCACTAATTCCTAACAAAGTCCCGGATGGGGATCTCCTGTGCACAATTTAAAGGCTTGGATCATTGCTGTTATAGAGATGCTGTATTTTGGTTAGTGCAGTAAGTTCAATATATATAGCCACAACAACTTTTAAGGTTTCATTTTCCTTTTAGTTTACAGCTAAAATGTTATGCCCATGAATGCATTGTAAGTCTAAAACTATAAATATCTAAATAAAAAAAGCAAGTTTGTTAGTGGCCCTTTATGGACTTTTAGAAATAGTATTGCATGAGCATGCCTTCAAAATGCACAACTTCTTGGGGCCCATTTACTTTGCTCGAGTGAAGGAATAGAATAAAAAAAACTTCAAATTTCGAATGTTTTTTTTGGCTACTTCGACCATCAAATTGGCTACTTCGACCTTTGACTAAGACTTCGACTTCGAATCGAACGTTTCGAACTAAAAATCGTTCGAATATTCGACCATTCGATAGTCGAACTACCCCATAGGCTTTCTAACAATTTTTTGGTCAAAGAAAAATCGTTAGATCGATGCATTAAAATCCTTCAAATCGAACTAAGGATTTAATCGTTCAATGGAACGATTTTTCGTTTGATCGTTCGATCAAACTATTTGCGGTAAATCCTTCGACTTTGAAGTCGAAGGATTTACCTTTGGCAGTCGAATATCGAGGGTTAATTAACCCTCGATATTCAACCATATGTGTTCTCCACAAAACCAGTAGCCAAAATCACACTTTGCCTAGCATAAAGGGATAGCAGAAATGGCAGGCTCCTGAAGCAAAATGAGGATTTTTCACAGTATGCATCAGTATATAAGCTGCCCTTTAAAGTGTTTTTAGCTTTAGTAAAAAGTAAAAATGATGCCTCAGAAGATATAGCTCACAATATAAAATTGGCCATTTAATAGGTTTTGCTTCATGTATCTATGAAAAATCATTAGATGTTATTATATGTGTCAAAGCAGATAATCTTTCTCTGGATGGCTGTAAACAATTTAGTTTTGCGTTTTTGTTACCAGCTTTCTATTTAGACAATTTTTTTTACAATGTGTATAATATCCCATTAAAAGGAATCTGTGCATCTTAAGACCTTATTCACATATACGGTAGGTTTTGATATTTTCAGCATTAAATTCACAAATGCAGGTGCAACCTTTCAATCACCCATTGCAACCATTTAGGGCTCTTACACACGGCCCTTTGCCTGTGCTCCCCTATGTTGCACTTTCTTTTGTTCAGCCACAGGGGAGCGCAGGAGTAGACACAGTTATTTTAAAGGGGGCTGTACTCACACAGACGCATGTATGCGCCGACCGCAGGTGAAATGCAACATGCTGCGTCCCATCATTTGGCGCTTATATTCGTCTGTGTGAGTACAGCCCCTTTCACAATAATTGAGTGCTTCTACTCCTGCGCTCCCCTGCAGCTGAACGGAAGAAAGCGCAAGTGTGTAGATATATTAATAGATACAGTATATTAAAAAAAAAAGTTTGATTGGATATGTTGACTTCAGTGGTACAAAGGTTAACCCATGTTCATGAATTTTCAGCTGGGTTTAAAAGTTCATCCAGTGAGAGGAGGGATTGCCACATTAACAACAAAGCTACAACCCCAGGCAAATTTTCCATGAGCATATGAAACTCCCAGAACAAAATATGCTAAATATTAACATGCATATATTATGTTACAGAAGTTACAGAGTTATTTATTAAGACAAAATAATGTTTTCATAAAATATAAAGATTGTGAAAAAAAACTTGAAATCAGCTATGCATTATTTACTGTGCAATTATACAACTTGTTGGGTAGTTAAGTCTTTGGCTCAGCTTCTCATTGTAACAGACAAACAATTAGGGAATATTAAGCACATTACATCTTTCTGTGAAGCTCATAATTTTCATCTCTCACTTAACAACCTACACTGTGTTGGAGTTTCTATTAAGCAATTTAGAAGGCCAGTAATTAGACACACTGCATTTTAGAGAGTAATTAACAACAGCTGAAGTAGGTACTTTTTTAATACCCACAGGTAAATGTAGGTCATGTGCCTAATTAACAGTTATTTTCTTGCCAAGCAATATCATTTAATTAGCATAATTTACCTTACTTTCATTTTATGCATACAATGTATAGCTTCTATAATCCACAATTATTTATTGCCCATTTTTCCCCAAACAGAAATGTTTTGATTCCTTAATTGTTCAAGGTTTTGGTTTAAATATTTAATGCAACTACTATCTATCTATCTATCTATCTGTCTGTCTGTCTGTCTGTCTGTCTGTCTGTCTATATCTATATCTGTAAAGTCGGAATTAGGTAGCTGAGATCAGCTTTCTGGGGGTAAAACAGTCCATGACACAATTCATGAGAGTGTAGTATCTTTTTGGCAATTTATTTTCACTTGCAGAAAATAAACAAAATAAACATGGTTAGTTACATAGTTAAATAGGGTTGAGAAAAGAAAAGTCTATCAAGTTCAACCCCTCCAAATGCAAACCCAACATCCATACACACACCCCTACATACTTTTTATTAAATTCTATATACCTATACTAACTATAGAGCTTAGTATCACAATAGCCTTTGATATTGTCTGTCCAAGAAATCATCCACGCCACTCTTAAAATCTATCATTCTCTATCATTAACAGAATCAGCCATCACAACATCACCCGGCAGTACATTCCACATCCTCGCTGTCCTCACTGTGAAGAACCACTTATATTGCTTCAAATGAAAGTTCTTTTCATCTAGTCTGAAGGGGTGGCCTCTGGTGCAGTGATTTTCTTTTTGCTTAAAAATGTCCCCTGCTATTAGTCTATAATGGCCACTAAATATGCTTGTAAAGTGTAATCAGGTCCCCTCACAAGCCCTTTTTCCAGAGAAAACAACCCCCAGCCTTGACAGTCTACCCTCATAATTTAAGTCTTCCATCCCTCTAACCAGTTAAGTTGCATTGCACGTCTCTGCACACTCTGTCTTCAGCTCATTTATATCCCTCTTAAGGTATGGAGTCCAAAACTGCACTGCATACTCCAGGTGAGGCCTTACCAGGAACTTATAAAGATGCATAATTATATTTTCATCCTTTAATGTGCTTTTTTTTTAATGAAAGACAGAACTTTATTTGCATTAGTAGCCACAGAAAGACACTGCCCAGAATTAGACAACGTGTTATCTACAAAAAAAACCTAGATCCTTCTCATTTAAGGAAACTCCCAACACACTGCCATTTAGTGTATAACGTGCATATATATTATTTTTTCCAAAGTGCATAACCTTGCATTTATCAACATTGAACCTCATTTTCCAGTTTGTTGCCCAGTTTTCCAACTTAGACTAATCACTTCTGCACAATTTAGTATTATCTGCAAAAATAGAAACAGTACTTTCAATGCCCACCTTCAGGTCTTTAATAAAGAAGTTGAAAAGCAAAGGACCTAGTACAGAGCCCTGCGGTACTCCACTAACAACACTTGTCCAATTAGAAAATGTTCCATTTACCACCACTCTTTGTAGTCTATCTTTTAGCCAGTTCTCTATACAGGTACAAATACTATGTTCCAGGCCAACATTCCTTAATTTAACCAGTAATGTAATGTTGCACTTTATGGAATGCTTTAGCAAAGTCTAAGTAAATCACATCCACTGCCCTCCCAGAATCAAGAACCCTGCTCACCAAGAACAACTGCTCAGACTAACTGGCCTATAGTTTTATGGTTGAGAATGGGATCCCTTTTTGAATAGCAGCACCACATTAGCAATTCGCTAGTCCCTCAGCACCATGCCAGACCTCAATGAATCCTGAAAAATTAAGTAAAGAGGTTTGGCAATCACAGAGCTAAGCTCGCTAAGTACCATGGGATGAATACTATCTGGCCCTGGACCTTTGTTTATCTTAAAATGTTCTAGTCTCTTTTGAATTTCCTCATGTGTGAACCTTGCATTATTAGTTTATTACTAGAATTGGGACTATTAGGAAGGACATCTTTATTGACTGGTTCCTCATTTGTGTAGACAGATGAAAAATATGAGTTCAGAATCTGCCCTTTTTTTTGTTTTCATCAACCAGCTGCCCCCCCTCTGATAATTTTAAACCTTACTATAGCTGGAAGGGGTGGGGGCTACAGCCTTATTGCACCCCTGCATAATGGTTTCAAAAATTAGTGGTGAGCACAACTTTCTGTTGTTTGTTATAGCTTATACAGGAGCAGTGGACAGCTCCATGTTGTAGCCCCCACCCTTCCCAGCTATAGTCACGTGATCCCAGCTATAGTCAAATGATACCACTGTGGCTAATAAAAGGCAAAAAGTTTGGGAGTTTTACTTTGAAAGCAGAAAGTAAGTTGCAGGTAAAACTTAGTCCTTGTGTAAAATGTATAATGAAGCAATATAATTCTTAATGAATGTATTTTGTGGTCACAGCCTAATTGCACCCAGTCTAATGGTTTTAAAATTAGTGGTGAGCACAACTTTCACTTGTTTGTCATAGCTTATACACAGACCTAAGCCAAGCTCCACACAGGCTATTTTTTTGTCATTTATTTGTTTGGAATGCTGGGTGTAAATTAGGCTAGTATAGTGTATATTTGGTAATGTATGTTGGTAACCAATATTGCTTATGAAACATAATCGATGGATAATGATCAATAACACTGATCAATTGTGGCTAATAGTCAACAGAATTATGAGCTACTATACTTTGTAGTTTCACACAGATTGCAATATATAGAGCAAAGCCCTTTGACGATAAAGATGGAAATTATATTATTAAATTATCT
This sequence comes from Xenopus petersii, assembly GCA_038501925.1. NCBI lineage: Eukaryota > Metazoa > Chordata > Amphibia > Anura > Pipidae > Xenopus > Xenopus petersii. The sequence goes on from CM076682.1 coordinate 80,383,289, forward strand.
TTTACTGTGTGATCATTATAAATATTATAGTATATTTGCTAATAAACCCATGAACTCATAAATCATATTATCAAAAATCAGTATCCCAGTATATTTAATATTGCTTATATGTATCTGTTTATTTGTTAGCTACATGTTACTATTTGATTTTTTAATAATTAACTATAGTTGCATATTATTTAATTCAGGCACTTATCTAGTTGTGCTTCTGGCTGTTCTTTAAAAATGATTAATTTATAAAAATGCATAAGAGAGAACAGAAAACCAGGAATTCAGATTGAATAATGCATTCTCAAATAAATAACAATAGAGCAGTAATGTATAGGGAAGCATTTTAGATTTGGCATTGCAAAACTTAAGACAATTTTTGTAAACTGTATAGTACCTCCCAACATAGAATACAACATTGAGCACAGTGCCAGCATAAAATTATCATAATTCTGAAGTTTTTACTATTCTGTGTTAAATCTTTTTGGCCTATTATACAGTATGACCACCTATACAGGATGACTGCTAAGCTAGCTTGCACACATTTTATGAGCAATAACATGGTTATAAGCAGGTGTGTGACTGTAAAAAAAACGATTCTTTCAAAATTGCAGTCTGCTCAGTGCTTTGTTCGGGGATGATATGCTGGCAATAATCAAACATGGATAAGTATCTGTAATTATTGCCCATATTTGGATATATTTTTGTCTTGACTCAACCAGATACATGAAATTTTCAAGGCAGCTGTGTTCATTTGAAAACCTTATTTTGTCTAAAACATCTGTTTATTAGAATCTCAGTTCTGCTGCAGTCCATAATGTTGAAAGCAGGTTATAGATTCAGCATTTAGTGCTCATTTTGATTGATCGTGTTTTATTATATCACAACAAGCTGATAACGACAGTATTTGCCTGAAGGCTAACCATAAGATTTTGTATTTGAAATGTGTACAATATATTTCTGCTGACAAGTATGATATGAAACTATGACATTTATACATAATGTATTACAAATGTGCCATACATGAAATGTACATTTGGGGACATTATTAGTTACTGCAGATTATGGGCTATGACCTACTTGTATTTTATACAAAAAAATAAATTTTACCAATTCCTTGTGTGCAAGTGGAGTATTGTTCTCTAAAATTAAATATTTTCAAAACACACACATTATATAATATAATATATATATATATATATATATATATATATATATATTTGTGTGTATACATCCATGCTTTGGTTACTTTTGAAGGTGCTGCAGGGTAGGTGGGATTCTATATAAATATATCTGTCAAATCTGCAGCTATGTATGAAATATTAATCACATACATTCATCATCGCTGAAGCATGCAGTACATTGCTATTAACTGTGCTTATTTTATTAACCATCCAATCTTTCCACTTTACAAATGGTCAGTGAAACATAAAAATTGTGCTGTATACCATACTGAACATTAATTTAAATTTATAATCCATCATACAGTATGCATACTCTTAAGGCCATAGCAGACGAGGAGATTTGTTTAGTGTGGGAAAACTGTGTTGCCGTGGACAACAAGTCACCTGAAAATACCTCTGCCTTCACTACCATTAGGAACTCCACATGGGAAAATGCCTTTTTTTTTTTTTTTTTTATAGTAGTGATCCAAATGTAAAGGCAAGAAAGGTATTTTCAGGAGATTGGTCATCTGTGGGTAGCAGAGGTTTCCCATGGGTGGTAAATCTCCTTGTCTACTATTGCCCTTATGGTATGCAACAATGCCCCCACTTGCTTTCCTCTCTGACAGTCCCATCACAACTTTGCTGATGTCACTGCCAGCTGGACTGCCAGCCAACCCTATCAACAATCCATTCAAAGGCCCTGCCTACCTATCACCTCCACCACAAAGGTATTAAAATAACTGTCTGCCTGACATCCATCTACAGGTCCCACTACTGCTCCCCACCATGACTGACCAATAATACCTTCCTGTTGCACCTATCATTTCCACCTAGGAGCTACCACCTACTGAATTGCCTGCCCACCTTACCATCCACAAAATACCATCCAGAACAACTTTCTGTCATGTTCGGCACCCTATATCCAGAACCCAAGCTAAGCTCCCTGGTCACAGCTCTCACTTCTACCTAAAACCACCGCCTTTCACCCCGTGAGGAGCCCTCGGCTAATCAGATGCCGCCAGGTCTTATTTGAGAGAGGAGCAAAGCTAACGGTTCTGGATGAGCAAAGGGGCTCACCAGAATACTGGAAGGAAGAACACCACCAGGAACAGGCAGGCCGGGCCAGCACAACCCGAGAATCGTCAGACCGGGCTGAAATCAGGATAGTAGAATGTAGAATAGTCAGTGGACAGGCTAAAGTCAGATTGGACAGGTCAGCAGTCACAAGCAGGCATGATCAGGATTGGAGAGGTCGGAGTAATCAGACAGGCAAAGGTCAGGATTGGAGAGGATCAGAATAGTCAAAAAGGCAGGCAAGGATCAAACCAGTAATAGCAGATAGAATCAGGCACCTAAGAACTTTACAAATAGAAACTAACAACGGCAATGAGTAAAACTACAAGGCCCCTTTAAATAGTTTAAATTTTGTGCTGCTGCGCGATGACATCATCATGGCGGCACATAACCAAGGGAGCGAGCGGCCGCACGCGCCATAGTGAAACTGGAGCTGGAAGGGAATTGATGCATGCAGCGGGTATCCCTGCTAGAGGCATGGTGGGCGCCCCTGCATGCCAACGGGTAAACCACTGGACCACCAGGGTAAGTCCTTACATTTACATCCACAAAGCAATCACAACATAGGAAGTCTATGGGGTATATTTATCAAATAATGAAGTTGGAGATCACCACAGTACACTAGCATGAAATACCACCTCTCTCCATTCATTTTTTATAAGGCGTAATTATTAAATGGTGATACAAATACATCTTTAAAAATATCATAGAAATGAATGGAGAGAGGTGGTATTTCACTCTAGCAGACTGTGGTGATCTCTAACTTCACTCTTTGATAAATATACCCTATATGTTTGCAAGAATATCAGTATACCAGTTACCCTTTAGGTAACAGCAGTGTATAAAACCATAGTGCTGGCAGCTATATCCATTTCAAGTCAGCACATTGATCAATGCCATATCTTTGTTCACATTGTAATGTTTATTATAAATCAAAGAGCTGTTAAGAATGTTAAACTGACAATGAAAGCAATGAAAATGGTTTCACCTATGTTTCTGGGCCAGAAATCGTATTACTGTACAGGTCAGTCCATTAATTTTGTTGATTTTATGCCAATATTTATTTGCAAGTCTACAAATATTATGCTTCACATAATACCTATATAAAGTGTGAAACAATCATATTGTTAAGAGAACATTGTAAACTGCTGTACAGTAGTGGAGTAGCAGGATTCTTGCAAAAGAATCATGTATCCATAAGACATAAAACATGTGAGTCAATCAAAAACTAAACTAAAAGATATGTGATCAAACCTAGAGTTTCACTTCAACATACTTCAAACTGTAAAAGTAACAATTCTACAAGTAATCACTCTCCTTTGGTAATTCCTCTGTCAGTATATTTTTTTTAGTGAGAGAAAACCCACACCCAAATAAATTGGGTGCTGCTTGGGCTGCTGTTTCAAAAGTCAAATTCTCTTCATGGTAAGACAGAAGTGCTAACTAGGCTTGGGTGAATTTGACCTGTTTAGTTTCGACAAAAATTTGCCTCCGGCGAAATGTCGCCAATGTCCATTAAAGGCGTCAAAGCCTAAAAGGCAAAACAAGGAAAAAAAAAACTGCCAATCCCTAGTGCTAACCACTGAGCCAGATTTATGTAGGTGTTCTCAATATTGTTACTAAAACCAAAAAACAACTTCTTTCTAAAGGCGTTACATAAAAGTGCAAATAATTCAAGACATTTCTAGTATAGGTAAATCTAAAAACAACGGATGAGTGAAATGTCTTCAATGATTACTCAGCAAGTCCAGTTATTTTTAGATTTACCTATACAACATCTGTAAATTAGCACAAAAATATCATGTTTCATATTTGTTTTTCATATATGTTTTGTCTATGTGGTGCTGTTTGCCCCAAGTATGTATTGTGTAAAAAAAAAGAATGTACAACATATATACAGTAATCTTGTAAGTAACTGGCATATGCCAAGTGGACCGAAACATCACGTTGGCTGTATATGCTAACATAAATACAATATCTCTTTTTATGCATAGAAGTCCCTGTGTTGCTGGTCTTCTTGGATAATGTACAATATTTTACCTTGTACCTGGGCATAGAGTGGAAGTGGTGTGCCATCCCCCAGTTATATATATATATATATATATATATATATATATATATATATATATATATATATATATATATATATATATATATATATATATATATATATGCACACATATATATATTGTAGTTCCCCAAGATGGACGCACTCCAGGACTTCATAATGCAGTTTAGAAAAGAAAATTTATTGTCAATGTTTCGGTCCCGTTCTGTGCCTTTCTCAAGACATTGAGAAACATTGCATGACCAATGGCCCTAGCACTATTTCTGCTTTCTGCACACGGATATTACACTGACCATGTTGGTCTCCTACGGTAACCTATATGAATTCACCATTCCCTTTATTGCTTCAATTTAAGGACATACATTCTGAATTGAATTATTATTTATACTTTAACACTATAACAGAAATAAACACTAAAAGTTAATAATTTTGCCACTACAGAATATGAACATAAAACTGCAGTGATGCACACTTGCTGCAGTGCAGTTGTACAAAGGAAAGTAGCAACTGTAAATATTCCACACAATATTTTATGTACAGTATGCATAATTCATTGACTACCACAAATGCAAAGATACAATCAATATTTCTGACCATAAATGATTTATCAAGAACCTCTTAAACACTTACTTTTATAGGAATGAGATCAAAAGTAATAAAATATATGGGAACGTGGTAGCAAATATATAGCCGTAAACTATGCCAAAAATGCCAATAGAACAACTGGAGAAGGTAAAATATTACTTAATTCTCAGTGTTATGATGAAATGGGATATAGGATGTTGTTTTTAAGCCAGTTCCTAACACTTACTTTAACAATAAAAAAAAGAAACAGGGATATAGGAATGCTGTACTATTCAAACACAATAGAAAATTAAAATAAAACAATTAAACCCCTGAAGAATAACAAAAATATTATATAATATATATATATACAGTAGCATCAAAATTAGCCAGCACTCATGTTACAAAAAAATTAGTGCCTGGGTGCAGTCATAAAATGTAGAATAATCGAACAGCAATGTCTGCACTCTCAGGACTTATAAAGTGAAAAAGTTATTTATTAAAATGAACTGATGTTTCGGCTAACACTCTAGCCTTTATCAAAGTTCAAGATCACATACAGTACAATCCTTCTCCAAGCAAACTTAAATATGCATACTAATAACTTGTACACTAACATGAGGTAGACAATATAATTCTGTTTTGACATCGACATGTGTCCAAGCTAGATTGCTATACTTCAGCTAGATTCAGGAGTGAGCAGTAACTAGTATTAGTTATTATATGTAATCACCACTCATGGCCAGCAGTGACCAGCATAATAAAGGAAATGTGTATATCCTTCTGGCAGTTGCAGAAATTCAGTCATAAAAAGGTTATGGTAAGACAGCAATTTAAAGCCAATTCAATTCCTGAAAATGGTTGCTTCACATGTCTACTTTATTGTTACTACACTTGTCTATTTAATTGTTTTTTTCTTTTGTATTTTTGTGTTAAAAATACACTAGTAATATGTTCAGAGCGTCCCTCCCAGCCACTATCACACAGTAGTATCTTTCTCCTCAGCATCAGGAGCTTTGTGTCTGTTTGCATATCCAAGATGGCTGCTAACCATTGTGTTGCACAGGTCAGAGGAACAGACATGGCTAGTTTAAAAGCAAATACTAGAATAAATGTGCTTATTTAAGCACAACATGAAAAAGAAAAAAAAAAAGACACCAGTCCAATGCACAGAGAGTAACATGCAGAAAACAAGTAACTTTGCATTTTGCATCCTGCAAGTCTATGCTCTGACCAAAGTACTAACATAGATACTAAAACTGCACCAGTGCAGTTGTTCATATCATCCAATCTGATCTTTAAATTCTTTTTTTAACTTGTGATAGACATATCTTTTAACAAATTAAACCAAAAACTTACCGACTCTTGTCTAATTATCTCCTCATCCTATATTGATAGATCAGAAGAAACATGTATTAAGAGAAGAATTGCATTTTTAGTATACCTTTAAATTCTGTTAGAAAATAGGGACACACAGTAAATAATGAAGAAGGCATGATATGGAAAAATGATGCATCCAAAAAATTATTAATCTTGTAGAACTGATGGTATTATTTCCATGCAATGTACGTTGCACCTACAGGGAAAATGTCAATTACAGTAAGATAATTAACAGCACTTTTGTCACTGTCCTTGAATTTCAATAAGTGCATGACTGCATTTGAAAAGGAGAGAAATGGGATGAATTTGACTGGCATATATTATAGTGCTGGTGGATTTTTCACGCACAACAATTACACATTCACTTTTCCAGCTGTAAATGCTTTGTTCTTGTTCATTATTTTGGAGTATTAAAGCCATGAACTGCCGGTAAACTATTTACGGTATGTTAATTAGATCAATACAAAGTTCATATTATACCCAAGTAAACATTATCGACATATATAATTGGCCCTAAAAATAGAACACCAGCTAATTCTAAAACACTTATTAGTAAAGCTGATTAGTAGTCAGTTCAGAATCACAGTGCATACTTTATAATATTCTATACTGCTGAACTAATCAGCCATGTAGTGTGATTGTTGGAGGCATGAACTTATAACTTCATCTCCTTAAAACTGAAAGTGTATAATACTAAAGTGCTACATGGTTGATTAGCAATAAATGCAGTAAATGTCATCTGCAACACATTTGGTTAGCAATTAGTCTTCACTGCTTTTGTGATAGATATAAGGGATCATGTATGGAGTCATTGCACAAGAAGTTCCATTCATTCAGACTACTTTAAAGTGACTTGCATCATAGCCTCTCCTTGCATGTATGCATTTGTCCCACCTCCTGTAATGAATTTTGCACCTATTGATGCAGGGGATCCCTATAGCTACCTCCACTTCGAAAGGTGGAGATAGCTCAAAGGTCTCAAAAGCAGCCTGTGTCAATGGGCAAAGCAAATTTGAGCCAAAATGAAATCACTTCAGATGTCATGTGATGCCATCTAGACTTAGAGAATTGTCAGCCCTATTGTGTTTAAATAAAGGTACAAGTACACGTATATTAATGTTTTTGTCTCAGTTGATCAGATACCTCTTCCATCTTGTGGATGTGGATGCAGTTATGCTGGAGTTATGGGGCAAAGTGCCACATTGTGGTTAAAAAGACATGACAATTGTGTGGGAAATTGCACTTTGCACACTGTACTTGTGATAAATAAGTGACTCCTAAAGTCTAATTTTCTGTTCATGTTTTAACCCCTAAGTTTAGCTTCTTTACAGCAGTCCACAGGAATCTGAACATGCGATTAGCTACAGGCACCAGAAAGAAGAAGTATACAATTTGATTGGGGAGCTGCAGGTGACAACATTGAAACTATGAATTGTTGCTGTTGTTTTTCTGGCATAGTCATTTTGAACAGTACTCAAGGTAACCATTTAGAGACTAATATTTTATTTAAGTTTAGTTCTTTTGTAAAATATAAATCATCACTAAAAAAATGAGGTGTTCGCTATCACATCAGAACCATAACCCAAAAGTCTACTGTTCCCCTCATGCAGCAAGGTTTGGTGGGTACAATGTTTGACTGCGTCAATGCTGGTCCCAGCCTCCTTGACAGTGGAAGATGAGCAGCAGCATACACTATGGGCCACAACCACAGTTCAGCTTCCAGTGCACAGGCTCATTTTTACCAGCAATGTCATGCATCCAGGAACATATGCCTTATGGCAAACATTGTGTTGGCCAAGTATATCATTTCAGCAGCAGATACAAGGAGAACAGTTGATTGTTAGTTAATGGGTTTAACTTAGGGCAAGGACAGGAAGGACACTGCAAAGGGGCTAACAATTAAAATATGATGCAGGGTTTTAGAACACAATAAAAAACAGAGTCTATATGAGATGTTCTCTGGTGGATAAAAGGTGTTGATCTTCTTCTGGGATGCAGCTCTTAGAAAGAAAGAAATGAGCACCATGCTGAAATATTACTTTGTGCACCACTATCTGATTTCAGCCTGCAGTGAGTAAAAGATATCAGACACTCGCCAGTGAGCAAGTAGAAGTACATTTCCTACTGTTTTAATAGGTAATTAAATGAAGACATACAGTATATTTTCTGATCAAGTAATATACTGTAATGTATACTTTTTTTGATTTCTGAAAAAATAGGTACATTTCTAAGAAGAAAGGTTAGGCCAGTCAGGAAGCTCATAACAATACAAGTACTTGCCATGGGCATGGATAGCAATAATTATATACAGTAACATTTACATTTTAAATATTCAAAATGCTTTTTCACAATAATCTACATGTATACAAAAAACATTCTATGCTACATACATAAACATTGCAAATAGAGCAATTGAATAAACATTTACTACAAGAACTAAAAAGAAATAAGATTGTACAATATAAAGCAGGAAAACTGATGGCTACACGTATTAGTGATCCATACAGTGTGTAATTATCAATCAATTTGCTCTTAGAATCTGCTATTTATATTTCAGTGCTTCAACTGAGCAAGCTACAGGAAATATTACCAACAATTCAATTTTAAATTATCCTCAAAGAATACATATGAAGTTGATTCCCATGGGGGATAGTTAAGGTTATATTTCTAACAAAATACATTGTGTCAGATATTTGTTAGCAGTTACATAAAACTTAAAAGCACAGTTATTCTTTGTTGTTTCATTTGACCTTTGCTTTCTTTATTGCATTACACCACTCAAATCTACTTAAGCATCCTGTTGAGTTTACTTTCATCAGATCTCTGCGTCAATAAAATACATTTTAACATGGACACCTAGTGTTATACAAATACAATATTTGCTCTGCATATGATGAAGATATTTTTTCCTATTTACTCCTAGCCCTTCATCCACTTTTCCTGGAAAAAATATAAATTCCTTATGCCAGAATCCAAAGCATAAGAAAAAAGCAAGTGGCACTCACAGCATATTCAAGCAGGATAAACCTTGCGTATGTTTATTTGCAAAAAACTTTTAACACCACACATTCACAGTGATTGGTCGATTACAAAATTGGTTAAACATGTGACATCGCATTTAAAAAAACAACACAGTTTAAAAGTAGCAAAAAAATTCAAATAGATATCACGCATTAATACAACGTGAAATGCATAAACAATTTACAGTGAACGTGAAAAAATCAAAAAATATTCTAAAATATTTAATACATAAAATCTTTTCTACAATCTCGTAAAAAATCCTGGACAGTGTCAAAAGTATTCAATCCAGTAACTCATTAGGCAATCTTACAAATACAGAATTGTTACAAGACAGTAGCGGAATACTCAGCTACATTGTCAGCAATTGTAACTGACTATACTTTGTTGCTTTTACGTTTATTCTCTTACCCTACAGGAAGGGGATGCAAAAGGAAAAACTGACCCTGCAGGGGATTCATGGGGCAGCTTGTCTTGATTATCTGAAAAATAATAAAATATGCATATAAGCTCACAGGTAGCAGGACATACTGAAGTCCTCATTTAACCCTTTAGGGTGCCTTGTCTGCAATAACCATATCCAATAACATTCACGTTGTAATAAACATTTTTTAATGTCAAAACCTTGTTTCCGTGCCACTTTCTCCAATATCTGCCATCGTACCTGTGAGGTCCTATGGCCATGGTTAAAAAAATGTTTTGCTAGCAAAGTTTCTTTCTTAAACTTATCACCTGGTCTATTTCTTTGTTGCGCATCTGTTTTAACATCAAGCGGTAAGGGCTGGTAAGTGCGTATATTGGACTTATGTTCATTAAGCCGCACCTTGATCGATCTACTTGTTTGGCCTATGTACAATAACCCACACGGACATTTGATAGAATAAACCACTTCCTTTGTGTCACATGAGAATGTACCTTTAATAGAATGTTTAGTTCCATTCAGGGGATGTAAAACAGTTGGTCCGGGGATTATCCCATTACAATGGCCACAATTTCTACAGGGATATGTAACTATGTTAGATGTGACCATCGCACCTGTCCTAACAGAATTGACCTTTGGTTTTATTAGCTCTTGGACAGTTCTCCCTTTTCTATATGAAAAAACAGGGGTTTGTTTATATAAATGCCCAATTTTCGTATCAGACTGTAATATCCCCCAGTGTTTCAAAATAGTGCGTCTAATAGCCTTGCTATTGGTGTCAAAAGTTGATACAAAAGGGATACGGTTACTTGTAATTAAATTCCTAGATTTTTTCGCAAGGGTATCATCCCTTCTATAGGTTTTAATTTCCTCACTAATAGCAGTGAGTTCAGTCTCATTGTATCCCTTTTCTACAAACCTTTGCACCATCTTAGTGGCTTCTTGTTCATAAATGGCATCAGTAGAAGCGATCCGTTTCACACGCAACAACTGACTTTTTGGCAACCCTTTTAGCAAACCTTGTGGGTGGAAACTTGAAGCCAATAATAAATTGTTGCGGTCAGTTGGTTTCTTGTATATAGAAGTTACAAAAGTAGACCCACTCACACGCAAATCCACATCAAGAAAATGCAAATCCAATTTGCTTTTCTCGAGAGTGAACTTAATAGTGGGGTGAGCAGCGTTTAAGTAAAGAAAAAAGGCCTGAAGCTCAGTGTCACTCCCATTCCAAATAAAGAAGGTATCGTCCACGTACCTCATGTATGAATGTATATATGGACTGTATGTTGAATTAGAAAAAATATGGTTGGTTTCAAAATAATCCATATAGATGTTCGCATATGCAGGAGCCATGTTGGCCCCCATTGCGCAGCCTTGAAGCTGAAGAAAAAATTCATCCAAAAAAGAAAAATAGTTTTTACAGAGTATCATATCAAGTAAGTTACAAAGAAAATTTATTTTGAAATCTGGAAGATCAGTGGTACTCAAATAAAGTCTCATACATTCGATACCTTCTTCATGAGGAATGGAAGTGAAAAGGTCCTTAACATCCAAAGAACACAAATAAAATTCACCGCTTGGGATTTGTACAGTCTTAAGGCGATTGAGGAAGTCTGTTGTATCTAGAAGACAAGGTTTCAGTGATGGCACAATGTCCTGGAGATACAAGTCAACATAAATGGCAAGTGGCTGCCAAAGGGACCCCACATTAGATACTATGGGCCTGCCTGGTGGATTTACTAAGCACTTGTGAATCTTTGGGAGAAAGTACACATGAGGAGTTTTTGGAAATTGCTGGAATAAGAGCTGATGAATTTCATCTGTTATAACACCCTCCATAACGGAAGCGCTCAAAAAAGTATTCAACTCATTTTTAAATTTAGCAGTAGGATCAGATTGCAATTTTTTGTATAACGTGGTGTTATTAAGATGGCGAAATGCCTCAGACTCATAATCAGCCTTATTCAAAACAACAACCCCTCCACCTTTATCGGCTTTTGTTATAACCACCTTATCGTTCATTTGTAAAGTGCTGAGGGCTTTTCTCTCAGCCTGAGTGATATTAGATCCGCAGGTCCCATATTTCCCTTGCGATTTCTGCAAGGTTTTAGTCAATTCGAAAGTCACCATGGTCTCAAATGTATCAATGCAGGAAAACATGCCCGGTGGTACAAATGAACTTTTTGCCCCCAATTTACTTTTCAGCTGTTTGGTCAATTCATCCTTAACCTTGATCTCACTTTTATCCCAGAAATGCGCCTTAAGTTTCAAAGTTCTAACAAACTTAAAAAAGGCAATGGTGAAAGAAAAGGGTGATACGGTATGTACCGGAACAAACCCAAGTCCCTTGTTAAGTACAGACAGTTCATCCTTATTAAGTTCAATGGCAGAAAGGTTAAACACTGAGTTTACCTGTGGTAGTAACGGTGACCTCTGCGTTTGTTCGGAGCCTGACTGCGTGCGCCTCCTAAGGCCCCTTCATATCTTACGTTTCCTTTTCTGTGGCCCACCTGTAAAAAAGAAGGAGAAGAAGAGCCAACCGAACACTGAGAGGAGACGAGGGAAGATTGATCCGAGTCTGGTAAACGCATAGCCGATGCATTGGAGCGCGATGGTGTAGAGACGCGCTGTTGCCGATGCATACGCCTTGTATCCCTCCAGGTATATACTTCCCCTCTTTCGTAATCCTGAGTGTCTCGACGAAACTTTCTTATTTTGACCTGCAGGATCTCCTGTTGCAACGGCTCCAACTTCCGCTCCAACTCCTGTATAGTAACTCTGTCGGTGCTTGCTGGTATGGCGGAATATTCTTCTTCCGCAGCATGGATCTGTTGCTTTAGCTCTTTCATGGCCCCTTGCAGCTGTTGAATAGTGAGGGCAATGAGGTCTAAACTGCACCTGTTTAGAATCCCTCTCCACTTTGTATTGAAATCTTGATCGTCTCGAAACAGCGCCGGTTTCAGATTCCTTCCAAGCAACTGAGCACCTGGCGGAGCTTTTTAAGGCCTGGGTGTGCGAGTTTAGCCATTATCTTTTGGATTCTATGCTCGGCGGGTTTAACCCTGCACCCCACTTTGAGTGCCATCGTTAATATGTCATTTGCCGACATTGCAGCTACCATTAACAGGAAAGCTGAAACCTTCGGGTTCACAGAAACTGAACGCAAAAGGATTCTACAGTCTGCACAAAGTTTACCGTTACCTACCTGTACGTCAGAGACGGACACGTTACGCAAACTTGAACAACTCAAACGCCGTGAAATATCATGGGCTTTGCATACATCTTCCCTGGCGGAGTATGCACGGGCTCAACGGCTACCACGTGGCTTACGAGTGAATCTGAAACCGGCGCTGTTTCGAGACGATCAAGATTTCAATACAGAGTGGAGAGGGATTCTAAACAGGTGCAGTTTAGACCTCATTGCCCTCACTATTCAACAGCTGCAAGGGGCCATGAAAGAGCTAAAGCAACAGATCCATGCTGCGGAAGAAGAATATTCCGCCATACCAGCAAGCACCGACAGAGTTACTATACAGGAGTTGGAGCGGAAGTTGGAGCCGTTGCAACAGGAGATCCTGCAGGTCAAAATAAGAAAGTTTCGTCGAGACACTCAGGATTACGAACGAGGGGAAGTATATACCTGGAGGGATACAAGGCGTATGCATCGGCAACAGCGTGTCTCTACACCATCGCGCTCCAATGCATCGGCTATGCGTTTACCAGACTCGGATCAATCTTCCCTCGTCTCCTCTCAGTGTTCGGTTGGCTCTTCTTCTCCTTCTTTTTTACAGGTGGGCCACAGAAAAGGAAACGTAAGATACGAAGGGGCCTTAGGAGGCGCGCGCAGTCAGGCTCCGAACAAACGCAGAGGTCACCGTTACTACCACAGGTAAACTCAGTGTTTAACCGTTCTGCCATTGAACTTAATAAGGATGAACTGTCTGTACTTAACAAGGGACTTGGGTTTGTTCCGGTACATACCGTATCACCCTTTTCTTTCACCATTGCCTTTTTTAAGTTTGTTAGAACTTTGAAACTTAAGGCGCATTTCTGGGATAAAAGTGAGATCAAGGTTAAGGATGAATTGACCAAACAGCTGAAAAGTAAATTGGGGGCAAAAAGTTCATTTGTACCACCGGGCATGTTTTCCTGCATTGATACATTTGAGACCATGGTGACTTTCGAATTGACTAAAACCTTGCAGAAATCGCAAGGGAAATATGGGACCTGCGGATCTAATATCACTCAGGCTGAGAGAAAAGCCCTCAGCACTTTACAAATGAACGATAAGGTGGTTATAACAAAAGCCGATAAAGGTGGAGGGGTTGTTGTTTTGAATAAGGCTGATTATGAGTCTGAGGCATTTCGCCATCTTAATAACACCACGTTATACAAAAAATTGCAATCTGATCCTACTGCTAAATTTAAAAATGAGTTGAATACTTTTTTGAGCGCTTCCGTTATGGAGGGTGTTATAACAGATGAAATTCATCAGCTCTTATTCCAGCAATTTCCAAAAACTCCTCATGTGTACTTTCTCCCAAAGATTCACAAGTGCTTAGTAAATCCACCAGGCAGGCCCATAGTATCTAATGTGGGGTCCCTTTGGCAGCCACTTGCCATTTATGTTGACTTGTATCTCCAGGACATTGTGCCATCACTGAAACCTTGTCTTCTAGATACAACAGACTTCCTCAATCGCCTTAAGACTGTACAAATCCCAAGCGGTGAATTTTATTTGTGTTCTTTGGATGTTAAGGACCTTTTCACTTCCATTCCTCATGAAGAAGGTATCGAATGTATGAGACTTTATTTGAGTACCACTGATCTTCCAGATTTCAAAATAAATTTTCTTTGTAACTTACTTGATATGATACTCTGTAAAAACTATTTTTCTTTTTTGGATGAATTTTTTCTTCAGCTTCAAGGCTGCGCAATGGGGGCCAACATGGCTCCTGCATATGCGAACATCTATATGGATTATTTTGAAACCAACCATATTTTTTCTAATTCAACATACAGTCCATATATACATTCATACATGAGGTACGTGGACGATACCTTCTTTATTTGGAATGGGAGTGACACTGAGCTTCAGGCCTTTTTTCTTTACTTAAACGCTGCTCACCCCACTATTAAGTTCACTCTCGAGAAAAGCAAATTGGATTTGCATTTTCTTGATGTGGATTTGCGTGTGAGTGGGTCTACTTTTGTAACTTCTATATACAAGAAACCAACTGACCGCAACAATTTATTATTGGCTTCAAGTTTCCACCCACAAGGTTTGCTAAAAGGGTTGCCAAAAAGTCAGTTGTTGCGTGTGAAACGGATCGCTTCTACTGATGCCATTTATGAACAAGAAGCCACTAAGATGGTGCAAAGGTTTGTAGAAAAGGGATACAATGAGACTGAACTCACTGCTATTAGTGAGGAAATTAAAACCTATAGAAGGGATGATACCCTTGCGAAAAAATCTAGGAATTTAATTACAAGTAACCGTATCCCTTTTGTATCAACTTTTGACACCAATAGCAAGGCTATTAGACGCACTATTTTGAAACACTGGGGGATATTACAGTCTGATACGAAAATTGGGCATTTATTTAAACAAACCCCTGTTTTTTCATATAGAAAAGGGAGAACTGTCCAAGAGCTAATAAAACCAAAGGTCAATTCTGCTAGGACAGGTGCGATGGTCACATCTAACATAGGTACTTATCCCTGTAGAAATTGTGGCCATTGTAATGGGATAATCCCCGGACCAACTGTTTTACATCCCCTGAATGGAACTAAACATTCTATTAAAGGTACATTCTCATGTGACACAAAGGAAGTGGTTTATTCTATCAAATGTCCGTGTGGGTTATTGTACATAGGCCAAAAAAGTAGATCGATCAAGGTGCGGCTTAATGAACATAAGTCCAATATACGCACTTACCAGCCCTTACCGCTTGATGTTAAAACAGATGCGCAACAAAGAAATAGACCAGGTGATAAGTTTAAGAAAGAAACTTTGCTAGCAAAACATTTTTTTAACCATGGCCATAGGACCTCACAGGTACGATGGCAGATATTGGAGAAAGTGGCACGGAAACAAGGTTTTGACATTAAAAAATGTTTATTACAACGTGAATGTTATTGGATATGGTTATTGCAGACAAGGCACCCTAAAGGGTTAAATGAGGACTTCAGTATGTCCTGCTACCTGTGAGCTTATATGCATATTTTATTATTTTTCAGATAATCAAGACAAGCTGCCCCATGAATCCCCTGCAGGGTCAGTTTTTCCTTTTGCATCCCCTTCCTGTAGGGTAAGAGAATAAACGTAAAAGCAACAAAGTATAGTCAGTTACAATTGCTGACAATGTAGCTGAGTATTCCGCTACTGTCTTGTAACAATTCTGTATTTGTAAGATTGCCTAATGAGTTACTGGATTGAATACTTTTGACACTGTCCAGGATTTTTTACGAGATTGTAGAAAAGATTTTATGTATTAAATATTTTAGAATATTTTTTGATTTTTTCACGTTCACTGTAAATTGTTTATGCATTTCACGTTGTATTAATGCGTGATATCTATTTGAATTTTCTTGCTACTTTTAAACTGTGTTGTTTTTTTAAATGCGATGTCACATGTTTAATTAACCAATTTTGTAATCGACCAATCACTGTGAATGTGTGGTGTTAAAAGTTTTTCACTGATTGATTGTATTATGCTTGACAAAGGGGACCACCCCGAAACGTTGCATCGTGTGCAAATAAACATACGCAAGGTTTATCCTGCTTGAATATGCTGTGAGTGCCACTTGCTTTTTTCTTTTGCCATTTGAGGAGGGTGCCGATCCTTCCAAGCAACTGAGCACCTGGCGGAGCTTTTTAAGGCCTGGGTGTGCGAGTTTAGCCATTATCTTTTAGAATCCAAAGCATCTCACATCTCACAGAGAAATGTTTTTTTTTATTGTAATCTTTGACTGTACTCTGGATGTCTACTGTCTCTCAAATTAACCTTGCCATAAGATAAACTTTAGAAATGAGTGTCTCACTAGCAGAGCAGACCCAAAATCTGTATTAGACATAGGGTGTTATTTATCAAAGGTTGAATTTTTGAGTTTATAGACCTCAAATGAACTCACAACTTGAATGGTTTCTAATTTAAGAAAAAATTTGAATGGAAAAAAACTCGAATGACAAGTTCAGAGTTGACAACCGAAAAGTCGAATTGATTGAGTTTTTGGCAAAAAATACCATTGAATCTCTTGAATTCATCAAGAATTCAGGTGAAAGCCTCCAAAAAAGCCCTCAAACATAGTGAAGGCTATTAACATATTCAAACAGTTCAAGGGACCTCTGCCATTGACCTCTATGTGACCTTGACAGGTTTTAGATGGTGTATTATCGAATTCAAGTAATTTCCAGTGCTGGGGTATAATATTGTACATCTTTGAAAAATGTAGAAAAATCAATTTGTGACTCAAAAATAACCTTGAAAACTTTAGTACTAAGTACAGTATGCAACAAATGTATATTTGCCTCTGAAATGGTCAACAATTACTCGTTTATTGGTGAAATATTTACAGAATTAGCCTTTCAATAATTTCCACTTTTATCTTGCCCGTGATCCCCATTCTACAAGCAGTGCCTGTCAGCAGACCTGTATGGATGAGACCATGGAGCGTTGCCCCTTTTCTGTTGTTAAAGTTTAATGCAAATTATGTCTCACTGTTTTATGGCAATTTTGTCTGATTGTTATTTTATTGTTCTACTATACTATATTTCTTAAACAGCATAGTTGGCTTGATAGCCTTCAGCTCCTGAATAAATAAATAAATTGTGTAAACAATTTCTAGCACACATTAATTTGCATCTTTTAAAGGGAGTCTGTTATGATTTTTATGGCATAGTTTTTATTTCTAAATTACAATGTATTTTTTATCTGTAATATTGGTGTGTTTACAGCAATCTCAGGTCATTGTTCCTGATCCTATCCTTCAGAAAGAGATATCACTTCACAATGAAACTGGTCTCAGATAAGCTATTGTTTCTCCTACTCAATGCAACTGGAGGAGTCACAGTGGGACTTGTATTTTTACTATTGAGTGCTATTCTCATATATACAACAAGATGGGGCATGGGAGCACTAATAGCAATGTAAGTGACAGAGGTCTGTTATATTGTTAAATTCACATTGTTCTGCTGTCTTTCAGTACAGCAATAAAGAGTGGCAGAAGTTTATTAGAGAACAAGTCACATTACTGATGGCAACTTGGAAACTAATAAGTCTAGATCCAAGTCAAATTTCAAAATTAAATATAAACTTTTTTTTGCCGTTTTTGAAAAACTGATTCAGTGCAAAATTCTGCTAGAGTAGCACTATTTATTGATGTATTTTGGAAAAATAAATCCTGTGATAGAATCACTTTAAACTGCACAATATAATTTTGTGATCCTCTTACTATAACCAGTGGCCTCAGTCATGTGAGATTGTATGTGGGGCCTGTGCTGTACCTTAGCTTAGTAAACTGCTTGTGGTCTTGTGTTATCATAATAATGATACTCCCTCTAACAACTAACTAGTGCAATGAGCACTAAGTACTGTATAAAATTAGTATGCAAGTATTCATGATTTTTACCAGCAATACAGTATTTTCCCAGAATATCTGCATAATAGCAGGCACCTGTAAAATGCAAGAGTTGTGAATTGTGCGAGATTTATCAGCATGGATGAAGTTAGCTTTAATTTTGGAATCTGTACACAAATTGCAGGGAATACAGGGATTGTTTGTCCATATATTGCAATATATTTAAGCTGGCCAACTACGTCAAAGTCATCCCATATCTGGCCAGTCCTATGCTCAATTTTCATCTGATTCATTAAGAATTATATTGCTTCATTATACATTTTGCAAAGGGACTAAGTTTTACCTGCAACTTACTAGCTGCTTTCAAAGTAAAACTCCCAAACTTTGCTGCCCTTTTATTAGACACCAGTGGGATCACCTGACTATGGCTGAGAAGGGTGGGAGCTACACCATGGAGTTGGTCACTGCTCCTGTATAACTATAACAAACAAGGGAAAGTTGTGCTCACCACTAATCTTCAAAACCATATATATAAAATAAAAGGCATGACTAATTAGTCCAGGCTAATTAATAATCTTACATTACAAGTAAGTTCAGAAACCATTTGCAAAAAAATGTAATTCTTCTATCTATAGCATTATCTTGAAAAAGAAGAAAGCATAAGTAAACCTTAAATTGTACCATTCCCCTATACACTCACTAGTGTTCCTATTTCCAAAGGCATCTGGGTGTATACATAGGCTTATATAGCCTTAAACCAATGGAGAGCAAGGCTGGGTGGGTGCCCTAAGCAACCCAGATGGCCTCCTCACCTTCCACTGCATACACATGTGCCAATGAATGATGAGTGGTTAGAGTGCTGGTGGTGTAGTGTTAGGGATTTGGACTAGGGATAGGAGACAGAAATGATACACACCTAGCACACTCCCCATTTGTGCCCTAGACACATGCCTCTGTTGACCCCTAATTCCAATCCTTCCTTTTTTTATTGCCTAATTCTTTTTTCTACCTTTGTATTGTAAATTTCACAATGTTGTGCCTCATGATTTCACTCAATCCCTAATCTTAGATTCTCAATATCTGCTCATATGCACTGAGTATGTTACTGTCACTGACATTTATGACAATGCATTAACTAACTAGACCCAAGATGGTGGGCTCCTGTTGGTAACTTTGAAGGTAGTGATCATTACTGTTATAGGTATGAACCTATCTGTTGGTTCAATGAGTTAAGAATAGAGAATCTATATGTATTTCACTTTTATAAGAAAGAAAGAAAGAAAGAAAGAAAGAAAGAAAGAAAGAAAGAAAGAAAGAAAGAAAGAAAGAAAGAAAGAAAGAAAGAAAGAAAGAAAAAGAGAGAAAGAAAGAAAAAGAGAAAGAAAGAAAGGGTTCATCAGCTTCTCCAAAATAAATGAAAAATATGTTTTTTTAAATGTGATCCAGTTTGAGAGCAATAGAATTGCAGCCCCTTACTAAATGAACCTTAGCATATCTTAAGAGATATGCCTTTAAAGGAGAACTAAACCCCCCATTGTGATAAGTCCCCATTGGCCCCCCTCTGCTGGCCCCCCTCCCTCTGTCCCACAGGCACAGTCTTACCCCTGGGCCTGTGGGAAATAGCGACCGCACATGTAGGGTGAGCGCAGCAGAGCTCACAGACACCATCTTCCTTTTTCTTTGGTAATCTTTGTGTCTTCTTTCTCCCCTTGGGCAAGTTCCATCTCTTTCGGCGCATGGGCAGTTATCATGAACTAGAAGATTGCTCCAATACACCTCTCACTTCATGAAGATTACCAAAGAGAAGCAAATGTTGCTGCGCTCACTCTACATGTACGGTCACTATTTCTAGAGGGGAAAGCATTCAGGGGTAAGACTGTGCAGGGGGGAGGCAAGAAGGGAGGCCAGTGGAGGGGGGCCAATGGGGACTGAAAACATCACTTTGAAATTGGTAGAAGGTGCCCAAAGGTTAAAGCAAAAACAATATACTATATCTTAACATTCAGATGGGAGGTATTTTAAATTTACAGGAAATTTACTTTCAAAAGATTAATTCAATTAACCCCTGACTATATGGCTGTGCACCAAAATGAAATATGGAACTAAACCAGAACAGTATAGAACAGGACAGCAGATGTAAAAAAATAATTAAAAGCTTTAAAATAGATTAAGACATAGCATCTCTTGCTTGCAAGCAATCAGAATGTAAAGCATATTATTAAACGTGGGTAGTTTTGTAAATTGCTGAAGTGCATTAAAAGAGAGCTAACTGCAATTACTAAGAAATGACTTGGAATATTATTGATTTTCAAGTACAGTTCTTGTTCTACTACATGTTCTGTAAAGTAACATGATAAGTAAATGCATCTAAATATGTTGTTGAGACTGTTGGTTTAAGAAAAAGAATATCTCCTTTTCAATTTCAATTTTGTTTTTCAATTTTATTCCAGAAAACTTTACAATAAATACATATTGGGAGCTACACCATTGAAATAAATGTCACTCTTATCTAAAGGGCTGGTGTAATTAGATTCTATGCATTGTCTCTGAAGGTACAGATATTAGAATTAATAATAATAAAAAAGTAAAAAATGTACATGCTGTAGCGTAATCAACAGCTGTTGGTTATAAGAGCACCTTCCACCAGTTGAGGATATGGACAGAATGAGAATATAAGTATTAAAGAAATAGGACAGAAAGGTAACCCTTATAAATTGCACCTCTTCATTCACCCCAAGTGTAGGAGAATTTTGTGTTCCAAGCTAAAATATAACCTTTATTGTAACCATTAAAATAAAGAACAGTATATTCCTAGCATTAGAAGACATTGACAATACACAAAAATTACAAGTACACCCAACTCAGGACCTGAGTTAATGAAGTGGATTATGTTAATGCAGATAGTTGCTGCTTCAAGGCTAAAGCTTTCTCATTATGTTCTCACCAGTTAAGAGAGCTAATAAGAGCTATTGTGTAGCCATGGGGGCAACCATTTAGGTTGTAAAAGAGGAAAAAATGCAAAGGTTACACAGATAAGTAGTAGTATGCAATGAATTATTCAGAGCTTATCTGTTATCTACTGTGTATCTTGTGCTTGAATGGCTGCTTGAATGGCTGCCCTCATGGCTACACAGCATGTTTATATAAACTATAGTTGTGATTCTAAAGAAAACATGCCAGTTTTATCAGTGCAGGGCAACAGTATATTATATTATCATTCCTTTAAAATCACTGCAACAGATTTCAGCTATAATAGTTAATTTCTGAGAATCTAATATTACACCCCCAACCACCCTCAATGGTATAATTTCCCTTAAGAATCAACTACTCAAGCCAGATCAGCATATAGTGCATTGCAAATGTTTAGCATTCTGATCCATTGCCTAGATAAAAAATATTTTTGACGCCGGTGACAATTCCGATGCCCATTAAATTCAATGGGCACATTTAATTGTCGCCGGCATCAGAATTGTTGTCGGTATCAGAAATATTTTAATTGACGCCGGCATTGGAATTTTTTCGCCCGTCAAGTCAAGTAGATTTTATTGTCATTTCAGCCATATACAGTAAATACAGTACATAGTAGAAACTAAATGGCGTTCCTCCAGAACCCCCCGGTACCCGGGGTCCAGAGAGGCTGCTGCTACTGCTGCGCCACCAACTAGTCAGTAGTTATGTTATCATAACATATTACATATTACATCTGTAAGTTGGCAGGATGCTCGGTAATGAACCTGCTTTAAAAAATGCAGTGCTTAAAAGAGTTAAATACACTATAAAATCCAATTCTGAATTATTTCTATGCATGGAACCAGTGTATTTGTCTAGTGGTATACTATAAAGGCAGCGCACAAGATTGCAAGACAAACACGGATCACTGAGTGAATATTGGAAGTGACAATGACACAGCAGGTTGTAATGAAAACCAAATGGCTCTTTTGATATTACTGATGAACAAAGACCAAATTACAGAAGCCTGTGAATCATGATCACAATATTAAGTGGCCAGTTACAGCAGTTTGACACTGATGAGGAACAGGGCAGACTGAATGGCCTGGTACTTATATTTTTGCAGTTATTATTAATGGGGTGAACAATATCGATACTGTCAAAATGTATTTGCAGAGGTATATCTTTAATATGATTATGCACTGAATTAATTTGTGGCTCTTTATAAAACTCTACCTAATAAAGGAGGTAAGGATGACTGGGCCAGATTCCATGGGGTAAATTCACTAAGATTCGTAGTTGCGGCAGTGTCCGCTTCGCCGCACTTCGTCGGGCGTATATATTCGCCAGCGCTACGCAAATTCACTAAAATCTGAAGTTGCGCTCAGGGGAAGCGTAAGGTTGCAAAGTTGCACTAGCGTTAATTTGCCAAGCAAAGCTATGTTACGCTAGCGATGCTTAATTTGCATATGGCGCCAAATTGAAGTTACAATGGAGGTATATATAGCATCACTACACAAGCCTGGGAAACCTTCAAAACAGCAAATAAATTTTTTATTTTGCCTTACACATGTGCTCACTGTGTAGTTAAGGTGCCATGAGTTAGGAAATGTAGGGGGGAAGGAGGGTAGCCCCAAAAAAAATTTCAAACTTTTTCAGCCTATCATCCATAAAAAAAGAAAAAACGCCAGCATTTTTTGTGACTTAGAAATTTTTTTAACTTTTTTTGAAGCAGTACCTATCTACTCTATTGCACTTCGCCTGGTCTGAGGTGGAGAAGGAAATCTGGCGTAAAAAGTAGCGTTCAGAAAAATGCGCACGTCAGTGAATTTGCGTAGTTACGTCCCTTGCGCAAATTCGCCAGGTGTAAGGGTGCGAAGTAACACTAGTGAATTTACACCAGTATCTGTTAGTGAATCGGCGAATTAACGAAAATTTTAATTAGGTTAAAAAGAGACACATGTCCATCAAGCTCATCCTTTTATGGTGACAAAAACGATGTTGGAAAAGGTGTGTTTTCCCTTTAAGTTCTCCATAGTGGGACAGGTAAGCTCCAAAAACAGTGTTAATAAACAGAGAAGAGTTTCTATCTTTAAAGCCTTGGGTAGCCAGGTCCTGGAGGATGGAGTATTCTGCAAGGAACAGGCATGCCAGGAAGGAGGAAGGTCTCTCAGAGCAGGGCACAAAGCAGGTACGATACCCGCTTGTGTGAAATACTCCCAGAAGGGCTGGGGGTGCCGCCTGCCACTGTGAGGTGTGGAGTGAGACATCGGAGAAAAGCCAGGAGGCTGTGCAATCCCCCAGAAGAATTGTTAGTACAGGGGTGACAGAAAAAAGTTCGTTCGTACAGCACCAGTAATATAAAATGCCTTTATTGGAAATTCACATGGCAAGCAACCGCGACGTTCCAGGCCTTTTATCAAGCTATATAATCACCATTTTGAAACACCCCCTTATATAGGGGAAATTTTCGCCACCTACTGGTTACACATTGGTAATAGCAACAGGTTACATACATTTTGTTACAATTGTAACTAAAATTTAACTATTAAGCGCCATCTACTGGTCACATTTCACATTGAAAAACCAAGTTGCATACATACTGTTACTAAGCAGTCCAAATCAATTAGTTTTGTGGTTAACTCTTTGTAGGTCACAGACCAATCATTAATGAATGTTATCTGCAAAACAAAATATTAAAAAAAAAAAATTAAAATCTGAATAAAATCAATCTCAGCGAAAAATAGCTTCTAGATCATATTCCCTGTACAGTCCATGCAGGGAAAGTGTCCCAAGTCTCCTGATCCATTGTGCCTCTTTTCTCAATAGAAATTTTATGTGATACCCACCCCGTCTGGGTGTGGGTATGTGATCCAATATTTGAAATTTCAATTGGTGTACCCCGTGCACAGCCTCTAAAAACTGGGCTGCCACTGCTTGTTCTGTTTTTTTGTTCTAATTGTCGATTTATGTTCCCTAATTCTCTCGAATGGGGCGTGAGGTTTGTCCCACGGGGATGATGAACTACTCCACCTTTTTGGCAATTAGAACAGCAGTTACACCCAAGGCATGGGAAAGTACCATTTATTATTGGACATAATGTGCTTTGTTTCATAATTTGACTTCCCATGTCCTATTTTACTAATATTGAGGCTATAGTTTTACTTTTCTTATAGGACATGATGGGAACATTTTTGAAGCTAATTACCTTGGGAAGACCTTCCCTTAGGATTTTCCAATGTTTTTTAATAATGTTAGAAACATTGTGGGATAAGGTGTTAAACTTAGAGACAAAGGAAATACAATCTTGCTGTTCAGTTACTCTGCTTAATCTCTTACTTTTAACATCAATTCTCTCTACATCATTGCGTTGTTCCTTTAACATATTGTTAGGATAGCCTCGTTCCTTAAATTTGTCCTGCATCTCTGTTAATCTCAGGTAAAGTAATGACTCATCCTTAACAATGTGTTTTTAACCCTACTAAACTGAGATTTTGGGAGGGACTTTTTAATTTGAGGGGGATGAAATGGATCAAAATTGAGTAAAGTGTTCCTGTCGGTGGGTTTGACATTTGCAATCCCCCAGAAGAATTGTTAGTACATGGGTGACCCCAACTTATGTGTTTTCTTACTAGTAGTCCACCAGTTTAGGAAGGGAACTCTTCATATGTGTGAAGGTAGCACCCAGTGGGCAGGATTTATTTTTTTGATTTGTATTTTGTATCCTGAATTTAACCAGTAACCTTCTGTGTGGACCTGTATAAGGAGTTAGACTGTAGCGCTACTTCACATTCTAATGCCAGGCGAATTTTCAATAGAGTAGATAGAACATCTTCAAAAAAAATGCTAGCAACTTTTAAATTTTTCAGGGTGATAGGCTGCAAAAGATTGTAAATGTTTTTTAGGGTACCCGGATTCCCCCCTACATTTCCTAACATATGGCACATAAACTATACACTGGACTCATGTTTAGGGCATTAAAACAACTCAATTTTCTTTTATTCAGGTTCCCTGGGCTTGTGTAGTGTAATGTATATACGTCCTTTAACTTCCCGCGTATGCAAATTAGGCAAAGCTAGCGCAACTTCGCTTTGCTTGCCGAATTCACGCTAGCGCAACTTTGCCATCTTGCTCTTGCTCTTTGATCTTGCTAGGTAATGATAGGAGTTTGGGGTACTAGAAATATGAATGATGCTGGGGCTTATAGGGAGTTTGTTTAGTCAGCAGTTTAATTGTTGGTCAATATAAAGCTGATGATGGCTGGACTTGCTAGTAGGTGATGGAAAAAGCAAAAGAAGAAGATTTGATGAAAAGAAAAAACCTGATGACTGCTCGAGTCTAAGAGCCGAAACGTTGAATTAACCAATTTTTTCATCACAAAAGCCCTATGAGTGCGGATTTCTTTGTATAGGATTTCTTTGTATATATATATATATATATAGGAAACCTTGACAAAGGTTCCTGTGTGGAACCGAAACGTTGGACAAATAAACCTTTTCTTCTTCTACACCCTTGTTTTCCTTTTGTCGAAAAATCCTGCGAGTGCCATCATTTTGTATCCTATATATATATATATATATATATATATATATATATATATATATATATATATATATATACATACACACACATTGTGTATATAGTTAGAATCTACTGCATATCCACCTAGAGTACTGCACATTATCTTATTACAGTATGTAGCATTTACTGTAAGTAAGTGAGTTTAGGATGCATTCTTCTCTGTAATGTGCAGATAAATATTTAAATGAATACCTTTCATAAATAAATTAAATGCTATTCCATAGTATAAATCCTTGTCAGCCTTTATAATAAGTTGACATAGTTTGAATTGAAAGGATGTTCTAATTGTTTTACTCACTAATGGTAGAACACAGTATTAAAAGTGCTGAAGTTTACAATAATTGGCTGAACATACTCATACTCATAGCATTTTGTCAGTGTCAGCGGTCTTAGCCTACTAAGAAAGAAGAAGAAAAAAAACATTATTTGTGCCATTTTATGCTAATGACTGCAGGAATATTGAGAAACAAAATATATAACTATATTTTTAATATTCCCTACTGTTCTGGATTTCTTGATTTCAACTTAAAGTTACTAGCTCAGCACATCCCTTTATTAAATGTTACTGATATTATTTCGAAAGTTTAAAGTCTAAAAAATGTTATTACCTTTCATTGCCTGGAGGCTGTTTCTTATTAATATGGTTGGAGAGGGATAATTAATATAGTTTATATATAGGGATTTTAAGTTTTGTAGGGGTTAACTAAAGTCCAGATTTGATTCCAAACTTTTAGTTTAGTTAATGAAATTTACGCATAGCAGTAAATTAAAATGAAAGTATTTTATCATTTGAGTTATATTACGCTATGCATATTTCACCTCTCCACTGCAATATGTTCCCTTTTTAATAACCGTGTCAAAGGCAAATTCTTAACGGTATATTTAATGTTGTGCAAAATTGTGCAAAAATACATTCCAGAATAAACTGTCACTGCTTTTGTCTTACAATATTTAGGTTTTTGTGACAATTTTCTTGAAAATTTAGAAAAAAACTTGGATGTCACACTGACTGATTTTTTTAGATTGAGACTTCTCTGCAAGGGACCACAATTTGTACAGAAGCAAACAGAAGAAAACAACACAACATTTTATCACAGCAATTTAATTACAAATAGCAGCAACATCCATCTAAGATCCTTAACAGAACCTTGTCAAGACTTGTCAGCATAATACAGAGTTTTTGAGCAGAGTTTTTCTATTCTTTCAATAACAGAATAAAATGTTTATTTTTAGTTTCATACGTGACTTATGTTAAACTAGAAATTAAAATGTTGGCGTTGTTTTTATGAATGTGTAAAGGTATAAATTACTATATAAACACACACATTCAGCAAACTGAATGAGAGAATATTTAAAGGATTGAAAGCTATATCAATTATCTAACAAGGATGCCATGATATAATCTAAAGGAGATAATTATGTACTAGAGGAGGGAATCAGCATACAGATATTACATTTACTATGCACGTAGAAACCTGTTGAGATATTTTCTTCTTCATATTGTTTTAATATAGTAATATATCACTGGTTGAGTCGTTATTAATATTCAAGAAAAGCAACATGGTCATCTGCACAATGACTGCTATTTTGCCTCTAGACTGCACAAAATAGATATGGTTTTACTGGTTTTGAAATTCAGTAATCTTTTTACTTTGCCTTAGTAGTTAGCTTGAAAAAAAATCCTGTTACGTGTACATAAAATGTGCCACCTTTCATCACTTTAATAAAAGTAATCTTCTCACATGATTTGGACATTTCTACTTGTTATCCCCTTTAGGGGCCTATTTATCAAAGGGTGAAAATGAGAGTTCATCCTAAAATGATGCCCCTAAGAAATCCAATACAAGCATACAGAGACCCGTGAAATTTTCCTTTTGGTGAACTGACACATCACCCTTTGATAAATATGTGACAAAGTCTGAGTGCTAATAGAACTATACCATATTATATGTAATGGATAACATTTCTAAGAATACCAACTTATTTCAGTTCACATTAATGAAGATTTTTTTTAATATATAAGTTAAGTATGTGGGTAAATCCTAGATATTATTGGCTGATGCTATTATCAATGCATGCGATCAGAGCTAATGAGTTTGTAGTATTACAGTAAAATGCAATGGGCCTCATTTATTAACACTGAACATATTTGCTCCATGGCATGCCATGACATGTTTGCTTTTATTTTTATACTTATGGTTGGATGAAAAAAAACCCGAAACATTGATGGTTGGTATAGGTCACCGCCCAGGCACATCATGAGCCTCGATGTATCATGAAAGGCAATGTAAAGAAGCAAAGTAGTATTCTAAACTTGCCAGTTTTCTCATTTCCTTTACTGGTTTTCTTCCAACTTTTGTTGATGTAAGAAACTTACCCAGCGGATGGCAGGGACGCCTGCCGCCCCCTCGACGGGGACGCCCGTCTCTCATCGCCGCTGGCGCATGAGCCAGAATTAAAGGGACAGGTGCGCTGACGTCTTTGCGCAGGCGCTGGCGCTGATTCGCCAGCATCCAATGGCGCCAAATTTAAATGTTTAAAGGGCCATCAGTCCTTTTGTGCCTTGCCCAATGTAGGTTCTGTATATTGTTCCTGGGTGCGATTATTCTGTGATTCTTGTTGTGACCTTTGGCTATCCCTGATTTCTGTTTGACTTCCGTCTGCCCTGACCCTTTGGCTCGTCCCTGACTACTCTTTGGATTCCGTTCTGTACTTCGACCCTGTTAGTTGCTGACCTGGCCTGTGACCTCGATTACTCTTCTGCTTTCTGATTTTGTACTGCATTCCCGATTGGTTTCGACCCGGCCCGTTACTGGACTTTGATAAACTTTACGTTAAGTTCCCTTGCTCGCCCAGAGTTCTTCCCTCAGTCTCCTCACTATTAAGTCCTGGCGGCATCCGAGTAGCCGAGGGCCCCACCCGACGTGAAAGGCGGCGGTTATAGGCCGAAGCGTGAGCCGATTCTGGGACATTGGGGTTTACTCTGGGTTGTGGGATACTAAACGTTACAGTTGAGTTCTCAGGGATAGTGTGAGTCGTGGGGCAAGCACAGACAAATATGTAACAAATGCCTTATTAATTTTGCATTATTTAATCTAGGAACAGTCAGTACATAAGTTACACACCACTCCCTTTACTAGTTTTGGAAGAAAGGTGTCATTGCGTATTTAAATACGCAATTTCAAGCTTCACAACAACTTTTATTTAAAAATGCAATTTTATAGCTAAGTAAATTTCTCAAATAATTATTCTTTGTCAAATTTGTCACGCCATCCATAGTCTCTGTGTTAGTACACACTCAACAGGTTTCTAGTCCTTGTGTAGAAAACCTCCACATCAATACTGGTAGGTAAAGCCTAGGGTATTAGGCATATAGCATTAGATATAGTACCAGCCCTTGTCCATATAGACATGCCCCGAGACATCTGGTTGCTACACTGCATATATAAAAAGAGAGAGTCCTTTATCAACCTGGGGTGAAACATTCAGTGCAATGACCTGTGCTAAATCCATGATTACAGCACTGCCTGCATTTGGCAGCACCCTATTAATAAGGCAAGGTATAGAAGGCACTTAGATGTGAAAGGTAGCATGGGAAAGTGCAGTTTGCAAAGAGGCCTTCTTCTTACCTTCTGTACTATAGCAGGTCCTTTTACAGGTTAAGCTGACCTGACCTCTTGATGTCTGACCTCAGGGGTTGGGAGGGGATCATGGTTAAATTTAAGACTCATCACCACATTGCAAGTAGTTTTTTGCGGTTAATGCGGTTGGCATCATAATAATTGGGGATTAAAGATTAGCCTGAACTCCACTAGAAGCAGGGTGGGGGTTCCTATTGCTGTAGTAGAATTAAATGATCTTTTGCCTTAATGGACAATCGATCTGAAAACCTTGATGTATCGTGTGGTGATGTTGCGCAATCCCCCAGAAATAACGTCACAGCAGTCGTTCTTAGCTGGGGTCCAGTATTCTGCCTCCCTCTACAATGGCCAGTGGTTTATTATACACCAAGACAAAAGGTGGTCTTACAATATATCCAATCAATGAGCATGTTATGCTATGAATCAATTGGTGGAACCAGCATACAGACACATGTCCATAGAAGAGGGGGGGGGGAAGGTAGACTGCCCTAGGCAAACAAAAGACACCAGGACAAAAGGCACTTCCCCCGGTAATATACATATACACAGACACAGTGATCTTAGCATGGCTTGTACTGATCTTGTAAAAGTACACCTTTGTTCAGTGGTCCGTATTCCTCAATCCCAACCGGTGCCACACCTGACATGCTGCAGTCATGCCTGATGAACACAAATCGGATGGGAATCGGAAAGATCGGGCGACTGTGCAAAGGTCGGTCGTAAAGACACTTGAAAAAGGGTTTGTACCCGAAACATGTAGTGTTGCACACTGCTAATAAATGAACACTTGCAGTTTATTAAGTACTGCCTGAAGCTGTTTATTCCTTTCTTTTCTTTTCTATGATATATGCACTTTTCCCGCATCAGTGGCGGCCATATGGCGAAATATAAGAAATTTCCACGTCAGTCCCTCCTTTTTCACCATATGTCGTCACAGCAACGGCTTCCTAACGCTACAATCACTCCAACCAAAGCTTCTAAAGGGTACAGAAAGAAAAGGGAACATGCTACACTACAAATGCACTAACAAGAAGAACCGGCCTAATATTCTTGATCTTCTTTATATCTTGATCATGAGGTCCAGACTGCCTTCAGGGAGGTGATGTCATCATACAAGGTTTCTGGTTATGTCTTCTTTGAGACAGCCCAAAAAAAAAATTCTCCAAGAAGGGAAGAAGTCGGTTGTTTTAGGGACAGTCCATAGTTTGTTAAAAAAAAAAGGTGGTGGTTCTTCCTGTGCTGATCTTCCTGAGGTAAAGGGTTCCAGATGCTTCAGGCGATGGCTCTTTATGGAATCATCACATGGTCCTCTGCACGGCTCCTTGCAACTTGGTTCACCAAACAACAGGTCATTCTCGCCGTCACATAGAGGAGGAAAAGAAAGAGCAGCATCAGGACATACATAGAAAACAACATATCACCGAAGCCCCTAAACCTTTAAAGGGGTTCCAACCCTCCTCTGCAATAGTGCGTGCTTGTCCCTGTAATGCTTTCACCTTGTCAAGATGGGCCTGACCTTGTCCCCAGTATCTTCCACCCAGGTACAGCAATCCTCCCCGATGAACTCACAGAAACCCCCCTTTGATGGTAAAAGATAGTCGAGAGCCATTTTCTGCTGAAGCATAAGGGTCTTCAGCTGTCGTTGTTCAGAAGAAATTTCTCTCATGGCTTCGACTGTCTCATTAAACATCTCGTCCATTATGATGGAAAAATTATTTAGCCGCTTCATAAGTTCTATACCCCATCCGGTCCATGCCGGAAACCATGCCCATGCACGGTCCCCTGTGGAGAATAGCTCTCTCCTGGTCCTTCTTCCCACACTCACCCTCCTCTGCACCATTAGGTCCTTATGACCGTCGGCAATGTAGGAGGCAGGGACTAACCTGACTAAGGAGCATGACCCTCTAGTATTCGGGGGAACGGCTCTATAGGCAGCCTGGCTGCACAAAAAGTAATAGGGCCCAGTTAATGAGACACAAAGGTCATTGGGGTTACGGTTACGGGCATTGCGCAACAACTGGATGGATAATGGGATTGCTGCACCCTACTGAATGTCACACCCTCCCCCCCAGCAGACATAATCATGTCTGGTGGTTAGGTTGTTATTGTCAGGGATTCTATGGTCGATCTGGATGTTTATCCCAGATGGGCATTCGGTCCTCCCCAGGGACTTGGCTCCAAAACCAGAGCTGATATTAAAACAAATCCCGGACTGGCCTAATTGACCGGATACCCACACGGGTCTGCTAAGTCTAGTACAAGCCTCGGGGCTGACATCAAGACCATAGGTGACATTACCATCTAAGAATGTCTGATTAAATTCTATGGACAGATGGCGTTCCGCTGATCTACCTGAAGGACTAAACTTTCTCATGCCCACCCTGATGTCATAAAGGGCATGTACTGCTGCCATTGCCGGGAGGGGGTTTGTAGCACATCCAGCAGTTGGACCTATTTGCTGTTTTTGCTAATTGTATATGCATCTTGAACAGTAAATTTAGATGTGACTCCTCATAACAGTATCCAAAATACATTAAACAACAAGTGTATATAGAAACAATGCACCTGATCATTGCACTTGATAGTCCAGCAGCTTCTTGCAGTGGCTGGCGTGGATCCGCCCGTCACGGAGGTGGATGTTGTACTGCTTCTGTCTCGGGTTCCATGAGTTCAAGACAGTTGTGATTGTCTGTTGGTTCTGTCATGGTTGGGTTAGAGTCAGTCACAATCCCTTCGTCCCCCCCTCTTCTTCCGAGTCAGAATGGGTCGGGAGAAGAGATGCGGGATTGAGGACTGACTGTACATCGTCTCAGTGTGAGGTTAGTAGGGGTAAGGAGAGTCACTTCAGATTTGGTCAGACGTGCTGCTGAAAGATGTTTGGTCTGGACCTAGTTGAGAATCTCTTGGACAGAGTGTGGGATGAGAAAGGTTAGAGGGGAATCTAAAACTATGTCACCAACTTTCTGTAATAACACAGAAAGTATAGAGAGGACCCATTCTGAATAAAATATTAGGGATCCAATCTCTGCTGTAATTGATCAGACCTAGAAGGGCT
This sequence comes from Xenopus petersii, assembly GCA_038501925.1. Classification (NCBI taxonomy): domain Eukaryota; kingdom Metazoa; phylum Chordata; class Amphibia; order Anura; family Pipidae; genus Xenopus; species Xenopus petersii. Next base: position 80,415,774 of record CM076682.1, read on the forward strand.
TTCAACTGTCCGGCATTACGAGGTCGGGTGAAGTCTTTGAGAGTCTGTATCCGTTGTGTTGTCAGGTGTCGGGTCCCTTTTGAGATACAGTGGCCTAGAAAAATAACCTTCTCCTTACAAAACTGCAATTTTTCCTTGCTAGCCTTATTCCCAGTGGATGCCAGATGGTTCAGTAGCGAGATAGTGTGTCTGTAGCATGAATCCTTGTCTGGGCAACAAACTAATAGATCGTCCACATACTGTAACAGGGCGACCTCCGGATCCTCTGGCACCCACTGGTCTAATACTACCTTTAGCTTGCAACTATATTCCGATGGGCTAGTCATGGACCCTTGTGGTAACCGGGTCCATGTCAGCTGTCTACCCTGGAACGAAAAAGCAAAGATGTATTGACACTGTGGATCTAGTGGAACAGAAAAGAAGGCATTAGACAAGTTGATAACACTAAAGTACGAAGCTTTAGGAGGAATGGACGCAAGTAATGTGTGAGGATTAGGCACTAAGGAGGCATCACTGACTATGATTTTGTTATCATGGACCAGTCGGTAAGTGACTTCCTGACCCTTGGCTGATTTTTTTGCCACTGGAAATAAATGTGTATTACAGGGTGATTGTGTTGGGGTTAAGACCTCGATTTGGAGATATCTATCAATCTGGATCTTGAGACTGTCCATCTGCGCTATACTCAGAAGATACTGTGGCAATTTGGTAGCACGCAACCGGGGGCAATCCGTATAGTGGCTGGAAGTACTGGCAGCAAGCTGACATCATATTTGTCAACCGCCCAAACCTTAGGGTCTATCTCAGCTAGTACATCCAGGGACAAATGTGTACCAGGTTCTCCAGTATACGGGACTGCCACCACTGCTCACAGCAACTCGTCTGTGAGTGCACTAGTTACCACAACACCCTCTGGGGTTAAGTGATGTTGGCCTGAATCTCCGACAGAATGTCTGCTCCCAATAGGGTGATAGGGACATCATCTGAAACTAATAGAGATCTGACTGCTTCGGTGTGTTGACCTAACCTGCAGTACAATGGTTTTGTCTCCCTAAGAGTCACTGGATGACCTGTAAGCCCAATGGTGGGGGTTGTGTTGCCAGAGAGTGGAATCCTGCCTTTTAGATCTTGTGTTTTTAGAACAGTCCTGGCTGCGCCGGTGTCGATGAGGCAGGACAGAGGATATGGCAATTCCTCAAGAAATAGATTGAAATGGGCCGACACCGGTTTGCCTTTCCCCTAGTGGGCAAAGCTATGGGACTGTGCAACAGCTCCGAAGGTTTTAACTGTTTCAGGGTCTGGTATGAAATGGTAGGTTCCCTGGGGGGCCCTCCGTACTACAGTAAGATTTCTCCCGGGTTTGGGTTATGTGCATGAGGCTGGTCAGGAACAACTTTATAAGTACTAGGAGAATTTTGTTCTTTCTTGTCCTCATTTTCTGGACAGTGGCACGCTAAATGTCCTTTTTGATCGCAATTTAAAACAAGTTATATTAGTACGGTTGGTGAGTTTCTTTTTCCTAGTATAGGGAAGGTGGTCCTGAGATATTAGCTCAAGAGCTGCCATGATTTTGGCCGACTTGGCATGCAGGTCCAGTTCTATGGCCTGGATTGTTGCCATAAGGGAGTGGAAACTCATAGAATGGGCCTCTGGTCGTGCAACCATTAGCCTATCTCTTAGCTTAGGCACCAATCCAGCCAGAAATTTAGCCTTTAACATTAGAGGGATGGGCGATACTGACTGGGTGTTCTCTGGGGCATCTGGACCTGGCTCAAACCCTGCATCTGTTACCCCTTGTTTTAACCTCTGCCAATAGACCGAGGCGTCCTCATCTGGGCCCTGGATCGCTGTCATAAACTGGAATGGGGACACAACACTATACATAGTGGGCATTTTGTCTGTCAGTTGCTTACAGACTTCCTTGCCCCCCCCCCGTAGCACCTGTAATCCCCCTCAGGGCCCTGTTGGAAGTCATCCCTTTCCAAGGCCTCTATGCATTCTAATTTGGATTTGTCTATTATAGAGATACCTCTGGCTTCACATAAGGTGACCAAATCGGATTTTCCAAGGCAGCAGTAATCCGTTTTGTCAGAGGCATCTTTTGCGGATTCCGGATGTGGGGATGGTGATGGAGACAGATGAGCTGAGGCTGTTGAGATGACCTGTGTTGCTAGCAAATTTAAACCTGTTAGCAGCTCTGTCTCGTCCTTTTCATTATTGCTTTCTGCAGTTCTGGCTGGAAGGAAGTACATGATTATGTTTGACCTTACTGTCTGAGACTTTTGAATGCCCTGCTGCTAAGGCTTGGTAGATTCCTGTAACCACAAATTGGCCTTCTCTGAAGACCCATGTGTTTGGAGTCTGGAGTGGAACTCACGGACAAACTTTTCCCAGATCCAGACCTCAAACGTCCCCTCCTTAGGGATGGACCATTCTAAACCTGAAGACCATTTGTGCCAATCTTTGAGGGGCTTAACAGTCCCTCCTCCATATGTGGATTTCATGTGCTGCTGAGCCGTCCTGAACTCAGAAGTGGTACCCTAGATTTCCCTACACCAATACTCGAGTCTCGAGCTTTTTCCAAGTAGATGCGTCCACCTACAGTGTCTACGTCCACCGCGCAGACCGCCGTCGATCCTTACCTGTTCGTCCTCTGAGTAGCTCTAGGGCTTCAAATACGAACCACGGACATTATCCACCGTAGCCCACTCAGAGAGAAGGATCAGAGGTCGAGGGATCCGGACAGGTACGAACCACGGACACCTTCCTTATCCCTCGTGCTAAATTGGCTCAAAACAGCGACCTGACTGCAGGATAAGAGTTCCCAATGCCTGGAGTGTTGACAGCAAGTGAGAGGGAGTGACAGGAAGTGAGAACAAGGGAGATATAGTTGAACCTTCCTAGGGATTCCGGTACGAACCACGGACACCTGGTCACCCCAGTCAGGCCAATAGGTTTTGAGAGAAAGTGTCTAGAAAAACAGATAGAAACAGAGAAACCCCTCCCCAGTTCACCTCCCCAAGTTCCGTCCCCCAAGCTTCCGGTACGAACCGCGGACACCTGGTCACTCAGTGACGGAAAGTCAAGAAAGCGAACAAGAAAGGGAACAGTCCTCAATAATTTCCCCACAAACTCCACCCCCGGGCTTTGGTACGAACCACGGACACCTTCCACCCTTAAGATGGACCTCAAGGGGAAGAGAAAAGAGAACAAAGCTCACGCGACAATTGATGAACCCGAGTAGGCTTGGCCCACTTTTTCTCCTCACAAAAAGCTAACCAGTTCACTGTTTTTTCACCCTATACAGTCTGACTTCGCAGCACAGTCCTTATGGACGTAATTAACAGGAATTTCCTTCCCAACAGCAACTTTCATAAGCAGACAGCAGCTATCTTACACTACCAGACTTCCAATGACAGAAAAGATGTCTTCCAACCAAACCTACAGAGAATGTGTTGGTTTGAGAATAGATTAAGACAGAAAAGAGGGCTAGCCAAAAGCAAGGCAAAGAGTTAGTGTGGTAGTTATAGACAGAGAGAGAGAGAGAGAGAGAGAGAGAGAGGGTAAGCAAAAGTGTTTTAAAAGAGAGAAATGGAGAAAAGTGAGAGAGATGGGGATAATAAAGGACGGAAGGAAGGATAAAGAGAGGAAAATAAAGAGAGAAAGAGCAGGAAAACAAGGAGTATAAAAAGAGAAACAGCTAGTTAACATATAGCCTTATGTTGTAAACCATGCAACACTCTTCCTTCACTCACACAAAAGGACAATTACAATTACAACACCATGTGATGGTCTCTTCCTTAGGAAAACCCCCTATCCTGGAGGAAGTAGGAGTCAATAGACTGCAGGGAAAAGCAGAGAGGTATAACAAAAATGTAAAAAATGTTCCAAAAAGTTCAAAGAGAACTTTGCCGTTATGAAATGTAAAGATGAAAATCTATTATATACAATAGAACAACTGTTAGGGTTATATGCAGGGGATGTGCCTCCCACCAATAGCCCAATATACCTTTTCAAAAACTAAGACAACATGGCCGCTGGCACATGTGCTATTTCAAAATGGTGTAGGCTCCCCCTGTTCAGCGCTCAGCAAGGGCTAGAAACTTGGTTTGTAATTCAGATTGGTCGGATTGTTACCCAACCTCCAATATTGAAACTTGTAATAATAAAAGCTATACAATCCTCCCAAACTAACAATTTTCTCAAGGATGAAACCTATAGAGTCGCAATTTTAAAACAAACACCACTTAGTAGACAGACAGAAAACAAACACAAATGAAAAAAACAATGATTCTAAATCCCCTCTAGATACTGTTGGCCATATCTGCCTGCTACAAGATTATCCTTCAACCACCCGGCATACACAGAAACTCCCTCCACTGGTCTGAATCACTCACAGATCCTCCAGCAGGGGCAATAACAGTCCCTTATGGTTAAAAAAATAAATAAATGAATAAAACCCCACAGCAGTTATGTAGATATGCCCCAACCAGTACCTGGGCAGTTAATACTGAAAAACACCACACATACACCCAAAAGGTTCTTTTGGTAGATTTTTACCTGATTCCAGCAGCCTAGAGACCACAAATCAATTTGCAGACAGCAAAAACTTTCTCAAATATGAGAGTATCAAAACAAAAATGTCTTACCTCAATGCCGGCCTTTTTGCTGCCCGAAATAAAATATGGCCCCTTTTAATTCTGCTGAAATTAAGGGAAAAATTGAACCTCCTGCCTGGCTCGCCATTTGCTGTAGTAGAATTAAATGATCTTTTGCCTTAATGGACAATCGATCTGAAAACCTTGATGTATCGTGTGGTGATGTTGCGCAATCCCCCGGAAATAACATCACAGCAGTCGTTCTTAGCTGGGGTCCAGTATTCTGCCTCCCTCTACAATGGCCAGTGGTTTATTATACACCAAGACAAAAGGTGGTCTTACAATATATCCAATCAATAAGCATGTTATGCTATGAATCAATTGGTGGAACCAGCATACAGACACATGTCCATAGAAGAGGGGGGGGAAGGTAGACTGCCCTAGGCAAACAAAAGACACCAGGACAAAAGGCACTTCCCCCGGTAATATACATATACACAGACACAGTGATCTTAGCATGGCTTGTACTGATCTTGTAAAAGTACACCTTTGTTCAGTGGTCCGTATTCCTCAATCCCAACCGGCGCCACACCCGACATGCTGCAGTCATGCCTGATGAACACAAATCGGATGGGAATCGGAAAGATCGGGCGACTGTGCAAAGGTCGGTCGTAAAGACGCTTTTCCCGCATCAGTGGCGGCCATATGGCGAAATATAAGAAATTTCCACGTCACTATAGACTACTCTGGACAGACTACTCTGGTTCAGTGCCCTCTTCCCCTAGCCTCAAGAACAAGTCATGACTACAAGAAACTCTTCACAATGCTAGGCCTGCAGTGTAAAACCTTCTGAAATCAAAAGGTATTTATATGTCTCATGCAACACATATAGCACTGCCTTCAAACAAAATGAGAGAAATAAGAGGTTTTAATACTCAATTAAAGAATCATGAGTGGAGAAATGCAAACCACTCCTTAATGCCCCTGTGGCAAAATATGCATCCAGAACTATTGGTTTAGATGCTGTATTTTAGGATTTTTAGCTTTGGGTATGATAAATTGCTAATAATAATAATAATAATAATAATAATAATTGAGTTTTCCCCCTAAAAACCTTAAATTAAAAATGAGGTTAATTAATTAATAGCCTGTTTTACTGGTAGACACATAGTCTTGTTTTCTTCAGCCACATTCTTTTTTTGTAAGTCTCTATTTTTTAATTTTCAAGTTTATGGGGGGTACTGAAGAGAAAGAAGGGGGTTGAGGGATACAATATTACATTGAAAACACATATCACATATAGCATACAGTATAGAACAGTCATCCTCAGGCTATTCCTTCAAATTATACTCTTTTATTTTTGTCTTTTGTGTTAGACCGCCTGGGAAGCCCTTCTGTCATTTCTTCTTCTAAATTCTTTTTAGTGATTCTATACTGTTGCTATCTAAGTTAGGGGGAGGGGAGAAAAGAGGGAGGGGGTAAACTAGGGGGGGATTGGAAGCAAATCTAGAACCACTCTTCATTGGTCCTTCTTTTTGACTAATTCCCTATATCTTTCCCTATATACCTTCTTTATCTAATCAGTATACCTAAGATTACTTTAGTCTCTTGGATGTTGTCTGTTGACTCGTATTTTCCTGTTATGTATTTTGTAGGTCTTTCCAATCACTCCATATATTTCCAAATTGTTTCATTGTACCGTTTTTTAGTGCTAAAAGTTCTTCCATTGTCTTCGTCATCTCCAGTTCCCTGACCCAGTCTAGTTTATTGGGGGATTCTTCCACGTTCCATCTTTTTGGTATCGCCATTCTTGCAGCTTGAAGTATATGAATGATCAGTTTGTCTTTTATTACTGCTTGTGTGGATTTGTTTACATTGAAAATCACTGTTTCCATACTGTTTGTGTACATCCTCGGTCTCAGTTTCTCTATTTCACGAAACACCTCTTCCCCGTTCATTGTAATTTTCTCACATGTGTACCAAATATGACTGAAAGTTCCCTCTTCTTTCTTACATCTCCAGCAAACTTCAGAGACGTGATCAAACATTATATGTAGTTTTGCGGGAGTCCTATACCATCTACTTAAGAGTTTGAAATTAGCTTCTTGGATTCTGATAGATCTTGCCCCTTTGTGCGCTGACAACATTATATCTTCCCATGTTTCATCTGTGAAGCTAATGTTCGTTTCTTTCTCCCACTGTTGTTTGCATCTTGAATCTCCTGTTTGAGCTTCCTCATTTAATTTTTTGTAAAATTTCGCTATAGGATGACTCATGCTTGGTTGTTGAAGCATTATTTCCCAGTCTCTTAGTGGTCTTCTGCAGCCACATTCTATCCCCATTAAGTCAGTTTGTCCATATCAGTTTCTAACAAACTTGGTACAGAAGATACCTCCAAGACAGCTCCCTCCCCCAGGTAGTAACTTCACTCACAGTGCATCCAGCTTCTCTTATTCTGCTCATATGCTGGGTCTTGTAGAGCCTTCTGGGAGAAATTCACCTTTGCTCTGTTTTTCCATTTACATTGTGGTAATGTAAAGAACCATAATGAGAAAACATTGTCTCTTTCCAAATATTTATGGACCTAACTGTAGACCCAAATTTCCATTCAATTCCATACCTGGTAAAGACGTGCATTGTTTCTATGGCTGACACCTACAATAGGAAGGTCCTATATTGTTCATTTTGTATCACTTCCTGCTCTTCCTGCTCTGCTTTCTCAACCTATTATCAATATATTTAAGACAGAGACACCTTGTGCACACTGCCACTGAAAAATGCCACACCCTTTAAACAAAACAGGGATTGCTTGTCCATACATTGCAATACATCCATATATATAACCAATAACTGCACTCACAGGTCTTTCTCATGGTGAAAAAACAAAAAAGTTTATTTCAACGTTTATTTCAATCTACATACCCATTAATAAACTAAAACTCCATATTTATACAATCCATCAATGAATGTCAAATCAGTATTGTAACACCTCATATAAACTTTAAAAACATTGCTGCTAATGTGTCATTCTCTGAGTAGGTGATTTATAGTTCAACATACATTATAGTTCTGAGCTACCAGTCATGAAGTAGGCTACTCACCATATTCCACCCTTGTTACTACAGATCCAGCAGAGATGATCCAATTCAGCCTCTTTAGTTTAACTCTTCACAAATAGCTTAATGTTAGTATCTTCATGCTTATTTTAATTTAGTTTAATTTATCACTTAACTCCCACCTACCTCACGTACTATTACTCAGTATTATTATTTTGGGTCCGAAGTTCTAACACCATAGCTACAAATTCTGCCTTACTTCTTGTTGCACACTGGGAACATGGTTAAGCACTGTTAAAATAAATGGATCCATAAGTCTTGACACATACCACCTATAATCACTTCGAAATTGTGTTGATTACTTAATGTGACAATTCATCAATATATGCAAACAATTTTTATAATGTATAATATTCAATAATATTGAGAAAAAAATCATTGTCTGCAAGTTTATGTCTCATTCGCTAGCTGCCATCACTGGGGTGATTGTTCAATCATAAATAGCCATTGTAATAGGTAAAGTTAATGTTTTAAAGTATTAAATTGAGCCTGAGACTAGCCAGATATGGGATGACTTTGATGTAGTTGGCCAGCTTAAATATATTGCAATATATGGACAAACAATCCCTTTTTTGTTTAAAGGGTAAGGCATTTTTCAGTAGCAATATGCACAAAATGTCTCTGTCTTAAATATATTGATAATGGGTTGAGTGCAGAGGACCTCTTGTATTTGTCTATATATATATATATATATATATATATATATATATATATATATATATATACTGTATACTACTACTATATATATATGTATATAATGTATACGGTTGCAATGGACAGCACACTAGCCGCAGTCTCACCTAGGTGATATGATAATAATGAAAATAGTGTGTATTGCTGATCTTTTTTGTGTGCACATATATATATATATATGTATATATATATATCCCTGACATTCTTACATCTTTATTTTTATTTTTAATATGTTATGTTGGAATACATTAAGGCATTTATTAGCAATATATGCTATACATTGACTATACTTTAACTTATAGAGTTAACCTAGATCTTTCATTCATACTATGAAGTGCCTGATTGCATGCAATTTAAGATCAAATACATGCTTGATTATTAAACTCTAATAATCATAGCTTACGTGTGGGAGTTAGAAACAGTGCTTATTAAAAGTATAGAAGAGTATTTAGGCACTCTAGAATTTAAGTTACAGACTACTGTAACTCTTTATTAATTGGCCTTCCCTGCCAAAGAAAGTGGAAAATATGTTCCCTTTATCAGAAAGATATTTACTGTTCCATTGATACTCATATAATCCAGTATTAAAAAAAAATCTAAATACATGTTAATCTAAATCAGTGATCCCCAACCAGTAGCTCATGAGCAACATGATGCTCTCCAACCCCTTGGATGTTGCTCCCAGTGGCCTCAAAGCAGTTGCTTATTTTTGAATTCCAGGCTTGGAGACAAGTTTTGGTTGTATAAAAAAAGATGTACTACCAAACAGAGCCTCAATGTTGGTTGACAATCCACATAGGGGCTACCAAATGGCCAATCACAGCACTCATTTGGCAGCCCAAGAACATTTTTCATGCATGCGTTGCTCCCCAACTCCTTTTACTTCTGAATGTTGCTCACGGGTTCAAAAGATTGGGGATCCCTAATCTAAGTAGTACATTTAAAGAACAATTTTAAAGATCCATATATAAAACTGGCATTTTGGAATGTAATACGATTTCAGGTATCTAGCCAGCACCTCCATAAGGCCAGTTATAGGATTATATTTGAATTTATCTGGCTACCATACTCCCAACATGTGATCCAACACAGTGATTTGTGGGAGCTAAGACTCCATTTTGCAGCCCATGCTGTGGAAGGAGCACATACAGTTTAACTTCTCCTCTTATGGTACCATTGCTGGTAAGCTAATGAACTTAAAACGTCACTAAACTATCAACTAAAGCTTCCAGTAGATATTGTTTATGCATATTTCTGCCAGCACATAGGTCTATGTTATAGTTATATACCTGCATATATTTTTCAGCATTATGATTTTTTGTATCCATTGAATTTTCTTTCATTGGTATTACAGTTTCATCTCTTTCTTTTGCCCATCCAGTAAAAATATCAATAGACTTCATTCTCAGTCTTCCTTATTGGATCGTGGGGAGGTTTAACTGCATGTCGAACTACACACTGCCTCAAGGTAATACAGTACATAGGGTGGACAGAACAGTTACAGTAGCACTATAGTGATACAAATAGATCTCATAATATTAGTAGTAGTAGTAGTCATAGTAGTAGTAGTAGTAGTATTAGTGTGTGCGTGTGTGTGTATATAGATAGATAGATAGATAGATAGATAGATAGATAGATAGATAGATAGATAGATAGATAGATGATAGATAGATAGAAAATGCTTATTCATTCTCTCATCATCACGTCTAGACTACTGTAACTCTCTATTAATTGGCCAAAAAAAATATATCAGAAAACAAACTCATTTAGAGAAGTCTACCCTCACTCTGTTTATCTACCAAATGGCATACCATATGCTGCATCTCTCCCATGCTTATTTCTGATCTTGCCTTCTCCCACAATTGTGTCTCATTTCTTCTCCTTTAGATTGAAGGCTCTTTTCACATGTCCTTTTTCACCTTACTGGTGGTTATATATATGTAACTCTGTATGTTCTGTGTATGTAATGCATGTGATTTCTTTGTATAAACACTTTTTAATTTACAGCACTGCACAATATGTTGTCGCTCTAAAAATTAATTTTTTATCATTAATAATAATAATGATTGTATCAGTTTGTTGTTGCTATGGAGCTTATCATATCGGTTTGTTAATGAAGTAATCTGCAGAAGGTCTGCATAGGCACCTATTATGATCCTATCAGATCACCCAGCAAAAGGTGTCATGTTTGGAGAAAAAATTGCTTATGTAGCCACTTTGCAGCATGGTTTATGACCACCTTTATTAGCCACAACTTGGCAAGTAAACAGAGCAAGAACAGTGGAAGAGGGTGGGTAAGTGTGACACTTATTGTGTACTTAGTGTATAATAAGAATTGTATACACCCAATTATATGGATTTTAATGCCCTTGAAATGCTTATTATGAAATCTATTTACTTATGCTTTTCAAATATTTTGACTACTATTAAATTATTTAGGTAAGTTTGGGGGTTATGAGGATTGTAGATGTTTTTAATCATTTTTGTATTGTCCATTTTTGGCAGTGCTGTACTTCATAATAAAGATTAAGTTTTAAAATATATATGGTATTGGTGCAATGTTATGGAATGGTTAATTATGTTTCATAGTGTCCATATGCACAATGGTATAATAGTTGCATATACTGTAATATAGTATGATGAATTGCTTTTTTTGCTCTGGAAACATTACATATTATTTCTAGTAATGAATGCAATATTTACACATCAGAGTTAAAGATTTAACAAATTTACAAAATTAATCTGCAGCCCAGATGCTTGCCTTTAATCTAACAAGAGGGCATTGCATGCAGGAATGTAACTTCCAGTATCTTAGTATAATATAGATTCTGAGTTGTTTGTTTTAATGGAATTGGGAGGTAAAACCAGTATGACCCAACTGAAATTTAGATTCAGAAATTTCTTGACTACAACTGTTTAAATTTATTTCTTGAGGGTTTTGTATCAGCATATGTTATTTTAGTTCTAATATGTATGTTTTAGTATGCTTATGCCAATTTCTTGTTTTGCTAAGAAACACAGACAGAGCATAATCCAGTATGCTGTTTTTTTTTGTAAAGCTGCCACTGTAAATTAATAAAAGGAATTCATCTCTTACCCTAAAAGGTTATATAACCTAGACTAAATAGATATTTTAGTCTCACAGCAATATTAAAGTTCACATTTGGTGGTTTAAAATTGCCTTTAGGCCTGGCATTAAATAAAGCAAGCTCTATGATCGTTGATCAGGTAGCTTCAAGAATATACATAATATTTAACAAGATGATGACATTGAAAATAGTAGTGTAATATTTATTGTATTTTTTTTTTATTTTGCACATATGTTATTGTGCATTTTTTTCTGATGGGTGACAAATGATTGGTCATATAAAGATATGTAAAAACATTGATATTTATCAGCCTACAAAGTAGCTAATATACATAAACGATACTATCGTCACCTTGCATTTACCTCTGAGCAGCAAAGAAGAACAAAGGTGAGTGGAAAGGTACCCACACACCTTGGTTAGCTTTAAAAAAAACAAGAAATATTCTATTTCACTTATGTATCAGAGGTAATGGTCAGATCAGGGAGGATCATCATTCCATTGTGTTGATGGTGACTGAGGAGGTTAGTTACCGTCTGAAGGAGAGACAGATATCACAGCTTACTATTTAGTGGTTGAATATATGCAAAAATCAGACACACAAATGTTGTAAAACAAAATCAAGACAGGACAAATACATAACTTAACAGCAGTGACATAACTGGATGTTATTAGACCCACAGCAAGTTCAATTTAGGGGCTCAAAACTTTGGTAAGTTGATCCATTCTACCAAGATATATTGAAAATGCTCTTCTTAAGTAGGGATGTAGCGAACTGTTCGCCGGCGAACTAGTTCGCGCGAACTTCGACTGTTCGCGTCCGCCGCAAGTTCGCGAACGTCGCGCGACGTTCGCCAATAGGCGTTCGCGTCAAAATCGTTCGACCATTTGACCATTCGATCGCTAAAATCGAACGATTTTCGTTCGAATCGAACGATCGAAGCCATTGGATTGAATGAAATCATTCGATCCAATGGCTTCGATCGTTCGATTCGAACGGAAATCGTTCGATCGAACGATTAAAATCCTTCGATCGTTCGAATCGAACGATTTTCGGATGTTCGAAGTTCGCGAACTGTTCGAATTTTTTGCCGGTGTTCGCGAACGGCGTTCGCGAACACATTGTCGGCGGTTCGCTACATCCCTATTCTTAAGGCTTTAATGAAACCCCTACAGTCCTGGACCTCTTTGCAAATGCAATGTCTGCTTCCATTGTAGATATACCTCTGCACACCTGTCATTTAATTATCTGGGTAGGAGTAAGCTTTCCACCAGACAACACAATATAGTGTCACAAATCGACACCTAAAACCCTGAACCAATGCTAGGCTCCCTGGTCTTGACTCTAACTTCCGCCTTTAACAGCCCCCATTCACCTTGGGAGGAACCCTTGGCTAATTGGATACATCTTATTAAATGTCTTAATAAGAGAGGAGCCAAGTGAGGGTTCTGGACAAGCAAAGGGGCAAGATCGTTAGCAAAGTCTTTTGGGCAGAAGGTCACAATAAAAGGAATGGACGAAGACGTAGTCAAACAGGCCAGGTCGGTGCAGACAGAATACAAGTGGAGTCAGACAGGCAAAGGTCTAAACCAGGACATCAATCAAAAGAGTCAAGCAGGCACAGGTCGGTTTGCAGAAGTCATAATAGTCGGTTACCAGGCAGGGGTCAGCATCACAGAATTCAGAATAGTCAGTCAGGCAGGGGTCAAACAGTATAACAGGAATACAGAAATAGCACCCAGGAACTCACTAGGACAAACCAAATAACAGGCAATGATCACTGTATTGTAGTCCCTTTAAATACCATTTGAAATTCGCACCATTGTGCGCTGACTTAAAGGAGAAGGAAACCCCCTGGGCGCAAAACCCCTCCCCTGTTTTGCCCCCCTCCCTCCTCCCCCCTGGCCTACCTGTCCCCCTGGGCAAATGCCCCTAACTTGTTACTCACCCCTCTGCGCAGGTCCTGTCCATGGAGTTCACAGTTGCCATCTTCTCCCACGCACGTCTTCTTCCTGCTTTGACCGGCGTCTTCTGGCGCATGCGCAGTAGGAACAGTTACCGGTACAGATCTACTGCGCATGCACCGAATGTCACAAAGTGAAATCGGAAAGCTCCGTGACATTCGGCGCATGCGCAGTAGATCCGTACCGGTAACTGTTCCTACTGCGCATATGCCAGAAGATGCTGGTCAAAGCAAGAATGGGAGGGAGAAGATGGCGACTGTGAACTCCGTGGACAGGACCTGCGCAGAGGGGTGAGTAACAAGTTAGGGGCATTTGCCCAGGGGGACAGGTAGGCCAGGGGGGAGGAGGGAGGGGGGCATTTTTTTTTTAAAGAGACAGTACTTCGACTATCGAATGGTCGAATAGTCAAACGATTTTTAGTTCGAATCCTTCGATAGTCATAGTCGAAGGTCGAAGTAGCCCATTCGATGGTCGAAGTAGCCAAAAAAACACTTTGAAATTCGAAGTTTTTTTACTTCGAATCATTCACTCGAAGTTAGTGAATCGGTCCCTAGGTGTCATTATTGCAAGTGCAGAATTGCCACGTGCTTTTACCAAATCATGTAAATTAACTACATATACTGTACATGGAACAGTATACAAGTTAACTTGTAAATTGAAGGATAAAATATGCTTTAAAATATCCCATTTTAACTTAAACAATAATCAAGTTAATGGTAAAAAGCATTGTTGGTATTAGAGGATACATACAATAGTTTAAAAATAGTTAAAAAAAGCATATATATCTGCACTCTGTTGATAAATCCAAATCTGAAAATGGAGATAACATTCTGTAGTCAGCACTCGTATGTTATAATTTTAGTAGGATCTTCCAGACTAATATAATACCATTTTATCATTATTATAAAAGACAGGTAGATGGCCATTCAGTGCATAGATTAGATTGTTCTATTGGGCTGACATCTCCTTCCTCTTTGTAATGAGAAAACTGTGATGTTTTATGAAATATACTAATTTCTCTAGTCGGCCCTCCTGTCAGTGCAGACATCAGGGTTTTGTCTTCATTCACCTCTGGAGGCAGGACAGAAATTTGATCTTTGGCTCTCATGGTCCCTCCCACTGTATATATGGCTTGTCTCCACCTCCTCACATCAGTTCTTTGTCCTGCCTCGGAGGTGAAGGACATCATTTTTTTTTTTTTTTTTTAGTTACTTAATCAACTTCTATTCTTCAGGTACGTGAAGCTACCTTGTCTGGAATTAGTGGCACGCAGAGCTGTCGCTATACTACAGTATATGGCACGCAGAGCTGTCCTGTATACACTTGGGATGTACAGAGCTGCCCCTTTTCCTTTTCATGTAGGGCACGCAGAGCTGCCCCCTGCTAAGATCATGTGGCATGCAGAGCTGCCCCCCTGCTAAGATCATGTGGCACGCAGAGCTGCCCCCTCTTGTCTACATTAGGACACGCAGAGCTGCCCCTATTCTAGGTTAGCATGCGGAGCTAACCGCTTCCGTGTCCAGGGACAACCCTTGGCAAGCAGAGCTCCCTTTTGTTGGGTTCACATGGAGAGCTGATGGGCACGCACAGCTGCCTGGTTTTTAATTAACACGCAGAACCGTATTGATTACTGGGATACCCTGATGGTAAGACTTGAGGACCACGTGACTCCGCCTATAGTTAGGAAGGACGATATTGCCTTTCTACTGACCTGATTCAACCGAGCACATGTGCGTAACAAGACGGTTACCGCCGTCATTACTTAGACGGGAGAGCAGCCGGTTGCTAGGCAACGCATCTGATAGGCGCGCAGAAGTTTTCTTCGTGTCATAGAGGGGAGCGTGGTGACGTAAGCGCACGCTACGCGCAGCGCACACGGTAGAAACTGCGGTGAGAGACAAAACTTCCACATAGTTAGCGGTACAACACGACTATCGTCACTATGGAAGAAATGGACTATCTTCAAGAACTCAGAGAGGTTGTTAAATCGGTTAAAAAGAAGCGACCTGAAAAACTACCTAAGTGCAAGGTATGCAAACATTCCCTCAGGAAATCTGAACGCACCTATTGCTCTGACTGCAAACCCAGCCCCAAACCTTCCTTATCAACCGATCCTCCTGTATTATCCCCACAGATAATTCAGTCACTACCTCCGCTCCCTACCTCAGCTCCACATACCCCCACTCAAACCACGCCTCAGAGACATTCTCAGAGTCCCACTCCAATAATCTGGGACAATGAACCTGTTGCCCAAACCTCTGATCAGGGACCAGCTCAGATTGGAGAATTTCTCCAATGGATTATGAAAACAGTACAACCACCCTCTGCTCATAGGGAACCCAAAAAGGTTGCTGCTAGCAAGCGTAAAGCCCATATCACATTATCTCACTCCTCAGAATCTGAGGAGGGACAAGCCTCTGATACAGAGGAAGAGGAGGTAATATGTCAGGAATCAGATAGCTCTGATCACTCACAGCTACATTCTGAGTCAGACTCTGAGGATGAAAATCCAACACCCGCAGCCACTCCAGAGATCGCAAAGAAGCTTTTAAGAGAGATGATGCAGACCTTAGAGATCAAGGATGAAACAACAGTCCTCTCAAAGGCGGACAGGCTCCTAGGTGTTCACAAGAAATCTAAATTAACCTTTCCTATATTTAATTCCATCACACAAGCAATTGAAACTGAATGGTCACAACCGGAACGCCGTATTGCACTTACACAGAGATTCTTTAAAACGTATCCAGTACCGGAAGAGCACCAAAAGAAATGGGATAAGGCCCCAAAGGTAGATTCGGCGGTTGCCCGCTTATCTCGCTATACAGCATTGCCTGCAGAGGAAGCGGCTTTCAAGGATCCCTTAGACAGACATATGGAATCTATACTAAAGAAGTCATACACACAGGCAGCCGCAATGCTTCGACCTGCAGCAGCTTCAGCAGGCCTAGCCCGCACTGCTAGACATTGGGCACTGGAGCTAGCACAACATCCCCCGGAAACCAAACAACAGTTGCATGGAGAGGCAGAAAGACTGTCTACTGCCATAGCCTTTTTGGCAGAAGCAGCAATGGAGGTCACAAAACTGGCTGCTAAGACAACAGCAAATGTGGTGGTCTGTGGCTCAGACACTGGACAGGGGATACCGCATCAAAACTAAGACTTTTGTCGCTAAAGTTTACTGGTGACTTGCTTTTCGGACCTGATTTAAAACAAATCATTTCTGAAGTCACTGGAGGTAAGAGTACCTTCCTGCCCTCCGGGAAAAGACCCAGATCTGAACCCACAAATAGATACACAGGCAAGAGATCATGGTCCTCTCCATCGAGACCTTTTCGTTCCTTTCGCACCTACAACAAAAATCCCTCAACAGAGCAATCCACAAGACACGGCAGGCAAAACTGGCAGCACCCGGCACGCAATACCAGAAAGCCTATCTCTACCAAACCTAACTCCGCCTGACTCACCACAACGAGTCAGGGCACAACACGTAGGGGGCCGGCTTCAAGAATTCATCGGGATATGGGAAACACATGTGACAGACGATTGGGTGCTCTCCATAATCAGACAAGGCTACAAGATTCCTTTTTCCCCTCGCCTTCCACTAGGGAGGTTCACCCCATCAACCATTGCTCCTCAAAAACTACACTTGCTCCAAGGGGCTGTAGACACACTACTGCTCACAGGGGTTATCGAGCGGGTCCCAATATCGCAAAAGTACAAAGGGTTCTACTCCAATCTATTTCTAGTTCGCAAAAAGGAAGGATCCTTCAGACCCGTCCTGAATCTAAAACCCCTAAATCCTATGATACTAAAACAGAAATTCCGGATGGAATCAATAAGATCGGTGATTGCAAATATGGAACCGGACATTTTCATGACGTCAATAGATTTGCAAGACGCCTATTTGCACGTACCCATTTCTCCTTTTCAAGAAAATTTCTCAGATTCGCCGTAGGAGAAGATCATTATCAATTTACGGTGCTGCCATTTGGTCTTTGTACAGCACCACGTGTCTTCACAAAGGTCCTGGTACCTATTGTCGCCTACCTCCGGTCTCTAGGAGTCAACATTATCCCCTATCTCAACGATTTCTTGATAAAGGCACCCACGGTTCAACAGGCGAACAGAGACACCGAACTGTGCCTGCAGGTGCTAACACAACATGGCTGGTTAATCAATCGCAAAAAGAGTTCACTCACACCAAGTCAGACGATTGTGTTTCTCGGATTACAATTCAACTCCAAAGTCCAAAAAGTGTACTTACCACGCGACAAGGCCATCAAGTTACAACAAACAACTCTATCGGTCCTACAACAGGAGGAGACCTCTGCAGAGGAATGCTTACGTCTCCTGGGACTGATGGTGGCGGCTTTGGAAGCCATACCGTTTGCCAGGTTTCATCTCAGACCTCTGCAACACAACTTCCTCAGGCACTGGAACAGAAATCATCAATTTCTGGGACAGATTATCCCTATAGGCCAAACGACGAGGAAGGAACTCCTTTGGTGGACAGTGCTACCGAATTTACTACAAGGGAGAAGCCTAGAAACCACTTCCTGGGAAGTAGTAACTACGGACGCAAGCCTCAGGGGCTGGAGTGCAGTTTACCACAACCTGACACTACAAGGGATTTGGTCGACTCAGGAAAGCAAGTTACCCATCAATGTGCTGGAATTACGAGCAATTGCCTTGGCCCTGGAAGGGTGGTCGTCGATCTTGCAATCTCGGGCAGTACGAGTACAGTCCGACAATGCCACGGCCGTGGCATATGTAAACAAACAGGGTGGCACACGCAGCAGGGCAGCCATGCAGGAAGTCTCCCGCATACTCACCTGGGCGGAAAGAACGGTAACCAACATCTCAGCAGTGTTCATCCCAGGGGTACAGAACTGGGAAGCGGATTACCTGAGCAGAATATCCATGGACCAAGGAGAGTGGTCCTTACACGATGGGTTATTTCAGCAACTGACTCGGAGGTGGGGGACCCCGGAGGTAGACATGTTCGCTTCCAGAAACAACAACAAACTCCCACTTTACTGCGCCAGAACGAGAGACCCGAAAGCGTTCCTGATAGACGCCCTAGTGGTACCATGGGACTTCAACCTCGTGTACGCCTTCCCACCCTTAGCGATTCTACCCAGGGTAATCCGAAAGCTAAAACAATCCAACGCAACTACCAGTTTTGGTTGGACCAGACTGGTCCAACAGAGTTTGGTACACGGATCTCGTCACATTATCCATAGCCCCTCCATGGCGATTGCCTCTACTTCCAGACTTGCTGACACAAGGGCCAATCAGATATCCAAATGTAACAATGCTCAGATTGACTGCGTGGCTCTTGAAACCAACTGGTATTTACAACGTGGTTTCTCTCAGACGGCAATAAACGTTTTGTTACAGGCTAGAAAGCCTTCCACCTCCTGGAGAACATTTATCACATGGTGCAATCATAGAGATATTCCTTGGGATTCTGTTGCTTCAACTCATGTTATTGAATTTTTAGCAGACGGGTTCCAGAAGGGACTCGCTCTACGTACACTTAAGACTCAGATTTCCGCACTAAATGCTTTAACTCATAAGAGATGGGCGAATTACTCTACTGTACAACATTTCATAAAAGGAGTAACTAGAGCCAGACCTCCTCTTAGAGAACCTTTGGCTACTTGGAGTTTACCTTTGGTGCTCACAGGCTTACAACATCCACCTTTTAAACCGTTATCAACGTGTGAGCTGAAGTGGTTGTCACTTAAAGTTACCTTCTTGATTGCGATTACATCTGCAAAACGGGTTTCTGAATTGGCAGCCCTTTCCTGCAGAGAGCCATGGCTAACGTTACACCAGGATAAAGCTGTCCTCAGAACCGCACCTGGTTTTCTTCCAAAGGTGGTATCCGAACGACAGATGAACCAAGACATCATTTTGCCTTCCTTTTGCCCAAATCCATCGAATGATAAGGAAGCAAAACTGCATACGTTGGATGTAGTTTGGGCGATTCGTATTTATCTCAAGAGATCAAAGGAATTTCGGCATTCAGATTCCTTACTTGTTTTGTATGCTGCCGCTCACAGGGGACGGCCTGTGTCAAAGAGGACTATAGAACGTTGGCTAGTTGATACTATCAACAAAGTTTATGATGACAGTGGTAAGAGTAGACCGTTTTCTGTCAAGGCTCACTCCACAAGAGCACAAAGCACATCGTGGGCGTTACAGAATCTGGCTACAGCTGAACAGATCTGCCAGGCAGCTACTTGGGTCTCTCCAAATACGTTCATTAAGTTTTATAAGTTGAATGTTTATGCTTCTACATCGGCCACGTTTGGCTGCAAAGTTCTGCAGGCTGCAGTTGCACAGTAAGACAAAAATCAGTACCCACCCTGGATTTAGGCAAGCTTTTGGACGTCCCCTGACGTCTGCACTGACAGGAGGGCCGACTAGAGAAAGAAAGATTTTAGACTTACCGGAAAATCTTTTTCTAGTAGGCCCGAACTGTCAGTGCAGTAAGTCTCACTCAGGCTGACTTTAGTATGGGCATCGGGACTTCTTTCTCTCTATCCTCTATCTGTGTCTCTTGATCTTCCTTCTATCTGTCATATCTCCACCGGCTGAGCTTTATAACGGAACTGATGTGAGGAGGTGGAGACAAGCCATATATACAGTGGGAGGGACCATGAGAGCCAAAGATCAAATTTCTGTCCTGCCTCCAGAGGTGAATGAAGACAAAACCCTGACGTCTGCACTGACAGTTCGGGTCTACTAGAAAAAGATTTTCCGGTAAGTCTAAAATCTTTCTATTTGAATAATACTGTTACTATTGGTTACAATCATGAGTAAATAAATGCAGTATAGACAAAGCTGGTAATTGTCTAGTGAAAGAAGAACTTCTTGATTTGTAAGTTTCACAATTTATATTAATAAGGTTTCAGAAGGTAAGGGGATAGTTTACCAACAAACCTAATTATTCATAGAGCTAATTGGGTTTCTAGTGAAATGGAAAAGAGATTATTCTGTAAATTGCTCTTACTGATTATGCAGAGATTCATTGACATGTGTTATTAGTATGCAGTATATATAGATCAACAATAAATTTTTACACAACATGTGTAAAAAAATGTTAATATACCTTGCAGGTAAACATAATTGGTAGAAAACATTAATACAGTTTTAATGATAGATAGGGTCTAAATTGGCTCTACATGCACAGCCATACTAATGGCTTTTTCAAATCCCTCCCCCTTTGCTTCCCAGGTTAGGCAGAACATCAGTCAATTAGCCTTCCCTGTAAATTACCCAGTCAACCTACAGTAGGACAAGGGCAACATCAAAACTATCAGGGCTCACAAGAGCTACAGGCTTGGATAAGTAAGACCTGATGTTCCTGACATAAAATGTGGTTTAAATGTGCTTTAAATGTGGTACTATGTCAAATTGAAATGCGCACACCCATTAGCATGCTGAGGTGCTAATCCAAGGGGGGCTGCCCTAACATGGCCTCCTGATAAATATCATAGAAATAACTATATCTATGGATTGCACACTCAGACATATAAAAAAATCAAAATTTATTATATCATATTGTTAAAAACTTACAGACATCATAGAAAAACCCAACGTGTTTTGACCACCATAGTGGTCTTCATCAGGGGCAAAAAACTATATATATATATAAGAGAGATCAAAAAAGGCAGGAAGATTGTATACTGTATGTACATGCAGTTTAAATACCTTAGGGCATGTTACACAGGCTCCCAAACAAACGATGCTTGGCGTGTGATGTCATTTCCGCCCAATTACAGGCGAGAATAGAAAGTGTGCGAGCTCAATCATGCACATGCGCATTCACGCCCAACCGTGGGTGAAAACGCCGCATGCGTTCCATTCAATCATGCACATGCGCATTTACGCCCATTTATAGGCGAAAATGGAAATGTGGAGCGCATGTGCGTTCCATTCTAAGAAGTTGTGCGCACATTTCCATTTTTGCCTATAATTGGGCGTAAATGCGCATGATTGTATGGAACGCATGCGCGTTTTCGCCCACGGTTGGGCGTGAATGTGCATGCGCATGATTTAGTGGAACGTATATGCGCTCCAAACAGAGATTTAGCTTGCACACTTCCTATTCTCGCCTGTAATTGGGCGGAAATGATGTCACATGCCAAACCAGGGACACCGGCAATGCAGGGGCATCGGCAATTCACTAACAGGTGCAGTGAATTGCCGATGTCACTAACAGGTGCAGGCACCAATTCGCTAGCGAAAGGGACTGTTTCTAGCGTTCGTACTCTATCGCACTAGTAAAAGGTCATTACTCCGCAAATTCAGTAAAGTGCGGATTTTACTGAATATTACCTCTTTCGCCAGAGTTGACTTCTCTCCTCAGACCAGGTGAAGTGCTAAAAAAAAGCTAGATCTTACTCAATCTTCTGTCACTTACATCATATTCTGTGTGCTGAAAATGCAGTTACAAAAACACTGGCGACTTTTCCTTTTTTGAAGCGGGATTGCCTGCAAAAGTCCTAACAAACTTTTTTTGGGGAACTGGTTTTCTCTAGACATTTCCTAACATATGGAACATTAATTTTACAGTGGGCTCATGTGTAGGGCATTATATAAATTCTTTTGTCTTTATTAAAGAGATCCTGTCATCGGAAAACATGTTTTTTTCAAAACGCATCAGTTAATAGTGCTACTCCAGCAGAATTCTGCACAGAAATCCATTTGTCAAAAGAGCAAACAGATTTTTTTATATTCAATTTTGAAATCTGACATGGGGCTAGACATTTTGTCAATTTCCCAGCTGCTCCTGGTCATGTGACTTGTGCCTGCACTTCAGGATTCTGGCAGGCTGCTGTTTTTCCTTCTCAATGTAACTGAATGTGTCTCAGTGGGACATGGGTTTTTACTATTGAGTGTTGTTCTTAGATCTACCAGGCAGCTGTTATCTTGTGTTAGGGAGCTGCTATCTGGTTACCTTCCCATTGTTCTTTTGTTTGGCTGCTGGGGGGGTGATATCACTCCAACTTGCAGTACAGCAGTAAAGAGCGATTGAAGTTTATCAGAGCACAAGTCACATGACTTGGGGCAGCTGGAAAATTGACAAAATGTCTAGCCCCATGTCAGATTTCAAAATTGAATATAAAAAAATCTGTTTGCTCTTTTGACAAATGGATTTCAGTGCAGAATTCTGCTGGAGCAGCACTATTAACTGATTCATTTTACATAGTTACATTTAAATTGGGTTGAAAAAAGACAAAGTCCATCAAGTTCAACTCCTCCAAATGAAAACCCAGCTTCCATACACACACCCCTCCCTACTTTTAATTAAATTCTATATACCCATACCTATACTAACTATAGAGCTTAGTATCACAATAGCCTTTGATATTATGTCTGTCCAAAAAATCATCCAAGCCATTCTTAAAGGCATTAACTGAATCAGCCATCACAACATCACCTGGCAGTGCATTCCACAACCTCACTGTCCTGACTGTGAAGAACCCCCTACGTTGCTTCAAATGAAAGTTCTTTTCTTCTAGTCTAAAGGGATGGCCTCTGGTATGGTGATCGACTTTATGGGTAAAAAGGTCCCCTGCTATTTGTCTATAATGTCCTCTAATGTATTTGCAAAGTGTAATCATGTCCCCTCGCAACTGCCTTTTTTCCGGAGAAAACAACCCCAACCTTGACAGTCTACCCTCATAATTTAAGTCTTCCATCCCTCTAACCAATTTAGTTGCACGTCTCTGTACTCTCTCCAGCTCATTTATATCCCTCTAAAGGACTGGAGTCTACAACTGCACTGCATACTCCAGATGAGGCCTTACCAGGGACCTATACAGAGGCATAATTATGTTTTCATCCCTTGAGTTAATGCCCTTTTTTATGCAAGACAGAACTTTATTTGCTTTAGTAGCCACAGTATGACACTGCCCAGAATTAGACCATGTGTTATCTACAAAGACCCCTAGATCCTTCTCATTTAAGGAAACTCCCAACACACTGCCATTTAGTGTATAACTTGCATTTATATTATTTTTGCCAAAGTGCATAACCTTGCATTTATCAACATTGAATTTTTTTTTTCCCATGACAGTTTCCCTTTAAGGTTCCCTGGACATTTGTAATAAAAAGTGGTATCTTCAAGCATTTGCACCAACATTTATAATAAATACCTCCAAACAACTTTAAATTACCCATCGTATGCAAATTGACCTAAGCGCAAGATCACTAGCTAATTTTCGCTAGGCACAAACAAATGCTAGCGCATCTTCAATATGAAATGCTCACACTGCCGAAGTAATGCTCGTGAAAAGCCACCAGCTTTCGGAGCCCAGGGCGCAACTTCTCATATTAGTGAATTAGCATAGTGGTAGCGAATTTGCATCTGGCAAAATGGTGTGATGTTTGTGAAGCAGTTGCTGGCAACAATTTGCCCTTTAGTGAATCTGCCACTATACCGGTACTTCTAAATATGTGATATATGCCTCACCCATGTGGGCTCATCTATATTGAAGAGAACAGCTCAAGTCATGCATATCTCAACATATCACCTATATCTGGGAAATACAAATTTGCCAGTGTCAAAACATTTTTTGGATATGGGTAGTGATGAGCAAATCTGTCCCATTTCAATTTGCCAAAAAATTGCAAAACATAGTCAATAGGCGGCATTTTATTTTTCTTTTTTTTTTTTTTTTTTTGATGCGTGACAATTTTTTTATGTACACAACTTTTTTTCTCACATCCAATGCAAGTCAACACTTTTTTGTTTTGGCGACTTTTTGTCTAAAAGCATTAAAGTCAATGGACGTCTTTTCTCTAGTTATTTCTTACTCAAAATCCATTAAAGTCAATGGGAGTTTTTTCTTGCGACAACTTTTTGTAGTAGCGAATTATTGCTATAGTTTCATGAAGAAAATCACAATCACTAGATATGTCATAATTCAGACCAATTGAAATGTATAGTTTTGGAAGGAATTTCACCCCTCAAATATGGAGATGTTTGCAAACTTAAGCTTAAAGGAGACATTTTGTGTAAAAAAATAAGAATGTACCAGTGCGTTATACCCATTTAGATATAGACAAATTGTGCTTAAAATTGAGTGTTTCAGGCTGATTTATTGAATATGTCTACAAAAACCCTCCCTTATCTTTCCCTTCCTGCTTCCTCAATTCACAGGCTGTGCAGGGGAGCCGGCGGCACTCAGCTCACTGCACTGTAGGATAGGAACCAATCAGCAGCTAGCAGGACCTGATAGGGAACTGAAGCCTGTCTTTGTTTGTGTGACTGCAGGACCGTGATTGACTGTCCCCCTCTTACTTTGCTTCTGGCAGGGACTGTTAGGACATGCCCACCCCTAATTTGAAACAGGAACCAGTGAACATCTATAGGGAGCTCCAATAAAGGAGCTATTTTTAAAGATAATATTAATTTTTAGCACCATGTAAAAGCAACACCATATATTACTCATAACTGCCTACAAAATTAGGGTTTTTTTCATTTATCCTATATGTCTCCTTTATACAGAGAGAAGTATGGTGGATACATAAGCTGAAATCATTAGCACCAAAAAGATTTAATGTTTTTTATGAATTAAGCACTTTGATTATGATTATTCGGATATGTTTGCACCTAGGATTTTAATATAAGCAGCAGGGAAGTTTGATGGGGGATGTATCGCCCAGCTTATTGGACAGGACCTACACCAGTGGGGGCTTTGCCAGGTGCCCATTGAGCTTCTGCACATGGGAGTGGCTGGAGGTGAGAGGCCAAAGAACTAGGGGGCAGAAAATCTTGAGGGACATGTGGAGACTGTGGAGGACTACAGTTTAAGGTAGTGGCTGCAAAAAAGGCAGAGCTGCACTGTAGTTCTCTCTAGCTGTAAGTTTCTAAAACCTTAACCCTCGCTCCAGGGATTGGGGAACTACTTCACTGTTGGCTGCAAAAGAGGAGGTTGGCTGGGTCAGCTAACGACTCACTATTTCTGCCTGCTATGGTGCTATAGGTCACACACTTGTTGAGGTAAAATACTCTGGTGCAGTCCTGCAGGTGCCATATAGCCCACTACAAACAGATGTCGGGTATTAGAAATATAAATGTACAGGTATATGAGGAATTAAGCATCCCTAACTAAAACTGACTTGCACTAACTACAATATGAAACCTAACTAGTTCTAGCTAAACTAAACTAATAAATTAATAGCACCAAAAATAAAATTAATAAAATTCAAAAACCAAATAAAATTTAAAACAAAATAAAACTATATTATATTAAAGAGCAGAAGTATGCAGCCACAAGAGATGCACATAGAAGCTGACACACATAGCCATGAAATGGCCTTTTAGGTCTGAGTTCACTCAGGCTACTTTGTCTAATGCACACTGCTAGTAAGTAAAATTATGCTTGGCTTAGTATTGTTATATTCCTCCTAGTTATAGGTGAATCTGAATCTGTGAAAAATTTGCGAAACACAATGAAGTCAATGGGCGTCAAAATAATTTTGACGTGCGTCAATCTTGACTTGAGCGACAATTTTTATACATGTGACTATTTTGTCCGAATGCATTAAAGTCAATGGGCATCAGAATAATTTTGACGCGCAGCATTTTTTATTAAACACATTTTTTTGCCACAGTTTGGTCAAAGCATTCGCGGGAGGCGAAACATGGAAATTTGTTGTGAATTCATTCCTGGCGAAGAAATTCGCCCAATAATAATCCCTCCTCATTCTTTAATAGCACCACCCACAACAAAAAGTAAAGCTGGTGGATAAGTTATGGATTGTGTGCATTACATTGAAGGTGCTTTGTGTATTGCATTGAAGCTTGTCAAATGTGAAGGAGGAGGAGATATATGGAATCCAACTTAGAGCATGCATTATGGGTTAGTTGCTTTGAGTTTTCTTTAAGAGATGCTTGAAGTTGTGCATAATAGTGAAGATACTGTGAAGGATCTGTTTGAATAGCTAAAAAAAAATTATGATATGTGTAATGAATTAGAAAAAGATAATAGGGATAGAACATTGCAACTGCAAAAAAGGAACCTAATTTGATAAGTTGAACATGAGAGTCATGGATTTTTTAACTAATAACTAATATTTGGTCATAAATTAATATTTGTAGATTATACATTGTAAAGGTTAATATATAAAATTTAAAATATCAAATATCAAAAGTCACCTTGGAGTTCCATGATGTTTATAAAAACACTTGGCCATGAGTTCTTCAGCTTGCAAACAACAAGAATCATGCTGAGAGCTGCTGCCAGATTTCACCTGCTCAACTGTTTGGTTCCAGTAATTTGCAATGCATAATTGACAAATAGCATGACTGACTGTTTACAGTAGGCAGATATTGTGGAGGTACGGAAACACTAATAAATAATTTATATCTCAAAAAAATATCAATAAATCTATTCATGAAAAAGAATTATTCAGTATAAACTACAGTTTGGGTGCATGTTTGTATCAATAACAGCTCCCCTTTAAGTAATTCATATACTTTTTATCTATGCGAAAATCTACATCTTTTTATAGGTTGCAGAGAACTCACTGTGAAATCCACGGTAAAAAAAGTAATAGTGCTTAAGCATTTTACAAAGTGTAAACCAAAATATGTATTGCTCATTTGTATGAGTTCTGGGTTTGATGGCTATTGCATTATTCAACCACTGAGTAATTTATTGTCAAATAATTCTATAATTCTTTGAAAAAGTGTACTCTGATGTTATTTTATTAAAGGGTTTTCCTACCAAATGCAATACAGGCAGCTGTTTTTAAATATAGACATATATATAGTTGAAGTATGCATGGCTGTTCTTTTTATGAGATTGCCTGAGGTTTGCTTAAGTAATTCTGCTTCTAACTCAAAATACCGCAAATATAATTTTGTGAAGTGTTCAGAATTTCCTGATAATGGGTACAAAAGCTATATTCAAGCCATTATTGTTTATCATGGAGTACAGCTGTATAAACAACAGACACCAGCATAATAGAATTGTTCATCATTAATTTGTTTTAGCAGATGTTTTAAAAGAACAATGATAGGATACTTTTAGTTTGGTAAAAATCTTTTGCAAGTTCCATTTTGTTATTTATTAGCTTTTTATGCAAATATGTATTTTATATGTGATTCTTTATACTTCAGAAAGAAGCTGACGGCATGGACTGATGTTCAATGAATACCTATGAAAAAGACAAAATAAACATTGCTGATTATTTCAGAAACTAAAATAGCATTTCCATTTTGTCATGTGCATATATTTGTTTAGAAACTTTCCAGTGCTTTGAGTATGTATGTATCTTCACTTAAAATCTGGATTTTAAGTCCACATACTGTAGGTTGTTCACACAAGTAGACTTTTTTGTGAGAAAAAACTTGCTCGAGTTTTTGGGCAAAACCCTCCAAAAAAACCTCAAATATCATGCAGACTATTAACCAAAAAATCAACTCAAAAACTCAAATGTTCATGGAAAACAAAACTCAAACATTAATAAATAACTCCCATATTGTCAGGCTTGGCCACAGGTGAGTGGCTGGTAGTTAGGAGCCTTGGTGCTGTATAACACGAGTACAGCGGGTATTTGAGGTTTTGATAGGCCAGAAACATGTTATGCAGAAGAGTGTTTTAATAATGAAAAGTATGGCAATATAACAGATGAACCAAAAGATAAAAAATAATACAAGTTCTTACACCGGTCAGTGGTCAAGGGCAGGCAACAATAAAGCAAGTCCGAGAAACAGGCTGAGGTCGGGGGCAGGCTGAAGGCAATAACAAATCCGTATGGCAGGCCGAGGTCGGAGGCAGGCTGATGGCAGAGGGTAGTCCAGAAAATAAGCCAATGTCAATTACCAGGAGATCAAACAGAGAGCAGGTAAGGGGAACTGTAGCAGAGAACAAAGGCACAGGGAACAAGGCAGGAATCTCAGGAACAAGCAGGAATCTCAGGAACAAAAGCAGGAATCAGGAGTCACAGGAACAAGGAGAACGCAGGATCTAGCTTGGGAGCTTCAATGATCAAGCACCGGAGTAACATTAGTAACAGGCTTATAAAGGCCCTTAATTAACATATTACCAACACCTGGTAGAGCAAGAAGGAGGAGGAGAAGGTGAGCAAACGTAAAAGGTAGAACGTCTTTAATCATACCAATAGAAGCAGGTTCCAAAGGTCTCCAGTAGCTCAATGAAATAATGCAGGAGCTTGTGAGAGTATAGTTCAGAGTTTGATCCCAGGTAGCTCCTGACACATATAGTATATTATAAAGTAATTAGGGCATACTGATAGCAGAGCAATTTTTTTTATTAGGGATTAATTGCTAGCCATTGTTCCATTGACTATATGATAGATAGGACAGGTACGGTGATTATAACCAAGTTACATTGGTAACTTCTATTTTGCTTTATTTTTTACTTCTGGTTTTGCTTCTTATCTTCTACTTATATTTCCTAATGGTACCATTTCAAACACTTGAAGGCATATTTATCAAAGGTTAAATTTCAAATTCATGTGAAATTTTTTAACTCTAATAACTGAATATACTCAAAATTCAATTGGGGGGTTATTTAATAAAACAATTGAATATCTAAAACCTGAAGAATATTACCGATCTAAAAACTCAAATTGTATTTGAATTGAATTAGACTAAACTTGAATCAAGTTTTTTCTCAGAAAAAAGCTTGAATGTCAGGAAGGGTAGTAATGTGTTCAAATTCAGGGTTTGATAAATCTCGAAAATTCATATCGAATTTGCATTATTCACAATTCGAATTTGAGAGTTGTCCCACATCTGCCCCATAGTATATCATTATCTTACAGCCTTTTAAGTACAATTAGGGATATACGAAAGGAGGAGAAAGCAAGAACAACATAATCCATCATTTTTGGTTACCAAAGCCAATATACATTCTACTTCTGCTGGTATTCAGTATGATCAACACATATTCTACCTTATACCCAATGAATATGATAGATTGTATGGTCTTTATGTTGGTCTCTTTGTGGTCTTTTATGTTACATTGCATATACTGCTGCCAAAAAGCTTATTGGGGAAATATTGATAAAACAGAGATGAAAGCATGGACACACTTCAATTTATTATGTTGAGTTTTCTTTAAAGATGTTTATACATATTTCTCTTTCCAATATAGTTGGCATTGCCTCTCATCTCTTGCTTGGATTTATTTCATACACAGCAACCTTCTAATTCTTCAAGTATTGTTGTCTAGGCTGTTGTGACAATTATTACATCATCTGCATTCTTGGTATTCCTATAATTGTACTTGTATTTCTTGTATTTCAGATCATCGTCTAATTTTATTTTAGGATCACCTTAATAGTTAAAATAAAATGTGATGAGTTTCATAAGCCAAACCTATCATGTTCTAGTTGATATAAAAAAATCCCAAATATCTTTTCATTTACAGATGCAGCCACTTTGGTTTGTCTGTTTGACACAGAATAACTAAACACAGATATCCCATTTATCTCATTTAACACAGAAAACTGTGTCACAACATCCCATCTACTTAAAGCATTCACCATTATGAACAATGGAGCTTTGGTATGCTAATGAAAAGGTTAAATGCATTAAATGAGTTAAGATGACTTAAGATAACACAGTTTCTTCAATTACCCCTGAGTCATGACGCATTTAACTCACAAATCCAAGTGGCTTCATCTGTATTTCCTTTGATAAGGTGGTGCAATATAAAGCCATATTTGTTGGTTAGGAAAAAGCCCTGTGTATAGTGACTTTTATAGTGATTTTTCCACAACCAGCCACAGCACCAGGGATTTGGAAAACTGGATTACAAATGTGCTTCAAGTTCTTTGGTGGACTGCCTCTATCACTAGAGGCTATCTTAGACCTGAGGTACATTTTTTATACCTGTTTGTTAGGATTTTAGGCAACACCTTTAAAATAATTTTCCAATATTTCAGAGGGATATTATCTTAGCATTTTATCTTTGTGGTCCTCCTCTAGATTATAATTTCTATAGAAGAGATATGCCTCCATGACCCATGTAAATGTAAATGTACCTCAAAAATTTTAGATTTTCTGAGCTGGTTCTTCAGTATTGTGCACTTTTCATACAGTTTGCACCATTTATATCTGTATATATATATATATATATATATATATATATATATATATATATTTATACAAATTGAGTTATTTGATTTCTTCTTCTGTGTGAAGGTCGATCTTCACAGAGCTCAATGTATGGCAATGTTTTGAAAGACGTCACTCTGTGATACATTTACATTAGTGAATCTTTCATGTGGTAACAAATGATTTTCACCATAATATCTCTTGGGCATTTTACAGTGCTTCATGTGTTTATATGATTTGGCACTGATGAGTCCAACATATAAGTCTCAGGCATGTACAGTAAAAAAAAAAAGATAATTTATAAATAATAAAGACAACAACAATATGTCTTTAGTTTTTTATGGAACTCCATGCATATGTTTTTACTTGATCTGTTATCAGTATATGTTTATTTTAAATGTTTACCTGCTTGTCATCCCTTTTTTATGGACTTGCAGGTAAAGTTGCTGTATCATGTTAGCCAGTAAAAAATTTACAGGGCAACCCTTTTGAAATAAAAAAATAACAAAAGTGGTATAAAGGTGATACCTTTATTGGCTAACTAATATAATCATAGCAAGCTTTAAGAACATTTTAGTTCTTATTTTAAGCTGATTACAATGAAGCTGTGGTATATATACAACATTCCGCTCAAATGACCAACAAAAGGGAACATCAATCTATGTGTAAGGTGTCAAAGTCATTTACGAGGGGATCTGCAAGAGACAAGCAGATAAGGTACAAGATAATGTGGGTCAAAGAGGCTGAGTATAAATTCAGACAGCCTCCCAACCTAAAGTCACTGATAACAAGAAGTGCCTTATTGCACCCCACTAAAAATGGAATATATCCATGTGGCAAAAAACAATGCAAAACCTGCCCACATATCCTGACTTCAGACAAAATACCAGTTCCAGACACATTAGAGGAATACAGCATGGGAGGCTGTCTGAATGATGAAGTCTGCGTTGAGTAGGGATGTAGCGAACTGTTCGCCTGCGAACTTGTTCGCGCGAACTTCGACCGTTCGCGTCCGCCTAATGTTCGCGAACGTTTGGGAACGTTCGCAATTTGAGTTCGCGACCATTCGACCGCTAAAATTGAACGATTTCCATTCGTTCGAACGAATCCCTCGACCGTTCGATTCGAATGAAAATCCTTCGATCGAACGATGAAAATCCTTCGAACGTTCGAATCGAACGAAAAATCCTTCGAACGTTCGAATCGAACGATTTTGCGGGTGTTCGAAGTTCCCGAACTGTTCGCGAACTGCTCGCATTTTTGCCGGTGTTCGCGAACGGCGTTCGCGAACACCAAAACGGCAGTTCGCTACATCCCTAGCGTTTAGTGTATTGAGGTGGTGGTTCCTTTCAGCGATGTCAGAACATATAGAATTGTATCGTAAAGCCTGGCTGTAGATTATTGAGTGTTTAGTTTGGTCAGGGTGCAAGCTGTCATACATTAGATATGATGGCTTTCGATATATGGTGGTTTGAATAGTATTTTCCCTGATGTGAATGGTTGTGTCCAGAAAGTGAATGTGAGTGGGAGAGTAGCTTATTTTCAAACTGATAGTTGGATCAATGTCTTGAAACTGTTTGTGAAACTGAATAAGTTCTTGTTCAGTATCTGTCCATATTATGAATACATCATCTATATAGTGGAGGTATGTCAAAGGCTTGGTGTTGCAGGTGAAGAGGAAGTCCTCTTATAGTTTTGCCATATAGAGGTTGGCATACTCATGTGCAAAGTGTGTACCCATACTGGTTCCCATCCTGGCCGAAAAAGAAGCAGTTGTGTGTTAATGTAAACTGAATCAGTTGTACAACTGCTTGGGATGGTAGATCATCCCTGTTTCTGTTCCAGAAATGTTTTGCAGGCATCTATACCATCCTTGTGTGGAATGTTTGTATATAATGATTCCACATCCATTGTTGCCAATGGTACCCTCTGGAAGTGGTCCTATGCCTGCAAGTTTGTTTAGCAGATCAGTTGTATCTTGTAAATAGCTTATTATGCCTTACAACAGGTTTTAAGATCTGCTCAACCCATCCTGATATGCCCTCTGTCAGAATTCCAGTTCCAGATATTATAGGTCATCCAGGGTTACCTTCTTTGTGGATTTTAGGAAGCATATAGAAGGTGCCTGTTTTGGGATTCTCTGGTACCAAATCAATTAGATGTGATTGTACAATGCACTAAATGCATAACAGAGGGACTATATATAGGAGAGACTGGGCAAAGCCTGAGAAAGAGAAATATACACCACTGATTCACTATAACCAATAAAAAACTGGACACACCAATAATAAATCATTTCAATAGCCCTCATCACTCCATAAAGGATTTAAGAATTTTGGTTCTTAAGGGCAATTTTAGAACAAATAATGAAAGAAAAGTGTGGAAATACAAATTAATAGAAACTTTCAATTCGCTGAAGAATGGACTACACCTGGGCCTTGGATTTATGGCTAATTATGTGGACTAAGAAAGGACTGCAACAGGTCAGAAATACCAACATGTCTGGATATGGAGTAAAAGATCATATGGAATTCCTTTGATTCTACACTCCAATAATTCAGCCCTAATTTATACTCAGCCTCTTTGACCCACATTATCTTCTACCTTATCTCCTTGTCTCGTGCAGATCCCCTCATAAATGACTTTGACACCTTACACATAGATTGATATTCTTTTTTGTTGGTCAGCCAATAAAGGTATCACCTTTTTACCACTTTTGTTATTTTTTTATTTCAAAAGGGTTGCCCTGTAACTTTTTTATGGACTGTAGCACATTCCCTCATCTCTTGCTCTTGTGTCTGCCATAGTCTTTGTAATATACTACTACATTTTAGTGTGAAGTTCCTAAATATTGGATAGTACCTGCAATTTGATTGTTAACATTGTACAGACCTTTCCATACTAAATTGGTCATTTGCAGAGTGTTGCAGATACTGTCTCTAATTTAAGTTTTATTGTGTGGAGATCTCGATTGCTGTAGTGTTCTACCATGTCACCTCTGGAGCTCAAATACTTTGCTACTTTTATTTTTGCCAAACTGGCCACTCTCCATGCCTAACTACATCTTATAATCAGGCCCGGACTGGCAATCTGTGAATTCTGGCAAATGCCAGAGGGGTTTCTGTAAGACGCCATAGACAGTCACTATTTATTGGGCTGGTGGGGGGCTGTTTAGGCCTCTGTGTACCTAAAATGCTAGGGTCTACTTTGATTCTCAGTCCAGGCCTGATTATAATGAGCATGTTTTATTAATATACAGGGTTAGAACTTCTACACTGGCTAACTCTCACAGCTCATGTTACTTCACCCTGTTTTACAACATTTTGTGCAGTGTCCACCAACCCATATTCTACCCTCTATCCAATAAATACATTATAGAGTGTTTTCAAGTCTATGTTACATTGTGCATGCCACCCAAAAATTCTCCTTAGAGATAGATTGATAAATTAGTGATGAAAGCATAGACACATTGAGTATAATAAAGATTATTTAAATAAGTTTGTTGATTGAAGAAAGTCCTCCCTATTATTACTTTTTTCTAAATTCTTAAGTCAATAAATATACAACATTCCACAATTCTTGCTGGTACTTTTTAAATGAATGCAGAAGCAACTGTCATTCGGCATAACCATCTGTTTATCACAGGTGTTCTGCATTGCTCCAATGCTAATTTCCCCCTAAAATGCCTGCATCTGACAAACTTTCTGAACTTGACCTAAAGAATTCTTTTTTTGGACTATAATTTTAAAGCTTGATTTAATTTTCCATTTACTTGTTTTCTTAACTTGTTATAATGCATGCTCATATATGTATTTGTAAGTGTTTGTAATGATAAACATCAAAATAAATATTAAAACTAAATATATTTTCTTTCTTTCTTTCTGTTCATGAATACGTATTTATAAATTGTCAAAATAATCTGCAGTGTTGATATAAACATCAGCACATACAGATAAAATACAAATAAATACTTTCTTTTCTACTTTTTTTAAGTTGTGATTCATCATTTCTTGTTTAGGATTAAAAAGTTTGACATATTTCTAATTACTACAGAACTGAGGGACACATTTGTGTTTCTCAAAAATATGTAACAAATTGAAAAAGTATAATTCCTTGACCTTTTAAATATTCTGCTGTTTCATTTGCTATTCCCTTCTCCTTTCATAACATAAAATCTATGGGGAATGGTCTGAGTGACCATCTGATCAAATTCAGAATACTGAAAAGGGTAAGTGCACCAGTAAAATATAATACATGTGATACTTATTTTTGTTAAAATAGTCTTGTTGAAACCTGTTCTTTTTCAAAAGCTTTTAATCTTAAAGTGGCAAGTTATTAAATCTAAAAACATTTGCTTGTCTTACCAGCAGAATCAATCTGTTGTGAAGCACAATGGCAGGTTGACTTTTTATTGTACCACACAACATGTTTTGGACACACTGGCCCTTTTTCAAGTGTGTGTGAAAAAGTGTGTAGAGTGTAGAAAAAAAAAACAGACATTGTAAATAAAACTCCTCACATGTTTCTATACTAATAAAATACCAGACAATATATTGGTACTATGCACATGTACGTGTATAGTAATCGTAGGTCCTTCTCCATCATGGATTCAACTAATTTAGTTCCATTAATAGTATATCTGCTCTGGTACTGCTCTTGTACTTAATGTTCGTTATATGTATTTACAATGAGTTTAATCTAGCACTCTGATTTGTTTGTAACTTGATCATATACAGGTATATTAAAATCATGCTGCATAAAAACCCTGCTGCTGAGAAATCTACAAGGTAGATGTACCAATGACAAAACAACTCTGTATATGATCTTACACTTCTCTCACCAGGATCAAATAGAATGCTCAAGACAAACAGACTTTATTTTAATTAGATAAAGTTTATGTTGAACTGTATTTAATGTCTTGGCAAGTCTAAATACATCACAAATACATATACATCAGCATATTTTTACATCACTGTGTCACTCATACTCAATATATTATAGCATATAACTTTGCTATTCAGCTAAAGTTGCATTTCTATGCTATGAAGGTTTTGAATTTTATGGCCAGTGTTTTCTCGCGGTCTATCCTGTAAACTATGCTGGTAGTCTGCAGTCTATTTGGGTCTATTCTACATCATTCTGCTTTAAGGAGCAATACTTTAAGCAGCAAGTGCAGCTCATTGTCTTTCTATGAATAGCTACTCATATAATCTCAGCCATGAAGCTTTTGACTTACCCAATATTGGTTTTGGTTGGTTACTTGGCTTTCTTTAACTAATTCATCTTGCCTGGATTTATGCTTTTGTTTGCCTTGGAAACTATACTTACTTTTTCTTTATATTCATGCATTTGTCTTATAGATATGACTGTTTTATTTTACCCTTGACATGACTGACATTGTTGTAACATATTGGACTAAATTGTGATAAATCTTTTATGCCATATCTTGTACTTCCTGATCTTTTTTAAACCCCAGTCTATTTCATAATTTTGACTTCTCATTTCGGGTTATTCCACATGACAGAACGTACATTTAAAAAATTAAATACTTTTATACTTTCTAGTACATTTTAGGTATCATATGCTGACAAATACCCTCCTAACACGGCATAGGCATCTATATTTACAGACCAGCCATGTAACTCATCCAACCATGTTTCGTCAATGATTTTCAAATCCTATTTCAAATCCTATTGCTCTTGAAATGGCAATAACTGAAGCATGTTAATTTTACTAATCAAGCCTTGCTTTGGTCAGTAAATGTTTCAATTTTACATACATGCATTGCATTTAATTGTTGCAATTCCTTGACTCTACAAATTGGATATGACAGAATAGGATTCTGAGGATATATATCTTATACACAAGACTCCACACATGTAATCAACACTATCAGTGCTCTGATGATTTCCTATTGGCAACTATGGATGTTAAAATCTATATACTGTAATCCCCCACAAATTAGGCATACCTTTGGCACCGCTATGGGCAGTGCAGTGGTACCGTCATATGCCAATTTATTCATGTTACAACTTGAACAGCATTATGTTACTATTAACTTGCACATTTTTCTGTATTTACGCTACGTATATGATGTGCAATTTGTGTGGCAAATGGACAGTGACTCGCTGACTGGTTTCCATCAGCCTTGAATAATGTAGACACTACTATAAAACTTATACTGGTACTCCACAGTACCTGCATAGACTTTTTGGACTTACAGATTTTCAGAGATGGCAACTCTAGGT
This sequence comes from Xenopus petersii, assembly GCA_038501925.1. Classification (NCBI taxonomy): domain Eukaryota; kingdom Metazoa; phylum Chordata; class Amphibia; order Anura; family Pipidae; genus Xenopus; species Xenopus petersii. The sequence continues at coordinate 80,452,593 of CM076682.1, forward strand.
AGGTACATGACTTTTTCAGAAACCTACAGACCAGCAACCATCCACCCGCTACTATCAGAGGAATCACTTACTCACAGTTTCTTTGGACTGTATGTAATAACAGTGTAGGGATGTTACATAGTTACATAGTTACATAGTTAAATTGGGTTGAAAAAAGACAAAGTCCATCAAGTTCAACCCCTCCAAATGAAAACCCAGCATCCATACACACACCCCTCTCTACTTTTAATTCAATTCTATATAACCATACTAACTATAGAGCTTAGTATCACAATAGCCTTTGATATTATGTCTGTCCAAAAAATCATCCAAGCCATTCTTAAAGGCATTAACTGAATCAGCCATCACAACATCACCTGGCAGTGCATTCCACAACCTCACTGTCCTGACTGTGAAGAACCCCCTACGTTGCTTCAAATGAAAGTTCTTTTCTTCTAGTCTAAAGGGGTGGCCTCTGGTACGGTGATCCACTTTATTGGTAAAAAGGTCCCCTGCCATTTGTCTATAAAGTCCTCTAATGTACTTGTAAAGTGTAATCATGTCCCCTCGCAAAGCGCCTTTTTTCCAGAGAAAACAACCCCAACCTTGACAGTCTACCCTCATAATTTAAGTCTTCCATCCCTCTAACCAATTTAGTTGCACGTCTCTGCACTCTCTCCAGCTCATTTATATCCCTCTTAAGGACTGGAGTCCAAAACTGCACTGCATACTCCAGATGAGGCCTTACCAGGGACCTATAAAGAGGCATAATTATGTTTTCATCCCTTGAGTTAATGCCCTTTTTTATGCAAGACAGAACTTTATTTGCTTTAGTAGCCACAGAATGACACTGCCCAGAATTAGACAACGTGTTATCTACAAAGACCCCTAGATCCTTCTCATTTAAGGAAACTCCCACCACACTGCCATTTAGTGCATAACTTGCATTTATATTATTTTTGCCAAAGTGCATAACCTTGCATTTATCAACATTGAACCTCATTTTCCAGTTTTCTGCCCAGTTTTCCAGTTTAGACAAATCACTCTGCAAAGTGGCAGCATCCTGCATGGAACCTATAGTTCTGCACAATTTAGTATCATCTGCAAAAATAGAAACAGTACTTTCAATGCCCACCTCCAGGTCATTAATAAACAAGTTGAAAAGCAAGGGACCTAGTACAGAGCCCTGCGGTACTCCACTAACAACACTGGTCCAATTATAAAATGTTCCATTTACCTCCACTCTTTGTAGTCTATCTTTTAGCCAGTTCTCTATCCAGGTACAAATACTATGTTCCAGGCCAACATTCCTTAATTTAACCAGTAACCTTTTGTGTGGCACTGTATCAAATGCTTTAGCAAAATCTAAGTAAATCACATCCACTACCATCCCAGAATCGAGGTGTCTACTTACATTCTCATAAAAAGAAATTAAGTTAGTCTGGCAAGATCTATTACGCATAAAACCATGCTGGCTAAATAGTTGAGCAGCTCAAGGCTCCACCGAGGAGATTAGAGTGATTAAGATCCCAGGGTATTACTGACCCGGAGTAAGGACTAAAGTGTTGAGATTAGGGATGATAGGATTTCCCCTAGTCTTCCACTGGAAGATATCCTGAAAACTGGGCAATACCCCTCACTTGCTGCCAACTTACTCTCTGCTGTGTATTCCCTAGCCTGTAGGGATTCAGCCTATATGTGCTGTGAGTATATGCTTCCTTTATGCTGCTGTGTTATTCTATGCTTCATTGTGGATCAATGTGCTGAATGATCTATGTGCTATTGTTTAATAAATACAGTTCTATGTTCAACCGTTAAAGAACTACTGGCGCCCATCATTGTGCTATTGCACCTAGTTACAGTTATACTACAACCTGCCTCCACCCCGCTGCGAGGGCTTGTCCCTGAGAAAGAGAGCTCACCTGTGGTATCAGCCCACAAAGGAAAGTAGCTATAACTGCTAAATACAAAGCAGTTTACTATAGCGCTACAACAGCAACACTGACACTGCATGGGAACAACTCAAAGAAACCTTTAAAGTGGACCTGTCACTCAGACATAAAAAGCTGTAAAAAAGTCCTAATTCTTTCTTTAATGCATTCATAGCTGTTGTAAACTCATTTAAAAAATCTCAGCTGTGCCTCTATGCCTTAGCCATAGAGGTGGAGCAGGAAATTACTTTAACTTTCCAAACAGCACTTATTAGCTGTCACTGCACTCCTCCCATTTGCTCTCTCTTTACCATTTAATTACATAACCAGTGCATGGGGATGGACATCAGGTTCCTCATTCTGGTGCACAAACAAGATTTTAAGATAATGCAAGGCTTGCCTCGATTACAGTGTACACAAAATGGCTCCTCTCTCCTTGCTATAATTATGAATTCCCATACCGAAGGATTAAGATTCAACCAGGGTTTAAGAGACTTGTTAGTAAATATGGACTTTACGGGGGTAATACCAAGGGGACTGATTGGCTTACCTCACAAAGCAAGTTAGAATGCTACAAATGTACTGTCCATGTAAATTAAATTGCAGGAGCAGGCTGACAAGCCCAGACTCCGCATCCACATACTGTACCTACCACATACTAACACTTCAAAATTACAAAAACAGACTTACATGCACAGTACATAAGTGATTTATATCATTACTTGCCCTTGTGCTCTTTATTATGTGGATAAAATTATCACTACCCTCAGCAAAGCCTTAAAAGAACAAAAGGCGGCCAACCTGTTCCTGCCACAAAGTGCCACAAAGTCTTATTTTGTCTGTATCTTTTATCTCTATTTTATCTCATATACATGATTAGTACTTGACTGCTTAATGTGGAGAGCACCTGGGTTTGAGCTGAAATGTCTACATTATTTTTTGTGTTTATAGTTATAGCTCAACTACCAGTTAAGCCTGATGATTTTCTGGCAATGTGCTTTATGTCTCTGTGCCCACAGATGAGCATGTGGGTTAGTGCTAAAAATCGACCTTATTTTTTACTGTGAGCATAGTTGCAGTTCAACTACTATTTTGCCAGATGATTTTCTGGTAATGTTCCAGGCTTTTGCCCATATAACATTGCAATTTAGACAGCGTGACCAGCACCACTGAAAATTGTGCTTCGGCACCACAAATAGGTATTTTGTGCCCACATTTTCTGTGCCCTTCAATGGCTAGGGGTTACCATCTTACAGTACTATTACCTCTAGATGCAGACCTGCAGAGGCCCTGTGTCTGCTATATTTTCTGCAAACAATGGAACCACCTTTGTGAATATCACGTTGCCTGGCAATAGCATGCTCTCCTTGGGCAATGGCTTTGCTGCACTAGATATGTCCATGGTTTTCGACCATACAGGTACTAGTTATGGCATAAACAATAGGACAGGCTTCACTACAATGGACAATGGGCAGTATAGTACCTCCCTATGCTGTTTCTTGATCTTTCTCTGGTTAACTGTTTACACTTTACTTTGCCTAGCAACCATTTTGGCACCATTTTCATGCAAGGATTCATAATCTGGAGTCTCACTACAGCTCTGTTTGGTGAGTCTGTAAATCTTATTTTGCTATTTTTCATACCCTTAGAGTGCAACAGCTTTGTTCATTTTATATATGTATGTAAATAATTAAGTTTTAGGCACCATTTCAAATGATGGATTATTGCCACTAATTTCACTTCCTGTAAATATTATTTTTGCACTGGTTTAATCAAGTTAAGGTATGTAGATCCAACTTAGGAAATACCCCTTACATTCTGGATAACAGGTCCCATACTTGTATAAACTCTGTTTATATATAAATAAAATACAAAACAAGTAAAAGTGTTTAAATACAGTGTTAGTGGCATTACAAAAAAAAAGTATATGCATTTGTTCAAACTTGTACTGGGGCAACAAATATGAAGATGTGTAACCATTTGTTATGGCAATGGTCACAGTTAAATGTGAAAGGGTTAAATATATTTATTAAAAACTATGTAGCAAATTCACTAAGCGCCGAACACTAGCGTTAATTCTCTAGCATTGGGCATTTTCGTTACTTCGCAAATTCACTAACAAACGCTGGCGTAGATTCACTAGTGTTACTTCACACCCTTTTCGCTAAGGACGTAACTACGCAAATTCACTAACGCGCGCAGTGTACTGAACGCTACCTTTTACGCTAGGCTTCCTTCGCCACCTCAGACCAGGCGAAGCGCAATAGAGTAGATAGGGATTGCTTCAAAAAAAGTCTACATTTTTTCTAAGTCCCAAAAAACGCTGGCGTGTTTTCTACATTATGGGTGATAGGCTGAAAAAGATCGAAAACATTTTTGGGGCTCCCCTCCTTCCCCCCTACATTTCCTGACTCATGGCAACTTACCTATACAGTGGGCACATGTGTAGGGCAAAATAAATTTTTTATTTGATGTTTTGAAGGTTTTCTAGCCATTTGTAGTACTGATACGTATTCCTCCATTGAAATTTGAATTTGGCGCCATATGCAAATTAGCCTTCGCTAGCGTAACTTCGTTTTACTTAGCGAATCAATGCTACCGCAACTTCGCAATCTTACGCTACCCCTGTGCGCAACTTCGGATTTTAGTGAATTTGTGGAGCGCTGGCGAAACTACGCCTGGCGAAGTGCGGCGAAGCGCGGCGAAGTTGCGCCTGGCGCAACTATGAATGTTAGTGAATTTGCCCCTTTGTGATTGTCTTTGGAAAAATAAATGATAAGCAAAATTTAGAGACATAAATACAGTAAATCAAATAAATAACTTTTATAAACATCTTTATATTTACTTGCTATTTGGCAATAAAATTTTCTCAACCATTTTAAACATCTTGCAGCAGTAAAACTTACAGTACTTTCAGTTAGAAATTGTTAGAAAAACAAAACATGTTCCTTTAGTAACTATTTAACCCTTGCTAAATTATTATTAACCAATCAACCTATTTAAAAATTCAGATTACTTTTCATTTCACCAAGAAGCAACAAATCTAACTGGAAACATTTTGTCAAATAAAAATGTAGGCTACCTTTATATTTATTTAAATGTAATAGCAGACACATGATATAAAGCCACAAAGTATTAAAGAAGTTATAATTGCATCAATAAATTTAAAGCTGCTAATTAAGAGTGTATAAAGCAAGCTTAGCAGCAGCTCTCTGCCATAAATAATGTAATGACTATATTATTGGAGCATTTGGAATTTATTAGAGCAAGTCTAAACATAGTAAATGTCAAACAAATTTGCTGTTATAATAATTCTGTGTTTGAGAGATTCATGTTCTTAGATACCTTTGTCTAGAAGGGAAACAAGTGTTGCTGTTGGGGATTAAAACTTAAGTACTGTGTTCTTTTCACACACTTAAAATGATTAGCCTATAAATATTATATTTCTAAACTACAACAAGAAAAAAAATACACATTACTAGAAATTCTCATGATATATTTTAATTACACAACTTTTGCCAATGTTTGCAAGAGTGCTGTCTCTGCGCTTATACATTTAACATTGTCATAGCCACTCAGAATTTTGCAGCTGGAGGAGAAAGCTACTTTAAAACAACAGAAAAGACATAAAAAGAGTTCAAGTTGATGACTATTTATCTCAAGGGTCAAATAAAGTTATAATCAATAATCAAGGCTGGTAAATCAGAATAGTCAGAATTAAGGTGGTCATACACACACATATATACATTGAAACAAACAATCTTTCCTAGAAAGATTGTAATTGTAGCGTGTATGGCCATCTTATGGCTGTAGGTTCAGGAATTTGCTAATCAATGAGAAAGAATAATTGCAGGGAACCCAGGAATACAAAGTAATACCTACAATAGGGATAGAAACTGCATCTGGATACAGCTTTTATTTCAAATTACATGTCATACTATGGTGCAATGTCATCAGACATAGCATGGGTCCAGCCACTTTATCACACTGGTGCCAGGGGACTGGTCAAGCTTACATAATTACATAGTAAAATTTGGTTGAAAAAAGATTTTAGTATAGCCTTGAATATTTTGCTTGTCCCAGAAACCATCCAATACACTCTTAAAAGCATTAACAGAATCAACCATCACAGCAACACCCGGCAGGGCATTCCACAACCTAACTGCCAACACTATGAAGAACCACCCATGCTGCTTCAAATAAAAGTTATTTTCCTACTTTGAAGGGGTGGTATCTGGTGTGGTTATCCTCTTTATGAGTAAAAAGGTCCCCTGCTATTTTTCTATAATATCCTCTAATGTACTTGTAAAGTATAATCATGTCCTCTCACAAGCGTCTTTTTTCCAGAGAAAACAACCTGAAACTTGACAGTCTACCCTCATAATTGAAATCTTCTATCCCTCTAACTAGTTTGGTTGCACGTCTCACTGCACTCTCTCCAGCTCATTTATATCCTTCTTAAGGACTGGAGCCCAAAACTGCATTGCATACTCCAGGTGAGTAGTGATGGGCTAATTTATACACAGGTGCGAATTCTCTGCGAATTCCTGCAATTTGCCGCCGGCGAATACACTTCTTGAAACCACCGCAAAAATTCGCCTGCGTCAAAAAAAATGGACGCTGGCGTCAAAAACAAGACGCTGGTGCCGTTTCCCGAATTTTTTGCCGTTTCCCGAATTTTTTGCAGTTTCACAAATTTTGCAGGAAATTCGCACATTTTTCAGCAAAACGCCACAAATTCGCCCGTCACTACAGGTGAGGCCTTACCAGGGACGTATAAGGAGGCAAAATTATATTTTCCTTGAGTTTATGCCCTTTTTATAACAGTACTTTATTTGCTTTACTGACCACAATATGAAACTGCCCGGAATTACAAGAAAAAACATGAATCATTAGTTGTGTTATGAGAATCTTAAAGGAGACCATGTTAAAATCATTAATTGCTCACCAACTCAAATTCTAAAGATACGTTTACTATTATTAGTTATTACAAGATCCAAAAGGGAATCATTCCTAGTAGGTTCTTGAACGAGCTGAAATAAAAGTTGTCATTCAGCATATTTACAAGACTACTAGCATCTTCTAGCTTGGCAACCACATTACCCCAGTCAATGTCTGAATAATTGAAGTCACCCTTAATAATAATTTGACTTATTTGCAAAGTCGCTTCTATTTGTAAAAGTATCTGGGCTTCATTTTTTGTTACTTATTATAGGTTGTTTGCAGCACACACCAATAATCATTTTTTTGTAACCTTTTGCCCAGTGAAACTTCTACCCAGAGGGATTCCACACCCTTACCAGTGCCATCCCTGGTCATTTCTTTAGTGCATGGCTGTAATTCAGGCTTTACATACATGTACAATCAGACTTATTAACACTTTTTAATCCCTTTGCCCCTCCTTAAAAGTGTGTAACCATCTAAATTCACAGCCCAGTCATGTTTCATCCCACCAAGTCTATATTATAATTTTTAGATCATGAAATTAACTCTAACTCTCCCATTTTACCTGAAAACTCTGTGCATTTGTCAGCATACAGCAGAGTTCACTACTTTTCCATTTGAAATTTGCATTACTTAATGGAGAATTATATCCTGTTTTCCTTGTAACTAGGGGTGGTAAACTGTAGGCCACCCTCACACCTCCCCCTTAACCCTCTGCTAATCCCAATACCCCATCTACCCTAGTTTCCCCATTCTTTATTTCATACATGTTACTCCCTAAGCTCCCGTTGTCTTCCTAAACTTGCATGTGGAACAGGCAAAGTTTCCAAAAAATGACATTGGAAGATATTCGCTTAATATTAGAGCCTAGATCCCTGAACTCACTCTTTGAGGTCTTCCATCTACCGTGGCAAGCATGGAAGTGAACAACAAAATATAAAGTGCATATAGTGTAGTATGTTATAAAATAATTAATAAATTAATTAATAATCAAATGTGTGTCTTAAGAAGTTTGGGTTAAGTTGCCCTTAAAACCATGAAAGGCCAGTGAGGAGTTGTAATATGAAGACTTCAGTCATGCAAATCAACACTATGTGCCCAAACCAGACAGCAACAATTCATGCAGCTGAATTTCCTACTCACAAGATTACACTTTTTCAGATGCGTATCAGTAAATGGCCTTGCTTCCACATGAATGCTTAGCTTACCTTTATCAATGGATTAATGGATGGTAACCAGCATTTCTTCTTGTGTCTCCACTGAATCCGGAAGTGATGAAATCGCATAACTAGTTTCACTGTTCAATAGCTTCATCAGCGGTGTTTCCCCTGTGCATTGCCTGCCTTTTTTAAAAATGCTGCATACACCGTTCCCATAGTAACAATGTTGCATTCACTAAGCAGGCGCTATACGATTACCTAATCACTTTCTCATCCAGTCCCATTGTTCTAAAGCAGTTTAGCTTAATTCTCTGCCCCATTGCACGAATTTATACACAAATCTAGAAGGTACTTAAAGGAAAACTATACCCCCAAAATGAATACAGTATATATCATATTAAGTGGCATACTAAAGAATCTTATCAAACTGGAATATATATTTAAGTAAATATTGCACTTTTACATCTCTTGCCTTGAACCACCATTTTGTGATGGTCTGTGTGCTGCCTCAGAGATCACCTGATGAGAAATACTGCAACAGGAAGAAGTGTTGAAGAAAAAGACAGAACTCTGTTGGTTAATTAACTCATTTGACCTAACAAGTATGGTTTCTTGGTGTGTTTGTGTGCACAGTGAATCATACGATCCCAGGGGGTGGCCCTTATTTTTTAAAATGCCAGTTTTCTATTTATGATTACCCAATGGCACATACTACTAGAAAAGTATATTATTATGAAAATGGTTTATTTACATGAAGCAGGGGTTTACACATGAGCTGTTTTATGCAATATCTTTTTATAGACACCTATATTTTTTGGGGGGTATAGTTGGGATGAAAAAACCCTGGATCAGCCTTCCTTTTTCTTTTGACCACACTCACCAAGCTACCTGCCTCACCATCCTGCATACTTGCTGTAAGCACAATAGAACATTTTCTATGTAGCCCCCAAGATACTTTGCTATGTAGCCCCCAAGACAGAAAAAAACAATAAAAATGAAACCACAAAACTTATATATACAAACCTTACTTTTAAGTAACAGTTAATAACAAATACTTATTAGTCATGGGCTATTTATTTTCCAGGCATGTATTTTTGGTGAAACTGCAAAAATAAGTGGTTAAAAAAATTTGCTGCAAAAATAAAAAAATTGAATGCGTAAAAATTGTTGCGCATCAAAATAATTTTGATGCCCATTGACTTTATAATTCAAAATTATTTTGATGGCCATTAACTTCAATTTATTTGGACAAAAAAAGTGTGTGTAAAAATTGTCGGGCATGCAAAAATTATTTTGACACCCATTGACTTTTTGCTGTTTATTTGCTGCTTTGCTTTTTTTCGGAGTTTCGCAAATTTTTTAACAAAACGGGACAGATTCACCCATCACTAATACTTATTCTTTTGTGTTGATTTTTTGCTTTCGTTGCTTTTACCAGTCAGTACCACAGTACTCCTTTTCCCCAGGAATGTTCCAATTTGCTGCTAAACTCTTGACTCTGTGAGAGAATACCACCATCAAAAATTTCAAAATCATTTGTTTTACTGAAAAAAAGGTAGATACACATCTCTGCACTCTAGCTCATTAATATCTTCCATAAGAACTGTACTGCATACAGTACTTAAGGTAAGGCCTTACCGGGTATCCATAAAGAGGCAAATATGTTTTCATCCCTTTAATTTATGTATTTTTTATGCAAGAAAACGCTTTATTTGTTTTATTTACTGACTGACTGACAATATCATGATCAATAATAGAGAAAAAAAAAATTCTATAGAGAGAAAGAGAAAAAGTACCCCACAAAACACTGTTTATATAATATCAGTCACTAATTAGTTACCTCACTACAAATCCGATACAGGAACTAATTACAAGGTCAGTGATCAGTGACCACTGTGTTGAAGCAGCATTCATATACATTATGTATACTTCTGATTGGCTGGTCTGTAATACAACAATAAACAACCTTATTTATTAAATTAGGAAAATTAAAATATCAATTATTGCTTAGTATACTCAATAGGAGAATTAATTAATTAGTTTTAAAGTGCAGTGCATAAATTAATTAATTTAATTTCCATCAATTGATTATGAATTCAATCAGCTAAAGTGCAACCAATTATCGAGGAATCAATCCACAATTCATTTTAAAAAATATGTAAAATAAATTAAATGAAATAGAAATAAATCAGTCTAAAGTGCAGTACAATAATTATAGGTGCCACTCCAATCCCCAATTAAAAAGTAGGTAGGTAGAATTAATCTGTGACCAACAATGAGTTAGGATATATTATGCAAACATTTAGCTCAAGTTCATAGGAAAATAGTAGGAAATGGAAGTTGTCCCAAAACGTACTACCTAATATTTTTCTATCCCTGGCACATCACAAAGTAAAGGCAGGCAGGGCAACCGTGACTGTGGTCTCGTAAATTAGCTTGTACTATGCTTGAAGGAGGCTAACTTTCTATATAAAACCACAAATCATCGGCCCCTTGTAGTTGAGTATAAGGTAGTGAGAATTAAGATTGGTATGGGCTGAGCTGTGAGTTGTAAAAAGCCAACCCTTCCAGACTGCGTTTAAAATTATTATAATTGCTCAGTAGCTAAATTAAAACCAAACAAGACAATAAGGGTGAAGAAACGCTGACGCGCATTTCGCAAATATGCTTTCTCAAGGAGAATGGGGCCCATTTGAAAGACGCACGTTTAAAAACACTTCCGCATGTGTGTCATCAATCTCGCGAGAACTTTGATAGTGATGTTTTTACAGTCTAGTGAGTCTAGTGAGATCATTTCCCAGGCTATGCAAGGTACACGCCCCTCGTGACGCACCAGACATGACGCACTAAGCGAAAGGCGACTCTAGTATTGCCTGGGTATCTCATGATATTATTCTTGTTCCTATGCGAGTATATGTGGGCTGCCATCTCTTATACATTGCACCTCAGCAATTTCTAACAGATTGTATATAAAATGTATAATTTTCTCATTTATTTATATTTATATAAAAAGGTGATTTATTTATCTTGTAACTTAAAAATGACTCACTGTGTTGTCCAAAATTAAAATAAAGATTGGTACAAAATACTATTCAAATAAAGGCTGTAAAGAGATTATTCTAATTTATTCATTTGGGAGAAATGGTATCCAGTTTAAAAATCCAATAGCTCTCATGCCCAGAAATGTAATTTAACTGGGTCCATATTATGAACTTTTTTAAAATGTTGTGCTACTGTGGACATTGTTTTGTCTGTTTTGTTTTGATTACCTGCAGTTGTTGTAGTATTCTCTGTTTGAGCATTTGTGTGGTCATCCCTACTGTATATATTTTTTTTCTGACAGGGACATTCAATGCAATATATAACTCCTTGTGTTCTACAATTGCTGTAATTCTTAATCATATGTTTTTTTTTCCCAAATCTATCTTCAAAGGAAGTTCTCCTCACGTGTCTTTTCAAATATATATTTATTTGTAGTACAGGAAAGAAAGAGAAGAAAAAGAAAACCCAATTTGAATAGCATTTCAATACAGTGTTATCAAGTACAATCATATGTAAATTGCATAAATTATGTGACTGCTTCTAATGATAGAACAATGGTATAACTTGAATGGGTTACAAAGAATGGTAAAAGAGGGGAAGGGGTGCATGCTCTTCTGGTAGTGTAATTTTATATCCTCATCATTTTAAATCATACAACACATATATTCTTGCATTCAGGGCACATGTTGCTTGTATTCCCTTTCACTTTTGAATAGGATCCAAGTCATCCATTGGGCAGAGTAGTCCCTCAATTGTTTCTCAGTGCATGCGGAGTGTTCCCCAAATTGTTGAATCTCATCCACTTTCGCTAGCCAATCCCTAATCGTGGGTGTGTTTCAACGTCCAGGGATTAGCAGTTTAGGAAGTGCTGAATTGGTAAAATGTATTCTATCTTTGGGGGACATGTGGAATAGTAAAGAGTATGAAGGGTCATTAAGGTCTCTCCCATTTGCTATGTGCGAGCACAATTTGTCGAGTACTCACTGCATTCGTTTCATTGCAATTTTAGCCAGCAATTTAACTTCATTGTTTATTAAAGAAATAGGCCTATAGTTGCCAGGTTCCGCGGGATCCTTATTAGGCTTTAATAGGAGGGTTATTTGAGCTTCTAGTGATTGAGGTGAGAACTGTGCATCTTCTTGGAGGCCATTGAATGAGTTACACAAATGTGGGGAAAGGATATGCTGAAATTCTTTATAATAACTCATCGGAAATCCATCTGGACCTGGGCTTTTACCTGATGGGGTAGAAGAGATGGCTGCTAATACTTCTTCTGTGGTACTGTTTGATTCCAACTGCTGACTTATTTCTGGAGATAATTTAGGCATATTCTTCTGGTTTAAAAAAGAAGAGGCTATGGTGTGATATGTGTTTTCCTTGTCAGATGGATTGAAGTTGCTCCCTATGATAAGTACTCACTCCATGAACTATTGTAGTAATTGCGTAACCCGTGTGAGTTCCTTATAATGTTGGTGTGCATTTGGGAGGTATATGTTGGCAAACGTGTACATTCGTTTTCCTATACATCCTTTGATAAAAACAAATATACCTTTAGTATCCATCTTAGTATCCTCTACTGAGAGGTTCAAACCTTTAGAAATCAATATGGCTACGCCTTTTGTCTTTGTATCTTGTGGATGACTCGTATATATCTCCGGGAAATATTTATTGTTCCACTTAGGTTGGTGGCCTCTTTTTAAATGGGTTTCTTGTATAAGTGCAACATGTGTTTTATGTTTTCTCAGCTCTGCTGAGAACAGTATGCGTTTTTGGGGAGAATTCAGTCCATTAGCATTAACTGAAATGATATTTATGGATTAACTTGTTTTGTTGGTATTGAACTCTTTCATTGCACTACCTTTCTCTTCCTATTGGAAGCAATGCAGGGGTAAGGGTAAGTTGAACCAGGAAAGGTGCAGAAACCAATAAACAGACAGAAAATAACTGGTTTATGTATGGGCTAGCAACAGCCCGTGGGGGGTTATACTCTGCCACCAGCCGGGGTTAAGCACCTCGGGGGTAGTTCTGTTGTGAGTATGAGTGTCGTGCGTGGTGAGTGGTGGTTGACAAGCTCCTGGGGCCCGCGAAGGCTCACAGCTATGAGCATATCCTGCCTATATTTTGCAGGGTGGAGTTCTCTGAATTTTCCTAGTTTCCATCTAAAGAATGATTTGGCATTGTGAATACTGTATTGTATGACCAGGGTCCAAGCTGAGGGTTTACCCATCTAATATTCCTTTTGATTTGCTATTCCCTAGCCTAAAGCCTGAATTATACATCGGTTGCTTGTGCCTAAAATAATTACATGACATAAACAATGGTCTATAAGATACAGGGTTAAGTATATTGATTATAAAGATCTAACTAGATATACCGCCATATCAATATATCTGATTTATTCCAGGAATTATAATTTGTTTCACTTGTTTGCTTCAAGGTTTTACCACTATATCACATCTATATAAGGGAGTACATGGAATATATAATTATATCTTCTATACTTTCGTACATTTAGTAACAAATATGTAAACATAGAACTTTCAACCTTATTATCAAACATTTGAAACCAGAATCAGAGTATTCATGATCATAGGAAGGATATCGGCTATAGGCCATGTTTTCCAGCAAACAGAAAGCCTTTATCTTTAGGTATAAAGTAATTTATGGAAAGCCGACTAATAAGTCATTACTTGCTATACCAGATATTGCTGGTGTCATTAGGTCCCAAGTTATGTATGTGACAATAGATATCTTTCATTTCCCCTTATACAACTTCATGGAAAAAAAAATCTTTTCACACATATTACATTCCCTGCAGGGAAAACATCCCCAATTCTTAGTGGTTTTATTCTGTAATATTTGAAAATGATTTCTTGTAAAGTTGGGGCTTCTTTTGTAACATATAGAGATGTTTTCCTGTTTTTCAAAGTGTCATCCTCTAATAAAACTTGCCAATTTAAGATTCCTTGTATTTGGGAACTATTTGAGTTATAAGTTATGACAAACCATTTAATATTATTAACTTCTTGTGATTTTTCTTTTGTCACCAGATGTTCATATCTTTCTGTATGTAATGCCCTGTGATAGGCTCTTTTAATGATTTTACCTGAATAGCCCCTATGTTTGAGTCTTATTTTTAATTCATTTGCCTGGTCTTTAAATACTTCCAGGGTTGAGCAGTTCTGTTTTAGTCTTAAGAATTCTCCATTGGGACTGACTTTTTACTGGAATGGGATGGAAGATAGAAAAGTTTAAAAGGGAATTAGTAGCCGTTGGTTTCCTAAAATTCTTAGTCACCAGGCATCCCTCAGTGTCCAACTCAATTTGAAGATCTAGGAAAGAGACAGACCTGTTAGATATTCCCATAGTTAATTTGATGTTTAAATCATTCTCGTTTAACTTTGTCACAAATTCTACAGCCTCCTCCTCAGTTCCTTGCCAGATTATTAGTATATCGTCTATATGGCTAATCCATATAAGGATTTTAGAATTCTATAATATACAGTAATAGGGGGTTGTGGGAGCACTCAAAAGGCTAAGTTAAAGTATAATTTATATTTAAGTAGAAGGGAAGTGCTATTTTTCAATGCACATTCCCTGGTCCCATGTTTCACAACTTATTCAGTATAAATGCAAATGTATATGTTTACAAAATAGGGTTTTTTTGTTACAAAGTTATGATCATAAAGTTGATAAGCCACCATACCACATCAAGGTAAATCCCACACAGTAGTCCCTAACTTGTTACCTCTGGTCATAGTATAAAAGATCTAGTGCCTCTTTGCATACAGTAGTAGCATTAATTGAAGTAAAAGTCTGCTGAACCTTGGTTTAACTCTGAAGGCTAAATCCTTCCCCACCGCTGACTTGCAGCTTTTAAGAGAGAGTGATTGCCCCAACCAACGCCCATGACAAGGGTTATGACAAGGGTTACGATCAGACGTTTCGGGACAATGACTGTCCTTCTTCAAGGGATCAATTGAAGAAAAGCAGTCATTGTCCTGTAACGTCTGATTGTAACCATTGTGTCATGAGCACTTCAAAAATCTGGGAACACCCCACTTTTGACTCACAGGTATTGGCAATTATTTTTATATTTGTAGTGCCAGTCTGTGTGCACAGAGCACCTTACCCAATGGCATGATTTTCACACCCCCGTTTACACCCCCGTTCAGAAACTTTTCACCCGGTGGCCATTTTCTCTTCCCGGTGTCATCGCTTCTGGCTTCTTGATCTAAATGCACATGTGTACATAGTCCCTTCTACCTGGCCTTTCTCTGCAGTAGCTTTAACCAACATCAGTTGTACTGAAGCAGAAAAAAGTTGCATGCGCCCCAAGCCAAACTTAGGGGAATTCTGAAGTGGGGGGAGAGAGACTGAGCCAGCTGCCGATATGCAGACAGATCAAGGGAACGGAGCAACCAATCTGTTAACTTCTCAGTGACTGCAGAGGCAGGTATTTAAAGATCACAGTGGGGCTTTTTACTGATAAGATTTTTGGCCGCGGGGTTGACATGTCCTTTAAGCATTCTGTTTGGTTTGCAGCATTTTTTTCTGGACTTTATCTTTACTGTGTAACATTTTAACTGATTACTGATGCTCATAGTTTGCTATAACTAGAAACAGTTTGTGAAGATTAAAAGCTAACTACTTGAGTAAATACAGCATCATAAGTGAGAAAGCTTGTAAGGGAATTTCTTGACACAGACCCCAAACATAAGAAGTCAGAAACACCAATTTTTCAAAAAATTAAACTTTGTTTATTTTTCTGATACATCACTGGCAGTCATATACAAATTCCAACAGACTTTTCAATTGCCGTTTCCACTTTAAACTTTCAATTTCTTTCCGACTTAGTAGTCTGTGCGTTACTACCCAGCATTTAGACTAGGGTTACTTTTCTACTCACAACCTACTGGTCCTCATCGGTCTGGCTCGGTGATCCGGCGTACCACTACACCCCTTCACCATTCAACCAGTCCCCCGCTTCGATCATCCGGCACTTGACCAGTGCCCCTTGACCACTCCGGCAGGTACCAGCCACCTAGACTTGAAGTCTTCTACTTCCACCCTCTCTTGCCTAACAACCTCACCACTATTACCCTATATTGGGAATTATTCCCCGGATCCTAATCCGACTACGCTCCTTGTTGGGGCAAAAGACTACCCTTTCTTGCTCCCTATCTCTGACACATAGTGCCAGCTATTACTGAAACTTCCTATCTAGTAAACTACCTGTTTCCGGGCTGGTGTTCTTCTTCTCAGCGACACTCTTGCATCACTTCGCCTCCTCCCATCAAAAAGCCTCTGACTATGTGTGTGGCTGCCCTTTTATACTCAGTTTGGGGAAATTCCCTCTAGGGGTTGGAACACAGAACTGCTGCTAACTATAACACTCTACTGCCACCTAGTGGCTTTTTGAAATAACCATTTGCACAGAGTTACATACAAATTCTCATTGAAATCACATAATTCACAAACAACATTTTAACCCTTTCACCCACCCTCAACACAATTCACTCTCTAAGGGCTATTCCACACGGGGAGATAGCGACGCGTTTGCGGTCGCGGCGACAAAGCGCCGCGACAGTCG
This sequence comes from Xenopus petersii, assembly GCA_038501925.1. Lineage (NCBI taxonomy): Eukaryota > Metazoa > Chordata > Amphibia > Anura > Pipidae > Xenopus > Xenopus petersii. The sequence continues at coordinate 80,469,242 of CM076682.1, forward strand.
CCGTGACCGGCGCAGGCGACAGTTTTGTACATAGGCGCCCATACAAAACTGTCGCCTGCGCCGGTCGCGGCGACTGTCGCGGCGCTTTGTCGCCGCGACCGCAAACGCGTCGCTATCTCCCCGTGTGGACTAGCCCTTACAAGCTGAATTTAGACTGACCAAGTATTAACCGTGAACAATTAACAATAGCAACACTAGAAACATCATAATTACTTTAGTCTTTGAAGTGTATTGTAGGCTTAAAGGGGATTAGTCACTAAGGCAAAGAGCTAGTGCATTAGAAACCTCCAGGTAATTACAAAATGTGGACGGCCAATTTAATCTCCAGAATTAAAAGAACAGAAAATTGCAATTTTGTAAGGTAAGGCCATATGCAAGTAACCTTGTGTGATCACAGTGACTGTGTAGCTGCAAAACATATACTATTTATATTTTTAAAAGTTTTAAAACTGCAGGCCATAGTATTTTGACTGATTGGCTACCTTACCAAAATTATTGTTGAGCAACATTTCACAAATTAAGATGAGCAATATAAAAGGAACTGTATAGGATTGAATTCGTTTCAAACTCTTCCCATCCTGAATTTTGAACTGAAGGGTAGCATACTGCTTTCATTGTGTGCCCAGGTACACAGTAAATTTTCATATATTTTTAAAGAAGACCAGCAACACCGGGACTATGTGCAAAAAGATGAAAATTTTATTTTATGTGAGCATATAAACAGCCAACGTGATGTTTCAGGCCTCATCGGGACCTTTCTCAAGGCAACAACACCCCACAATTCATTCAGTTTATCTTGACTGATGCTTGTATGAGCAGTTTGATAATGGAGAAACTGGGAGAAGCACTATATGTGGAGTATCCGGTAAGACCTGTTATATATACGTTACCCAAAATCCACAAAAATTTTACAAACCTGCCCGGAAGGGCCATAATCTTGGCGGTGGGTTCCTTAACTAAGAAAGTGGCTAAATTTGTGGATGAGCTGTTGCAACCACTGATGTGTGAGATTGGGTCCTATGTACAGAACACTACAGACTTTCTGCACGTTATAGACAGTGTTGATGTGAACAATTTATCCTTCATCCTGGTGACTATGGATGTCCATAGCTTATATACCTGCATACCCCATGAGGCAGGGATATCAGCCACTAGGTAGTTAATTAGCGGCAATGTGTCAAATAAAGGACCCCCGGTGGAGTTCATATTAATGCTGTTGGAATTTATACTATACAAAAATAATTTTAAATTTGAAAATCATTTTTTTCTTCAGCTCCTGGGGACCACTATCGGTTCGATTGTAGCGCCCTCATATGCTAATACATTCATGCACCAGTATGAGGTACAGCACATATTGGGTCACAAACTATTTCGTAAGCATGGATAACAATTTATTTTTCCTGTGGTTTGGGCTTTGTGGATGATTTGAATAAAGTCCCCTCCACTGTACAATACACTCTACACTATGATGCACACTATGATATGATTTCTGGATGTGATGGTGTATAATGATTTATCATTAAAGAAATTGCAGACCAGGATCTATCAGTAACCAACAGACAGAAACACCCTACTCCATTATAGTAGCAGCCATCCTAAGCTCCCCTTGGACTCGCTCCTTAGATCACGAGCGATGAGCAGGAGAGAGGGATTGCCTTGGATAAAATGGCAGGACAATTTTTGGAAAGGGGTTACCCAATGCAGCTTATTAATAAAGTTAAGCACTGGGAAAAATCACCGCATTGAGGTGTTAAAGGGCAATGTGAATGTTCTGTCCTCCCTACGTATTACCCTGGGTTGTAGTCCGTATAGAATACAGTCTCTTTGAGCTCTATGCCTGTCTCAGTTATGATGAGCTCAGCTAGCTTTACAGCTAGAACGACAGCACAGAGTTCTAGTCTGGGTATAGTGTGTTCAGGAATTGGTGCCAATTTTGCCTTACCCATAACAAATGTAATGTGACATTGTCTATAGTTGTCCATAGTTTTGAAGTATGCTACAGCAGCTATGGCTTTGACAGAAGCATCAGAGAACACACAATGTTTTTGGCTTTGTTCCTCTGTAGAAGGTATTGGAGTATATGGGCGTATAACACAAAGGTTGGAAAAAGTTGCTAGAGAACTTCTCCATTCTGTCCACAAAGTCTTTTTGTCAGGAGCTAGTGGGGTGTCCCAGTCAGATGTTTCAAGGGTTACGTTTCTTAGAAGTGCTTTACTTAGTATGGTGACAGGAGCAGCGAATCCTGAAGGATCACACGATATTTATTGTGGCCAGAACACCTCTGCGAGTGAAGGGTTTCTCTTCCCTGTTTACTTGGAAGGCAAATGTATCAGACTTTAAGTTCCACAGAAGCCCGAGGGTAAAGAGTCAGCTCCCAAGTCTAAGTCTCTTAGATCATTGGAATGATCTTGTGAAGAGAAGGCATCCGTCACTACTTTGTTGTTAGAAGCTATTATGTGAAGCCTGAGGTTGGAGCAGGCAAGTGCTTCCTGTGCTCTTTTGAGAAGACTGATTGCAGCTTCGCTTGAAGGTAGCGATTTTAAGCAGTCATCTGCATAGAAGTCTTTTTCTACTTATTGTCTGACATCTGACTCATACTCTACCTCACTTTCATGAGCAGAGAGAGCGTCCTTGGATCGCAACTGCAGGCAAAGGACTGTTGCCAAAGGTGTGCACCCTCGTACGGTACCCCTTGGAAGGGTTGTTATCTCTGAACCTAAAAGGTAGAGGGGCGACCCAACTGTTTGAATCATTTTTAACTAGTTCTTGTTTTATTATTTTTGGGAAGAGTTTATCCTCAATAGACATTGCCAGTTGGTTATCCTCTTTTGTTCTCTGGAACACTGTGCATCCCAAATGATCTTGATCACTGTCACAGGTGAGATTATCATCAGAAATGTTTGGGAGTGTCTGTACCAGGCTGGTGTTGTAAGGTTTTTCCTTTATTAGGAACTGGTTGTGGCACGGTGGAAAAATGGAAGGGTGTCCATTTTCTAGTGTATTTGTCAACATGCTGTTTACGCATGGTCCCTTGATTTGTGGACCCATAGCATAGCTCTCCGAAGGAGAAGCATTTAGCTACAGTATGTCCGGTGTAGGGATTTCAGATCTGTTATCGGGGATCTGGTGTATTCAATTATAGTCGGCAAGGGTAGACATACCTTTCCATCTATAGACTCTACTTGGTAGCCGGATGCCCTTCTTCCTGTTGTCTCGATAACTCCTGCAATAACTCCTGCACATGTTTTTAGAGAGTAAGGAGTGTTTGGGCCCTTGACATTAAATGCATCAAAGAAAGCTGGGCAGGCCAAAGATCTGTTGCTCTGGTCGTCCAAGATTGCATAGAGCTTGATGCCTTTATCTGTTTGGCCTGTCGGGTATATTCTGACCAGGCAAGTTTTGGAGCAGGATCTGCCGCCTATGGCACCGTTGCAGATTTCTGTGCAATGAGAACTGACCTCTATGGTGTTTGTGGCACTGTCATCTTCCTCCCCGCCATGCTTGCTGGCACTCTTGGTGTAAGGTACAGTCCACGGGGCTGGCCCAGGGTGTAAAGCTGTGTTGTGATGTGTGCTGTCACATTCTGTGCATTTTACACTGACCTTGCAGTCCTTGGCTAGATGAGTGGTTGAACAGCACTTGTAGCAGATGTTGTTTTCTTTTAGGTAGGCTTTGCAGTCTTCTATGGACTTCTCTCTGAAGGCTCTGCATTTCAGAAGAGGGTAGGGCTTTTGGTGTAAAGGACACTGTTTACTAGGGTCTTTGTTCATTGTCTCCTCATGAGAAGGTTCAGTGGCTCTGTGAAAAGAATCTAAAGAGGAAGCATTCATTTTGTGTACTGTTACTGCTGTTTTGCGAGTATTAGGTACTGAAGGGGTGGCATGTGGCAAAGTGAAATCAAAACTGGGGTCATTTCTCATCTTGGCTTGTTGGTATACAAAGTCCATGAATACAGTGAAAGGAGGAAATGGGACATTGTGCACTTCTTTCAATTTTGACCCATATGCCATCCACCTCTCTTGTAAGTTGTAGGGCAACCTTTGCACTATGGGGTTAACACCTCTGGCTGTGTCAAGAAATGCAAGTCCAGGTAAGTCCCCTTCAGCTTTGGCTACCTATAGCTCCATTAACAGGTCACTTCGTTTTTGGTAACCTTTATTAGATATTTTAGGGAAGTCGTCAATTCTTTTGAAAAGTGCATTCTCTAATATCTCTGCTGAACCACAGCACTCGTTAAGTCTGTGCCAGATCATTCTGAGTCAGTCTCTGGGTGGTTTATGTTGATCACCCTGATTCTTTTGGCATGCACTGCAGACTCAGTACCTAGGTATTTGATTAGGAGGTCTATTTCCTCGCTGTATGAAAGGCCTAAACCTTTGATAGTGTTTTGAAAGGAGGATCGCCAGGCTCTGAAGCCTTCTGGGCGGTTGTTGAACTTTTCAAGTCCTTTTTGCAAAGAACTTGGCAAAGTCCATTGTGACCTGGCTAGTACCAGGATAGGTAGGTGGATGAGTGTAATATTGGGAAGGTGTAGTGTTGTCCTGGTTGTTGTGCTGAAAGATAATCTGTGTCCTGTTTCGAGTGTTGGTAGACATACTCTCTAGTGCTTTGTAGTGGGTTATGGGGTTCAGTCTCAAGATTAGGTACCTTGCTGTGTCTTTCACTGTTAGGGTACTCAATCATCTCTAGAGCTTCTGCTTCTGCTAAAGTTGCGGCAGCTTCTCTTTCTCTGGACAGTTTTTCTAGGTATGCCTCTAAGTGAACACTTTCCTCCTTTGCCTCTACTGCTAGGCATGCATTCTCTGCTCTCCTTTCAGCTTCAAAGTGTGCACTCTCTGATTTCAAGTGGGCACTTGCTGCTTCCCTTTCTGCTTCTAAGCATGCAGTCTTTACTTTTACCTCCATTTCCCTCTCTGCGAAGGTGGCACAGGCCTTTGCGGCTTCTTCTTCTTTTACACGGGCAATGGCGGCTGCATTGGTAACAGATTAGCGATGAGAGGAACCTGAGACCTGGGATCTGGTCACTAATGAGGATGTTCTTTTCTGTGACATTATGTAACACTGGATAAGCCTTTGTAGTGGCTCCTCTGTGCTGTAATGACTGAATAGCAGTGTCTGTATCCGGATCACTGTAATATGCTTTTGTCTGCGCTTGCAGCGTAGCTGGTTAAATCACTTGTGTGGTAGCTGCTGTTTTACTGCACATGCAGTGAGTTATAGTTCATCCCACCGATAAGGCAGCCACTGTTTCCCTGTTCTGTCCTCCCTACGTATTACCTTGGGGCAGTGTGTAGTTCAACATACAGCTAAACCTCCCCACACTCCAATAAAGAGAGTGAACTGAAGTCTGTAGATTTTACTGGATGGCAAAGGGGAATAGGTGAAACTGTAACATATAACTGAAAATAGGGTAAATAGATTGCAATGAACAGTGCAATATAAACATATATGCATAAAAATGCAACATCAAAATGCTAGCTGGCATGAAAAGTCTATGCAGCAATGTCTCTGGGGGTGCTGGCAGCTGTGGAGGTGATTTGGTGCAACTATTTGCTTACCAGCGATGCTACCATGAGGAGCGATGAAACGTTGCGCACGATGTGCGTTCTTCTTCCACAGCATGGTCTGTAAAATGGAGTCTTAGCTACCACAAGGTACTGCTCTAGCTCACATGGTGGGAGAATGGTAGCCTGATTAGTCCAAATGCAGTTCTGTCATAAGTCATGTGGAGGTGCAGAACAAATACAGAAAGACCTTGCGCAATTACAGCAAGTGTCCAGCAGAGGGAGTAGTCAAAGGGAGCAATGAAATACAACAACATGATGACAGCTTATGCTGGGACATGACAGTGGCTTTGGCCAAAATCTTAAGGAACTACTATCACCCACGGATCCGGTAAGTAAGTACAGTAGCCCACAGAAGGGAGTACAAAAATTGGGATCCTTTAAATGTGGAAACTGTTTAATGTGTAACACATCCGCATACCGGAAGGAATTATTTTACCAGACATAGACTCTGCTGCACGTCCCGTAATGTTGTCTACATAATTAAGTATCCAGGTGGACTTGTTTACTGAGTGCAAAATGAATAAATAATTGAGAGAGAGAATAAGTATGCACTGATCGACAATATTTGAAGAGTTACAAAGGGCCATTGTGATTGGATTAGTGGAAGAGTTTATATGCCGAGAACTTCCCACACCAGTCAGTTGAACTGAAGAAGCTGCTCGGATGAGTAGTGAAACGTCTTCATTGATTACTCAGCAAGTCCAGTTGTTTTTAGATGTACCTATACTAGATATACCATCATCTGGATGAATGAAAATCTTCATAGTCATATTGGACCCAAAACCAAAACAAAATGTAAAACAGGATATATCCAAGCAGCCTGTGGCACAACATTGGCTGCAGGCTAAACATCCGGCATCATCTTTCAAATGTATGCCGATAGATTGTATTGTGGATCCACCTGGGGGGGGGGGAAAACATTGCATGTAAGCTACTCCAGCGAGAGGCCGTTTTGACATTTGAATTAGACTGTGTAGCCCCTAGTAGCCTAAACTGTACTTTACAACTAAATAGTGTTTTGCCCACAGATTGAACTATATGGTTGGCTAACATTGAGGTATGATGTGTATATTCCTACTTATGAGCTTGCCCTATATCTCTACCTTGTATTTATTTAGAAAAAAAAATTTGGGCTATTTGAGCCATTGATTGTTAATCATTATTGTTAATGTAAAGGTCGTAGATATAAAGCTGGAATCTTAGACATGGGAGCCCCCAAATCCTGAACTAGAGGGTTAAGAGATGTTATGTAAATTATTATGTATATACTTTTAATTCTACTGCACTTTGCACTCTTAATGAGTGGCACTAATTTACATACAACAGATTGATAACAACATTTTAAAGTCATTGTATTTTAATCACTTTTATATCTAATATTTTAAATTAAATGCATTGGTCACTTTAATTGGTTGGTTATCATTGGCTATGTGTGTGAGGTTTAAAAATGTAGGTACACTGACAGTAAGCTTTAAATTATGCTAACATATGTATGCACTATTCAAGGTAGTTGAGAATTCCTTGTGTTCAATATGCATTCTTATACTGATATCTTAGTTTTCATTTTTGATTTTTAACTGGTAAATTTTATGAATGCAAACTTGGACAGCTGCAGCTACTTAGATATTCTAATTATTCTACAGCAGCTGCATTTGTGATTGTCAGTAATTGTAACCACTTGTCTTTCATTCATTTCCTGAGATCATTTCAAAATACAAATTTGTCTTACTTATCTTTACCTTGAAATTACAGTTTCATTTTTCTACTTAAATTTAAGCTGCCTCAATAAACAACAAATGCACAGAAGAACAGTGATCTAGCATATGTATGATGAACATTTGTAAAGACTTTTGACATTTTATTCAAATTATGTGTAATATTTTGCAATATATGTTATATGCATAGAAGACAATTTTCTAAGCTTTAGAAATCCAAGGTCATTTTTAGTCATGTACATCACCAATGCGCATATTCACTCTGGCTTAGTATGTTTTATAGAAAAATTGCCTTACAAGTTCTTTGGTATTAACAAACTATAGCTGTAACTGACCTTACATACAATTATTTCTGCAGTGTAAGAATTATGCACACAGACAATTATGCCTCTGAGCACAAGTTATGAAAAAGTCCACATACTGTATTTGGACAAGCTCTAGTTATCATGGCCTTGACACAACCTTATTCCATTGGTAAAATTTATAAGTAAAGTGTATGGCCTGGAATAGAATTCTAAGTAGTCAGTTCTAGAATGGGCAACAGTATGTTAAAAATCAGAAAAAAAGGAGAAACAACATGATTAAAGCATGGGGTGCTGGAATGAAGCAAGGTGTAAAAGTACAAAAAATGCCATTTTGTGGCAGTACAAATATTGAAATTCAGAGTATTTTCATTTTCTAACAATCCAGTTTGTCACGAAAAGTGGGCATTTAGCCTGATATAGTCCAACTATTGTTTTTTTTCTGAATCCCATGTATCTTCGTCATCACAATATACTTTCATCATTTGCCAAATCCCTGAATCGTAATCCATATGAATAGTAACATAGTAAGTAAGGTTGAAAAAAGACACACATCCATCAAGTTCAACCTTCTTTTTTTAAATCTGCCTAATGCCAGTTTATCCAGAGGAAGGCAAAAAAACCCATCTGAAGCCTCACCAATTTTCCTCAGAGGGGGAAAAATTCCTTCCTCACTCCAAAATGGCAATCGGACTAGTTCCTGAATCAACTTGTACTATGAGCTATCTCCCTTAACCCTGTATTCCCTCACTTGCTAAAAAGCAATCCAACCCCTTTTTAAAGCCATCTAATGTATCAGCCTGTACCACTGATTCAGGGAGAGAATTCCACATCTGCACAGCTCTCATTGTAAAAAAAACCCTTTCCAAATATTTAGGTGGAGCCTCTTTTCTTCTAATCGGAATGGATGACCTTGTGTCAGCTGAAAAGACCTACTGGTAAATAAAGCATTAGAGAGATTATTATATGATCCCCTTATATATTTATACATTAGTTATCATATTACCCCTTAAGCGCCTCTTCTCCAGCGTGAACATCCCCAATTTGGCCAGTCTTTCCTCATAGCTAAGATTTTGCATACCTTTCACAAGCTTAGTTGCCCTTCTCTGTACCCTCTCTAATACAATAATGTCCTGTTTGAGTGATGGAGACCAAAACTGAACAGCATATTCTATAAAGTGGAAGAATGACCCCTCTTCCTGTGACTCTTTTAAAACAGCTCAAGACCTTATTTGCCCTTGATGCTGCTGACTGGCATTGCTTGCTACAGCCAAGTTTATCATCTACAAGGACTCCAAGATCCTTTTCCATAATGGATTTTCCTAGTGCAGTCCCATTAAGGGTATAAGTAGCTTGGATATTTTTACATCCCAGATCTATGACTTTACATTTATCAACATTGAATCTCATTTGCCACTTAGCTGCCCAGATTGCCAGTTTGTCAAGATCCTGTTGCAAGGATGCCACATCCTGGATGGAATTAATTGGGCTGGATAGTTTTGTGTCATCTGCAAACACTGATACATTACTTACAACAACCTCCCCTAAGTCATTAATGAACAAGTTAAATAAAATTGAACCTAATACCGAGCCCTGGGGGACCCCACTAAGAACTTTACTCCAAGTAGAGAATGTACCATTAACAACCACCCTCCTGTAGCCAGTTTCCTATCCACGTGCAAACAACTTAATTAAGCCCAACAGACCTTAGTTTAGAAAGCAGTCATATGTGGGGCACAGTATCAAACACTTTTTGCAAAATCCAAATAGATCACATCTACTGCCCCCCCCCACTGTCCAACATCTTCCTTACCTCATCATAAAAAGCAATCAAATTTGTCTGACATGACCTATCCTTCATAAAGCCATGCTGATTGCTGCTCATAATGCCTTTCGCTAGGATAACATTTTGAATGTGATCCCTTAACACGCCTTCAAATAATTTGCCCACCACAGATGTCAAGCTTACTGACCTATAATTGCCAGGCTGAGATTATAATCCCTTTTTAAATATTGGAATAACATCATCTTTTCTCCAATCAATAGGCACCATACCAGATGAAAGTGAATCTGAGAAAATCAGAAATAAGGACTGGTCTAAAACTGAACTAAGGTCTCTTAGAACCCGGGGGTGTATGCCATCAGGCCCTGGAGCCTTGTTTGCATTATTTTTTATTAAAGCTTTATGAATCATATCCTGAGTTAGCCACTGACTAGATTGAGCTGAGCCATTAGTGCAGCTATAAAGTGAGCCTGGGAACTCAGACTCCTCTATTGTATACACTGAAGAAAAGAACTGATTTAACACATTTGCCTTTTCTGTATCTGTTACAACCATACTGGTACCATTATTAAATGGAGCAACACTCTCAACCTGCATCTTTTTACTATTAATATATTTAAAAAACTTTTTAGGGTTAGTTTTCACCCCCATCACAATTAACTCTTCATTTCCTTTATTTGCCTTCCGGATTGCTGATTTACATTTATTACAGTGTTTATATTCATTAAATGTAGCTTCTGTCCCAACAGATTTGTAGTTTTTAAATGCTATTTTCTTCTTTCCTATTAACTTCTTTACTTCTGTATTAAGCCACATAGGATGATTCTTAGAGCTTCTACATTTACTCCTTAAGGGAATAAATTGAGAACAGTAATGATTTAATATCATTTTAAATGACAACCATTTCTGTTCTGTGTTTTTAGCTGAAAACGCCAATTAATGCCCTCAAGGCACTAAATTTAGCTTTTGCAAAATTCATGGTTTTTGTTGCCCTAGTATATATTTGTTTTTTTGCACCAGACATTAAATGATATAACATCATGGTCACTATTACCCAGGGGTTCAATTACTATATGCTATAAGTTCTGGGTCATTTGAGATCACTAAATCCAGAATAGCATTTTTTTTGTTGGCTCCTCAACAACCTGTGCCATAAAATTGTCATGCAACAAGTTTATAAATTTGTTCCCATTCCCATCTGGCAGTACTGTTGTTGCAGTCAATATCTGGGTAATTAAAATCCCCCATTATCATTACTATTTGCATCAGGAGCTAAGCCTCCTTCTCACTCATATTAGGAGGTCTATAGCATACCCCTACAATTAATTTGCCGGACTCTTTATAATTGGTGAAAAACTCTACCCGTAAGACTTCTGCCCCTCATTTTCTACCATAAACCCCTCCTTTAAATAAGCATTTAAATCCTGCCTAACAAACAGACATACCCCTCCTCCTTTTCTATTACCTCTGTCCCTCCGAAACAAAGTATAACCACTGATATTTACTGCCCAGTCATGCGACTCATTCAGCCATGTTTTAGCCACACCAATCACATCATATTTTCCCTCCAGCACCAGCACCTCCAGCTCTCCCATTTTACCAGTCAGACTCCTTGCATTTGCAAACATGCATTTAATACTGGAACCATATTGAACATATGACATGTGGTCCTCCCTATCCTTAACAGTACCCCCAGCCAAATCTCCTCCCCTATTTTCCCTTTCTTTGCTCACTATCTCATCTAACCTGTCTTCTTCTTGAACCTCATCCATGTATTTTAATGGGACCAACTGTTTTCTCACTGAACTGTATATGGCCCAATGAATCAGAATCTGAGCATGCATATAAAAATATGTGTAGGATTGGTCAAATGTGTGCAAGTGTTTTAGGTGTATTGTCTGTCTGTATGATATAGTCTTTTTGAATTCCACATTAATTTATGCCTGATTTATGAATCCAATAATAAAGGATCTGCCAAAGGTGCCTTTTCTTATATTTACAAGCCATAGCTTCTAGGAATCCCTAAATGGCTCTGAACAATGGTAAAACAGTTGGAAAGTGATAGGCTAAAGACCCTTTTAAATCATGGTGGGTGTTATTATAATTTACTTTAGGCTCACTTGGGAACCATTTTCTGCTTCTTCTTCATTCTAAATGTTTATATCTGTTCTAGTGAAACATTGCAGCAATTAGATGAGATGTCTTATAGTCAATCACAGGAACCAGTCCCACACCACGTATATAAAGAATGTTAACTAAAAATATAAAAATATTCCTGTACTGTATTTGCAAGTTTGCAGCAGAAGTTTCAATCTTTATTTGACCATTTATTTCAGAAGTGGTCTTGATGCCGATTAAAGGAAAACAAACGAAATTAATCAAGAAGAAAAAAAGAAAGAAAAAAATACATTGTAAAACAGTTTGCAAATGTAAGCCAAAATCACATACTTTATCTTCTAGTGCAAATATAAACACATTGGGGCACATTTACTTAGCTCGAGTGAAGGATTAGAATAAAAAATACTTTGAATTTTGAAGGTATTTTTTGGCTACTTCAACCATCGAATTGGCTACTTCGACCTTCGATCTAAAAATAGTTTGACTATTCGACCATTCGATAGTCGAAGTACTGTCTCTTTAAAAAAAACTTCGACCACCTACTTCGCCACCTAAAACCTACTGAGGTACAATGTTAGCCTATGGGGAAGGTCCCCATTAGCTTTCTAAGTATTTTTTTATCGAAGGAAAATCGTTCGATCGATGAATTAAAATCCTTCGAAACCTTCAATTCGAAGGATTTAATCGGTCGATCAAATGATTTTTCCTACGATTGTTCGAACGAACGAATTGTGGTAAATCCTTTGACTTCGATATTCAAATTCGAAGGATTTTATTTCGACAGTCGAATATCGAGGTTTAATTAACCCTCGATATTTGACCAATAGTAAATGTGCCCCATTGTGTGACCAACTTTGCCTTTCTTTTCAACATTAAGGGACAGATTTATTAAGGATCGAGTTGTGTTTTCCATGAAAATTTGAGTTGTTTTTTTGGTCAAAAATAATTTTTTGGAGATTAAATATACCCCAACCCTAGAAATAGCTTGAATCCAAAAATGCACCATCTAAAACCTGTTGAGGTCATGTAGGAGTCAATGGCAGAGGTCCCTTGACCTTTTGAAGATATTTTCCATTAAAGTTTTTTCTTACATTATAAACCATTATAAAACATTCAAGTTGTGAGTTCATTCGTGTTCATTCGAGGTATAAAAAAATCTAAAATCCGATCTTTGATAAATAACCTCCTAAATAGTTATTATTCAATACAAGACACTCAGAATCCTTTCTATTTGATAATCCTTCATTATGAAACAAAGCCAATTAAAAAAAACAGGTGAATACAACACTGACCAATTTGAGTAGGAGGGCATCCACTTCAACAATGCTTGGTGGAACTATCACTTTTTAATTTTCCTTTATCCTCTTGTTTCCCAATAGCTACTGGCTGCAGGACAAATGTGGTTTCATGTGTAAAACTTTTAAAACTTTAATGTTAAAATCATGGAAGGAACACATACAGGAAAGTTAGGGGCAGTATAGACATTAAGAAGAAGAGTGTTAAGAAGAGATGAAAGAGGACGAAGCAAACACAAATGATAATTAATATAAACTCAGTACATGTGAGGAAGGAAGGAATTTTTCATATTAGAAGAAAGGAACTGAATACAATTGAGGTGAAGATTTATAGTAAAGGCTTGACTTTGCACCTAACGATACAGTAAATCTATTTCATCTTTTAATATATGCTTAGAAATTTTTCTGAAAATTGAACTTGAATCAAAATATACAGTGTATATATTTTTTAAAATGATGGCTGCTTGTGAAACTTTGAAGATAAATCCAGGGGAAAATGAGATGGGGAAATGGTCCAGACAGAACAAAAGAAAAATACATAAAAAGGAAATACGTGGCAATGAAACAGTTGGAAAGTAATCCTCCTGAAATAATAATCAAACCAGAGAGGGGATTGATAAAATTAAGTACATACAGGAATGTGAAACATTGCTGGGAGATAAGGAAATGTAAAAAAAAGTAAAAAAAATTCCCTAATTCCCTAATTTCCTCTTAAAGACACACAATGAATTACATTGTGTGTCTTTAAGAGGAAATTAGGGAATTTTAAAAAAAGGGATTTTTGAAAGCCAAAGAAGAGGGAAAAAAAACCAAGGAAGAAAAACATTATATAGAAGTAGAACATCCCAGATTACCTGTTTTTAATTTAATACACAAATATTAAACACATTGGCTTGGACAACCAATTATTTTGAAGATCTAGTCATTAACCAGCAACCACTCACATTTCTGTATATTAAATTACACACTGGGGGTCAATTATAAAGTTCGCACAGCGCATATTAATTTGCAAATGGTTGTATTGCCCATGCTATTTCAGGAATTTTAAAATATTGCACTGCTGTGTCCATCTTTCCGTTTTTTTTTTTTGCGAATTCGCAGTGTGAATACATTTTTGCAAGCGCACCCAATTTGCGAGGTTGTTGTGCATGAAAATACAGTTGACAGTAACTTAAATTCGCACTATGCAAAAACTCCTCCTCATAACCTTCAAAGCCCTTCATTCCTCTGCACCTAACTGCATCTCATCTCTTGCCTCTCTATATGTTCCTGCCCGAAACCTCCGCTCCTCTCAGAGCAACCGCTTGGTTGTACCCCCCACTACTACTGCTGTTTCCCGTATCAAACCCTTCTCTCTTGCCACTCCTTATATTTGGAACAAATTGCAGATTGTCTCAGAATATCACTCTCTACATCATACTAAAAGTTATCTCAAAGGTGAACAACCCCTTTAAAACTGTGAGAATAAGCATGCATAGGGTAAGCATTAGAGAGGCACTTGACCCAGAGAGAAAAATGGATCTTGAAAAGCAGGACTTTGCACAGCAGTTGGTGGCTAAACACTGGTTGGAGGATCTGCATGATTCTTCTGCAGTTAAATGCATGCTATTGACCATTGTACCAAAACTACCAAGGATGGTGATCTTGAAAAACTTTTATCAAAACAAGCATTCTGGATTTATGAATAATCCCCAAAGGGTTAAATGGACAACTACAACTAAACTGCTTCTTAAATTAGAGTACATTGATTGCAGATTTGTAATGCAGGTATTTATTTATAGCATATGTTTTTGCTTTACAGGAATGTATACATAGTATCTATCTGGATTTGATGCAAGCAACTTTCAACTCAATGAGTTACATATTTAAAATATTTTGTAACAATGGTCACATTCACATCTCAAGAGACTAACGCCAGTGGAAGAAGGATTACATTTGCTTATTATCTAAAGATAATTATTGAACTAATAAGCTGTATATGGACTGATGACTGAAATTAACTGGTAGGGGCAGGGCTGGAACTAGTTGTAGTCAGAGTAGGCACGTGCCTAGGGCTCAAAGCTGGGGGGGGCACAAGGCATGCACGTTATTTGCCTCCTACCTGCCCGCTCGTCCACTTGTGCGTGCATGCCTGTTAGCTGCAAAGACCGGCCAGGCTGCCTAGGGGCCCCGGTCGGCTCAGTGCTGGGTAGGGATATTTTATAACAGTAAACTATCCTTGAAAAAGGTCCCCAGGTGGACCAAAATGTCGGATTAAGATGTTGTATCACCATATGAAATAATACATAGACTAAAGTTTAGTTCATATACTAAAATAATTTAATTGTGCACATCTGGCTGTTTGTTGACACCTTGAGACCAGATTCTGTTGTGCAATATGTTTAAAAATATGTACTGTATGTATGCATGTCTTGCAGATTTCTGAATTGATAATTTCATTGTCAAGATTTTGCAAGTGTTTGGATGTGTGGTGAAAAAGACAGATGTAAGTCTAGTTTAACTTCTAGGCAGCTTGCCTGTGTGGTGGAATGAAAGGTGAGTGATATCTGAGGGACAGTGGAAGATCTTGGAGGAAATATAATTAGTTCTGTTTTTGAAAGGTTCAGTTTCAGGTGGCGCTTTGACATCCAGGAGGAGACAGCAGAGAGATAGTCTGTAACTTGGGAAAGGTCAGAATTAGAAAGGTCAGGAGTAGACAAGTAGAGTTGGGTGTCATCGGCATAAAGGTGATACTGAAGTCCAAATGATTGAATACGTTTTCCTAGCCAAGTTGTATAGAGTGAGAACAGCAGAGGGTCTGGAACAGAGCCTTGAGAAACTTCGACAGAGAGAGGGAACATAGTAGAAGTAGAGTTAGAGAAGGCAATTAAAGGAACGGGCAGACAGATAAGATGTAAACCATGAAAGAGCAGTGTCACGAATGCCAGCTGAGAATAGAATGTCTAGGAGGAGAGTGTGGTCAACTGTGTCAAAGGATGCAGAGAGATCTAGAAGAATGAGTATAGAATAGTGACCTTTAAACTTGCCAGTAGAAGATCATTGGTTACTTTGGTGAGTGCAATTTCAGTTTAGTGTGTTGGGCGGAAGCAGTGTCGGACTTTCCCACCGGGATAACAGGAAAATTCCCGGTGGGCCCAGGTGTCAGGGGGCCCTTGCTGCTAAAGATTTGGCCTATTTCAAGGTCATTTCCTATTTCTTTGAGAACAAAGAGGCTAAATAGATGGAATAATGTATTATAGTATGTAAAGAATAGAGACTAGGAGAATAGAGGTTGAGTGAGGTGAAGAATAATAATAATACTGAGAGTGGGCCCCTGGTCTATGGTGGGCCCCTGGTCTAAGATTTTGAGGTAGGCCCCTGGTGTCCCAGTTTGACACTGGGCTGAAGCCAGATTGCAGGAGGTTGAGAAGGGAGTTGTGAGTGAGATGTTGGATCAGGCATTTGTAAACCAACCTTTCTAGTAATTTGGATGTGAATGGAAGAAGGGAAACTGGACGATAGTTAGCGGAAGAGATGAAGGGAAGGTTTTTTGAGGATAGGAGTGATTAGTGCTTGTTTGTATAGGGATGGAAAAGTACCAGTAGAGAGTGAAAGATTGAATAAGTGGGTAAGTGCTGGTGAGAGTGTATCAGATATTAGATAGAGGAGTCGAGAGGGTATGTGGTCAAGGGAGCAGTTTGTGGGTTTTGAGCAGACTAAAAGTTTGCTAACTTCATCTGGTGTTGCAGGGGTGAAGGAGTGCAAAGTCGATGTGAGTGGACTGCACGTTAGTTTGAGATTGTTGTCAGACTGTATGCTCAGCCTAATGAGACCGATTTTTTCATTAAAGAAATTAGCAAGATCTTTGGCAGTTACATTAATGGGTGGAGGAGGGCATGGGAGTGAGATAAATGTGACAAACAGTTGCTGTGGTTTGGAGGACAGAGTGGAGATTAAAGAAGAGAAGTATTGTTCTTTAGCTAATGATAGAGCTCAATTGTAGCAGGAGAGCATGAATTTGAAGTGAAGAGGATATATGCAGAAGTATAGAGGAGAGAGAGAAAAAGAGAACAATCATATTAAACATAGTTAAATGGTATAAACAGGCTTTTCTTATAGATGTCTTGATGAGATGTCCAATGTTCACTGGGACTTTACAATCCAACTGCTGTCCAACTCTGTCTAACTCTTTGTACTTAAGAGCTCTCCTGCCATTCTCACCCCTGCCATGTTTCCCCTAAAGTGAATGTCCTGATATACAGCAAGAGGGTCACATGGATGAGGGCCAGCAGTTGATTAATTAAGACAAGTTAAAAGACAGAAGAATATCCTAGTCTGGTATCTAACAGAACATCAGTAATTAAACAATTAATGGGAATGAGCTAGATGTGGCAATAAAATGGACATACCAAACATTCACTCAAGCAAGGAAAATTGCTAGATAAACTCAAACCAATATAATATTTAACACACACCCCACAATTGAATACTTGGCAATGGTAATATATAGTTTTGCAGCTGATTTGAATGGTGAGTTGCAAGAAGTAGGAGAGATTAGACATACCCCACAATTGTATTTGTAATTCCAAGACTGAAGGAGACATGATTTAAATCATTTACATTAAAAAATTTTATTTAAATTTTATTTTGCTTGACAAGCACAATAAAAATGTATTTGGATTTATGTCTTAAGGTGACACATCCCCTTTAAATATTTATTTTCCTCTGTAATAATAAAACAGACCCTCATACTTGATGGTAAAAAATGTATACCGGTGGCAAAAAAAAATCCTATTGAGTTTATTCAAAGTTTAAATGTTTGTAGGGGACTTTGAACCAAATTCAAGAAAAGGACCCTTTATAGAAACCCTGTTCTCAAGCATCCCAAATAATAGATCCCATACCCATATTTCCCAATTCATTTGATACATTTTGCAATGATTGGGGACTGGTGGAGTATATTAGATGTGGATCCAATAATCTTCTGTCCCCTTGAAAACAAAGTTTCAACATACAGTAGGTATGTATCAGTCTATTTAAACTTGCATAGCATCAAATATTGTATTTGTATAATGTATTTTTTTATGAGTGGCAATCTGTCTGCTTTAAAGGTATAGGTAGTAGTGGCAATGAAGTGTCAGTAAAGCTGTTATAGTTTTGTAAAATATTTCTACAAATGTCTTAACATTTGTGGCATATGTCATAAAAGGTACAAAGTTCTGTATTTCTGGGTTATAGTTACTCATCATAACAAATAATATGCTTGCTTTCTAAATGCCAAAGACCTGAAGAAGCCAATTGCTATTTGGATTCTTGACCAGAGCAACTGTTTTTAATTTATGACTATGAAGTTTTTAGATTGACCTATACTAGATATGTTTTTAATTTATTATTTTCCTTTTGTCTTATAACTAATGTATTTGAAATACGTAATTTAAATATTTCAAGGTGCCACCTCATTATTTGGCTACGTACTGAATGAACATCTCTTTAATTATATTAAATAACTTGAGATTAAATTGTACGTTAATGGTTATCTATATAATTAGAATTATTGTCACTGTTCTGCCTTTCATATGGTTCATCGCTTTGACTGGCAAAGTCTAAGTCTAATACTTGCTGACAGGAAAAGTATATAACTGCCTAGAATGCATCTTTGTATCTTATCCCTCTGCACAGATGGATATTGCCCAGCAATAGGACACAATAATCACGCATAGTGCAACACATTTATTTGCCACACACACTTTGTGACCACACCCCCCACACACCATGCTTTTTTTTTTTACAAAGGCACACCATTTTCAATATTTGGAATAGCAGCATCAGATATACAAAGCATACTAGCATTAGACACAGTGGCACCCAACTTTTGATGCCAGATTGTGGCTCTAAGCATGTCATGTTCGCCACAGTGAGACTCTCCCAGCATTTTTAGGCAAATAAAGTTAGAGTCCCCCAGCATTTCATGACAGACATAATGTGGCATAAGAATTTTAAATGCCTCAGCATTTAATAACTAGTTGGGTACAGAGACTTTGCTGAGAGTAATTGTGGCAACTGCTTAGTTAACACTATATAATTGTCAGGCTCTGCTGGGATTCAAGCCAGGGATCTTTAGGTTTCTGGCTCTGTGCCTTAACCATTGGGCCAGATGAGCAGCCTGCAGGGTTGCTCACTATCTATTACCTGACCTTTGCAGTGCTAGCCCAGCAGCAGCCTATTCTGCACTATTTAAGGCCTCTCACTCTTTGCCTGAGCATTGCCTAAAATAGCACGGTGGCATCACCCCTAGCTAAGTTTCCTGCTCTAGCCAGCTTCCTTCTCTGCCTTGTCTTGCCTTACCCTGAACATCACCTTGTTACCTTGCCTTGATCTGCCTACGGGTGCGATTCTTGTCCTGACTGATTCCTGTTTTGACCCTTGCCTGCCTGACTACTCTGAACTCTGCCAATCCTGACCTTGCCTGCTTGACTACTCTGAACTCTGCAAATCCTGAACCTTGCCTGCCTGACTATTCTGATTCTACTGGTATTGACCCTTGCCTTCCTGACTATTCTTTGAACTCTGCCTGCACTGACCGGCCTGTCTGAGTATGCTTTTGTCTATTCCTTGAAATGTACCTTCTGTTCAAAGACCTTGATAACGACCGTGCCCCTTTGCTAGTCCAGGACTCTTGCTTGGCTCCTCTCTTATTAATACCTGGAGGCATCTGATTAGTGGAGGGCTCCTCCCAAAGTGAAAGGCAGAAGCAGAGCTGAGACCAGGGAGCCTGGCACCTGTTCTGGATTTAAGGATCCGATCATAACACTGAGTTGGCAGCCAAGAAAATTCATATGTACTATTTTAATTTTGGGTCATAACAGAATACATACAGGATACATACAGTAGTTTGGTAAATCTATGCATTTTGTGCATCAAGCTGTTTAGTAGACCACTGGCATTCATATTTATGGTGTTTTATTTTTGTATAAAGGATATTGTAAGAGATAAATGTGGATATTTTCTAAATTTTTAGCATCTGTTATACAAACTCTATTAAATTTTTGTAGTTTGGTAGTTTGAGGTAGAAATAAATATTTACCAATTTTGAAATCATCAGAATATATGGTTTTCTGTGGAATATGTACCGTTAGGGGGCCTACACAAGGGTGCATATTAATCATACTGTATACAATTATTTACACCAGCTTTTACCACATATAAAACAAGCATTGTATTTTTTTTTTAAATGTCTTTATTTTTGGAAATTTTCTGAAAAATAGTAGCATATATAGAACATGACATGTCGTATTGAATTACATCAATGAAAATATAGCCGAGGTTCGAAAGTAGTAGTCAGTTACATAATGGAACCTCTCTTGGTATAAACACATCGTGCTGACAGTATACAACAGAAAGAAGTTGGGACATGTTCCCATAGAATATTAATAGAACATAAGAGAGGGGTGAACGTGTATATTCAGACGGCCAATGAACGCAGCCGAAAACATCAAAGATGTATTAAAGGCACAACAGTAAGTAACCAGGAAATAGAAAAGTGAAGTACTATAAGGAAGGGAAAAGAAAACAAAACAGAAAACAGAAAAAAAAAAAAAAAAAAAAAAGGGGGGGGAGGAGGGGGGGAAAGGAAGAGAAAAGACTAAGAGGGTTAAGGACAGCTGTGAAATTACAACATCAGATATGTCAGTGGTGTAGATAATACAATTGATATAGTAGAACCAGTTACAGTGATAGGTTTCACAATGATGCAATACTAAGAGGTATGGAATCGCCAAACCTATAGGAGATCCAGGGTTGCCATATCTTCATAACTTTAGAAAGAGTCTCAGTGACTATGCCTGAAAGTCTCTCATTTATAAAAATCCAGTCCAATTTGCTTTTAAACATTGCGAAATTGATGGTGGGGGATTTCCATGACTTAGCAATAGTTTGCCTAGCGGCGAGGAAAATGTGGTTTAATAGTTTAAGCTTTAGAGTGGGGACACTACGAGGGGGGACACCCAGTAGGGCTTCAGATGGGGATTTTGTCAGGTTAAGCTGTAAAACAGAGAAAATCATATTGTATACCCGAGTCCAAAACCTAGTCACTCTGGGGCATGACCACCAAATGTGAGTCATGGTACCTGAGGATGAGCAACCCCGGAAGCAGTGATCTAGTGGAGAATGATGTATCCTAGCCAATCTCACAGGCGTCAAGTACCATCTAAAAAGGACTTTATATCCCGCTTCAGAGAGTGTAGTATTCCTAGAACTATGTTTGAGGTTGTCCCATGCCTTCACCCAATCTCCATCTGCTAAGGTAATTTCCAATTCTCTGTGCCAAGCTTTGATATATTGCAGATCTGTGAGATTGGCTGGAGAGATCATATTACGGTACAGTAGAGAGACAGCCTTAGGGGTGAAAGAAGGATTGGTGCACCACCTCTCAAAGTAGGTCTGAGTGGGTGCTTCGGGATCCCGCAGGGACCAACATTGCTGTGCCCAGTGTAGAAGTTGGGTAGCCCTAAAGATCTCAGAGTTGGGGATACTATAGTTCTCTTTTAAATAAGACATGGAAAAGGGGCCTCTGACTGTGAGAATGTTATAAACTCTAAGCAATCGATTCGTAGACCACCAGCTAAACGAGCGGGCCTGTAACCCAGGAAGGAAAGATGGGTTGCGAACTATTGGAGCAACCGGGGTATGGGGAGAGACCAGTTTGTATAATGTAGCATTCTGGTCCCATAACCCTAGGGTATGCTGTAGGCTAGGGCTTAATACCTGCGGTCGCTTGGACGGGGGCGTCCAGAGCAGTGCTTCGGCTGAGTAAGGGCAAGCATTGTATTTTTTAAGTAGTTAAACTGTAAACCAAGGTATATCTGCAGGTCCCAGTGTGGAACTATCGGGGGAGCAGGGGGTGCGATTGGACCAGGGCACCCCCCCAGGGCCACCCTGCAACTCGCACACCACTGAAGCCAGCTGAAAAATAGGGTACAGAGGGGGGTGGGGGGCATGTCTCACACCTGGGGCTGCCCCCCTCTAGTTAAGTAACTGGCAGGTCCCTACTTAACATGTACTTCGTTAAACCTATATGCTGTACATTGGGCATCAAATTGTTCCCATGGCATAAATATCTAGGATGTGTTATCTTGTTATCTAATGAGATCTTGGAGATAAGACACTGCAAATTGGAAGCTTTGAGGCGATCTTCAGGAATTTCATCAAAACTGCCAACTTTGGTAGTTTGGAGTAGACATCTTTATCCATTTTGCATTCAAGAGAATGTGTACTGTCCAATCTATGTGTACTGTCCAATCTATGGTTTTCTGAGTTAAACTGACTTTTTTGAAAGCTCTGAGGGCATTTTCAAAAATCCTAACAAATGTGTTGATTTTCTGCAGCTGAAATTACAGAAATGTGAGAGCATTTTTTTAATTTTATTTTGGGGCTCTACATTGCCATATTACTTAATGACATGTGGTAAATAAGATCCTATAAACTGCAAGCTTTGTTGTGATTTTACAAAATCTTTCTTCATAATAAAGAAGAAGAAGAATAACTGATACATTTAGAAAAAAGTTGCTTGATAGTTTAGAGTAGAAACAAATATTTATCCATGTGTTATTTTTAAAAAGGTATGGTTTGTTGGGGTATTCGTGGAATATTTGGCCTTTAACTTTAAAGTATGTATTCTGGAGTGGTGCTTTGGAAATTTGGTAGTGTATTGCTTGGAGGTTTTGACCTAAACAAGTAATTTATCACCATAAAACTATTGATGTTCGATACTGCAGTTGCATTTTTGTGCAAAAAAAAAATGTTACTGATATATGTCTCTATATGTAGGATTTTTTTTTTCAAATGTACCGTTTTCTGAGACCCTCTGGCAATATAATTACCAGAGGTTCTGAAATATTCTGGCAGTATGGTAGTTTTGAATAATGAAAAATACACATTATATTTCTTTTTTTAGTTTTTGTTTTTGTTTTTTTTATCATGATTTGGTATGTATTTAGACTAGACAATCAAACAGTCATGATTACAAATTTGGAGCGCATTGCGGCAGATGCTAAGACTAACGCCAAAAAGTTTTTAAAGTATATTAATAGTAAAAAGATGCGGGTTGAGAGTGTTGCTCATTTAAATAATGGTACCAGTATGGTTGTAACAGCTACACTGTGAGAGACTTGCCTGGTGGTCTAGTGGGAGTGCTATAGGGACACACACCACATCTGCTTCCTTCTGCACGTCTTCTTGTCTTGCGCATAGTTTTCTTCTGCTGCTTTCAGGTTCATGCAGCTCGGCTATTCTTGGCTTTATTTGGCATCCCAAACGTGACGTCACCGCTTTGCAGGAAGCTTGAAACGTAACGTAAGGTCTATTTCGATAGTTCCTGGGTGTGATTCTGAGTGTTTCTGATCTTTTCCTGATCCTGCCTGGTCTTGTCTAGTCTGCTGCCTGTCCTGACCTTTGCCCGTGTATTGACTACCCTTCTGGATCCTGCTTTATACCGCAAAATTGGTGTATTTGACTCAGCCTGTGACCTTGACTATTCTCTCATCTCCTGAATTTGTACTACTTCCTCTGATTGGTATTAACCTGGCCTGTTTCTCTACCCCTTTTCTTGTTCTCAATTCCAGTTACAACGATCAGTTCCCTTGCCTGCCCAGAACGTCCTCCCTGGTTCTCTCGTGCTAATACCTGTCTGCACCTGAGTAGTGGAGGGCTCCTTCCAAAACCAAAGGTGGTTGTTATAGGCAGAAGGGTAAGCCGTATTTGGGACCTTGGAGTTAGTTCTGGATTTGGTATTCCATACATTCACTATTGCCTCAGCTCAATCAAGTCAGTGGCTTATTCAGGATATGGTTCATAAAGCTTCAATAAAAATTAATATACACAAGGTATCAGGTCCAGAAAGGATACACATCTGGGTACTAAGAGAGCTTAGTTCAGTTTTAGAGCAGCCACTATTTCTGATTTTTTCAGATTTACCTTCATCTGGTATGGTACATGTGGATTGGAGGAAAGCTGATGTTATTCTAATATTTAAAAAGGATTATGATCCTGGCAATTATAGGCCAGTAAGTTTGACATCTATGGTGGGCAAATTATTTGAAGGTTTGTTAAGGGATCACATTTTGTCCTAATAAGTAAGGTTCTTAAGTGCTTAGTATTGGGTCCACTTTTATTTAACTTGTTTATTAATGACTTAAAGGCAGATATTGTAATAATGTATCAGTGTTTGCAGATGACACAAAACTATGCAGCCCATTAATTCCATCCAGGATTTTGACCCGGCTTGCTCCTTGACCGCACTCCTTGTTCTCCACTCCTCCTGCAAAGTATGGTTCCCTTGTCTGTTCAGATCTTTCTCCTCGGCCCACTCAAATTAAGAACTGGCAGCATCCAAGTAGCTGCTGGCTCCTCCCGAAGTGAAAGGCAGGTGTTATAAGTGGAAGATTGAGTCTTGCCTGGGTTTTTTTCTGTGTTTGGGATTCAGTACATAATGCTGGGGAGCTAAGTGGCAGATAAGATTCAATATTGATAAAAGTCATGCATCTGGGATTTAACAATATTCAAACCATGCAAAAAGCAGTTTGGAGTCCTTGTAGATAATAAACTTAGTTCTAGCAAGCAATTCCAGTCAGGAGCATCAAGGGCAAATAAGGCCTTGAGCCGTATTAAAAGGGGCATAGATTTGAAGGAGATGGGGGTTATTCTTATACTGTACAGAGCACTGGTAAGGCCCCATATAAAATATGCTGTACAGTTTTGGTCTCCAGCACTCAAACTGGACATACTGAATTAGGGAGGGTGCAGAGAAAAGCAACTAAGCTGTTAAAGGTATGGAAAATCTTAGCTATGTGGAAAGACTGGCCAAATTGGGAATGTTCATGCTGGAGAATATCCACTTATATGATAACTATGTATACATACATAAGGGGATCATATAATAATCTCTATAATCTCTATAACAAGGGAGGGAATACAGGGTTATGAAAGATAGGTCGTAGTACAAGTTGGTGACTAGTCTGATTTTTGGTGTCAGGAAGGAATTTTTCCCCTTCTGAGGCAAATTGGAGAGGCTCCAAATGTTATTTTTGCCTTTCCCTTTATTAACTAGCAGTTAGGCAGGTAGAGCGGAAGAGTGCAAGCACAGATGAAGCATAAATGCGCATGCGCGAAACAGCACAAGCACCGAGGATGTGTAGAGTTTTGCAACATGTATTTAGATGAGATCTTTATTCAAGATTCATATTATGTAAAATCACATAGTGCTATCATATAATATTGATGTCAGAATGAAATTAAAATTTTAATTGAAAAGATAAAATGCAACCATTTTTCACAATATAATTTAAATTGAAAAGTCACATAGAAATGCTATAGAAGAGCAGCTGAGCAAACCATATAATAATATTAAGTCACACCAACATTTTAAATGGATTGAAATGCTAATAATTGGAAGTGTTTGAATACTCAAAATACAGTGAGCTGAATATATATCAGGTACTAAAGCCCTAAAGGGAAAACTTGCAATTAAGCTGAGAAAGGAAAATGCTACAAAATACATACACTCTACTTTCTGAGGTTAATAGATTTGTGGCTTTCAATATTTTGGGGGTATTTAATATCAAATGAGAAAATAAATCAAAGATTTACAAAGGTTTAAGATTTTTTTAACTCGATTTCAGTGACTATTTTATACAGTATATTGAAAGCAGAGATGCTAAACAGTTCTGGCTTATCCAAACTATAGGGGCATAGCAAGCTTCTACGAAAACATAAAAGTCAGTTACAGCAAAAGAGAAAACAGTGGGGATAGTTTTAGAATGTTGTTAGGAACCAATCATGGTACAGGTGGACAATATAACAGAACTGTCATGTGGAAAATTAGGCTAAGAATATGGGCACACAAGCTGAAAGCTCTTGTTGTTGTCAGCCTTATTATTTTTGCAGGCTGAGAGAAACAGATCTGCTCCCTACTAGTGATGGGCAAATTTGCCCCGTTTTGCCGAAAAATTTGTGAAACAGCTAAAAATTCGCGAAACGGAGCCGGCGTCTCTTTTTCCCGCGGCAGTTTCACAAATT
The DNA here is from genome assembly GCA_038501925.1 of Xenopus petersii. Lineage (NCBI taxonomy): Eukaryota > Metazoa > Chordata > Amphibia > Anura > Pipidae > Xenopus > Xenopus petersii. Next base: position 80,495,072 of record CM076682.1, read on the forward strand.
TATTCTCAGGCAGGGAATTGCTGGAATTTGCTGCAAATTTGTGCCTGGCGAATAAATTTGCCCATCACTACTCCCTACCAGAGGCAGCAGAATCTGTGGCTGCAGGGGGGCCCTTGAGGCATAGGGAGGCCCACAAGGCCATTCTTAATGAGCAATTTCAATATATTTGGGTAAAATAGGACAACCTCTGGATATTTCCGCTGTGTGTAAGCGGACACAGGCTGAGTGGATTCAAATCAATGGGGCAGGGGCACTGAGCAGATCTACTTCTGGAGCCTTCAGCTTGTATTCCCATAGCCTAATTGTAATGATAATACATCTCAGTTTCAAAGTATATTCATCCAACCAGTGGTTCTGGAATCCACTGTATATCCTTACTACAGTAACTCCAGGAGTTACTGGAATTACAACAACCCTTTGTAAGCAGGAGGGGTGGTATTAAGCAAAAATGGGAAGTGTTTGAAGCTTTCATATGTTGTATACTAATACTATCAAAGGTGTAAATCACATAACATTCTCAAATATACAACACATATACACATATGCCATATAATAAAGATATGACACAAGCAAGTCTTGATGAGGTAAAAATAAGGACAGCAAGAGAAAAACAAAAGGGGATTAACAGGCACTCTGATTATACAATATAAAAGTATAATTATTTTATTGGTACTACCTTAGCGACCTGACATAAGAGAGACATGGCTGCAGGGATAGTGGTTAAAATTAGGGAAGCAACTGCTGAGGAAGCTGGATGCATCCTAGAAAGCTCCAAGCAGGGGAGGCTTAAAGTAAACTCAGGGCCGAGCAATCAAACAAATAATGCACTGCCAGCAAATCTGAACAGTGCGGTAACATGGGCAAAATGAAAAGGAACATGTGTCCAATAAAAATGATGCTTTATACCTGAAAGCCGGCTCTCAGCAGGACCCAGGCACCTCCTCCCAAGATTGCAGCGACTCATGTAGCAGCAACCCGTGATGGAGTGGCAATGAGTTAGATAACTCTGTGCAGCTAAACCCTGGCAAGCAACAACCCTCCTCTATAACCCTGGTGCAAATAGAAGAGCTACTTACCACACTCCAATCAGACATCCAGGCAGATTTTAAAAACACAGTGAAAGAACTGCACCAAGAGATCACATAGCTATGTGATCACACAGACCTTCTGGAAAATAAAATGGCAGAGTTAGTGAGCTTGCATAATGACCTCATAAATGCTAATGCAGCTCTTGAGAAAGAGGTACAGCAACTTATTAACAACCTGGCGAACTGTCTCTAAACTTCTTTCACTAACCTCCTCCCTAGGCTTATCTTTGTGCTCAGACTCCCCCTCTCACTCCAGCGGTAATGCTCTGGATCTCATATTTACCAGACTCTGTTCAACCTCCAATTTTACTAACTCCCCATTTCCCCTCTCTGATCACAATATGCTCACATTTCAACTCTCACTAACTCCCTCCTCACCCCCTGCCATTCCCCAAACACGTACTTACCGTGACTTGCAAGCTGTAGACGTGTCACATCTCTCTTCTTCCTTTGACTCTCTTCACTCTAATATCTCAGCCATCTCATGTCCTAATGTGGCTACCTCTGTTTACTAAAGTACTCTCACCATTGCCCTAAATGAGCTTGCTCCTATAAAAACTAAACGTTCTAGACCCAAACCACTTCAACCTTGGCATACTGCTCATACAAAAGCGCTCCAAAGACACTCACATGCACTTGAGCGTCGCTGGCGCAAATCCCGTTCAGAACCAGACTTTTGGAGCTACAAATCTGCCCTGCGCTCCTTTAACACCAGCCTCTTCCAAGCCAAACAAACATACTTTACTTCACTCATTAACTCCCTTTCTAAAAAACCAGCACAACTTTTCTCCACCTTTAATACTCTCCTTTCCCCTTCTCCACCCCCTCCATGCACATCTGTCTCTGCTCAAGATATTGCTGAGCACTTCAAAAACAAAATTGACACTATCAGAAGGGACATTACACTACTCAACCCCCCTAGACTTCTACCACCCTCCCTCGACACTCCTCAGTCTCTCCTGTGCTCCTTCACCCCTGTCACTGATGAGGAAGTCTCAAAGCTTCTGGCCTCTTCTCACCTTACCACCTGCCCGCTTGATCCAATTCCCTCAAAACTTCTCCACAATACCAATCCTTGTCTAATCAAAGCCTTAACTCACCTATTTAATCTTTCGCTCTCAACTGGACTGTTTCCTTCTCAACTAAAACATGCTCTTGTCACCCCCATTCTGAAAAAAACCCTCTCTTGATCCCTCCAATCTTGACAACCTCCGACCTATCTCTCTGCAACTTTCATCTCTAAGAGCGCCTAGTCTACAACCGATTTACCTCATTCCTCTCTGACAATAACCTGCTGGACCCCCTACAATCTGGTTTTAAGCCACAACACTCCACGGAAACTGCCCTGACTCGACTAACTAATGACCTTTTAACCGCTAAAGCCAACAATCATTTCTCACTACTAATACTGCTTGATCTCTCAGCCCATTTGACACTGTAGATCATCCTCTCCTCCTCCAAACCCTCCAGTCGCTTGGCCTTCGTGACACAGCCCTGTCCCGGTTCTCTTCTTACATCACCAATCGTTCCTTCAGTGTCTCCTACAATGGAGTATCATCTTCTCCCCTACCTCTTTCTGTTAGAGTTCCTCAAGGCTCCGTCCTGGGACCATTACTATTCTCCCTCTATACTTCCTCCCTTGGCAAATTAATAAATTCGTATGGTTTCCACTACCACCTCTATGCTGACGATACTCAGATCTATCTCTCATCTCCTGATCTCAAACCAGAACTCCTAACTCGCGTCTCCTCCTGCCTGCCGCTATCTCTACCTGGCTGTCGCAACGCTATTTTAAATTAAACCTCTCTAAAACTGAAATGGTTCTCTTTCCTCCAACTAACACCAGTAGCATCCCCGAAGTATCCATCATAGTTAACAATTCCACTATCACCCCCTCTCCCCAGGCCCGATGCCTTGGGGTTATCCTAGATTCTGCCCTGTCATTCACTCCTCATATCCAGTCACTTATTAAATCATGTCACTATCCAAAATACGATCATTTATCACCCAAGATGCTGCCAAAATTCTTATTCACTCTCTCATCATATCGCGTGTAGACTACTGTAATTCTCTTTTAATTGGCCTCCCCCTCCAGAGACTGCCACCTCTCCAGTCCATAATGAACACTGCTGCGAGGCTCATACACCTCAGCAACCGCTCCTCCTCTGCCTCACCATTCTGTCAATCCCTGCACTGGCTTCCGTTACCTTTCAGAATCAAATTCAAATTAATGACACTGACTTTCAAAGCACTTCACAACTCTGCTCCACCCTACATCTCTGAACTCATCTCTATATACTCACCCACTCGCTTACTACGCTCCTCTACTGACCTGCTACTCAACTCTTCTCTTATTACCTCCTCACATGCTTGCATTCAAGACTTTGCAAGGGCTACACCCCTCCTCTGGGACGCTCTCCCACGGTCTGTCCGACTTTCTCCCAACCTTTCTGCTTTCAAAAAATCTCTGAAAACGCACTTCTTTCGAGAAGCCTACCCTCACTCTGCTTAACTACCCAACGCAACACCACATACAGTACCACATTTCTCACCCACTTACTTCGCTCTTGCCCACTCCCACACCTTGTGTATTACTCCCTTCCCTTTAGACTGTATGCCTATGCATAGGGCCTTCCTCACCTTTTGTACCTGTATTGATTGTGATGTTTGTTACTCCATATATTCTATATATGTAATTTGTGTGATGTAGTTGTATAATCACATTTACTTTACAGTGCTACGCAATATGTTGGCGCTATATAAATACATGTTAATAATAATAATAAAATAATAATAGAGGACAGAAATAGAAGGAATAATATTACAATAAGAAACATCTCAGAACAAATAAAAACAAAGAACTCATCTCAATATTTACAAGAAATGCTGCAGGATATACTACCTACCAAAAAAACTAAAACAGTGACAGCACAAAACTTGCCCCAAAAGAGGCCACATAAAAATGCCCAACTCCAACAAGATTGGGAAACAACCAAAACTACCCCATGGAAAAGCACAAAAAAAAACTAACACAAGAACAAAGCAGTCCAAAAATATTTGCACTGCCTGATGTACAACCCATACTACAGATGGGACACAAATGACAAACTATATAGTACTCAGCCCTTCCCAATCACGATCTCATACATGTCACTAGTGATGTAGCGAACTGCCGATTTGATGTTCGCGAACGCCGTTCGCGAACACCGGCAAAAAAGCGAACAGTTCGCGAACAGTTCGCGAACTTCGAACGCTCGATAAAATCGTTCGATCGAACGATCGAAGGATTTTATTCGTACGATCGAACGATTTTCGTTCGAATCGAACGATCGAAGCTATTCGATCGAATGATTTTAATTCAATCGAATGCTTATAATCGTTCGAACGAATGGAAATCGTTCGATTTTAGCGATCGAACGGTCGAATGGTCGAATGGTCGAACGAAATTTTACTTCGAATCGAACGCGAACACCAATTGGCGAACGTCGCGCGACGTTCGCGAACATTCGGCGGACGCGAACAGTCGAAGTTCGCGCGAACTAGTTCGCCGGCGAACAGTTCGCTACATCCCTACATGTCACCCCCTGCAATAGGTACAGTATATCTATGTACTAAATCCCCTCAACCTTGACCACAAGGCACAGCGTTTGCAACAAGGACAAACCAAGAGCTCTTAAAGGACTGCAAAGCTAAAGTGGCCAAACAATACGATACTAAATCTTGTATTGCTGTAAATAAGTTTGATTTCATTAATTGTTTATTAATGTAATCTCTTTTCTGTTGATTACTTTCAGTCTCTATACTGCTCTTCTGCTTTTCCTTCCCCCTCGTGATATTGCTCACCAGCTACGAACTTGGCTACAATCACACCATCCTCCCGACGTAATAACATGAGACCAGTGACCAAACAGCGAACAACCCCAGAAAAATGAGCAACTCATCCAGGGCCTCAGAGACCAACCACAAACCACAAGTACAAACTACAGCATTACACTCTCAGTACATGATGACACTCACAATAATAACAATAACAGTTAATAGACTTAACAGCCAAAATAAAAGAGCCAAACTCACACTCTGGGCTTAACACACTGAGGTGGAAATAATATGCTTCCAAGAAACATAACTTAAAGCCGACCACCAGTTTAGATTCAACTCCACAGACTACCCCACTCAAATATACGCAAACAGCTCCACCAAGAAAAAAGGAGTAGAGGTGTGGTTTGAAAAACCATAAACCCTCAAATCCTCAAACAGCATTCAGATGGCAGATTTCTGGCAGATTTCTTATAATTATAATGGAATTGCAACAGCAACTATACACAGTAGCATCAGTATATGCCCCAACAGAGAAACCATCCTCCTTTTACAGAACCTTTTTTAAAACACTGGTCAAGTTAAAGCAAGGACAAGTTATCCTAGGAGGTGATTTCAATATCCCTGTGAATCAACAGACAGACACATAAAAAGAAGAAACTCACAAACCCAATCATGAATCCCTAACACATGCCTCTAACCTCAAAAAGTACTGGAGAGAAACATACCCAATGGGAAAGACTTTTTCCTATTATTCCCACCTGCACACAAAATACTCAAGAATAGGCTATTAGGCATGAGCAATTTTTTGCCGTGTTTTGCAGTGCAAATAATGCTCATAGACTTCAATGGGAGAAAAAAATGCTGCATGTTAAAAAAAAATTGTCTTTAATGCATTTTGTGCAATTTTTGCTGGCGGCGAATTTTTGACGAATTCGAAATGGGTTAAATTTGCCCATCCCTATAGACTATCTATTCCTAAACAAAACACTACTACAACAATTGCCACACACAAATATAGGTCTGACAGCCTGGACAGATCATGCACTAGTGACAGCTACCATTGCCCCAACCAAGCACATACCCTTTCCCACATACTGGAGGCTCAACGAATCATTATTATGCAACAACAAAGTTATACAGCTATGCACCAAAGCATTACAAAACTACTTTGAGTTAAACTCCAATGGTGCTGCTTCCATATCCACTCTGTGGTGCTCACACAAACCTGTCATTCGAGGCCACTTTATCAAATGTGCATCTTACATTAAAAAGCAAAGAGAATATCAAAGATAAGAACTAATAAACCAGAAAACCAAAATAAAACAAACCCAAATAACAAAACAGCCGAATCAATCAGAAAAACTAGGAACAGAATTTAGACCTTATAAAAATAGACTACTGCATTTAAAGACTGCGCCTAACTAGATACTCCAAAGGAAACAAAGTGGCCAAACAACTAACTAACCTTCTAAAACAAAGGCAAATGAACCAAGCTATAAACCAAATCCTGGACAATAAAGACAGGAAAGTCGCAACCCCTAAAGCAATAGCTGACGTCTTTGCTACATACTACTCATCGCTTTACAAATTACGACTTGACCCAAACACACCACAACCGATTGAAAGACACATACACTCCTTACTTTCCAAGGCAAATCCACAACTAAAGCCAGAACAACTCCAGTCGATAAACAAAAACTGAGGTAAAGAAAGCACTCAGCAACACCCCACATGAAAAGCACTGGGGCCAACATCTTTCTACAAGCAATTTCAAGCTGTACTTGTCCCTCATCTCACTATTCTGTTCAAACTATCCAACAAAACAACTTCCCAGAAAAGATGTTAACAGCCACTATATCAACAATATAACAACCAGACAAACCGACAAACTAATGTGCAAACATCTGCCCCATCTCGCTACTGAATTGCTACATCAAGCTCTATGCAAAAATATTAGCAAACAGGTTAAAAGAAATACTACCTACCATTCTCCATCAAGACCAATCAGGCTTTACTAAAAGAAGACAGGGCACGGACAACACAAGGAAAATTATATCCTTAACAGAAAAAGTTACAATTCAAGAGACACTAACCAAAGTATTAGCATTAGTCACAGAAAAAGCCTTTGATAGAGTTCGCTGGCAATACATGGAAAAAACACTTCGAGCCTAGGACTTTCATGGATGTATTCTGCATGCCATATAAGAACTATACACCAAACCCTCCTCTACAGTCATGAATATGGGGTTCCTAACAGATTCAACATTACCAATGGGATGAGGCAGGGATGCCCACTGTCCCCCTCAATCTTTAATCTGCTTCAGGAGCCCTTAGCCAAAACCATCAGATACACAATGAAAATATCAGGAATAAAAATTGGCCCACTGAATATAAATGAATGCTCTTTGCAGACAATATCATACTATCTCTAACTAATCCAATCACTCAAAGAAACATTCAAAATCCTAACTACATATAGCCAAACCTCATATTACAAGCTCAATATAAACAAAACCCAAGCATACCACTGGGGATACCGAAAGAACAATTAAGTCCACAACAAAAATTGTTTACCTTTCAGTAAAAGGAACATACCATATCATACCTTGGAAATGAGCTGGACAACTCCATAGCCAACATCTACAAGCATATCTACTCAAAAAATTTCTCTAACATACAAGCACAGCTGAAAAAATTGAGACAGCTCCACATCTCCTGAATAGGCACGATGGCCACAGTCAAAATGATGACATTACCCCAACTACTGTATGTATTTAGAACCCTGCCTATTAATGTGTCCAAATTCTTCCTAAACCAAACACAGAAAATATTGGAAACCTTCATTGTTGGGGGGGGGGGAGGGTTGGGAACCAAGAATCCAATGCAAATACATGTAACAATGCACCCAAGAAGGAGGTTTTACTACAAAGCAGCTATACTAGAACAAGCAACCTTATGGAACCTCCCTCCAAGTCAAAAACACTGGATACAAATAGAACAGCAACAACTTTACACAATACAACAACTTTTATGGGCCCTCCAAACACTACTAAACAAGGCACTATACCACACCTCTACCACAGCTCTTCGAATATGGAACCAAACTAAAATTAAAAAACACATCCATACCTTTCCAGTGGAGGAGTCGTCCATAAAAATACTAGAAGCAATGATACAGAATAATAACATTAGAAACTGGGAAACACTTGACATAACAGCAATGTCACAACTTTTCACAACCACCGGACTAAAAACCTATGAGAATTTACAAATCCAACATAATTTACCCAAACATGACCTATATAAGTATTTCCAAATCCAGCATTTGATAACCCATTAGCAAGAAAGGCCACCACAACAACAGACATCATTTGAAAAACTATGCTTCCAATCAGCAGGCCAAAAGAAAGGATTATCAGAAATCTAAAGAATACTCTCAATCATCCCAAACAAAGAGAAACCAATGCACATTCAAAAATGGGAACAAGATCTTGACCAAACATTCACAATGCTGCAGTGGATACAGGCAGCTAACCTACCCCTCAAATACTCAAAGTGTACTAATCACACAGAAAACCAGAGAAAAATCCTATACAGGTGATACAATACACCCTCATTACTACACTACATATTCCCATCAACTCCTAAAACATGCTGGAGATGCAATAAAACAATGTTCCATATCGGGTGGGCCTGCCCTAATTTGGCACCATTCTGAAAAGAGGTCTCACAAATGATCACCCAAACAACCAACACATAAACTGCATCAACACCTGCAATGGCGCTACTAAATCACAATCTACACATCTTGCCATCAATCTTACAATCTTAGCATTCCACATTCTCGGGCTACTTACTGTATACCAAGACTATGGAAATCAAAAGACACACCAAAGAAGGAAGACCTAATTCAATTAATAAACTTAAATAAACATCTCTTTTGAAAAACTCCTAGCCAGAAGGAGGACAACTATAATACAAACTCAAACCCTCGACAAGAAATGTAAGGAATGGAAAACCAATCAATCAAAAAAAGACAACCCCTCCCAAATATACTTACCTATCCTCCTCTTTTCTTCAACCTATACTCCTCTTTCTATCTTTAGAACTGATTCATCTGAGGAAATGTTTACCTGTAAAATGTAAAATCAAGAAAAACTTCAAGTTAAATAAAAAACATTAGGGATTTGGGGCTTTCCAGCTCCTGCCTATCATTTATTAATACCAATGCCATTGCAATTAAAGGTTAGCCATTTATGATTTTTCTTCACACTTTGGAAAAGTTTCCTTATCTCTACTAATAAGTAAAGTACAACGTCAGTAAAGTTTTTGTGTAAAATTCACAGTTTCGCCAGTGGCCACAATTTTCGTGAATCCATATTGAATTATGAAGTGCTTTGCTTTGGCAGGAAAAAATGCAATATTTGCACTGGAAATAAATGCCAAAATCCCCCACCAATATCCTGATTACTTGCCTCTTGCCTTCCACATAAATTGATAGGAGCCCTCGTCAGCCCTTTCACTTATCACCTAATCCTCAGGGATAATTTACCAAGGGAGAGAAAGCTAAAAAGCAAAACACATCCTTACATGTACAGTGCTTGATTCTTCTACCCCTTCTCTTAATTTTAGGTGTTTGGCAGTAAAATTTATGCTATAAAATGTTGAACAGTTTATTTTAAACCCAGCACTAATTTTGAACATTATGGTAGCTATCACTATTCTATATATAAAAAAAGGCCAAATTGTATTTCTGATGTGTCAAAAATAATATGTAAAGCCTTTAGAACTCATTCTTAGAAACCATGGGGACTTATTCTAAGATTCAAAGTAAAGACACACAGCCAACCACTGCTACTCACTCCTATTTGTTTGAACTGGTGCACCAGGATTTCCACGGTTATCTTAATTTATCATAAAGCAGCATTGTCACTTCTTTTAGCCTTTTACATGCCAGTAATATTACTGTCTGCAGCACTGACATAAATGCTGACACGCAGATCTGAATTTAGTTGCATTTGATATAAAATAATATAATAAAAGCATTATATACTAGGTTGTTTATGGTGTGTCCTTTAGAATTAGAAAATGGGATTGTATAACTTATGGACTGGTGACAAAAGGATTAATGAAATACAAGAGAGCAGACTTGCAAATTCAAAAAAAACATTGGGTATGGTATCTTTAATTAGGGAAGTTATATAAAGATAAACAAAAAAAGATGCAGGGAAGCACCTCCCACTGAGCTGGAATGAATGGTGTGCTGGATAATAGGGATGTAGTAAACTGCCGATTTGATGTTCGCGAACGCCGTTCGCGAACACTGGCAAAAAATGTGAACGTTCGCGAACAGTTCGCGAACTTCGAACACCCGCTAAAATCGTTTGATCGAAGGATTTTCGTTCGATCGAAGGATTTTCATTCGAATCGAACGATCGAAACCATTCGAACGAATGCTTTTCATTCAATTGAATGCTTACAATCGTTCGAACGAATGGAAATCGTTCGATTTTTAGCAGTCGAAGGAATTCGTCGAATGGTCGAACGAATCGAACGCGAACCCAAATTGGCGAATGTCGCGCGGCGTTCGCGAACATTCGGCGGACTCGAACGGTCGAAGTTCGCGCGAACAAGTTCGCCGGCGAACAGTTCGCTACATCCTTACTGGATAACAAAATATATTAAGCATGGATTACATAGAGATAGACACAGATTGACCCTTAAAATAGTACCTTCATGGATATTTTCCTACAATTTTTCTGAAATATTAAGGAAGGTGAATATTCAGATAATCCAGCTAATATAAAACACATTGGATTAGCAATTTGAAACATAGAGTAAATGTATGTTATTGTTTTAGTTTAGTCAAAACTATGAAAAGGGAAAAACGCATGTATTCCTCTCTGAGCATTTTCATCTTATGTATTTGATTTAAAAAATTAGTCATACAACCTTTAGCTTGCTAAAAAGTTTCCTAAAAAATAAGACAACTTTCGGAATATTAAGGGGTATATTTATCAAGGGTAGAATTTCAAATTTAAATAAATTAAAAATTTGAATTCAAAAAGACCAACCAAAATTACTTTGAAGTTTTTTTTGGTTGAATAGGTCAGTTTTCGATCGAATAGGATCTAAATTAATTTGACTTGGGCGAATCTGAATCAAAGTTTTTTTTCAAAGTCCACCAATTGACTCCAAATAGGTTCTAGTAGGTCCCCCATAGGCTAAAACAGCAATTCAGCAGGTTTTAGATGACGAATGGTCGAAGTCAAATTTTTAAAGAGACAGTACATGATAAATTTCAATATTTGAATTTTCAATTTTTTTTCAAATTCAAATTGACTTTGGACTATTCCCTAATCAAAGAACACAAAAAATAGCACAAAATTCTAATTTTTTTCATTTGAAAATTCACCTCAAACTTTGATAAATCTGCCCTTAATTTTCCAATATTTTTACAAAAAATTATTCTGGACAGGAGACATCCAATTAAAATTTAAACTAACAATAGCTGACCACAAACCAACCCTTTCAACTTGTTCTTTGTCTGAAGTATTGAGGGACGGCTTACTGACACATACAGGAATTGTGGAAAACTACAGAATCTCTGAAAACAAAATCTAATAATATACAAGTGGGATTGGCACACCATCTAAAGACTGAGGGCATGAGTTCTGATTCTATTGCAATGCAGTTCCTGACAGTGTCAGGAGGAACAAGGTAAATACAAGTGCAATATTTGGCAAAAGGGAAATTGGAAATAACTTGTTATGATCCTACTTAACATTTAAACACTCTATCACAGCATATAGGAAGAAAATTATTCTCTGTGGGTCCTGCATATCACCTTTAATACTTTGTTACAGTTATTTCAACATTCATTGATGAGTTCCTAGATGGCTACACAGTTCAGTTGGTAACACCTCAAAATGTCATCATCAGGCAGCTTATTGTAAACCAATAAGAATAGCATGGGCAACAGAAGTGAATACCTGCTGCTAAGCATCTTGCTGCCTTTCTATCGAGTTTTATTACATTTTCAGGAGATTACCAACTGCTGCCTGACACCAGCTCAGGAGCAAAACATACCTTATCGTCAAACTAAAAGAAAATGATGCAAGTTTAAACTTGTAAAAAGTGTAAAAATGTCTTTTGTTCCTGTAACAGTATAAAATTATTTTGGCACTATTTACTCCTTAATGTTTTTCCTACTGTGAAAAGTGGCTGTTATAGGCACAAGTGTGAGCTGTGACAAGAACCTTGGTGTTTGTTCTGGGTTTGGGATAGAGAACATAACATTATGATGGGCCCAATATGGACTCTGAAAGAGCAGCTGCTTCCCCTGCCACCACAGAAACAATCCTGGCAAGTCTCCTCCAGAATTTTAGGGAACAAGAGGCAAAAGCAGGATCAAGTCATTCAATGTCTCCAGAGAGTATACTAGGTTGGACATTATTCAGCAGAAAATGGTTGCTTATTCTACAGCTCCGATCTCGGGAGGCAGATAGTTACCAACACCCCAGGTAACACTGCAGTGGAACCCAAGGTCCCATCCCCTGAAAAGTGATATTTTGGCCTCCCACCGAATGCCTTTCCCACTAAGTAGTCCAGAGTAAATGTTGTCATCACCTTACTCCAGGGGGATCCACAGCTTTAGACATTTAACCTATCCCCTTCTGATCCAGCCTGTCTCTAATGCCTTCTTCAAGACCATGGCTATTATTTATGATGAGCCTGTTCATTCTGCCTCTGCAGATTTAGCAATCCATAACCTCAGGCAGGGTAAATGGCCGGATGAGTATTATTTTATTGAATTTCTACCTAGTCAGTTCAGGGTGGGGCTAGCTAATGCTATCAAAGATAGCCTAGTTAATTTTCCTGCTCCGTCCCCCCTTGATTCCTTATTACACCTCGCTATACAAAGTGACAGGAGGCATATGGAGAGACATCAGGAAAGAATCTCTGCTGCTATCCCTCATAATAACCCCTCAGAGTTGGTCACCAAACCTGAACTTTGAGCTGTACCTGTTTGAAGAAAAAGGCTAATGGGTTGTGTCTGTATTGTGGGTATAAATGGCACAGTTCTGTTTGGGTCATGCTATTTTTACTCCCCAACAATTTTCCTTCACTGTACTCATTCCCGTCCTCTTAAAACTTCTGCCTTCCTAGATTCTGGGTCAGCAGGGAATTTTCTAGATACTAATTTTGCCTAGAGACACGGCATGCCCACACTTCTTTTGGTCCTAGCAGTCAAATTATTGCCTATAAATGGAAGCTCTTTATGATGTAGGTTATTGTCCAAATCCTAATTTTGCTCAGAGACACAGCATATCCACACTTCCCCTGGTCCTAGCGGTCAAATTGTTGGCTATCATTGGAAGCTCTTTATGTTGTATGTTAGTGTCCAACTCCAAAGATCTTATGTCCATAGGTTATAATCACTTAGAACTAATTGTATTCTTCATTATCAGTTTTCAGAATGTCCTCACACTCCTGTGAGTCTAGGCCTTCCCTGGTTACAGAAACACAATCCCCAAGTGGATTTGGTTACTAACAAGATTCTTCAATGGGGAGTAGGTTGTGAGTTTGCATGTCTAAATACTTGATGCAACGTCTATAGAAGGGTTACCTTCATGCTATTCCTCATTTGCAAATGTCTTCTCTAAAAAACTGCCAAGACTTCCTCTACACAGGCCTTATGACTATGCTATTGATTTAATCCCAGGCTCCTCTTCTCCTAGAAGTAGTACACACCTTCTCTCTCTCCCTGAGTCTCAAATCATGTTAGATCGTTAGATCGAAGGAGAATCTGGAAAGATGGTTCATAAGGCTTTCGTCATCTCCTGCGGGTGCCAGCTTCTTTTTGTAGAGAGAGAAAGATTGATTATAAAGATCTGAATAGAATCACAGTCAAGAATCATTACCCTTTCCATTTATTTACAAACACTTCAATGGAGTTAAGGGCACCATGATAATTTCTAAGCTTGATATGAGAGGGGCATACAATATAATTTGAATCAGGGAAGGAGATGAATGGAAGATGGCCTTTGATACGCGAGAAGGCATTGTGAATATTTGGTAATGCTCTTTGACATTTGTAATGCCCCAGCCGTCTTCCAAGAATCCATAAACAATATGTTTCATGATCTTTGCTGGGTTGCTGTGTAGTGGTGTACTAATAATATAATAATATACTATTATGATTTATTTCCTCTAATTTAACTGACCATTGTGTCTATATTTGGAGGTGTTAAGGTTAAGACAGAATCAGCAATATGCTAATATTTAAAAGGCATTTTCGAGGTATCCGCTGTTCGTTTCTGGGGTACATCATTTCACAAAAGGGATTAGAGATGGAGCCAGCCAAAGTGCAGGCCATTTTAGATAATTTCTAATGAATGTCATTGTGTGAATATTGTATGAATATTTGGTACAGAGGTTATTGTATTCCTGCCAAAATGTAATATCTGGTAGACTGGAAAGGTTACGGTCCTGAGGCAAGATATTGGATTCCAGCCTCCGATATCCATGTTGACCATCTCAAGAGTCAGTTTCATGTTAAATTTCCTGGTAAGCCTAGAGGTTCAGTGACCCCCTCTAGAGAAGGGGGGGTAATGTAAAGATTCCTGGTGGGGCAGAGGGGACGCCTGCCACTCTCCTGTGTTCTCTGTTTAATCGCTCTTTAGTTTGGAGCATGCATCCTTTTATTTAGTGTGCTGTCAAGACCTGGCCAATGTTCCCTCTAATTCATTCTTGACTATGTGTGCAAAAAAATTATTTTGTGCGCAGATTTTAAATTTGTGTACAGTTTTTTGTGTTTTCATACAAAATTATTTGTGCACAACACAAATTGTTGTGTTTGCTGGCCTCAAAATGTGTGTGCATGCCCCCGAGCACACACCTTATAGGGAGCATTGGACCTGGCAGCATCTGAGTAGCGAAGGGCTACTCCTGATGTGAAAGGCAGCTGTTATAGGTAGTGATGGGTAACAAAAATATATGTGTTTTGCCGCCGGCAAATAAGTTCAATCAAAACATTTCGGACGCGCAGCTGAAAAGTCGATTGTGTCAAAATTGCAGTGCATCAACACTGCCTTATGCGTTTCATGTTCTCACAACACTTAATCATAGGATTAATCATGAGCCTATGATTAAGTGTTGTGAGAACACAAAACGTGTAAGGCTATGATCTACACTTGTACCTCAATAAAGGCCTGTTTTTTTACTACTGCTGTCTGGAGGACTGCTCTTTGACTGCCTACCCTATATAACTAGTGATGTAGGGCAAATTTCTCTGGTTTTGATTCGCTGGTAAAATTCGGTAATTTCCTGCGAAATTTGCGAAACACTGAAAATTTTGCGGAACAAATTTTGACGCTGGCGTTAACGGGCGTCGTAATAGTGTTGTTGCACTGCAATCAACTTTTCGGCCGCGTGTCCAAAATGTTTTGATTGAATTTATTCGCCTGTGGCAAAACACGTAAATTTTTTGTGCCAGGTGAATTTAACCACCCATTATGCTGAAGACTTGGGGCAGAGCACCTGAGCCTACTCATTCACATGGTGAGTCTCTCTAAAGAAATGTCTATATGATGACATCTCTAGTTATAGGCAAAAGCGTTTGGATTGGACACTAAGGGGCCGATTCACTAACTTCGAGTGAAGGATTCGAAGTTAAAAAACTTCGAATTTCGAAGTTTTTTTGGGCTACTTCGACCATCGAATGGGCTACTTCGTCCTTCGACTACGACTATCGTAGGATTCGAACTAAAAATCGTTCGACTATTCGACCATTCGATAGTCGAAGTACTGTCTCTTTAAAAAAAACTTCAACCCCCTAGTTCGGCAGATAAAAGCTACCGAAGTCAATGTTAGCCTATGGGGAAGGTCCCCATAGGCTTGGCTAACTTTTTTTGATCGAAGGATATTCCTTCGATCGTTGGATTAAAATCCTTCGAATTGTTAGATTCGAAGGATTTAATCGTTCGATCGAATGAATAATCCTTTGATCGTTCGATCGAATTTTCTGCGCTAAATACTTCGACTTCGATATTCGAAGTCGAAGGATTTCAATTCCTAGTCGAATATCGAGGGTTAATTAACCCTCGATATTCGACCCTTGGTGAATCGGCCCCTTACTGTAATCTCAATGGAATCACGGCAAGTCAGGCAATATTAATTAATTAAGGAAAGTTTTGATCTGACTAATTTCACAAAGCAAGTGAATAAATTCAATAAGAAAAATACAAGCTGATTTACTCAACTTAAGTAATTAGTAATTAATAAAACTGGTTCATTTTGCTTCGCCAAAAAATTTGAAAGAATTTGTAATGGAGAAAATGCCCACTGGCTATATTGGAGTCAGTGGGCATTTTCTGTATGTTTAAAATACTATGATTTATTTCAGTGAAACTATAACAAAGTCTGTCAAGGTTGGGATTGTTTTTATGGAGATGAGGTACTTGCAAGGGGACATGATTACTGTATACAAGTACATTACAGAACATTATAGACAGTAGACTATAGAAAGTAGGGGTATTTTTTCACATAGAAGTTAAACAAACCAGGGGCCTTGCATTTAGACTTGAGCAACTGAGCTTTCATTTGAAGCAGTGAATGTTGTTCTTTAAGGTGAGGGAAGTTAGGTTGTGCAATGTTTTGCTGGGTGATGTTGTGATGATGGCAGATTAACGCTTACATAGTGTGTTGGGGGATTTACTGAAGACGTATAATATCCAAGGCTTTTGTGATCTACAGTATATAGCGCGTGTGTGTGTGAATAGGTCTATATAAGTATGAAAGGTTTGAACTTAATGGACTTTTTTAAACCTAAATTAACTATAATTATTGTGGGAATTCACATTATTTGTCAATAACTTGTCAAAGTAGAAATGTAACACCATTCTGGTAACTTTAAATAGAAATCCATCTGTTTTATTGACAATGGAGTTTTTAAGAGAAGTAAACTGTAACGTGTGTAACAAAAGTAACAGTAACTTACAGAGTTTAGTTATTAGCCTATTCCAGTGAGAGACTAGTCACCCAGGCCCATCTCTTTAAAGCACAGTTTTAGCCCTCCACTTAGTAGTACAGGTATGGAATCTGTTACCCGGAAACCCATTATCCCAAAAGTTCCAAGTTACAAAAAGGACATCTCCCATAGGCCATCTCCCATTTTATCTAAATAATCTATTTTTTCATTATATCCTTTTTCCCTGTAATAAAAAAACAGTACCTTGTACTTTATCCAAATGAATATATAATTAATCCCTATTGGAAGCAAAAACAGCCTATTGGGTTTATTTAATGTTTACATGATTTTATCGTAGACTTAAGGTATGGAGATCCAAATTACCAAAAGATCCCATATCCAGAAACTCCCAATTCCAAGCGTTCTGGATAACAGGTCCCCTACCTGTAGTACATATAACTGTTTGCAGAAGCCTTGGTTTTTTTTTTTCATGGTCTTTCCACATTCACCGCACATAAATTAATTCGATAACATGCTAATTTCCCAGTTTCTATTATTCTACTCATATGCTGGAAGATATGTACTTCCCTTCTGTGTTTTTCCAGCTGCTATGCCACACTGTGTAACCAATTAAGTAAAATTAACTGCAACTAAATAGTATGTTTAAATAAGCTTAATTACCTCACTGATCAGTTGGGAAAAAAAAACATTCTCCATGTGATAATCAACCAAAATAAAAATAATTCATCTGCCATTAACATTTTTTAATGATGCATAATGCAGTATATTAGCCAGTCTTGCTTTCTGATAGAAGCCCTGGAAGTATTTTGAAGTTCAAATTATTTATTCTAAATTATTATAATAATACAAGTTTAAAGCTCCCCATAGATGCGATGATTCTTCTTGCCGATCGACCGATTTTAGGGAAGCCCGACCGATCCTTCGAAATTATTGTGCGGTTAGTGGGATTCGAACAATCGTACATCTTACGATTTTTCAGCCGACATCTGTCAGGAAATTGATCGGCCAGGTCAAAAAATCTTTATTGGTCCCAGTGCAATCTACCTATATTTGCAGGGCCAAGCAGGCAGCTCCCTTTTGTTTTTTTGGTCTTTTTAGTTGATGGTAAATTCGTACGATCGTACGATCGTTCTGAGAAGATCGTGGTCTCACGATCAGGATCTGATCTTTTAAAAATCTCAACATCTATGGCCAGCTTAAAGAGATGTATAATAATTAAGTTTGTTAAGATAGCCATTAGGTGCACATTAGGAAAACATGGTCCATCTGAAAATGATGTAGAAATGGTCGACTTGCAGAAGCTAAAACAGCATAGTGTACCCAGGACTTTGATTATTGTTTGTATTAAATTCCAAAGAAACTTAAAATTTGGAATAGTAAAGGAAAAAATAATATGGGAATAATTATATTATTCTGCCAAGAATCATCTTTCTCAGGGATACTGATATTTAACTGTAATGTTGGAAGTGAGCATATAATACAATAACAAATATGAAAAACAGGCTCTTTATTTTAATAATACTTATCTCATTGTAGAACTGTAATTTAATTTTATATAACTGCATTGCTCCTCTGAAATGGTGTAATTTGCAATAACTATAAGAAGCATACATTACAATGACATAAAAAAGACAATACAAATTCAGTTAAACTCATTATCTGTGCCAGGGGGCAAGATTGGCAAAAAAACAATACTTAAACTTATTTACTTCTGGCATATTCAACTCTCTACTAATATAACTGTGCCAGTGAAAATATCTGGTGCATTGTATGTCTATAAAAACAGAGACAATATATATGAATAATATTTCTGAAATGCAATGAAAATATGTAAATGCATTTTGAACTTCTATAGTAAGATTCTATATCAGAAACCATTACTGTTTTACATCTAGGGGCAGATTTATCAAAGGTCGAAGTGAAAATTTGAATAAAAAAAAAACAAATTCCGAACTTATTTTTTTGTACTTCGAGTAGGGAATAGTCCAAATTCGATTTGAATTTGAAAAAAATGCATCTCTTTAAAAATTCAGCTTCAACCATTCACCATCTAAAACCTGCCTAATTGCTGTTTTAGCCTATGGGGGACCTCCTAGAACCTATTTGGAGTCAATTGGTGGAATCTGAAAAATCAAAGTTTTTTTTATAGTAACTTCAAATCAAATTTGATCAAATACACTTCGATTCGTACAATTTTTTAATTCAGATTTCAACATTTTTTAAATATGAAATTCAACCCTTCATAAATCTGCCCTCTAGTGTAGAAAGTTAAAATCAACACAGCACTGAGGTACATTTTAATTAGAAATAAATTTCTCGGGTTGGTTAAATGTATTATGAATATGAAGATTTTAATTCATCCAGGTCATGGTATATCTAGTATAGGTAAATTGAAAAACAACTGGACTTGCTGGATGTATTATCTTGTGTCTAAAATTTTACACAAATATATATTCTCCTGGCAAAGTTGAATACAAGAGGTCCTCTGCACTCAACCCATTATCAATACAGTTAAGACACTGAGACATTTTGTGCATACAGCTACTAAAAAATGGCCTTTAAACAAAACAGGGATTGCAACAACAAAAAATGATAGACTTTAATGGGCATCTTCGATGTTTTTGGCAAAACTAAACAGGTCAAATTGGCCAATCCCTAATTGCCGTCCAACCCCCCTTTTCAAACTATTTAATGTATCAGCCTTTACCACTGATTCCTGGAGAGAATTCCACATCTTCATAGCTCATAGCTAAGATTTTCCATACCTTTTATTATGGATCCTCTCTAATTAAATAATGTCCTGTTTGAGCACTGGAGACCAAAACTGTAGTACATATTCTAGATTCTTACAAGTGTTCTATAAAATGGAAGAATGACTCTCTCCTCCCTTGAATCTATGCCCCTTTTAATACAGCTCAAGACCTTTTTTGCCCTTGATGCTGCTGACTGACATTGTTTACTACAGCTTATTATCTACAAGGACTCCAAGGTCCAAGGCCTAGTGCAGTCCCATTAAGGTTATAAGTGGCTTGGATATTTTTACATCTCAGCTGCATGCCTTTACATTTATCAACATTGCATCTCATTTGCCACTTAGCTGCCTTGTTTGCCAGTTTGTAAAGATCCTGTTGCAAGGATGCAACCAAGTAGTTCACTACTACTGCCCCCCCCATTGTCCAGCGTCTTACTTACATCATCATAAAAAGCAATAAAATTTGTCTGACATGACCTATCCTTCATAAAGCCATGCTGATTGCTGCTCATAATGGCATTTGCTAGTACAAAATTTTTATTGTGATGCCTTAACAAGCCTTCAAATAATTTGCCCAGCACAGATGTCAAACTTAATGGCCTATAATTGTCAGGCTGAGATTGTAATCCCTTTTTAAATATTGGAATGACATCAGCTTTTCTCCAATCCATAGGTACCATACCAGATGAAAGTGAATCTGAGAAAATCAGAAATAGGGGCCGATCTAAAATTGAACTAAGCTCTCTTAAAAAATGCCATCAGGCCCTGGAGCCTTGTTTACATTACTTTTTATTAAAGCTTTATGAACCATATCCTGAGTCAGCCACCAACTAGATTGAGCTGAGCCATCAGTGCAGCTATGAAGTGACCCTGGTGTCGGGCTATTTAAACATATATTTGATAAAATCACATAAAAGAATTTAAGGCTCCTTATAAGTAATAAACAGGAGGAGTCTTAAATAATATATGCCCAACTCTGAATTCGATATCGAGACTTCCCAATCAATTGGTACAAAGGGTGAAAAATCAGGACAGCTATTTAACAAAAAATCTATTTATTTATATATAATAATAACAAATTAAAGTATTACTTCTTCCAAAATCCACCAAATACTTCTTGATATCCACTCAGAACAAACTCAAAATAAAATTTACCACCAGATATTAATCGATAAGACCAAAATCATCAACACGGCAAGCATCCACAAGACAATATACACTTTTACTAATAATAAGGTATTATCTAACTCTGAATCAAAGGAGGAATATGTGACTGATTTGGTCTGGAATTCTACCCTCAATCTTTTACTTTCCCATTAAGTCACTAGCTTGGACATCATAATATTTATGTACTAATAAAAAGGGAAAATAAACCCAAATTAGGGTATAACTATACAATATATAGGAATAACAAATATCCAAGCAGACAACTTAATTGGCATTAAATATAACTAAAATTTATATTTACCAGTTGTAAGTTCTTACTGGCCTGTGATGTCCCCCTGATCTCTCTTCCTGGAGCTTAAAGATATCTGATCCTTTTCTTTTATTTGGCTCGTAGTTTAAAAGTCTGTTTTTCTCTTTCCAGTCCTCTTTTTCAGTCCTTTCCTTCTCTTAGTCCTCTTTTTCATTTCTTTCCTTTCTTAGTCTTGCCTCGCTCTTTTAGCCCCTCTTTCTTTCCTTTTTCCTTCCTCCCTTATCTTTCTCAGTGTCTCCTAATTTATCCCTCATTTCTGTCTAAAACTCAGCTAACCAACTGGAATTGAAGGGTAGTCTCCAAAGTTAAACTATCACCAGATAATCTAAATATCTTGTAAAATGTCAGTTATTGACCCCTGGACGTGATGTCCTACACTACCTGTAGATGGCACTATTTCCTCAAACATTGTGGCCTAAAAATATCCAGAAAATACAAAATAACCTTTGACCTCCTTAGTCTGGTGTTAAACATTAATGTTGACATTAACTGGAACAATGCTTTATGATCCTTAATACCTTTGGCACATACAGTATACTTGTGAACACACTTGCCGTTCAAAATTGGTCTGGTCCTTGATTAATTATTACCCTAACAAACATATAGGCTCTATTCTATGGATAGCTTTTAAAATTCTTTAAGATGTTCCCCTCTTATACTCAAACAGACACCAAGGATTGTACAACCTTTAAAATTTGCTTAAGCTTAAAGTTGTGAAACACCTGGGTCAGCAGTCTGGTAGAATAAATTATAAAATTTCATGGATCTTTACCATCCAACATTAATTTGTATAAAATAAAACACTTATTCCTCATAACTACATGATAGATCAAACATGCATAATATATAAATCATGTATACATAAAATAATAGAAGGTTATATTATATAAAATATAATCAATTATATGTTATTATCTAAATATTCTTATGATCAATTATTCATTTATTTGAAAATCCGACACTGGTAACTTAGACTCAACTATTGTATACACTGAAGAAAAGAAATTTGCCTTTTCTGTATCTGTTAAAACCATACTGGTAGGGAGTGGCCGGTAGCCACAAAAACATAAAGTGTAGAGCCTACAATATGTTCTGGGCATGCCTTCACCATTTTTAATGACTGTTCAATAAATTTCTATTTTTTAACACATGAGTAATCGGCTCTTTTGGTGCTCCATTTTTCTTGTGCTCTATATAGAACTTGGCTGTGTGGGATTGCAGTGTTTGTGCAGCACGTTGGAGCTGAACTCTGACTAGTAAGTGCTCCCATGTTTATTCATTGCACTACCATACTGGTACCATTATTTAAAGGAGCAACATTCTCAACCCGCAACTTTTTACTATTAATACACTTAAAAAACTTTTTCGGGTTAGTCCGCCGCTGTGCACTCTTCAGTTCCTTTCTTTGCCTTTCCGGATTGCTGTTATGCAACATTTATTATAGTGTTTATATTCATTAAATGCAGCTTCTGTCCCAACAGTCTTGTAGTTTTTAAATGCCTTTCTCTTCTTTTCTATTACCTTCATTACTTCTATATTAAGCCAATTAGGGTGATTCTTAGATCTTCTACATTTACTCCTTAAGGGCATAACAGTAATGATTTAATATCATTTTAAATGACAACCATTTCTGTTCTGTGTTTTTAGATGAAAACATAATGCCCAAATCAATGCTCTGAAGGGCAGCCCTCAAGGCACTAAAATTAGCTTTTATGAAATTCATGGATTTTGTTGCCCCAGTGTATATTTGTTTTTTGCACCAGCCATTACATGATATAACATTATGGTCACTATTACCCAGGGGTTCAATAACTTACACATTTGCTATAAGTTCTGGGTTATTTGAGATCACTAGATCCAGAATAGCATTTTTAAATGACTAAATGATATAACATTAGGGTCTCACATTTTGGTAAAACTTCCCATAGTGTTGGTTTACATTGTGAAGAAACAGAATAATATAACATGGAAACAAGGAGAAAAAAAATAGAAAAGTAGGCATTAGAAAACAAACCAATTGCACTCAGGAATAATCTTTCATATGTATGATTTGTGCTCTCATATATGTTTACCTAAGAGTGCTGTAGGAATAGGTTTGCTAAATCTGTTTTGATGTACAGTAGTCTTGTAATTTTGCAGGTTATGTGCACCAGAGTGGGCTTAGGGACCTTTACAATGGGCAGTAAAATAGCAAGCACATTGCAATTCTTGATACAGTATGTAAGTCAACACAGCAGTATGCTGTCTCAAGTAAAAGGCAGAATCAGAAAATATGATGCAACAGCATGCAATTTATAGTAGAGGATAAAAAGAGGAACAGAATTGTGAGTAGGATGTCCTTCCTCTTTAGCTTTGCATTTTTGCTAAGGACACAGGAGATCCTAGATATACAGTGGGGCTAGGCTAAAAGTTGTCAAAGATAAGCTGCTTAGTGTTTGAGAGTTGAGGGCATTATAACTCCTTATACCCTTATGTCTGAACTGTGGATCCTAAATGAATCTTTGTTAGATTTCTTGTTACTAAAAAGGAGATTTTTTTTTTCTACTTGAAGCTAAATTAAATTTTCCACTTTTACAAAAAAGTGTTCAGACAGTATCTGTTTTGTTTATATTGATTTTAAAACCTCAGCAGGAGCTTGATTTTTCTAGTATTCGATGGAAACTTGGGACCAAAATGTGTTGGTTAAAAATTTTGAACTGGTTACAGTTAGTAAAAACACAATCTTCATTCAATCTGGTCTTTTGGACCCTAGCAACCAGATTGTCGAAACTGCAAGCTAAAGAACTGCTGAATAAAATGCCCCAAATAATAAAAAATGGAAACCCATGGCATATTGTCTCAGAATATATATATATATATATATATATATATATAGACTTAAATTATGAGGGTAGACTGTCAAGGTTGGGGTTGTTTTCTCTGGAAAAAAGGCGATTGCGAGGGGACATGATTACACTTTACAAGTACATTAGAGGACATTATAGACAAATGGCAGGGGACCTTTTTACCCATAAAGTGGATCACCGTACCAGAGGCCACCCCTTTAGACTAGAAGAAAAGAACTTTCATTTGAAGCAACGTAGGGGGTTCTTCACAGTCAGGACAGTGAGGTTGTGGAATGCACTGCCGGGTGATGTTGTGATGGCTGATTCAGTTAATGCCTTTAAGAATGGCTTGGATGATTTTTTGGACAGACATAATATCAAAGGCTATTGTGATACTAAGATCTATAGTTAGTATGGGTATATAGAATTTAATCAAAAATAGAGAGGAGTGTATGTATGGATGCTGGGTTTTCATTTGGAGGGGTTGAACTTGATGGACTTTGTCTTTTTTCAACCCAATTTAACTATGTAACTATGTAACTATGTAATATAACTTTCTGCATTATACTAAAGGTTAATTAAAGGTGAACAAAAATGAAGTAGAAAGCTTCACAGATCTGATACCAGTAACCTGCCCAGAAAACGTTTTACACAGTAGATTTGTTAGGTTTCATATTACAAAAAAATAACACCGTAATGTCAAAATGTTAGATATAAATCTAACAGTCAGTTCTCTTTATACAGCGTCAATGGAAGCTTCAGTAACACAAATGTAATCAACCATTATAAATGTGGCATAGTAAGTTGTGATCCAAATACTGTTTAATCATATCTTAAGCATGTTTTTATGTTTCAGTCAAATGTATAAGATGAAAACACTTCACACTCTATATTTCCCCTATGCCACAGCAGTTACTTTTAAAAAGTAATGCTTGTCAAGTAGCCAGTTTTATTTCTTTTTAAGTTCAACTTTGTTCTTACTAATGTCAGAGTTCCCTGTTACTTGACAGATCTATTTCTTTTTTCATTCTTTTTTTCCTTAAATATTAACTAGTTATTTTCCTAGGCATTTGTTATATTCTATTTTAAGATACATAAAAATACAAATAGCTTGTGCTCATTTATAGCATTAACTATGTCAATAAAACACTTTCAAAATGATTTCAGCTATGATGCCATTTGATGAAAATTAAAATTCATAATTATACTATCTTAATACATGATACCAACTACTTTAGTGGTTTATTTTGGTAAGCACTGCTAATGGAAAGCATTTAACTGAAGGACACATAAAATCTGGATTATAAAATCACTTCCAATGAAAAATTGTATCATAATATGTAAAAGAATGGAATAGTAATGTTTATTTCACTGAATGCCTTTTAGCTGTCATTTGTATTGCTATCATGTGTTAAAGAATAAGGCATTAATATATTATTGTTAAGATATTATTTCGGGAAGAAAATTTGATATCAGATAATTCAATACAGAATACACATCCATCATTTTGGCAGGCAATGGATAAATATTTGAGCATAATGTCACAAGATGTCAAAAATACTCTAATGCAAAATGCAAAGTTCATCTACTGAGTACATTTTTCACCTCTCTAACATATCTGATATCCAACAAAGATTTTGTACACACTGGTAAAACAGTTTTCTTGTAAATTAAGGTGTCAAGAGTCAAGAGGCTCGTCATTCCCACTTCAAAAATGTAGATATACTCTCTCTCTCTCTCTCTCTCTCTCTCTCTCTCTCTCTCTCTCTCTCTCTCTCTCTCTCTCTCTCTCTATATATATATATACTGTATATGGAACATACCCTTGAACGCTTCAAGGGTGATATCACTCTCACTAAGAAGCAGAAATTTGACCGTGATGTGATGGATTACGAGCATGGTACTGTATATAAGTGGTCCTCTTCAACACAAATTAGGGAACGACATAGACGGGATTTGTATTGATCACATGACTGCACATCTGA
Source organism: Xenopus petersii (assembly GCA_038501925.1). Classification (NCBI taxonomy): domain Eukaryota; kingdom Metazoa; phylum Chordata; class Amphibia; order Anura; family Pipidae; genus Xenopus; species Xenopus petersii. The sequence goes on from CM076682.1 coordinate 80,521,010, forward strand.
AATGAGTGACAACACAACTTCATTTCCTCCGGCTTTTTTAGGCATGGAAGAAGGCGCACAGGGACCAAAACAAGGAGAGGTCTTAGAAGGCAAAGAGAGGGGACGCAGAAAAGCACAAACCCAGAGTCGAAAACAACCACGTTGAATGACTCACAACAAATAGTCTTGAACCTTTCATCTGTGAACTACACTACAAGTGTTATCCAAAGGACTTAATTTTTGCCCCACTGTAAAATTAGATGATTTTCAGTTACAGGTTGATCTCTATTGTTTTTTCAGGAATTAAAGTTAATTTTTCTAGTGGCCACGAGGCTCTTCCTGCCTCTATTCATAAAGAGGGATTTGATGTAAACAATATTGGTCTTAAAACCAAGGGACGGTATGTTCCACCTACTACCAATGCAGTGGTTGAGACCTACATACATAAGGTTAAATCAGAGAATGAAAGCTTTATCACTAATGAGTCACATAACGAACAGTACAATCTTACTAAATTAGAATATGATGCTTTGGGTGATTTACATGCCATGCCCAATATCACGATCAAGCCCTCTGATAAGGGTGGCACAATCGTGGTCATGGACATGGCAAAGTATATAGGAGAGATTGAGCGACAATGTGTATATACGCTTGTAGAAAGATCCGACTAAGGAATTTAAGGGTGAATCAGATAGAGGTTACCCACAGGAAATTTTGGACAGCAGCCTAACTAAAGCCAGAGAGAATTTGAGGAGAACAACAAATAGAAACAAACCCGAAAATAGGCAGTGCTTGGTTTTTGTTGGGCAATACCATTCACAAAGTGATAATTTTCTACATATTTTATGCAAGCATTGGCATCTGTTGAAGGATGCTTATCCAACAATTTCAGAATTTTAAGAAAAGCCTATGATGTCGTTTAGAAAGGGATGTAATATAGGCAAAAAAGTTACACAGGCAGAAATAACACCTTCACCCAGACAATACATCTTCATGGGGCCTCCAAAGGAAGGTTTGTTTTGATGCAGGGGGTGTGCACAATGTCGTTTTGTTCTAACTGGAGCTACCTTTACCAAACCAACAACAAATAGGGAGTACAAAATTTGGGGTCATTGTAGCTGTGATACTAGCTTTGCTGTGTATATGTTTATAACATTTGTTTATTCATGCATTCTACATAAATTAATTTTATTCCTTCAAAGATGTTCATGATCATGCCAATATGCCAAAACAACAATGCCTTATATATTGAGCTCATTTCTAAAATGGTGGCCACTGTTGAAACGTCCATGGTGAGGGAAATTACTCCGGCGCGACGGCGCAGGGCTCTTGCGTCGCACCATCACTCTGACGTCATCGCCTGTGCACTAGCACTGCATATTTACTTTGCGCTGCTGTGCACAAAGGTGACATCATTTTGACCACATGGGACGCCACAGGGCTTTAGCGAGCTTCTGGGACTTGTAGTCCTAACACTGCATGGAGACCAGCTTGAGAAAGGGAGCAGCAGGCACCCAAAAGGTTGCATAGATGCATGACAGGGGGGATGTTTTCTTCTTGTGTTATTTTGTGGGGATTTGTAGTCATTGCGTTGGAGATGAGTGCCAACCTCTGATCAATGTGATATGCTAGACTGGCAGAGAGAGTGAACCAGTTTGGGGTTAAGGTGCTTGTATGGGCTTCAATTTTTTACAGTGGTATAGGATGGTAGCCACCAGCTCCTGTTTCAGAAGTGTCATGTGGAAATGGTCATTATGATGAAATGAGTTTGCTGGGATTGCTGCAAATAAGGAGTGCTATGCTACTATGTGCTTTGGTCACTGGGACTGTAAGAGATGTTACATCATGCGAGAGGGGGGTCACAGATTTGCTATGAAATATATCTGATCATAATTTATAAGTAGCGGCAGGCTGAAGTGCCAATATGACTTACAGATGAGGGAGCTATTTTACCCTCAGGAGTTACTGTGTCAAAACGGACCAGTGGATACTATGTTAGTTGAAGCTATAATAGCCTATAGCTGAATAGCACTAATGATAAGGTTTGAAAGTCATGACAACACTATGGACTAGGGTTCCCTGAGATGACATTTTACATATGATTCTGAGAAAGATTCCAAATATATAGGTTGTAAAAGTTAATTTTATTAACTCTTACTTTTTTCTTTTCTAGCTACAGTTAGCTATTAGTTAATGATTTTACTTGGAGTGACATCATATTTGTTTAAATGACGAGCAAAAAAAAAAAGTATATATATATTTATTTATTTATATATACACAGGATCAAACGGCACTCACCATTCAAAAGTATGGGTGCTGACCAATACATCAGTAAAAGTTCAAAGAAAGCACTCACGGCATTGTCCAAGTGTATTTATTTGTGCATGGTGTATCAACGAGTTTCGGCTCTCATAGAGCCGTCGTCAGGATAAAGAACAGGAAGTGAGACAATTCACTAAATAGTCATAATGTCCAATCAACACATCAATATGTAAAACACATAAAGTGAATAACAAGTACCACCTGCCCACAAGTGTGTTAGTTAATACATATGTTCACACCCCCTTGGGTGTCTAGAAACCCAAATCATGTGACAATATCTTATAGAAAAAAATCATGTATCAAGATTAAAACATATTAGAGTATATTAAAAGAGATTTTTTTTACAAAAATGTGTGCAGTGTGTCAAATATTAAAATACCTTGCTATAGCAAATCTACCCATATAGAGGAATAAATAAAAACATCATGATCAGGGAACAGTATAACAAAATAGCAACAATTATAAATTTCTTAATATCATACTGCGCTAACCCCAAGCCTTAAGGGGCTATATATTTCTACTCCAATGTATCAATATCAGTCTAAAAGAGTCTATAATTATATTCTACTAGCAGAAAACCACTGAAATCGCCCATTTCAAGTTACAGAAAACTAGCTAAAGAGTACATTTCGGTAAGCCCTTTAGGGGCCACCGTGTCCAAAATCCGCATCCATTTGGCTTCTCACTATAATAGAAGTTTGGATCTATCTCCACCTCTATTCAGAGGGGGGGATATGATCAATAAGGACTGCTCGTAGTGTAGGCAATGGGTGTTTCTGTTCCAGAAAGTGCCTAGCCAGAGGCGTATCTGCCCTACCGGTAGCTAAAGCTATTTGTATAACAGAACCATGATTATTCATTCGCATCCAGAATGTCGTGATGCACTTACCTTCATAATAGAGGCCACACAGGCATATTATGCAGTAAGTGACAAATTCTGAGATGCAAGTCAACCTATATCCAATTCGAAATCGTTTCCCACTATGTGGATGAGAAAAGGTTTCACCAGTAAGTAAACACCCACATATTTTACACCCAGAGCACCTATAGCACCCATTCTTAGTGCTCCTAAGCCAAGTACCAACCTTCGGCTTCCTGATATCAGTTCTCATAAGTAAGTCCCTTAGAGACCGACCTCTTCGATATATATATGTAAATGGTAGATTGGTGTCCATCTGTAAAATAGGCCAATGTCTCTTCACTATCGTATTGATCTTTCAACTCGCAGGTGTATAATCTGAGACATACACGATTTTCTCTTTATCACACATTATGCCCTTCCCTGACTGTTCACCATCAACTACCACTCTCTGTACCCGATCGAGTTCAGCATTAAGGAAAGCTGCTTTGTACCCTCTCTCCAAGAAATGATCCCGCATCTCAAGCACCTGCTGTCTAGCCATAGTCACATTGGAATTCAATCTAAACACCTTCAAAAATTGTGTGTAAGGTATGGAGTTCAAGGTGGAGGAGGGATGATAACTATGGGCATGTAAGATCGTATTCCTATCTGTATTTTTACGAAATAGCATAGTGCCAATTCCCCTCTCAGTACGAAATATCCTTATATCCAAGAAGTCAACCTCATCCTTATCACAAGTCAGCGTAAATTTGACAGGGGTGGGTAAAGCATTCAACTCAGTTACAAACACCTGGATTCCAGCTTGGTCCCCTCGCAAAATCATCAAAATATCATTGATACATCTACAATACAATATAAGCTGTATAATAATATAAGAATATTTGGAGTAGATATATGTCTTTTCAAACTGATCCATATACAAATTGGCATAAGAAGGGGCCATGTTGGAACCCATCGCAGTCCCATTTTCTGCAGGAAATAGGTTTTCTCAATTCGAAAATAGTTACATGTTAACAGCATCTCCAATAATGTGCACAAAAATTCAGCAGGCGGGTCCCCCTTGTGAAATTTGCACAATGAGTCCCTACAAGCCGATATCCCCTCTTCAGTCGGAATAATAGTGTATAGGCTACATACATCAAGTGTAGCGAACACAGTATCATCAGGTAGAGGTCCTATGCGGCATAGGATGTCCAATAGTGATTGGGTGTCAGCAATGTAAGATGGCATCTTGGCACATAGAGGTTGTAAGAAGCTATCCAAGAATACAGCCACATTGGAAAACAATGAACCTCTCGCCGAAATTATCGGACGACCAGGTGGAGCAGTCAGACTCTTGTGCACCTTAGGAAGTGTGTATATAATTGGCCATTTAGAGTATTCAACCAAAAGAAATTGGAAACACTTCTCACTGATCCAACCCTAGTTGAGTGCCAAGGTCAACAGGGAATCAAGTTGTAATTTAAAACATTCAGTTGGATCACTGGAAAGTCTTTCCAACACCCCAACCTCTGAGAGTTGTGACAGAAATTCCTGTCTATAATATGAACTAAAAGCACTATAGCACCACCCTTGTCCGCGGGGCGTATGATTAGTTCACTATCATCCTGTAGAGATTTAATTGCTTCTCTCTCAACTAGTGATAGATTAGAAAAATAGTTACTTGGCTGAGTGTTTCAAAGCATTCCTTTTGTACAATTCCACAATAAGTTTTAATAGACACAGCAGTATTTGGTGGATCAAATGTGCTAACCAGACGAAAAGTCTCACTCTCCGTATTCTCACTATCCTTAAAGCGATCCTTCAATTTAAATTTGCGTTGGAATCTAAAGAGAACCACTTCTAAATTAAATGCATAGTTTTTATTGACTGGCACAAAGGAAAAACCACGTGAGAGTAGAGACACCTCGCCCTGCATAAGCACATGACCACTCAAATAAAAAATCACTGTGTCGGTTTCCTTGGTGGTTTGCCTCTTCGGCCCCCACCACCCCGCCTGGTATGTTTCCTTTTCCTACCCCTAAAAAACGATCTTGTGTCTGGCCTCCATATGGAGTAGGATCCTGAATAACCCATTGTGTAGCTATCTGAGGGGACTCGCCATCCGAGGAGGGAGAATCACCAGAACTATCAACAGTGGAAAACTTTCTTGGTTGTCTGAATCTACGTCTATCTCTTCCCTCCGCAGTTGACCTGCCAATTAACCAACCGTATACCCTATGATCCTTATAGTCTTGATCTACCTTGATAACCTTAGCTTGTTTAAATGTAATTAATTATTGTCTATACTGCTGTATACTCTTATCCAATTTCTGCAACCAATTATTAGATTGGTCAGATTTCAAAATTGACAACGATTGTTCTTCGAGTTCACTGATCTCAGTTCTAACCTTTTTCAATTCCCTTCCAGATTCCTCTATTACAAGCACCATAAGATCAAGGGAACATTTGTTTAATATGCCACACCAGCGGCTGCAGAATTCTGCACTCGAACGCCCTATAGTAGGGGTGTTCCACACTCTAAAGCCCCTAGGGATCTTACGCTGCCTGTAATAGTCAGAGAGATAGGAACCATGCAACAAAAAAACAGTTTCCCTTTTTTTAGGGTATTCAGTTGGTTAAACACATCTCTTGGCAATTTACCAGCTTGGAGTACAGCAGCTGAATCAGAAAATAAAATATGTGTAGCATCATCCTGGGTAGATGCAAATTTACTCGTTACATTGACCTGAAAGTTTATAGCATGCTCAGCCATTAGAAATGATGTCATGAAAAATTAAGCAAATATGGCGTTAGTTCATATAGCACTGTTCACACCCCCACAGCGAAAGGTCCATCTGCATAGGTTATTTTTCAAAAGATAAGAGAGGCAATTCATACATATGGGAGCCACAATGGAATCCTAGAAAAAAATGATGCTATTAACTATTTCATGGGCTCAACCTTTCAATATAAGTCCAAATTTAGTCCCGTGGAGTGTATGAACCAGAGTTCAGATGGTTAATTAACTCTTCTTAGATTGTCAATCAAATAATGTTCAAATGAAGAGTGCAGGTTGGAACACAAAGAGCCCATAAAACAGAATGCCCATCCTTCTATGGCGCAATTGATCAGCCACAAGTCATTTTATCAACAGGGTATAGAGCTTAACCAATAAGCCCCTGGTTATGGCGGTGACTCAGTTGTAATTCAGTTGTATAGGTGTTCTGGGTGTAAAACCTGTGGGTGTTTACTTACCGGTAAAACCTTTTCTCACCCACATAGGGCGAAATGATTTCGAATTGGATATAGGTTGACTTGCATCTCAGAATTTGTCGTTTACTGCATAATATGCCCGTGTGGCCTCTATTATGTAGGTAAGTGCATCACGACATTCCGGATGCAAATGAATAATCATCGTTCTGTTATACACACAGCTTTAGCTACCGGTAGGGCAGATATGCCTCTGGCTAGGCACTTTCTGGAACAGAAACACCCATTGCCTACACTACGAGCAGTCCTTATTGATCATATCCCCCCTCTGAATAGAGGTGGAGATAGATCCAAACTTCTATTACAGCAAGAAGCCAAATGGATGCGGATTTTGGACACGTGGCCCCTAAAGGGCTTAACAAAATGTACTCTTTAGCTAGTTTTCTGTAACTTGAAATGGGCAATTTCAGTGGTTTTCTGATAGTAGAATATAATTATAGACCCTTTTAGACTGAGATTGATACATTGGAGTAGAAATATATAGTCCCTTAAGGCTTGGGGTTAGCGCAGTATGATATTAAGAAATTTATAATTGTTGCTATTTTGTTATACTGTTCCCTGATCATGATGTTTTTATTTATTCCTCTATATGGGTAGATTTGCTATAGCAAGGTATTTGACACACAGGACACATTTTTGTAAAAAAATCTCTTTTAATATACTCTAATATGTTTTAATCTTGATACATGATTTTTTCTATAAGATATTGTCACTTGATTTGGGTTTCTAGACACCCAAGGGGGTGTGAACATATTTATTAACTAACACACTTGTGGGCAGGTGGTACTTGTTATTCACTTTATTTGTTTTACATATTGATGTGTTGATTGGACATTATGACTATTTAGTGAATTGTCTCACTTCCTGTTTTTCACCCTGACAACGGCTCTACGAGAGCCGAAACGCGTTGATGCACCATGCACAAATAAATACACTTTGAATTACATCCGATGGACAAAGTCGTGATTGCTTTCTTTGAACATATATATATATATATATATATATATACTATTTGAGTATTCTCAGATAATTCCTTTTTATTTTCCAGGCTATTGTTATAGACAGATGAGTGTAAAATATTAACTCTCCTTCCTTCTTCTACAGAAGATTGCTCAATGGAGGGTTATTCTAGCTTGCTGCATTTGATTTTATATATAGTAAGTAGGGGTACTAATTTAAATTTTGTATGAACACTCATCATTTACTATAGTGGTCTGTAAATATTTACACAATTTTGAACTTGGATGAAAAATATAATTATAAATACACTGTTAAAATCTTTCTTGGAAACTAGATTAACCTTTATAAAGACATTTTATTATTCACATACTTGTGCAACAGACAGGGATTGCAAATTCTATTGTATCTTGAAGTTTGAAGTTACTTATTGCCAGTGATTCTGCACATGGCAACGCCTCATCGTTTCAGCTTTTGCTATCTGTAATACTATTTTACATTGTAAATAAAATTGTACTAATAAAGTTTAACATTTTTCTGCATGGAAACCTAATTTCCTCTATTCTCATTGAATGTCCCATTGATAACTGCATTTTCTTTGCAATACATGTCTGTATGCTGTATTGCATTATTATGTGCAGTTTATTTTTCTTATTTATACCCTATATGTTCGTAACTAAAAATAAAAATAAATAAAACATCTATGTTAGAGTGTTACTTATCACTGAAATTCATTCCAGCTTTATGATAATCAAGCCATCTTGTATTTTGGTGCTAATGACATTGTCTTGAGGACAGCTATATGTCAGGAAACCACTGATCTAACAACATTTGAAGTAGGAAAGCACATTCCCAGATTATTTGCTAAAATAAAAAGAGTGAAGTTACGCCTGAATCTCATTTATTTTGTTTAATGAAGTAACAAAACCGAATATAATATTATTATAGCATCATATGTATAAGTTAATTTAGTTTCTTCTCTTTTAGTGGAAATCAGAATAAATACATAAGCATCCTATTATCCAAACCACTGCTGCAGGTGATTTTTAAAAATACACACCAAATTAGAAATGTGGTTTGAGTGCTCAAGTCCTAAGCCCGTGACTTGAAATCACAGCCAATTCCTCAGCTCTCTAGTTTTGAAAACAGATTTTGAAGTCTCTGATACACTCACTGGGAGTTGTTGGTGGCCCAGATGCTACAGTCCTGAGTCCATAGCAAGGGGAAAATTCCAGCATCTTATCCTGATGGGTGTGCATTCACCAGACCACCATTCATAGAAGTATCATATAAAACTTCTGATTTTATTAGAACTTGATTAAAAGCATGCTTGATGTGTTTTGTGTCTTGCACTAGGGGGGCTATTTATCAACAGTCTTGTTTTAGTGTTTTTTGAAACCATGATTAAACTCTAAACCTATGAATGTTATGAGATTTATTAAAAAATCAGAATAAAAAAAGTACGAACAAAAATTACACCAGACTGTGCTTACAAATACCTTGAAAGTCTCTAAAACTGTTAGTTTTTTTCGAACAATTCCTAGTGAAAAAAATATATGAAAGTCTCTAAAAGTCTGAACTGATTTAGAGCAGCCCAAAATGATCAGCACAGCTCCCATTTACTTATATGGGTTTTTTTGTGGTTTTTACAGTTAATGCAGCTCAAATTTTTCTCAAATTTTCTCAAAATTAGATTTTTTTGTAATTGACCCCTTTAGTCATATCCTTATAACTAAGTGCATGACACAAAACGCTTCAAGCTTTTTTTTAATCATATTCCAATAAAATCAGAAGTTTTATACAATACTCCTATGAATGGTGGTCTGGGTGAATGCACATCCATAGGGATTATAGATTAAATACAAATGCATGCTATATAATGGAGATAGGGGATGTTTTTTAACAGGTAATTTATTTTTTACTTGTGTTTACTTTGCTTTTTAAATGTCATACTAAGGCACATTTTCTATACAGGAACTTGTGGGTCAGTACCTAGGGGGCAGTGTCCTGCTGCCCATAAAGGCACCCATGGTGCTAATATGGCACCAGTGGTTTCAGCTCACCACACTATGGTCAGGGTCTTACTCCTGACCAGTTACTCTACTAACAACAAATAGGGGTTTACGGGTCTTAGATATATCCATAATCGGTTACCACAGGGTGTTAGTCTTCAAACAACAATAGCAGAATACAAGTAGCAGACCACTATTCTCATGTTAGTAGTAGCCCTTTACTCCTCTGCTTATATTAAATAAGCGCCAATCAGCACTAAAAAAGCTCAAGTTTTTGTCATCTTAATTTAAGTGAGGCTGCAGGAGCAGGAAGTTCCAAAGAAAATGTTGACACATATGGAAGAAGAGATAACTCACCACAAGAGATGACACATCCAATAGGTGATTTTCTTTTCTATGAGGAGCAAGGAGGGGAAGAGCGCCTACACGTCTCACTGCCCACTGCATATAGCACCCCATTCAAGGGGCTAGCCAAAGCTCTTGTTGGTTCAAAATGGAGAGCAGATTTGTAAACAACAAAACACAGTGTGCACAATGCAAAATAAAAATGGCTGATTATGCTCTTTTTTGCTTTTTGCACACTGGGTTTTCTAAATGACCCCAACACTATTGCAGCAACTGAAGGACAGTGGGTAAAACACAGGTTAGAGCAGAGTAACTTTAGTAAGCATCATTATTGGCAGAAGATAAGCTGCTTGTGCAGTAGTTAGTAGTGGCACAAAAGATCTGCAATTCTGTGATGATTTGGTAAGGAGGGCTTTTTTGAATAAACTACAACTTAAATTCACAAGACTGTAATGATTGTATTTAAATAAAAAAATATGTAAGTTATTATACCTTGCATTACACACAGTATGGTACCGATGCCTTCATTACAACAGAAGGAACAGTTGAAGACAGTAAAAAGATATGTTATGCATACATTCTCTGCCCCTGGTATAGCCTCAATTTGTTTGAAAGCAGTCAAGTGGACACTAAATTGATAGGTATGAACTTTCAACTCATACTTACTTCAACCTAAACATTTTTATGCTTAAGAAAGCAACTGTAGCTTCTTCTCAGTGCGATTAAACCAAAGAACATTTTTATTTTTGAATAAGAAAGTCTTCTGTTAAAATCAAATAAAGCGTAAAATATTTAAATATTATTTTGTTGTTTTTTTAATTGTGTGTTGTTTACATTTAACAAGAGTATAAATATATATGAAGAGAACCATAGATAGAAATCCAATTGAGATAAAAAAAAATATTATGATGTAGATGCTGGAAGTATTAAATATGTATTTTAAAACACATAAATTATCCTTGCCTACGTGGTTTTGTGGAATCAAGTTATGTTTATTTATTTCGTTTTTTTCATTTATGTATATATAAAACACCATATTTTAATGCTTTTCTTTCAGCCAACAGCATGATGTATATACAGTAAATACATCACAGAAAATGCTTCTCTGTGCAAGTTTTTCTTTTTTTTTTTTTAATATATCAAAGCTATAATATATTTAGCATGGACAGCTATCGCTTCAATTTCCTTAAGCTAGGAAAATAAAATCATTTCAGAGAAATGTTTGGTTTTTTTCATCCAACAAATTTTTGTATTCAATGTGCTCAGCCTGGGATAAACAACAAAATATGTATTTATGAACACTTTTTTTGTAAGAAAGCTGTTTTGTAATTTACTTTCAACAGGTGTAATAGATAGAGAGAATGCAAAGGATATATACTAGAAACATGCACATAATTATAGGAGAAAAAATGATTAATGCAATAGATAACATTTTTACAGTGATTGATGCTCTGGATGAGCTTATATACTTCACCCTAACATCACTAGTAACAGGAAAACTGTAACTTGGAATGCTTTCTCTTAGTCTGGTCCAACCTATAAAATGTATAATGTGGGGGGGCGGTCCTTAGCCATGCTGCTGACCGGACGCATAGAGTAGGAGCTCCGTGATTTGAGACCTATGCACTCCCGCATATCAGCTTCCACAAGCAAAAATCTGCAGCACGGTATGCACATTTACTGAACCATAATATGGGGAAACGGCAAAACCGGCAAAAACAGCGCACAACAATGTCTCCCTACTTACAGAAGACGCCAAGCCGAAGCCTGCGACACGCTCCCCAAGATGGCGCCGATTCTGATAGTGCACCTCCGAGCTCGCCTCATGCTGCAGCCTCTCCAAGCCACTCTGTGAGTACGTCTCCTTCTATGGCCTCTCAGTCGCCACAGCATTTCCTCTCTGATAACCTCCCGGCCCAACAGCCAGCCGAGCAGCCCGTTACTGCCCAAATATTGGCAGACCAACTGGTGCACTTGCAATCCGCCCTGACGGCCACTATTACCCAGACGGTCACGGCGGCAGTGAATGTGGCCTTGAAAGAGATCCGGAGGGATGTGACTGAATTGGGCGATCGAACTGATAAATTGGAGACATTTACGGATGATATTGCACAGAGATTGATAAACACGGAGGAGGAAAATGCTGTTCTTAAAGGGGAAGTGTACCAGCTCCGCGACATGTGCGAAGACTTGGAAAATAGATCCCGTAGACAGAACCTGCGGTTCCGGGAATCCCTGAGGAAATAACGCCGGCAGATATTCCGGGCTACCTTAAAGACTTATGCTCTCTCATCTGTCCAGACACTCCAGCTGACATGTGGAGATTTGACAGAGCCCACCGTTCACTCGGCCCTAAACCAATTCCACCTAAACCTCCACGCGACATAGTCACGTGCTTCCATTACTACCAGGCCAAAGAGTTTATACTGGCAAAAACACGGGCTGCCAACACGGTGGAATTTCGCAATCATAAGGTGCAGATCTTCACTGACCTCTCACCCATTACTTTGACCAGACGCAGAGAGATGAAACCTGTCACACAAAAGCTTCGGGACCTGGGCATACCCTACAGATGGGGCTTCCCGTTTAAGTTGGTGGTCAGTCGGGCGGGCCATACCTACACCTTACAGAACCCTCAAAATGGGGCTCGGTTTCTCAAAGCACTCAATCTGCCGCTTCAGGATGTCTCTTCACCAACCCGACCCAGCCCACGAGAGAAGCCAGGGGTTACTTTTGAACCTCAGTGGCGTACGGTCCAGCGACAAAATGTTCTGCCGCCATTGGCTTTGAGCCCATCTCCTCCACAAATTCCCTGAGGATTTATTGCCGGTTTATCTCTACATTTTGGGGCCGACTGGGCTCATGCATGGCTATCTCCAACCTACAAGGTCTCCATGTGTGTCACGATATGAGGCCTACTCTCTTGCCTTGCACCAGTTGCGGTGACTCTTGGCATCACGGTTATTTTTCACCCCCTCTGGAGGTTCCTGATTGTTCCTCCTTGGCTGTTGACTATCCGTCATCGCCACCACTACTTCTGATTTTTTTTCTGCATCACAGTTATCGTTACACCTAACAGAGCTTAGGAAAGTTTGGGAAAACTATTTTTATATATTTGTTTTACCTAATGTTGTTCCATTTTTTATTTACTATTTTCTGCTTTTTATTGCTCCCTTTGTGTCTTGGGTTCACTTTGTCTTTTCAGATTCGCAATGTTTGTTATTTGGGGGTCAGTACTGACTTGCTATATGGTGGGCTCAGTTTACCTGTATACCTTATGATCTATGTGCAGCTGTTTGGATCGGTTGGGGACTCTGGTCGACCACAATTGTGGATGAACACGACAGCTGAGCAATGGCTTATTCTATGGCTCCCTTATCTATTCCCCCATGGCTAAATTTATCTCCATTAACGTTAAAGGTCTTAATAGCATACAAAAGAGATACTTGACTCTTAAAGAACTCAGAGACTCCAGGGCGGATATAGCCTTTATCCAGGAAACACATTTTCCCAAGATAGCCCTTATGGTCTTCACTCTAGGTACTACCCCACGGCCTACTATTCTTCGGGCCCTTCCAAAAAAGCCGGGGTAGCTACCCTTATTCATAAAGATTGTCCTTTGTCGGTCGACCAGGTCCTTTCCGATCCGAAAGGTCATTACTTATTGCTAACGGGTACTTATGCTGGTGTTCAGGTTCTCCTCCTTAATGTTTACGCTCCCAAGTCCCAACAAGCGCCAAATTCGCTTTCTTAAAAGGGTCATAGCCATAGCACAACGACATACCCCTTCACATATTATACTAGGAGGGGACTTTAATTTAACGTTCTCCCAGATGGCTGATAGATCCCACCCGGCTACACTGCAGGCGGCACACAACTTGTCCAAATTGTTCAGACAAACCTTGAGACAGGCCCAATTATTTGACACCTGGCGAATTAAACACCCTAGAGATAAGCAATTTACCTTTTACTCTCCTATGCATAAGATCCATACCCGCATCGATTACTTTTTCATTTCTCACTTTTCTCTTAACCTACAGTTCACGGCGGAGATACTACCTATCTCCTGGTCCGAGAATGCTCCTATACTCTTGACCATAGATTTCTCTAAGCCCCCCCCCCGCGAGTCTCATTGGCGTTTAAATGAGACGCTTTTGCATGACTCCACAGCATTCACTCAAATTGAAGGTCGGCTGAAGGAATATTTTGAAATTAATGAAGGTTCAGTAGATTCCGTCCCTACTCTTTGGGAGGCCCATAAGGCCACGATGCGAGGTCACCTTATTGCATTGGCGGCCCATAGAAAACGGTCCTTGACTCATACTTACCTCACTCTCCATAAAAAACTTAGAGATGCGGAGACTCAATATAACATTCTGGGTACTGACTCTTTATTACACCAAATTAGTTTACTGCGCAGGGAATTAGCTACCCTGTAGCAAAGACAGGCGGAGAAGGCCATTGTTTGGACCAGACAGATGTTCTATGAAAAGGCTGACAAGCAGCACACACTGTTAGCTCGGAAATTGAGGAATCAACAGGCCAAAACCAGAATAACTTCCATTAAGCTCTCTACTAGGGATGTAGCGAACTGTTCGCCGGCGAACTAGTTCGCGCGAACTTCGACTGTTCGCGTCCGCCGCAAGTTCGCGAACGTCGCGCGACGTTCGCCAATAGGCGTTCGCGTCAAAATCGTTCGATCGTTCGACCATTCGACCGCTAAAATCGAAGGATTTTCGTTCGAAACGAACGATCGAAGCATTCGATCGAATGAAATCATTCGATCGAAGCATTCGATCGAATGAAATCATTCGATCGAATGGCTTCGATCGTTCGATTCGAACGAAAATCCTTCGATCGAACGATTTCCATCCTTCGATCGTTCGAATCGAACGATTTTCGGATGTTCGGAGTTCGCGAACAGTCCGCGAACTGTTCGCAAATTTTGCCGGTGTTCGCGAACGGCGTTCGCGAACACATCGGCGGCAGTTCGCTACATCCCTACTCTCTACTGGTGACCTATCTTACGACCCCGAGCTAATTGGTGCTGAATTTCAGAATTTTTACTGCAAACTCTATAATTTACCTCAACCATGCCCACTCATGAACCATCATAGAGATCTGATAGCTGACTTTCTGACAGGCCTTGATCTTCCCAAGTTCTCACCTGAAGACTTAGACAGGCTAAATGCAGCTATTACCTCGGACGAACTATCCTATACTCTTAAGCAAATGCCTACTGGGAAAACTCCGGGACCCGATGGTCTCCCTTATAAATACTACAAACTGTTTCAGCATATATTGACTCCATATTTGCTGAAGCTTTTCAACCTGTATTTACAAGGGACTCCCATCCCCGATACCACATTGACTTCACACCTCTCCCTTATACCCAAGGATGGAAAAGATCCCACATTATGTGCAAATTACAGACCCATAGCATTATTAAATTCTGATCTGAAATTGTTTTCTAAGATATTGGCAAATCGCCTTGCACCCATTTTACCACGCCTTATTAATAGAGATCAAGTGGGCTTCATAATGGGTAGACAGGCCGGTGACAATACCAGACGTACTATTGACCTCATTGAGATCCTTCAGAGGACTCAGAAAAAATCAGTGATTCTCAGCTTGGACGCCGAAAAGGCGTTTGATAGGCTTAATTGGACGTATCTATTCTCCCTGTTAGGTCATCTTAACCTTTCTGGCCCTTATCTTGATGCTCTCCGTAATTTGTATAGTACCCCCCTCACTTTCCTTAAACTACCTGGTCAATCTCGGAAACCAATATCTATCTTCAACGGGACGAGACAAGGTTGCCCCCTTTCCCCCCTTTTATATGCCCTTAGTATTGAACCTTTAGCGGCAGCCATTAGGAGTCATCCGGATATTACGGGAGTTTCGGTTGGCGAGGCTCATTATAAAATTGCTTTATTCGCAGACGATGTCCTCCTTACCCTATCGAACCCCCTTATCTCACTCCCAAATCTTCACAAGCTCTTAAATAGGTACAGTGCACTTTCTGGCTACAAACTGAATTTAGATAAAACTGAAGCTTTACCATTAAACCTCACTTCAAGGGAGCTTGAGTCCTTACAGACCGCTTTTACTTATAGATGGAAGAGTGACTCTTTGTCCTATCTTGGTATCCACTTATCTGTGGCCTACTCCCACTTATATGACCTTAACTTCAAACCGCTTATTCAACAAACTAAGACCCGGTTGCTGCAATGGTCTCATTATTCTATATCTTGGTTGGGCAGGGTGGCTGCTATAAAAATGAGTGTGCTACCCAAATATCTCTACCTGTTTGAGACCCTACCTGTTGCTGTTCCACCCTCCACACTTAAGGAAATACAATCTATGTTTCAAGGTTTTATTTGGACGCATAGGAATCATAGGGTGGCCAATTCGGTTCTGATGTCTTCCCGCAATCGGGGAGGCTTGGGCGCCCCTAACATACGGAAATACTATGAGGCCGCTCACCTTAGGCAGCTCTTGGCCTGGTCTCATTGGACTTCTCCTACGGCTTGGGGCCACATTGAAAATGAGATGGCACGAGATTACCATCTGAATGCACTTTTTTGGTGTCCTACTGCTACTATCAGATGCTCTCCTACGATGCTTTCTGCGACTAGACACTTACACTCGATTTGGCTCAACACCAGACGTAAACACAATCTGATTTCTGCCAAGCCACTGCTAACCACTTTTTTGAGGAATCCTGCCTTCCAGCCGGGCATGGCACCAGCGTTTTATCTGCGGTGGTCGAAGTTTCCCTATTTCACTGTACGGGATGTTATCCACCCACTCACTCACAGGCTGCTTCCCTTGCAGACTATTTGAGACAATAACCCATCTGTGTGCCTTCGGTTTTTTGAGTACCTCCAACTCCGACACTTTGTGGACTCTCTAACGAAATCTACTGTTGCTTCTAGACCCACTGCATTTGAGGTCCTGGCCGTCACTGGTCTACTTCAGAAAGGTCTCATCTCTAGAATCTATTCGATACTTACTACCCCCCAAGCCTCAACATCGCCTCGCCATAAATATATGGATAAGTGGGACCAAGTCCTTCCACAACCGCTCACTGCCTTGGACTGGTCCAGAATATGGGACAACGCGGCACACATGGTATCCTGCGTACGACAAAAAGAACAAATCTACAAGATCATGACGTTTTGGTACTATACCCCAGAAAAACTTCACAAGTTTTTCCCTGACCATTCTCCTCTCTGCTGGAGAAACTGCGGCGCCCACGGCTCCCAGCTACATATTTTTTGGGACTGTCCCCTTATTCGGCCCTTATGGAAGGAAGTTCAGGACCTTCTCTGCTCGCTGCTTTCCCGACAAGTACCACTCGACCCAGTAGTGTTTTTGTTGGGTAAACCCCTGCCACGGACTCACAAGAGTGGACAAGCACTAGTTAATCAAATATTGACTGCCACCCGACTAGCCATTGCTGCCAAATGGAAAACCCGGACGATTCCTACAATGTCAGAGATAATTAACAGGGTGAACAGCAACAGGTCATTCGAGGCTAATATAGCCCATATCCAAAATGCAACAGAACGTTTTCTTAAAATTTGGTCCATATGGGACCTACGTGGTATGGCACCCATCCTGCCCCGCTAAGATTCTTTGAGACCATTCCTGCACTTACTCAAAGGTTCTCTCCGTTTCTCTTCATACCCGCCTCGCTGCTATAAGCTGAATGTGCCAATGTACTGCCCTAACTTGAACCCTTGATGTATTATTTTCTGCTTAAATACTTTTTTCTTTTATTTGTTGTTGATACTATTATGATCAGTGTCTCGCCTTCCCTGTGGGACTTGCGAACATTGTTTTGCTTCCTGACATAGATATGTTGAATGATACACTGTACTCATATGCTACTGCTGTCTATCTTGATGTTTTCAGCTTTGTAAAACTTTCAAAACTTGTCAATAAAAATTATAAGTTACAAAAAAAATGTATAATGTGATGCTCTAAATCTGAATTAGCAATAGTTACAGATTGTATATGCTGCATGCAGCTAGCATGTGTCAATCATGTTTTTTTTTTATTGCAGAAACATTTAATATCCTACAAATAAAGCTGGCCAAGTCCCCCAAGAAACAATAATTTGCCCAGGCTAGCAATATTAGATACATACACATACAGACAAGAACATGCACATAGCATGTGTTCAAATGTATGCAATAATCATTTTTTTTAATCAGTGTCAGTGTTTCGTGCAAATTTTATCATGCAGTTAGACAACAATCTAAAGCAAACTTCTAAGCTACTGTATTGGGAACTTTGTGGAAGAAATGGGGACTTTGAGTACTACTGACAAGCACAAGTGCTATACCTCAACCATATCAAAATCTTGTGGAAATAGTTTCACCATTAAATTGCTAAAAAAGACAGTTGCACCTCTGCAGAGCTACAAACGATAATGGCGGAAATTTCCATTGAATATCTTAAACAATGACAGTTAGATCGATAAAGGTCTACAAAACTGAAATTTTTGCAAGTGGAGGATTCTTTGAGCATGTCTCTTCTTTAAAGACAGGGTCAAATTCACTAAAGGGCGAACTTTTGCCTGCGAAGGCTTTACCACATGTAATGTACTTTGCCAGCCTTTAATTTGCTACCACTATGCTTATTCACTTAAATGCGAAGTTGAAAGCCGAATGCTGGCAAAGTGTCTCTAGCGCAAACTCATCAGCATAAGTATCATCAAGCAGAATTTGGCATCTATTAAACCTATGTGCAATGGGCATCAAACTATTCATCGAACACCTGGAATTCATATTTAGTGTGTTTTATCTTGGTACCTAATAACGATAAGATGCTTCAAAGTGGTAGCTTTGAGGTTATGTCACCAAATTTACCAAATTTAGGAAAGCTTTGCAGCTTAGTACTTTGGAGTAAACAGACACATGTACCCGTTGTGGATATGAGAGAATGTGTTCTTTCCAAAAATATATGGTTTTCTTTGTTGAATGTACTTTTTTGTACCTTTACCCCTCATAAAATGCTGTAAATGTGTTTATTTTGCAGTTCCTGAAAGGATAGATCATATAGGGGTGTCTTCATCTTGTGGTTCCCATGTAAACTAAAACACATTGGGCATCAACCTGTTCAGTGGACCCCTGGTATTCATATTTAGAGTGTTTTACCTTTGTATATAATGATAGGAGATGCTGCAAAGTTGAAGTTATGAAGTGATTTTCGGAAATGCCACCAAAATCATCATATTTACGAAAGATTTTCAACTTCAATTTCAAATCCAAATTTGGATTTGGTGGAATGTGTACTTCCAAAAATATATGGTTTTCTGGGGTGAACATACTTTTTCTTACATTTGCCACTCATAAAATGTTGTAAATGTATAGATTTTGCAATATCTGGAATTACAGAATTGATAGCTTGTATGGGATGCCTTTATTTTGGAGCCCCTATATGCCACATTCTTAGGTAAACCGATGCATATCAGGCTATTTAGGAGACCCCTGATGTTCATATTCAAGGCATTTTATTGGTGACCTAATGATATGTGGGAGATATGATGCTGTAGACTAGAAGCTTTGAGGTAATTTTTCTTTACTTTAGGAAAAGAATTCTAACTTGGTTGATTCTAACTTGGTTGATTGGAGTTTTTACTCATTTTGGATTTGTCAGAATCTGTTCTTTCCAGTAGTGTGTAGTTTTCTAAGGAAACCCTACTGTCAGTGGAATATTTGGATTTGAAATCAGAAGTATGCAGTTATGTGAAGCCGCGCTTTGGGAATTTGTTAGCGTTTTGACCTTTACAGGTGAGAAATCTCCATAAAACGTTATAAATCAGCTATGTTCTTGTGCATAAAATAAACTATGTTTCTTACAAATGTGTTTGTATTATGGGAAACATGATTTTTATTTTTCATTTTTTAGACACCTAGGGGCCGATTCACGAAGGGTCGAATATCGAGGGTTAATTAACCCTCGATATTCGACTAGGAACTAAAATCGTTCGACTTCGAATATCGAAGTCGAACGATTATGCGCAAATCCTGCGATCAATCGATCGAAGGATTTTTCATTCGATCGAACGATTAAATCCTTCGAATCGAACGATTCGAAGGATTTAAATCCAACGATCGAAGGAAAATTCTTCGATCAAAAAATCACAGGCAAGCCTATGGGGACCTTCCCCATAGGCTAACATTGACTTCGGTAGCTTTTAGCTGCCGAAGTAGGGGGTCCAAGTTTTTTTTAAAGAGACAGTACTTCGACTATCGAATGGTCGAATAGTCGAGCGATTTTTAGTTCGAATCGTTTGATTCGAAGCCGAAGGTCGTAGTCGAAGGTCGAAGTAGCCCATTCGATGGTCGAAGTAGCCCAAAAAAACTTCGAAATTCGAATTTTTTTAAATTCGAACCCTTCACTCGAATTCAGTGAATCGGCCCCCTACTGTATATTTTTTTACAGAAGTAGAATTAAAAAAAACATTTTTTTAGCATGTCTTGAAAGCTTATGTTATCCTGGAAAAAACAATATATTGATTTTCTGGGAAACTAAAAGACACCCCCAGGAACAGCCCTTAAAGTGAAAGAGCAAAAAGTTCTCAAAATGGTATGGCAATAAAAGTACCAAACTGGCCGAATTGGCAGGCAGTGAAAGGATTAATGTTTGTGAAAAAGTGTATAGGTGTTTTCCTAAACATGCATATACAAACATTAATAGCAATATTGCTTATGCATAGTGATGGGCGAATCTGTCGCGTTTCGCTTCGCCGAATAATTCGCGAATTTCCAGCGAAATTCGCGAAACGGCGAAAAATTCGCGAAACGAGTCGCGCGGCCCGATTTTGTCGCGCGTCAAAATATTTTGTCGCGGACGCAAGTATGTGTTATAACGCGCGACGTTATTTTTGACGCGCAGTGCAATTTGATGAAGCCCATCTTCTATGGGTGTTTTGTTTGTATAACCTTTTTTCATCTTTGGGCCTACAAATAAAAATTTTCCCCTTAGTTTCAAGCTTTGTAGTCTGTGATGATAAATGAACATGGTATCTTTTGCTTTGTGTCTGAATGTGCTGAATTGGATTGGACTCCATGGGAAGACCAATACACATGCGTGTTTCACTTAGTATACTGCTACACACATGCCCTGCATTGTTAGAGGACTCCTATCTTGAAAAAATGGCTCCCATTTTGCAAGTTTCTTAAACTTTTAACGTTTGTGGATTTTTTCACATTACCTCTGGTCAACTGGTAATGGTATCTACTACTACTCTATATCTCTGTTTAACCAAAAAGTACCATCTGTACTTCAAATATCTAATAGTAGATTACTAACACAAGTACAACTAATAAATCTGAACAGATAGTATCTGGATGCTTTGTATCTCAGATAAAAATGAATAAACCATATGTTTATGTGAATGAACCTTATATTTACATCATGTAATTGTAATGATTCTGAAATACTATGTAATGTAATTTTAATGACTCCGATTAAGAATAGTCATCGTTGTGTTATTAGAATCCAAACAATTCCAAGTACCATGTGAGTATTAGTTTAGTCAAATGAAAAATGAACTCAAAATATAGAGATATAAAAAATTTTTTTAATTCACAACATATAGCACAACTGGTGCTGTAACAAATAATAAATAAATTAAAGTGGAGGAGGAGGAGGAGGAGCAACAACCCTCTGGAGGTTGTCAACAATGTCCCTAACCTCTCCCAGCTCTTGCCGCATGGCATTTACTTGATGAACTAGGGTGACCAGGAGCTCAGTCTGGTCGTAGTAGGCATGCTCTGTCTGAGTGCCTACACTGAGCCCCTGGTCGTCCCTATCCCACCCTTCTTCCCACCACCACCACCACCCATCCCTAACCCACCCTTCTTCCCACCACCACCACCCATCCCCCCTCTCCCACGGCCCGTCATATTGGGCAACTAAACTTAAAAAAAAATATATATATATAAGGGGGGGGGTTTGGATATTTCGGGGAAGGAAAGGAGAAAAAAATAAAACCCTCAACTAAATCCCCTCAGCAGAAGTGTGCACCCACAAGGAGTACACACACCAGCACAGACAAAGACAAAGACAGTTAGCCCTAAAAAGGGCTATTGGGTGGTGAGCAGGCAAGCAGAAGAGGGAAAACAGTAAACTGAAATCCACAACCTCCACTTGCACTGACTCAGAAAAAAAAAAAGCTCTCTACACAAACTCCACTAGCTAAATCACACACAAATCTCTCACTATCCTGCTCTCTCTACCTCTACCAGAAACGCCACGAGTAATGGCCGCCTCTGCAGCTCCTTATATAGCCAGTGGGTTGGCTCAGGGATGGCTCACATCTTATTGGCTGCTGTGGGTGATGTTTAGTTCGTCGCGCGTCTTTTTGTTTTGACGCGCATTAGCGGCGTCGTGGCTCGTCGCGCGACGAAAATTTCGACGCGCGGCGAAACGAGTCGCGAGGCGAATTTTTGCCGCAATTTCGCGAAAAATTCGCCCGCGGCGAAACGCAGAAATTCGCCGCGAATTTAACCATGGCGAATTTATTCGCCCATCCCTACTTATGCAGACACCACAAATATCAATGCAAGGTACAGAACACAAGAGTAATTGTGCAGTGTTATTCAAACTGCTAATTTTTATTTGATATATAGTAAATTATTCATACAAAGCATGTTGTCCCTTTCTTTTCTTTTATTCTCTTGCCCCCTTGGGAGAATTTAATTGGTATTTAAAAAAAGAATGTTTCTGACATTGCTTGAATAGTTGAAAATATGGAAAACAACATTATAAAGTAAGATTATATTCAGCAGCTGTATATTAGAAATGCTGACATGAAGAAAATGAATCCTAAAATCGAATGTTAGAACTGCAGCCACAAGTCAGTAATTGCTAGTCATATACCATGGACTATACATGACTGGGAATAACTTCACTATTTGCTGTAAAGTTCATTTGGTAATATAACAGTGTAACTAAATCAGTCACACAGAGACTTGTTGTACATAGAGAAAAAATCCAATGAGTTTTTCAATCTAAATGTACAATAGTAAGTAAGTTCCAATTTGAAACTTTGTCGTTAAACTGGAAAGCAATTAGAGGTAACATTCCTCTAGCTACTCCAGCTCATAGTGTATCTGCTGCATGCCAATTATCCGCAATACTATTTATTTTATCATACAGCCTGATGGAACCTAACTGCTACAGTGGTACACTGATAGGAAAAGTCAAATTGTGCTTTTTAGCTTCATAGCCTTCAAATGTTAAGAATCTCTTCCATTACAAGGACTAGATACATTTTCATGTGACTGGAAAGGTTATTCTTCATCTTTATTATTATTATATACATAGAATAAGGAACTGCAGTTCCCCTTTTGGTCAAAACCAAAATTACATAAAAGATTGCAACAGACAAAACATCAAAATAATATACACATTCTTGGTAATTATTCTTCTTCTAATTTATGAAAATGTCCTTTTATCTGACACTACTACACAATATTTAATTATTGCTGTCAGGGGCAGATTAAAGCCCAGGCTAGCCTAGGCTATAGCCTAGGGGCCCATAGTGGTCAGGGGCCCATGGGGTTTTTTGGCAATTTTTTTTTTAAATTCACTAACCGGCGTCCACTGACCTGCCCTCCCCCCCGCGCATGTGTGCGTCAATGGTTGCTGCGGCACTGCCTGGGACTGGGAGATGTCAGGTACATCATGCATCACTTCTATATGTGCATCACAGTTCATGATGCGCATGCGTTTGTGACTCTGCGTGCAATCTCTCTAAGCGGGCTGTTTTTGTCGGAATTGGTGCTCGTCACACGAACACGCGGCTTAGTTTAGAGAGATGAGCATGCACTTGCACACGCGGTCGTAACAGAACAGACACGCAGTCTCTTCTTGCCTAAATCTAACTATTAGCTATCTTCTTGGCTGAATCCTGCCTAAATTGTCTCACTAGAAAGCAAGGCATGGGGGGGGCAGCACCCGATCTAGCAGCAGTTTTTTAGCCTGCTGCAAGACAGTCAGTGGACAGAAAAATCTTTTTCTTTTTTTAAAGAATTAAAAACTTCAGCCAGGCCAGCAAAGCAAACACAGGCTGAATCAGCAGGTACCGCTGGCAGTGGCTGTACTCCACTGGGATTAGTATTGCATTGGCTCCCACTCCCAGGCAGTAGCTACATACATTATTTGGGGGGGGGGGTTGTGGAAGCACTCAAGGCTAAATCAAGTATATTTAAGTATAATGGAAGTGCTACTTACTGTACAATGCACTTCCCTGGTCCCCTGCCTCATATGTAATTCAGTATAAATGCAAGTGCATATGTTTACAAAACAGGGGTTTTTAGTTACAAACTTATGATCATAAAGTTGAAAAGCCACCATACCACGTCAAAGTAAACCCCATACGGCGGTCCCTAGCTTGCTTATTTAAAAAGAGATACTTCTCTGCATAATAGCATTACCTGTATTCAGTGTGTGTTGAACATTGGTTTCAATTTGAAGGCTGAATCCAACCACCGCCAATAAAGGCTTTTAAGAGAGAGGGATTGCACAAACTAACGCCCATATTTTCTAGTTTCTGTGGTCTGTGATGGAATTAGCCTGAAAATTCAACTATTTCGGGCTTTTTGAGCGATTCAGGAAAAATCTGAAAAAAAAACATATGATTCAGGTTTTCGCTCAATTTTATCAAGTTTTTCCCCGATCCAATTAATTATAAAGTCAAATCTTGGATTCTAGTTTGGTCTGACTTTTTTATTTTACAAAATCAGATAAATTTTTTATAAATAACCCCCTAAATGTTATTATGAAGCTAATTTTGTTTTGTCTGGAGAAGAAGCTATTGCTTATTAACAAATAATTCAGAGAACATTAAAGACAAATAGAAGGAGATGCTATTTCTCTGACTAAGGGGCAAATTTGCTAAAGGGCAAAGTGGCTAACGCTAGTGAAAATTTGCCAGTGTGACGTCATTTTGCCACTTCGCCAATTTACTAATGGGTGCTGGTGTAAATTTGCACACCCAGTAGTATTGGTTAAACGTGGACTCCTTCCTGGATTTTAATTTTGAATAAATCTGTTAGGTTTCTACTCAAAACTTGAGTAGTGATTTGGCCAAGATGCCCTTGGTTTCAGATGGCAGTTGCCAGTTCTTGGAGATCTCTTGATGCAAGGTTCAGTACCCTTTCAGGATGTGTGCCACCTGTCTCTAATGGCATGGAAGTTCCTTTCAAATGCAGGATGTGGAACGGACCTAACAGATTTATTCAAAACTAAAATCCAGGAAGGAAACCACGTTTAAACAATACTACTGGGTGTGGACTTGTTTTGTCAAGTTTGCAGAAGATTCAGGATTCAATCCTAGGAACCTCTCTGCAGTGTTGGTGGTGGAATTCCTATTTTCAGGGTTTCAGAGGTGTTATTACTTTGAGGACAAGTTTTGACCCTTTCAACATTAACAGGTTGTCAGGGAGCCGGGAGCTCCCTCCAGGGAGGTAGTCGGGATCAAGGAGGAAGCCCTCTTGTGGGTGCAAGTTTGCGGTGTCCAAAGGGTTAATCCAAAGAATAGTCAGAATCCAGGCAAGAGTTCAGGGGCAGGCAGATAAAGGCAAAAGTCCAAAGTCCAGGCAAGGGTCAAAGATAATAATCAGGAGCAGGATTAGTAATAACAGCACACAGGGAACCCAGGAAATACTTGGGGAAGATTTCCTATACTTGGGCGCCATTCTGGCGTCTAAAAATGGCTTTTATTTCAAATTTGGCGCCATTGTGACGTCATTGACGTCCTTGCGCCGATGTCGGCGCACTGACGTCATCGCGCCGGCGCCGCTTACCCACGTGGCGGCCATGGGCGCCGCCATTTTGGAAGCGACGCCGGCCGGAGAGGACGCGCCGCCCGGAGCTCCTGGACCTGCTCCGGGCGGCGATCGCGACACAGGTAGGGCATTGGCTGAGGAGACTTGGTCATTTTTTCAATGACTTAATGAGGGTGAGACCTTCTCGGAAGCCAAGGATTCCTCCGTGGCAGTTACCTTTAGTCTTAAAGGTGTTAACACCAGCCCGAATCCAGGGAACGAGCAAGAACGTGAGTGGCATACCTTGGAGCTAGTTTGAGCTCTATCCTATTATCTAACTCATACAAGTTCTTTGAAGAATGCCAGGCGAACCCCTACTTTGTAGGCTTGGGCCAGCCTGATCTAATTGTATTCTACTTGAGGAGGCTCCAAAGGAGGTATTCTTTCTCACCAGTTGACAAGACTCTACTTTTGCAATCCTCCAGGATGCCTGTCTACTCTGTGACCTCCTAGGTTTATAGTCCTCCGGACTAGAGGTCCTATTCCCGGAAGATTCTGCCCTAGATCCTTGGCATCAGAATCTTTTCTCCTGTGGCAGGAACATACTCTTGCCCCCTGACACTTTCTTTATAATAGAATCCATATTTTCTATATTAACTGTAATCTGTTATCTATAATCTTTCCACTTCATACAGAAGTTGCCACAAGTTTATTTTTGAGGCAGAGTCCGGCAACCAGGGCTTCAAAAGTGCCGGCGCCTCATTTTTGATGCCGGCGTCCATTTTTTTGGATGCCGGCGACCAAAAAAAACGGACGCTGGCAAATTTATTTGCCGCCGGTGAATCGCGGGAATTCGCTGCAAATTCACGCCTGGCAAATACATTTGGCCATCAATATTTACTACAAAAAATGGATAATTAGCATATTAACCCTAGCTGAGAAAACATAAATCTGATTAATTAGTGAAACTGTGGAAGTGGAGCTCCCTGTTCATTCAAGGGGTAGTTCACCTTTAAAATAACTTTTAGCATGATGTAGAGAATGATATTCTGAAACTATTTGCAATTAGTTTTCATTTTTTATTATTTGTGTCTTTTAATTATATAGCTTTTTATTCAGCAGCTTTCCAGTTTGCAATTTTAATAGCTATCTGGTTGCTAGGGTCAAATCGACCTTACCAACCAGGTAGTGGTTTCAATGAGAAACTGGAGTATGAGATACCTAAATAGAAGATCAGTAATACTTACAAATAACAAAATTAATCTCTTAACAATACAGACCATAGTACAATGGTTTATGGGCTACCTGGGGACTACTGTGTGACCCCCATTTGAAAGCCAGGTTAGAAGAAAAAGGCAAATACATTTAAAACTACAAAATGAAGGATGAATACAGGAGCAGTTCCATGAATAAATAGCCCCAGAAATCATTGCATGATGGCATAGGGGCAATTTACTGTATAAATACCCACAGAATTAAAAGTAGGATCGCACAGGGGCAATTTCATGTACGAATACCCCCAGAATTCAAAGTAGGATGGCATAGGGGCAATTTCATGTATAAATACCCCCAGAATTCAAAGTAGGGTGGTAAAGGGGCAATATCATGTATAAATACCCCCAGAATTCAAAGTAGGATGGCATAGGGGCAATTTCATATATAAATATCCCCAAATTCAAAGTAGGCTGGCACAGGGGCAATTCCATATATAAATACCCCCATAATTCAAAGTAGGATGGCACAGGGGCAATTTCATGTACAAATGCCCCCAGAATTCAAAGTAGGATGGCATAGGGGCAATTTCATGTATAAATACCCCCAGAATTCAAAGTAGGGTGGTAAAGGGGCAATATCATGTATAAATACCCCCAGAATTCAAAGTAGGATGGCACAGGGGCAATTTCATATATAAATACCCACAGAATTAAAAGTAGGATGGCATAGGGGCAATTTCATGTATGAATACCCCCAGAATTCAAAGTAGGATGGCACAGGGTCAATTCCATATATAAATACCCCCAAAATTCAAAGTAGGATGGCACAGGGGCAATTTCATATATAAATACCCACAGAATTAAAAGTAGGATCGCACAGGGGCAATTTCATGTACGAATACCCCCAGAATTCAAAGTAGGATGGCATAGGGGCAATTTCATGTATAAATATCCCCAAATTCAAAGTAGGATGGCACAGGGGCAATTCCATATATAAATACCCCCATAATTCAAAGTAGGATGGCACAGGGGCAATTTCATATATAAATACCCCCAGAATTCAAAGTAGGATGGCACAGGGGCAATTTCATGTACAAATGCCCCCAGAATTCAAAGTAGGATGGCATAGGGGCAATTTCATGCATAAATACCCCCAGAATTAAAGTAGGATGGCACAGGGGCAATTCCATATATAAATACCCCCAGAATTCAAAGTAGGATGGCACGGGGCAATTTCATATATAAATACCCCCAGAATTCAAAGTAGGATGGCACAGGGGCAATTTCATGTACAAATGCCCCCAGAATTCAAAGTAGGATGGCATAGGGGCAATTTCATGTATAGATACCCCCAGAATTCAAAGTAGGATGGCATAGGGCCAATTTCATATATAAATACCCCCAGAATTCAAAGGAGGGGCAATATCATATATAAATACCCCCATAATTCAAAGTAGGATGGCACAGGGGCAATTCCATATATAAATACCCCCAGAATTCAAAGTAGGATGGCACAGGGGCAATTTCATGTACAAATACCCCCAGAATTCAAAGGAGGGTGGTACAGGGGCAATATCATGTATAAATACCCCCAGAATTCAAAGTAGGGTGGCATAGGGGAAATTTCATATATAAATATCCCCAGAATTCGAAGTAGGATGGCACAGGGGCAATTTCATATATAAATACCCCCAGAATTCAAAGTAAGATGGCACAGGGATAATTTTATATATAAATACTCCCAGAATTGATATAAAAAATCATAGTTGCAAGTTGCGAATTTCAGTAATGATTTTGCAACATTGTATCCGGATTAAGTAGGTTTTAGCTATGCACCTTGTTCACTTTATTTTATATATAGGGAATTAATTAATGAGATTAACACAAGTATGAATTTTTATTCATAATTTATTCATCACTAGTTTGCACAAAGATGAATTCTTCTCTTCGCATATATGGATTGTTTCACTGTAGGTTAGTCTACATCATCAAAGTTTGCCAAGCTGATGACGAGTTGCATGTCATAGTGGGTGTTACAGAATGGTTCCCGCTAAACACTGTATATTTAAGGGTTGTTTAATGTGTGATTTGAAATTTTGAGAAAGGCTGGGGTGACAGCCAATACATTAGTGTCTGCACAATAAATGAATTCTTGTTTTCATAAGTCCTGTGAGTGCTGTCTGTACAACGTAGTAGATTGGGATTGATGGATGTCGTATGATGAATCTATGAATGAACATGTGTCTTATGAGAATCATTTGCATTAAACAGCTAAATAATTGTGAAGAACATTATAATAATAACAATAAATAATAAAAATAATAATAATACTAAAATAATATAATTAGCATCTTTTAATGAAAGAATAAGAAATATTATATATGAATATAAAAATATATATGCTATGCAGGAAGGGATAAAAAGTTATATGCTTCAAATAAAATTACTGTGTATAACATTAGCTAAAAAGTAGAATACTGCAATTCAATGGGGCTATGATGAAAACAAAAAAGTAATAAACCTCAACTCATGGAAATAAGAAACCTTATTTGTATAGAATTCGTTACAATTTCTGAAATGATCAAATTACTCTTCAATAGAGTATGCTGTTACACATTAACAGTATTTATAATGCTGTGTAAAATTAAATTTGCCAAAAATGGTATAAAAAACTGTGTAAAATAAATGGCAAATTCATCAAGGTGTGTTTTATTTTATGCCATGAGAATTCCAGATTTGTCACTGTTATTTTACATTACATCCAGTGGAAGTCCCTCGACTATTCTCTACCTAAAACCTGCCGAGTTCATGTAGAAGTCAATGGCAGAGGTCCCTTGAACTATTTGAAGATATTAATAGTAGTGATGATATAAAAAATTTGATGCCCAAAAAAACCCTTTAAAATTGTTAATAAAAAATAATTTATTACAGAAAAAAAAATCATTAAAAATATGACCTGTGACAAATAACCCCTCGTCTAAAGACAGTGCCCAGCACTGTAGAAAATTTTCTGATGTGTGTGGTAATCAGGATTTCAGCATAAAACTTCTATCTATAAAATATTATGCAATTTCAATAATAAATTTTAGACTGCTGATGTCTTTACTTTCTTTGAAGTCTTTTTTTATTCAATAAATGTGCACACTGATCAACTAATAAGACCTTTATTACTTGTTATTGTATTTTTGCTTTGGCAGAATACTTTTGGTCTTGACAGTGAAGGTAAAAGAATGGAATTAAGTCATTTTTGGGTTCAGGCTAAATCTCTTTCATGTCATTTACAACATTCAGATACAGCAAAGTTCAAATGCAATGTTTCCAGACAAGTATGTTTTGAGAGATTTTCTGTGAAACTGTATTTATCCAAGGATGTGCTCTGTGCTTCAAAGATTACTTTTTCAAGAGCTGAGATAATGACTACACTGTCTTAATTCAAATAACTAGAATTCAAGGATTTAAATATGTAGAATTAATAAATGAATAAATATTGAATGAAAGTGAACCATATTCATGGATTATCCAGTTTACTGCAAGGTATCACAAGCAAACACACAAAGGGGCAGATTTATCAAGGGTTGAATTTTGAATTTACAAAACTTTGAAATTCGAATTGAAAAAGACCAACTGAAATTTATAATAAAAAAATCAAAGTTTGTATTTGTTAAAATTACTGTGAATTTGAATCGTACAAATCGAAGTAATACCGCATCTGATCGAATTCGAATCAAAGTTTTTTCCAAAAAAAATCTTTGACTTTTCAAAGTCTACAAATTGACTCCAAATAGGTTCCATAAGCTAAAATGGCAATTCTGCAGGTTTTAGATTGCGAATGGTCGAAGTCTAATTTTTTAAGAGACAGTACATGATAAATTTCGATATTCCAATTTTCAATTTTTTTTTTAATTCTAATTTTCACTTCGACCTTTGATAAATATGCCCCTTAATAACAGATTTAATTATTAACACTTTCCTGACTTTAAAGAGGACCTGTCATCCAGACATAAAAAGCTGTACAATAAAAGTAATTTTCAAACATGAAACCCGAATTCTTTTTTCGATTAAAACCTCCATATGTGTTATATAGGAATTGTAAGATCTTTGCTGCCAATCACATATTGCCTACCCCACCTATGTGCCTTGGGTATAGTAATGGGACAATTACTTTCAATTGCCATTCTTCAATTCCTGAATGTAACAGCACTTCTCACAGTCTAAAATGAGTAGCCTGTGCATGGGCATAGATATTGCATATTGCATTTCATTAGCACTAGTAAGACACCAAGAAGAGGCATTTAAGTGTATAAAAAACAGGAATGATTGTTATTTGCTCTTGCATAATTTGGGCCAGTGACTTTGATAATTTCATGTGTTGTCCTATAGCTACATAATTCATTTGTGTTATAATAAATTGAAAGATACGTTTTGTATTACATGTGGCATCTGAAAAAAAATTGTCCAATGTCAATTCTCCAAATGTAATACAGCAATTAATATTGCAGTTTAAGTGCTAGTGTCATCATAACAAGGGTTCAGCTCAACTTTTGTGGTTATTAATGAATATGCCCCAACACCTAGGTGAGCTGCATGTTTTGTGGAAATATGTAAATTGCTTTACACATACCATATTAGTTTTTTAGAATACTTTCTATGAATTTGAGTATTTCATATCAGTGAAGCAATGAGACAAGAATGTGAAAGTAAAAATCAATGATACATACATCTTATAATGACAGATAACAGGCAACACACTTTATAATTATTGAATTATATCCTTGTCATAAGTTAAAAATAAAATGTTTTTGTCAGAATATGCACATTTTTGCAATAATAATATTTACTGCAATATGTTTCACTCCTGTAAGCAGGCATTCAAAAATGATTTTCAATGAATAATGAAAATCAGTGAATTTAAAATTGACATTGATTAATGGTTTTTTGGTACTTAGGAATCAAAAATGGCCAAATGGATGTCACAATTTGACTAAAAGTTGGTAATTACTTGTTCTACTGTATACTACAGCACAGTATTCACCAAGCACTTTTGGTATGCAATATGTAGTTATTCAAGGTGCTTTCCTGAAATACATGAAAGTGTAAGAGACTGAATACTAATTTACATTGTGTGAGTTTCAAAATATAAAAAAGGACTTTACTGTATTTGTCCATGACAGATCAAATTTCTGATCACAATTTTTGGTGTAACAAATGGGCTTATTTACTTTTGACTCACTAAGGTGGGGAAAAAGGCACTGCATGTTGATATTCAATTGAATTCAGAACAATGTGAATGCACAAAAATGTTGGATGCTTGGGAGCATGGGAGCAGGTGTGTAGCTCAGGTTTCTCCTGAGCCTTGTGTCCATTGCTGCTCCCTTGCTTGTGGAGTTGAAATGATGATCAGTTACCAGCACTCGTGTTTTGTACAGAAAATGACAAAATTTATGGTAATCCAGCCTGGACTTGGGTACCAGTAACTTTTTTTTATTGAGTATTGTAACCCTTTGTTGGAACACTCACTTACTTTAGCACAGCTGCTATGGTGATCAGGGATCCTGAACCTTTCTGCATGAGAGATATAGGAAACTTTGATTTACAGCACAGTGCCTTCACCTAGTGGGCACTGAGGAATTATACCTCAGGGTAACACCAGGAACAATGAACACACAGTTTGCAGTAAAATAATATAAACTTTATATAAAATAGATAAAAAAATTGGGCATCTAATACACAATGCACTCCACTTTTTATATAACATGATTAATATACCCCTTAGTATAATAAACATAGGAAAAGGAAAATCCCATTCATTAACTTTCAACTGTTAATTGCAGTTGTAATAGAAAAAGAGTAGTACATTTGCTGGAGCAAGTTAGTATATTCTTCATGCCTTTTAAGATGAGACAATGTAAAATGGCACAGAAAATTACATTTTGGACACATTGAAAAGCCCAATATGGTTTTGAGGAGTGGAGAAATGTAGGAGATTATTTAAAAAAGCTATAGGGACTACTGCTGTTTACTTTTCCTTGATGATAAATGAACATATCCCTCTGCTCAAGAGTAGTATTAATAGAACGCTTATCAGAAGGGCCTATTTAGTATGCTGTATAAACAGATTTACGTCGAATAAACAGTGGAAAATTGTGAATTTATAAAGGTGTGAATGGTTTTACTTTACACCATCATTTTTTATTGCATTACCCATGCAAGTCAAAGGGAAACATGTTAGGGCAAGCAGTAAGGACAGGATTGCGACTGCACATGCCTTTACTGCAGTTTGCACTTTTTATCCATGTCCATGGAAGGTGCTGAGTGCAGTCATTCCCCAAACAAAAGGAATATCTTCATAAGCACTCAGGTGTGCGGTCTTGTGCCCCTTATTTTATTTGCCACCTATTAAAAAAATATATACTTTCAGAACTAATTCTGCAATCTTAAGAAAAGGTGACAAATCTTAAGAAAGAATACACATGTAACCAGTTAAAAATTAGCAGCTATGGTTATCATTCCAACATGAATTACAGTTATACAGCTAGTGTGTCTTTGAAGTTAATAGGAAAGAATACAGTTTAATCTACTCCAGTATTTAAGCTTGTAGGATGAAAAGATTTAATTATTTAGTTTTACATTTTTCCCCAAATCATATTGTATCACTTGCCATTCCTGACAGCAGAGTAAAATAGATTTTGATTAATGAACTCCTTTTTAATTTTTCATTTTCAAAGTCCTTAGAACGTGTCAATGTATTTTTAATTTGTATTACTATTTTTATTATTTGCACAGTCATATGAAGTGTATAACATACTTTATTCATGGGAAAGGAAGAAAGGCAAATTAGAGGTTCAAGCTATTATCAAAAACTCTGTAAAGCATTTATTAATTTATACAAAAGAGTTCAATGAGACATACAGTAAAAATAACCAGATACTATTCATAGGGGAATTACAAAATGTTAAGATTAATATTAAAAGTCTTTCTTTATATCAAGAATTCAAGAGTTTTAATTGTATATATCTGCCCAGCATGGAAACCAGTGTTATTATAGAACCATTTAAAACTTCCTCTTAGTACTAATATAATATTTTGTTATGTGTTAAAAAATTAACACAATTTAGTTACATATTTAATCTGATTTAAAAAGACAATAAAATAGACTTCTGTCTATCAAGTTCAAGATGCTCCAGGTAAAATGTTGTTCCCCCTGGGTCTCAAGGGGTGGCCACTTGTCTTTTACTTCTTCTGTTTGAAAAATTATCCCTGGCTCTATTTTATAATGTCCTTTAATGTGTTTATGAAGAGGAATTATGGCCCCTTGCAAGCACATGTTCTCCAGAGACTACAGTCTCAACGTCCTTAAAGAGATTCTGTCATGATTTTTATGGTATAGTTGTTATTACTAAATTACACTGTATACAATGCAAGTAATGCATGTTACCATTTAACAATCCATTCTTGAACCAATAAATGTATTTCTTTTTGTAATATTGGCGTGTGGGCAGCAATCTCAGGTCATTTAATTCAGTGGGGTGAACAAAATGATTGCATAAAAATGTGAGGAACTAAAGCCTTTTTTTAACACAATCACTTTATTTCAGGGGCTCAAAGGTTACTTCATGGGCAGGAGGGGGCAATTTGATTTGACCACATGCGGTCAAAGGAGCTCTCCATGCAGGTGAAACAAGCCATCCTTAAGCTGCAAAAACAGAAGAAAAAAAAAAACATCAGAAATTGTTATAATATTAGGAGTGGCAAAATCTACAGTTTGGTATATCCTGAGAAAGAAAGCACTGGTGAACTCAGCAACGCAAAAAGACCTGGACGTCCATGGAAGACAACAGTGGTGGATGATCTCAGAATCATTTCCATGATGAAGAGAAACCCCTTCACAACAGCCAAACAAGTGAACAACACTCTCCAGGAGGTAGGCATATCGATATCCAAGTTTTCCATAAAGAAAAGACTGCATGAAAGTAAATACAGAGGGTATACTGCCAGGTGTAAGCCACTCATAAGCCTCAAGAATAGAAAGGTTAGACTGGACTTTGCTAAAAAATCTAAAAAAGCCAGCACAGTTCTGGAAAAACATTCTTTGGACAGATGAAATCAAGATCAACCTCAACCAGAATGATGGCAAGAAAAAAATATGGAGAAGGAGCAGCTCATGATCCAAAGCATTCCACATCATCTATAAAACATGGCGGGGGCAGTGTGATGGCTTGGGCGTGCATGGCTGCCAGTGGCACTGGGACACTAGTGTTTATCGATGATGTGACACAGGACAGAAGCAGCCAAATGAGACTTTTTCAGAGACTTACCATCTGCTCACATCCAGCTAAATGCAGTCAAATTGATTGAGAGGCTTTTCATAATACAGTAGGTCAATGACCCAAAACATACAGCCAAAGTGACCCAGGAGTTTTTAAAGCAAAGTAGTGGAATAGTCTTGAATGGCCAAGTCAGTCACCTGATCTGAACCCAATTGAGCATCCATTTCACTAAAAATCGGACAGAAAGGCCCACAAACGGCAACTGAAAGCAACTGCAGTAAAGGCCGGGCAGAGCATTAAAGAGGAGGAAACCCAGAATCTAGTGATGGCCAAGAATTCAGGCTGTCATTGCCAGCAAAGGGTTTTCAACCAAGTATTAGAAATGAACATTTTATTTTCAGTTTTTTAATGTGTCCGATTACTTTTGAGCCTTGGAAATGAAGTGATTGCGTTAAAAAATATCTATTTACTCAGTTTTTACACTGAACTGTTCCTTTAAAGCTGGTACAATGACTGTAGACACTAGGGATGTAGCGAACGTCGGAAAAAAAGTTCGCGAACATATTCGCGAACTTGCGCAAAAATGCGAGCGGTTCGCGAACGGTTCGCGAATCCCATAGACTTCAATGGGAAGGCGAACTTTAACATCTAAAAAAGACATTTCTGGCCAGAAAAATGATTTTAAAGTTGTTTAAAGGGTGCAACGACCTGGACAGTGGCATGCCAGTGGGGGATCAAGGGCAAAAATGTATCTGAAAAATCTGCCTGTGTGTGCTTGGAAGAGATAGTGTAGGGGGAGAGCTGTTAGTGATTTCAGGGACAGATGATAGTAAGTTTGCTGGCTAGTAATCTGCTTGATACTGCTCTGTATTGGAGGGACAGAAGTCTGCAGGGATTTGAGGGACATTTTAGCTTAGGTAGCTTTGCTGGCTAGTAATCTACTGTTCTCTTTAAACAACTGCCATACATTGACCTTGTAGGTATTGTTTGCCCAGTTTTTTTGGACGCAGCCACTGAAGCACAGTTGCCAGAAAAAAATATGCCATATAAATGTTGAAAATAGTAATTTTTCGCCATACGTTGACCTTGTAGACATTGTTTGCCCAGTTTTTTTGGACGCAGCCACTGAAGCACAGTTGCCAGAAAAAATATGCCATATAAATGCTGAAAATAGTAATTTTTCGCCATACGTTGACCTTGTAGACATTGTTTGCCCAGTTTTTTTGGTTGCAGCCACTGAAGCACAGTTGCCAGAAAAAAATATGCCATATAAATGCTGAAAATAGTCATTTTTTGCCATATACGTTGAGTCAACGTATGCCAAAAAATGACTATTTTCAGCATTTATGTGGCAGCCACTGAAGCACAGTTGCCAGAAAAAAATATGCCATATAAATGTTGAAAATAGTAATTTTTCGCCATACGTTGACCTTGTAGACATTGTTTGCCCAGTTTTTTTGGACGCAGCCACTGAAGCACAGTTGCCAGAAAAAATATGCCATATAAATGCTGAAAATAGTAATTTTTCGCCATACGTTGACCTTGTAGGCATTGTTTGCCCAGTTTTTTTGGCCGCAGCCACTGAAGCACAGAGGCCAGAAAAAATATGCCATATAAATGCTGAAAATAGTCATTTTTTTGGTCGCAGCCACTGAAGCACAGTTGCCAGAAAAATTATGCCATATAAATGCTGAAAATATAAATTTTTTTGGTCGCAGCCACTGAAGCACAGAGGCCAGAAAAATTATGCCATATAAATGCAGAAAATATGCATTTTTTTGGTCGCAGCCACTGAAGCACAGTTGACAGAAAAATTATGCCATATAAATGGAGAAAATATGCATTTTTTTGGTTGCAGCCACTGAAGCACAGAGGCCAGAGAAATTATGCCATATAAATGGAGAAAATATGCATTTTTTTGGTTGCAGCCACTGAAGCACAGAGGCTAGAAAAATTATGCCATATAAATGGACAAAATATGCATTTTTTTGGTTGCAGCCACTGAAGCACAGAGGCCAGAAAAATTATGCCATATAAATGCAGAAAATATGCATTTTTTTGGTTGCAGCCACTGAAGCACAGAGGCCAGAAAAATTATGCCATATAAATGCAGAAAATATGCATTTTTTTGGTTGCAGCCACTGAAGCACAGAGGCCAGAAAAATTATGCCATATAAATGCAGAAAATATGCATTTTTTTGGACGCAGCCACTGAAGCACAGTTGCCAGAAAAAATATGCCATATAAATGCTGAAAATAGTCATTTTTCGCCATACGTTGACCTTGTAGACATTGTTTGC
Source organism: Xenopus petersii (assembly GCA_038501925.1). Classification (NCBI taxonomy): domain Eukaryota; kingdom Metazoa; phylum Chordata; class Amphibia; order Anura; family Pipidae; genus Xenopus; species Xenopus petersii. The sequence continues at coordinate 80,558,312 of CM076682.1, forward strand.
CCAGTTTTTTTGGTTGCAGCCACTGAAGCACAGAGGCCAGAAAAAATTAAACCAGTAGGGTTTGCACCCTAGTTTGTAACGGTGGCGGAGGGAGGAGGACGCTAAAGGACAGCTGTGTGTGGAGTCATGAGGCTTGAAGAGAAGGACAGCTGCATAGAAGTCAGAACAAGTCTTCCGGCGTGCAGTAACCCTCCGAGATCCACCCCTCATTCATTTTAATAAAGGTCAGGTAATCGACACTTTTGTGACCTAGGCGAGTTCTCTTCTCAGTTACAATCCCTCCTGCTGCACTGAAGGTCCTTTCTGAGAGCACACTTGAGGCTGGGCAAGACAAGAGGTTCATGGCAAATTGTGACAGCTCTGGCCACAGATCAAGCCTGCGCACCCAGTAGTCCAGGGGTTCATCGCTCCTCAGAGTGTCGATATCTGCAGTTAATGCCAGGTAGTCCGCTACCTGCCGGTCGAGGCGTTCTTTGAGGGTGGATCCAGAAGGGTTGTGGCGCTGCCTTGGACAGAAAAACATTTGCATGTCTGATGTTACAGACCGGCCAAAGGGCTTTGTCCTTGCAGGTGTGCTCGTGGCAGGATTACTGGCACCTCTGCCCCTGGAATGTTGATGAGTTCCTGAAGTGACATCACCCTTAAAAGCATTGTACAACATGTTTTGCAGGCTGGTTTGTAAATGCCGCATCTTTTCGGACTTGTGGTATGTTGGTAACATTTCTGCCACTTTATGCTTGTACCGAGGGTCTAGTAGCGTTGCGACCCAGTACAGGTCCTTCTCCTTAAGCCTCTTGATACGGGGGTCCTTCAACAGGCATGACAGCATGAAAGACCCCATTCTCACAAGGTTGGATGCAGAGCTATCCATCTCCGCTTCCTCATTATCAAGGACTGCATCATCCACGGTCTCCTCCCCCCAGCCACGTACAAGACCAGGGGTCCCCAAAAGGTCACCACTAGCCCCCTGGGAAGCCTGCTCCTGTTGGTCCTCCTCCTCCTCCTCCACAAAGCCACCTTCCTCCTCTGACTCCACTTCTGGCACCTCTCCCTGCGTTGCAGCAGGTGCCTGGGTTCGTTCTGGTGATTCCGACCAGAAATCGTGCGCTTCCAGCTCCTCGTCACGCTGGTCTACAGCCTCATCTGTCACTCGTCGCACGGCACGCTCCAGGAAGAAAGCGAAGGGTATTAGGTCGCTGATGGTGCCTTCGGTGCGACTGACCATATTTGTCACCTCTTCAAAAGGTCGCATGAGCCTGCAGGCATCGCGCATAAGCACCCAGTAACGGGGGAAAAAAATCCCCAGCTCTGCAGATCCAGTCCTACCACCCAGTTCAAAAAGGTACTCGTTGACGGCCCTTTGTTGTTGCAGCAGACGTTCCAACATAAGGAGCGTTGAATTCCAGCGAGTCTGGCTGTCAGAAATCAAACGCCTGACTGGCATGTTGTAGCGCTGCTGAATGTCAGCAAGGCGTGCCATGGCTGTGTAGGAACGTCTGAAATGGGCCGACACCTTTCTGGACTGGGTGAGAACGTCCTGGAATCCTGGGTACTTGGAGACAAAACGTTGGACTATTAAATTTAACACATGTGCCATGCAGGGCACATGTGTTAAATTTCCCAGTCTCAACGCTGCCAACAGATTGCTTCCATTGTCACACACCACTTTTCCAATCTGCAGTTGGTGTGGGGTCAGCCACCGATCGGCCTGTGACTGCAGAGATGACAGGAGTACAGATCCGGTATGGTTTTTGCTTTCCAGGCACGTCATCCCCAAGACAGCGTGACAACGGCGTACCTGGCACGTCGAATAGCCTAGGGGGAGCTGGGGGTGCACAGGTGTGGAGGAGGAGAAGGAGGACCCAGCAGCAGAGTAAGAAGAAGAAGACGAAGAAGACGAGGTAGAGAGCGATGGAGGAGTAGAGGTGGTGGCAGAACCGCGTGCAATCCGTGGCGGTGACACCAACTCCACTGTTGTTGTTGTTGTTGAGCTACCCATTCCCTGCTTCCCATTCCCAGCCATTACCAAGTTCACCCAGTGGGCAGTGTAGGTGACATACCTGCCCTGACCATGCTTGGAGGACCATGCGTCAGTAGTCATATGGACCTTTGGCCCAACACTAAGTGACAGAGATGCGGTAACTTGGCTCTGCACATGTTGGTACAGGTGTGGTATTCCCTTTTTAGAAAAAAAATTGCGGCTGGGTACCTTCCACTGCGGTGTCCCAATTGCTACAAATTTGCGGAAGGCCTCAGAGTCCACCAGCTGGTATGGTAAAAGCTGGCGGGCTAAGAGTGCAGACAAGCCAGCTGTCAGACGCCGGGCAAGGGGGTGACAGTCAGACATTGGCTTCTTACGCTCAAACATGGCCTTCACAGAAACTTGGCTGGTGGCAGATGACTGGGAATGGGAACAGGTGGTCAAGGTGGAAGGCGGAGTGGAGGGTGGTTCAGATGGGTCAAGGAGAGCAGAGGTAGAGCAGTAAGATGCTGGACCAGAAGGAGTGTGGCTTTTAGTTTGCCTGTTGCCTTTGAGGTGTTGCTCCCAAAATGCTTTGTGCTTGCCGCTCATGTGCCTTCGCATAGAAGTTGTACCTATGTGGCTGTTGGGCTTACCAAGGCTCAGTTTCTGACTGCACTCATTGCAAATTACAATGCTTTTGTCAGAGGCACACACATTAAAAAAATCCCACACTGCTGACTTTTTGGAAGTGTGCGATCTGGCGGTAACAGTAGAAGTTGGCGGCATTGGCGGCAATGGCGGGTGCGTTGGCTGGCTGAACACAGGTGCCGATACATGTTGTTGCCCTACTGATCCCTGCGGGCTGTCCTCCCTGCTTCTTCTAAGTCTTATTCTCCTACTGCCTCTCTGACTCTCCGTCTCTCCATCTGAACTACCCTCCTCTTGCTCTCTTCTACTAGGCACCCACAAAACATCAATCTCCTCATCATCATTCTCCTCAGATGCATCAATTTCTTCTGACACATCACAGAAGGAAGCAGCAGCGGGGACCTCCTCCTCATCACTCATCATTATGTCCATCTCTGTCGTGTTCTCTGCCAGAATTAAATCTGGTGTAACGTCCTCATCTCCTTCATCTTCTTCTGCCAATAATGGTTGCGCATTACTCAGTTCAAGAAACTCATGGGAAAATAACTCCTCTGACTCCAGTGAAGAAGGGGCACTGGTGGTGGAGGAAGTGTTACGTGGGGTGGCCATAGCAGTGGAGGATGAGGAGGATGTTGTGGTAAAGTTAGAAACGGTAGAGGATGGGGTGTGCTGTGTAAGCCAGTCAACTACCTCTTCAGCATTTTGGGAGTTCAGGGTCATTGGCTTTTTAAAACTGGGCAATTTGCTAGGGCCACAGGATTGCATAGCAGCACGGCCCCTAGCACGGCCTCTGCGTGGCGGCCTGCCTTTGCCTGGCATTATTTTTAAAAAAACAACAACAACAAAAACTCAGTTGGTTTTTCTGGAAACGATAATACACACAGCTAGATGGCGGTTTGAAGAAAACACTGTGCAAATAATGCCTACAAGGTCAACGTATACACAGCGGTGGATACGGATTACGTAAAATATAAGAATGCTGCTTGAAAAAAAGTAACTCAAGTGGTTTTTCTAGAGACGATAATATTATTAATATTTAGACAAAATGTGAACAAGCTCACACAGCTAGATGGCGGTTTGAAGAAAACACTGTGCAAATAATGCCCACAAGATCAACGTATACACTACTACAGCGGTGGATACGGATTACGTAAAATATATTATGGCTGCTTGAAAAAAGTCACTCCGGTGTTTTTTCTGGAGACGGTAATATTATGGATATTTAGACAGAATGTGAACAAGGTCACACAGCTAGATGGCTGTTGGTTGAATAACACACTGGGCAAAAAATGCCTACAGGGCAAATAATGCCTAAAAGGTCAACTTATACACTACTACAGCGATGGATACGGATTACGTAAAATTTATTATGGCTGCTTGAAAAAAGTCACTCCGGTGTTTTTTCTGGAGACGGTAATATTATGGATATTTAGACAGAATGTGAACAAGGTCACACAGCTAGATGGCTGTTGGTTGAATAACACACTGGGCAAAAAATGCCTACAGGGCAAATAATGCCTAAAAGGTCAACTTATACACTACTACAGCGATGGATACGGATTACGTAAAATTTATTATGGCTGCTTGAAAAAAGTCACTCCGGTGTTTTTTCTGGAGACGGTAATATTATGGATATTTAGACAGAATGTGAACAAGGTCACACAGCTAGATGGCTGTTGGTTGAATAACACACTGGGCAAAAAATGCCTACAGGGCAAATAATGCCTAAAAGGTCAACTTATACACTACTACAGCGATGGATACGGATTACGTAAAATTTATTATGGCTGCTTGAAAAAAGTCACTCCGGTGTTTTTTCTGGAGACGGTAATATTATGGATATTTAGACAGAATGTGAACAAGGTCACACAGCTAGATGGCTGTTGGTTGAATAACACACTGGGCAAAAAATGCCTACAGGGCAAATAATGCCTAAAAGGTCAACTTATACACTACTACAGCGGTAGTAAAATAAAAAAAAGTAAAATAAAAAAAAAATGAATATTAAAAAAAAAAAATTACAGTTGGTGCTGCTGAACTACTAGGAGCAGCAGATTAGCACACCAGTCCCACTCCCCAACACTGCTAGACTAATAGCACTGGGCTCTTATAGTAGTAGTAGTAGTAGTAGTAGTAGTAGTAGTAGTAAAACAACAAAAAAATAAATAAAAGCAGTCCTTACAAGGACTACTGTTATTGCAGCAGTCAGCAGATGAGATCAGAAGCAGGACAGCTGCCCACTGCAGCTACATACAGAGCACTGCAGTAGAAGGTAGATTACTAGCCAGCAAAGCTACCTAAGCTTAAATGTCCCTCAAACCCCTGCAGACTTCTGTCCCTCCAATAACAGAGCAGTATCAAAACGATTACTAGCCAGCAAACTTTCAACTGTCCCTGAAATCACTAACAGGCAGCAGCTCTCTCCCTACACTATCTCTTCAGCACACACAGGAAGAGTGAAAAAAACGCTGCAGGGCTTCGGTTTTTATAGGGAAGGGGAGTGGTCCAGGGGAGAGCTTCCTGATTGGCTGCCATGTACCTGCTGGTCTGGGGTGAGAGGGCAAAAAAAAGCGCCAACAATGGCGAACCCAAAATGGCGAACGTCGCGCGACGTTCGCGAACTTCCGGCGAGCGCGAACACCCGATGTTCGCGCGAACAAGTTCGCCGGCGAACAGTTCGCGCCATCTCTAGTAGACACGGCAAGAGGAAAACTCAGGCTCACAGTTTAGGTGAGAAACCTATAACACAGACAGGAATGATGCTTAAATTAGGTTTCTAACACACCAGCCAATAATAATATGACATAAAATATGAAAAGAATGTGAAGCAGTAAGTAAGGAGTGACCCACTGTAAACTAGTAAGCAAGTAGAAAAGAAGCAAGCAAGAAGTACAGTAAAGAGAGTTGACAATGCTACAGCAAATAAGATGCAGATTGTTGGATTGTGAGTGTATGAAAGAAGTTACCACAATCCTTGCCTGTAATTTGCAGGAAACAGCTGTCACTCGACTAAGAAATGACAGAAGGCAACTCCACATGCAATAACAGCTGATTCTCAGATTGTTCCAATGTAAAATAATTAAGAGTCTCTTACTGTAGGTTGTCTTGTAGGAAACAACTATTTCTGGCAGAGAGCAGACAGGTCAAGTTTAACAGCAAACTGAATGCTGTTTGCAGACATAGTGGGGGTCATTTATAAAGTTTGCGTAGCGCATATTTAGTCACAAATGGTTGTGTTGCCAATGTTTTTTCCTGAATGCTAAAATATTGCCTGCTGTGACCATCTCTTTCCATTTTTTTGCATTTACATTTTGCAGTACAGGCCATACACAAAAGATAGTCTAATCCGAAGTGTGGCACAGATGGAACAAATGGGAACTGAAAGCATATTTTTTTTAATAGTAACTTTTTATTATTATTCATTAACAAACAAGAAAGAAGGAAATAAAGAAGGAAGGAAGAAGAAGGGTAGGCATGGAGAGGATATAATGGAATTTCACAGTAGACTTATTTGGTCGTTGTTGCGAGTGAATCCAGCCAAGGAGACCATATACTTTCGAATTTCTGTGGACAGCCTCTGGCCATATACGTTAACTTATAAAGTTCCAGCTGGGAATTAATAAGACATCCATTTCTTAAGCGTAGGAGGTGTTGGCCCCATCCAGTGTAGGGCTACCGTTTTCTTGGCATAGAACAAAAGTGCCCTCATCAATAATCTAGAGTGGATTCTGGGTACCAGAGCATCTGTTACTCCCAGTAGGCAGGTAGCTGGGTTCAATACTTGTGGTAGAGCAAATTCGTCGGCTAAAAACTGCATTACTTTTTTCTGTATCTCTGTACAATACCATATAAGGTTTATAAAATCCGCATCTGGTGAATTGCAGCGAGGACATCTGAAATGCTCTAGGCGGCCCATGAGTTGTAGTTTCTTGGGTGTTAGATACGTTTGATGTACAAGTTTGAATTGAATGAGCCTGTCTCTTGTACTGATTAGGGGGAGATAGAGGTTGTCTTCTTCTTCTAAGGGAAGGGAGCGTGGGGAAAGTAAACCCGAACAGCCGGTACATCAGTGAACCCTAATTTCATTCGGTGCAAGTAGTGCATTCTAAAATAAATTACAATAGAGTTCAAAGAATTTGGATGCTAATCCTGACATTATAAAGATGTATCATAAAGATCAGCCCAATATTTGATGAATATCCTCTTGTCTATTCTGTTCGCAACCAATAGTAATTGCTTATAGATAGCGTCTGGGACATTACAAGCGTGAATGTACTGACAAAGTGTCCATGAACCTATATGTGGCATAGGTGGACAATTAATAGACACGGTGCTTTAAGACAGTGATGATACATATACCGTCACAGGGTTCCCACCCCTTGTAGAGTATTATTGCCAATTCAAGCACGCGGATCCTGTCTGGGTCTGGATTCAATCCATTCCATCGCTTCTTCAGGTGACATTGAAAAGTGTGATCTGTTGGTATCCATACAGCATTGCGTATGTCAGGTTCAAGTCTCTCAGTTTACACTTGACTGCTGTAAAGGAGTTACTTTGCTTTTGTAGTTGTGTGGAATAATCTGGATATAATGAGATGACTGCTCCATTATGTTCCAGATGGCCAGCTTTCCTCGCTTCCTGTAGAGCTATGTCTCTGTCCCTATAGTGAAGCAAGCGGATCAAAAAGGGACGTTGTGGGGCACCCAGAGGTCTAGCTCTGCCCGGGAACTCTATGAGCCCTCTCCACCGTAAAGTGAGGCATAAATGTTGCTATTGGAAGCAGGGTACAGAGCCAGGATTCAGCAAAGTCTGGGGGTGAATTGCCCTCAGCTCCTTCTGGGAGCCCCATAACCTGGACATTATTCCTTCTTTGTCTGTTTTCGTAATTGTCCAGATGTGCTGCTTGTTGTTGCAATTGGTCCGATATTTGCGCTGGAATTGGATTACAAGTGTCTTCCAAAGTACTCAGCCTTGTTTCTGCCTCAGTTGTGCATTCACGTATTGTTTGCAGGTCTACCTTAATTAAGGACAGATCTGTTTTGATTTCGTCTATGCAAGCCATGAGTGTAGCTTGGCAGTTAGCTATGGCCACCAGCACCTGTGACACCGTGTCCTCCTGGTGTTCTGTGAGAGAAGGTGGTGGAGCAGACGGTCCAGCATCTTCCTGAGCCGGCCTGCGGACAAACTGGGCCATATTTTGCGAAGCCGGGGTTACTTTATGGAAGGGCCGTATTTCCCCATCAGTGAGCAGATCGTTTGTTCCCTGGGGAGTTAATGATCTGGCCACGGAGGTTAGCAATGTACGTTAAGGTTGCATTAATAAGCCAGAGGTGCTATGAGCATTAGTTCTTATATGAAGTATGCGGAGCACCCTTGCGCCAGGTGGTTGTCAGGGCCTGGCCATCAGGACCATGGCCCCTGTGTGGTGCCTTAACAGTCTCTATGGGGCTATGGCTGTGTTTGGCACAATTTTATAGACAGGAGGTGCGCCCCCGGGGTCTTCTTACCTTTATGTGGGACAGTCTGTGGTTATTAAAGGGCACTGGTGCGCCGTCCTCATTCGCATTCACACGCGGCCGCACCAGTCCCAAAATTTAGCTTTAGCGCACCGCTAGGTCCCAAACTGAACGCAGCCGCCGCTGCGGCTGCAGCGTCTTAAAAACTCTCGAGTGGGTCTACAGTGTGTGTCGGGTGTGTCCCCGGACCGAGCCGGATGTCTTTGCCATACCAAAAGTCCAGTTCAGAGGCGGCCCTGTCTGCTTACCCCGAGAGCGCCAAAAAGCATGTCCTCCCTGCTGCGGGGCTAGACACGCCCCCCTGAAAGCATATTTAAGATGCAGTAGGTCACTGGAATAGAGACTGACACAATAACCAAGCCAGGTACCATGGGTGGCGCAAATATAAGCTGGAAACATACTATAAACATGCTCTTAACCAGACCAAGGGGTATATTTAAGAGTGAAGTTAATAGTGAATAGTTAATTTAACTAGAGTGAAATTCTGCCACTCTCCATTCATTTCTATGGGATCTTTATAGGCGTATTTATCAAAGGGTGAACTTTCACCCATTGATAAATATGCCTTTCAAAATCCCATAGAAATAAATTGAGAGCTGCGGAATTTCACTCTAGTGGCGGAACTTCACTCTTTGATAAATTTACCCCCAAATCTGGACCAGATTCCTGGCCAAATAACAAGAACAAAACGGGGCCGATTCACGAAGGGTCGAATATCGAGGGTTAATTATTCGACTAGGAACTAAAATCGTTCGACTTCGAATATCGAAGTCGAGCGATTTTTCGCAAATCCTGCGATCGATCGATCGAAGGATTAATCCTTAGATCGAACGATAAAATCCTTCGAATCGAACGATTCGAAGGATTTTAATCGAACGATCGAAGGAAAATCCTTTGATCAAAAAATCCCAGGCAAGCCTATGGGGACCTTCCCCATAGGCTAACATTGACTTCAGTAGCTTTTAGCTGCCGAAGTAGTGGGTCGAAGTTTTTCTTAAAGAGACAGTACTTTGACTATCGAATGGTCGAATAGTCGAACAATTTTTAGTTCGAATCCTTCGATTTTCGTAGTCGAAGGTCGAAGTAGCCCATTCGATGGTCGAAGTAGCCCAAAAAAACTTCGAAATTCGAACCCTTCACTCGAATTTAGTGAATCGGCCCCAACATGTTAGCTAGGTCAGACATGGAAGAAATCTTTGTCAACTTTTTGAAGAACATACTGAAACCTATAGGAATAAAATATGTAAGGGATGAAATCGAATTCTTGGTATGGACAATCTTTGACTATGCAGTGTCGCTTTGGGCTCCAGTCTGTAGGAATGATATGAAAAAAATGGAAAGTATGCACATAAGTGAAACTAAACTGGTAAAAGGAAAGAAACCTAATTTAATTGAGAATTGAAACCTAAAAGGTATCCAGTCATGGAAAACCATGTTTTTTTTTACAAAATGAATCTGTAAATAGCTTTCCACCAGCTTAATTCTGCATTGATATCCATCTTTCAAAAAGACAAACAGATTTTTTTTAATATTTAATTTTGAAATCTGACATGGCACTAGAGATATTGTCAGTTTCCCAGGTGCCCCCAGTTATGTGAAATGAATATGTGAACATTTGATAAACTTCAGTTACCCTGTACATGCCGCACTGGAAGTTGGAGTGATGTCAACCCCCTACCTTTCCCCATAGCAGTCAATTAGCAGAACAATGGGAAAGTAGCCAGTTAACAGCTCCCTGACACCTGCTTACCCAAGTCATGACTCCTTCAATTACATTGAGTAGGAGACACAATAGCCTTGTCTGAAAGTGGTTCCATTGCGAAGTTTTGTTTTTTTCTGGACCTAACTGTATGTTTCTCTCCTAAACTATGAGCCATGTTTACAGTCCTCCGGAAATAGATTAGGCCCAGCGCTGAATTGTTTCACAGGTAGGGGGCATAGTAGAGAGCAAAAAGGTGGTATTCAGTAGAAGAGCTAAAAGCAGAAGGGATGTGGCAAAAACAAAAATACTTTGTTTGTGCAAATAATCATTTGAATTTCTGAGACATTTTAGTGAAGGGAGGAAAAGAAGTTTACTCCTAACTATACGGATTTGGCTTCGCTGACAGATAAGAATTCTTCATGGCTTGTTCCTCTGCAGTTCCCCACCGCTTCAACCCCCCCCCACACACACACACACTTGGTGGTATTTATTTATCCTGTCTGCATTCCCACTAGCTTTATCTTGCAGCAGTTTGGATCTTTCGGTATCTTCCACCGTATATGCAATTAACTATTTAACTATTTCCTTGCCTTAATTAGCCATTCTGAATGTTAACCTCTGGGGGAATCATAAATCAAATTGCTACTGTGTCATCCAGCAATGAGTTCTGGGGTTATTTTACATGGAATAATTGCCACAGTGTCATCCTGCTATGAGTTCTAGGGGTATTATACATGGAATTTCCATTGTGTCAGCCTGCTATTAGTTCTGGGGGTATTTACACATGACATTTGCACTGTGTCATACTGATATGAGTTCTGGAGATATTTTAAATTAAATTGTCACTGCAGTCATTCTGCTATGAGTTCTAGGGTTATTATATGTTGCATGAAAATGCCACTGTGGTCATTCTGTTACTTACTGAGGGTGTATTTATAAAATGGGGAGTAGTTTATTGGGGGGGGTGTTGCAAAAGTGGGCGTTGTCTAAAAATTTGCCTTAGCACAAGAAGCATTTTACTCTTATCCCCAGATTGTATGCTAAAAATCTGGTCACCTTAATTTATCTCCATTTTAAAATACAGAACATTGAAGATTTGGATCATTCCTTTGTAGCTGAAAATTTGTCACATTTTGTGTATTGGAGAAAAAAAATGCATTCACTTGTATTAAAATCTCAGCATCCGTTCAAATGTCATAACTGCTAAAGAGCTGAAGTTTTGGGGTGTTGGAGCTGTTTCATGCTGTGAGTGTGGTCATCTCTTACCTGTGGGAAAGGTGAGTGCCCTTTACAGCTACACCTCTCGTCACATGTATCCAAAGCATTCAGCCTTTTATAGCCAATCCCAAATTCATATACATCGGAAGTGGTTGCAATTATGCAAAATGTATGACCCTAGTTCAGTGCTGTCCAACGTCTGTGTTATCAGGGGCCGAAATTTTTCTGGCCTACATGGTGGACGGAGGATAATGGAAGCCAGTGTTAGCCCTTACCTGTTTTTAAACCACATCCACTTTAAACCACACCCATGTTACCATAAAACCATATCCACATTAATTGTAGTAGCACACCAAAAAAACAAATGGTTGGTGCTAACTGCAGGGATATCACTCATACGTGAAAAACAGTTGTCATATTAAGATATACCCTTAAATCCATATACCTCCTCATCCCCTGTGGATAACACAGCACATGATTAAACACCTTAGGGGCCCCTAACAATAATCTATTTTCAAATGCTAACAAACCGCCAGAACAAATACCAGGCTTATGTTCCACAGGCAGACTAGGGCACACACAGGCGGAATATGTCACACACAGGCATAGAGGGGCACACAGACAGAGTAAGACACACACAGGCATAGTATGTCACACACAGGCAGAGTGGGGCACACACAGGTAGAGCAGGGCACTCACAGGCAAATTAGGACACACATAGGCAAAGTATGTCACACACAGGCAGAGTGGGGCACACAGGGAGCATAGTGCAGAACAGAGCAGGAGACAGGGAAACCAATCAGGACCACTCTAAGATGTACTACATACAATGATACAGTGCTGATGCCCCATTAACATTTTGTATAAAGTGTGAACAGGTGAACAATGTTTGCAGTTTCGGTTTGGGTCTAAGGTCTCAACAGTACTGGGCTTTAGGGTGTGAACAATAGAGGTCTCAGAAGGTGTCACAAGTGTGAACAATGCAGGGGGATCACAGATGTGAACAATAAAGGGGAGTAGTCTGCATTTGAGGTTTAAACAATGCAGGGGCCAGTTAATCTCTGTAGTGATATTATTTAAAGTTTACACATGGTAAGCAAACACAGCAGGTAGGTGGGGGGGCCACACAAGGGGGGGTCATCGGACGCATACGGCCCACAGGCCACCAATTGGACAGACCTGCCCTAGGTAATGGTAATGTAGTAATACAGGTTTATGATCCATTATTAAACAATATGTTTCAGGCTTTAGGTAACTTACACCAGTTTCCTTTATTATTTTTGTTATTTCCTTTGTTATTTATCAAAGTTGAATTTATCTCATTATTTCTATTAAAAATGTCCGCCCAACTCCGAATTGCTGATTGACCTTATTTATCAAAGAAAAAGCTCGCTAAAATTGGATCAGGCAAAAAAGCCAAAAAAAAAATCGGATTTCAGAAAATCCCAAAAAATTCTGATTTTCAGCCAAAAAGTCTGATTTTCCCACTCAAATTGAATTTTTGGCGCCAATTTAGGAAAAAAAAATATTTTTGGCTTAAACTCAGCGCGAACCAGCGATTTTGAAATGGGACCTTTTCCATTGACTTCTACAGGACCCCGACAGCTTGGAGATGGCGGATTTTCAGATTCAAACTTTTTATAATAAATAAATTCTGAAAAAAATGTATATATATATATATATATATATTTTATTTGGTCAAAAAAGTCTGAATTTTTCATGATTTCTGTATTCTGAGTTTGATAAATAACCCCCTTAATGTTTAATTTTTTTTTTTTTAGCAGGAAAGGCACCTTTTTCCGAAAAAACCCAGGTCCCGAATATTCTGGTAATAAGTACCATACCTGTATATTGTATTATATTGTACCGATAGGCAAAAAGTATTTATTTGAACAGATTATCGATACATATATTTCTGACATTACCTCCCCCATGGTAATGTTCCTGTTGCACTGAGATCACTGAATAGCTGGTTGCTAGGTAACAGCTTACAGCACACAGACACAGGATCTGGGCTTCAGGGATAAGTGCAATGATTTTGCATGGATTCTCTGGATATATATCTATATATATATATATATATATATATATATATATATATATATATCCAGAGAAAAATCTGAACTCTCAGGACTTTAAAAAAAAAACTGTCCTGCGAGTATGGATCTTTCTCTGGAGGTATGGATAACACCCCGCCCCTCCCTGGTCTGTTCCAGCACTACAACTTTGCAGTTGTTTAATTTCTATCAGAATTTCTCTCAGTCACCTCTGATAACATCACTTCCTGGTTCAGAAAGGAAGCAGCCATGTCTGTGGTAACAGCCACACTTCACTAGAGTCTATAAAATCCTCAGCCATCTTTGTTTCCAAGCAGGCCTATCCAAGCATTGTTGGTACGTTTGCATTTTGCCTTAATGCCTGTTCATTATACAATGTGTATTTTACTGCTTCATGCATCCTGGTTTTAGTTTAAGACTCAATGTTTCCCTCTCAGCAGACACCTATGTTAGGCCTCATTAGGACTGTATAACGCATATCAGATGTTATATATGTTTTTATTGTATATCTGTATCTTATGTATCCAGAATTTATTATGATAGCCTTGTATTGTTTGTACCTACAGCTCTACCTTCTTTTGATCATCATCATTAAACATGTTCTGTAACTTATACAGTGTGATGATTAAAGGGCGAGTAAACTGCTTGTTGATTCACTTCTCAAAGTGTTGGGGACAGGACAGTAGAACAACACTAGACGTAGGCTGTTCCTGATCAGGGTTCTACGCCACCAAGCAACGCGGCATAGACACAACATCCACCACAGCGTGATTGAAGGTACTAACACACTTAGTGACACATCTAGCAACAGAAAGATCTCTGAACATACATTGAAGGCCATATCTATATCTAGGGTGTCATGCTAATCTAGAAACTTATATTGATCCCATGCCTCTGAGTTTGAAAAAGTCAGCAGCTGCAGCAGCTGCAAAAGCAGACGTTTTAGAGCCTGCAATAGAGACTGACTACAACATTATTATTAACATGTATTTATATAGCGCCAACATATTGCGTAGCACTGTAAAGTAAATGTGATTATACAACTACATCACACGAATTACATATATAGAATATATGGAGTAACAAACATCACAATCAATACAGGTACAAAAGGTGAGGAAGGCCCTATGCATAGGCATACAGTCTAAAGGGAAGGGAGTAATACACAAGGTGTTGGAGTGGGCAAGATCGAAGTAAGTGGGTGAGAAATGTGGTACTGTATGTGGTGTTGCGTTTGGTAGTTAAGCAGAGTGAGGGTAGGCTTCTCGAAAGAAGTGCGTTTTCAGAGATTTTTTGAAAGCAGAAAGGTTGGGAGAAAGTCGGACAGACCGTGGGAGAGCGTTCCAGAGGAGGGGTGTAGCCCTTGCAAAGTCTTGAATGCGAGCATGTGAGGAGGTAATAAGAGAAGAGTTGAGTAGCAGGTCAGTAGAGGAGCGTAGTAAGCGAGTGGGTGAGTATATAGAGATGAGTTCAGAGATGTAGGGTGGAGCAGAGTTGTGAAGTGCTTTGAAAGTCAGTGTCATTAATTTGAATTTGATTCTGAAAGGTAACGGAAGCCAGTGCAGGGATTGACAGAATGGCGAGGCAGAGGAGGAGCGGTTGCTGAGGTGTATGAGCCTCGCAGCAGTGTTCATTATGGACTGGAGAGGTGACAGTCTCTGGAGGGGGAGGCCAATTAAAAGAGAATTACAGTAGTCTACACGTGATATGATGAGAGAGTGAATAAGAATTTTGGCAGCATCTTGGGTGATAAATGATCGTATTTTGGATATGTTCCTTAGGTGGAAGTGACATGATTTAATAAGTGACTGGATATGAGGAGTGAATGACAGGGCAGAATCTAGGATAACCCCAAGGCATCGGGCCTGGGGAGAGGGGGTGATAGTGGAATTGTTAACTATGATGGATACTTCGGGGATGCTACTGGTGTTAGTTGGAGGAAAGAGAACCATTTCAGTTTTAGAGAGGTTTAATTTAAGATAGCGTTGCGACATCCAGGTAGAGATAGCGGACAGGCAGGAGGAGATGCGAGTTAGGAGTTCTGGTTTGAGATCAGGAGATGAGAGATAGATCTGAGTATCGTCAGCATAGAGGTGGTAGTGGAAACCATATGAATTTATTAATTTGCCAAGGGAGGAAGTATAGAGGGAGAATAGTAATGGTCCCAGGACAGAGCCTTGAGGAACTCCAACAGAAAGAGGTAGGGGAGAAGATGATACTCCATTGTAGGAGACACTGTAGGAACGATTGGTGATGTAAGAAGAGAACCAGGACAGGGCTGTGTCATGAAGGCCTGGAGGGATTGGAGGAGGAGAGGATGATCTACAGTGTCAAATGCGGCTGAGAGATCAAGTAGTATTAGTAGTGAGAAATGATTGTTGGCTTTAGCGGTTAAAAGGTCATTAGTTAGTCGAGTCAGGGCAGTTTCCGTGGAGTGTTGTGGCTTAAAACCAGATTGTAGGGGGTCCAGCAGGTTATTGTCAGAGAGGAATGAGGTAAGTCGGTTGTAGACTAGGCGCTCAAGTAGTTTAGAGATGAAAGGTAGGAGAGAGATAGGTCGGAGGTTGTCAAGATTGGAGGGATCAAGAGAGGGTTTTTTCAGAATGGGGGTGACAAGAGCATGTTTTAGTTGAGAAGGAAACAGTCCAGTTTAGAGCGAAAGATTAAATAGGTGAGTTAAGGCTTTGATTAGACAAGGATTGGTATTGTGGAGAAGTTTTGAGGGAATTGGATCAAGCGGGCAGGTGGTAAGGTGAGAAGAGGCCAGAAGCTTTGAGACTTCCTCATCAGTGACAGGGGTGAAGGAGCACAGGAGAGACTGAGGAGTGTCGAGGGAGGGTGGTGGAAGTCTAGGGGGGTTGAGTAGTGTAATGTCCCTTCTGATAGTGTCAATTTTGTTTTTGAAGTGCTCAGCAATATCTTGAGCAGAGACAGATGTGCATGGAGGGGGTGGAGAAGGGGAAAGGAGATTGTTAAAGGTGGAGAAAAGTTGTGCTGGTTTTTTTAGAAAGGGAGTTAATGAGTGAAGTAAAATATGTTTGTTTGGCTTGGAAGAGGCTGGTGTTAAAGGAGCACAGGGCAGATTTATAGCTACAAAAGTCTGATTCTGAACGGGATTTGCGCCAGCGACGCTCAAGTGCACATGAGTGTCTTTGGAGCGCTTTTGTATGAGCAGTATGCCAAGGTTGAAGTGGTTTCGGTCTAGAACGTTTAGTTTTTATAGGAGCAAGCTCATTTAGGGCAGTGGTGAGAGTACTATAGTAGACAGAGGTAGCCACATTAGGACATGAGATGGCTGAGATATTAGAGTGAAGAGAGTCAAAGGAAGAAGAGAGATGTGTCAAGTCTACAGCTTGCAAGTCACGGTAAGTACGTGTTTGGGGAATGGCAGGGGGTGAGGAGGGAGTTAGTGAGAGTTGAAATGTGAGCATATTGTGATCAGAGAGGGGGAATGGGGAGTTAGTAAAATTGGAGGTTGAACAGAGTCTGGTAAATATGAGATCCAGAGCATTACCGCTGGAGTGAGAGGGGGAGTCTGAGCACAAAGATAAGCCTAGGGAGGAGGTTAGTGAAAGAAGTTTAGAGACAGAAGAGTTGTTAATGTTGTTAACGGGTATATTAAAGTCACCTAATATGATGGATGGAATGTTAGATGAAAGAAAGTAAGGAAGCCAAGCAGCAAAGTTGTCCAGAAATTGTGCAGTTGGTCCTGGTGGTCGATATATGACAGCAATGCAGAGTGAAACAGGAGAAAAGAGCCTAATGCAGTGATCCTCAAATGAGGAGAATGATAAAGAGGGAACAGGTGGAAGAACTTTAAAAGTACAGCGGGGAGAGAGGAGCAAACCCACCCCACCTCCAGGTCTGTTATCAGGTCTGGGAGTATGAGTAAGGTGTAGGCCCCCATAGGACAGGGCAGCAGGTGATGCGGTGTCAGTAGGAGAGAGCCAGGTTTCAGTAAGCGCAAGTAGGTTAAAGGAATTTGCAATGAAATGGTCGTGTATAGCGGTGAGTTTGTTGCAGACAGATCGGGCATTCCAGAGAGCACATGAAAGATTAACTGGGTTTTTGGGTATAGGAGTAAGAGTTCTGTACTGTTTGAATTTGCTCCGGAGAGAAGGAGCTCCTGGCCGTGTTATAACTGGGATGGGGTAAGGGCCAGGGTTTGGGGAAATGTCCCCAGCTGCCAGCAATAGAAAGGAAAGAAAGACTGAGAGTGGGATTTAAAGTCCTTGGTTTGTATGAAAAAGAGGAGTTTTGTGGAATAGCTAAACAACATCAGTGACAAAACTGACATCCAGCTTAATGTGAAGCCCAAAACTGTTATGCAGTGAACCAAGGAATACGTACAAAAACATTTCCAGATGCTCAGCTGTTCTGATCCAGCCCCAGAAATGAGAGACATGCATCCATACAGCAACCACAAGCTGTCACAGTTGCTTATCAGCATAGAAAATCCTGCTACCAGCAACCAGTGATATGACACTCATAGTTATCCCCTATCTCCACAAAAGGACGAGGCTCACACCAGTCCACCAGAATGATACCTCCCACCAGCCGTCACTCAGACTTACCAGCTCACAACCAAGACATGTCAGATTGGGCAAGATTCATGGCTAGATGAGAGATCATCACTAAAGGACTTGTGCAGTTTGATGATCTCCCAGAGAATTATAGGGCCTGGCGGGCTTCATTTATAAATGCTGAAACACATCTACATCTTTCATATAAGGAATAAATAAACCTTCTGATGAGAAGACTGGGTTCTGAGTTGGGTAATCAAGTAAAATACATTAAGCTGTGTATGTGAATGACTTCAGAAAAGGGTCTGCAGATGGCGTGGCAGAGACTTGATGACTGCTATGGGGCCCTCGATATCATAGAGGAGTCACTGTTGAAAAGCATTGATGGCCTCGGAAAAATCTCCATAAAGATCCTCAGAGGTTCAGAGAGTTAGGAGACCTGCTAATGGAACTCCAAGCTGCAAAGAAATAAGGTGACTTCCCAGGATTAGCCGTTCTAGACACAGATCGAGGTATAAACAGCATTGTGCAAAAATTGCCATTCTCCTTGCAATAGATGACCCAGGGTTCTAATTATAAAGAGTTGCATCATGTGCATTTCCGATCATTCTCTTTCTTTGTGAACTTTGTCACTCAACAAGCAAAGTGGTAAAATGACCCAGGGTTTATTCTGGCTCAAAGCCAGAAACTGGAGAGAAACCTTCACAAGGATGCCACTCACAGAACTCCCATTTTAGTGGGCAAGATTGACATCTCTTCAGTTACGACCATCACAGAAAGAGCCACAGACCCCAAGATGGCAGATTTACGCAAGGTTGTCCCATCTATTGCAATCCCCATTCTCTGCTTATATGCTGCAGCTTCAGGGCAAAACTTTTGGAGGAAAGAAAGATTTTCCTGAAGCAAAATAACATTTGTTATCGTTGTTGTGCATCTACAACACATATACCAAAGGACTGCGGAAAGATGGTGAGCTGCACAGAATGCAATAGCAATAGACATGTGTCCACTCTACATCCTGGTTCTGCCCCATGGTCTTTGAGGCTGAGGGAGAGCATAGTGGGGAGGGACAGGAAAGCAGTACAGCAGCAGCAGTAACAAGTTTGTGTACCGAAGTGTTTGGAGGAAACCAGTCAGTCAGAGGCCAGTCATGCTAAAAAAAATCTGCTTGGTCAACATCTTTCCTACGGTACATAGGGAAAGGCAGATCAAAGTGTACACAATTTTAGATGATCAGGGCAACAAATCGTTGGGCAGATCAGAGTTTTTTGAGCTTTTTGGGTCAAAGGGCTACCAAATTCCCTATTCTCTCAGAACCTGTGCAGGAGTCATTAACACCACCGGGAGAAGGGCGCATGTCTTTCACTTAGAATACCTAGATGGACAAGTGCCTGTTCCACTACCCACACTCATAGAGTGTAATGAAATTCCAGATGACCGGACAAAGATTCCAACCCCTGAGGTTGCACTTCACTATAAGCATCTGAGACCATTAGCCAGTCAGCTATCCAAGCTTGATCCTAATGCTCCCATTCTCATTTTGCTAGGCAGTGACATGATTAGGATACACAAAGTAAGAGAAACTTACTGCATGCACCCCTACCCAAGGAGTAGACACAGCAGTGGGAAAATTAGTGAGAATCCCTCCACAGCTGAAATTGATCCAGGTATCTAGATCTTATGTTACAATTTCCTGCTCTAATGCTCAGTACAAAAACTCTGCGTGTTTTCAGATGCCTCAGTCCAGGTTACAGCATCAGTAACCTATTTAAAAGTAGTTGATGTCAAAGGAGAGGCTGATCTTGGATTGGTCTTAGGAAAGACAAAACTAGCCCCACGCCCAGATCTCACTGTCTCACTGCTAGAGCTATGTGCAGCAGTCCTTGCTTGAACATAAACACTGTCAACTATTTCAACGATAGTTAAATTGTCTTGGGTTACATTTACAATGAGAAGAGAAGATTTTATGTGTTTGTCAGCAATCAAGTCCAGCGCATAAGGAGATGCTCTCTCCCAAAACAATGGCAATACATGCCAACAGAGGAAAGTCCAGCAGGTCTTGGCACAGCAGCACATCTACAGGATTCTATGTGGCTCACGGGAGCAACCCGGTTCACATCACCAAGCCAAGCAGATTGAGTGGCTTATGGGTCGTGTGAAAAAGACCTTCCCTGACGAGGACGGTAGGGTCCATAAGGTAACGGTAAAACTAGCAAAAGAAGGAAGTTCAGGTTTGTTCATTAGACCACTTACAGAAGTCATTTTGATTTTACCTCCCAAGGAGTGATCTTTAATGTTTACATTAGGGATGCACCGAATCCACTATTCGGCCGAACCCTTGAATCCTTCACAAAAGATTTTGCTGAATACCAAACCGAATCCGAATCCCAATTTGCATATGCAAATTAGGGGTGGGAAGGGGAAACATTTTTTACTTCCTTGTTTCGTGACAACAAAATCACACAATTTCACTCCCTTTTTTCAGCAGGATTCGGAATCGGTTCGGCCAGGCAGAAGGATTCGGCCGAATCCTGTTGAAAAAAGCTGAATCCTGGATTCAGTGCATTCCTAGTTTACATTAAACTGTTTGTATCTCTTAAAGATATCAGGCAGGGAGTGTGCGCTGCCACAGCAGTATTTCTTTCTGTATTTCACGTATAATAATTCCTTAAGTGCCATAAATTTCTCCATATGTAATATGTCAAATCAACTGTACTTGCTGAGTTTTTTTCCTTCAGAATAACTTGTAAATAGGATCTTTCTTCGGAAATATAGCCTCTGGAATATTATTCCAATCAGCATAATATGATATATAATAAAGTTGAAGTGTCTCTGCGTCCAGTCCCTGTGTCCGTGGGATTGCGCTACTGCGCATGTGCCCCACGGACCGTCTCTGGTGAATTTAAACTCTAAAATAGGTTTTTATAAATGTTTGACTACATATGTTCTAGAGCCCGTTAATTTAACGGGCTTAATGTCTAGTGTTTATCATAATCCACAAGGATGTCATGAAGTTAGATGTTGATTGTATTATAGCATAATTGGAGCTTTGAGGTGTTATTAACCCTTTCCCTGCCAGCCGTTTTGTCCTAGATGCAAACATCTACTGCCAAGACGTTTTTAGATATTTTGCACTCTTTCACTTTAAGGGCCTTTCCTGGGGTGGTCTTTTAGTTAACCCAGGAAAACAATATATTGTTTTTTTTCAGGACAACCTGAACTTTCAAAATATGCAGGAATTTTGGTGTAATTCTACTTCTGTAAAAAAATATTGGCTTCTAAGTGTCCAATAAAATGAAAAAAAATCATGTTTCACAAAGAACAATCACATATATCAGAAACATCATTTACTTTATGTATGAGAACACAGCCTATTTGGAAAGGTCTATGTCTCCTGAATGTGCCAATACCAAATATATATAGTTTTATGGAGATTTCTCACTTGTATAGATCAAAATCTACAAGCAGTACACAACCAAATTTCCAAAGCACCGCTCCCCAAACAGCATACTTCTGCTTTCAAGGCCAAACATTCCACTAACAGTAGGTTTACCCTAGAAAACTACCCATTATTAGAAAGAACAGATTCTGTTGAATCAAAAATGGGTAAATATATTGTTGTACTCCAAACTACCAAGTTGCAATTGTTTCCTAAAGTTATAATGTTTTATAGAAATTGGTGAATTTTTTGAAAAATTACCTCAAAGCTTCCAATCTACAGAATCATATCTCCCACAAATCATTAGGTATCAATGCAAAACACCCCAAATATGAAAGCCTGGGGTCAGCTGAACAATTTGATGCCCAATATATATAGGTGTACCCAAACATGTGGCATATAGGGGCCCTTAAATGTAGACACCTCATTTGAGCTATCAGTTCTGTAATTCCAGATACTGCAAAATCAACACATTTGCATCGTTTTGGGGGGGGTAAAAGTAGAAAAAAGTAAGTTCACCCCAGAAAACCATATATTTTCGGAAAGTACACATGAATCTAAATTGGGTATGCATGTCTTTGTACTACAAAGTACCAAGCTACAAACCATTCCTAAATATGGTGATTTTGGCGACATTTCCAAAAATCACCTCAAAATTTCTACCCTGCAGCATCGTATTACCCACATACTTTTAGGTATCAAGAGAAATCACCCCAAATATGAAAGCCTAGGGTCCTCTGAACAGTTTGATGCCCAATATGTATAGGTGTACCCAAGCACGTGGCATACAGGGGCCCCGAAAGGAAGACACCCATATGGTCTGTCATTTCAGATACTGCAAAATCAACACATTTACATCGTTTTGGGGGGGTCAAAAGTAGAAAAAAGTAAGTTCACCCCAGAAAACCATATATTTTTGGAAAGTACACATTCCCACGAATCTAAATTGGGTATGCATGTCTTTGTACTCCAAAATACCAAGCCGCAAACCATTCCTAAATTTGGTGATTTTGGCGACATTTCCAAAAATCACCTCAAAATATCTACCCTGCAGCATCGTATTGCCCACATACTTTTAGGTATCAAGAGAAATCACCCCAAATATGAAAGCCTAGGGTCCTCTGAACAGTTTGATGCCCAATATGTATATGTGTACCCAAGCACGTGGCATATAGGGGCCCCAAAAGGAAGACCCCCATATGGTCTGTCATTTCAGGTACTGCAAAATCAACACATTTATATTGTTTTGGGGGGCAAAAGTAGAAAAAAGTAAGTTCACCCCAGAAAACCATATATTTTCGGAAAGTACACATTCCCACGAATCTAAATTGGGTATGCATGTCTTTGTACTCCAAAGTACCAAGCCGCAAACCATTCCTAAATTTGGTGATTTTGGCGACATTTCCAAAAATCACCTCAAAATATCTACCCTGCAGCATCGTATTGCCCACATACTTTTAGGTATCAAGAGAAATCACCCCAAATATGAAAGCCTAGGGTCCTCTGAACAGTTTGATGCCCAATATGTATAGGTGTACCCACACACGTGGCATATAGGGGCCCCAAAAACAAAGACCCCCATATGGTCTGTCATTTCAGGTACTGCAAAATCAACACATTTACATTGTTTTCGGGGGGTCAAAAGTAGAAAAAAGTAAGTTCACCCCAGAAAACCATATATTTTCGGAAAGTACACATTCCCACGAATCTGAATTGGGTATGTATGTCTTTGTACTCCAAAGTACCAAGCCGCAAACCATTCCTAAATTTGGTGATTTTGGCAACATTTCCAAAAATCACCTCAAAATATCTACCCTGCAGCATCGTATTGCCCACATACTTTTAGGTATCAAGAGAAATCACCCCAAATATGAAAGCCTAGGGTCCTCTGAACAGTTTGATGCACAATATGTATAGGTGTACCCACGCACGTGGCATATAGGGGCCCCAAAAGGAAGACCCCATATGGTCTGTCATTTCAGGTACTGCAAAATGAACACATTTACATTGTTTTCGGGGGGGTCAAAAGTAGAAAAAAGTAAGTTCACCCCAGAAAACCATATATTTTCGGAAAGTACACATTCCCACAAATCTAAATTGGGTATGCATGTCTTTGTACTCCAAAGTACCAAGCCGCAAACCATTCCTAAATTTGGTGATTTTGGCGACATTTCCAAAAATCACCTCAAAATATCTACCCTGCAGCATCGTATTACCCACATACTTTTAGGTATCAAGAGAAATCACCCCAAACATGAAAGCCTAGGGTCCTCTGAACAGTTTGATACCCAATATGTATAGGTGTACCCAAGCACGTGGCATACAAAGGCCCCAAAACGAAGACCCCCATATGGTCTGTCATTTCAGGCACTGCAAAATCAACACATTTACATTGTTTTGGGGGGGGGGCAAAAGTAGAAAAAAGTAAGTTCACCCCAGAAAACCATATATTTTCGGAAAGTACACATTCCCACGAATCAAAATTGGGTATGCATGTCTTTGTACTACAAAGTACCAAGCTGCAAATCATTGCTAAATGTGGTGATTTCGGTGACATTTCCAAAAATCAGCTCAAAATTTCTACCCTGAAGCATCGTATTACCCACATACTTTTAGGTATCAAGAGAAATCACCCCAAATATGAAAGCCTAGGGTCCTCTGAACAGTTTGATGCCCAATATGTATAGGTGTACCCACGCACGTGGCATATAGGGGCCCCAAAAGGAAGACACCCATATGGTCTGTCATTTCAGATACTGCAAAATCAAGACATTTACATCGTTTTGGGGGGGGCAAAAGTAGAAAAGGGTAAATTCACCCCAGAAAACCATATATTTTCGGAAAGTACACGTTCCCACGAATCTAAATTGGGTATGCATGTCTTTGTACTACAAAGTACCAAGCTGAAAATCATTCCTAAATGTGGTGATTTCGGTGACATTTCCAAAAATCACCTCAAAATTTCTACCCTGCAGCATTGTATTACCCACATACTTTTAGGTATCAAGAGAAATCACCCCAAATATGAAAGCTTAGGGTCCTCTGAACAGTTTGATGCCCAATATGTATGGGTGTACCTAAGCATGTGGCATATAGGGGCCCCAAAAGAAGACCCCCATATAATCTGTCATTTCAGATACTGCAAAATCAACACATTTATATTGTTTTGAGGGGGGCAAATGTAGAAAAAAGTAAGTATGTGGTGAAAAACATGCATATGAATTTTCACACTAGCCAACTAAGCTACTGAAAACAGTACCCCAACTTTGTGTTATGTGTTGTAAGACCCCCAAACTGTAAAAAGCCCCCAGAACAGTACATATTCTGACGGATCAAGCAAAGTAAAATCTATCTTTCTATACCAAAGCACCAAACAGCAAAACTATATTAAAGATAGTTAAGGAAAAATAATGCAGGGATAAAATTGCAATAAAACCACAAAAATTGTGTAAATCAATGAAATAACAAAATTACTGATCCAACAGCATAATTAGTGGCCAAAATCGATTACCCAATAGTCATGCTGCCAAAACAAATGGTTTTTAGGGGTAAAAAAACACAAATTAGTAAAATGAAAAAGTAAAAAAAAAAAATCCCTCTTTGTGAGTTTTTTGTGTATACATGTGTATACACTTCTAAAAGTGGTGTGACAGTGTGTATATAAGTGTGAAATAAGTGCAAATAAGTGTACATAACTTTACAAAAAATAATTAAGAAAAAAAAAAATCTTTACTAAAATGATTGTGTAACTGTGTACAGATCTATACAATGTAGTGTAGTGTGTATGTAGTGTTTGTGTAGTGTGTAATTTATCAAATAAAGTCCACTTACCATTGCTGGAGCAGGAGAGAGAGTCTAATCTTCTTTCAGCAGCGTGTGTGATGAGTCACTGCAGCCAGGAAGTGCGTGGGCGTCGCCAGAGCAGCAGAGAGCAGAAGGAAGACGGAGGAGCTGGTAAGTTGCTTCTTTCTGCGATTTTAGGTAGATCCTGCAACAATACTGTTGCAGGACCGACATGACAGCCCCCCAGCCTTGTTGCCCAGGGGGCTGTCAGCACTGCTAAGTCTCTGCAGAGGTGGCTAAAGCCGCTGATGCAGAGTACACCATGTTAAACTGCAAGAACGTACAGTGTACGTGCTTGGCAGTTAAAGCCCTTGCCTGCCAGAACGTACAGCGTACGTGCTTGGCAGGCAAAGGGTTAAACCTTCCAGAGAGAGGTGCCAAAACAGCATTCTATGTGGCAGACAATAGATGTCGCACCCCTCCACCTCTATTCTTGATCTGAGGAGCTGGCTCTTCTGTGCTGCGCCATACACTGGTGTAACTGTTGTTTGGTTTCTTCCACATACAGAGCACTCCTCACTTTAACATTCAAGAGGATATATTCCCTAAGAAAGATCCTATTTACAAATTATTCTGAATTGAGAAAGCCAGTTGGATGACTGGTGAAACGTTTTCAAGAAAAAAAAAACAGCAAGTCCAGTTGATTTTACTTATTTCTACAGATGTATCATGGCCTGGATGAATGAGAATCTTCACAAACAAAGCAGAGGTTTATGTTAATATATAATGCAAAACAACATTGCTTCCATATCCCAAGGCACATTACTCACTCTAGAATACTGGCTCGAGTGGTCACCCCTAATTCTAAAATAGCAGGTTCAAGTCTATCTTATACAAGCCTTTACTTTATGCTAAAACTGTGGTAAAAGAAATCTTCCTGGTGCGTTGAGCATTTATGCACCAACTAAATGGACTGCCACTGTTTTTAAATTGTAAAAAGTAATACCCTTTTCCATGGACCCTAGTTTATGATTTATTTATATAAAACATAATAAAATCATTTGCCAACACCAACACTTTAGACTACTTGGTTTATCTGTGCTCAATTGGACTAATTCACAGTACATTTTTGTATTGGGCCATTCTGTTATCAATTCACTTAACCCTTCCATATTAGTGGTGGCATAAAATTATTTCCCTCCATCCTTTCTACTTCTAAAGTCATTTTTAAAAATTATATCATAACCCAGAATTAGGATATATAAAGGATTTAAATTATTTTAATAAATACGCAGTATTCCTCATACCTCGCATAATAAAATAATTAAGGAATTGGCACAGGACTGATGCTTCACTAAAAGATGCTTCACTAAAAAGCGGTTGCACATCAGGTGAACCAAAGCAGACAGAGGGAATGCTCCCTACTTGGCAAACACAATACATTTACTGTACATGTTGCAACAAGACACCAAGCACATAAATCAGATGACATACAACCTAGGCAATACCATCTCTATCAATGCTTTAGAATTCTTTTTTTCTGTATCAGTATGTGACTTCACATCACAATGCCCTCCTCAATATGTTTCGACCACCTATTTCCCTTAATCCTGTTATTTTATGACACCTTTTGTTTACCTGCTTTATACCTGCTTTCTCCTGTTCTTTTTCAGATCCCTACAGATCTCAGGTTTCCTTATTCTTTATATGTATCATAATTGTAAGAAGTAAGAATATTGCACATATTTCAAATTTATTATTACTTTTTTGCCATTTGGGCAGTAACATATTTGCTGAGAACTGGATTGTGGCCTATGTCACTTATGCTGCAATAATGCCACATATTTCCAGTAACAATAGGTAATGGAATTTCAACACAATATTGGAGATAGCAACTAAGATAGCTGCAGAGCTAACATAAGACAAAGACAATTTTCATGATAAATTCTTCGAATTTTTTTCAAATTCAGATTGAATTTGGACTAATCCCTAGTCAAAGTACACAAACATTAGCTTGAAATTCAAATTTTTTTAAATTTGAATTTTCACTTTGACCTTTGATAAATCTGCCCCTCTGTGTTGTTTGAATCCAGGGGCTACTGTCAACTCCTCACAAGATGGTAGCTCCAGGGTTTTCTCAGAACCCTGTGTGTATAGAGGCAGCAGATTTGTGGCAGAATTGGGAGCAGATGTCATTCACACACCGTACACTGCAACTGACCCCAAGCAGAGTGAGAAAATGTTGACACAATATCATCACACACAGTTGCCTCCATTTTAACGAATCAGATGCAGTTGAGTTGGGCACAGCGCACAAGATTCAGATGCAGCACAATTGCATTTAATTCAATGCCTGCATTGCATGTAAAAAGACATATGAATTGTTGGAAAAAAGTGCATTGTAGGGAAAAAAACATGGTGATTCTGACCACTATGAGACATGTTATAGAAAGCATGTCTGTTTCTGAGAGAAAAAAGTGCTTAGAAATAATAAGTGTCTAATTTGATGTTAGAGAAATCAGGACCAGCATATGACAGAAACTGAGAATAGCAGATTTTTTAAGATTGCTATGATAAAGGTGTGCGAGCGCAATTTTAATTCCATAATATATTGACCTATTTTAAAAAGATCCAAAAAAACTTCTTAACAATCATTACAAGCTATTTATACCTCTGTGTTCAGCTGGCCAAATACTTGCGAGGATAAACAGATTTCAATTCATTAACTGAATGAATGTGTTTACTCAGTAAGCAAGAATTGCAATTTCAGTTTTACAAATGTATTTTAATTTCTGAAATTTGCATTGCTCGTTTATTTCTAAGCTAAAAGCTGTCAAGTTCACTCATTACTATTGTACCTATAATATTGAATGTAATCTGCAATCGTTACTTTTTCTATATTACCACCTGTGGCCCTAGGTCCTTGACTTGAATAACCTTCTACTGGAGAATAACATATTCATAATTGTTTGAAGAGGGTGCTTACATATATGACAGAACAATAGAGAGAGAGAGAGAGAGAGAGAGAGAGAGAGAGAGAGAGAGAGAGTGAGAGAGAGAGAGAGAGAGAGAGAGAGAGAGAGATCTGATCCAGGTATACTGTAGGTGGAATCAAGAGGGACAGATGTGTCATTTTTTCTTTGGAGCCATTCTTCTGGGTAGTAAACTAGCGTTTGGCATAACTATCTAGCATCTGATTTAATCTCTGAAAAATCTTTGAATTTTGAGATTTATCATATTCTGGCCCTTTAAGACCTCGACTATTCACCACTATTCGGAGAAAAAAACTCAAATCGAGTTTTGTCTAATTTGATTCAAATTTGATTTGAGTTTTCAAGTTTTTTAAAATTAGTCCGAGTTTTAGTTATTCAATTTTTTTAATTAACAACTCCCCAGTTGGATTTCGAGAATATTTGAATGAAAAAACTCACTTGAATTCGAAATTCAACCTTTAATAAATGTGCTTTGGCATGTGTAAGCATTGCATCGATCACGAAACAATAAACAATTTAGAGTTAATTGCTATATTTGAAGCCCAGCTGACTTTATCACTAGGATCGTTTCTCCATAGTATTGTTCTTTCATTTTTGTGCAGGTAAGGCAATAATTCCTTAGTTGTAACATTTGCAGCCATGTTCTAACCCTGTTTTATATACATATAATACACAAAAGCCATGAATATCTTGTAAATTATATCCTTATAAACGGTGAGTTTTGATGTCATCAGTTATAAACAGTGAGTTCTGTAATTTCTGTCACGTGACTCACTGAAACTTGTGTATTATAATAAATAAATACCCCCAGTTGCAAAATATGAGGATATTAGAAGTTACCTCGGAGTTCCATGACCTTTGGCCTGGTGTTTTTATATGGTCATGAAACTCCTCAGTAACTTACAGGTATAATATCCTTATATTTTACAAGAGGGGGTACGTTATTCACTATATAATCACAGCTTAGGAGTCATATTTACCCAGTGCATGTTCCTGGGTACTCTGTCATAGGAATGCTGCTGGGCTCCCACCCCCATACATTTTTCCTTAACCATTTGAGTCAGAAAATCATAGATAAAGATACTCCTTGAGCTTGAGATTGCTCTTGCCTTAAATAACATCTAACATAATAGCCAGAATCCTTCTGATTAGCAGCTCTCTTACCAGTATGTAACCAGTGGGGATCATTTATCAACACTGGGCAATTTGCTCATGGTTAGTAATCCATGGCAACCAATCAAATTGCTGCATTCATTGTTCTACTTGCAGCTGGCTTTAAAAAGCTAATGACTGATTTGTATTTTGCTTAACATACTGAATTTTCCCAGTTTTAATTTTTACACTGACCTGTTCCTTTAAGAGTTAAATGTTGAGTGGATTGTATTGTTAGCTATGTATCCATGATATGTATATGCAAACTGCTATTAATTGATAAAGTCACTCCTTTGTGGCAGATCAAGTTAATTAAAAGTAAAATCATATATTTTTATATGGATATACTGTATATTTTGGCATATTTAAGAATGTACTGTAGGCTTACTATATTGTGTCAAACTTACTAACTTATGTAGAGTATATTGAAATCTAAATGTTTTTCAAGTATCCCACATTCCTGTAATAAAGTAGAAAATGAAAGAACCAAGACAAAAAGGTTGTAAAATGTTTAACAGTTAGAATATAAATCATCAGCAGATAACGGATTGTATGTATCATTAGATATTGAATGATGTATTGGGTTGTCACACATTCAGTATCCAGAACAAGGGTGTTTTCTAACTGTAAGATTCATTTTCCTTGTTTTATGACTTTCCACTGTAAAATATTTTGTTCTTTTTTGTATTGCAATAGAAAACTCAAATGTATCTGTCATGTTATTATTCATTTCATTCTCAGTGTATAAACTGCTACTGTTTAGGGGAAAGTGAAAATATTCCATAGGTATGTTTAAATGAAATTAAATGAAATAGAAAAAAAAAACACTTTTCTATTCAATGTGCTCAAATGCATATGGCACATGTTAAAAAAAAACCCTTTCACCTAACCTAATTTTCTAATTACTTAAGTTTGTCATTCTTTCTGCAATAACTTTAATACTGTCATATATTATTTAGTGTGATTAATATCCTTTTAGTTTTAAGTAATTAAAATATGCCTGTTCGCAAAGAAAAACAAAAGCGGAACTTCTATGTCTCAGGATTAAAATGTAAATCAAGTTTCAATACAATGAAGCTGTTCATTGTGTTGAAGGGACATTTTATTTAAACTATAACTACTGTTCTTTATTAAATATAAACAAAAGGAAAAACACTATACCCCAACAATGTAGGTCTCTATAAAAACATATTGCAATTTAAGAGCTCATATGTAAAACTGGTTTCATATAAACCATTTTCATAAAATACTTTTTTAGTAGTATGTGCCATTGGGCAATCCTAAATAGAAATTGCCATTTTAAGTACTATGGGCCACTCTCTGGGATCATATGATTCACAGTGCACACAAACAAATCAAGGGCACATATACAAGTTAGGTCACATGAGACAATTACTGGACAATGTTTTTTTTTTACACTCACACTTCTTCATGTTACATTTGGAGCTTCAATATTTCTGATCAAATCTCTGAGAGGACACTGAGAATATCATGAAATGGTGGCTCAAGTTAAAACAGAGGGATAGGCAATTTTTTGTATTGGTAAGATTCTTTAATATGCCACTTAATATGATATAAATCTGTTGGTTAAGTATTCATTCTAGGGTTATAGGTTTCCTTTAAACATGTGGATTTGCCTGCACAATTGTCAGCACAAAACATCTCCTCTGAACACATCTGAGGGCATAATAATGTAATATAATATTAAAGAGAAACTGGACTTTTTTTTCTTCATTGAACCACCGCAGAGAGGTATCCTTTATTCTCAGAGCTCCAATGGGAATGTACCTTACATCAACAGTAGAACTTTATTAGGACAGTCCATAGCTACATTGATTTACTGTATTATTTTCATTGGTTTGTTTCATAGTTTCATTCCACCACCAACCAGTGGCACAAAAAAATTATCAAAATCAGAAAAGGGCTGGCAATAGCCAAATATGAGGACAGAATTTAACAATTTTCAAACAAAATAGCTATTTTGCTAAAAAAAACAAAAGTGTTGTTTCAACCATTATAGTTCAGTTAATTAATGAGTAAATAAAATATTCTTTCAAAAATAAACATGCTCTACCAATATATTCTCAATAGAAAGTACAAAGAAATGCTAGATATGAATACTGCAAAATAATCCAAGAGAATTACCCCACAATGTTAGCCATGGTAATCCACTAAACTAAATGCCAGACAGACTTCTTATTTTCTGGTCAGAACAAATCAGAGCAATAATAATGTTAGCTCTTCCCTATTGAATGTACATCTTTCATACCATTCCTGTATATATTGTAACTTATATATTATATCTTGTGACATTGGTGGTATGACATGCTAATTATTACTCTAATAGCATGCTGGAACACATATCTCGATGGGACTTAGCCACAAATTAAAAGAGTTGGCTTGAAACTGAGCTGGCCATGGCTATACTAAAAGTTTAGCATTAACTTTCATGGTCTACCAATTTCATTCAACAGACTATTACAGGCCATTAAGTACAATCTACTATCAAGATATCTCAAAACAGGTTTGGCAAGAGTCTACAGGAATTTAATATACTAATTCATTTTTACAACCTAAAGTAATTAGAGTTCAAACTACTATACATTTGAATATCCAAAACTGGTCTACTACTCCATAAATCAGCTGAATGACTTATACAACAAGGACATTGAGTTTTCCTTCTAAGACCTACATTTCTAAGCTCACTCAAATCAACAAACTGCAGTACTATGTTGTTCTTTGTATCCTTGTGTTATACATTTTTCTGGGAGACAAAAAAATTTAAACAAAATCTCTAACATTATTGATAAGCCACACTTATTCTGTAAATGTATTCTCTAAATGGAAAAAAACACTTAAAAGTCTAATTTATCATCTAACAAAGGAAATGACTATAACTACTATTAAGTTCTAAAATATCAATAAAACATTAAAATGACAAAGAAGATAATCTTCTGATTGTAAATATCTAACTAGAGTTGCAAGGTATACAAATACACCTCACATTTGTTAACATTGGGTTCAGCCATTTAAATTGGATAGGACAAAAATTAACATGTTTACACAACATGTGTTCACATAAGCCATGTAGAATATAATGGATTTAGTTACAATAAAGGAATCAAATGGGTTCACATGCCATTCTCTGGGGAACTATAAAATGAAAACCCTTCTTGTATAAAATAAGACAATTGTTGTCAAGAAATAGTTTATTTGTACGCACTGCATGCCACATGCAATTTAAATTTTTTTGCATATTTTAACATTATTTATGTTGATATTGTTGCAACTACAACATGATGGAAGCACCAGTATCATCAGAAATGAAAATGAATATTCCTTAACTGATGACAGAAGCCCTACCACAAAAACAAGTAGTTTCATGGATAAATATTAAGAGGCAGATTTAATATAGGTCGAATTTCGAAGTTATGTGATTTTTTTTTGACCATAATGAATTCAAATTTATTCAACAGGAATTGGTATTATTCAATTCAATTGAATATGAATTACCGGAAAATTTGAATCACATTCAAATCGAGTTTTCCTTCAAAAAAAATGTCAGAAAGGCAATTAACACATTCAAATGGTTCAACAGACCTCAGCCATTGACTTGTAAATGAACTCACCAGGTTTTAGGTGGCGAATATTCAAATTAGAACTGTTTCCAGGGTCGAGGGTTTGATAAATCTCACATTCAAATTTGGTGAATTAAACATTTTTTGAGTTTTTAATTTTTTTTCGAATTTGTGAGTCAGTTTTGACCAATAAAAATGTGAAAATTCTAATTCAAATTTACCATCGGAACTTTAATAAATGTGCTCATTGTATTCTAGAAATGGCGCAAAACTATTTCACTTAAAAACATTCATGTTTATTCTGCAAAAATGTAAAAAGTCGTAAGTACAGCACAATGTGAGAACAACACAAATTTTTAAGTTTTGGAGACTGTGAATGTTTTTAAGGAAAATGGCCAAGGATTAAATTGCAGATTTCTTCTTTAAAAATGCACTGTGTTCTGAGGTTGCCACAGAGGAATCCCCATGACTGCTGTCTGTTGATATTAGTAATATTGCCTTTGACCAATCTACATCCATGCCAACAGTGAAGTGAGCCTACTAACCCTCATCGTTTTCCTTTACGTATTCTAGAAATATGGTGCCACAATTCAAAAGTGCAGACTAAGTTAACATTATGGTGCAGATTTCTTTAATAATATTAAACTATGGAATCCTGAGGGACTCCAATCAGTTACATTTACAGTATTCCCCAGTTATCATAGTTATGAATGTGTCAGAAAACTGACACATTGATCAAAAAAATATAAAAGTGTCAATTTAACAGAATGTGTTTGACTACTTTAAGCAATCAAACATCATTCTAATCTATTGGGTTTTATCCATCTCTCTTTGACTCAGAAAACAATAGTTCATAGACATACTGTAATTGCATGCATATTAAATAGAATGTTAATTTAGCAAGGGATAATACAGAGCTTATTTATTACGCAATGTAGAAATAGTTATAGAAAAAAATTGGTTCTGAGGTATATGCTATCTTAATAAGAACTGTGCATGGGTCCAAAGCCACATGTTACATATAAATTAGAAGCATGCACAGTATTTTTTTTTAAACATTTATTTGTGCATTTCATAAACAGTAAAAATTCATATTAATACATCTAAACAAAGCTTTTAGCATAACACACCACAATGCACCTTCCTCCCTGGTCTGCCTACCTCATGTGAGCCACTCCCTAACTTGAGGTAGGCACACCAGGGGAGAGACACTGCATTGTGGTGTGTTATGCTAAAAGCTTTGTTTAGATGTATTAAAGAGGACCCGTCACCCAAAAAAATGATTCAAAATCCTATTTTATCACATTAGTCAGGCAAAATGAACTTTAATTACACTGTATACATTATTTGAATCTTGTTTCCTTCAGTCTGAGAATTCATAATTATAACAAGCAGGCAGCAGCCATTTTGTGCACAGTGTTATTAAGACAAGTCTTGTATCATCTGAGAATCTTGTTTGTGCACCAGAATGGGGGACCTGATGTCCATCCCCATGCCCTGGCTACACAATTAAATGGTAAAGAGAACGGGGGAATGTGTGGAGTGCAGTGACATGCAGGAAGTGCTGAATGGAAAGTGAAAGTAATTGTCTGCCCCGCCTCTATGCCACGGGCATAGAGGAGGGGCAGACAATATTTGATTGACAGCTGATATGTTTAAATGAGCTTATAACAGCTATGAATGCTTTAATAAAATATAGAAATTGGATTTCATGTTTGATTTGAAAAGGACTTTTATCATACAGATTTTTGTGTCTGTGTGACAGGTCCACTTTAATATGAATTTTTACTGTTGATGAAATGCACAAATAAATATTACACATCTCATATATAAGTAATCTATTATTACTTATTAGGGATGGGCACATTTTTTCGCCTTGTTTCGCCATGAAAATGATGCCCATAGACTTGTATGGCGGCGTGCATAAAAAAAAAACGACGCGCGTAAAAAAAATATATATTTTTCACGCCCATAGACTTTAATGGGCATCTGCGACATTTCGCTGGTGACTAATTTTTGGCGTAGCGAAACGGGGCAAATTCGCCCAACCCTATTATGCAAGGATCTTAATAAATACATTTAGAACAAATAAACCGTTCTTCAGTAGTTTAATAAGAAAATGCATCCAATAAAGATTCTAGGCACTTTGGCAGCCGATTGGCCTTATTTTACATACTGTAGTTAGTTTAGTTAAAGAAGACCTTTCCAAATGAACCCCAGTGCATACATATACAGGTATGGGACCTGTTATCCAGAATGCTCTGAACCTGGGGGTTTCCAGATAATGGTTCTTTACATAATTTGGATCTTCATGCCTTAAGCCTACTATAAAATCATGTAAAAATGAATTTAACCCAATAGACTGCTTTTGCTTCAATATAAGGATCAATTCTATCTTAATTTTGATCATGTATAGGGTACTGTTTTTTATCACAGAGAATCATTTTTTTAAAATTTGGATTAGATTAATAAAATGGTGTTTATGGGAGACAACTTTTTCATTATTCAGAGCTTTCTGGATAACAGGTTTCCGGATAACGGATCCCATACCTGTATACACATACCTATTCAGATTTACAACATATCTAAACACTCACATATATCAAGTATATAATCTAAAAAAATTAATATGAATATTTGCTGATACTGATTCAATGAGCCAATTGATAAGACAATGCAAACACTCCTACCCCCTGTCCGGTAAGAAAATCTCTGCCCAAAGGAACTTGCAATCTGATTTTAGAAAACGTTAAACAGGCTGCTGATGTTTAGGCAGTATTTGCAGGTTTTATATTGATGTTTTAATGATTTATTTATGATTTTTTTGTTTGTTGTATTATTTGTAAAATATTTGCTCTGAACAATTTGGAGGCATCTATGGTGAATTTAATGCTTAGATATTTGAATTCAGTAGTGTTTATGTTGAAGACAATCTTTTGGTGCTTTAACTTTTTTTTTTGCATGTTTCATTACCCAGGAGTGAATTTAATTTAGATTTACACAATTTTACAAAGTTTATATTCCTATAGCATTTTTACTTCAGAAGTCATTCAGATGAATATTTCATTTTTTGTAAATTAATAGCATTCGGTACAGGTATATCCATTATGGCATTAATTATATACAGTTTATTAGCATAATGCTTAAATAATTTGTCTAGGGCTTGTGTGTCTTACATAATGTATATTTGTTTTTTTTAATGAAGTTAACTGATCTTATAGGCCTGTACGCTGTGTCTAGTGTTCGAAGTTGTGTAATCATTCATATTAATCCTTTAAGCAGTGATTATAATTTTTTTTAACTAAAGGGATCATACTGAAGGGATTAGTACCGCAATGAAATACATGAAAATACTGTTCTTTGGTGCTGTTTCTTTTAGTGGAATAATTGGATGAAATGCATTATTTAATGTCTGATCCAAAGTTTGCAAAGGTTTACAAATGACTTACATATCCTAATAAATTTATGAGGTGATCTGTAACAAAACATCAGATATTGATTTATACATGTATTATACAATACATTTTTGAAGTTGCAAGGGAAAAATAGTCCCTTCAAAGATGCACATAAAGCTGAGCCCGATAATCCATAAATCCAGCAAAAAATCAAGATCTTTGAATTGTTTCAGTGGATTTTTGAACTTTAGATTTTTCAAGATTCACAAATTTGCTAAATTGATTACAAATATAGACCAATGCATATTAAGTTGCTGTTCTTTACCTATGCCACTATTTAGAGTGTCATTATAACATTCGGACTGGACCAGTGAAAAAAACCTGGTGTGCCCTGCCGACAAATGGGTGGCGGCACGGGGGCCCATGATATCATAGCCCCAGTGGGCCCCAGACACCCCAGTATGATGCTGGTAACATTTTTAGTATAGGCTATAATTAAATAGATAAAAAGTAAATGATGGTAATTATTTGAAATAAAGTGCAATGTACCTTCATGTCAATTCTGTGACTATGGAAACTGAAACAAAATGGCCACTGTACCTAATTCTGCAATGTTAGCATTACCAATTCTACATGAGAGAAAATACACAGGGCACTTAGAAACCATAATGCACAAAAGTAAACTCACAAACTATGATTCACACTGAATTTATTCTGAAGAGTTGTCACAAATAATAAATCAAGATGTTTGTAAATAAAGGCACAAACTTACAATCTCAATGTCCATTGATTTCAAAAGTATCTTTTAAATAAAGGTCTATAAAGTGTTTTATTCAGAATATTCTTTTGTTTTTATGCAATATTTACATATGTAGAAAACAAAAATTGCAGGGAAAGTAACATAACTAAATAATGCATTTTAACAAGTACATTTTGTTTACAGGGCAATTTGTAAAGGATTGAGTTGGAGTTTTCAAGTTTATTTTCTTAGTCAAAATTCACATTTTCGAGATTTATTATACCCGGACCCTGGAAATAGCTCAAATTAGAAAATAAAAAATCTAAAACCTGTCGAGGTCATGTAGGAGTCAATGGCAGAGGTCCCTAGAACCATATGAAGATGTTAATCGCCTTCATGATGTTTGAGGTTTTTTTAGAGGATTTTACTCAAAAACTGGACTAATTCAAGCAATCCAAGTTTTTTCCTGCTGAAAACTTGATTAATTCGAGTTTTTGGGTTTTTAACCCCGAAATAGCCGATTAAATTTTCACCCATTCAAGCTTTTCCTTAAATTAGAAACCATTTGAGCTGCAAGTTCATACAAAGTACTGTATATAAAACTCTAAAATTTGACTTTTGATAAAGAATCCTCTAAATATTGAGATGTGGATGTATGATTATAAGATAATGCTACATGATGTGTGCTTGCCTCTCTGTGCAAGTTCTAAATCTTGGCACATATAGGCACATACATTTGTCCGTGTATTTTTATGTGAACACATCATTTCATGTATAATAACACATAACAAAATGAATGCAGTGCCAATTTCATAGATACTTTCAAAGTAAAACAGTAAAACATGTAATGGTGTTTAAGGGGTTGTTCACCTTTAGATGAAATTTTAGTATGATGCAGAGAGTGATAATCTGAGATAATTGGTTTTAATTTTATAGTATTTGTGGCTTTTGCGTTATTTAGTATTTTATTCAGCAGTTCTACAATTTACAATTTAAGGTCCACATTACCTGCTGAATAAAATGCTAAATAACTCAAAAACCACAAATACTAAAAAATGTAAACCAAATTACCAGGTAGTACGGCAGGCTGGGTGGCACTAAGGACATAATTTCAGTGACTGGCTGGGACCAGGCTAGTCAACCTCTTCTTGCAAAAGCACGAGTGTGCATGCATATCATCTTGACTTAACAAGAATTATTATTACCTCACTGGTATACTAACAGGACTTGATATTATATTAAAGCTGGTTTATTTATTTTATTATTCATAAAAATATTTTATTTATTTATATTATTTATTTTGTATGGGTATACAAATCATCTTCCCATACCTGTGGTCTCTATTTGTCACTTACTGCTAAGGCATTGCACATCCTGTATGGCACCATACTTAAGAGTTTACATTCCTCATTTTTAGATAAAACCTATGTTTTAATTAATATTGACAGGCGTGTAGAGGACTGCAAAAAGGCCCACAAGTGCTTCACACTACCTAGGAGCTTGCCTGGGGGTAAGATTAGAATGCTTAACAGTGGAGGGAGGCAAGAAAACTGAATATGAGATACCAAGGAACTAGGTAGAAATATTGTCAAACAGGTCTGTAAACTGGTTGGCAGCACAGGTTTATGAGTGATATCCAGTTAAAGTCATAATGGGAGATCAGGTAAATATTGACACACAAGGATACTTGCTATCCAAGCAATTGGTCAGTTTCTTAGAGTCTTTTAATGGCACAACTTGGAAAAAGCTGCAAGGGGCAAGTGTATGTACTGGTGTCAAGATGCAGCTGTATGTTGTAGACAGCATAAATGCTGATGTAAGCTGTGCAACCGATTATCAAGTGACATGTCTGTTTACAATTACACATCATTGCAAATTAGAGTCTGAAGAAATCCAAGGGTTTACACCGGTAAGTCTATTACTGGTATCCCACATGCCTGCTTTCCTCAAATATATTATATTGTATCCCCCTGTGAGTTATGCTTTTTCTTAGCTAATTTCTATTTATAGAATCATTATTATTCTGCGCATACTCTGGGTATACTTTCTTGTTAATGTCTGTGTACAGATGGATAATGTGATGAGTTCTAAGTGTACTGTCTGTGTGATGGTGTTTATATATAGTTTTATTTGTATAAATATTTTAGTATATATGAGTATGGTTGTTTTTAAAGGTCTGTGTGCATTATGATGATGATAATAAGTGATACTACAATTTGGTAGATGTGCAACTTAACTTAATGTATGTATCACCATAATGGAACTGGCAATTAAAGTCAGCGGAACAAAATTAGGTAGCAAACATTTGGCATGGGGAATACTTTAAACGATAACATATTTTATGCCGTATTTTAAAAGTACTGTGGCAATAAACTGGCAATGTATTTCATAATGATTTTTAACATATCTAAGAGTAATTCCAATTATTTTTTTATTTGGCGTTCTGCAAATCATACATATTTTAGGTTACATGTGGAAAGATATGTTATAAAGTCAAACACTACCACAATTGGAATATAAAAATATAAGGAAAAAAACTCAGACACAACAGTGTTCCAATGTTCGGTGAGGACATTGATGAATTGTCTCTGTAGATCATTTCTATGATGAAGAACGACATCTACAGCAGCTGCTGCAAGAAGTCAATGATTGTTACATCTGTGCAATCTGTGTTTCCAACAGCTTCTATCTTAGAATCATCTCAAACTCTGAATTTGACAGCATAGATATCCATTTTTTTGGTTGGAGAGCAACCCTTTTGTTATCAAGTAGAAAAAGTGTTTGCAGCTACTGTATAAAATGATATATTTTGCATTTTTTATATGTTCATTAGATATTTTGTTACAGAATTTATTCATTTGAATGTAAAGTAGCAAACTTCTAAAATGTATTAGGTAAATCCCATGCATTAATCAATATTCTTTGGATGGCAATAATTGTCTTCCATTCTAAGCTAAATAAACCCGAAGTTCCTGGCCCTACTCACTAAGACATTATTAGGAAGATGGGTTACTTTACACTGTTGAGGCCTAGTGAAACAGTATACCCAATTTATGGCAAATTATATTTACACTTGTCTGTAACCTTTCTTACAGTTAAAAAAAAAAGTTATTTGTAAAATACTTTTTATTACAACAAATATACTTTATGGTTTGAAATAATACTCAGACAGCTTTCGATGTGTTCTATGTTGTAAGTTGTGGGCTTCAATAACTGCTTTGCAAAAGTAAGAAGTTGTTCCCTACACCTCTTCAAAGCTGCAGTTTTATTTAGGTGCATTGAAATGTTTATTTAATTTAAAATAAGAAATCACACCTTATTGTGCATAATCTATTCAATTTGTCAGTGAAACAAGGATTTTTGTGATATGGACTACTAGAGGGTTATTTATCAAGGTCCACATTTATCTGTTAGAAATTCAAGCAACTCTGATTAGTGGAATAGACCATATTCATGAAGAAAAAAGCCAGAAAAAACAGGGTCACAAACTCATCAGATATCAGCAGACACTGGGACCTTCCCCGTTGACTTATACAGGACCTCAAGAGCTTTTAGATGCTGGGATTTCGGATTCCGAGTTTTCAGACCATCGGACTTTAATAAGTCTCGAAAAATTTGTAGTTTTATTTTTCCTCTGGAAACCACAAATTATTCGATGTTCGAATATTCGGACCTTGATAAATAACCCTCCCTAGACTTGCATATGGGATATTTTGACTG
Source organism: Xenopus petersii (assembly GCA_038501925.1). NCBI lineage: Eukaryota > Metazoa > Chordata > Amphibia > Anura > Pipidae > Xenopus > Xenopus petersii. The sequence goes on from CM076682.1 coordinate 80,598,738, forward strand.
CTGATTTACTCTTTAAATCTCACTACAGAAATAAGGTAGGGTAGAGTTATCTGCCATTTATGAGCAGTGGCCTGCCTGTAACTGACAACCATTTGTCATAGTATTAGAGTGTTGTACCATGTTAGCCATAGATCAATTTGGAAAATATATATAATATATAATAATACATATTTTTAATTTAGTAGATTAGAAAATGCTATGTTTTGCGACAGTTTAAGTCTCTGCTCTGGGCATGGTATAATCTGTTATTAACAGAGTATTTTACATAAAATAACACCCACATACACCAGAAGTAAAAATGCCTTAGGAATTTTTGGTTCTAAAAACAATGCCTTTTACTTAAAGAGACTGCTGTAGAATATTGGGACTAGCATGCCATCTTGTACTTCTGTTCTAGCGAAATGGTGGTCTGCTAAAGATGTAATATAGGAAATTACCCATCTCAGCATTTTCTACTGACTTTTCTTTAAAGTTATTTTAGTTCATTTTATTTATTAAATAATTTAGTTATTTATAAGTTTAAAAAAATAAATGGTAGCATACCAAAAAAATTAATCAAACGCATATTGTGGTAATGCTTCTATGTTTTTATTCTGATGTATAATGAATTCAAGTCTGGTTTTAGGCCTTAAAATCACAAATAGGCAATGGGTCTTGCCATCTCCAATGCCCCATAAAGTTCTTTCAACAAAGAATGATTAGTAACTGGTTAATTTTACAGATTACCTTCACAGACCATTCAACCAGTCAGGCAGGATAGCAAGGATTTTCATCCTAGACTTGGACTTTACTGTTTCAAGATAAGACACAAGAGCCTTTGTGATAAGTCGGTACTCTTAATTTGCTTGAAAAAGGAGTCAAACACACTTAGGGGGTTATTTACTAAAATCCAAATTTATCTCATATTGTATTGGAAAAAAAAAAACAACCAAACTCCCATGCCTGGTTTTATCTTATTTATTAATAAAAAAACTAATTTTAATTGTATTGTGAAAAAAATCGATACATTCATCATCTTTGACCTACTGTAAGAAAACTACCTGTGCGCCGGGGTCGCCCGCCACGCCATCGGCGGGGACGCCCGCCGCATGGTACTTAGCTCCAGCATGGTACTTAGCTCCAGCTGGTGCAAAGACGCCAGCGCGCCTGCACCTCTTAAAAGTGCAGGCGCGCTGGCGTCTTTGCACCAGCGCGTTTTTGCTCATGTTTTGGCGCGAATTTTGAGCTATTTAAGGCCCATTCAGTGTACAGCCCCTTGCCCATGATAGAACTTGTTTCTAGTGGTTTCCTGAGCCTTGTGCATCTGATCTGTATCTGATTACCTGTGTTTGACCCAGCCTGTTCCTGACTATTCTGCATTCTGTATCCTGATACTTGCCTGCCTACGACAACTCTTCCTGCTTAACCCCTTGATTGACAACCCGGTTTGACCCTTGCCTGCCTGATGATTCTTGATATCTGCCTGCCTCGACCCAGCCTGTCTGACGATTCTCTTGCCTGCTCCATTTTTACCGTGACCTTCAGCCCAAAAGACTCTGCTAACAGCCATGCACCTTTGCCAGCCAGAACATCTCGCCTTGTACCCCTCGTTAAGTCCAGATGGCACCCAAGTAAGCTGAGGGCTCCTCCCGAAGCCAACAGTGGTCACACTACTGGTGAAGCCGAGCCGAGACCAGGGTGCTTGGCACTTGTTCTGGTATTGGGTGCCGGTCGTGACACCTACATTATCTTGTACCTTATCTGCATGTCTCTTGCAGATCCCCTCGTAAATGACTTTAACACCTTACACACAGATTGATAATCCACACATTTTTTTTAAACACTAAATTTTGGTTAATTAGTTCAGACACCTAATTAGAACATTCTTATAAGAGTATGGGTGGGTAACCAAAGTTTGCAGAGCTATATATTCAATGACTAGTGTCATGGAGAGGTGCTGACAGGGTGTTACCGAAAGAGCAGAGAAAGGGTGCAGACAGTGATGGATATGTGGTATTGGTGTGACTAACAGCTGCTAGTGTGATACAGAAAAATTTCAGGAGTTTTAAAAAACATGCATTTAGAAAACATACATAAGGTGAATCTAAGCCATGCTGTGGGGTTAATGATGCACACAAGAATCATCCGTAACATAACGATTCGAAGGGATAGGTCCTTGTTGATTCTAAACGTGACTCAAAGAATGATACTATAGTAATATAAGCAACATTGTTTATTGTCATTATTGATAACTGAGTAATATTACATTGTATCTTGTTTTTATTTTTAGTTCAGATTAAATGTCTTAACTAGGATTTTATAAAAGTTCTGAATATGTAGAAGTAGCATGCTATGTATGCATTGCTTGTATTTTACATTTAGCTTTAAGGGGAGTCGCTTAGTAGTGATGATACTGACATGTCAGAGATTCGTTAGCTGTCTTCCTGCCATTCTATGGGCAAATTCACTAACCGGCAAAGTGGCTAACGCTAGCAAAAATGTTCCAGCGTTATGTCATTTTGCCAGTTCGCCAATTTACTAAAAGTGTCCCTCGCAAAAATTTGCTAGCGAAGTAGATAGACTAGTGCAACTTTGCAGCCTAACGGCAGGCGAAGTTGCACTCTGGCGGAGGGGCGAAACTACGCAAATTTACTACGTTTTTTTTTTCTCAACGTTACCTTTTTCTCCAGAGTTTACTTGAGGTAGCTTGAGGAAAGGCTATTGTAAGCCTAAAACGTTGCTGTGTTGTATTTTTGTCTGAGAAAAAAGCCCTCTGAATAAAGAAAAATTACTTTATTTGGTGCTGTCTACATTCAAAAGTTCAAAAATTTCGGCTGGGAGTGCCTGCCTGAGACGTGCACCTGATCCAAATTCTATCCTGTGGGTGAGTGCTGACTTCTTATCTGCTGTACATTTTTACTGGATAACATGATTCAACAACTTTACCTGCAATTAGTAACACAAAGAGACCCCTGCAGCAAGGAACAATTAAGAGTTTTGGTAGTTTTCACTCTAGATCAGTTAAGGTAATTCTACAATGTAAGCTAAGTTGCTTTAGCACCAGAATAATTATGAAGGAGCAAGTGGTTGCAGTTAGTGATGGGGCGAATCTGTCCTGTTTTGTTTCGGCAAATAATTTGCGAATTTTGTTGCGTCTGATTTTCCGACGGCAAATTTTCATGAAAACATTTGCAGGCTGCAAAATGTGGAATTTGCTATGAATCCATGCCTGGCGAATTTCTTCGCCCATCACTGATTGTAGTAATACTGTATACAACTAGATAGCAAGTAGGTAGCAAGAGTTAAGCTGAAAGGGTTAAGCTCCCACTAGCAGTGAATACAGAGTGTAGACTGGCTGCCTTAATGAATCAGGCAAATACTTCCAATGCTTAGTCAGACAGAACACAACTAGTTCTGATATATCTGCAACAAAGTATCAAAGTACTGGGTATTTATCTAGGTAAATACAACAGCTAAAAGTAAAACTTAGATAATAAAAGAAAGACTTGTCTCAGCAATGTAACAGCAGGAATATACACACAGGGGCAAATTTACTAAAGGGTGAAGTGACAAACACTGGCAAAAATTTGCCAGTGTGGCATCTTTTCGGGACTTTGCCGATTTACTAACGGGCGATGGCATAAATTCACTAGTGAAGGAGATTTACTGTAGCGCTACTTCGCACTTAACGGCAGACGAATTTTCGCTCTGGCAAATGGACGTAACTATGCAAATTCACTAAGATGCGGATTTTAATGAACGTTACCTCTTGCACCAGACTTGCGTTTGCCACCTCAGACCAGGCGAAGTGCAATAGAGTAGATAGGAGTTCCTCAAAAAAAAAAATGTAAAATTTTTCGAAGTACCAAAAAATGCTGGCGACATTTCAGTTTTTTCAGGGTAATAGGTTGCAAAAGATTGTAATTTTTTTTTTGTGTACCCGGCTTCCCCCCTACATTTCCTTACATATGGCACATAAACTATACACTAAGCACATGTGTAGGTCATTATAACAACTTTATTTTATTTTATTAAGGTTCCCTGGGCTTGTGTAGTGTAACGTATTTGCAGCAACATATACGTCCATTGAAATTTAACTTCCCATCGTATGCAAATTAGCCCAAACTAGCGCAACTTCACTTTGCTTGCTGGATAAACGCTAGAGAGTCGCAGTAAGGCCATCTTTAAGTTGAGAGAATATTTGTAAGCTAATGTTTGTACAGTAACTGGTTAGTTATCCATAAAGTCAGCATCAGTATTACACATGTGTTTATCATGTATATGCATTGCCTTCGCCATAAGAGGAGGCTGTAGTCCTCATACATAGCTGCATATGAGGTTACACCGCCGCAAGAATGGAGACATCATAATCTGTTGCTCTTTTGGTTTGTGTTTCCCCATCTTTTGGTTCGCTGCACTTTTAGCTAGTTAGTTATCCTCCTGAGCTAAGAATTTTTTAGCATTTGAAGCAAATTTTAAGGAGGATTATTCAGTCCTCTTCATGGAGCTCTTGGTTTATGCATGTTCACTCAGTCATGGCATGCCACACACCCCCAAAATTCAATCTTTGATAAAGCAGACCCTTAGGGGCAGATTTATCACGGGTCTAATTTCGAGGGTTAATAAAGAAATTCGAATTTTTTTTATTCGAATTCTTCACTCGAGCTTAGTAAATCTGCCCCTTAGTGTTTTATGACAAAAAAGTAACAACCTTTTAGCTGAATATAATATCACCATGGTCAGCGTCTAAAAAAACAATAGTAGAAACAACTTTTTTCTCACAGTGGATCCATACTGAGCTACAGAAATCATCACCATACATTCATATACAGTATATAATAAAGGCACTAACTGTGTTATTAATGAAAAATATTCCTCTGAATGTAAAGTGTGATCTATTAATTTTTGTTTCATTTTGCAATGATTTGTATAAATTGCAGAAATAAAATTATGATCAAGTTTTTTATGCTACAATCATATTTTTATTTTCTCAATTAAATTTTTTTCAAAACAAAAGTCCCCCAAAAATTTAAAATGACCTAACCACTTGAACCTGCTTAGATGCGGGTTTTAGAAAGGGGAAAAAAAACATAATCAAATTTGTGATTTTTCTTTTTGTGATTTCTGTGAACTGTAGCAAAATAAAACCACATTTTTTTTGATCCTGCAAAGAAGAATGCAAATGGCCTGTGGATAAATGTTTACTGTATCCCATATGTATTCCAATTTACCACTAGTTTAACTGATGATTGCCTTGGAGAAGTGTCCCATACTTTATGTTTTGACGTTCCAAAACGTCAAACTTTGATGACCTTCAGATTTTTCAAATGACAATTGAAGCTTAACATATTTGGAGGTACCTAAAATAAAATAAAAAAGCAGAAAAGAGAATAATGAAACTAAAAGTGAAATCCCTGCTACAACATAATCAACAAATATACCAAGGAAAATGTTATAGTCTAAATCATCAACATTGTCAGAAAGCTCCAAAGCACTTTTAAATGGCAAAACATTAGTGCTATAACTTTCTAAAAAAAAAAAGAAAAGTATAATGAGAATTAAAATAACTCTACTTTGAAATATCTGTATTAGAAGAAGTGAACATATTGTGCAAGCCGCTAATACACCTAGTAAAATATCACATTCTTACATTTTAAATGAGAAGGGAAAAAAAATCCATCACTTTAGGTCAGAAATATAGCATTCTAAAAAGGTCACATGCATACAAAATGCCATTATGCATCTGCCAAAATCAGTTTTCTGCTACGAGTGTAATTAGCAGAAACTAACAAGTTTCAGATGCATCTAGTTTTATAGCAAACTGAATTTATACGTCACTTATTTTCAGTTGATTGGTAAAAGTAATATAACAATGTGATATTTGTTTTTTAACATGCTCAAGGATGTATGTATTAAAGGCAATGCTGCATAAAATGATACATCCTTACAAGACTGTCATTCCAGTTTCCAGGGTCTGGCTACACTCTGCTTTTGTCATAGGGCAGTGGGTAAGTAGAGGGCTCCATTGCAGCCTGTTAGCACTACCACTTCCTACCTTAGAGTCTATTTATCTTGCTGTGTAAACATTACTTGTAATGTTGTTCCCAGCAACTAATCAGATATATGCTTTTGTTTTCTAACTGTTGAAATCTAATTGCTGATTGGTTGCTTCACTCGACTTTTTACACAGCATGATAAATAGGCCCCTTACTTTAGGTATAGGGGTTAAGGGAAGGGGACCTTAAAGGAAAACTATACCCCCAAAATGAATACTTAAGCAACAGATAGTTCATATCATATTAAGTGGCATATTAAAGAATCTTACCAAACTGGAATATATATTTAAGTAAATATTGCCCTTTTACATCTCTTGCCTTGAGCCACCATTTCATGATGGTCTCTGTGCTGCCTCAGAGATCACCTGACCAGAAATACTACAACTCTAACTGTAACAGGAAGAAGTGTGGAAGCAAAAGGCACAACTCTGTCTGTTAATTGGCTCATGTGACCTAACATGTATGGTTTGTTGGTATGTTTGTGAGTACAGTGAATCCTACGATCCCAGGGGGCGGCCCTTATTTTTTAGAATGGCAATTTTCTATTTATAATTACCCAATGGCACATACTACTATAAAAGTATATTATTATGAAAATGGTTTATTTACATGAAGCTGGGTTTTACATATGAGTTGTTTTATGCAATATATTTTTATAGAGACCTATATTGTTTGGGGGTATAGTTTTCCTTTAAATGGGTTAGAAAGGCTGGTCAGACAGTTTAGGTTAGGGCGGGGTATGGTGGAGGGAGAAGGGGGGGGTGGAGTGGAGAGTTATTACAAGGAGGAGTTAAGGAAATTGTACCCAGGACAGCAGTGCTGGGAGCAACATTGTCCCCTCCCACCATTTTTTTTTGTGTATGAGAGGTTGCTTGTTTAGAACCAGCAGGGGCATGGAGTAGGGAGGGAATGCTTGTCAGGTGGGAAGGGGTTTGTATTCCCCTGTTTTGTTTAGTACATTTCAGGTAGTGGTACGGAGGCTTACTCGCCTTCAGTTTCCCAGCAATGCATGGCTGTGCCTGATGGCTGGCATGGCAGGTGACCCAGGGACATTCCTGCCATGAGGCAAGGTGAGCACCTTGCCTCAGGCGGTAGTGAATGGCCAGTTACAAGGGGCGGCAAAAAGCCGACTCCTGTAACTTTAAGAGCCAAATTTCCAGTTTTTAAACAAGAAATTTGGCTCTGCTAGTGCAGAAAGCGCAGTACTCGCTCGCTGCGCTAGCGATGCAGCCCCCTTTGACCCGCTCTGACACTAAACTTTTAAGTGCGGAGAGAGGGGCGGCATCGGGGTCGCTGCCTCAGGCAACACTAGTGTACCATTTTCCCAGGTATTCCCAGGGTGATGATTACCATGTTATTTATATACCTTCCTGTTGCATATTATTGTTATATCTGAACTGGAACACATAGACCTGTGGCAATAATTATACCAGTAGGACAGGGCACAATGTAAAAATAGGTGCAGTTTGCCATATTTTTTGCAATTTAAAGTGTGGCCTGAAGGTAATCAACAACGACTCTTCTAGACTATTTTTCTCTGCATTACAACAATACTGGGCCACTGAACATTGTGGTGTTCTTAAAAAATATACATTAATACATTTAGCTTTATGTCATAACCTAACATTTAACATTTAAATATTACCATGGGGTCAGAAACTCTAGTTTTGTGCAAGGTACAGTCTGCAGAAATAAATATAAATGTTTATTTTTACAGAGATCTACCTTATTCCACAGTATTACGGCAAGAAACGTGTTAGTCTTTTCAGCACACCCACCGCATAAAATTTTCCACTGTTTGTTTCAATAAAGCCGCTTTTTTAAGAGATGGGCCATGTCCCTGTATGAATTCCGGATCAGCGCCCACCAATGCGGTTTTACAGTTGCACATGAACTAAACTGGCATGCAGTGGCTGGTGTCTCGTGAGGGCATCGGCTGGGAGGACACGGAGAGCAGGGTGAGCTCCGATATTGTCTGCATCATTTCCTTTACTTAAAATAACATTAGTATGCATTCCAAACTATAATTCACTGAGAATATGTAAGGGGGCTGTATATTGTATTGTGAACTTTTTGTTCTTATTTTATAGTTTATAACACAAAAGCATATCTTACTAATAATAATAATAAAGATAATGGTGAGCAGCATTTATTAGCATACGTAAATTGCCATGACAATAGCATGTTCTTTGATTTATAAACCCAGAAAGAAGGCTTTTTGGTTTTCATCCACACAAAATACTCATTTATAAAAAAAACAAAAAGTGCTTAACAGTATGTAAGGTTTTTATGAGAAAAAGACAATTTTACAAGAACAAACACATCCTCTAACACCTTCAATACATTAAAACCCACGTGTATTTTACTTAAATGATACTTTTTGACAGAAACCTGCTATTGAATTCAAGTCATCTTTCCCTCTGTAATGCGTGTCAGGTTTTAATGCACCTGCCCTCTGATATCCAACTAGTGACAGGCAATCACTTCACAATAGCACAGTCCAGCTAACCATTTTTAAGAGCTGTTTATAATATGGTGCTTTTTCATTTTTATTACTTTTTATCAAGAAAAATGTGCTATTCCCAAACAGAAGATTTTACCTGAAAAGTAGTTTTGTTCATAATCCATGGTAATTCAATAAGAAACAGATGTCAGCAGAAGTCTCATAAGTTTCAGATAAAGCAGAAATACCACATACAGCTACTGTCAACATTTTTGATATACACTAGATTGTACAGTGATACCAGATAATCATTATTTATACATTCTAGGGTTCAGTTACAAACACAAAGTACTGAAATGGCTCTACACTTGTGTACTATTCACAAATGGGCTTTGCTCCCATACACACTCCCTGTAAATTTGTTGTAGCCTATTTGGATGTAGTGTAAGACTGGGATGTCCGGGGCCCATTGGGGCTGTCATCTGGGAGCCCCATCCAATTCACCAGCTGCAGTTCCTCCATAGAATACTGGCTAGCGATCACCCCTGCAGGTGCACTGTGTGGACCACATTTTCGGCGTCCACGTGTCCTGTTGTTTTTTTTCCCCTGGTTTTTTTGCTGGTTCAGTCTCACCCTGCGTGTATGCCTTGTGTGAAAAGACTACTAACAAACTAAGGAATTTCGTCTCCACCTATTGCAATTTGTTCTTACTGCTGCTGTCTGCATAAACACACCTGCTTCTATATCTCTCCCCACCACTTCAAAACTAAAGTCACTCTCCTATCTCCTGGTCATGGGGCACATAAAATATAAAATTCATACCCTGTGCTTCAGAGCCCTACATTTATCCGCTACACTCTATTCTCATCTCCCCATACACTGCCTGTCTCTGAGCTTATCCTGGAACAATTTATTGACCATACAGTTCACCAGAAGAATCGAGCATCAAACCTTTCTCAATGAACCCATAAAACATCAAATGCTCTAATAATTTGAATCAAAAATACTAACTCTATTCTCCAAGCTCCCTAAAAACATTTCCTATAGGAAGTATTTAGCTAAGCTTTCTCAGTACTCTTGAGGACAGGGGAGAAAATTTTAGCATTTATTCTTACTGTCTAATTTATAACAACTGAAACCCAGATATTAAGTATATCTGATGGTTTAACAGAGGATTTTCATTTTCTACAATGAAATATTTAGTATTGTATTGTTACTCTAGCATTTGTCACATGATCATACTATATTTATACTATATTTTTAGTAGCGGAGTATTTTCTTACTGTAATACTTACACTTAACATGTAACATGTTCCTTACACATCAGTTGTAAAAACTGATGAGAATGATATCACTATCACTTGAGACTATTCTTTTAATTTATTCTGGTAAACAGTGATGCATTTTGATGAATACAAATACACTAGCATCATAGATCTGTTTATGACTATATTTTCACATATGACTTGCTAAGGAAAGAGGTCTGGCTAATTTATAACCACAATAAATCTTGCATACAGAATTACTTGATAAGAAATTATTGAGTTCATGATTGCAGTAAAAATGTAAACCACCTATTGAAGATTTTAAGGGTTTCAGTTTACACTGACTTTTTAAAGTCAATGTAGTGGCAGCTCCTGGCTATCTGCTGACATCTGTCTACATCTGAGAATCAGTTTACGTTTGAAAAACGTGCAGATTATATTAGCATAAATTTTTAAGGGTATGTAATGATTCATGAAAAAAGTTCAGATATATGTTAAGATATATTTTATTTTACCATGAAAGCAGGCTACATAACAGGTTCAGTTTAACTTTTCAGTTAAAAATATAAATGTTAATATAAATATAATGTTTATGTTAGGGATGCACCGAATCCACTTTTTTGGATTCGGCCGAACCCCCGAATCCTTCACGAAGGATTCGGCCGAATACCGAACCGAATCCGAACCCTAATTTGCATATGCAAATTAGGGGTGGGAAGGGGAAAAGATTTTTTACTTCCTTGTTTTCTGACAAAAAGTCACGCAATTTCCCTCCCTGCCACTAATTTGCATATGCAAATTCGGATTCGGATTCGGTTCGGCCGGGCAGAAGGATTCGGCCAAATCCGAATCCTGCTGAAAAAGACTGAATCCTGGCCGAATCCTGAACCGATTCCTGGATTCGGTGCATCCCTAGTTTATGTCATCACTATGTATAAGGTTTAGAAACAATTTACTTTGTTTTATTTGAGATATTGTGCAAGGACTCCCAACAACAGTATTTCCTTTCGTCACCTACTTTGTTACTATTCTTATTCTATCTCATACTATGTTTTATACCTCAATCTTTTACTTAAAATCCAATAAAATATAAATAACCAACACATTTGATAAACAACACTAGCAGGTAAAAACATCAGCAACACAGAGTGAAGTGGGAGTTCAGAACAGGTAATTGTAGGCAATTGTAACAGTCTAGTGTTACAGTATATATCTATGGAAGGATCTTACTGATAAGACTGTAGTGTAGATCCTGCTCTGCCATGCCACTCTGTCAATCCATGCACCGACTTTCACTAACATTCAGAATAAAATTCAAACTAATGACCCTCACATTAAAAGCAGTTCATAACTCTGCAACACCCTATACCTGTGGCTGAGTTGTTATCTGCCTGGTAGATGGAGCTGCCTTGAAGGCAGCCTTTGTTCCCTATTTTACTCCACTGCCTGAATGTATCTCTACATACTCACCAAATATTTTTTTTTATTATCTCAAACCACCGTTTGCTTTCCTCTTCACACACTTGCATTTGCAGGGCTGCATCCCTTCTCCGGGATTTGCTTAGACAGCCTGTTGTTGCGCGTGAAAAATAGTGTTACAGTAAGTTAAACCCACACTTTGTGAAACTGTTTTGCAAATATTTTCTCCACCAGCAAAGTTGGGGTGTAATTCAGTCGCAGAGTGTGCACATAAATTTTCGCAATTTGCAATTTTTGAGATATTTAAAAAGCTCTAATAGACAATCACATTGTGGGGGAAAATTTGCAATTCTGTTTGCACCACACTTATTCAGCTTTATAAATGTAACCATGCACAGGGCAAATATATTCAAATATATTCACTGTGTGAACCAATCTGCCCTACGCAAAGTTTATAAATGAGTCCCACTGTATTTATTTGCATATGGACTGTTCTGCATTTGTCTTTTTTGCAAATTGTCTCCTTATTCTGTAAAGCACTGCAGGAGATGATGGCACTTTTTAATAATAACACACACATATGCACTGGGGAACTTACATGCATTTACAAACAAGTGCAAATGATATTATAGATATAATACTAATTCTACAACCCTAGAAAATTATTGGGGTATTTTGCACATTGTTCTTAGTTTAATTAAGCCAAAACCATTTACTACCTGACCTGTTATGATTTCTCTCCCACATCCATGGTTATACTGTATTTTTACCAACCCTACTGACAGGGACACGATAAATGAAGTTATATACTTAATCCATCTAGTTTATCTATTTGATTTCCGTGGTTACTATTTTGTCTTACACACATCTATAAAATTGAGGCAGTTATAGCATAATGCAACCCTTTTTCTTTTCCATGCAATAAAATCAGCAATACAGAACAAAAATATATTTTAAAGATAAAAAAGCATAATTGTTCACACAAAATTTAAATATTTCAAAACCTCAAAAGAATAAGAATAAGTAAAAAACAAAAGTAAAAGCAGCAACTGTAAGGGCCCGAAGGCACAGTTGGAGTGCGGACCAAGGAGGAGGCAGGTAGTTAACCAAAGTTTGTGATATCAGAAGGCAAGAGAGTAGTCAGAGTCCAGGCAATAGTTCAATCCAGGCAGCGAAGGGTCAATCCGAAATAACAGGCAAGGTTGGTACAAAGGAATCAATCAGAAATAACACACCCAGGAATACACAAAGTTAAACCTATACTTGGGCAATGTCTGCAGTGTCCAGAAGGCTTTATATAGGCCAGGATTGGCGCCAAAGTTTGGGCACAATGGCGTCATGACGCTGACGCTGGCATCCAGACGATTGCGTTTAGATGCCGGCGCACGTTCTGACGTTGGCGTTTATGCGCCGGCGCACGTTCTGATGCCGCAACCATTCCGTCACCGGCGACCAATCGGCAGCGGGAAGACGCTGGCGTCATATCGCTGCGACCAGCAGGATCCACATGGAGAGGCAAGGGGTCGCCATTTTGGACGCCGTCGCCATCTTGGATGTGAGTGACTTCCATTTCCATTACAGCAACTACAAGATAATCTATAAGAAAATAGAGTAGCTGCATGGGCTATGCTATGGATTGGCGTCATTGTCCTTCCCATGACTATTTCAAATAGGAAAGTAATGTATACATGAGCAGTTAGATGATTTTGAAGGAAAAAATTATAGCCAAAGGAACAGATAATACAAAAATTAAGTACTAGAGAGAGAGAGAGAGAGAGAGAGAGAGAGAGAGAGAGAGAGAGAGAGAGAGAGAGAGAGAGAGAGAAATACTAAAGGTTAAATAAACACCAAGGGAACCTATTTTAATTAAATCCAGCAAACAGAAAGAGGAGGAAGCAAGTCATAAATATTATTTATTACTAAATATAATGAAGCAGTGCATCCCATTAAACATGCATTTAAAAAGCATTGGCACATCCTGCTGAAGGATTATATCTTAGGGAAAGATTCATCAAGAGCACATTTTTTGGTGTGTAAGACCTGTAACCTTCACGATATCACGGTACCAAGTAAACTCTGATCTACTGTACCTTCAAAACAGGCAAAGGATGTAGAAAGTTTCCTGTGTATAAATAATGGATAATGCATACAGTATGTATTTATTTATAGATCCCTTGAACTGAATAAAAATGCTGAAATCCAGTTTTGCATTAATCGTATTATAACAGGAATGCTCTACAATAAGTCTGAGCAGGTCATACAACAAGTACAAATTTAAAATGTTTTACATAAGTACTTACAAATTAATGAAGGCATTGAGACTATGATATAACTAAGGTAAGAAGTTCATGTGCATCCTCAAGGACGAACTCAGAGTCAACCACAGGTTAAACTTTTTACCTGTTAAAACGTTTTTGTTATATCAGAAGCTTGATAGAGTGTGGCAGGAGACCACTGTGAGTACAATATGTATGACATTATACTTTAAATTGGCTTAATATAGGAAGCTTCAAGCATCAATCCATGTCAATTAATTTAGATTGTCTAGTAATCTATCAATATTATGCATATATAATATCCATTATAAATAACAAATCTATTCGAAGCCATATTATCTTATATTAAACTACATGACTGCAGGATTTCATATTGTCAAAAGGAGAAAACTATGTAAGCAAAAGAAAAGTACAAGTACAAGTAAAGGAAAAAATATTTATCCTCTGTGAAGGGCATTTAGAAGAATATAGTGTTTAAAGAACCCACAATTCAAATATTAAATTAGGATAAACAGTATTTATTTGTTTACGAAAGGTATAGTACAGAGGTTAATATTTTTAAACAACTTTGCAGTTTTATTTTTTTAGGAAAATTGTGATGTTAAATGAATGGTCACCATAGGCTAAATATAAACATATTGTAACTGACTTTATACATAGTTGTGCTGGCGGATCTAATATTTCAAATTTAGTAATCTGCTAGAAAACAAATAGGCATGCAGCTCCAGGATAACAAATCACCCAAGGCAGATACGTTTTAGAAAAAAATGCAGATAAAATTTCCCATAACAGTGTTGAATAATACTGCCTTATGGACAATCAGACAGCTTTAAAAGTTTCCTCCTTAAGAGCCCTATAAATATACATTCTCTGCATAAATGCATTGGACTTTACCTAACAGCAAGTAGCCTTTCTGTTCTGTGCCTTGCTCTGAGAGACCTTCCTAACATTCTCAGTACAATTAAATACAATTTCCACAGGACAGCCTTCCTGTGAAAAGTGAGCTCCAATATGAGAACTGGACAAATGTAATGGATTGTCTGGTTTGCCTGTTCCTTCTAGAATAATATAGCTTCCATGGCCAGTCAACAATATGTTTTAAACAGAGAAACCATTCTACAGTATGTTTAATAACATCTCCTTTGAAGCTTATGTAGGGATGTGTAAAATAGCCACCCCTAGTATTATTGTCAGGCAGTCCCTCCATGTTATAGACACCTAACTGGGTCCTAAAATACAGTTGGGAGGGGTACTGTTTGCTCTTCCTGCTTTAAGCTATGCCCCTTGTTGTTTCCCACAGTGACCAGTAGATGGCATTGTGCTAGAGTATAAAAGGCTCTGAAGCCATGCTTTCAGTTCCATCTTGTGCTGGCTCTAGTCTGTGCAGGAGGCAGAGCTCGAGTGGAACCAGGTCAGGTCTAGTAAGAATAGGCTACTCACCTTTATAGGTCACTCTAGGAGTGATAGACAGTCAGTATTATTTAGCTGAGCAGCTTGAGGCTCCTACGAGGATTGTAGTGGGATTAAGATCCCAGGGTACTCATTGCCCAGAAGTAGAGACTAAGTGTACAGACCTAGGGTAGATAGATTCCCCTCAGGTTCCACTTAGGGAAAAGGCTGAAAACTGGGTGTACCTCCTCAAAGCTGCATGTATTGTTTCTATCTCTGAGGAGAATCATACTGACCAAAGGTGCTGTGAGTACTGCCTATTCATTGTACTGTATGAACCTGCAAATGTTCTGATTTATGTACACTCCACTGAGGATTGTATATTGTTCTCAATAAATCTGTTCTATGGTAAAGTTATAAGAACCACTGGCGCCCAATTATTTGCACCCTGAATACAGTTACAGTTGCACTACACCCTGCTTCCACATCGCTGCGAAGGCTCACTCCCTAAGATTTTATGGTCTCATCCGGAGCATATGTACTGGGAGTGAAGCTTATAGTAGAGTAAGGTGCACTCAATTTACTATAGCGCTACACTTATATCTCCTTTTGAGCAGAAATTAAAGGCAAAGCTCACCTTTTTGCAGATTTCATTAGTCACCCATTAGTCAGTCATCATTAGCATTTGGGCAGTAATTTACTGCAGCTTGTTCCTATAGTATCATTATTTTCTAGTTCTGTCTTCTTGCCATGCATTTCCATTCTAAGACTTGTAAAAGTTCTTTCTGATTGCTCCTAAAATATCTTTACTGGTCCCAATTTTCAAATCAATAACACAAAGTAAAGAAGACTTTATATTGAACTAGGGTTTAAGTACTGTACATGATCAAAATGCCTATGATCTTATATTTCAAAGCTATGTTGTAATGCCTCAAAGCTTATCATCATCTGTAGAATCTTATTTACTTTCAGCACCAGTGTTGGTATTTAAATACTCAGCTGCCCATACATAAAATAAAAATGTTTTCTGAAAAACTTACCAAAACTACTTCTTATAGGCATTCATATAAATAAAAAACACCCTTATACTGTAACAATCATCTCTTCAGACATCATTCACAGAATAAAAAAAACATTGATTAGATATGTATATACCAGGAGATATCCAGCTGTATGTATGTGTGAATGAAGACATTTTGACATAATGACAAAATGTGGAGGGCATGAAACAGGAGACATGAGGGGTCATTCTTGACCCTGGGACATGCAAGTGAGTGCAGTTCAGTTAAAGGGGACCAAAATCTGCTATACTATTATCCTACTACCTAAAGATGTGCAAAAATCATATTAAGAGGTTCAAAATAAATCACCAATGAAAACACTGCTAACCAATAATGTAAAATTGCTTAAAAATAATAATCCTACTTACTACCATTATGCCAGTCATCTTGCTATATTCTATCTTACTGATTGTAAGTAAGTGGCTTTATGATTTTACAGTGTAATCACACAACAGAAGGGAGTACATACCATGTTTTGTGATGAAAAACTCTGCTTAAAATGACTAGCTTTAGCTAGATGTGTGTATGTCAGAACATAGTGACAGGTGGAAGGTTCTTTAGAGTACTCTTGCATTTTTTTGAGAGCTATGGAAAAGCTTTATAAAGTGATATTGCTTTAGCAATAAAATCCTGATGTTCAGCATTCTGGGATTTGTAGGACTTGTTCTGACTAATCTATACAGTATATTGCGTGTTTAATTCTAAAAGTATTGTCCTGCAAAAAGAGTGCTTCTTCTAAGTTTGTGGAGGTATGTACCAGTGCTATCTGAATTGAACTCATATATACGTATATATATATATATATATATATATATATATATATATATATATATATATATATATATATATTCTCCAAAATGATGCACTCAAACCACAAAAAACTCCAATGCCTAGGTGCAGGTTAAAAAATGTCATACAATATCAATAATCACAAACCGCACTCCAAGGACTTCAAATAAACACAAAAAAAGTTTATTTCAACGTTCAGGAAGACGGCTCGAGTAGAGGAGCTGAAACATTGAAATAAACTTTTTTGTGTTAATTTGAAGTCCTTGGAGTGCGGTTTGTGATTATTGATAATATATATATCTATCTATATATATATATATATATATATATATATATATATATATATATACATATAGTATATATATATACATATCTATCTATAATATCTGTTTGATGAAGGCATTCACACATAGAGGTAAAAAATTGCCTGGGCACAGTGTACAAAAACAAATCCAGGATTAAACCACTGCTATCACAGAACTTAAACAATTAGAATTAAGATTTTTAAGTGGGAGCTGATATTTTAGCTGGACTTCCTGCCATTTTAAAAATTGCAGAATATGGTAGTGACCCCTAGATAAAAAGTGTATGGCAGAAAAGGAAAGTTGACATAAACTGTTGTTTTTTTGTCTAACTTCATAACTGATGAATCAGCTAATGAAAGCTTCATATTCAATAAGCTGTGTGACCCTACTAATGCATGGGTTATACAGGATGAAATTCAAAAGAGATTTGATCATGTAAAGCTAAACAAAGGTCTAGGACAGAATGGTATTCATCCCAGGGTACTAAACAAGCTTGGCTCTGTGATTTGAAACATCTTTACTAATTTTTTTAGTATTCATTGAGGTCTGTCATCGTGCCGAGAGATGATTGAATTGCTAATATAGCAATTTGAAACAGCGTAGGCGGTTGATCAAGGAGTGTAGAATGCACTGCCCAGTGATGTTGTGATGGCAGATTACATTAATGTCTTTCAGAGTGGCTTGGATGTTTTCTTAGACAAGTATTACTGTATATCAAAGGATATTGTGATATTTAAGTCTACAATTAGTACAGGTATTGGTATGTATAGTTTATATATGTGAGTTCATAGATAGGTTGGTATAAGTATGTCTATTTATGTCCACTAGTGTTTGTTTGGAGGGATTTGAATTTAATAGTCTTTTTTCTACCCATCTTAACTATGTAATTATGTAAGAATAATTGGCATCACCAATCATCCCTCAGTGGAAAGAAACCCAGTACAATAAAAAAGTAAAAAACTCAAAATATGAATAAACATGATTAAATTCAAGCAATAAATAATGTGATGAATAAGTGCATTAAAATTCAATATCATACTATACAGTGATTTAGGTTCATACTGAATTACAAATACTGTCAGTATAAAAGGACCTCAGAATCTCAGACAAGCAAACTAGTGTTAAATATAGATTTGTATATTCAAAGAGGAAGTAGAGCCCAGCCTAATGCATAGATCTCAGTCTATTTTAACATCAATATAATATGGGTGATTCCAGTCATGTAATTCAACAATAAAGTGTATACTGACACAACAGTTTAACTCAGTATTCATTTCAATATATTGCAACAAACCTCATTTGACATATAGGGGCAGCCATGTAGGGGCAGATTTATCAAGGGTTCAATTTCGAATTTCAAAAACTTCAAAATTCAAATTCAAAAAGACCAACCAAAATTAAATCAAAATTTTTTTGGCAGAGTAGGTCCGTTTTTGATTGAATGGTCCATTTTAGATCTAATTAAAATTGAAGTAATATTGCATTTGAATCGAACGATTCAAAGTTTTTCCCCAAAAAAAACCTTAGTTCACCAATTGACTCCAAATTGGTTCTAGGAGGTACCGCATAGGCTAAAACAGCAATTCAGCAGGTTTTAGATGGCAAACGGTCGAAGTTGAATTTTTAAAGAGACAGTACATGATAAATTTCAAAATTCAAATTTTCAATTTTTTTCAAATTTAGACTATACTCTAGTCCATTATACTCTAGTACACAAAAATTTGCTTGAAATTTTAATTTTTTTTTATTTGAATTTTTACTTTGACCTTTGATAAATCTGCCCCATACAGTTAGTACTTGGAAAGTTGCAAAAAATACCGTTCTGTATCGCAGTATATGCAGTATATACAGTATATGCAGTATATGCAGTATATGCATGGACCAGCCATTACAAGAGTAAAACTGTTGACAATGCGTATAATCAGAGCACTCCCCTGATTAGGTTGTCAGTCATTATATCTACAGTATCTAAGAAGGGCTGGTTCATGACTAAGAACCACAGGAGGAATTTTTGTGGTGTGGTAGGGTGTAGTTTGCACTGTGTTTGTGTAAGTTAATTGCCTGGGTGCAGAATAAAAAAAGCTATATAACATCATGTGTAACTAAATTCACAGGTCTTGCAAAGTGAAAAAAATTGCAAGGGCACCAACACAGAAATTATATATATATAAAATGTGTACTTGTAAATAAAAATGTGCCAGTTTTAATTAGTCCTAGAACAGCCAGTGCCACGTTTAGTTAGTCCTTGCGTGAGTTTTTTTTATTTTGTTTTATTTTTTAGCATGTACTCTATTTTCTTTGCCTCTCTTCTTGTAGAAGAAGAATGGCTTTTTCTTCTACGTCCCTACATGGGCATTGCCCCTCCCAGACCTGGAGGTAGGACCTATAACATAGCCAATCAAAATGAATCATGATCTATAAGACCCCATGACTTCCTCCTCACCACAGTTATTTTTTGTCCTACTGGACAGGGAAGTAGGATATCCCACCTCACTCTTTTTATTTTTTGGTGAATTTTGAGAGAAATCAAACACAGTTTTTGTTTTGTTTTTTTTTTCTTTTGTATTTTTTGTTTATTTTTTTGATTCCCAGGTAATGGAGAAGATTTTACCTGATGCCTCAAAATGCATAATCTGTAAATTATCGCTTATTGGGAAGTAGTGCAAGTGTGGACATATGCATGGTCCTAGCCCTGTGCTAAAATAGCCCCCTGCTATATGCCCAGCGAGGCACAAGATTCAATTTAGTGCTTTCTTGGGAACAGACACAGGTGTAGGCTTCCCACATTGTTACCTGTGAGCTTTTTGGACTCCCCTTTTCTTTTGAGTTATGTGAGGCTTTACAGAACTTTACAGAATTTCTGCAAAAGGGCCATGGGTATGCATATGGGCTAGTTATTACAGCCTGAAGCAGTATCTACTATGTGTTTTTAAAAATGCTCAGTGCACTGAGAAGTCGGGGCTTTTGCTGGAGTTTCCATACAGCTTATTAGTCACTATCTGATAAGGTTCAGGTGTGCCTTTCGGCCCCATTGCTATTGCTGTTTAATATTTTAAGCCTTGTATGGGTGAACCTGCATCCTCTGTGCAGACACAGAAGTTATATTGGCTCATGTTACTAAGGCACCTCCAGGAGTGGCTAGAGGTTGCACTGCTCAAGCAGTATGGCACTTCTTTCCTTCTTATGAGTCTGCTCTTAATAAGCAGGGTTCCACCTGTCTGGATATTCCTGCTGACACACCTGAGCTATCTGGTAAGATGCCTGTGTTCCTCTGACTTCTAGTATTATCTGAAGTCTTGTGTTGTGAGCTGGCGTCCTCTGTGCAAAATGCAGTATTGGCTCCAGTATTGGCTCTTTTTAAACAAGGTACGTTAAGTACTGGCTTATGAATCCATCTGCCTAAGCAGTGCGGTACCTGAATTTGGTGAGTTTGATTTCTCAGTATCCATTCTGTGTTTGAAACATTCAATTCACTGGGAAGTCTGCATGTAAATAAGCTTAATGTCCCTCTGCTGAAAGCTATCAGGGCTTTGGCTGGAGTTTCCATCCAGCTAATTAGTCACTATATGGTAAGGTGCAGGTGCCTTTGCTATTGCTGTTTAATATTTTAAGTTTTCTATGGGTGAACCTGCATCCTCTTGGCTGACACAGCGGTTATATTGGCTCATGTTCCTAAGGCACTTCCAGGACTGCCATACTGCTCAAGCAGTATGGCACCTCCTTCCTTTCTTATGAGTCTGCACTTAACAAGCAGTGTTCCACTGGACTGGATATTCCTGCTGACAAATTTGAGCTATCTGGTAAGCCGCTTGTGTTCCTTTGACTTCTTATATTATATGAAGTCGTATGTTCTGAGCTGGAGTCCTCTGTGCAAAATTCAGTTACACCAGGTACTTTCAGTACTGGTTAGTGAATCTCTCTGCTGAAGCAGGTTGGTACCTGAATCTAGTGAGTATGATTTATCAGTATCCACAATGTGTTTGAAACATTCATTACACTGGGAAGTCTGCATGTTAATAAGCTAATTATGTCCCTCAGCTGAAAGCTATCAGGATTCTAGCTGAAGTTTCCATCATGCGGACTTTTCATTGCTATCCGGTAAGGTGCAGATACTCCGCTGGGCCTCTTTGCTACTGTTGTTTCTATTGTCCTCTGTGCAGACACAGAGGTTATATCTGCCTTTTATTACACAGGGTGCTTGCAGGGTTGGCTGGAGGCTTGCAATGCTCAAGCAGTTTGGTAGCCCCTTCTTTCCTTACATTGAGTCTGCTCAGTGCGGTAACCTGATGTCATTGGGCCCCACAGCAAATTCATTTTAGGGCCCCTAACATATCCAGAGGTTGTGTTTTTTACCAATACATATTGAAATTGCTCTTTATTTTGGCCTCTTGGGTCCCTATACCTTTTGGGCCCACCTGCAGCCGCAGGGTCTGCTTCCTTTGTAGTTACGCCCGAGTCTGCTCCTAAGAAGCAGTCTGCCACCAAGGATCTGACTGGATTATTTATACTGTCTAGCGCATATTATCTGGTTGGGTGCCGGTGTTCCTCTGACTTCTTGTATTGATTTCATCTGAGGTCTTAGGTTGTGAGCCCGAGTTCTCTGTGCAAACACAATAGGCAAGTGTGCTCTTATTACACCTAGTATTTCCAGGACTGGTTAGGGGTTTGTTCTGCTGTAGCAGCATTGTACCCCATTTTTTCCTAGGATGTTTCCACACTTAACAGGCAGTGTTCCGATGTATATGGTTTCTTTTTGTGTGATGTAGGCCTTCTCTTAGATATTCTATTCCCATCTGGTGTTTTTTGTTGGTCTGGTCTGTTGCATGAGCCTTTGGCACATGTGGTCTTTTACCCTTGGCACATTTGTTTGGTTGTCCTTTTACCAGGGTTATTATGGCTGCGGGCCTGTTTCCACGGCCCTTAACTTAGGTGCTTGCTTGCCTTATACCAGGGTTCAGGTGGCCGCTAGTTTTTATTATAGTCCTTGGGGGCTTGTGGCTGCCAGCCTTTGCTGTGACCTATGGTGCATAGGCCACCGTGGCTACTGTTCTTGCTGTGGCCTTTGGTGGGCATGTCTGTTTGCCTTGCGGCAATCCTTGGCAGGACAACAGCCATTGGTCTTTTCTACAATCCTTGCAGGCATGGTTCTGGTTACACCAGCAGTAGGCATAATTGACTATTTGGTTGGATCTAACATGGGTTGTACCATCAGCTGGTGTTTGCTCTGATTTTCACAGCCCATAGCTAATTTTGTGGCTGATTGGTATTCAGCAGCTGCAGTTGGTCATATGTTGTCGGCTTACAGCTAACATTTGCTTCTGCCTTACATGCATTGTTTTTGGTCTTGTATGCCACTGCTTATTATCAATAAGATTGGCTTGTGGACCAGGGTTTTGCAAGTTCAACTGGCTTGTGCTCCGTTGTTGCATGTGTGGAAATTGACTTTTGTGTCAGGTGCCAGTGCAGTTGGTGACCTTGTCCCCAAGGGTGGCATTCACAATAGCTAGCTTATGTACTATTGCTTGTGTATTAGAGTTCCACTCTTGTGTTTTGCATAGACTGCAGCTGATGGGCATCTTGGCCTGCTAGTGTGACAATGGCCTTGCACCCTCTATGTAGGAATACATAATAGCTGGCTG
The DNA here is from genome assembly GCA_038501925.1 of Xenopus petersii. NCBI lineage: Eukaryota > Metazoa > Chordata > Amphibia > Anura > Pipidae > Xenopus > Xenopus petersii. The sequence continues at coordinate 80,621,359 of CM076682.1, forward strand.
ATCCACCACTGGTTTGCATGTATGGTGGCTGGCTCTTTGTCAGTGGATTGTGCATCATTACTGGTTGGTACCAGTGTTTGTAGGCTATAAGCTTCTGGCATGCCTGATTTTGGATTGTGACCCCAGCTGTTGGTTGGTTCAGTAACCTATTGGACTCCGTCACTTCTATGTATAGTCACAGGTTTGGTTCAGTTTTTGCATAAACTGTAGCATTGTGTAGCTTGAGATGTAGCGGCCTCGGCTTTTGTGGGTGTTTTCTAGAACTGTAATTGGCTTGGGTCCCATTGCTTGCTTGTGTAGCAGTTGGCTGGGGCAACAGCATATCTTACTGGTAGATGGCTTTATGTCACATTTGGTTGGTTCAGCATCTTATCCTTGTGCTGTTGTATGCCTAGTTTAGATTTGGTGGTTGGTGGAGCTACTGGGCCATATCAGCATGGCTCTACAATGGTTACAATGATATGCTGATTTAGGATAACCCAGAGTTGGTGTTCATCTAGTTAAGTCTTCATTAGGTATTATTAGCATGGAGTTGGTGGATCTTGGGCTGATCTCTGGTGTGGAGTTGACTCCGGTCAGCACTGGTTTGAGCTGCTTCTATTAAAGGACCAGTAACACAATTTATAATTATTTAAAAAAACAAATGTATATACATGACTTACCTACAATATGCTGTTCTTTTGTGCTGTTTGGGTAAGAGGTTGGAGAAATCTCAAACCGGCACTGTCCCATGGCATCCAAGGGGTCTCCGCCATCTTCTTCCTTGTTCTCCGTCTTCTTCTGTACGTGCGCGCTGCTGTGGCTCTCTTCCGGGACCCGACTCGTGACGTCACTTCCAGAAGTGACGTCACATAGCAACCGAGTCTTCAGGAAGGCGTCGGTACTGCGGCTTAATTTCCCAGCTGCATCTCCAAGGGAACGGACGCTTCTTTTGGCTGCTCTCTTCACTGCTGACAGGAACAGGCTACTGACAGGAACGCTGGACAGGATCTCTGCTTCACTTTTGGGTCACTCACTCCTGATCTGAGGTCTGTTATTTTGGTCCTGATCTGAGGTCTGTTATTTTGGTTCCACAGAAAGGGGGGGGGGGGCGCCTGGTCTGGGGTTTGATTTTATTATTGGTACATAGCAGGGGGGGCCGCCTGGTATGGGGTCTGATTTTATTATTGGTACATAGCAGGGGGGCCACCTGATCTGGGGTCTGATTTTATTATTGGTACATAGCAGGGGGGCCGCCTGGTCTGGGGACTGATTTTATTATTGCTGCAATAAAGCAGGGGGGGGATACCTGGTCTGGGGTCTGATTTTATTATTGGTACATAGCAGGGGGGCCGCCTGGTCTGGGGTCTGATTTTATTATTGGTACATAGCAGGGGGGCCGCCTGGTCTGGGGTCTGATTTTATTATTGCTGCAATAAAGCAGGGGGGGATACCTGGTCTGGGGTCTGATTTTATTATTGGTACATAGCAGGGGGGCTGCCTGGTCTGGGGTCTGATTTTATTATTGGTCCATAGCAGGGGGGCTGCCTGGTCTGGGGTCTGATTTTATTATTGGTACATAGCAGGGGGGCCGCCTGGTCTGGGGTCTGATTTTATTATTGCTGCAATAAAGCGGGGGGGATACCTGGTCTGGGGTCTGATTTTATTATTGGTACATAGCAGGGGGGCCGCCTGGTCTGGGGCCTTACTTACTTACTTACGGTAAGGCCTGACGGGGAGATTTTGTCGCCTGGTGACTTATCGCCACGTCTTTTGCGCGACTATCTCCCTGACCTGCCACTGCGTTTTTTTCCCCTCTGAGGCAACTTTGGGCGACTATTGAAAACTAATCGCCGCATGTGCATTAGCGCAGGTGATTTTGCTCTGTAGCCTATGGGGAAAAAACGCTGAGGCAGTTCGGGGAGATAGTCGCACAAAAGACGTGGCAATAAGTCGCCAGGCGACAAAATCTCCCCGAATCTCCTTGTCTGGCCTTACCCTTATAGTAACAGCTGACCCCCCCCAACCTCTGCCACTAATGGTAAATGAACAGTACTTGTGAATTGTAATTGTTGCTAAGCAATGTTTGTTACGTGTTCCAGTGTACTTTATGAAACCTGTCTTGTAATGATCTAAGTACCCCCTGTTGTAAAAAAAAACTGTATGATAAAATATAGACCCCTATGTTCCCAACTGCATTTTAGGTTACAAATACTTGTAAGTGTGTATCTATGTCCACTGTGTTATGTTGTTTGAATAAAAGAAGAACAAAGAAATAATGTTTGTTTGTTTTTTATTGAAAAAAATCATAAAGATTAATAAATACTACAAATTCAAGCATCAATGAAAAATAAACAATCACAAATCACAAACAGTCCAAAGCCTTATCAAAAGCATTATAGTCAAATGCCTGTAGAAATCCTCTGTACCGGCCTTTGGGGTCTGGATAAGAGCTGCAGACTTTTTGAACGACACAGGCTGGAATAGGCACCCGTTTCTTAGGCCCTAAGTAGCCATAAATCCAGGCGATGAATGACCGATAGGAAGTCTGTCGTAATTGTCTGTAGAAGAAAGAGAGGATTAGTGATCTGTACAAAAATGTTGCTCTGCACTAGTCATCACACACTAAGGGGATAGGTCGTGTGACTGGCAGGACTTTATGGAACAAACCGGGTTTCTGTACTTTTTTTCTTGGAGCAGTTTTGGCCATTGTTGGAGCTAAAGTGGATAAAAAAAACTATGGCCAATTGTGCCATTTACAAAGCAGTGTTGTCTAGAACAGATGTTCTTCACATAAGGAAGTTCAACTTTGGCTCCCGCACACCCGGTGCACAAAGGTAGAGGATGGGCTGCCTCACAATCTAGCAGAAAGAATCCCAAGGTTTATTGTGAAGTGCAACGTTTCAGGGTCATGCTCCTTTCTCAAGTATGCTTGAGAAAGGGGCGTGACTCCGATACGTTGCAATTCGCAATAAACACGCAAGGCAGCTTGCTTGCATTTATCCTGTGTGCCTTGGGATTCTTTCTGTTTGACATAAGGAAAACACACCGAAATGATTCCCATAATCCTCAATCTATAGGTAAAAGTCAGATGAACTTGCCTGTTGTGGCTGCTTATTCCACCTGTGAGGCGTTGCATGTTCCAAAATATCTGCAAGTATTCCAGGTGGGATTTACGTAAACACCTCAGGTAAAATGTTCTGCTATGGCAGATGCACCCATGTTGTAGATATTTCCCTGGTCAATATGGCATCATTTACAAGAGGGTAATCTCCACCCCCTATACCTGACTGGACAGAGCACATCCTTTAGCAATCAAGACCTTTGTCTCTGCCTATATTATCCAACCCCCTCCTCCTTGCTCTTGTCTTTTTTCTATCTGTCTATACAGACTGGCGGAGCAATACAGGGCCCACGGGATTCTGGTGGATACCCAAACTATACCAGTAAGGGGTTTTTTCTTACACCCTTCTTTTTACCCCTACTGAAGAGCTTTATAGTTCTGCCTGGTGTCCTGCTAATAAGCTTCCATTTACATATACAAAGAATTAGTCAATGCGGCTACACCCTACCTGTTGGTATGGGATGCGCATACAGGAAAACACTCACAGTTCAGGTGGCTGGTGATAGTAAAAACGCTGTGTAAGGAGGCGCGCGGCGCTACAGTGATGCGCGCGCTGACGTCACTAGGTGGGCAGAGCCAGACGCGCGCAGCGTCTTAAGGAAGCAGCAGAGAGACGCTTTGGCCTACAGAGAAGCGTTCTATGCATTTGGAGTGGCGAATTCTGTGCAGACGAAGAGCTTCCAACAGTGGCAAGTACACAAAATATATGATTTATCAAGCAACATGTAACTGTTAAGCTATAAGTATTCCATTTAAACACAGGTCATGGAATCAAGACTTTCACACAGCCCAGAGGCAGCATGCAGAGAGGATAGGAGGTGGCCCATTATTCATTTTAAAATAATGAAGGGTGTAATTAATTTTTTTTTTCTCTCTTCTCTCTATTTTATCACCAGTGTGTCTTCCCCAGGAAGAACAAGAGAGAGATTAAGATGTGCAGCATGTGACAATCCACCTATCAGACATTCAAAATTCTGTGCATCCTGTTCTAAAAAACTGTCTGGTGACACAGGAATAGAACAGTCAGTGGATGTTATGGCCTGGATTAGAGAGGCTGTTGCACAGGGAATAAAGGAGGTGACTGTTTGGCTCAAGATTGGAAGATCTCATTAAAAAAGTTACAGGGGGTAAAAGCGTTTTTTTACCTCAGGAGCGAAGGCAGAATTTTTCTACAGAAAATTTCCAGGAAAGGCAAAGGCAGTCATTTCGTGACAGACCGACCTTTAGAGATCAGAGATCATACAGACCGGGGAAAGAATATTCACAGTCTCAGAATTGGAAGAGAGGTCAGCGGCTACATCGAGACCTGGAAGAGGAAAGGGTTCTTTCACAAGAAATTCAAGGAAATATTGCTGAGATAATGGCAGCCCAGATCCAAAATATCCCCAGAAGATTGTCAAGGTTTCTAGGGGTCTGGGCAGAGTCAATCACAGACCAATGGGTTTTAGACTCCATAAGAAGGGGATATTTGTTAGAATTCCAAACAAAACCGCAGAGAAATCACTTTGTGATATCTTCAATTCCACAAAACAAGGAAAAGAAGGCAATATTATACGATTACGTAGAGAAGTTACAAAAACAGGGAGCTATAATGGAAGTTCCAAGACTACAAAGAACAAGAGGGTTTTATTCGCCAATATTCATGCTCAGGAAAAAGACGGGCGATTTCAGACCAGTGTTGGATCTGAGGAAATTAAACAAATACATGATAGAAAGACAAGATGGAATCTCTATTCACGATCATTCCAGAAATCAGGCCAGGAGAATGGATGCTTTCCATAGATCTGAAAGATGCATATTTGCATGTGCCAATAACAGCCACACACCAAAAGTTTCTTCGTTTTACAGTGGGCCCGGAAATGCACTTCCAGTTCACTTGCCTACCATTTGGCCTATCGACGGCACCAAGAGTTTTTTCAAAGATCCTTGTTACATTAATAGCAAGATTGAGGAGCATGGGAATTTGTATTTATCACTACCTGGACGACATTCTGCTACTAGCAAGAAAACCAGACACCCTACAACGCCACAGAGATCAGGTAATCACATACCTGCAGCAGCATGGCTGGATAATAAATTTAGAAAAGAGTCAATTGATTCCTTCACAGGATCTAATATATTTGGGGGCCAGATTTTGTACAAGAACAGCCATTGTCACAATACCGGAAGGAAAGAAACACAAGATTGCGGAGAAGGTATCCTGGATGAGGACCAGATCAACATGCACAGCAAGACAGTACATGAGCGTGTTGGGACTCTTAACCTCAGTAATACCAATGGTGCAATGGGCCAGATGGAATACCAGAATCATCCAGAAGGATTTTCTCAATCAATGGGTTGTAAAGGATCGAGATTGGAATCAGAACCTACATATTTCTCAGGAGGTAAAGATGACGTTGGAATGGTGGTTAGAGAGAAAAAATTTAGCGAAGGGAAGACACCTAGGAGATGTTTCTTGGGAAATACTAACAACAGACGCCAGCGCAACAGGTTGGGGTGCATTTTGGAAAATGAAGATGACACAAGGGAAATGGTCAAGAGAAGAATCTCTGCTCCCAGCAAATGTCAGGGAATTAAGAGCGGTAAGATTGGCCCTACAACAGTTTGGACACTTCTTAATAGACAGTTATCTGTTAATAAGGACAGACAACACAACAGCAATGTCTTACCTAAAGAAACAAGGGGGAACAAAGAGCATACAGTTACAGATGAAGCCACTTGGATTTGTGAGTTAAATGCGTCATGACTCAGGGGTAATTGAAGAAACTGTGTTATCTTGTCATCTTAACTCATTTAATGCATTTAACCTTTTCATTAGCATACCAAAGCTCCATTGTTCACAATGGTGAATGCTTTAATTAGATGGGATGTTGTGACGCAGTTTTCTGTGTTAAATGAGATAAATGGGATATCTGTGTTTAGTTATTCTGTGTCAAACAGACAAACCAAAGTGGCTGCATCTGTAATGCAAGAATTGGAACCAATAATGTTATGGGCACAACAAAATTTAAGAGATTTGACAGCAGTGTATGTGCCAGGAAGAGACAACACAATAGCAGACTTTTTGAGTCAAAGTCTAGTGAACAGGCACGAATGGGAGATAAATCAAAGGGTGTCAAACAGATTGTGAACAGATGGGGTCAACCAAGCTTGGATCTCATGGCAACACAAAACAACAAGAAGGTAAGGAGGTTCTATTCAAGATTTTACGAACGAGAGGCGGTAGCAACAGACGCACTACTACAGAATTGGAGTATGGGTCTCCTATACGTATTCCCGCCAATTCCCCTCATTACGAGAGTTTTGAGGAAGATCAGACAAGATCGAGCGGAAGTGATAATAATTGTACCAGAATGGCCCAGGAGACCTTGGTATCCACTTCTCAGAAAGATGGCAGTAGACAGCCCAATGATATTACCATTAATTCCGTGGCTACTGAGACAGGGTCCAGTGGAACACCCACAGAGTCATTCATTAGCCCTCAGGGCATGGCATTTGAAAGGGAAAGATTAGCAGACTCTGGGTTACCAACAGCAGTGGTAGAAACCATGATGAATTCTAGAAGACATTCTACAAATAAAAGTTATCAAAGAGCCTGGAAGGTATTCATGGAATATTTAGAAGAAAAAGAGATTTCAGTAGAGAAAACAACAATTACAGAAATTCTGGATTTTCTACAGAGAGGCTTGGAGAAGGGGCTTAGTATGCGGACCTTAAAGGCGCAGGTATCAGCAATATCAGCTTTTTCAGGAAAAGCGTGGGCACAGGAGCCAGCTATGAGGCAATTTATGGCGGCCATCTTTAGATTAAAGCCTCCAAGAAAGAGTATATCTCCTGCATGGGATTTACCACTAGTTCTAAATGTCTTGATGGAAAAACCTTTTGAACCATTAAGGGAAATATCTGAAACACTGCTCACATACAAGACAGTTCTTCTTATTGCAGTTACATCAGCAAGAAGAGTGAGTGAATTGAGAGCACTATCGGCTCAGGAACCATTCACAATCATTCACTCAGACAAAGTTATTTTAAGGATGAACCCAAGATTCCTACCAAAGGTTCTAATGTCATTCCATTTGGACACAGAGATACAGTAGTACTTCCTTCTTATTTTCCAGAACCAAGTTCTGATCAAGAAAAGAGATGGAATACATTAGATTTGGTCAGATGTCTATCCATTTATTTAGAGAGAACCACTACTTGGAGAAAGTCACAACAATTGTTTGTCATTCCGGCAGGAATAAAGAAAGGACGGGCAGCAGCTACTTCCACCATAAGCAGATGGATAATTGCAGCCATACAAGCAGCTTACAAAACAAATACCAGAAGGGGTCAAGGCACACTCCACCAGAGCAGTGAGTACTTCATGGGCTGTTGAGGCACACATACCTCCTGAGGAGATATGTAAAGCAGCGACATGGAGTTCTTTCTCAACATTTCTAAGGCACTACCAATTAGACGTGAGGTCAACGTCAGAAGCAAAGTTTGGACAGAGTGTACTGTCAGCGGTGCAAACCTTGGAGAAATAAAGATGATTCATTATATGCTAGAACAGAGTGTTGTTTTTTCTTCTCATACCATTAATAGAAACCCTCCCTCAATTGCTTATCATATCCCTCTTGTTAATGATGCCATATTGACCAGGGAAAAGAGAAAATTATATCATACTTACCGTAATTTTCTTTTCCTGGTTAATAGATGGCATCATTTACAAGACCCTCCCTAACAGCTTAATTATCAGACAAGAGCAAGGAGGAGGGAGTTGGATAATATAGGCAGAGACAAAGGTCTTGATTGCTAAAGGATGTGCTCTGTCCAGTCAGGTATAGGGGGTGGAGATTACCCTCTTGTAAATGATGCCATCTATTAACCAGGAAAAGAAAATTACGGTAAGTATGATATAATTTTCTCTTTTCTTTTCCACAGATGAAACTTCCATGCAACAAGAGTATTCCTCCACAGTTTTCATGGCCACACAATTGCCACACCTACACCACTCAGTTGTCCCAATTTGATTATCTGCTCTTTGATGGTGATGTCCACTTGGTCTGTCGCTCACACTTGGTGAACATGTCGGATCACCTTGCCCTTGGGATTGCTATACAAAAAATAAAACACAGGTTAGTCAGAACAAATTCAAATGTATAAAAAGGGAGGAATCAGTTCCCAATCATATATTATATACTAACCATGTTAGTTCTTTATGCTTCAGGTTCCTTTTCACTCAACAGAATTAGTTTTTTTGGTGCCATAATCTAAAAATGTAAAAAAAGAGTATATAATATGAACAAGACAGAGAACAAATACTCAGCTTTCTTCCCCCACACAGCCCCCCAATATAGAGCCTTTAGCCCCTCATACACAGTCTTTCCCTCCACACAGTCTTTAGCCCCCCCCACATACAGTCTTCCCCACAAACAGCTTTCAGCCCCCACAAAGCCACCCTGCAGTCTGTCTCTCTCCCAGCAGCCTGTCTGCCACCAAGCAGTCTCCCCCCAGAGCATTTCTCTACCCCCAGCAGTCTCTCTCCACCCCCTAGCAGTCTCTCTCCACCCCCAGCAGTCTCTCCACCCACAGCAGTCTCTCTCCACCCCCCAGCAGTCTCTTTCCACCCACAGCAGTCTCTCTCCACCCCCAGCAGTCTCTCTCCACCCACAGCAGTCTCTCTCCACCCCCCCAGCAGTCTCTCTCCACCCCACAACAGTCTCTCTCCACCCACAGCAGTCTCTCTCCACTCACAGCAGTCTCTCTACACCCCCAGCAGTCTCTCTCCACCCCACAGCAATCTCTCTCCACCCCACAGCAGTCTCTCTCCACCCACAACAGTCTCTCTCTACCCCCCAGCAGTCTCTCTACACCCCCCCCAGCAGTCTGTCTCCACCCCCAGCAGTCTCTCTCCACCCCACAGCAATCTCTCTCCACCCCACAGCAGCCTCTCTTCTCCCAGCAGTCTCTCCCTGTAGACTCTCTTGCCAAGCCTTTCTCTTCCTTCCAGAATTTGTTTATCTTCCCCCCAGCCTTTCTATGTCTCACACTGCTTTTGCCCGGCCATTCTGCCCCCCCCCCCCTCACAGCATTTCTCTCTCTCAGCCTGCAGACTCTCTTGCCAAGCCTTTTTCCTTCCAGAATCTATGTTTCTCACCCCCCTTGCAGCCTTTCTATTTCTCTGCCTGCTCTTTTGCCTAGCTGTTTGGGTACCTCCCACGAAGCATTTCTTTCTTTCACAGCAGCCTCTCGTCCAGCTCTTCTGTATAGTGCCTCTGTTCCCTCCCACCTAGCATTTCCTTCACAAGTCCTCACAGCCTTTACCTCCGTGTCCCTGTAGTCTCTCTCCCTCCCCTCAGCAGTTCCCTCATGGTGCTCGCTCGGACAGGCATGAACTGATCTAGACGCAACCATGAACTTACTTCCTGGCTGCTGCTCTGTTCTGCGCTCTCTGTTCCGACTTCCGGTTCCTCACTTCCGGTTCTGTGTGAAGAAATGACGGGAATGCGCACGTTGAGGGGAACTGGTCGCCTTTTCGCCGTTTTACATGGTAATGGCTATTTTGAAATTTTTTTAAAAAAACGCTAGGTAGTTTCAATCAATGTATTAGGGCATGGTCACTATTTTTAGCATTTAGAATAGGATTTTTAACTAAAAAATTTTGGTGTTACTAGTCCTTTAAGCTGCAGGACTAGGCTAATGTGGGCCAAGTCTTTTTAGGGCCACTCGCTATTGCTGAGGATGGTGTATTTCTTCAGCACTGGTGATAGATGCATCCAAATTGTGTTTAGTTTCTAAACTGATTGATTTCCTTGTGGTTTCTACGGTGTTTTAGTTATGAGATGGCCATTGCCATCATTCTGGTTATGTCCTAGGGAACCTTTTGTTTTAACACTTGCAGGATTTTTTCCCCAGGTGGGGTTTTGTCGGATAACCATATTGCAGGTATCCCTCTAGTCACTGAGGGAACCTTTTTAAGCAGAATATGGTTATTCTTAATCTGCAATGCTTGATCCTCAAGTGCTGGTCTCTGTAATTTAGTGGTTTGTTTTGTAGCATTTGTTGTCAATCGTTTACCGTGTCCTAGGACATGTTGTTCTTGTGCCTTTTATCTACCTTTTTCAGGAGATACATTTTATCAGCTCCCCTGTTGGATGGATGTGATGCTGGCCTTTTTTCTCAGGGCCTACTTAGCATCAGTTTGGTTTTTGCCTTATGTTGGTTATTCCCACCCCTTATTTTTGGGGCATGGCTTGGTAGATCCCATGTGTACTGACATGGAGGGACGTAGAAGAAATAGAGAATTTTACCTACTTGACGTAAATTCTTTTTCTTCTAGTCCCGACATGTCAGTACAGGGTTTCCCATCCCAAATTATTTATTTGGGTTACTATACTGCTATGGTAAAAGTATAACTGTAGTGAGGAGGAAGTCGTGAGGTTGTGATTCATTTTGATTGGCTATGTTATAGGTCCTACCTCCAGGTCTGGGAGGGGCAATGCCCATGTGTACTGACATGGAGGGAATAGAAGAAAAGGAATTTACGTCAAGTAGGTAAGTAAAATTCTCTATTTTTAGCCTCTTTGTGGTAATGCCTTTCTTAAATTTAGTATTTGGAAATTCATTCTGCTATATAAAGGCAATGTTTCTACATATTGTAATTGTTCTTGTGAAAGTGTTTGCGCAATTTCAAAAATCAGGTTTCAAGAAAAATAGTAAATATTAATCAAACAAAAATAGAAATAAAACCACTTCAATTTTGATTAACCCCAGTTAAAGGGTAAAACACTGCAGCAGTGTACCAGATACAGAAACCTCATAACATTTTTTAAACCAGTGATTAGTGAAATTTTCACCAGGTTTTGCTGAAAAAAAAGTTTCACTGAATCTTGGTCTTGTATTGAATGTAAATGTAATTTCTTCCATACCACACTATTGTAGTTAGAGAGAGGAAATAATATTGGATTGAATTATCTGTGGTAAATTAATAAATGAAGGAACTGTCATATAACTATCATGTTTCTGATGATAGTGAATAAATTGTCTGGTTGATATGACCCAGATATAAGTATTAAAGCAATGCTGGTGTAGGAAGTGAAGTACTTACAATTCCAGTTTAGTGAATATTTTTATTCTTCAGTAAATTTGTTGTTCCTGTTTAAAAACTCTGATGCCAAATAATTTTCTGAAAGTTTTTGGTAGATTTATATTTCATCCTGGAGTTCCTTTACTTCCAAAGAGAGTCCAGGTGAGAGATATTCCCATTACTATAGTACTGCATATTCTTAAACTATTTTGAATCTCCATTTCCTTTAACTATCCTTCCTGTTTTGAATATCATTTGACACCAGAACCTATAAGTTTTCTCAGCATCCAGGGCTAGATTTACATACTGGGTGCCCCTAGGCCTGCTGACATTCATTGCCCCTGTCCCCTCCCCTTTATTCACGCAAAGTTTCATCATCGGGAGTGGAGTACTGGGGATTGGTGCCCGGGAAATGTAAAAAACTATTTTATCTCCTGCGCATCCCCAGTATTTCTGAACCAATGTGGATGTGGTTTTGGGCAGCATGCCGCCCCTAAAATCCTGCTGCCTTAGGCCCAGGCCTTGGTGGCCTTTCCACAAATCCGGGCCTGTCAGCATCTTAATTGTGCTTACATAATTAATCAATTGTCTTTCTTTTCATATATTTTTACATTACTCTTGAGAAACATTAGATTGACCGACTTGATTTAGACTTATTTTAATGCATATTATTATTTTATGTTATTTCTGCAAAAACAACCTATTTATGATAATTGCATGTTATTGAGATGATGTTGTCACAGAGTGCAATTACTTGTAAATTACAAGTAGTTGTGTCTTATTTAGTTAATATGTAATGTATTTTCACTTTATTGAAACCTGTTAAAATATTTTGAGAATGTGTCAAGATACAGAAACAGAGAATTGTTTTTTTAAAATGTATTCTTTCAAAATTACCAGAAAGGTAAAAACTGTGTTCCTAAGAAATTTGCAAGGTGAAAGTAATTGATTTTGATAAAAATATATACAGAGACATTTATGAATATATAATTTATATCAAATGTATAAAGTTGTAGCAGCAGAACAAAATAAATAGACCATTTGTTCTGATGTGTTGATTTTAAAAAAAATGTATGGGTAAGGTGTTAACTTGCACAAGTGCAGTTGCCAATAGCAAACATTTGCTTGCATTTTTGTTTTTTGAGCTTATTTATTAATACATTTTCCACAAGAAAATGTGTTTGCGGGGGGAAAAAATACGAATTTTACCATTTCTTTTTTGTATGTTCCACCCCAAAACTCAGATTTTTGCCCAAAAGTCACATGACTTGGGGCAGCTCGGAAATTGACAAAATGTCTAGCCCCATGTTAGATTTCAAAATTTAATATAAAAAAATCTGTTTGCTCTTTTGAGAAATGGATTTCAGTACAGAATTCTGCTGGAGCAGCACTGATTCATTTTGAAATTTTTTTTTTTCCCATGACAGTATCCCTTTAAACTTCAGGTTATTGCATGAAACCCAGCCAAGATCAAAAAATCTTTGGGACTTCTCCCATTAACATATGCAACCTCGGCAAGTCTTAGATGCTGGTGTAGGATATTTTCAGATTCAGACTTTTCCATCCTCGGGGTATATTAAATTCTGAAATTCATATTTTTTAAGAATTCTGATTTTATACTAAAAAAACATGATTTTTTTGGATTTTCTGCATTCAGAGTTTAGTAAATAACCCCCTTAGTAGAGTGTTTAATACAAAATTCTGAGTGGTTGCTATGGGGACTATTCTTCTTCAATTTAGCATTGTTATTGATAAATCAGCCACTCTATGCGCTAAGCTTACATACTGAATAATTTTAAAAATAAAACAGAGCTAAAATGAAAAAAATTATAATAAAGGTAGTGATCACTGTGCATCATCAGACATTAGGCTTAAGAAAATATTTTTTTTAGAAAAGTAGAGTATGTTTAAATATTTATGTTAGTTATGAATATAATAGGGTCATGTGAGAATCAGTAAAAGGATTGGAGTGAGAAAAACAGGATTGAAAATGCAGTAACATTCAAGACATAGAAGCTTTGAAATAAAGTAGGCTGGTGATATATCTGTTGTAACATAACATTCTAATTATATAACATTTATATAAATATGTATATTTAAAGTGTCCATCTGACAGGATTAGTATATTTAAAGTATGCGCTCATGCACACTCACATTCACACATGCTTGCGGTGGGATGGCGAGCGAGGTGGCCAACTAGGTTGCCTTAGGGTGCCTGGATGGCTTGGTCCAGCCCTGGCACACATCTACAGTTCATTAAAGAAATATTTCTGTGCACAACAAATGCCAGATTCTCCATAATGGGTTTCCGGATAAAGATTCCTATAACTGTATTCACAATACATTAAAACTAATTACAGTGCTACGCAATATGTTGGCGCTATATAAATACATGTTAATAATAATAATTACAAGGCTTACAACAAATGTGTCCTCCTCCTTCTGGCTTCAGTAATTTCTTCAATTTAAAAGTTAATGTTGGATTTCCAGAACTCAAACTCAAAAACTTCAATAAAATATTTAGGGAGTTATTTACTAAAGTACTAATTTACAGTATTGAATATGTTATTAAAAAAACACAACCCAACATCCATGGCCAATATTAGCTTATTTATTCATGAAAATAAAGTGAAAACCCAAATCGCTTGAATTTTTTTGGCTTTTTTAACGAGGTGCTTTAATTTTACAGCCTTTTTTCCTGAATCACGCAAATTTTTCGATTTTCTTTTTTTAGCTGAAAACTAAATGACTTTTTGAGCTAAACATTTGGATTTTAATAAATAAACAAGTTCAGGAAGAATTAAATAGGAGTTTTTAAAAAATAAGGGGCCGATTCACTAACTTCGAGTGAAGGATTCGAAGTTAAAAAACTTCGAATTTCGAAGTTTTTTTGGGCTACTTCGACCATCGAATGGGCTACTTCGACCTTCAACTACGACTATCGAAGGATTCGAACTAAAAATCGTTCGACTATTCGACCATTCGATAGTCGAAGTACTGTCTCTTTAAAAAAAAACTTTGACCCCCTAGTTCGGCAGATAAAAGCTACCGAAGTCAATGTTAGCCTATGGGGAAGGTCCCCATAGGCTTGGCTAACTTTTTTTGATCGAAGGATATTCCTTCGATCGTTGAATTAAAATCCTTCGAATCGTTCGATTCGAAGGATTTAATCGTTCGATCGAATGAATAATCCTTCGATCGTTAAATCGAATTTTCTGCGCTAAATCCTTCGACTTCGATATTCGAAGTCGAAGGATTTCAATTCCTAGTCGAATATCAAAGGTTAATTAACCCTCGATATTCGACCCTTGGTGAATCGGCCCCTAAGTGTTAGGGATTTTGGCCCAGTTACAATAGGGGTTGAGACCTATTTTGCTTAGAGAGTGGCCTTTAGCCTCATTCCCTGAGCAAAGAATTTCTTGGGCATTCTGTGAAATTCATTTAGGGAGTTCCAGAAATTAAATTTGTTTCTAGTTTTCTATGAAAAATCCCACTGCACTGCATTTTGAGTGACCTTCTGTTTATGGCCTGAATTTTTAATTAAGCTTTCTTGATCTCTGGCACCTCACTGAATCTCCCATTCGATGTATGACCTGGTCAGCAGTGCCTTGTTGCTTTGATTAGGCTTACAAATCTGCTCAATTTTGTGTTACAGGCAGCTCTGTTTGTGCATTTCATTGTAGCTATCTTTCCAGGGCAGCCTGCAAAATACTGATTGGCAGAAGTTTCATACATGTTTCTTAGTTGCGGGGAATCATCTTCTTCTCTGCCAAGGCTTTCTAAATTCCAACTATAGTAATCCAATCCAGACTAGTTCTTTCTAACCTAAGCAAGCTATATTAAAACATTCTCTTCCTTACAGGTTTCCTTGGGCTTCCGAGTAACTGCGATCCTTTCATGCTAACAGTAAGGGAGGAATCCTTCCTTAATGTTCCTATAAAGAAGAAATACTGTCCTGTCTAACTTGATGACTGCTAAGAATCAGAATGCCAAATCGCCTTTAGAATTAAGGCAAAGTAACTCTTTATCAAAAATACATGGAGGGATCAGTTCTGATTTATACATAGTGATATTTGGATTTAACATGGGAATTAGTGAATCTGAACAAAGAATACAGAATTGGAATGGTTTGTTGTACATTGATTTTATCTCCATTCATAGAATGCACATGAAAAAAATAAACAAACCATTCATTATGGCCTTTTATATGGGTTGCCATCAATTATCATGGCGTTAGTTACTACTAAGTAAGCAGGGTGCATCTTCCAAGGGGGACCAATTAGTAGCCTCCTGGTCACTTGCCAACAAGTAAAATGTAGTCCCCAATTAAATAAAAAGAGCCTCTGAATGCATGATTGCATGCCTGATCTGCCCTGGTCATTCCCCAATTGTGTCCAAACTCAGTCCACGATTCACTCACTAGTGCTTTTTTTTTATCTTGGAGCCCACGTACTGCAGTATAGCTTGCATCAACCTGATAAGGGAATGGAAAAGGGTTACCTATATACCACCCCTAGCCCTGCCTCTCCTAAATACAGTGTTACCTAATGCAGGCAGCTTTGTCTTTTGGGGAGCAGTGCAGGTCTTTGCACTCCATTATGGTTTCCTCAATTTTTTTGCACCATGCCCTGTGATTAGTAAATTAACCATAATATCTCAGACCAGTCACACTTGGGGGCCGATTCACGAAGGGTCGAATATCGAGGGTTAATTAACCCTCGATATTCGACTGGGAACTAAAATCGTATGACTTTGAATATCGAAGTCGAACGATTTTGCGCAAATCCTGCAATCGAACGATTCGAAGGATTTTAATCCAACGATCGAAGGAAAATCCTTCGATCAAAAAATCACAGGCAAGCCTATGGGAACCTTCCCCATAGGCTAACATTGACTTCGGTAGCTTTTAGCTGCCGAAGTAGGGGGTCGAAGTTTTTTTTAAAGGGACAGTACTTCGACTATCGAATGGTCGAATAGTCGAACGATTTTTACTTCTAATCGTTCGAATCGTTCGAATTCGATCAAATTCGATTGAATTTAACCAATTCGATGGTCGAAGTACCCAAAAAATACTTCGAAATTCAAATTTTTTTTATTCGAACCCTTCACCCGAATTTCGTGAATCGGCCCCTTGGAGTCTGAGATCATGAATCTCTAAAGTATAAAAACTATATTTTACTATTCTATTGTATAGGTCTGTAGAATTGGAAAGAGTTCCAGTTTAATCTGGCCTCTGAAGTACATTTTGATAATATGCATAGCATGTTTATATCATGATCTTTATCCTATGCATATTAATAAGAGATATAATAAGCAAAAATATCTACAAGTCTGTCCGACTTTCTCCCAACCTTTCTGCTTTCAAAAGATCTCTTAAAACACACTTATTTAGAGAAGCCTGCTCTCACTCTGTGCAATACCATATGCTACATCTCTCACCTGCTTATTTTTGCTTATTTTTGATCTTGCCCATTCCCGCACCTTGTGCCTAATTCTTTCCTCTTTAATTTGTAAGCTCTTTTGCACAGGTCCTTCCTCACTTTTTGTACCAATACTGGTTGTTATGTATGTAACTCTGTATGTTATATCTATGTAATTCATGTGATTTCTTTGTATAAGCACATTGATTTTAGAGTGCTGCACAATAATATATACAGTACAGTAATAATAATAATAATTAAAATAACATTTACGGATTTTACTCTACTGTGCATGTGTAAGTATCAGTCAGTGCTAGGAATGTCAGGAAAAGGTATGTAAAATGTAAGTGAGGTGCTAGTTTTTCCCAGGGCTGCTGTATTCTTTCCTAAATGGGATATGGTAATTAACATATCTCCTCCCCTCCCCAGTGATTCTGCCTTTCCTTGTATTTATAACTTGAATCAAGGAAAACTTTTAATCAATCACTTCATTTGCAGAGCATTGCTGAAGGTCAATTTAGTGACAGAATAAATAATAATACATGCATAAATAAAACAAAATCGTTTTAAAATGAATATGATTTAAAAACAACATATTATTGGAATACAAGAGAACCTACAACTAAATCATTGCTTTATGATTTGTAATTTTTATATGTCAGACACAGATAATTGAAATCATAGTGATGAGATTCATGTATTTGATGTGTTTATAACTATTCTTATCAATTTCAGTTCTCTGCCATATTAATTATATTTGATAAATCTCTTTAATATGTTACAGTACAGAATTTTATGAGGCCCTAAAAATTCAGATTAATATAACAGCTATGATGTTCTGCTTACAGTTGCAGATTTGATTTCATATGGAATAAATTATATGAAATGGGTAAAAGTACTCAGTTATCAGGAATGACAGCATTATTTGCAGTAAATTGCTGAATATCTGCAGAACACACAGAAAAAGATAGTAACTAAAAATTGTAATATGTCATGGGTTATAAAAAATTATCAAAAATTGTCTGCTTCTGACTGTGATTTTGTTGTCTCCCTTTTTTTCACTAACATACAAGTGAACCCTGAGGCCGATATTTATCAAATACAACAGGATGTAATGTTCTAGCATGTATTCATTTAAATTACTGCTAGACAAGTTGAATGACAGCCTTGACTAAATACATGTATGGCATTCGAAAACACTAGATGGAAGGTGCTGTAAGAAGATTTATTATACCCCAATGCTGCAAAATGTCTGAATCCAAAAATTTGCCATCTCAAACCTGTCAAGGTCCTGTATAAGTCTATGGGAGAGGTACCTATCTCAATTTGTCAAGTTTTCGTGGTCTGTGCTGGGTTTAGCCGAAAATCTGACTTTTTCAGGGTTTTCGCGCCCAAATTGTTTTATCGAGTTTTTCAGCAATTTAAATTGTTTTTTTTTTTTTAAATTAATAAATAAGCTTAAATCAGCCATGGGAGTTTGGTTGTGGTTTTTTAAAATAAAATTTGAGATAAATTCGAATTTTAGTAAATAACCCCTTAAAAGTAATATTACATGAGTCATTTGTCATGTCAACAGGGGATACTTTCAGTATTTCAATGGATAATCACTTATGACATATGACATTTTTTATAGAACTCTTCAGCTGTCATTGAAACTTTGGTACAGACAAATAATCTTTACAAAAAAAGTAAATTTTGTCTCATTTAGTAACACTAGCAAAACTGACAACATGCAGTAACCCATAGCAAAAAGGATTAATTAATTAAAATTATGTTGCATACAGAATAATGACAGCAAATATATGCTTGGTTGCTATGCGTTACTGTACTGTTACAGTAAATATTAGTGATTAGCAAATCTTTTTTTTCTCAAAATGGCAAAATTGCACTGAAATTCCATGCGTTGGAGTCAATAGGTATTTTTCAATATGTTTTTTCTTGTGTCAAACGCATTGGAGTCAGTGGACATTTTTGGAAATGTTTTTTTCTTGCACAAAAAAAGCAATTTTTTCCCAGTGAAATAAAACACATGGAAGAAATTGTAGAGCAGATTAACAAAGTTTATGGTACCCACAAAACCACAAATTTTGATACACAAAAAAAAATTCACACATCCCTGCTAAATAAGGCTTAATAAGTTCAAGTCATATGTGCAGGGACATTACTTAATTCAATCAAAGAATACTGTGGGGGTCATTTATCAACACTAGGTAAATTTGCCCATGGGCAGTAACCCATGGCAACCAATCAAATTGCTGCATTCATTGTTCTTCTTGCAGCTGGCTTTAAAAAGCTAATCACTGATTGGTTGCTATAGGTAACTGCCCATGGACAAATTTTCCCTGTGTTGATAAATGAGCCCCGGCATAACAACCAGAAAAGTAGAAAAAAAGATGTTAGGAATAATTAAAAAAGGTAGATGAAATTGAAGCGTATAATATTAAAGAACAAGAAATAGGAATAGATTACAATAATAAATGGATCAGTACTCAGTACCCGTTAAAGTGTTATTGTGTATTCAAAAGTTGAAAGTTCTGTATGTTCGTTGACTAAAAATACCTTTTGTTCCTATGATTTTGAGAGTTTTTATTTCTCCTGTTGAAGTCTTCAAATCTCTCTCTGGTAGCTTAATAAAGTTGATCAGTTTCAGTATTGTTGTAATATATTCTTGTTTCCAGTTTCTTGCTATAAGGAGTCTTAGGGGCATATTTATCAAGGGTCGAATTTCGAATTGAAAAAACTTCAAAATTCAAAAAGACCAACCAAAATAAAGTCGAAGTTTTTTTGGTTGAATAGGTCAGTTTTAGATCATATTAGAATAGTACGAATTGAAGGAATAGCGCATTCAATCAAAAAAAACCTTTGATTTTTCAAAGTCCACCAATTGACTCCAAATAGGTTCTAGGAGCCTCCCCATAGACTAAAACAGCAATTCGGGAGGTTTTAGATGGCAAATGGTTGAAGGTGAATTTTTAAAGTGACAGTACATGATAGATTTCAATATTCGAATTTTTGAATTTATTTCAAATTCAAATCAAATTTGGACTATTTTCTAGTTGAAGTACACAAAAAATAGCTCGAAATTCGATTTTTTTTTCATTCAAAAATTCACATTAACCTTTGATAAATCTGCCCCTTACAGTTTCTAAAATATGTACTATTAGGAGTTTTTGGTGAACCTTCAGTCAATCTAATTCCAAATTAAAAAATGCAATTGTTGTTTTTAGTGATAAGTAATATACATTTGGGGGGCGTGGCCTGCATGGAGACGGAGTAGGACGCAGCAAGCAGGAGCTCTGTATGGGGGAACATTATATTCTCTAATATCCTGCAAAACAACATAAGATTTACCCTCTACCGGCAGCAACAACTACAGCGAACTGTTCTCTTATGCGCAGATGATGCAGAACTCGTCAAAGGCGCACCTTACCGAGAAAGAAAGCAACTCCCCTCATGGCTTCACAAGATGGCGACGACTCCTCTTCAGAGCGCACAGACGCAGAGGCGCAGCAGGGGTGAATGCCTCAACGTCAAAAAAGCTTGCACAATTTGCCAGAACCCCATTACCTCAGCACCCTAATATAAATATAGCCACAGACCAGGACCAGATACCTGGGAGCCACAACAGTGGAGAGGACATGGCGCAAGCTAACAGGCCTGTACCAAGGCCCACATACCCTCCCCCGCTCTCAGAAGCTACACTGTTGGAAGTTCTAAATGCCATAACCACAAATCACACAACTGTTGTGGGGAAAATTGATGAGTTAAAAATGGACTTTGCGATTCGCTGTGCAGAAATTGAGGGAGAGAACGGGGGAGGCAGAAAGAAGGGTCAGTGAGTTGGAGGACTTGTCAGCACCACTACCAGCATGCATTACCACAACAGAGAGGCAGCTAGCTCAACTTGAGAATAAGGCAGATGATCTCGAAAATCGCCTCCTGCGTAACAATATAAGGCTATTGGGTATCCCAGAAAGGGCTGAAGGAAAAGACATGGAAAAATGTATTGAACGATGGTTATGCAACACCTTTGGCCCAGCTACCTTCTCTGCTGCATTTACAGTGGAAAGGGCACACAGAGTGCCAGGCAGAGCACCCCCTCCGGTAGCCACACCACGCCCAATTATAGCGAGGCTGCTCAATTACAGAGACAAAGATGCTGCGTTACAAGCGGCAAGGAAAGCTGGAGAATTAGTTTTCGGAAATAGTAGAGTCTCAATGTACCCGGATTTTTCTATGGAGGTGAGGAAACAAAGAGCCAAATTCGCGGAGGCAAAAAAGCAACTAAGACAAAGACAGCTTCCATATGACATGATTTTCCAGGCACGTCTGCGAGTCACAGATAATGGTAAGACATCTTTCTTCACAACATCTGAGGATGTTATAAACTGGCTCGAGCAACGACCACGTGGTTTGCCTAGAAGGGAGCACTGACACCCAAGTGGAATAAGAGAGAGTAGAGAAACAGCGAGGATATACTGAACACTATCCTATTCCCATTGACTTCTTTTACAGTATCTTTGCCTGTCCGGGACATTTATATGCTACAGAGTCTGATCACAGTCCTCAACAACAGGACAGGTAACAGGGACAAAATGCATAACAGTATATTTTAATATGCAGGAACCAATGGTTTTGTTATATCCCCAGGTTCGGGGCTCTTCTGCTGGGTCTCCAGGCATACACTAACCCTCAGTACTTTGTTTTTGATTTTTTGGCTCGGGTTAATTTTTTGGGAGCAAAACTCACTCTAATGGTTGTGAGGGAGTGGGTGGGGTGGGGAAGGGTAAGTTGGGTTTTTCATTCTTATTTTTCTCTCACTTATGGGAACTTTTGGCAAGGTGTTTCGTGTGTTGATCTCATGTGGATAAGTTATAATGACCTTGGGTTGTTTGAGTCCGGACCTTCCACTCTCACAAATATCTCAAAAACATCTAAATATGGCACAGGTTAAAATTTTGACGTGGAATGTACGAGGTATGGGAGATGCGATAAAAATAAGGTTCATTTTTGATTTCATCAGGAGATATAAACCCCAGATCATTCTCCTACAGGAGACTCATCTTTTAAGGGATAGAGTGTTGGCATTAAAAAACCCCTGGATTAATGCAATATACCACTCTCAACTATTCCAGAGGAGTATCAATTCTAGTAAACAAAAACTGCTCGTTTACAATTGACACAGTGATTATGGATAGATTTGGGAGGTATATATTTTTATATGGGACCCTTCAGGGGAAAAAAATGACGCTGGCCAATATTTATGCCCCACCCCCGCCCGCTGATGAGTTCTTCATGGAGCTAACAGGGAAAATATTGGCATTGCCAACTGCACCCCTTCTGCTGCTGGGGTACTTTAATGCTATATGCGACCCAGATATGGATAAACTTCATCCCCCTAGAGTAAGCTCCGCCGTCTTTAAAAAATGGCTCGAAACACTTAATTTGGTAGATCTTTGGAGGACTCGGCATCCCACAAGTAAACAGTACACATGCTATTCCCCAGGACATAACAATGTTTGGGTTCTCTAGAACTGAACAAATGGGTCAACAAAGTGGATATACTTACTAGAAGGATTTCGGATCATTCTCCAATTTTATTATCTATATCAACTTCACAATTACCGATAGATAGAATCTGGAGGCTGAGTCCATACTGGGCCAAACACAAGCAGCTCAATGAAACAATACATAACAGTATTCAGACCTTTTTAGCAGTAAACAATGAAGACACCCCCTTAACCACAACCTGGGATGCCTTTAAGGCATACACAAGGGGTGAATTCATCAGTAACATTAAAGCAATCACAAATGCAGTACAAGCTGACATAGCTCAGTTTTAGATCATATTAGAATAGTACGAATTGAAGGAATAGCGCATTCAATCAAAAAAAACCTTTGATTTTTCAAAGTCCACCAATTGACTCCAAATAGGTTCTAGGAGCCTCCCCATAGACTAAAACAGCAATTCGGGAGGTTTTAGATGGCAAATGGTTGAAGGTGAATTTTT
Source organism: Xenopus petersii (assembly GCA_038501925.1). Classification (NCBI taxonomy): domain Eukaryota; kingdom Metazoa; phylum Chordata; class Amphibia; order Anura; family Pipidae; genus Xenopus; species Xenopus petersii. The sequence goes on from CM076682.1 coordinate 80,643,963, forward strand.
AAAGTGACAGTACATGATAGATTTCAATATTCGAATTTTTGAATTTTTTTCAAATTCAAATCAAATTTGGACTATTTTCTAGTTGAAGTACACAAAAAATAGCTCGAAATTCGATTTTTTTTTCATTCAAAAATTCACATTAACCTTTGATAAATCTGCCCCTTACAGTTTCTAAAATATGTACTATTAGGAGTTTTTGGTGAACCTTCAGTCAATCTAATTCCAAATTAAAAAATGCAATTGTTGTTTTTAGTGATAAGTAATATACATTTGGGGGGCGTGGCCTGCATGGAGACAGAGTAGGACGCAGCAAGCAGGAGCTCTGTATGGGGGAACATTATATTCTCTAATATCCTGCAAAACAACATAAGATTTACCCTCTACCGGCAGCAACAACTACAGCGAACTGTTCTCTTATGCGCAGATGATGCAGAACTCGTCAAAGGCGCACCTTACCGAGAAAGAAAGCAACTCCCCTCATGGCTTCACAAGATGGCGACGACTCCTCTTCAGAGCGCACAGACGCAGAGGCGCAGCAGGGGTGAATGCCTCAACGTCAAAAAAGCTTGCACAATTTGCCAGAACCCCATTACCTCAGCACCCTAATATAAATATAGCCACAGACCAGGACCAGATACCTGGGAGCCACAACAGTGGAGAGGACATGGCGCAAGCTAACAGGCCTGTACCAAGGCCCACATACCCTCCCCCGCAGGGCCGGACTGGGAGTAAAAAACAGCCCTGGCAAAAAATCAAAGCAGCCCACACATAAATAGTGACTAGGCTGTACATTATACATTAAAATCAGGGTACTGGTACTATAATCTGATAATACAACATGCAACAGGGACTATCACCCCAAGCACAATATGTCATGAAAGCAGGGGGCAAGACATCTACAGCACAAAGAGAGAGGCAGTAGATACTGCTATCCAATGCACATTATACACAGATAGAGGCAGTGAGGGCTGACACCACAAGCACATTATACAGGTATGTATATGTATCATAATGGAGTTTATGGGAGACAGTCTTTCTGTAATTTGGAGCTTTCTTGATAATGGGTTTCAAGATAATGGATCCCATACCTGTATAAAGCAAGGGGCAGTGGGTACTGGCAACCAGGAATATTAAATACAGTTAATGACAGTTGGTTCTAGAACCCGAAGAACATTACTTATAGAGAGAGAGAGAGAGAGAGAGAGTGTGAGTGGGCACTAGCGTCAAAGCACATTCTATAGGCAGATGGTACTCAAACCCCAAACACTACTCAACTCTCCCTATCAACAAGAAACATTTCTGAAGCTGGAGATCTGAGGCACTGTCTAAACTGCAAGAGGTTAAAGTGATTGCATATCTCAAGGATGGAAATATCTTCCTCATGCAGGTTAGACAATGTTGTTGGTTTAAAATTGTACAGTTATATACCAGCTCTCCAGTGCTGCACCACCAGTCTTTAAAAATCATGCTGTATCAGCACAGCTGGCCCTCAATTCAAAAACCAGTCACTGTCAGTCATTGTTTTTGTTTTCTTTTATTCATTTCCCCCTCCCTATATTTTCTTTCTTCTATTCTTTCCTTTTCACCTTTTCAACTGTCATCCTGTCCCTCCCTGTTACCCCATTTTCTTTACCCACTATCTATCTATAGCTATCACCCAGTATCTATTATATCTCACAGTTACCATTCTCTTCCTCCTCCCAACTTTATTTCTGTACAGACCTTGCCCCAGAGTTTCTGCCCCTTTCCCTTTATGTAAACATCAAATATTGAAAAAGCCCATTAAAGAAATACCAGTACTCCACTTTCTTACAAATGCTCACAACTAAAAGATTGTTATCCTTGCCCAAAAGCTTTTTATTTGCCCACTTTATTTTTCATTTTGCTGCTTATGATTTTCATTCTACCCCATTCCTGCAGAGAGAAACCCAACCAGAAGGCAATACTTATTATATATACAGTATTATATTTTGATCAGTTGCTTTGCTGAATACTTGCTGTTCTAAGTTATGCTATGAGATTTCTGTGCTTCTATTTTGAATTTTGCCAGACCACTGAGAAGCAGCATAGTCAATAAGCCAGCGACCTTACACAAAAACTGGTTAAAGAAGAGCAAGTGTGCCATTTTTTTCTTTTTCTAGATGTGCCTCCCTCTCTCCTATTCTACGCTTCTTTCTGTCCCTTCTCCTTATTCTCCAACAATCTCCATACCTCCGCCCCCACACACACTCGTCCTGTCAGTTTCTCTTTTCCCTCTAAAGATTTATTTGTTGGTTAATCTTCAGAGCAGCATCAGTGGTTCAGTGTGCGCCCGGCCTTACACTATTCTGTAACGTCTTCCTTCTCTGGGGTCAGACTGCTGTGTGCCTGCTTGCGTGCGCCTCTCACAAGATACCGAAGACAGACGTGCACAGCGCAAGCCTGAGCCAGGAAAAGCAAGCGAGCAGAGAGTTTAAAGCTGCCCACTGAACCACCAATGCTGTGATCCCCTGACATGGCCCCCCTGGGGCCGCGACATGCTAGTTCAGGTACGCCAGTGTCAGTGTTTAATAGGAGACAAGTGCAGTGAGCGCCGCATCTAATTAGGCAGAAGCGGCCCAGTTATACAGAGGGAAGAGCGGCCCCTCGGGCAATTGCCCGAACAGACAAATTATCAGTACGGGCCTGCTCCCCCGCTCTCAGAAGCTACACTGTTGGAAGTTCTAAATGCCATAACCACAAATCACACAACTGTTGTGGGGAAAATTGATGAGTTAAAAATGGACTTTGCGATTCGCTGTGCAGAAATTGAGGGAGAGAACGGGGGAGGCAGAAAGAAGGGTCAGTGAGTTGGAGGACTTGTCAGCACCACTACCAGCATGCATTACCACAACAGAGAGGCAGCTAGCTCAACTTGAGAATAAGGCAGATGATCTCGAAAATCGCCTCCTGCGTAACAATATAAGGCTATTGGGTATCCCAGAAAGGGCTGAAGGAAAAGACATGGAAAAATGTATTGAACGATGGTTATGCAACACCTTTGGCCCAGCTACCTTCTCTGCTGCATTTACAGTGGAAAGGGCACACAGAGTGCCAGGCAGAGCACCCCCTCCGGTAGCCACACCACGCCCAATTATAGCGAGGCTGCTCAATTACAGAGACAAAGATGCTGCGTTACAAGCGGCAAGGAAAGCTGGAGAATTAGTTTTCGGAAATAGTAGAGTCTCAATGTACCCGGATTTTTCTATGGAGGTGAGGAAACAAAGAGCCAAATTCGCGGAGGCAAAAAAGCAACTAAGACAAAGACAGCTTCCATATGACATGATTTTCCAGGCACGTCTGCGAGTCACAGATAATGGTAAGACATCTTTCTTCACAACATCTGAGGATGTTATAAACTGGCTCGAGCAACGACCACGTGGTTTGCCTAGAAGGGAGCACTGACACCCAAGTGGAATAAGAGAGAGTAGAGAAACAGCGAGGATATACTGAACACTATCCTATTCCCATTGACTTCTTTTACAGTATCTTTGCCTGTCCGGGACATTTATATGCTACAGAGTCTGATCACAGTCCTCAACAACAGGACAGGTAACAGGGACAAAATGCATAACAGTATATTTTAATATGCAGGAACCAATGGTTTTGTTATATCCCCAGGTTCGGGGCTCTTCTGCTGGGTCTCCAGGCATACACTAACCCTCAGTACTTTGTTTTTGATTTTTTGGCTCGGGTTAATTTTTTGGGAGCAAAACTCACTCTAATGGTTGTGAGGGAGTGGGTGGGGTGGGGAAGGGTAAGTTGGGTTTTTCATTCTTATTTTTCTCTCACTTATGGGAACTTTTGGCAAGGTGTTTCGTGTGTTGATCTCATGTGGATAAGTTATAATGACCTTGGGTTGTTTGAGTCCGGACCTTCCACTCTCACAAATATCTCAAAAACATCTAAATATGGCACAGGTTAAAATTTTGACGTGGAATGTACGAGGTATGGGAGATGCGATAAAAATAAGGTTCATTTTTGATTTCATCAGGAGATATAAACCCCAGATCATTCTCCTACAGGAGACTCATCTTTTAAGGGATAGAGTGTTGGCATTAAAAAACCCCTGGATTAATGCAATATACCACTCTCAACTATTCCAGAGGAGTATCAATTCTAGTAAACAAAAACTGCTCGTTTACAATTGACACAGTGATTATGGATAGATTTGGGAGGTATATATTTTTATATGGGACCCTTCAGGGGAAAAAAATGACGCTGGCCAATATTTATGCCCCACCCCCGCCCGCTGATGAGTTCTTCATGGAGCTAACAGGGAAAATATTGGCATTGCCAACTGCACCCCTTCTGCTGCTGGGGTACTTTAATGCTATATGCGACCCAGATATGGATAAACTTCATCCCCCTAGAGTAAGCTCCGCCGTCTTTAAAAAATGGCTCGAAACACTTAATTTGGTAGATCTTTGGAGGACTCGGCACCCCACAAGTAAACAGTACACATGCTATTCCCCAGGACATAACAATGTTTGGGTTCTCTAGAACTGAACAAATGGGTCAACAAAGTGGATATACTTACTAGAAGGATTTCGGATCATTCTCCAATTTTATTATCTATATCAACTTCACAATTACCGATAGATAGAATCTGGAGGCTGAGTCCATACTGGGCCAAACACAAGCAGCTCAATGAAACAATACATAACAGTATTCAGACCTTTTTAGCAGTAAACAATGAAGACACCCCCTTAACCACAACCTGGGATGCCTTTAAGGCATACACAAGGGGTGAATTCATCAGTAACATTAAAGCAATCACAAATGCAGTACAAGCTGACATAGCTCAAAAAACACATATTGCCCAGGACAAAGAGGCAGCCTATATTGCATGTCCGAATGACCTGACTCACCAATAGTGGATAGATAGTCAAAGAGCGCTTATGCTGACACAGGTGGAATTAACAAAAAAGCAAGCTCTTTACCAAAGAGCTAACATCTTCGAATCGGGGGATAAAAATGGGAAACTATTGGCACTTCTTTCAAAAGACACTACAACTAATACGGCAATTCCAGCAGTGAAGCTGCATCATGGGGAAATAATATCCTCCCCGGATCAGATAAATAATAGGTTTCTAGAGTATCATACTGACTTATATACCTCCAAGCTGGGGACCCCTCCAAATGAGATCAAGGGCTATTTAAAAGAAACAGATCTGCCAAAACTAGATAATCAGGTAGCTACAGATTTAGACACAGACATCACGGAATCAGAGTTTGAAGCAGCCATTGCAGCCTTGCCAGCGGGAAAAACACCAGTGACTGACGGCCTACCAATAGAATGGTACAAGCAACATGTCAAACTTATAGCCCCGATCCTGGTAAAACTGTATAATGAGGTGAAAAATGGGAAGCCCCTCCCAGATTCTATGAGGGAAACACTGACAATCTTAATCCCGAAATCTGGTAAGGACCCCCTAGACTGCTCATCATACAGGCCAACCGCACTGATCAATGCGGATGCCAAGATATTGGCAAAAGTATTGGCATTGAGACTGGCCCCACATTTATCGGACATAATCTTGGCAGATCAAACTGTCTTTATGCCAGGTCACTCTACAGATATCAATATAAGGAGACTGTTTACTAATATTGTAATACAACATGACAATGCCGGAACTTGAGTAATAGCCTCATTGGATAATGAAAATGCTTTTGATTCTGTGGAATGGGAATACTTATGGGCAACAATGGAAAGAGTGGGTATACGTTCAACATATATTAATTGGGTACAGGCGCTATATCACAACCCAATAGCTAGATTAAGAACTAACATGAATGTATCAAAGGCAGTTCCAATAAAAAGGGGAACGAGACAGGGTTGCCCCCTCTCGCCTCTGTTATTTGCAATAGCAATGGAACCGCTGGCTTGTCGGGTCAGATCTGCAGCAGCCGTGAGGGGTCTAACCATTGGTAAGATGAGCGAAACTATCTCAATGTACACTGATGACACACTTCTGTATTTACCTAACACCAGGCTCTCCAACACGATCTTAAAATTATTGATAGCCATACCGGCTAATTAGGCCTTAGAATAAACTGATCGAAATCAGTTTTATTTCCCATAGACAAGCTCCCAGACAATCACCCACAACAATCGCTAGGCTTAAGATGGGTAGATAAATTCAAATACTTAGGTATTTGGATCCATGTAAACCTATAAAAATACAGCGAGTTGAATATACTTCCTCTTATTAAACTTATAGAGAAAAAAAGGGATTTATGGGCCAATTTACCACTCTCACTAATTGGAAGAATAAACCTGTTTAAAATGGTGATAATCCCCAAACTAACATACATTTTTAGACAATCACCAATAGGGATTAAAAAGTCCATCTTTGCAACAATAAAGTCCCTAATGATATCCATATTTTGGAACAAACTTTCCCCTAGACTAGCCCTCATGACGCTGCAACTTCCCACCTCCCAAGGAGGGCTAGCTGCCCCAAACCCCTATCTATATTACATGGCGGCACAATTGGCAGTGGTAAGACAATGGGCCACTTCACCCAAATCAAATGCAACAATATCCCTGAAAGCACAGGTCCTAGGCTCATACGAAGAACTTAAAAATATTTTATATAGGGGTATAACCTATTCCGCTAAGATCACCCCATTGATGAAGGCTACGATTAAAGTGTGGAAAACAGCCTACAATTTTATCCAGAGGCAGAACATCACTGCTCAGAGTATACCCCCTTGTGGTGTAATCCTCAACTAATGCATCTTAAGCAAGTCCCGGATCCACAATACTGGGCACAATATAGCATAAAATACATTGTGGATATTATAGCTGGAGGCAAATTGTTGACTTTCCAGGAGCTGAAAGAGAAATTCTCTCTCCCAAACAAATTCCTATTTAGATTTTTACAATTGAGACATGCTTTTAATTCTCAATTCCTGACTCACTGTATAGACACCACCCTGAATAGCTTAGAACAAGCAGTGCACAATAAAGAGTTGGCCAAACCTTTATCACACTTCTATAAGAAACTGATTCAACAGTGCAACTCCTCTTTAAATAAGGTGTTCAGCAAATGGCAACAGGATATCCCTGACGTAAGAACTGAAACTTGGGATGAGACCTTGGATATGCTTTATGAGGGGATAGTAAGCGCTAATGATAAAATGACACAATTAAACTACCTACACCGGTCATACCCTACACCCCAGAGACTGCATAAAATGCACTCAACTGTTAACCCACTGTGCCCTAGGTGCGCTTTTTCACCTGCAGGCTTCTTTCACATGGTATGGGACTGCCCTTCCATACGAAAGTTCTGGGAAGCAATTATACATCAGATTCAGGGGAAAACTAATATTCCTTTACCAAAAGACCCTAAGGTATTACTGCTTAACCAACTAGAGGACGTGGTCCCTGTATGAGCTCAGAGGACTCTGGTGTCAATACTTTGTATGTATGCTGTTGCAATGAGGTGGAAATCGCAGATTGGCCCGACACAAAAAGATTGGGTACAATTAATTGATAAATCCGTAGCTCTCTACAAGCTCACTTATATGAGACGGGGATGCCCGGGAAAATTTAACAAAATATGGGATTTGTGGGTGGACGCAGAACCAGATGTAAATCCCCCCTGAAGGCTTAACTCATCTCACCTAGCTATATTTTGAAGGTTAATTGTAAATGGTAATGGGGAAAGAATAAATAAATAAATGTCTATATTCTGATCAACGCAAGACATTTAAATTGAATCTATTGGAATGACAACACCAAGCCAGTTTTTCTTTCTCTACTTGTTTTTTCTTTATTTAATTGCTGACATTGTATCCTTTTTTTACATTTGTTCAATGCTTATGGTATATCTTTTGTACACAAGGATATGTCTGTAACTTTCTATGAAATTCTTATGGTTTAATGAAAATAAAGAATTGTTAAAAAAAAAAGTAATATACAGTTACTATTGGGTAATAAATAAAAAATTACTCTCATTACTACTTTAATTTAAGACAGTCTCTCCAAATATTAAGGTACCTTAATTACCATAATGTCGCCTACAGGAACTGTTATCTGTTTAAGGATAAATTTTACTTAGCCTTCGTAAAACTACATACCAACGATACGTAAGTTTAATGCTCATTTCCAAATGTCTAGTTGATTTATTTGTCTCTAATTTGAGAAAGAAGGCCAAGTACCAGTCTGTTGGGCCAATGCCATTTAGAAATGCAAGAATCTTGAGGTTTTTCATGGACATAATTTAATACAGTATAAACCAGTGTTTAAGACACAAGAGAAGATAACTTATTGTGCAGGCGTGAAGTTGTCAAAAAATTAAGCTTTTACTACTACATTAGTATATGATATCTTTTGTTAATCTAATTTCTGATAAATAGATATGGGGTATCAGGAAGATATCAAAAAATTCAATTGAGTGCAGGATTTGTTAAGAATGCAATTAACCTTAACTCTTAATCTGTAGTTTATGGAATCTTTCTGTTTTTTGTCAGAATATAAATAAGTTAATTGAATTAAACTTTGTGGTAACAAGGTTTTTCTAATTAATAAGCATCTTATCTCTTTACTAAGAAAAGTCATTTAGTATAGATAAGAAGTACATACTGTGTAATTCATGGTTGGAGTGAGGATTTAATCTGCCCATATGTCCAGAAAGTGTACCCATCTGTCTAACCATTTTATTGTGCATGTGCTTGTGTACTGAAATATCTATAAATGTGTTAGACAGATTTCAGAGCTATGTTGATAACTATATTTTGCTATTTAGGCTATACTATACAGTAACTTAACATAATTATCTTAGTACTGTCTAAGACATTTTCTTTTTCAGTTTCTTAATTGACTTACTTTATAAAACAAAACTCTATTGTGTGTTTTGATTTTGGACTAACTAAATTGCTAGTTTCTGTTTAAAAAAAAACATTCACAAATAATAAAAGCTTAGGGGTGTTTTATTAAATGGTTTTGAATTTGCTAATTAATTAAATAATCAATATTATTAACATGTATTTATAGAGCGCCAACATACTGTATTTTGCAGCGCTGATGAAAAACAAGCATCTGTTTGGTTTCTTGTGTTACTAGATGTGGGCAACCTGAGACTTTTACTACAGGTATTGGACCTATTATCCAGAATCATCGGGACCTGGGGCTATCCGGATAATGGGTCTTTCTGTAATTTGGATCTTCATACCTTACGTCTACTAGAAAATCATATAAACATTAAATAAACCCAATAGGCTGGTTTTACTTCCAATAAGGATTAATTATATCTTAGTTGGGATCAACTACAAGCAACTGTTTTCTTACTACAGAGAAAAAGGAAATCATTTTTAAAATTTTGGATTATTTGATTATAATGGAGTCTATGGGAGAAGGCCTTTCCATAATTCGGAACTTTCTGGATAACGGGTTTCCGGATAACGGATCCCATACCTGTAGTATCTTTTGACAGAACTTTCTGGGAAATTACGTTTTGAAATACAGCAATTCAATCTACTATACAATTGCAAAGTAAGTAATAAAATACTGTGCAGTAGTAGGGAATTAGTTTGTGTATTAATTTGGTGTCATGTCCGAATGCTGGTGAATGTCCAGCACTTTTCTCCGAAGTCAGAGGCTAGATCGGGTTCAGGAGCTCAGGTGATCAAGCAAGGAGTACAGGTCAAGGACAGGTTTATAAAGGGGACATAAAAGGAAATGGGAAACACATGAGGTTAACGAGATGGGAGGCAACCAGGGAGGAGACAGAAATACAACATATATATATAGGTAGGTGAACTGGTAAGAAGCAGCCATGCGAGCCTCCAGTGGCTCAACTGGAAAGTGCATAGTCCCAGGAAAACACATGTTACAGTTTGAATCCCCAAGACTCCTACATTTGGCCAGATTTGAGCTGACCATTTCAGTTTTAATCACAATGCCTGACTGCGAGGGCATGTATGCCATGTCAGGGGTTCAGTTTAATGGAATTGTTCATTGTAAAAATAAAAAACTGCTTTGCAAAATAAAAAAATATTTCAATGTAGATAGTTAGCCAAAAATGTTATCAATAAAGGCTAGAGTGACTGAATGTCTAACATAATAGCCAGAACCCAACCTACTGCTTTGCAGCTCTCAGATGAGTGACTTAAGGGGGCATATGGGTTTTAACCGTTTGCTTTTAAATTTGTCTTGCATACTAAGCATCAAAACAAACTACTGTAACTGAACAGTTATGTTCAACTTGGCCTCCTTTCAAGTCACTGGCTAAGAGTTAAAGAGATGGAAAGCAGGATGTTGGGTTCTGGCTATTACATTAGACATCCATTAACTTCAGCCTTTACAGATTACATTTTTTGGCTAACTAACTATATTAGAAATGTTACTTATTTTGCACAACCTATATATTTACCCAGTTGTATTTTTACACTGAACAATACAAATCTAAACAAACAATCTGGCAGTCCAATCTGATCTCAGTTGATGTGTCCAAAATGAATAGAAATAATTTCAAACTACCCCAAGGGTACATGACCATTTACAGTATACTGTAGTCATCAGTACCCCACCATCAGCTAGTGCACATACATATTGATAAAGGGTGGGGGCAAATTGGCCTACAAGTTGCAATTCATATATAAGTTTGCCCTTTTACAGGAAATGTTCTACTGGTCATACTATTATGCAGTTTTAATGATGAATTATAACATGGTGCAGAAAAAAAAAGCCACTGCAACAGAAGTTGCAATAAGCTAAGCTTAAAATATTCATACGTTCAGTTGTTCTCTATAATTACTCTATGGGCACAATGACATTGACATACAGTACATTAATCTACAGCAGAGCACCAATGCCATGCTATTGAGTGATGCTATTAAATACTGTATGGTAGATTTCTACCACTGATATTGTAAATTAGGGCAAATACATTTTTAACTATTGTCATCAAATGTTAAAAATAATATTCCAGAAAGAAAATGGGATCTTAACAAGGTTAACTCTTTACTCAGCAACTGAAGAAATTCTGGCCTTTCACATTACTGTGATTGTTTTATTACCTTGGAAAAGTTGTTAATGTAGCACTATAAACCTGTTATCTAATCTATAACACAGAGCACATTTTTTAGAGAATGCACTGCTAATGGTTAAGGAGAGTATATTTATGACAATGCTATACACCACATAAAAAAGTGTCCATCGTTTATTTTGGCAATACAAAAGAGGAACTCAGAGCACAGAAAAGGTTCTTGATATTAGACTGAAGAAGCTGATATGAAATTATTGACTCAGAACTTTCTATTTAAGTGCAAGAAGGTAAGTTAAGTAAAAAAATATCATATTTCATGTAATGGTCGCATTTGGGCAATAAAAATGAGTTTATTACATTTTTAGGGTATTACCCATTCCACTCCAGGGCCAAGAGCTGAGGAAATTTGAGGCAAAAGTGTTTCTGTTGATATGGAATAAAGGAATTCACTGAGTCAGTAAATCTGTTTTATATTATTCCACTCTAGAAGAAGGGTTGTATTTGCCTAGTTACTGAAACTACTACAGGACAGCCCAATTAGCACAACTTCCCTCGCTTCACAATATTATTACGCCACCACAATGGGTATATCTAGAAAATTCTCATACTTCCCCTTAAATAGCCTCCTTCTATCTATGGATTTCAACGGGGATAAGAAATATAAATGGAAGCAATTGTTTGTCTAATTCATTACATATTTGGGATATGGTGGCTCTCAAATTTAATTTGATTTCTGCTCACACACCAACTTGGGAACCCTACGTTCCCTCCAGGTCTTAATCCTGATTTGATGGTGGAAACTTAAAAAGTTTACTTCTGTATTAACATTATTGAAGAGGTGCATACTCCATGGAGAAATCATACTCTCCCTCTCAATGAAAGGTTCAGGCCTAGTGATGGGCGTCTGACGAAAATTCACAAAACTGTGGAAATTCGTCAAAATGCATTCTTTTTTTTAACAAATCTTTATTTATGAATTTTCTGAAGGGGAGGGGTACAGAAGAAAAAGGAGGGGGCGTGAAAAATAATGGGGGAATAAAGTTACAAGAAAGTTCCAGCATATATCATCACATCTTTTCGTATAAACATACATGGAATTATATACTCATTGTTGTGACTTCTACGACAATTAAGCTGGTAGAGGGAGAAAGGAGAGTAATATAATCCCATCTTACTCATATTATAGTGGTAACTTGTACTATTAATTATCTACAGGTTCATTTTTATGTAAGAGATTAAACACATTCCTTTAGCAATAACATGTGCCTGAGTGTATATCATATATTTTGTCCATTTGACAAATTTATCCTTTGCTTAACCCTTTAAGTGCCAGCAGAATTTCACATTTTGGTTACGCGAAATGCCAGCCGTTTTTGAAACATTTTGTGCTCTCTCACTTTAGGGGCATTTTCTGAGGGGAAACCTATAGTTTACCTAGGAAAACTATACATTGTTTTTTTTGGTAGAAACTGAGCTTTCTAAATCTGCCTGAGTTTTCATGTATTTACACCTGTGCAAAAAAAATTATAGTGCTAAATACCAAAAAAAAATGAAAAACTACCATTTTTCATCGTATATCAATTTATACCAGAAAAATATTTCATTTTACGGATGAAAATCCAACTGATTTGGAAAGCCTTATGTCTCTCGAATGTGCCAATACCAGATATGTATAGTTTTAGGGAGATTTAGGATTTCTGTACAGCAAAAACTCCCGGCAGTATATTACCAAATTTTGAAAGCACTAAGGCAGAAAACGGCATGCTTTAGATTCCAAGGCAAAAAATCCTGAAACCGTAGGTTTACCCCAGAAAACCATACATTTTTGAAAAGTACACATTCTGCCGATTACAAAATGGGTAACTATGTCTCTCTACTCCCAACTACCAAACATAAAAGCTTGTCTGAACATAGCGGTTTTTCAACAAAAAATTCAAAATTCTGAAAAATCATTTCAAAGGTTTTATTTTGCTGCTCCGCATATCCCAAACTATATTAGGTACCAAGAAAAAGCACCTGAAATATGATTGCATGGGGTCCACTGAACAATTTGATACCCATTATGCATAGGTTTACCAAAGTATCTGGCATATAGAGACACCAATATGTAGTTAGCACATGCAAATTGTTCAGGACTTTACTTCAGCTACTGAGAAATCAACACATTGACTGCATTTTTTGTGGGGTAAAAACACAGAAATATATGTTTACCCCCCAAACCCATATATTTTTGGAAAGTACACATTCTACTGAATCTAAAATGGGTACCCATGCCTTTCTGCTCCAAACTACTGAGTCGCAAGGCTTTCCCAAAATTGTCGGTTTTGGTGAAATATCTGAAAATTTCCTCAAACCTTCAACTTCCCAGCACCATATCACCAATGTATCATTACGTACTAAGAAAAAGCACCCTAAATATGATTGCCAGGGTTCCTCTGAACATTTTGGTGGTCATTGTTCATAAGTTTACCAAAGTATGTGGCATTTAGAGACCCCAAAATGAAGTTAGCGCATACAAACAGTCCCGTGGGTAACTTCAGCTAATGAAAGATCAACACATTGACTGCATTTTTGTGGGGTAAAAACACAGAAATATATGTTTATCCCCCAAAACCCATATATTTTTGGAAAGTACACATTCTACAGAATCTAAAATGGGTACCCATGCCTTTCTGCTCCAAACTACTGAGTCGCAAGGCTTTCCCACAATTGTCGGTTTTGGTGAAATATCTGAAAATTGCCTCAAAGCTTCAACTTCCCAGCACCATATCACCCATGTATCGTTACGCACCAAGAAAAAGCACCCTAAATATGATTGCCAGGGTTCCTCCAAACAGTTTGGTGGTCATTGTTCATAGGTTTATCCAAGTATCTGGCATTTAGAGGCCTCAAAATGAAGTTAGCGCATACAAATAGTCCTGTGGGTAACTTCAGCTAATGAAAAATCAACACATTGACTGCATTTTTGTGGGGTAAAAACACAGAAATATATGTTTACCCCCCAAACCCATACATTTTTGGAAAGTACACATTCTACTGAATCTAAAATGGGTACCCATGCCTTTCTGCTCCAAACTACTGAGTCGCAAGGCTTTCCCAAATTTGTCGGTTTTGGTGAAATATCTGAAAATTGCCTCAAAGCTTCAACTTCCCAGCACCATATCACCCATGTGTCATTACGTACTAAGAAAAAGCACCCTAAATATGATTGCCAGGGTTCCTCTGAACATTTTGGTGGCCATTGTTCATAAGTTTACCAAAGTATCTGGCATTTAGAGTCCCCAAAATGAGGTTAGCGCATACAAACAGTCCCGTGGGTAACTTCAGCTAATGAAAAATCAACACATTGACTGCATTTTTGTGGGGTAAAAACACAGAAATATATGTTTACCCCCCAAAACCCATATATTTTTGGAAAGTACACATTCTACAGAATCTAAAATGGATACCCATGCCTTTCTGCTCCAAACTACTGAGTCGCAAGGCTTTCCCACAATTGTCGGTTTTGGTGAAATATCTGAAAATTGCCTCAAAGCTTCAACTTCTCAGCACCATATCACCCATGTATCGTTATGCACCAAGAAAAAGCACCCTAAATATGATTGCCAGGGTTCCTCCAAACAGTTTGGTGGCCATTGTTCATAGGTTTACCAAAGTATCTGGCATTTAGAGGCCCCAAAATGAAGTTAGCGCATACAAACAGTCCCGTGGGTAACTTCAGCTAATGAAAAATCAACACATTGACTGCATTTTTGTGGGGTAAAAACACAGAAATATATGTTTACCCCCAAAACCCATACATTTTTGGAAAGTACACATTCTACCGAATCTAAAATGGGTACCCATGCCTTATTGCTCCAAACTACTGAGTCGCAAGGCTTTCCCAAAGTTGTCGGTTTTGGTGAAATATCTGAAAATTGCCTCAAAGCTTCAACTTCCCAGCACCATATCACCCATGTGTCATTACGTACTAAGAAAAAGCACCCTAAATATGATTGCCAGGGTTCCTCCGAACAGTTTGGTGGCCATTGTTCATAGGTTTACCAAAGTATCTGGCATTTAGAGGCCCCAAAATGAAGTTAGCGCATACAAACAGTCCCGTGGGTAACTTCAGCTAATGAAAGATCAACACACAGGAGAAAGCTCTCTGTTTAGTGCTGAATTAAGCATTGAAATTCCTGTTTGAGACAGGATTTTTTGTTATCACTTGGTGTGTGAATGTGTTGTCCACTTGGTGGGTGAAATTTGGGAAGTTTTGAGTTGATTTTCTTTACTAAAAATCGATTTTTCTTTTGACCCTGAAGGTGAGTGATTCCTAGCCCAGTTCCCTTCACTTGCTCTGGGCTTCAAACTCACTGTTAGATCCCCTACCCCTCCCCCGCACCTGGGTGTCAGTTTCATTTGCATTTTTCTGTTATTTCAGCACAAATTGTTTAATTTTTGTACAGATTGAGTGGGTATTTTGATTTTGCACTCAGTTCTGTGAGGAGAGAAAGCTAAAGGGAGAAGGATTTAATATAAGCATAAATATAAAATCTTTTCCAGCAGCAGCAGTGCAGCTCCCAGGCACCTGCTCACATTAACCCTCTCCCTGCCACAGCTTCTCAACTTAAAACTTACTTTTTTGTTAATCAATAGTATAAAGCTTTCTTTTTGTGTGGTGTTGTGTAAAATAATGGGAGGGAATAAAAAGGAAAGTTATAAAAAAACATCTCTTGGTTCTAAAGCAAAAGGACCTGAAAAACCCAGCTGTAGCTCTGTAAGGAAACACCAGTCAGAGCCCATGTCAAAAAGCCCCATTGCCTCTACTTCTGCTGCTGCAGCCAATGTGACCCCTGCTAAAACATTTGCACACGTGGTAGCTACTGGCAGCAACCCAAGCCAAGTCACTGTTGGGGTAGAGAAGCTTACAAGGAAGCATGGGGTCAGATGCCTAATGTCAAGCACTCATGGCATAGAGGCTTATATAAAGGCTGCAGCTGAAGTGGTGGGCCACTCTGCAGTAGTGGCAGCAAGTAAAATGTATGGGAAAGCCATAATCTTTGCCCGTACGCTAACTGCAGTGCATGCTCTGGTACAGAGGGGTATCACAGTGGGAGGGAGTTATGTCCCTGTAGAACCCCTGGAAGGATTGAGCACAAGGGTGGTTTTATCTAATGTGCCCCCCTTCCTGCAAGACCACTTATTGTACCCCCACCTGCAAGCCCTTGGGGAGTTAAAATCAAATATGTCTAGAATTCCCCTGGGATGTAAGGAGAGCAGACTGAGGCACGTCCTTTCCTTTAAAAGGCAGGTACAACTACTTTT
This sequence comes from Xenopus petersii, assembly GCA_038501925.1. Classification (NCBI taxonomy): domain Eukaryota; kingdom Metazoa; phylum Chordata; class Amphibia; order Anura; family Pipidae; genus Xenopus; species Xenopus petersii. Next base: position 80,660,288 of record CM076682.1, read on the forward strand.
ACCTCGGGGGCAAGACACTATTGAGGGGTCTTTCGGGGTTCCATTTGAAGGGGTGCTGTATAAAAATTTTTACAGCACAGAGGAAGTGAGGTGCTTCCTTTGCAAGAACCTGGGGCACACTCGGCAGAGTTGCCCAAAGGGCAAATTAAGACCACAGCCCCTGTTCCTGCTCCCAGTGCCTCAAATAAAACATCTTATCCTGCTGGGACTATTTCAGCAGGGTCGTCAAAGGGGATATCTCCTTCACTAAAGAACCTCAAGGTGGCTGTTACACAACCCACCTCTATAACATCCAAACCTCCTCCTTCTTCACTGAAGACATCTAAGGCTGCAGCATGTCTTACAATTGCGGCAAAAGAGAAGGGGGGAAAACATGTCAAAGCTTCCCCCAGGGTCACAGTTGTGACAAAAAGGTGTACCCCTGTTATGGGAACCCCTGAAGGTGTGGGGGTACCCATGATTGCAACACCTGTTGGGGTTGGGGCAGATAGTGGCCTTTCCTCTTCAGATGCCAAGAAAAAGAGGAAATTTAAATCAAACTGGCTGGTACCTGAGGAATGGGCATCAGTGGTTAATGATGGGGCACCCCCATCGAAGGGTAAAAAGGGCAGCAAAACTTCTGCTCCTCATGTGGTGACATTGTCTGGCCCAACTGTTGGTCACGATCAACCGGTGTCAGACCATGCACTCTTGCCTCCAGACCAGGTGGGGAATAATGAGGTTAATGGTCTGCATGGCCTTGAACATGGCAGTGTTGGTTTCCCCACAGAGTCAGGGGTGCAGTATCTGCCTCAAAATCATTTGGAAGATCTTCCCTTGGAGTGTAAAGAGACACCTAATGAGACTCCTGCAGAGTGGGCAGTCAGTGTTCCTGAAGAGCTGAGATTTGGGAACTGCAACCAGCCTCAGTTTTTAGTGCCTCAGGGTATTTCACTCCAGGAGGGGGAGAATATTGGGCTAACCCCCATACAGGACCCTGCAGATAAAACTGCTGGGAAGGATGGTGAGGGTGGAGTTGTAAATACGGAGGAGGGTAGCCAGACAACCTCTACTGTTCATGCTAAAATCTCTCCTCCCTTGTCTTCAACTGACCCAAATGTTATTGCCATCCAGAAAGCACAGGAGGTAGTGGAGAGGGCAGAGGCTAACCATCGAGCCTCCAAAGCTCTACCTGTTGCTGGGGAGCTACTTAGTTCTGTTGCTCCTGTGTCAAACACTTCCAAATGTGTTTCAAGTGAAGTTGAGGGAACACCTGAGCCATTGCAGGGTCTCCAGAAAAGTGATTCTAATACTTTTCCTGTAACAACTTGTGGAGAGATTCTCAAAGCTCTAGTGGAGAGGGGAGATTATCAATCCCTTAGCCAGGAAGAGCTCATGGATGAGGGGAACATCGAAGAGGAAGTTGACATAGGAGTGGCAAATCCTTCTACCCCAATCATCCCTGCTGAGGAACTCAAAAAGTTTCTTGAGAGCACCCTTGGTGTTAAATTAGAGAAGAAGATGCACATGGCTCTGGAGAAGTGGCATGATTTGCCTTTAGTTATCAATTCTGTGAGACAATACATTAAGGTCATAAAAGAGGCCAAGAACTATGGAACAGCGGAATATCTCCGTATAATGAAGTTTCACAAAAAATGTTTGTCTCATCAGACCTTGATGAAGGTTAAAGCACTTCCTAAGACTCAGTAATGGCTTTGAGTATAAGCACACTTAATACTAATGGCTGTCGGAATCCTTTCCGAATGTTTCAGGTACTCTCCTTTCTTCGTCAAGGAGGGTACTCTGTGAGTTTCCTCCAAGAGACCCACACCACTCCAGAGCTTGAAGCAAGCTGGAATCTGGAGTGGAAGGGAAGGGTCTTTTTTAATCACCTCACTTGGACATCATGCGGGGTGGTGACCCTTTTCTCAGATTCCTTCCAGCCAGAGGTCCTGAGTGCTACCTCTGTCATCCCTGGCCGTCTATTGTATCTTCGGGTCTGGGAGTCAGGTAGAACATATAATCTAATGAATGTGTATGCTCCTACTACCGGACCAGAGAGGGCACGGTTCTTTGAAAGTTTGTCAGCCTACATGGAGACAATTGACTCTGATGAAGCCTTGATTATAGGGGGTGATTTTAATTACACCCTTGATGCTCGAGATCGCAATGTACCCAAGAAAAGAGACTCGTCTGAGTCCGTTTTGCGAGAACTAATTGCTCATTTCTCCTTGGTTGATGTCTGGAGAGAACAGAACCCAGAGACGGTTGCCTTTACCTATGTCAGGGTGAGAGATGGTCATGTTTCACAATCCCGGATTGATAGGATATATATAACGAGCCATCTCATGTCACGAGCCCAGTCGAGCACCATTAGATTGGCACCATTCTCAGACCACAATTGTGTATCCCTGAGAATGTCAATCGCACCATCTCTGCCAAAAGCTGCTTACTGGCACTTTAACAACAGTTTATTAGAAGATGAGGGTTTTGCAAAGTCAGTCCAGGATACATGGAGAGGCTGAGGGCCTTTCAGGATGAATTTGCCACATTGAGCCAGTGGTGGGATGTAGGCAAGGTTCACCTAAAGCTCTTGTGCCAAGAGTATACCAAAAGTGTGAGCGGGCAGCGCAATGCAGAGATTGAGGCACTGAATGGGGAGGTGCTTGATCTTGAGCAAAGGCTATCAGGCTCTGAAGACCAAGCCCTTCAGTGTGAATATCTAGAAAGGAAAGAAGCGCTGCGTAACATGGAACAACGACAGGCTCGTGGTGCCTTTGTGCGAAGCCGGATGCAGTTACTTTGTGATATGGATCGTGGTTCGCGATTCTTCTATGCTCTGGAGAAGAAGAAGGGGAACCGAAAACAAATCACATGCCTTTTTGCGGAGGATGGAACCCCCCTTGAGGATCCGGAGGCTATTCGGGACAGAGCCCGGTCCTTCTATCAAAACCTTTTTTCTCCAGATCCCATCTCTCCAGATGCCTGTGAGGAGCTATGGGATGGGCTCCCAGTGGTCAGTGAGAGGAGAAAAGAGAGGTTGGAAACACCAATCACTCTAGATGAACTCTCTCAAGCACTCCGTTTAATGCCCCACAATAAATCTCCTGGGCTTGACGGACTGACCATAGAGTTCTTCCAGTTCTTCTGGGATACTCTGGGCCCTGATTTCCATAGGGTCCTAACTGAGGCCTTCAAGAAAGGTGAGTTGCCACTTTCGTGTCGTCGAGCGGTGTTATCACTACTTCCTAAGAAGGGGGATCTCCGTCTTATTAAGAACTGGAGACCAGTCTCACTGCTTAGAACAGACTATAAGATCGTGGCCAAAGCTATCTCACTTAGGCTCAAATCTGTGCTGGCAGAGATGATTCATCCTGACCAGTCCTATACAGTCCCCGGTTGGACAATTTTTGATAATGTCTTTTTAATCCGAGACTTACTACATTTTGCGAGAAGGACTGGTCTATCTCTTGCTTTTCTCTCTCTGGATCAAGAGAAGGCATTTGACAGGGTGGATCACCAATATCTTATAGGCACTCTGCAAGCCTATAGCTTTGGCCCACAGTTTGTGGGCTACCTGAAAACAATGTATGCCTCTGCAGAGTGTTTAGTTAAAATCAACTGGTCTCTGACTGCACTTCTGGCCTTTGGACGAGGAGTTCGGCAAGGATGCCCCTTGTCGGGACAACTGTACTCGCTGGCCATTGAGCCCTTCCTGTGTCTCTTAAGGAAAAGGCTCACAGGACTGGTGCTCAAAGAACCCAAAATGAGGGTGGTTCTCTCAGCCTACGCTGATGATGTAATTCTTGTGGCCCAGGACCTAGTTGATCTTGAGCGGGCACAAGAGTGTCAAGAAGTCTACGTTGCTGCCTCATCTGCCCGGATCAACTGGTCCATGAGCTCAGGCCTTCTGGAGGGTTCTCTAAAGGTAGATTTCCTGCCTCCTGTTTTTCGTGACATCTCGTGGGAGAGTAAAATCATTAAATATTTAGGCGTCTACCTATCAGCTGAGGAGTATCCTGTCTCACAGAATTTCATTAAACTTGAGGAGTGTGTTCTAACTAGAGATGGCGCGAACTGTTCGCCGGCGAACTTGTTCGCGCGAACATCGGGTGTTCGCGCTCGCCGGAAGTTCGCGAACGTCGCGCGACGTTCGCCATTTTGGGTTCGCCATTGTTGGCGCTTTTTTTTGCCCTCTCACCCCAGACCAGCAGGTACATGGCAGCCAATCAGGAAGCTCTCCCCTGGACCACTCCCCTTCCCTATAAAAACCGAAGCCCTGCAGCGTTTTTTCACTCTGCCTGTGTGTGCTGAAGAGATAGTGTAGGGAGAGAGCTGCTGCCTGTTAGTGATTTCAGGGACAGTTGAAAGTTTGCTGGCTAGTAATCGTTTTGATACTGCTCTGTTATTGGAGGGACAGAAGTCTGCAGGGGTTTGAGGGACATTTAAGCTTAGGTAGCTTTGCTGGCTAGTAATCTACCTTCTACTGCAGTGCTCTGTATGTAGCTGCAGTGGGCAGCTGTCCTGCTTCTGATCTCATCTGCTGACTGCTGCAATAACAGTAGTCCTTGTAAGGACTGCTTTTATTTATTTTTTTGTTGTTTTACTACTACTACTACTACTACTACTATAAGAGCCCAGTGCTATTAGTCTAGCAGTGTTGGGGAGTGGGACTGGTGTGCTAATCTGCTGCTCCTAGTAGTTCAGCAGCACCAACTTTAATTTTTTTTTTTTAATATTCATTTTTTTTTTATTTTACTTTTTTTTATTTTACTACCGCTGTAGTAGTGTATAAGTTGACCTTTTAGGCATTATTTGCCCTGTAGGCATTTTTTGCCCAGTGTGTTATTCAACCAACTGCCATCTAGCTGTGTGACCTTGTTCACATTCTGTCTAAATATCCATAATATTACCGTCTCCAGAAAAAACACCGGAGTGACTTTTTTCAAGCAGCCATAATATATTTTACGTAATCCGTATCCATCGCTGTAGTAGTGTATAAGTTGACCATTTAGGCATTATTTGCCCTGTAGGCATTTTTTGCCCAGTGTGTTATTCAACCAACTGCCATCTAGCTGTGTGACCTTGTTCACATTCTGTCTAAATATACATAATATTACCGTCTCCAGAAAAAACACCGGAGTGACTTTTTTCAAGCAGCCATAATAAATTTTACGAGATCCGTATCCACCGCTGTAGTAGTGTATACGTTGATCTTGTGGGCAGTATTTGCACAGTGTTTTCTTCAAACCGCCATCTAGCTGTGTGAGCTTGTTCACATTTTGTCTAAATATTGATAATATTATCGTCTCTAGAAAAACCACTTGAGTTACTTTTTTTCAAGCAGCATTCATATATTTTACGTAATCCGTATCCACCGCTGTGTATACGATGACCTTGTAGGCATTATTTGCACAGTGTTTTCTTCAAACCGCCATCTAGCTGTGTGAGCTTGTTCACATTTTGTCTAAATATTGATAATATTATCGTCTCTAGAAAAACCACTTGAGTTACTTTTTTTCAAGCAGCATTCATATATTTTACGTAATCCGTATCCACCGCTGTGTATACGATGACCTTGTAGGCATTATTTGCACAGTGTTTTCTTCAAACCGCCATCTAGCTGTGTGAGCTTGTTCACATTTTGTCTAAATATTGATAATATTATCGTCTCTAGAAAAACCACTTGAGTTACTTTTTTTCAAGCAGCATTCATATATTTTACGTAATCCGTATCCACCGCTGTGTATACGTTGACCTTGTAGGCATTATTTGCACAGTGTTTTCTTCAAACCGCCATCTAGCTGTGTGAGCTTGTTCACATTTTGTCTAAATATTGATAATATTATCGTCTCTAGAAAAACCACTTGAGTTACTTTTTTTCAAGCAGCATTCATATATTTTACATAATCCGTATCCACCGCTGTGTATACGTTGACCTTGTAGGCATTATTTGCACAGTGTTTTCTTCAAACCGCCATCTAGCTGTGTGAGCTTGTTCACATTTTGTCTAAATATTGATAATATTATCGTCTCTAGAAAAACCACTTGAGTTACTTTTTTTCAAGCAGCATTCATATATTTTACGTAATCCGTATCCACCGCTGTAGTAGTGTATACGTTGATCTTGTAGGCATTATTTGCACACTGTTTTCTTCAAACTGCCATCTAGCTGTGTGTATTATCGTTTCCAGAAAAACCAACTGGTTGTTGTTTTTTTAAAAATAATGCCAGGCAAAGGCAGGCCGCCACGCAGAGGCCGTGCTAGGGGCCGTGCTGCTATGCAATCCTGTGGCCCTAGCAAATTGCCCAGTTTTAAAAAGCCAATGACCGTGAACTCCCAAAATGCTGAAGAGGTAGTTGACTGGCTTACACAGCACACCCCATCCTCTACCGTTTCTAACTTTACCACAACATCCTCCTCATCCTCCACTGCTATGGCCACCCCACGTAACACTTCCTCCACCACCGGTGCCCCTTCTTCACTGGAGTCAGAGGAGTTATTTTCCCATGAGTTTCTTGAACTGAGTAATGCGCAACCATTATTGCCAGAAGAAGATAAAGGAGATGAGGACGTTACACCAGATTTAATTCTGGCAGAGAACACGACAGAGATGGACATAATGATGAGTGATGAGGAGGAGGTCCCCGCTGCTGCTTCCTTCTGTGATGTGTCAGAAGAAATTGATGCATCTGAGGAGAATGATGATGAGGAGATTGATGTTTTGTGGGTGCCTAGTAGAAGAGAGCAAGAGGAGGGTAGTTCAGATGGAGAGACGGAGAGTCAGAGAGGCAGTAGGAGAATAAGACTTAGAAGAAGCAGGGAGGACAGCCCGCAGGGATCAGTAGGGCAACAACATGTATCGGCACCTGTGTTCAGCCGGCCAACGCACCCGCCATTGCCGCCAATGCCGCCAACTTCTACTGTTACCGCCAGATCGCACACTTCCAAAAAGTCAGCAGTGTGGGATTTTTTTAATGTGTGTGCCTCTGACAAAAGCATTGTAATTTGCAATGAGTGCAGTCAGAAACTGAGCCTTGGTAAGCCCAACAGCCACATAGGTACAACTTCTATGCGAAGGCACATGAGCGGCAAGCACAAAGCACTTTGGGAGCAACACCTCAAAGGCAACAGGCAAACTAAAAGCCACACTCCTTCTGGTCCAGCATCTTACTGCTCTACCTCTGCTCTCCTTGACCCGTCTGAACCACCCTCCACTCCGCCTTCCACCTTGACCACCTGTTCCCATTCCCAGTCATCTACCACCAGCCAAGTTTCTGTGAAGGCCATGTTTGAGCGTAAGAAGCCAATGTCTGACTGTCACCCCCTTGCCCGGCGTCTGACAGCTGGCTTGTCTGCACTCTTAGCCCGCCAGCTTTTACCATACCAGCTGGTGGACTCTGAGGCCTTCCGCAAATTTGTAGCAATTGGGACACCGCAGTGGAAGGTACCCAGCCGCAATTTTTTTTCTAAAAAGGGAATACCACACCTGTACAAACATGTGCAGAGCCAAGTTACTGCATCACTGTCACTTAGTGTTGGGCCAAAGGTCCATATGACTACTGACGCATGGTCCTCCAAGCATGGTCAGGGCAGGTATGTCACCTACACTGCCCACTGGGTGAACTTGGTAATGGCTGGGAAGCAGGGAATGGGTAGCTCAACAACAACAACAGTGGAGTTGGTGTCACCGCCACGGATTGCACGCGGTTCTGCCACCACCTCTACTCCTCCATCGCTCTCAAACTCGTCTTCTTCCTCTTCTTCTTCTTACTCTGCTGCTGGGTCCTCCTTCTCCTCCTCCACACCTGTGCACCCCCAGCTCCCCCTAGGCTATTCGACGTGCCAGGTACGCCGTTGTCACGCTGTCTTGGGGATGACGTGCCTGGAAAGCAAAAACCATACCGGATCTGTACTCCTGTCATCTCTGCAGTCACAGGCCGATCGGTGGCTGACCCCACACCAACTGCAGATCGGAAAAGTGGTGTGTGACAATGGAAGCAATCTGTTGGCAGCGTTGAGACTGGGCAATTTAACACATGTGCCCTGCATGGCACATGTGTTAAATTTAATAGTCCAACGTTTTGTCTCCAAGTACCCAGGATTCCAGGACGTTCTCACCCAGTCCAGAAAGGTGTCGGCCCATTTCAGACGTTCCTACACAGCCATGGCACGCCTTGCTGACATTCATCAGCGCTACAACATGCCAGTCAGGCGTTTGATTTCTGACAGCCAGACTCGCTGGAATTCAACGCTCCTTATGTTGGAACGTCTGCTGCAACAACAAAGGGCCGTCAACGAGTACCTTTTTGAACTGGGTGGTAGGACTGGATCTGCAGAGCTGGGGATTTTTTTCCCCCGTTACTGGGTGCTTATGCGCGATGCCTGCAGGCTCATGCGACCTTTTGAAGAGGTGACAAATATGGTCAGTCGCACCGAAGGCACCATCAGCGACCTAATACCCTTCGCTTTCTTCCTGGAGCGTGCCGTGCGACGAGTGACAGATGAGGCTGTAGACCAGCGTGACGAGGAGCTGGAAGCGCACGATTTCTGGTCGGAATCACCAGAACGAACCCAGGCACCTGCTGCAACGCAGGGAGAGGTGCCAGAAGTGGAGTCAGAGGAGGAAGGTGGCTTTGTGGAGGAGGAGGAGGAGGACCAACAGGAGCAGGCTTCCCAGGGGGCTAGTGGTGACCTTTTGGGGACCCCTGGTCTTGTACGTGGCTGGGGGGAGGAGACCGTGGATGATGCAGTCCTTGATAATGAGGAAGCGGAGATGGATAGCTCTGCATCCAACCTTGTGAGAATGGGGTCTTTCATGCTGTCATGCCTGTTGAAGGACCCCCGTATCAAGAGGCTTAAGGAGAAGGACCTGTACTGGGTCGCAACGCTACTAGACCCTCGGTACAAGCATAAAGTGTCAGAAATGTTACCAACATACCACAAGTCCGAAAAGATGCAGCATTTACAAACCAGCCTGCAAAACATGTTGTACAATGCTTTTAAGGGTGATGTCACTTCAGGAACTCATCAACATTCCAGGGGCAGAGGTGCCAGTAATCCTGCCACGAGCACACCTGCAAGGACAAAGCCCTTTGGCCAGTCTGTAACGTCAGACATGCAAATGTTTTTCTGTCCAAGGCAGCGCCACAACCCTTCTGGATCCACCCTCAAAGAACGCCTCGACCGGCAGGTAGCGGACTACCTGGCATTAACTGCAGATATCGACACTCTGAGGAGCGATGAACCCCTGGACTACTGGGTGCGCAGGCTTGATCTGTGGCCAGAGCTGTCACAATTTGCCATGAACCTCTTGTCTTGCCCAGCCTCAAGTGTGCTCTCAGAAAGGACATTCAGTGCAGCAGGAGGGATTGTAACTGAGAAGAGAACTCGCCTAGGTCACAAAAGTGTCGATTACCTGACCTTTATTAAAATGAATGAGGGGTGGATCTCGGAGGGTTACTGCACGCCGGAAGACTTGTTCTGACTTCTATGCAGCTGTCCTTCTCTTCAAGCCTCATGACTCCACACACAGCTGTCCTTTAGCGTCCTCCTCCCTCCGCCACCGTTACAAACTAGGGTGCAAACCCTACTGGTTTAATTTTTTCTGGCCTCTGTGCTTCAGTGGCTGCAACCAAAAAAACTGGGCAAACAATGTCTACAAGGTCAACGTATGGCGAAAAATGACTATTTTCAGCATTTATATGGCATATTTTTTCTGGCAACTGTGCTTCAGTGGCTGCGTCCAAAAAAATGCATATTTTCTGCATTTATATGGCATAATTTTTCTGGCCTCTGTGCTTCAGTGGCTGCAACCAAAAAAATGCATATTTTCTGCATTTATATGGCATAATTTTTCTGGCCTCTGTGCTTCAGTGGCTGCAACCAAAAAAATGCATATTTTCTGCATTTATATGGCATAATTTTTCTGGCCTCTGTGCTTCAGTGGCTGCAACCAAAAAAATTTATATTTTCAGCATTTATATGGCATAATGTTTCTGTCAACTGTGCTTCAGTGGCTGCGACCAAAAAAATGCATATTTTCTGCATTTATATGGCATAATTTTTCTGGCCTCTGTGCTTCAGTGGCTGCAACCAAAAAAATTTATATTTTCAGCATTTATATGGCATAATTTTTCTGGCAACTGTGCTTCAGTGGCTGCGACCAAAAAAATGACTATTTTCAGCATTTATATGGCATATTTTTTCTGGCCTCTGTGCTTCAGTGGCTGCGGCCAAAAAAACTGGGCAAACAATGCCTACAACGTCATTACGTACTAAGAAAAAGCACCCTAAATATGATTGCCAGGGTTCCTCCGAACAGTTTGGTGGCCATTGTTCATAGGTTTACCAAAGTATCTGGCATTTAGAGGCCCCAAAATGAAGTTAGCGCATACAAACAGTCCCGTGGGTAACTTCAGCTAATGAAAAATCAACACATTGACTGCATTTTTATGGGGTAAAAACACAGAAATATATGTTTACCCCCCAAACCCATACATTTTTGGAAAGTACACATTCTACCGAATCTAAAATGGGTACCCATGCCTTATTGCTCCAAACTACTGAGTCGCAAGGCTTTCCCAAAGTTGTCGGTTTTGGTGAAATATCTGAAAATTGCCTCAAAGCTTCAACTTCCCAGCACCATATCACCCATGTGTCATTACGTACTAAGAAAAAGCACCCTAAATATGATTGCCAGTGTTCCTCTGAACATTTTGGTAGCCATTGTTCATAAGTTTACCAAAGTATATGGCATTTAGAGGCCCCAAAATGAAGTTAGCACATACAAATTGTCCGGTGGGTAACTTCAGCTAATGAAAAATCAACACATTGACTGCATTTTTATGGGGTAAAAACACAGAAATATATGTTTACCCCCCAACCCCATATATTTTTGGAAAGTAAATATTCTACAGAATCTAAAATGGGTACCCATGCCTTTCTGCTCCAAACTACTGAGTCGCAAGGCTTTGCCAAATTTGGCGGTTTTGGTGAAATATCTGGAAATTGCCTCAAAGCTTCAACTTTCCAGCATCGTATTGTCCATGTATCATTACCAGCATAAAGCATCCTAAATATAAACATATGGGTCTACTAAACAGTTTGATGCCCAATGTGCATAGATATACCAAACTATGTGGCGCACAGAGACCCCCAAATGACAATATGTATAGACATTTTCACGGCTGACGCTCTGGCTGCTGCAATATGAGCACCTGGAGTGTGTATTATGCGACATTAGACCCCCCTAACAGTACAGAGACCCCAGAAAACCATATATTTTCAGAAAGTACACATTCTGACGAATCCAATATGGGTAAATAAGTGTTTCTACTGCAAACTGCCAAACTGCAAAGCAATGCTGAACATAACGGTTTTTATCAAATTTCAGCTAATGAAAAATCAACACATTGACTGCATTTTTGTGGGGTAAAAACACAGAAATATATGTTTACCCCCCAAACCCATACATTTTTGGAAAGTACACATTCTACCGAATCTAAAATGGGTACCCATGCCTTATTGCTCCAAACTACTGAGTCGCAAGGCTTTCCCAAACTTGTCGGTTTTGGTGAACTATCTGAAAATTGCCTCAAAGCTTCAACTTCCCAGCACCATATCACCCATGTGTCATTACGTACTAAGAAAAAGCACCCTAAATATGATTGCCAGGGTTCCTCCGAACAGTTTGGTGGCCATTGTTCATAAGTTTACCAAAGTATATGGCATTTAGAGGCCCCAAAATGAAGTTAGCACATACAAATTGTCCGGTGGGTAACTTCAGCTAATGAAAAATCAACACATTGACTGCATTTTTGTGGGGTAAAAACACAGAAATATATGTTTACCCCCCAACCCCATATATTTTTGGAAAGTACACATTCTACAGAATCTAAAATGGGTACCCATGCCTTTCTGCTCCAAACTACTGAGTCGCAAGGCTTTGCCAAATTTGGCGGTTTTGGTGAAATATCTGGAAATTGCCTCAAAGCTTCAACTTTCCAGCATCGTATTGTCCATGTATCATTACCAGCATAAAGCATCCTAAATATAAACATATGGGTCTACTAAACAGTTTGATGCCCAATATGCATAGATATACCAAACTATGTGGCGCACAGAGACCCCCAAATGACAATAGTGTATATACATTTTCACGGCTGACGCGCTGGCTGCTGCAATATAAGCACCTGGTGTGTGTATTATGCAACATTAGACCCCCCTAACAGTACAGAGACCCCAGAAAACCATATATTTTCAGAAAGTACACATTCTGACGAATCCAATATGGGTAAATAAGTGTTTCTACTGCAAACTGCCAAATTGCAAAGCAATGCTGAACATAACGGTTTTTATCAAATTTCTGAAAATCGTAACAAAGCTTGAATTTTACCCCATTATATGCCCCACATTTCGTAACTTATCAGCATAAAACATCCTAAATATGAACGCTAGGGGTCTACTGAACACTTTGATGCCCAATATGCATAGATATACCAAACTATATGGCGCACAGAGACCCCCAAATGACAATAGTGTATATACATTTTCACGGCTGACGCGCTGGCTGCTGCAATATGAGCACCTGGTGTGTGTATTATGCGACATTAGACCCCCCTAACAGTACAGAGACCCCAGAAAACCATATATTTTCAGAAAGTACACATTCTGACGAATCCAATATGGGTAAATAAGTGTTTCTACTGCAAACTGCCAAACTGCAAAGCAATGCTGAACATAACGGTTTTTATCAAATTTCTGAAAATCGTAACAAAGCTTGAATTTTACCCCATTATATGCCCCACATTTCGTAACTTATCAGCATAAAACATCCTAAATATGAACGCCAGGGGTCTACTGAACACTTTGATGCCCAATATGCATAGATATACCAAACTATGTGGCGCACAGAGACCCCCAAATGACAATAGTGTATATACATTTTCACGGCTGACGCACTGGCTGCTGCAATATAAGCACCTGGTGTGTGTATTATGCAACATTAGACCCCCCTAACAGTACAGAGACCCCAGAAAACCATATATTTTCAGAAAGTACACATTCTGATGAATCGAATATGGGTAAATAAGTGTTTCTACTGCAACCTGGCAAATTGCAAAGCAATGCTGAACATAACCGTTTTTATCAAATTTCTGAAAATCGTAACAAAGCTTGAATTTTACCCCATTATATGCCCCACATTTCGTAACTTATCAGCATAAAACATCCTAAATATGAACGCCAGGGGTCTACTGAACACTTTGATGCCAAATATGCATAGATATACCAAACTATGTGGCGCACAGAGACCCCCAAATGACAATAGTGTATATACATTTTCACGGCTGATGCGCTGGCTGCTGCAATATGAGCACCTGGTGTGTGTATTATGCGACATTAGACCCCCCTAACAGTACAGAGACCCCAGAAAACCATATATTTTCAGAAAGTACACATAATGACGAATCCAATATGGGTAAATAAGTGTTTCTACTGCAAACTGCCAAACTGCAAAGCAATGCTGAACATAACGGTTTTTATCAAATTTCTGAAAATCGTCACAAAGCTTGAATTTTACCCCATTATATGCCCCACATTTCGTAACGTATCAGCATAAAACATCCTAAATATGAACGCCAGGGGTCTACTGAACACTTTGATGCCCAATATGCATAGATATACCAAACTATGTGGCGCACAGAGACCCCCAAATGACAATAGTGTATATACATTTTCACGGCTGACGCGCTGGCTGCTACAATATGAGCACCTGGTGTGTGTATTATGCAACATTAGACCCCCCTAACAGTACAGAGACCCCAGAAAACCATATATTTTCAGAAAGTACACATTCTGACGAATCCAATATGGGTAAATAAGTGTTTCTACTGCAAACTGCCAAACTGCAAAGCAATGCTGAACATAACGGTTTTTATCAAATTTCTGAAAAACGTCACAAAGCTTGAATTTTACCCCATTATATGCCCCACATTTCGTAACGTATCAGCATAAAACATCATAAATATGAACACCAGGGGTCTACTGAACACTTTGATGCCCAATATGCATAGATATACCAAACTATGTGGCGCACAGAGACCCCCAAATGACAATAGTGTATATACAATTTCACAGCTGACGCGCTGGCTGCTGCAATATAAGCACCCAGTGTGTGTATTATGCGACATTAGACCCCGCTAACAGTACAGAGACCCCAGAAAACCATATATTTTCAGAAAGTACACATTCTGACGAATCCAATATGGGTAAATAAGTGTTTCTACTGCAAACTGCCAAACTGCAAAGCAATGCTGAAGATAACGGTTTTTATCAAATTTCTGAAAATCGTAACAAAGCTTGAATTTTACCCCATTATATGCCCCACATGTCGTAACGTATCACCATAAAACATCCTAAATATGAACGCCAGGGTTCTACTGAACACTTTGATGAACAATATGCATAGATATACCAAACTATGTGGCGCACATAGACCCCCAAATGACAATAGTGTATATACATTTTCATGGCTGACGCGCTGGCTGCTGCAATATGAGCACCTGGTGTGTGTATTATGCGACATTAGACCCCCCTAACAGTACAGAGACCCCAGAAAACCATATATTTTCAGAAAGTACACATTCTGACAAATCCAATATGGGTAAATAAGTGTTTCTACTGCAAACTGCCAAACTGCAAAGCAATGCTGAACATAACGGTTTTTATCAAATTTCTGAAAATCGTCACAAAGCTTGAATTTTACCCCATTATATGCCCCACATTTCGTAACGTATCAGCATAAAACATCCTAAATATGAACGCCAGGGGTCTACTGAACACTTTGATGCCCAATATGCATAGATATACCAAACTATGTGGCGCACAGAGACCCCCAAATGACAATAGTGTATATACATTTTCATGGCTGACGCGCTGGCTGCTGCAATATGAGCACCTGGTGTGTGTATTATGTGACATTAGACCCCCTTAACAGTACAGAGACCCCAGAAAACCATATATTTTCAGAAAGTACACATTCTGACAAATCCAATATGGGTAAATAAGTGTTTCTACTGCAAACTGCCAAACTGCAAAGCAATGCTGAACGTAACGGTTTTTATCAAATTTCTGAAAATCGTCACAAAGCTTGAATTCTACCGCATTATATGTCCCACATTTCGTAACGTATCAGCATAAAACATCCTAAATTTGAACACCAGGGGTCTACTGAACACTTTGATGCCCAATATGCATAGATATACCAAACTATGTGGTGCACAGAAACCCCCAAATAGATATATAGTAGATAAAATTTACAAGGCAAAACAAAATAAGGCAGTAAAGAGTGAAATGCAAAAAAATCCAATAAAACCACAAAAATCAATGTTTTTTTTCCAGACTAGCGTTATCGGCCGTCAGAATCACAGTTTGAATATTTTAGCTGGACCAAACAGGTTATACGGCTAGAAACAAGTGAACACAACATACGCAGAGCTGAAAATGCAATAAAATGGCTAAAAATTCAATAAAATGGCTAAAAATGCACCAAAATACCCAAAATTGCAATATAATCACCGAAATAACATAAAAAAGATATTGCACAGTACGGTTAGCGAATACACTATTCGTAATGGCAATAAAACATTTTTTTCAGCCAAAAAAAGAGACAATGCGATAAGAAAAAAAAAAAAGCCACAATGCCATGTATGTGCGTGTGCGTGTGTACAAATGGTAAATTACATGTTATGTGTGCGTGTGTGCGTGTGCACGTGTGTGTAAGTGCAGTGAGTGTAAGTGACCCCCCCAATCCCCAAAAATGTATGTGTAAGTGTGTGTAAGTGTGAATCTAAGTGTGTATTACTGTAATAAGTGTGTGTTGGTGTGTTAGTGTGTGTAATTGTTGCACTAACCTGAAAAAGTCGCTGGAGACTGTTGCACACGATCAGGAAGACTCCCTGGAAGAAATCTGCGACGTCCTCTGTGTTCCTGTGCTGTGGGGGCGGAGATCTCCAGCGCGGTGCAGTCTGCAGCAGCAGGACACGTAAGTAACACGTGCCTGCTGCTGTTTTTGGGCCCCTGGGCGATCGCGCCCCAGGGGCCACTCGATCCCCTGCTCTGCTCATTGCCTAGGGGCAGGGGATCGAGCAGGAACGGAGCGAGCGGCTCTAACAGCCGCTCCTGAACCCGGAAGTGCTGCAGAACGTAGAATCTACGTTCTGTGGCATTTCAAGTTACTTTTCCACAGAACGTAGATTCTACGTTCTGTGGCACTTAAAGGGTTAATTGTCTAGTTGGAAGTATTTTATCCAGGGGTTCCATATCTTCCAATAGATTGAACTTTTGTTCATACCAAGTGCTGTCAATTCCTCCATCTTTCTAGTCTCTTCCACTAATTTAACCCAATCTCGATACGTAGGAGGTTTCTCCTTTTTCCAATTTTTTGGGATCAGGGCCTTTGCGGCCTGTAACATATGTATCAGCAACCTATTTTGTATCACCTTCCCTGTCTCTATGTCGTAATTCAAAATTAATTTAGGTAAAAAATCGAATCCAATCTTTTCTTGTATAATGATCTCTATTTTTTCTTGTATGTCATCCCAAAATCCTTTCAAATTCTTACAAGTGTAGCAAATGTGTGAATAAGTCCCCACCTCAGATTGACATCTCCAGCACACACTAGGCGCCTTTTTTTTTAATTTTTTCAGGCGTATAATACCACCTAGATAATAACTTATAGTTAATTTCTTGTGTCTTAGATGCTATTGAAGTCTTATGTATGGATCTATATATTGCCATCCAGTTCTCTTCTGTTAGGGACACTTTTAGTTCTTTTTCCCATGCCACTCTGTGGCTTACATTCTTTGGTAGACTCTCTGAACTTAAAAATTTATAAATGCGCGCAGCTGACCTGACATGACGTGTTGGTGAGAGCTCCACTCCCGCACCCTGCTATTTAGCCATTATTAGCAAGGAACGTGACCCCAAAACTCCGGACTATATACTCCACGCATCCTCGACGACTGCTCAACACGGCGATGGGTCCCCCTTCTACAAAAAAGAAGCCGCAGCCCAGCACGCCGCCCATGTTCCAGAAACGCACTACCGAACTGACCCATCCGCCATCTTTGGCAGAGCACGAGGAGCCGGAACAACTCTCAGAGGCCGCAGCCCTTACTTCTGAGACGCAAAATGTGTTACAAGCGGTCCGGAGCCTCTTCAAAACCGAATTGGCAGCAGCAGTAGCCGACTTTACGAGGCAGATTACTGATTTGGGGGATAGAGTGGACAAATTAGAACACATTACCGATGAACATGCTACTGCTCTCCAGGAGGACCAAAAACAGATCATGGTCCACCAAGATCAAATCCTGCAGCTGGAGAACAAGGTGGAAGATCTGGAGAATCGCTCCAGGAGAGGTAACCTGCGGGTCAGGGGGGTCCCAGAGACTGTCATGGACATTACCCATTTAATGGAGGAGGTCCTCCAACAGCTCCTTCCTGATCATACTGCTGATCAACTACACATTGAGAGAATTCACAGAGCCCTAGGCCGCCCACGAAATCCCAACATTCCGAGGGACATTGTATTGAAATTACACCACGTGGAAGTCAGGGACCAGGCCCTGCAAGCGGCTAGGGAGTTGAATAGGGAGGACCTTCCACACAACATGCAGCTGTATGCCGATATTGCCCCCGCTACCCTGCAAAAGAGGAGACTCATGAAGCCAGTCACAGCGATTCTTATACATCACAAGGTGAAGTATAAGTGGGGCTTCCCCTTTTCCCTACAATTCCCCTGGAACGGGCACACTCATATAATTTACACACCTGAAGCAGGCATGGCGATCCTCAAGGGCCGCCCCAGTGTTCCAGACAAAGGTGACCGAGCCTCTTCCACATCACCTAGATCGGATCCAGAGTGGTCTGATGTACCCTCTTCTAGACAACAGAAACGGCCACCGCCACATTCTCCTACCAAAGAACAAAGACCATCACGTCCAAGGCCTGACACAGCGCAGACTTGATCCATACCCTAACTCAATAATGTGTGTTCTTATCTCTACTCACTAGGGGTGAATAAGTTACAGTCTACGCTCCTGGGTGCTGGTAGGCAATTGGAATATTTCTATAGGCCTCGTTAGTATTGTTCCTACTGTTATTCCTAGATATTGTTCCCACTTCTATCATTTGCAATAGGGGGTGCGGGCTGATGCCCCCCCTGTCGAGCACCTCTCTTCCACATGCCCTCCATGTACTGGAAGGGAATGTCGGAGACACAGGGCTCACCCAAAGTATTCACTCACTATATGTTATGTTTTCTTTTTGATTTTTTATATAATCTTCATGTATACTGGTTATATCTGTTCTTGTTTTTTTTTACTGTTACCTCTCTATGTGAAACCCTGGCGGTGGGGACTATGTTTTGTCTGTTTGGGACGGCACGGTGGTGGCAGGCACTACAATCTCGATGGAGACTTGGGGTCCCAGCATTGGTATGTAATTATTGCTACTTTAGCACAGTTTATGATCATTTCCATGTCCATTAAAATCGTTTCACACAATGCACAGGGCCTCAATTCCCCAACGAAAAGGCTGGTAGCATTTAAGACTTATAATCGCTTATCCCCGGATGTATTATGCATACAGGAAACTCATTTTACTCAGACCTCCTATCCTAAATTTTTCCACAATCACTATACCAGATTCTATCTCTCTTCTACCTCAAGTAAACACAGAGGTGTGGCTGTGTTGCTGCATAATAGGTTCCCCTTTACCGTTACGAAGGCCATATCTGGCAGTCAGGGGCAATATCTTATTTTATTGGGGGCCCTATATGACACAAATTATATAATAATCTCTTCCTACGCCCCGAACGATACCCCACTTCTCTTCTTTGAGACGCTACTCCGTAAATTGTCTGACATTCCGACGGCACGAAATTATATGGGCTGGGGATTTAAATCTATCCTTTCATCACTCTCTAGATAGATCTTCCCTTGATAGCACCTCGAGACATAAGAGAACCACTAAACAGATCGAATCTCTTTTACATACCTACAGTTTGGCTGATTCTTGGAGGGAGTTTAACTCTGCTAACAGGGGATATACCCATTATTTACATGTACATCACAGCTATTCTCGGATAGATTACATTCTGGTCAATACCCGTGATGTCTCTAAAATTATTGATTCTAAAATTTCACTCTGTGCTTGGTCAGACCACGATATAGTGTTCACTGCGCTGGATTTGCAGACATCCCCTACTATACAGCCTACTTGGCGACTAAACAAAAGTCTCTTAGCTGAGCCAGACTGTATTGCCTACATTGAGAAAGAGCTCAACCAAGTTTTTACTGAAAATTGCACCTTAAATGCTTCCCCAGCTTGGATATGGGTTGCGCAGAAAGCGTACATTAGGGGCTGCCTAATTCGTTATGCAGCGAAGAGAAAAATGGAGAGATTACAGACGCTAACTATGTTAGAAACAGAACTGACGGATTTAGAAAATGCCAACAGATCACACCCTAATAACCGAACTAGACGCCTTATAGAAGAGACTAAACAGAAAATAAAAGCCTGTCAGATAACTAAGGCAGAACATGCCATTCGTAAAACTAATCACAGATTTTACTTATATGCCAACAAGCCCGATAAAATGCTGGCAAATCTATTAAAGGCTCATAATAAACGTAACTCCATTCATAAGATCCAACAATCTGATGGCCGTATCACTTCGGACCCGAATGCTATAGTTTCGACCTTCCAAAATTATTATCAAACCCTTTATGATTCCCCGCCCCAGCTGAATGATGCGGCCTTGCACCGATACATTAAACAACATGCCCCAGCTCCAATGACAGAGGAGATGACAACGATGTTAGAGGAAGAGATTACGTATCAGGAGATCGAAATTACTATAAAAAATCTAAAGTCAAATAAAGCTCCTGGGCCTGATGGCTTCTCTTCCCTGTATTATAAAAAATTTCAGACTCAGTTAATTCCCCACTTACAGGCACTATTTCAACATATCGTTACTGGTCATCCCTTACCACCAGAGATGAACGAGGCTAGAGTAACCGTAATCCCCAAACCTAATAAGGACCCCCTATCTACTAAAAACTATAGTCCGATTTCCCTATTGAATTTAGACATAAAATTGCTCGCTTCTATTCTGGCTCACCGACTGAATAAAGTCTTAACTACACTGGTCCATAAGGACCAAATTGGATTTATACCGTCTCGCCAAGCTCCTGATAATATCAGAAAGGTTATCAATCTAATAGCTCACGCGAATAAAACTAACACTTCTCTCTGTCTCCTTGCGCTTGATATTGAAAAAGCGTTTGACACCCTGAACTGGAGGTATCTTTTTAGCTTACTCGAAGCAATAGGTATAGGCTCCAATTTTTTGAATACGCTAAAAACTTACTACCATGATCCAAGGGCCAAACTTAACCTTCCATCTACGGATCCACAGACATATATCCATATTAGGAGGGGCACCAGGCAAGGATGCCCGCTCTTTCCGGCATTATTTGCCCTGGCAATGGAGCCTCTGGCAGAAGCTATTAGAGAACAGCCAGATATTAAGGGCTTGCGAATCAAGGATAGGGAATATAAGCTCTCGATGTTTGCAGATGACCTGTTGTTGCATGTGACAAACCCACTTACTTCCCTTCCCAATCTACAAAATTCTTTGTTTGAATTTGCCAAAGTGTCCGGTCTAAAGATTAATCCCGATACGTCTGAGATGCTGCCCTGTAATGTGCCGAAACATGTAGTCAAATTGTTAGAACTTAATTTTGGTTTTCATGTAAAAACTGACTCTCTACAGTATTTAGGTATTAAGATAACTAACCTGATGCCCTCTCTATATAAAGCTAACTTTAAACCAATGATCCAGACTCTGACTCAAGACCTGTTAAAATGGGACAAGCATAAAATATCATGGATCGGTCGAATCTACTGTGTTAAAATGGTGTTGCTACCCAAACTCCTCTATTTGTTCAGATCGCTTCCATTTAGAGTACCTCTACCGGATTTACACGCGTTACAATCTAGAATTCATGCCTTTATTTGGCAACACAAGCACCCTCGGATTTCGAAGCAAACGATGTACCTAAACAAAGCTAATGGAGGATTGGCAGTGCCCCATCTGGTGAAATACTACTGGGCGGCCCGATTGGCACAGCTCACTACATTGCATGCTGGACCTTTGGCCCCGCTTTGGGTACAGTTAGAAGACGACCTATTATACCCATATTTATCCCACCAACTCCTCTGGCTACCGCGGATACCTTTCTCTAACCTCTCGGACCCATCACCAATGACACTGGAAATGTTACGCTTATGGAACACGCTGCGGAAGAGGTTTCGTCTCATGTCTACTCCATCACCTTTAACGCCTCTAATGAATAACCCGGACTATCCACCAGGCCTGTCCAGACGTCAGTTTGCGTGGTGGTTTACAAATGGAGTCACCACTCTTCAGTCACTGACGAGACTGGGGAAGCCCTTATCACAGCAACAATTCTTGGACACTTATAACCCCCCTTTGAGTGAAGGTTTCCAAGCCACTCAACTACTCCATTTTGCTAGACAGCAATTGCGGAAGACTGCCACTGGCTCCTTCACATCTACGGCTCTGGAAATCATTAGTACTCAGAGTCCTCTTCAACCAGGTGTCCTCAGTACTTTATACCAACTTTTGAACCAACCTCCTCAACAGTCCCAAAAATTGAGGTATATGCTGAAATGGGAATCAGATCTTGCTACGACGCTTACGCCCACACAATGGTCCCATTGTAGTTTGACCGCACATAAAGGGAGCACTTGCGTGACTGTTAGAGAGACCTCTATTAAGTTGCTCCATAGGACTTATCTTGTCCCTACACGGCTCCACAAGTTCTATCCCGCATATAACCCACAATGTTATCATGGATGCCCTGATTCGGGGTCGCTACTTCATACGTGGTGGACATGCCCTGTTGTGACTCAATTCTGGGAAGCTGTGGCGAATCTTCTCACTGGAGTTTTTCACGCTCCATTCCCTAAGGACCCCCTTGTAATGTTACTTGGTAAAAAACTGCATGCATATGATAACTCGGCCCATAGACTGAGTCAGCATATCTTAATGGCCGCCAGATTGATTGTTGCAGGACACTGGAAGAAACCGAACTTACCCCTAGATTCTCTGAAAGCAAAGATCATCTCTATCGCCACTAATGAGAAACTCACATATACTTTGAAAAATTATTTGGAAGCATATAATAAAATATGGCTCCCCTGGCTGGCGTACAAACTTGATCCTGCCTTATTCGCAGCTTTGCAGGCCTGATGAGGGGTCAGGTTTAGTTTTTGCTTATCCGTTTAATCTGTATATGTTCTACTTGGTTGCACAGTACATAGTGCCCCACCGCCATATTTATTTATTTCTCTTTTAGCCATTCCTACTGCCCTACCAGGTAACACGCACTTTTGGTTTACCTCTCTTTATTCCCCGTCCCTCTCTTTTTTCTTTTGTCCCCTCTCTTTCTATTCTGCTATTCCTCCACAACCAATGTTCATGTATTAATATGCCAATATTGAGAGTGGGATACCGCATGTCGCGGATACCCTCTCAATTGTGATGATGATGCTATGCTACTCAATAAAACTTGTCAGTTTAAAAAAAAATTATAAATGGTAGACATAGGTTTAGTGATAACTGAGGATGAGGTTTGAAGTTTCTCCCACCACAACATTTGTGGGTCATCCTGTATATGTTCTGAGCTATTGATGTAGTGATGCAGTTGATTATAGCACCATGAGTCCCTTGGGTGGATACCCCATCTCTTTTGGATCTTAGCTAGGGGTAAGACTCTTTTATTCCTTATGAAGTCCAATATCATAGTTGGTCTGTTTCTATATATACCCCAATGATGGAATGCTTGTTTATCTAGGCTTGGGGGAAAATTTAAGTTTTGCACCAAAGTTTGCGAGGTGTATGGGGAGCTTTGCAACTGATTTGTTACGTGTATTGTTCCACAGTTGCAAAGTTGCACCTATTGTGGGATGTTGTCTGATATGTCTTGGGATATTACTTTCTTTCGCTCCAATTAAATTTGGTAAGGGTATGTTGACTTCTGCTTGTTCCACTTCCAGCCACAATTTATCTGTATGTGTTGGTTTCGATTGTAATATTCTAGATAGATGGGTTGCTACATAGTAAAGATATACATCTGGTACTGATAGTCCTCCTTTTAACTTATTTAATGCTAAAATTTGATGTTGAATTCTCGGGTTTCTGTCACCCCAGATAAATTTGGATATTATTGATCTCATCTTAGTAAAAACATTTTTGGGATATATATTGGGATATTCTGTAAATTTGTCCAAAAGTAATGGTATTGAGTCTAATAGGGGAGCAAAATTATCCTTATACAGATGAAGCCACTTGTATTTGTGAGTTAAATGCGTCATGACTCAGGGGTAATTGAAGTAACTGTGTTATCTTAAGTCATCTTAACTCATTTAATGCATTTAACCTTTTCATTAGCATACCAAAGCTCCATTGTTCACAATGGTGAATGCTTTAATTAGATGGGATGTTGTGACGCAGTTTTCTGTGTTAAATGAGATAAATGGGATATCTGTGTTTAGTTATTCTGTGTCAAACAGACAAACCAAAGTGGCTGCATCTGTATAGTGACAATAGATCATTAGATATTTTAATCCCTAGATACAATATTGTTTTTTTGTCCACTGGAATGGGAAGGAGTCAGCAAGAGAAGATACTATTCTGGCAGGTAGATTGACATTCAGTGCTTCCGATTTAGTAAAATTAATTCTGAAGTTGGAAACTTTTCCAAATCGTTTGAATACAGCCATCAGGTTTGGAAGCGAAGTTAATGGCTAAGTAATAAACAACAATAAATCATCAGCAAAAGCCGCTGCTTTATGTTCTCTATTGTTTACCACTAAGCCAGCTATGTCTGGGTTGTTCCGTATAGTATTCAAGAGGGTTTCCATGACCATTACAAAGAGAAGTGGAGATAAGGGGCAACCTCGATGTGTACCATTATTTATTTTAATTTGCGGCGATAACTTGCCATAAACTCTTACTTTTGCTATTGGGGATTCATAGAGAGCCATAATTCTAGAAATTGTAGTGTCTTTTAGGCCAAATCCATATAATATAGTTTTCAAAAAATTCCAGGATATCCTGTCAAATGCCTTCTCCGCATCAGTTGTCAATATCATAGTTGGGATGCATTTAATTTTAACATGATGTATTAGAGAAATGACCTTGGTGGTGTTTTCTTTTCCTTCTCTTTTCGGAATGAAGCCAGTTTGTTCTGGGTGAATCAGTTGTGGGAGAAATTTTTTCATTCTGTTTGCTATAAGTTTAGCGTATATTTTGTTATCAACATTAATAAGTGAAATTGGTCTGTAGTTGCTACATAAATTAGAATCCTTATTAGGTTTGGGAATAATCGTTATATGAGCCTCCTGTGCATGTCTGGGTATTGTACAATCAATTCCTAGAGAATTATAATAATGTTAAAGGGGTTCCAATATGGTATATTGAAATGTCTTATAGTATATTGCTCCAAATCCATCAGGACCTGGACTTTTTTTTGTAGGTAATTCCTGTTTAGTTTTTAATAACTCCTCTTTCGTAAATGGGGAGTCCAACCAATCTGCGTCTTGTTGTGATATTTGTTTTATTTTGGAATTCCTAATGAACTGCTCTATATTCTCTGCCTCGTTAGTAGCAAGGGTATCTTTCTGGATATTATAGTCCTTGAAACATTCTGCTATTTTAGGTGAGGTGAAATGTGTTACATTTTTCTTATCTTTAATAGCTTGTACATGTGTAAGG
Source organism: Xenopus petersii (assembly GCA_038501925.1). Classification (NCBI taxonomy): domain Eukaryota; kingdom Metazoa; phylum Chordata; class Amphibia; order Anura; family Pipidae; genus Xenopus; species Xenopus petersii. Next base: position 80,685,136 of record CM076682.1, read on the forward strand.
GGTTGTACTGCTTTTAATTTGGATGCAAAGTACTTACTGCATTTATCTCCAAATTCGTACGTTTTTGTTTGGTTTTCAGATATGCCTTATGTGAGTATTGATCCAGGAGGGCCCTAAGTTGTAGTCTCTTTCCTTCTAGTTCAAACCCAGGTAAGTAATGCTAATGATTCTTTGTGAGTACATTCTAATTTTTGAATTTCAGTGGTGAGAGTTTTCACCTTTGCTTCTCTTGCTTTTTTCAGACTTGAGCACATGGAGATAAGAAAACCCCTTATTACACATTTGTGTGTTTCCCAAAGAATCCCAGGATCAGTTCCGGGTGTATTATTTTCCTTAATAATCTGCTGTATATTTTGTTCTATTTGGGATCTATTTGATTTACTATGTAATATGAGATCATTTAGTCTCCAGTTATATAATGGTTTAGTGGAATTTGGTATACATATTTCTAGTAAGACTGGAGCATGATCCGATAAAGTTGTCAATCCAATATCTATTTTTTTCATTAAATGCAACCAATTCTGATTCAGAAATAAATAATCAATCCTATTGTAACAGTTAAACTGTATGGCATAATGTGTATAGTCTTTTGTAGTGGGGTGACAACATCTCCATGTGTCCATTAGATGTAACTTCATTAATGCTTGTTTTACACATTTTAGTTGTTTGTATGACAGACTCGTTTTTCCCTTTGATGAGTCTAATACAGGGTTTAGTACCATATTCAAATCACCTCCCAAGAGGACCAAACCCCTGGCGAATGCTTCTAATTATTGTAGAAAGTTAACAATAAAGGTAGATTGCCCTTTGTTGGGAGCATAGATGTTAGCAATAGTGATTAACGTATTACCTAGCTTACTTTTAATTACTGTATATCTATCTTCTGAATCTTTCATAGAGTCTATATAAGAGAATGGTAAATTTTTGTGTATTAGTATCATGACTCCTGTAGCTTTTTTATCTTTGTTGTTACTATCATACACATATTTGTACGTTGATGCTGATATAGCGGGCATTTTATTCTCCTTGAAGTGCGTCTCTTGGAGGAGAACAATTTTGGCACCTATTTTGTTGCATTCGCCTAGGATTTGCGCCCTCTTTTTTGGTTCATTTAACCTATTAACATTCAAAGAATAGATCTTACATTTATCCAATGCCATTTATAATATTCAGAACATGCTTGTTATGTCGTTTATTTACCTTAATGTGTCTCTTACATAATGCCACAGAAATTTGTTTGTGGGACCACATACTCTCTAGTTCAATAGTAGACAGTGTGGGAAGGGGTATAAGAAAAGTGTGAAAAGGAAACATATATATAGTGTAACTTAACTTATCGAAAAGGCCAAGCCAATAAAATCTCAAGTGTATAGCCTTGAGGTTATTGGGCTAATATTGACCAAAAGGGTATTTGGGAGGGTAGTGTTCACCTACCGTGAAAGATGGTCTATTGATAATGATTATACCTTTTAGACCTGAATGTGTGTTGTTACTGGGTAACACCTTAAGCATATAATATGAAAAGAAAACATGGCTATTTAACTCAGATAAACCTAGTTATCTAGTATTAACATTTACACAACAATTGTTTAACTTAGAGATAAAATACTTAGTCAAACTGCATATTGCCTATATCAGAATGCAACATATTCAAAATAAACATCAGTCACTTATATTTCTTGCAGACAAGCTATGCTCACGTATCCCTCTATTTCTCAGATTGCGTGGGGTACGGCCCGGGGTGGCAACTTTGGACCATTCCCCTTGAAGCTGAAAGTCCATCTCCTGATCTTCGTCTCTTTCGTCGTCCCAACCTGGTAGAGGGATTTCTTCCAGATGCAGATTTTGGAAAAAGGCCTTTGTCTCATTTGGTGATCAAAGTATTTGTTGAATTCCGTCTCTTCTTGCTATAAGGCAAAATGGGTATCCCCACTTGTATAAAATCCCTTTTTGTCTCAGACTGCTTGTAAGCGGTTTTAATTGCTTTCGTCTAATTAGAGTCATTCATGAAATGTCCTGAAAAAGATGAATGTTGTTCTCTTAATAGGTTAGGTCACTGACGTCTTTCGCTTTTATGAGTATTTCCTCTTTTATTTTAAAGTCGTGAATGCAGCATAGTATGTCCCTTGGAGCATTTATCGGAGCACCTTTTGGCTTTGGGACTCTATGTTCTCTGTCAATTGCGATTTCAGTGCTGGGGTCTTTATTCAATACACTGTTGAATATTTGTAGGAGTACAGTGTGTATATCCTCTGTTTTCACCGTTTCAGGGACTCCTCTGACCCTTATATTGTTGCGACGCCCTCTATTCTCTAAGTCATCCATATGTCTCTGCATCTCATCCATGCATCTCTGCTGAACTTTCAGTTTGGTATTTAAAGATCTTTGGTTTTGCATGAATGTGCCTTGGTTAGTCTCTATGTGGTCTGTTCTGGATGCTAAGGAGAGCATGTCTCTTTAATATCTTGCAGCTCATCCTTAATGGAGGAAGTGACTTCCTGCAACATTTTTCTGATGTCAGACTTGGAAGGGAGTTTACTTAGGTAAGTATGTAAGTCCGCTTGTTCCTCTCCTTCACTATCATTGTCTGATGTGTCTGGCTGCTGAACGTCTCTCTCCTCCTCGTGCTGCGCAGCTAGCGGCGCCATTTTGTTTTGTAAGCGCTCAGCTTTTTTCGTTAAAAATAGCAGTGCTATGTCATTTTGGGGTAGCGTTTTTTTGCTTACTGGGGTGCTCTCCCTATCGGGTTTCTGTTTATGAGTTTTCTCCATGTTTTGCGTGCAATTGCTCACCCATCCAGGTCTTGTCACATGGAGCTCTGTATCAAGCAGCCATCTCGCAGTCAGGCAAGCCACGCCCCTCTAACAAAACATTTTTCATGTGCGAGGCGGTGCAACAATTTTTTTTGTCACGCAACTATTTTTTTTACTGGATAAAAAAAAGTTGCATGGTTTAGGATTTCAAAATTTTTTGACAAACTGAAAAAGGTCAGATTCATCCATCACTAATCACACCTTAATGCATAACAGAGTGAAAATATATTGTGGGAAACGGATCTTGGTAAAAAAAATTATCAGAAAAAGAATGGTCTCAAATAAGGGATACATTTAAGCATACTATACCCCAGTTAGAATAACTAAGATCAACCTGGGAGCAAATGAGAATTGCTATGGGTTTGCTCTTCCCAAGGGACAATGGACCACATTGGGAGGACCTGACCCAAGGTGGTTCACTTATAGATAAGACTGCATAACCTAATATTTTCTATCCTATATATTAAAGGGGATACTGTCATGGGAATTTTTTTTTTTTTTTTTCAAAATGAATCAGTTAATAGTGCTGCTCCAGCAGAATTCTGCACTGATATCCATATCTCAAAAGAGCAAACAGATTTTTTTATATTCAATTTTGAAATCTGACAAGGGGCTAGACATTTTGTAAATTTCCCAGCTGCCCCTGGTCATGTGACTTGTGCCTGCACTGTAGGAGAGAAATGCTTTCTGGCAGGCTGCTGTTTTTCCTTCTTAATGTAACTGAATGTGTCTCAGTGGGACATGGGTTTTTACTATTGAGTGCTGTTCTCAGATCTACCAGGCAGCTGTTATCTTGTGTTAGGGAGCTGTTATCTGGTTACCTAAGCCTTCCCATTGTTCTTTTGTTTGGCTGCTGGGAGGGACAAGGGAGGGGGTGATATCACTCCAACTTGCAGTACAGCAGTAAAGAGTGATTGAAGTTTATCAGAGCACAAGTCACATGACTTGGGGCAGTTGGGAAATTGACAATATGTCTAGCCCCATGTCAGATTTCAAAATTGAATATAAATTGCTCTTTTGAGAAATGGATTTCAGTGCAGAATTCTGCTGGAGCAGCACTATTAACTGATTCATTTTGAAAAAAATGTTTTTTCCCATGACATTATCCCTTTAACCTAACACATAATCCTTTCAACTCCTCGCGGTGTTCCTGCGGGAATGTCTAAAAATGATGACTGTTGATTAATAGTTTATTTCTAGCTGCATGACAAGTAATTGCTAAGTTCTGGAAATCAACTTTTATAAAGTTTGAGCTAGTGAAAGCCAAAATTGATTGCAGTTTCTGCAATGGTAAAACCACACTTTTTGTCAAATTTGGCAACCTTGGATTGAATACAGATTCCAGGTTACTCTGTCTAGGCACCTACAGATGCAGCCACTTTGGTTTGTCTGTTTGACACAGAATAACTAAACACAGATATCCCATTTATCTCATTTAACACAGAAAACTGCGTCACAACATCCCATCTAATTAAAGCATTCACCATTGTGAACAATGGAGCTTTGGTATGCTAATGAAAAGGTTAAATGCATTAAATGAGTTAAGATGACTTAAGATAACACAGTTTCTTCAATTACCCCTGAGTCATGACGCATTTAACTCACAAATCCAAGTGGCTTCATCTGTACTTTATAATGAAAGTCTCAAGACCTTTGTTTAAGCAAAATGTACAATGTAATTTTACTGTAATTCAGAGAGGTAACTATTCACTTTAGCTTTTTATCCTTTTTTGTGCATTTTTAATTCTTTTATAACTTACATGTTATTCTGTAACCTACATACAGAGGCAGATTTATCAAAGGTCGAGTCGTATTTTCCCAATGAATTCAATTTTTTAAAGGGTTGTTTTCAGTCCACAACTTGAATTGTTGGGGTTCAAAAAACTAGAATATTTTGAGGTTAAAAAAATATCGATTTTTTCTAGATTTATTATACCCTGAAGCTGGAAATAGCTTGAATCCAATACTTCAGCTAAATCCTGTAAAGGTCCTGTAGAAGTCAATGGCAAAGGTCACTTGAACCATTTGAAGATGTTAATAGCCTTCACGATTTTTAAGTTTTTTTCAGTGGGTTTTGCTCAAAAATTCGATTAATTTGTGCAAATCGAGGTTTTTTTCCACAAAAAAATCAATGAATTTGAGTTTTCGCGTTGTTAGTCCCAAATTCACTAATTCAGGTTTTTCCATTTGAGTTTTTTCTTAAATTGGAAAATATTCGAGTTGTAAGTTGTAAGTATGAAAAACTTCACAAACCTCTAAAGCTCAACCTCAATAAATCTGCCGACAATGTTATTTCCTAATTGAAAGTTTGTTGCAAGTATATGTTTATATTGAAGGTATCAAGACTTTTGGTTTAGCATGATTGATGTAATTTTACTGTAATTCAGAAAGGCAACTGTTTACTTTGTTTTTTTTGTGTGTTTTTGTTTCTTTTATGTTTTTGTAGCACTGTAAATGGTATTCTGTAACCTACATACAATATGTTATTTCATAAACTGAAAGTTTGTTGCAAGTTTATGTTTTCCCATGGTTTATTTCTTCTGAGGCTTCTGAGGTACTAAAGCCATGTGCGAGTTCCTAAACTCTTGTTTGGTTTCTTCCTTTGAATACCTTGGCTTCTTACTGGGTAGGTTTTAAGTGCCAAACTATTTAATTTTTCTTGAAAACTCGCCCGGGGAAAAAAAAATGGTTGGCAGGAAGCCGAGGTATTTGAAGGAGGAAACAACACAAGAGTTTAAGAACTCTCACTTGGTTTTAGTACCCAAAAGACCAAGGGCTCCATCATTTTAAATTAGCCCCTAGCCTCCATAAGTAATAAATGACACTACTAATAAGAAGTTTGCTTTAAACAGGTGATAGGTAAATTCTACCTGCTGATTTATTGCTATGGGTTACTGCTCTTGGACAAATTTAGTGCATTTTAATATGTAAACTCCTAAGCTTACTCAGTATGATTCTTTTGACCAATATGGATTCATGCAGCTTAGTTTCGATCAACTGGAATGTAATGTTTTATTATTATATATAAAAAAAACAAATAACTTATATTTTTAAGAAATTAGAATTATTTTTTTTATAATGAAATACATTCACATACAGACATTTAGGAGCGTTCTGCATATCAGGTTTCTAAATAAGAGAACCCTTGCCTATATAATTTTGGCTATAGATCCATAAAAAGACCTTACCTTGAGTATGCAATGCAGTTTTAGGTGCTAGTTAAAGGGGATCTGTCACTCAGATATGAAAAGTTGTATAATAAAAGTCAGTTGAAAATTAAACATACAACCCAAATTATTTTTGTATTAAAACATTCATACCTGTTATAAATGTATTTACTATTCTAAGATGTCAATCATATTCAAGCATTAGGCATAGAGGTGGGATAATCAATTATTTCACTTTTATTTCACTTTCAATTAAGCACTTCCTAAATGTCACTGCACTCGTCACATTCCCCCAACCTACTCAAGGTATATAATTGTGCATCCTGGGCATAGCATGAGCATTAGATCACCTATTCTGACGCAAACAGAAGATTTTGTGGTGATACAATACTTGCCTTAATAAGTGTCCACAGTGTCTGCTTGCTGTGATTGTTACTTCCAAGAGTGAAGGAAAGAAATACATTAATACATAACATAATATAAATAAAGTTTATTTTCCTCAACTAACATGATAGAAAAGTATTTGGAATTATTTTTGAAGGAGACAGGTGGTCCCCTATAATATGAGTTTGAAAGTAGGCAAAGATAGGCAGGTAATTTTTTAAAAGGAATAGAACTTTTCATCTATGAGCAATGATTATTAAAGCTGGGATGAGACATGATAACTATATGCAAATTCAAAAATCTAGAAAAAATGTGTTTTTTTTTAATCACACAGAAAATAACCCAGAAAATATCAAAAGCTACAGTTATGTTTCTGAATTTATAAATGTTTGCATATATGAGTTTGTGTTTGTATATATGTGTGTATTTTTATGTGTTTGTCTATATATGTATATTATATATATATATATATGACTACTGGGAGCTGGTTACAACTCATATAGTGGTGAATGGTGCCTGGGTGTATATAGCCAAAAATAAATGAAAAACTGAAAAAAGCCTCGCATTCACAGGTCTTATGAAGAATAATCAATGTGTTTATTGAGCTAGCGCTCTAGCCTTTCTCAATGTGGAAGGCTAGAGTACTAGCCGAACCGTTAGTTGTACTTTGCTCAAGAAACACATTGATTTTTCTTCATAAGACCTGTGAGTGCAAGCCTTTTTTCAGATATATATCCCCCCCCATCTTGGTTCTACTGGAAGATACACAGAGGGGCTGAGATTGATGGACAGTTGTTTTTCCACACAAATTAACTCTATTGCTATGAAACAAAAACAACAAAATAATTAATTTGTTGCTTCAGTAATACTGCATTATTGTCAATATAAACTTAATACAATTAACCTATTGTGACTATTATGATGCATGCAAATATTCATAAAATTTAGTTACCATTGAAAATATTCTTATTATAATCTGATTATTTTCAAATAGTACTGTACTTGTTAGTGCAGGTTGCTGCAATTAGCCTAACTTGTAATTAAGATAACATACTCATTTCTCATATGGAATGATTGGCATGCAATCTAATTACCAACAATAAATCTAGAACCTTGACACACTGTAATTTCACAGTTGCAGTATTTGGGCATTGCTGTTATCATTAAGCCTTTAATAGACTACCTACTTTAACAAAGTGGGTTTTTGTGGGATAATTAAATTTATTGGGTAATTTGTAAGCAAAACTTATGATTTCACTAATATTTCTGCTGAATAACTACTGAACACCTAACTAAATATTATCTCATATGTGCTTAATATTGATTTGCTTTGTTTTAGTTGCTACTGACAATAAACTGTATAATTTTAGCAAGAAATAATTAAACACTGTATTTTCTGTAAGAATGTAAATATGTAAACACAAAAGTATCTATAGGCAAATACAAAAGTATCTACACCTACAAGCAAATATATTTAATTTCTATGTAATTTCAGTAGTTTCCTTGTTAAAAATACTTTATCTTACCTATAATATAAAATATTGTTTAGCTAAAGAAAAAATTGTTCTATCGATCAATCGATTAAATCAAAACTTAGCCAAACTTTATAGGCGGTCCACCATAGGCTAAACAGCAATTCGGCAGGTTTAAGGTGGAAAAATGTAGAAGTCAAAGTTTTTTAAAGAGAAAGTACCATACTTCGATTTTCGAAGTCGAAGTTTTTTCAATTCAAATCTAATTTTGGCCTATTCGATAGTCGAAGTACCCAAAAATTATAATAGTAGACAGGGGTTATTTACTAAAATCCGATTTTATCAAATTTGACCAAACTCCCATCTCCGATTTTGCCTTATTTATCATTATTTCGGATTTTTCCCCCAAATCACTTAATTTTTGGGGGTTTTCTTCATGAAATTTTTCACATTATTGGTAGGGATGGGCAAATTTGACCGGTTGTGTTTCACCAAAAATTTGCCGCTGGCAAAATGATGATGATGCCCATTAAAGTCTATGGACATCAAAAAAATTGTTGTGCCCCAATTTTTTTTTGACGCGCGGCTTTTTTTTGACGCACAATGCCATACAAGTCTATGGGTGTCATTTTTGTGGCAAAAAAAATCATTGGGCTAAACCCAGTGTAGACCACAATATCTTCAAAGTGGGATAGGGACATCTCCTATTGATGTATACATGACTTCAGTAGGCTTGAAATAGCAGATTTTCAAATTCTGTTTTTGTGCAGCATCAAGGTGTAATAAGGAGGTTATTTATCAAAATCTAAATGTTTCAATCTCAAAAAATTTGAGGGGATTTTTTTTTTTTTTCAAGATTTTAACATTCTTATTTTAATAACTAACCCCCTTATTACACACCAATGCTGCAAAAAGCCAAGTTTTTTATTAATACATAAGCTAAATTAAGGCATGAGAGTTTGGTTTTTCAAAATAAAATATGAGATAAAACTTGGATTTTAGTAAATAACCCCTAAATCTTGGAAAAAAATTACTAAAAATCCGAGTTTTTGCCCCAAACCCCCCCTAGAGTTTAAATAAATAACTCCCTTGAAGTAAGTAGATCCAAATTACAGAAATATCCCTTATCTGGAAAACCCCAGGTCCCAAGCATTCTTGATAACAGGTCCCATACCTGTAGTAAGTACTGAATTTGTTTTTGCCTTCTGTTTGTGTAATGACTTGTAGAAAATACTAGTAATTCCAATACTAATCTGTCCTTGAAAAAGGGGTTTTACTATTAAAATATTTTGATTTAATATATATTATAATTGGTTTCAGTAAATTCATGAATGCAAAGAGTTTACCATTATAAAATAAATTATATGGACTGTGCAAATAGAAATGGAATAAAAAATGTTGTATCATAGCGCCACATCAGGTAACCTATTTCAAAAGATATTGTTCAAACAAGCTTTAGTACATTAGAATTGTGAAAGAACAGAATACTTAAATAGAAAGGCTTTTGTAGTAATAGATGCATGAATCTAAAGAACTTAAAGAAGCCGAGCAATATCTGAGTATACCAGCATACGTGAAGAAACAGTTCCACATTAAATTGTTCAACATAGTTTAATTATTTTTTACTGTTATCAAAAGTAAATGATTGTATTGATATAATAGAGCTAATTTCTGACTGCAAGTCTGAAAAAGTGCAACACACTTTAATATCTAGTATAGGTCAATCTAAAAACAACTGGACTTGCTGAGTAATCAATGAAGACGTTTCACTACTCATCCGAGCAGCTTCTTCAATTCAACTGACTGGTGTGGGAAGTTCTCGGCATATAAACTCTTCCACTAATCCATTTACAATGGCACATTGTAACTCATCAAAGAGGTGACATCTGAAGATTCTATGTAGTTGTGATAGGATTATCCAATGTGTCATGCAACTCCTAGATACAGGTGTTACTTGTGAGAGTTGCATGAATGGATGTGTGAAGTGTTCTGAATCCGCCGGGGTATAGATGTTAGAACAGCATTGTATGTAGCAGACAGGTGGTGTCGAAGGCCCCCACCTCTGTTCAGAGATGGTCTCTCCACCTTGACATGAATCGCCTCTTTCACGCCTCGTTCAAACCAGTGGTCTTCTTTATCCAAGATTTGGACCTTGCTGTCTTCAAAGGAGTGTCCCTTGTCTTTTAAGTGTAGAAAGACAGCTGAGTTTTGCCCTGTAGAGTTCTCCCTCCTGTGCTGAGCCATTCGCTTGGAGAGCAGTTGTTTTGTCTCCCCGATGTATAGATCTGTGCACTCCTCGCTACACTGGACTCCGTATACCACATTGCTTTGTTTTTCTTTTGGTGTTTGATCCTTTGGGTGTACCAGTTTTTGTCTCAGTGTGTTGCTAGGTTTGAAAAACACAGGGACATGGTGTTTGTTGAAAATCCTCCTGAGTTTCTCTGACACTCCAGCTACATATGGGATGACTATGTTTCGCCTACTATGTGTCTCTGGGCGGTTATTTCTATTGGTTCAATCTGTAGTAAAGTTTTGGAAACACTCACAAACACAGCTTAACTGCAATTAGGCTTTTATTCCATTACCACACAACATGTTTCGGGCACCTGGCCCTTTCTCAAGGGTGAACATTTGATAGTGTAAAGAACATTTTATAACACCACAGTTGTTAACCCGCCCACCAATTACCAAGTGTGTGCCTTATTAACCCTTCAGTCCTTGTTCTTGGTTGAAGTGGTTGTAAATTTGTGTCCATTATGTAGATTGTCCATATTTACTGTGTTTTCTTTTTTACTTTTTCAACCTTAACCAGACATCCCAGCCCAATTTTTTTTACAAGCTGTAAAAAGTGTAAATAGTAAAAAGTGTAAAACATCTATAAAATTCTGTAAAATTCATACCTTAAAAACAATCATATGGTACTGCTTCACTATTGAGCCTACCACAATTCACTTAGAGAATTACATGTTTATTTTTCCTTATAATGACTTTTACTTATCTTACCATTCACTGGTCTCTAGTAAATTGCTATTCTATACTGCACATCTTTTCAGTATCTGTGGAGAAAATTACAAAGTTTATTATCCCAAGAACTAAAACCCTGTGAGTGCCGCAATCCTTTTTCACTATATATATATATATATATATATATATATATATATATCTATATATATATATATATATATTATATAACAATAAAAGTACAATGCTAAAAAGTTTCATGAACTCAATTCATTTTTGTTTTTTCACTAAAACCCTGTGAGTGCCGCAATCCTTTTTCACTACTTATTTCCCATGCTGGCACCCAGGTAGTTATTTTGTCTACGGAGTGCACCATTCCTTTGGTTTTATATATATATGTACAGTGAACGCACTCCTCCCGGATTTAATTCTGTTGATGGTGGTGCGTTGGTCAAAGTTTCATGTTATAATTTAGTGAATGGACCCGCACTCGTTCATAATGGTGAAATAAATGTGCTTTTATCCACAGGTTCATTTCCTCTCTGGGACCGAAATGTTGGAAATGAACCTGTGAATAAAAGCACATATATTTCACCATTATGAACGAGTGCGGGTCCATTCACTGAAATATATATATATATATATATATATATATATATATATATATATATATATAGTATAAGACCTTCTTGCAATTTTTTTTGTGACCACGAAATACATATAGACAAATACAAGAGTCCTCTGCACTCAACCCATTATCAATATATTTAAGACAGAGATATTTTCTGCATACTGCTACTGAAAAATGCCTTACCCTTTAAACAAAACAGGGATTGTTGTCCATACACATTTCATTCTTGATATATATTTATATATCAGGAATGAAACGTGTTTACTCTGGCTTACATAAAGTGAATATTGATATCCATTGATATCCATTTAATTCTACACATACAGTCATCTACATGGGGCATCTGTGTGGATATTCTGCAGTTCTCTGAAATATTGAGAATTTGGATCCAAAAGTCACTCTGAGGGCAAGGTGAACATAATATAATGACTGTTATCTAAAATTTGAGATTAAAAATAAAAAAATAAAAAATTAAGAGCTCTGCTAAACTACATGTAAGAAAGCAATCTATCTACACTAAGGGGTTAGTTACTAAACTCTGAATGCAAAAATCACAAAAAAATCTGGATTTTTTTTAATAAAATTTGACTTTTAAAAAAAAAATCACAAATTTTTAGTGAATTTATTAAACCCAGAGGATGGAAAAGTCTGAATCTAAAAATCTGGCATCTCAGACCTGTCACGGTTGCATATAAGTCAGTGAGAGAGGTCCCAATGATTTTTTGATGTGTGCTGGGTTTTGTGCAATACTCGGGGAAAAAATCTGAAAAAAATCATGAAAATCGGATGAAAAACCCGAAAACATTTTGAAAATTGGATAAAAAATCTGAAAAGATCATGAGAATTGGATTTTTTCCCTCAAAGCAAATTTTCGGGAAAATGCAATGATAAATAAGCGTAAAAACCCAGAGTTGATTTGATTGGAGTGTGTAGCAGAAAATATTGACATAAATTCTGAGTTTTATAAATGATATCAAGTGCTGTGCTGTAGTTTTAGCAAGAAGCAGCAAATGAACACACCGTGTGTGGTCCGTGATAAATCTCAAAAATTTGGGTTTGCCTTTTCAGCTCTCCTGCATTTTTCAGGAGTCACATAGATTGAGCAAACCTTTCCAATCAATTGCAATAAAATCCCAGTCTCCCACCTACTAAAGTTTGTATCCACATTGATTTAAAGTGGACCTGTCACCCAGACACAAAAATCTGTATTATAAAAGTCCTTTTCAAATTAAACATGAAATACAATTTCTATGTTTTATTAAAGCATTCATAGCTATTGTAAGCTCATTTAAAGGTCTCAGCTGTCAATCAAATATTGTCTGCCCCTCCTCTATGCCTTAGGCCAGTGATCCCCAACCAGTAGCTCGTGAGTAACATGTTGCTCTTCAACCCCTTGGATGTTGCTCCCAGTGGCCTCCAAGCAAGTGCTTAGTTTTGAATTCCTGGCTTAAAGGCTAACTTTAGTTGCATGAAAACATGTGTACTGCCAAACAGAGCCTCCTATTGGCTGCAAGTCCACACAAAGGCTACCAATACCCAATCACAGCCCTTATTTGGCATCCCCAGGAACTTTTTGCATGCTTATGTTGCTCTCCAACATTATTTTATACTTGAGTGTGGCTCATGGGTACAAAAGGTTGGGGACCCCTGCCTTAGGCATAGAGGCTTGGCAGGCAATTACTTTCACTTTCCATTCAGCACTTCCTAGATGTCACTGCTCTCCCCACTGTGTAGCCAGTGCATGGGCCTTGACATTGGGCCCCCCAATCTGGTGCACAAACAAGATTTTGAAATGATGCAAGGCTTGCCTTAATAACAGTGCCCACAAAATGGCTTCTGCCTGCTTGCTATAATTTTATATTCCCAGACTGAAGGAAACAAGATTCAAATAATTTATATAGTATAATTAAAATTAGTTTTGCTTGACTAATGTGATAAGGATTTTGAATAATTTTTTTGGGGGATGGGTCCCCTTTAAATGCTGCCTATAAAAAATACAAATCAACCTGTGATACAGGCAGGACCAGGCAGAACATGATTGGTGAATGGCTAAAATGCACTCAAATAAATATTTCAATGATTTTTACTGTACAGTTGTTAAAGGAAAACTATACCCCCAAAATGAATACTTAAGCAACAGATAGTTTATATCAAATTGAATGACATATTAAAGAATCTTACCAAACTGGAATATATATTTACATAAATATTACCCTTTTAGATCACTTGCCTTGAACCACCATTTAGTGACTCTATCTGTGCTGCCTCAGAGATCACCTGACCAGAAATACTACAACACTAACTGTAACAGGAAGAAGTGAGGAAGCAAAAGGCAGAACTCTGTCTGTTAATTGGCTCATATGACCTAACATGTGGTTTGTATGTGTACACAGTGAATCTTACGATCTCAGGGGGCTGCCCTTATTTTTTAAAATGGTAATTTTCTATTTATGACTACCCAATGGCACATACTACTAAAAAAGTATATTATTATGATAATGGTTCATTTACATGAAGCAGGGTTTTACACATGAGCTGTTTTACTCAGTATCTTTTAATAGAGACCTACATTGTTTGGGAGGGTATAGTTTTCCTTTAAATTAATAAGCCAAGTGTCAAAATAATATGTTTTAGTAACTAGGCATGTAAAAAAAGTACAAAATTTATACGTTAAATGTTATGTCTCCAGTATACGCTTTTACCATAGTTGGGATTTCCCTATTCATTTGCTCGGAGCTCCCTCCTCTGGACACTTGTTGTAAGTGCACAAGGTCACTTCCTTTATCAATTTTACACCTCCATAATGCTTATGGCAGTATTCTGGACTGATTAGGCTACCGTACTGACACCATGTGACCTAATGCAATGCCTTGTGGGAGCCAGGACTCAATTTTATACCATCCATGCTGCTGAAAAGACACAGTTCTGCATCTCCCTTATGATAGAATCGCTGGTAAGCTAAATAGTTGCACCAAGCACCTTTACAACTGCCAGCACCCCCCCCAGAGACATTGCTGCATAGACATTTCATGCCAGCTAGCATTTTGATGTTGCATGTATATGCATATATGTTCATTTGCATGTTTGATAGTTCATTTCAAACTCACTTATTATATTTTCTGTTATCGTATTAGTTTCACCTCTTATTCCACTTGCCTATCCAGTAAAATCTACAGACTCCAAGCTTAGTCTCTATATTGGATTGTGGGAAGGTTTAGCTGAATGTCAAACTACATACTGCCCCAAGGTAATACGTAGCGAGGACAGAACATTAAAGGTGACAATATAGATAACTGAGTTATAAAATGCAAGCGACAATAAAAAGGAAAGGTGAAAAAAATAATCTGGTACATTTATATGAATCAAGAATATATCAGGTTTATGCAGTTTAATCTAACCTAAATATAACCAGATTAAATGATGTTTTATTGTTGAAAGGTCTTGGAATGCAAAAACATAGCATAGGTGAATAGCATCGGAGTATTATATAACATTGCCATTTTGCTAACTATTTCTCATTTCAGAATGCTGATCTATGCAAAGCACTTTCTGTCAAGTGAGTCAGGACCTCTTGGCAGATTAAAGTGATTCATCAAATCTATATTCATAATCAGTATTCAAGCACTATGCAGCAAAATACTTTTCACTTTTGCATTTTGATGTATTTTTATAGTGCAAGCTCATTTGAATTATGGCTCGATCTTTGTCTTTTTCATTTTCTTGAATTTACATATTGTCTGCTTCTTTTATTTTAAAGCACACAAAAAGGAAAAGTAATCATATGAGTGATATAAGGAACATCCATACCAATATAGAGTTATTGCAGTGTAGCTTTGTGAAAAATCTGAACTTTTCCTAATTTCAGATGTATGACGAAATGAAAATTGAATAAAAAAAACTAGAAATATGTGCGATACATGTATTCCTTTTATAAAAGAGAAGAAATAATAAATGTAAAGATAAAAAAAATACAAGTGTGAATTGTATCAGGGCCAATGTGTTTTGCCTAATTGCTGGTGGGAAATTAATTTCCAAAGTCTCTAAACTAGTAATGGGCAAATCTGTGCCAGTTTGCCAAAAAATTTGCGAATTTACAGCGAAATTCGAAAACAGAGAAATTCACGAAACGCAAAAAAATATAAAATGAAAACCTATTTAAAATTGTCTCAGAATATCACTGTCTACATACTATTAAACAAGCTATTTAATAAGAGAAACAAGATTTGCTTAAATAAAAATAGCAATCTTTTTAATTAACCTTTTTCATTTTTGTATTTCTGCTAAAGCTGGTGAACTATTATTTGCATGGGCAAAATATTAGGGGGTTATTTACTAAAATCTGATTTTTATCTCGTTGTTTAAATAAAAAAAAAAGCTTGACCAAACTTCCATTCATGCCTTATTTATTATTAAAATAATTTGATTAAATCGGGTTGGGAAAAAAACAATAAAATTGAGCAAAAACCTGAATTGTGCATTTTTTTCAGACTTTTCTCCTCAATCGATAAATTTTTGGGTTTTTGCCCGAAAACCCCAAATTTTTTAGATTATCAAATTAAACCCAGCGCAGACCACAATATCTTCAAACTAAGATAGGGACATCTCCCATTGACTTAATCATTGACAGGTGTGAGATGCCGTGTTTCAGATTCAGGCTTTTTGCAGCTTCTAAAAATCTCGAAAAATTTGAGGATTTTTTTTCCAAGAAATATTTGAAATAGTTTTGCCCCAAAAAGCCAGACAAGAAAAAAATAGTTTTTTTTAATAAATAAACCCAGTAATGTTGGTAAAATTATTCAAAGTTTTTCTAACTACATACACAACAAAAAAATACCAGTCTGGAGTACTTTCATCTGAAGCAGGGAACTACCATCCCACCCAAAGTTACCAGGTTATCTCCTACATAATTTCAGGTTTGGCACATTTACAGTACAGGTATGGAACCAGTTAACCAGAATGTTCAGGACTTGAGGTTTCCCCGATAGCAGATCTTTTAATTTGGATCATCGTACCTTGTCAACTAGAAAATCATGTAAGCCCTGAATCTTAGTTTGGATGAAGTACAGAGAAATCTATCCATTTATCATCAATTTATCTATCCATCTATCTATCAGTGGTGCAGGTGGACTTCACAAATTAACTATGCATATGACAACATTTTTTTTCTGCATAAAAATGTTGTTTAACAGATGTAAAACTGCATCCCTTTAGATTTTCTTGCTATGTCCCAATGCCCAACGCGCGACAAACTGAACGTCACCCACAGCAGCCAATAACATGTGAGCCATACCTGAGCCATCCCACTGTCTATATAAGGAGCTGCAGAGGTGGCAATTACTCGTGGCGTTTCTGGTAGAGGTAGAGAGAGCAGGATAGTGAGAGATTTGTGTGTGATTTAGCTAGTGGAGTTTGCGTAGAGAGCTTTTTTTTTCTGAGTCAGTGCAAGTGGAGGTTGTGGATTTCAGTTTACTGTTTTCTCTCTTCTGCTTGCCTGCTCACCACCCAATAGCCCTTTTTAGGGCTAACTGTCTTTGTCTGTGCTGGTGTGTGTACTCCTTGTGGGTGCACACTTCTGCTGAGGGGATTTAGTTGAGGGTTTTATTTTTTTCTCCTTTCCTTCCCCGAAATATCCAAACCCCCCCATATATATATATATATATATTTTTTTTTTTAGTTTAGTTGCCCAATATGACGGGCCGTGGGAGAGGGGGGAGGGATGGTGGTGGTGGGAAGAAGGGTGGGATAGGGAGGGGTGGCTGAGGAAGAGGCCGTGGTGCTGGCCGTGGGAATCCAACCCCACAACAGCCCAGTCCATGTGCCATGCCCAGTCTGGGCACTGTAGCGCACTCGCAGCACAAGCTGCCATCAAAGCAGCTGCCATCACAGAAGCAGCTGCAACAACAACACTGCACTGCACCGCTGACACATGGACCAGCAGGCATGGGCAGGGGAGGTACATAACCTACACTGCGCACTGGGTCACCCTCATGAGTGCTGGGGAGGGTGCAAGCCAGGGCGCTCCCCTCAGGCTACAGGTGCCTCCCTGTGGGGTACAGGACAAACCCCACATGTCCACTTCCTCCTCCTCCTCCACTATGGATGAGCCACCCCTGAAGCGTCCCCGCAGCTATGCTTCAGTGCAGCACAGTCGATGTCAGGCTGTGCTGCAACTCCTCTCCCTGGGCGAGAGGAGTCATACTGCACCTGAGCTCATGGCTGCCTTCCAGACTCAGGTACAGCGGTGGTTCACTCCCCGCCAGCTCCAAGCAGGTAACATTGTTTGCGACAACGGTCGCAACCTGCTGGCCGCCATCCACCTAGGGCACCTGACCCACATGCCTTGCTTTGCACATGTCCTCAACCTTGTGGTGCAGCGCTTCCTCAAGAGCTACCAAGGGTTGGGTGAGGGTATAGAATCACTCTGGGTAGAGATTTTGACTGGGCAAAAGGTAACAAAAAGAATTATTGGTGTATGCTATAAACCACCTCGTATAAGTGTCGAGTATGAAGCCCAGCTACTCTTGCAGATACAAGCGGCTTCACAGCTGGGTCAAGTTGTTGCTATGGGTGACTTCAATTATCCAGACATTGACTGGGGTAATGGGGTTGCTAAGACAGAAAAAGCTAGTAGGTTTGTAAATATGCTGAATGACAACTTTTTATTCCAGCTCGTTCAAGAACCTACTAGGAATAACTCTCTTTTGGACCTTGTAATAACTAACAATACTGAACTCATCTCTAACATTTGTGTGGGTGAGCATTTAGGGAATAGTGATCATAACATGGTCTCCTTTGAGATTCTGTTGCAGAAGCAATTCTATAAGGGAGTAACTAAAACACTAAATTTCAGACGTGCAAACTTTGACAGTATAAGGGCATCTCTGCAACATATTAAGTGGGAAATGCTTTTCTCAGGGTTAAACACAGAACAAAAATGGGAAGTCTTTAAAATGCTGCTTAATAAATATACTTGTCAGTATATTCCAGTTGTAAGCAAGGAACGTCGTTGCAAAGCAAAACCTTTTTGGTTCAATAGAAGCGTTGGTGTTGAGGTGGGTAAGAAAAGACGTGCTTTTAAAACTTTCAAGTTAGCTGGTACAGCCGAATCATTTATAAGGTACAAGGAGGCCAATAAATCATGCAAAGAAGCTATAAGGCAAGCTAAAATTGCTATAGAAAAGGATATTGCAGCAAGCAGTAAAAAAAATCCAAAATTATTTTTTAAATATGTTAATAGTAAAAAAATGAAGCAGGGAGGGGTGGGTCCCTTACTATCAGAGGGGGGTCAGCTGGTTGATGAAAACAAATTAAAAGCTGAGATTCTGAATTCATATTTTTCATCTGTCTACACAAATGAGGAATCAGTAAGTGAAGGTTTCCTTCTTAACAGTCCCAATTCTAGTAATACAACTAATGATGCATGGTTCACACATGATGAAATTCAAAAGAGACTAGAACATGTTAAGATTAACAAAGGTCCAGGGCCAGATGGTATTCATCCCAGGGTAATTAGCGACCTTAGCTCTGTGATTGCCAAACCTCTTTACTTAATTTTTCAGGATTCATTGAGATCTGGCATAGTGCCGAGAGACTGGCGAATTGCTAATGTGGTGCCTCTATTCAAAAAATGATCCCGTTCTCAGCCTCAAAACTATAGGCCAGTTAGTCTGACGTCAGCGGTAGGAAAGCTTTTTGAAGGGTTAATAAAGGATAAGATACTGGACTTCATAGCAAATCATAATACTATGAGTTTGTCCCAGCATGGTTTTATGCGTAATAGATCTTGCCAGACTAACAATTTCTTTTTATGAGAATATAAGTGGACACCTCGATTCTGGGATGGCAGTGGATGTGATTTACTTAGATTTTGCTAAAGCATTTGATACAGTGCCACACAAAAGGTTACTGGTTAAATTAAGGAATGTTGGCCTGGAACATAGTATTTGTACCTGGATAGAGAACTGGCTAAAAGATAGACTACAAAGAGTGGTGGTAAATGGAACATTTTCTAATTGGACCAGTGGTTGTTAGTGGAGTACCGCAGGGCTCTGTACTAGGTCCCTTGCTTTTCAAATTGTTTATTTATGACCTGGAGGTGGGCATTGAAAGTACTGTTTCTATTTTTGCAGATGATACTAAATTGTGCTGAACTATAGGTTCCATGCAGGATGCTGCCACTTTGCAGAGTGATTTGTCTAAACTGGAAAACTGGGCAGAAAACTGGAAAATGAGGTTCAATGTTGATAAATGCAAGGTTATGCACTTTGGCAAAAATAATATAAATGCAAGTTATACACTAAATGGCAGTGTGTTGGGAGTTTCCTTAAATGAGAAGGATCTAGGGGTCTTTGTAGATAACACGTTGTCTAATTCTGGGCAGTGTCATTCTGTGGCTACTAAAGCAAATAAAGTTCTGTCTTGCATAAAAAAGGGCATTAACTCAAGGGATGAAAACATAATTATGCCTCTTTATAGGTCCCTGGTGAGGCCTCATCTGGAGTATGCAGTGCAGTTTTGGACTCCAGTCCTTAAGAGGTATATAAATGAGCCAGAGAGAGTGCAGAGACTTGCAACTAAATTGGTTAGAGGGACGGAAGACTTAAATTATGAGGGTAGACTGTCACGGTTGGGGTTGTTTTCTCTGGAAAAAAGGCGCTTGCGAGGGGACATGATTACACTTTACAAGTACATTAGAGGACATTATAGACAAATGGCAGGGGACCTTTTTACCCATAAAGTGGATCACCGTACCAGAGGCCACCCCTTTAGACTAGAAGAAAAGAACTTTCATTTGAAGCAACGTAGGGGGTTCTTCACAGTCAGGACAGTGAGGTTGTGGAATGCACTGCCGGGTGATGTTGTGATGGCTGATTCAGTTAATGCCTTTAAGAATGGCTTGGATGATTTTTTGGACAGACATAATATCAAAGGCTATTGTGATACTAAGCTCTATAGTTAGTATGGGTATATAGAATTTAATTAAAAGTAGAGAGGGGTGTATGTATGGATGCTGGGTTTTCATTTGGAGGGGTTGAACTTGATGGACTTTGTCTTTTTTCAACCCAATTTAACTATGTAACTATGTAACTATGCTGGAGAAGGTACGTAGGGTATGTGCCCATTTTCACAGGTCCCCCACCGCCAGCGCATCTTTGGCATGGATGCAGCGGCAGCATAGTCTGCCACCCCACCGGCTCATCTGTGACCTGCCGACGCGCTGGAATTCCACCCTGCACATGGTGGAGCACCTCGTAGAGCAGCGCTGGGCGGTCAGCAATTACCTGCTGGAGCACAGTGCCAGGGGTACTCAGGGGGCGGATTTGAGGTACTTTAGTGCAGAGCAGTGGCAGCAAATGAGGCAGCTCTGCCAAGTACTTGCCCCCTTTGAGCAGACGACACTCTTTGTTAGCAGGGACAATGCGTGTCTTAGCGATGTGATACCCTTGGTGTACCTCCTCAAGCGCACGTTGGATGGGCTGTTAGAGGAGGGTGACGTGCCTGAGGAGGAGGAGGAGGAGGAGAGTAGGCCCCGTAGGCAGGCAGAGAGGGCTGAGGAGGAAATGGTGCCCAATGAGGAGGATGAGGGAGAGGAGGACTGGGTGCCTGCGCAGCATGGGGAGCAGGGCACATGCCACCCAACCACCCCAGCTATTGTCCGCGGCTGGGAGGGTACAGAGTAGGGGCAGGTCGAGCCAGATGACCTGCTGCATCTGGAGGGCAGTCAAGAAGAGGTTGGTCGGGGGCACCTCTTTTACGTGGCTGCCCATATGCAGACTTGCCTCCGAAGCGATCCCCGGGTCTGTTCTATCAAAGACAGGGAGGATTATTGGGTGGCTACTTTGCTTGACCCACTGTACAAGGAAAGGTGGGGGAGTTCCTTGTACCCAGCCAGAGAGAGAGGAGGATGGGTCAATTGAGGAAGGCTCTGTGCTCAAAATTAGTGGAGGCCTTCCCCCAGTCTGACACTTCTTAGGCCTCCACTACTCCACACACCCAGCAGAGACGGGGGCCTAGCAGCAGCAGCAGCAAGGGCGGAGATCTCATGGGTGTGTGGAAGAGCTTTTTCGAGCCTCAACGGCCAGCAGCAGGCCCAGTCAGCACCCAAAGCCACCACCAGCAGCGGGTGGAGCATATGGTGGCTGACTACATGTGGTCAGTCAGCGTGCAGGATGCCATTCTCCCTGACGATGACCCCATGCATTATTGGGTCTCGAGGCTCGACCAGTGGCCAGAACTGGCACAGTATGCTCTGGAGGTGCTGGCTTGCCCCCCTGCCAGTGTCCTGTCAGAGCGTGTCTTCAGTGCCGCAGGTGGTCACTGAGAAGCGGACACGGCTATCCACTGGCAGCGTGGATAAGCTGACGTTCATTAAAATGAATGAGGCATGGATAAGCGGGGATATCCAAGTGCCCATTGCAGACAGCAGAGACTAGCCTCCTCTCCTCCTTCTCCTCCACAGATTTAGCCTCCTCTCTCCATTGCTGCCCATACTCTCCTCCTCAGTAGTATTGCCCATTCCCCATCTGTCTGCACCTGCTGCCCTTGCTGCTGCTGCTGCTGCTGTAGCCTGCTACTAGCCCTAGTAGTACTGCTGCTGTGCTGCATTGTCGGCAATTTTTTTTTTTTATGGTGGGGGCCTATCAAAGCTCCTACTGCTATCGTAGATACTACTGCTGCATTGTCGGCAAATTTTTTTAGTAGTTGAGGCCTAACATGGCCTCTAAATATGTTTCTTCGAATACTGCCACATTGTTGGCTAATTTCTTCTGGTTGAGGCCTAACATGGCTTCTAAATATGTTGCTTATAATTTTGCCGCTAAGTTGGCTAATTTCTTCTGGGTGAGGCCTAACATGGCTTCTAAAAATGTTTCCTCGAATACTGCCACATTGTTGGCTAATTTCTTCTGGTGGTTGAGGCCTAACATGGCTTCTAAATATGTTGCTTATAATTTTGCCGCTAAGTTGGCTAATTTCTTCTGGTTGAGGCCTAACATGGCTTCTAAAAATGTTTCCTCGAATACTGCCACATTGTTGGCTAATTTCTTCTGGTGGTTGAGGCCTAACATGGCTTCTAAATATGTTGCTTATAATTTTGCTGCTAAGTTGGCTAATTTCTTCTGGGTGAGGCCTAACATGGCTTCTAAGAATGTTTCCTCGAATACTGCCACATTGTTGGCTAATTTCTTCAGGTGGTTGAGGCCTAACATGGCTTCTAAATATTTTTCTTACAATTTTTCTTACAAATTTTCTTCTGTTTGAGGCCTGCCTCATTTAATTCTTCTGGCTCTAATATAGAGTTGATTAAAAGTTACAACATGACTGTTGCTGCCGCTGCTGTTGCTACTAATGCCTCGTTATTTGGCAAAAGTCTTTTCTGTTTGGGGCCTGCCTCATTTAATTCTTCTGGCTCTAATATAGAGTTGATTAAAAGTTACAACATGACTGTTGCTGCCGCTGCTGTTGCTACTAATGCCTCGTTATTTGGCAAAAGTCTTCTCTGTTTGAGGCCTGCCTCATTTAATTCTTCTGGCTCTAATTTAGAGTTGATTAAAAGTTACAACATGACTGTTGCTGCCGCTGCTGTTGCTACTAATGCCTCGTTATTTGGCAAAAGTTTTCTCTGTTTGAGGCCTGCCTCATTTAATTCTTCTGGCTCTAATATAGAGTTGATTAAAAGTTACAACATGACTGTTGCTGCCGCTGCTGTTGCTACTAATGCCTCGTTATTTGGCAAAAGTCTTCTCTGTTTGAGGCCTGCCTCATTTAATTCTTCTGGCTCTAATATAGAGTTGATTAAAAGTTACAACATGACTGTTGCTGCCGCTGCTGTTGCTACTAATGCCTCATTATTTGGCAAAAGTCTTCTGTTTGGGGCCTGCCTCATTTATTTCTTCTGGCTCTAATATAGAGTTAATTAAACGTTACAACATGACTGCCGCTGCTGATGCTACTAATGCCTCATTATTTGGCAAAAGTCTGGTGGGTGTCTATCAAGGCTCCTACTGCTGTTGCTGACACTACTGCTGCATTGTCGGCAATTTTTTTTTGTAGTTGAGGCCTAACATGGCTTCTAAAAATGTTTCTTCAAATACTGCCACATTGTTGGCTAATTTCTTTGGGTTGAGGCCTAACATGGTTTCTAAATAGGTTGCTTGTAATTTTGCCGCTAAGTTGGCTAATTTCTTCTGGTGGTTGAGGCCTAACATGGCTTCTAAAAATGTTTCTTCGAATACTGCCACATTGTTGGCTAATTTCTTTGGGTTGAGGCCTAACATGGTTTCTAAATAGGTTGCTTTTAATTTTGCCGCTAAGTTGGCTAATTTCTTCTGGTGGTTGAGGCCTAACATGGCTTCTAAAAATGTTTCTTCGAATACTGCCACATTGTTGGCTAATTTCTTCTGGTGGTTGAGGCCTAACATGGCTTCTAAATAGGTTGCTTGTAATTTTGCCGCTAAGTTGGCTAATTTCTTCTGGTGGTTGAGGCCTAACATGGCTTCTAAAAATGTTTCTTCGAATACTGTCACATTGTTGGCTAATTTCTTCTGGTGGTTGAGGCCTAACATGGCTTCTAAAAATGTTTCTTTGAATACTGCCGCTAAGTTGGGTAATTTCTTCTGGTGGTTGAGGCCTAACATGGCTTCTAAATAGGTTGCTTGTAATTTTGCCGCTAAGTTGGCTAATTTCTTCTGGTGGTTGAGGCCTAACATGGCTTCTAAAAATGTTTCTTCAAATACTGCCACATTGTTGGCTAATTTCTTTGGGTTGAGGCCTAACATGGTTTCTAAATAGGTTGCTTTTAATTTTGCCGCTAAGTTGGCTAATTTCTTCTGGTGGTTGAGGCCTAACATGGCTTCTAAAAATGTTTCTTCGAATACTGCCACATTGTTGGCTAATTTCTTCTGGTGGTTGAGGCCTAACATGGCTTCTAAATAGGTTGCTTGTAATTTTGCCGCTAAGTTGGCTAATTTCTTCTGGTGGTTGAGGCCTAACATGGCTTCTAAAAATGTTTCTTCGAATACTGTCACATTGTTGGCTAATTTCTTCTGGTGGTTGAGGCCTAACATGGCTTCTAAAAATGTTTCTTTGAATACTGCCGCTAAGTTGGCTAATTTCTTCTGGTGGTTGAGGCCTAACATGGCTTCTAAATAGGTTGCTTGTAATTTTGCCGCTAAGATGGCTAATTTCTTCTGGTGGTTGAGGCCTAACATGGCTTCTAAAAATGTTTCTTCGAATACTGCCACATTGTTGGCTAATTTCTGCTGGTGGTTGAGGCCTAACATGGTTTCTAAATAGGTTGCTTGTAATTTTGCCGCTAAGTTGGCTAATTTCTTCTGGTGGTTGAGGCCTAACATGGCTTCTAAAAATGTTTCTTCGAATACTGCCCCATTGTTGGCTAATTTCTTTGGGTTGAGGACTGCCTCATTTAATTCTTCTGGCTCTAATACAATTGATTACAACAATGCTTGCTGCTTGATTGTCAAATGTATTCACATTATTATTAACCCTGAAACAACTGCGGCCAAAAGTCCTTTGCCTCAGTCATTATTCTTTCTTTTGAAATGATAGGAGTGCTCTAAAAATGTATACAGGGAGGGCATGTGTGTGTAGCAGTAACTGAGTGAAACATAGGTGTGAATTGCTCTTCCCATTGATTTCAAAGCAAAACATGGCATATATACATTTATCACTGTGTACAAAGCTTGAAAGTAAGGGAAATGTTTTAATGGTAGTCCCAAAGCCATGTCTGGTCTGGGAGTCAAAATAGGCCCTGGCATTCAAATTACACAGAGGCCCAAACAGGCCCCAAACATCAGCCCAGTAAATTTGACTGGAAACCAACCAACCTGGCAACCCTGGGTGACGCAAACATAGCCATAAACTCTACTTAAATTCATGCTGTAATTAATAATTTAGATTGAATTTGTCCTCTATGAATGCTTTTGTCATTGAGTTAAATAAACGAGACAACACAGTTTGCTACATGATGTCCATCTTACATCCCACTTTCAGCTGCATCTGCTATTTTGCAACTTTCAACTTCACAAGCGTCTTGTCCCAGTTTGCTGTCCATAACCTTCAAAGAGAACACACGCCATCCTTTGTTTCCAAACACTTTACACAACGTATTCATAGATCCAGTGGAAAGCCTTTAAAGGGGTGGTTCACCTTTAAGGTAACTTTTAGTATGCAATAGTATGGCAAATTCTAAGCAACTTTTAATTTGGTTTTAATTATTTGCCTTTTTCTTCTAAGTTCTGACTGTTTGCAGCTTTTAAATGTGGGTCAATGAGTTGACCCCAACTAAAAAGCAAATACTATGTCAGGCTACAAATGTATTGTTAGTCATTGCTACTTTTTTCCATTTAGGCCTCTCCTATTCATATTCCAGTCTCTTATTTAAATCAATGCATGATTGCTAGGGGAATAATGTTACTTCTAATAGTGCCTAATTGCCAAATATAGTGTGACTTAATATAATTTATTTTAAAAAAATCAATGTATTTGAGTGTTACAGTAGTCAATTTATCAATTTTGTCGCCGTCGCGACAAGATTCGTCGCCGGGCGACGACATTCGGCGCGCGTCATAGCAAAAATGTGGGTTTTTTTGCACGTGCGCGCGTCATGTGACGCGTTGTGTGTGCACGCGCGTCTAAAATGGGCGTCGCCACTATAAATTGCCCCACCCGTGCTTACAGTTGTAGGAGTGCAGTTTGAAAATGGCAGGACCTGGCATGATGAACAGAGACCAGTTACGTTACTTTGTCAGGTACCTGCACCAGGAGGGATACGACAATATCCCTCCTGGTGTGAGAGGCATCCAGGCGCTCCGGCGGAGCATAATGGAGAGGCTGAGGCGCAGGCTGCGGAGGGAGTTCCGCTTGCGCTTAAGCCTAAGGGAGCTCCAGAGGATCTGGAGTGATCTCAAAAGGCGCCACAGCGCATTTGTTGAATAGCTGCGCGTGGAGGTTGAAGGTAGAGTTATTTAAAAAGAAAACATCTTATAATGATTTGCTATTTTACAGCAAAAATGTATTTAAGTGAATACTGTAATTAGGATTGGAACAGTTGACTTTGACCGACTGACATTATTGCAGACAAGTTAGATAGCAAGTAAATGAGCTGTCAAATGGAGATTATTTAAACAGATTATAATAGATTTATTTAAATGCAATACATGGGTTTCCCTCCTTAACTACAATAAAGCCACTTGATTCCTATTTATTTTGGTATTTTGGAGCAAATGTGTATTTGTTTAGGCCTGTGACAAGGCTAATAAGAATTTTACTTCACATAAAGGTAGATTTATTTAAACGTAATAAATAGGTTTCCCTTCTTAAAGGAAAACTATACCCCCCAAACAATGTAGGTCTCTATTAAAAGATACTGAGTAAAACAGCTCATGTGTAAAACCCTGCTTCATGTAAATGAACCATTATCATAATAATATACTTTTTTAGTAGTATGTGCCATTGGGTAATCATAAATAGAAAATTTCCATTTTAAAAAATAAGGGCCGCCCCCTGAGATCGTAAGATTCACTGTGCACACATACAAACCACATGTAAGGTCACATGAGCCAATTAACAGACAGAGTTCTGCCTTTTGCTTCAACATTTCTTCCTGTTACAGTTAGAGTTGTAGTATTTCTGGTCAGATGATCTCTGAGTAGGGATGTAGCGAACTGTTCGCCGGCGAACTAGTTCGCGCGAACTTCGACTGTTCGCGTCCGCCGAATGTTCGCGAACGTCGCGCGACGTTCGCCAATTGGTGTTCGCGTTCGATTCGAAGTAAAATTTCGTTCGACCATTCGACCATTCGACCGTTCGATCGCTAAAATCGAACGATTTCCATTCGTTCGAACGATTATAAGCATTCGATTGAATTAAAATCATTCGATCGAATAGCTTCGATCGTTCGATTCGAACGAAAATCGTTCGATCGTACGAATAAAATCCTTCGATCGTTCGATCGAACGATTTTATCGAGCGTTCGAAGTTCGCGAACTGTTCGCGAACTGTTCGCTTTTTTGCCGGTGTTCGCGAACGGCGTTCGCGAACATCAAATCGGCAGTTCGCTACATCACTATCTCTGAGGCAGCACAGATAGAGTCACGAAATGGTGGTTCAAGGCAAGAGATGTAAAAGGGCAATATTTATGTAAATATATATTCCAGTTTGGTAAGATTCTTTAATATGTCATTCAATTTGATATAAACTATCTGTTGCTTAAGTATTCATTTTGGGGGTATAGTTTTCCTTTAACTACAATAAAGCCACTTGATCAGGCTCGGATCTGTGGAAAGGCCACCAAGGCCCGGGCCTAGGGCTGGAGGATTTTAGGGTGGCGGCATGCTGCCCAACCACACCCATATTGGTTCAGAAACACTGGGGATGCACAGGAGATACAATAGTTTTCCATGCAGCAATCCCCATTGCTCCTGTCCAGATGATAAAAATTTGCCCGAATAAAGGGGAGGGGACAGGGGCGACGAATAGCAATGGGCCTAGGGGTGCCTACTATGTAAATCTTGCCCTGCACTTGATTCCTATTTATTTTGGTATTTTGGAGCAAATGTGTATTTGTTTAGGCCTGTGACAAGGCTAATAAGAATTTTACTTCACATAAAGGTATATTTATTTAAACGGAATAAATAGGTTTCCCTTCTTAACTACAATAAAGTTAATTTTCCTGTAGTTACAACAGGACACCTTATCCTGTATAATTTATACTGTACAAATGCAATTGCTGAGTTACTCAAACTGAAATTTATTCATTGCCAGCTGAGTGGATCCAGGATGATCCCGATGATGATGGGGATAATGTACCACCACCACCTGACCAGGCAGCACCACCATCACCTGACGAGGCAGCACCGCCTCCACCTGATGAGGCAGCACTGCCTCCACCACCTGACCAGGCAGCACTGCCACCTGTCCAGGCGGCACCACCACCTCACTGGGCAGCACCACTACCCGAACGGGCGGCGGCACCACCACCTAACCAGGGGCTCAGTGTAGGCACACAAACTGAACATGCCTACTATGACCAGACTGAGCTCCTGGTCACCCTGGTCCACCAGGTCAATGCCATGCGCCAGGATCTGGGAGAGGTCAGGGACATAGTGGAGTCCCTGGAGAGGGTAATTGCTCCTCCTCCTCCTCCACTGTAATTTATTTTTTTTTTAACTTGCAGCACCGTTGTGCTATTTTGTAAATTAAAAGTTTTTTTATATATATTTTGAGTTCATTTTTCATTTGACTAAACTAATACTCACATGGTACTTGAAATTGTTTGGATTCTAATAACACAACGATGACTATTCTTAATCGGAGTCATTAAAATTACATTACATAGTATTTCAGAATCATTACAATTACATCATGTAAATATAAGGTTCATTCACATAAACATATGGTTTATTCATTTTTATCTGAGATACAAAGCATCCAGATACTATCTGTTCAGATTTATTAGTTGTACTTGTGTTAGTAATCTACTATTAGATATATAAAGTACAGATGGTACTTTTTGGTTAAACAGTGATATAGAGTAGTAGCAGATACCAGTACCAGTTGACCAGAGGTAATGTGAAAAAATCCACAAACGTTAAAAGTTTAAGAAACTTGCAAAATGGGAGCCATTTTTTCAAGATAGGAGTCCTCTAACAATGCAGGGCATGTGTGTAGCAGTATACTAAGTGAAACACACATGTGTATTGGTCTTCCCATGGAGTCCAATCCAATTCAGCACATTCAGACACAAAGCAAAAGATACCATATTCATTTATCATCACAGACTACAAAGCTTGAAACTAAGGGGAAAATTTTTATTTGTAGCCCCAAAGGTGAAAAAAGGTTATACAAACAAAACACCCATAGAAGATGGGATTCATCAAATTGCACTGCGCATCAAAAATAACGTTGCGCGTTACAACACTTACTTGCGTCCGCGACAAAATATTTTGACGCGCAACGAAATCGGGCCGCGCGTCTCGTTTCGCGAATTTTTTGCCTTTTCACGAATTTCTCGGGAAATTCGCAAATTATTCGGCGAAGCGAAACGCGACAGATTCGCCCATCACTACTCTTACCACTTGTTTTACAATTGGAATCTTTGTTGGCCACAGCTTAATCACAATACATACAGTAAGGGGCAGATTCACGAAGGGTCGAATATCGAGGGTTAATTAACCCTCGATATTCGACTAGGAACTAAAATTGTTCCTGCGCAAATCCTGCGATCGATCGATCAAAGGATTTTTCATTCGATCGAACGATTAAATCCTTCGAATCGAACGATTCAAAGGATTTTAATCCAACGATCGAAGGAAAATCCTTCGATCAAAAAATCCCAGGCAAGCCTATGGGGACCTTCCCCATAGGCTAACATTGACTTCGGTAGCTTTTAGCTGCCGTAGTAGGGGGTCGAAGTTTTTCTTAAAGGGACAGTACTTCGACTATCGAATGGTCGAATAGTCGAACGATTTTTAGTTTGAATCGTTCAATTTTCGTTGTCGAAGGTCGAAGTAGCCCATTCGATGGTCGAAGTAGCCCAAAAAAACTTCGAAATTCGATTTTTTTTAATTCGAACCCTTCACTCAAATTTAGTGAATCGGCCCCTAGGTGTTGACAATACATAACCATAAATAAATATATATACAGTGTATAAATAATAGTGACAGGAACTGCCTGTATTAGAACTCTGAGGTATCCTTTTGAGCCACTGGAGACTTTGGGACCCAGCATTTCACATAATGTTAAGTCTTTATTTGTTATTTTCTCTCTCATCATCTCCTCCCTAATTAAGCCCATGTGTCTGTAATTTCACCATCAAGGTGCTATATAAACTTGTCTCACACAACAGTGCTTGATCATCAAAGCTCCCAAGCCTGATTTCGCCTGCGGTTTCTCTGATTCCTGTGCCTGATTTCTGCCTCAGTTTTCTAAATCCCTACCTGTTCCTGCTCGTGTTCAGCCTGGTTCCCCAGCCCTTGTTCCTTGCTCCAGTTCCCTGCCTGATTCTGGTATGACTTCCTGGTATTGACCTTAACCTGTTATAGAACTTATGTCTTCAGCCTGCCCCAGATCTTGTGAGATCACAATCCTTCCTGGTGAAGAATCACTTGGCAGAGGGTATAGTTCAGCAACAGCTAGGTTAACTCCTATGGGTTAATAACCCAAGCCTCCGCTAAGTGGGACATTAGCAGGGTTTGGAAGTTAAGTGCCTCCACCGAGGGCTAAAACCAGATATTGGTGGGCCTTAAACTTCCTGGGAACTGCAGTAGCAAGGATTTTGGTACCAATTGTAGCAGACAATAAACCACACTATAGGCTGTTAAGCAGTAATTTTTAATGTTAGAAATGTAATATATGCAACGCAACAACAATATAATATAAGTATCACCCCTTGTATGAAAATGTCCACTGTGACTTTAAGAATGCTGAGTGTGAACACTAGGGGGCAAATTCACTAAGATGCGAAGTTGCGCCAGGTGCAACTTCGCCGCACTTCGCTGCACTTCGCCAGGCGTAGTTTCGCCAGCGCTCCGCAAATTCACTAAAATCTGAAATTGCGTACGGGTAGCGTAAGGTTGCGAAGTTGCGCTAGCGTTGATTCACTATGTAAAGCGAAGTTACGCTAGCAAAGGCTAATTTGCATACGGCGCGAAATTCAAATTTCAATGGAGGAACACGTATCAGCACTACAAATGCCTAGAAAACCTTCAAATCAGCAAATAAAAATTTTATTTTGCCCTACACATGTGCCCACTGTCTAGGTAAGTTGCCATGAGTCAGGAAATGTAGGGGGGAGGATGGGGAGCCCCAAAAATATTTTGATCTTTTTCAGCCTATCACCCATCATGTAGAAAACACGCCAGCGTTTTTTGGGACTTAGAAAAAAATGTGACTTTTTTTGAAACAATCCCTATCTACTCTATTGCGCTTTGCCAGGTCTGAGGTGGCGAAGGAAGTCTAGCGTAAAAGGTAGCGTTCAGTACACTGCGCAAGTTAGTGAATTTGCGTAGTTACGTCGCTAGCGAAAATTCGCCTGGCGTAAGGATGCGAAGTAACACTAGAGAAACTACGCCAGCGTTCGTTAGTGAATTTGCGCAGTAACGAATATGCCATACGCTAGCGAATTAACGCTAGCGTTCGGCGCTTAGTGAATTTGCGCCTATAAGAGAAATGGCATTAGTAGTATGCAACAGACATAATAGAAGATAATAAACTCATCATTTGGTGCATTTCTCTTAGCAAAGATTGAACATCAGTGACACAAGGCACAATCAAACCATTTTGATAAGGTAAAGCATATCCAACAAAGAGGTTAAGAGGTATAGCTAGGTACTCCTAGAGAATCATAGGTAAGGGCACTAGGAGGCCTCCTTATCCTTCCTCCCCACTGCACATCCATAGCAGGCAGTCCTGAGGCTGGGTTAACTGAATTTTGAGTTTGATTCAGTCCAGAATAGGTATTAGGAACAAAAGTCAGGTGTGTCTGGGCTCAAATCCCTCTTGCAGATGGAGGTTGGTCATAATGTGAGTTAGCAAACCGTAAGAAAGTGTCCAGGTTCTGTAATTCACTCCCCTCTGCCGGTTAAAGGATCCGTTCTCCTTCGGATAGGCAATAGAAAATATGTGTAGACAAACCAGCGCTAAAAGCTCGAGGTAAAAAAGAAATAGTATATAGTGTAGTATTTCCTTATTAGGTATATGACACCCCTGTGTGTATTAAGGGTTAATAGTGTTTCTTCACCTGTGGGGTTAAATTACCCTGCAACCATTTACCAGTATGAAATTATTCCACCGCCTGTGTTTGACAAATATTTATACTCACAGACGTTTTAAATATTTGCTTGCAATAAGGATATTTGTTGTTGCGGTTCCACTCGTTTTGGCATCTAGGAACACATGCTTGACATTGTGTAAAACAATTTATTAAAATATATTTATAAGGTTAAAATTACACTCACAAAAAAATCTTGATGTTTGCACGTATAAAAGTAATTCCAAAGGTGTTCCCAACTCCACCAAATTTGTTCCTCTGTGTAGAGATGTTTAGTTTGCCGGCATAATCAGCGTGTGGTATCTGGGCCCCCTTGGATGACACGTTTCGTCTCAGACGGACTTTCTCAAGGCTTCAGAATTGTCTCTGCGCAAATGCGCCTTTTACTCTACCCGTTGTCGTAGCAACGGCTACGGAGTACTTCCTGTTTCTGGATTAGTATCCATACTCGTGCAATGTATTTAAAAACATTTTAAAAACATTTTGTGCAAAGCATTATCTACTTGTTGCAAGCATATATGTCACATTTAAAACTTCCTTATAATGATAATATACCTTATATCCCTTTGCATTTTGTTACTCATCCCCACTAATAGCGCACCCACATGGCAGATCTATTATCATTTTTTATTAGACTATGATTACTGCTTGATTTTTAATTTTATATTTTATGGGTTTTGGATGTATTTATATATCATTTTTTATTGTACATATGTAGATCACATATATTTATTTTTACAGTAACCACTTCTGATTCTAATTATAAAAAGGCCCTTAGATTGATGTCTATATTAAAGGAATTGTTCAGTGTAAAAATAAAAACTAGGTAAATAGATAGGCTGTGCAGTATAAAAAATGTTTCTAATATAGTTAGTTAGCCAAAAATGTAATGTATAAAGGCTGGAGTGATTTCATGTATAACAAGTCAGTCAGATCACTACTTCCTGCTTTTCAACTCTCTTTGTTTACACTGACTGGTTGCCCTGGCTACCAGACAGTAACCAATCAGAGACTTGAGGGGGGGCCACATGGGTCATTTCTGTTGCTTTTGAATCTGAGCTGAATGCGGAGGGTCAATTACAAACTCACTGAACAGAAATGTACCATGTGGCCCCCCTTCAAGTCGCTGACTAGCTCAGAGTTATAGAGCTGAAAAGCAGGAAGTTGGATTCTGGCTGTTTTATTAGACATCTGTTCACGCCAGCCTTTATATATTACATTTTTGGCTAACTAACTATATTAGAAACATTTTTTATTTTGCACAGCCTATCTATTTACACAGTTTTTATTTTCACACTGAACTATTCCTTTAAGTCCCTTAGGTGTATAAGATTCTAACTTGTATATCCATTTACTCTCATTCTATAGTGTTTTCTTTGTTAAATCACCTCCTCTCCATTGATTTTTTACTACCTCTATACCCCAATACATTAGACCTGTGGGCTTCATTTTATGTTGTTCCTTAAAATGTTTGGAGACACTATGATTTTCTTTACCTTTTTTAATATTATTTACATGTTCCCTAATACGTTCCCTTAACTCTCTATTGGTTTTGCCTATATATTGTAGGCCACATGGGCATTGTAGACAGTATATAACATTTTTTGTCCTACAATTAATATTATGTTCTATTTTAAATTCTCTTTTATTTACTGTTGAGTTAAAGGTTTTTTTCTTTATACCATACTTACAGGCTTTGCAAAGGGAACATGAGAAGAAACCTGTCCACATACAATCTTTTGTCTTATTTTTAGTTTTTTCGGTCTCACAGTAGTTTTTCACCAATTTTTGATGTAAATTGTTGGCACGTTTGAACACCACCTTTGGTTGATCTGGGATAGAATTTACCAAATCGGCATCACATTTTAATATACCCCAATGTTTTTTTATAATCTTTTTGACTTCGCCTGCTAGGGGGTTGTAAGTAGTTGAAAATATTATTTCCAATTTATCTTCCCTTTTGGTG
The DNA here is from genome assembly GCA_038501925.1 of Xenopus petersii. Lineage (NCBI taxonomy): Eukaryota > Metazoa > Chordata > Amphibia > Anura > Pipidae > Xenopus > Xenopus petersii. The sequence goes on from CM076682.1 coordinate 80,719,318, forward strand.
CTTTTTCCTTAATTAATAATTTCTCTCTATATTATTTACTTTTTCTCTTGATTTCTGTATAATATTTTCTTTATATCCCCTTTCTTTAAATCTTTTACTCATAAAGTCTAGTTGTTTATTCATTTCTCTTCCTTCACTTTTTTTTTTCTTTATCCTACACATCTGACAATAGGGGATACTATTAATCCATTGTGGATGATGGATACTATTCGGTAATACATAGTTGTTAGCATCCACACTTTTGAAATAAGTTTTAAATTGTATCTGAGAGTTTTTTTGGTATATTTCTAAATCTAAAAAAATTATTTTTTCTGAACTGTAAGACAGGGTAAATTCCAAGTTTAAATCATTTTGGTTTAAGGACAAGGCAAATTCTTTTAGTGTGCTTTCTGGACCCCTCCAGACCAGTATGATATCGTCAATATAGCGACGTCATAGGACAAGGTCCACATCTTTCTGCAATAGGGGGGCTATGGTTCGCTCCTCCCAGTACCCCAGGTGTAGATTTGCATAACTTGGCGCGAACCTTGTCCCCATGGCAGTCCCACAGGTCTGGAGGTAGTATTTGTCCTGAAACCAAAAGAAGTTGTGTTCTAGTATGAATTCAATTCCCTTAAGTATACATTATTTTTGGATATTTGGTATTGACAGATATAATAATGAGTAATAATAATGTGAGTTAGTAGGTGCAACTGTTGGCTGTTCATCATCATCTGCACTAATTGCTGCAGGTGAATCTACTGAAATATCAAAGTCATTTTGTGAATTCTCAGCATCAGAGGTATCATCACCAACAGTAGAGTCTGTTTGATTTTCAGTCTCTGAGAAAGATACCTGAGGTTTGGGTAAGAGATGATTTCTGTGCCAGGCTTCCAGATACCCCCTTGGACCTTTGATACAGTAGACAGGGATACCAGACAGTTTCTCAACTTCAACATAAAAGTCTGTATACCAACAATCAGCTAGTTTATACTGAGCCGGGTTTTAAAGGTTTCTCAGTAACACTCTAAGAACAAGTTCATTGTGCTGTACTTTGGCATCATATCTTCTCTTGTTGCCTTTATTAGATTTGGAAGTATTATCCTAAGCAAGGCGATAGGCTCTAGGCAAGTCTTTCTTTAATTTAGCAACATACTGAGAGTGATTGATACTGTCCATACCATCTACTGACACTCCAAAGTAAAGATCTATTGGTATTTGTGCTTCTCTGACAAACGAGGACGTAGGGAGATTATCCAATAGTCTCATGACAAGTGAATGAACCATGATACTAAAATAGCAACTCCAGAATCTTTTCTCTTTAACAGAAAGCATACCAAGCATGTTTAGCAAGGTGCGGTTGAATATTTCTGGCTGTGCACCTCCTTGAGGACGATATGGTGTAGTTCTGCTTTTGCTAATATTGAGTAGCTGCAGAAGCTGTTTGATGAATTTACGCTCAAAATCACGTCCTTGATCTGAGTGCAAACGGACCGGAAATCCATAGTGAATAAAGAACATTTCCCAAAGGACTTTAACAACAGTGGCAGGTTTCTTATCCTTGGTAGGAAATGCTTGAGCATAGTGGGGTATAATGATCAGTGATTACCAGAATGTTTCCAACACCTTTAGTATCAGGATCAATGCAGAGAAAGTCCATGCAGACAAGGTCTAAGGGCCCTGAACTTTTCAGGTGCTCCAGAGGTGTGGTCCCGCCCTCCCTCTTATCCTTCGTGCTGTGGTCCCTCCTCTCTCTTACATCCTTTGTTCTGTGATCCCACCCTTCCTCTTATCTTTTGTGCTGTGATCCCACCCACTCACTCTCATCCTTCGTCCTGTGCTGTGATCCCACCTCTCTCCCATCCTTCATTCTGTGGTCCGGCCCTCCCTCTTATTCTTTGTGCTGTGATCCCTCCTCTCTCTCCCATCCTTCGTGCTGTGGTCCCACCCTCCCTCATCCTTCGTGCAGAGCTGTGAACCCGCCCTCACATTGTTCATGCTGCTGAGCCCATTCAGCCCACCCACCCTCCTTAGCTCAGTCCCAACACCGGGCCCCAGGTCGCGGTCTACCAGAAACTTTACTGGGATCTACTGGTAGACCGCGATTGATGTCCTGGGCACCCCTGGTGTAGATATTGGAAAAATTCAAGGGTAGTGTATCCTTATGCAAGGCACTGTATAGCAGAGTGTATTGCAGTTCTATTTATAACTTATTCTCTTTGATTCTTTACTACTAATCTGTAAACAAATTGCATCTACTGCCAAGATCAGCGAGTTCCTACTTTTAAAATTAAACTCAATAACTCAGAACCTGGTGCTGCAATGCAAAAGAGTTAACTACTGAGACACTTTACATATAATGATTCTTAGATAATTTAGCTGATAATTATAATGTATATATCAGTCATATATAGATTCACCCATTTTTCCTCTTTCTGATATTTTCTAAAACTGTATGAATTTGAAATAATGAGACTGCACTGCCTCCAAACACTAGAAAACCAGCTGAACAAATACTGGGGAGAGACTCCATCTGTATGAAGATCCACGTGGAGAATGATTACAAAATATGTTGACTCCCAAGAAAATTGTTGTGTGAAAGTGATACAGAATATTTTTTTCCAAAAGCTTAAAAAAGGCAGATTTATCAAAACGTTTTCACCACAGAAAAATTCACCTACTTCCTAGTCATTCATAATGGATTTTAGAATTGTATTTCTGAATGGGTGGAAGTTAGCATTCAAAACTTGGTAAATATGCTTCTAAAAATGCCATAGGAATGAATAGAATGTGGGTGGCCTTTTCTGTGGTGAGCTCTAATCAAACATTTTGTTAAATCTGTCCTTAAATGACATATACATTCTGCAGTACTTCCAGACAGGTGAGCGGAAGCACATATTTTATTCTCGTTTGTTAGGGGAACTTTACATATTATTTACCAAAGGTACCTACATATGTAGCACCAGATATATGGTAAAAAAAAATGTCTGCTGCCGTCTGTATTTCCTGTGGTCTCAAGCTTGCTAGACCCCTCACTGGTGGAACTCCTTAAATTTTATAAAAAAAATTAATATGTTCAGCAAACATTTGCAGTTTGCAGCAGAAATACATATTTGATGATTTTGGATTTGGCAGAATATGTAATTATAGTTTTCCGGTGTCCACCTAATAGTTTGCAACTTTTACCATGCATAAATCATACAGTAAACAATCAAAGGCTGACCTTTACCTGCAAGTTGGTTGAATAATTAAAGCAAACTTTATTTATGCCATGGGTTACTGCCCAGGTATAAATACAGTACATGTCATGGAATATGTATGCACAAGGTACATTTTGGTGACATCAAACTGTTAAGTGGACCCCGAGCATTCATATTTCTTATGTTTTTTTGTCATCAAAAGAAGAAGTACACCACCCATAGACCCTTTAATGCATTTTATTGCAGAAAACTGTACCAGTCTACAGTGGTGTGCTTCTTCCCTGGATAATTGCAAGTAAGATGCAACATTTTGCTGGCACATAAAGGGTAAACCAGCAAATTTTAAAGCAAATATAGAACTGTGTTGCAGATTTACTTTTTTTGTAAACACCCTAAAATTCCTTGTTCTCAAGAAACTTTCTTAGGCTTTCAGCAGAACATGAAATTGCTCTAATTTAGTTTCATTGGTTTGTGTGCCTCTGTGGCTAATGTAGAAACAGTAACATGATTATTTAGTAGCAATGTGGATGAACACAAAGGATATTAAAAACAATATGCATTCTGATAAATAGTATACATCATGCAAACACAAGAAGACTGCTCTCCAGCAGTTCTCTTTTCATGTTTCCCATTGCGGTATGTTATATAATGTGTCTAACACACTGTCACCTTCATGCCTGTTAAGTCTGACAGTGACAGACAATTTTGTTTTCTATCACAAGATCTTAAATTGTAAAAAAAACACTCTAGTAAAATTGTAGTGCAACATTGTAGTGCTTATTTGTTGATAAGAATCATTTTAGTATAAAGTAGGCAGTCAAAACAATACAAATATTTTTTTCTTTAATGAATATAGCCATCTACAGACATTCTGTTAACTTATTGATGTGTTCTTCTGTGTAGTATGTAATAAACTATACACTATAGTTACTGTCAGAAAACTATCACAAAATTACTTAACCCTTTAAATGCCACAGATCGTAGAATCTACGTTCTGTGGCAAAGGTACTTGAAATGCCACAGAACGTAGATTCTACGTTCTGCAGCACTTCCGGGTTCAGAAGCGGAGGAGCGGCTGTTAGAGCCGCTCGCTCCGTTCCTGCTCGATCCCCTGCCCCTAGGCAACGAGCAGAGCAGGGGATCGAGTGGCCCCTGGGGCGCAATCGCCCAGGGGCCCAAAAACAGCAGCAGGCACGTGTTACTTACGTGTCCTGCTGCTGCAGCCTGCACCGGATCGACGATCTCCGCCCCCACAGCACACAGACAGGAACCACGACGCAGAGGTCTTCCAGGGAGTCTTCCTGATCGCCTGCAACAGTCTCCAGCGATTTTTTCAGGTTAGTGCAACAATTACACACACAAACACACCAACACACACTTATTACAGTAATACACACTTAGATTCACACTTACACACACTTACACATACTTTTTGGGGATTGGGGGGGTCACTTACACTCACTGCACTTACACACATGTGCACACGCACACACGCGCACATAACATGTAATTTACCATTTGTACACACGCACACGCACATACATGGCATTGTGGCTTTTTTTTTTTTTTTCTTATCGCATCGTCTCTTTTTTTGGCTGAAAAAAATGTTTTATTGCCATTACGAATAGCGTATTCGCTAACCGTACTGTGCAATATCTTTTTTATGTTATTTCGGTGATTATATTGCAATTTTGGGTATTTTGGTGCATTTTTAGCCATTTTATTGAATTTTTAGCCATTTTATTGCATTTTCAGCTCTGCGTATGTTGTGTTCACTTGTTTCTAGCCGTATAACCTGTTTGGCCCAGCTAAAATATTGAAACTGTGATTCTGACGGCCGATAACACTAGTCTGGAAAAAAAACATTGATTTTTGTGGTTTTATTGGATTTTTTTGCATTTCACTCTTTACTGCCTTATTTTGTTTTGCCTTGTAAATTTTATCTACTTTATATCCATTTGGGGGTCTCTGTGCGCCACATAGTTTGGTATATCTATGCATATTGGGCATCAAAGTGTTCAGTAGACCCCTGGCGTTCATATTTAGGATGTTTTATGCTGATACGTTACGAAATGTGGGGCATATAATGGGGTAAAATTCAAGCTTTGTGACGATTTTCAGAAATTTGATAAAAACCGTTATGTTCAGCATTGCTTTGCAGTTTGGCAGTTTGCAGTAGAAACACTTATTTACCCATATTGGATTCGTCAGAATGTGTACTTTCTGAAAATATATGGTTTTCTGGGGTCTCTGTACTGTTAGGGGGGACTAATGTCACATAATACACACACCAGGTGCTCATATTGCAGCAGCCAGCGCGTCAGCCGTGAAAATGTATATACACTATTGTCATTTGGGGGTCTCTGTGCGCCACATAGTTTGGTATATCTATGCATATTGGGCATCAAAGTGTTCAGTAGACCCCATGCGTTCATATTTAGGATGTTTTATGCTGATACGTTACGAAATGTGGGGCATATAATGGGGTAAAATTCAAGCTTTGTGACGATTTTCAGAAATTTGATAAAAACCGTTATGTTCAGCATTGCTTTGCAGTTTGGCAGTTTGCAGTAGAAACACTTATTTACCCATATTGGATTCGTCAGAATGTGTACTTTCTGAAAATATATGGTTTTCTGGGGTCTCTGTACTGTTAGGGGGGTCTAATGTCGCATAATACACACACCAGGTGCTCATATTGCAGCAGCCAGCGCGTCAGCCATGAAAATGTATATACACTATTGTCATTTGGGGGTCTCTGTGCGCCACATAGTTTGGTATATCTATGCATATTGGGCATCAAAGTGTTCAGTAGACCCCTGGCGTTCATATTTAGGATGTTTTATGCTGATACGTTACGAAATGTGGGGCATATAATGGGGTAAAATTCAAGCTTTGTGACGATTTTCAGAAATTTGATAAAAACCGTTATGTTCAGCATTGCTTTGCAGTTTGGCAGTTTGCAGTAGAAACACTTATTTACCCATATTGGATTCGTCAGAATGTGTACTTTCTGAAAATATATGGTTTTCTGGGGTCTCTGTACTGTTAGGGGGGTCTAATGTCGCATAATACACACACCAGGTGCTCATATTGCAGCAGCCAGCGCGTCAGCCGTGAAAATGTATATACACTATTGTCATTTGGGGGTCTCTGTGCGCCACATAGTTTGGTATATCTATGCATATTGGGCATCAAAGTGTTAAGTAGACCCCTGGCGTTCATATTTAGGATGTTTTATGCTGATACGTTACGAAATGTGGGGCATATAATGGGGTAAAATTCAAGCTTTGTGACGATTTTCAGAAATTTGATAAAAACCGTTATGTTCAGCATTGCTTTGCAGTTTGGCAGTTTGCAGTAGAAACACTTATTTACCCATATTGGATTCGTCAGAATGTGTACTTTCTGAAAATATATGGTTTTCTGGGGTCTCTGTACTGTTAGGGGGGTCTAATGTCGCATAATACACACACCAGGTGCTCATATTGCAGCAGCCAGCGCGTCAGCCGTGAAAATGTATATACACTATTGTCATTTGGGGGTCTCTGTGCGCCACATAGTTTGGTATATCTATGCATATTGGGCATCAAAGTGTTCAGTAGACCCCTGGCGTTCATATTTAGGATGTTTTATGCTGATACGTTACGAAATGTGGGGCATATAATGGGGTAAAATTCAAGCTTTGTGACGATTTTCAGAAATTTGATAAAAACCGTTATGTTCAGCATTGCTTTGCAGTTTGGCAGTTTGCAGTAGAAACACTTATTTACCCATATTGGATTCGTCAGAATGTGTACTTTCTGAAAATATATGGTTTTCTGGGGTCTCTGTACTGTTAGGGGGGTCTAATGTCGCATAATACACACACCAGGTGCTCATATTGCAGCAGCCAGCGCGTCAGCCGTGAAAATGTATATACACTATTGTCATTTGGGGGTCTCTGTGCGCCACATAGTTTGGTATATCTATGCATATTGGGCATCAAAGTGTTCAGTAGACCCCTGGCGTTCATATTTAGGATGTTTTATGCTGATACGTTACGAAATGTGGGGCATATAATGGGGTAAAATTCAAGCTTTGTGACGATTTTCAGAAATTTGATAAAAACCGTTATGTTCAGCATTGCTTTGCAGTTTGGCAGTTTGCAGTAGAAACACTTATTTACCCATATTGGATTCTTCAGAATGTGTACTTTCTGAAAATATATGGTTTTCTGGGGTCTCTGTACTGTTAGGGGGGTCTAATGTCGCATAATACACACACCAGGTGCTCATATTGCAGCAGCCAGCGCGTCAGCCATGAAAATGTATATACACTATTGTCATTTGGGGGTCTCTGTGCGCCACATAGTTTGGTATATCTATGCATATTGGGCATCAAAGTGTTCAGTAGACCCCTGGCATTCATATTTAGGATGTTTTATGCTGATACGTTACGAAATGTGGGGCATATAATGGGGTAAAATTCAAGCTTTGTGACGATTTTCAGAAATTTGATAAAAACCGTTATGTTCAGCATTGCTTTGCAGTTTGGGAGTTTGCAGTAGAAACACTTATTTACCCATATTGGATTCGTCAGAATGTGTACTTTCTGAAAATATATGGTTTTCTGGGGTCTCTGTACTGTTAGCGGGGTCTAATGTCGCATAATACACACACCAGGTGCTCATATTGCAGCAGCCAGCGCGTCAGCCGTGAAAATGTATATACACTATTGTCATTTGGGGGTCTCTGTGCGCCACATAGTTTGGTATATCTATGCATATTGGGCATCAAAGTGTTCAGTAGACCCTTGGCGTTCATATTTAGGATGTTTTATGCTGATACATTACGAAATGTGGGGCATATAATGGGGTAAAATTCAAGCTTTGTGACGATTTTCAGAAATTTGATAAAAACCGTTATGTTCAGCATTGCTTTGCAGTTTGGCAGTTTGCAGTAGAAACACTTATTTACCCATATTGGATTCGTCAGAATGTGTACTTTCTGAAAATATATGGTTTTCTGGGGTCTCTGTACTGTTAGGGGGGTCTAATGTCGCATAATACACACTCCAGGTGCTCATATTGCAGCAGCCAGAGCGTCAGCCGTGAAAATGTATATACACTATTGTCATTTGGGGGTCTCTGTGCGCCACATAGTTTGGTATATCTATGCATATTGGGCATCAAAGTGTTCAGTAGACCCCTGGCGTTCATATTTAGGATGTTTTATGCTGATACGTTACGAAATGTGGGGCATATAATGGGGTAAAATTCAAGCTTTGTGACGATTTTCAGAAATTTGATAAAAACCGTTATGTTCAGCATTGCTTTGCTGTTTGGCAGTTTGCAGTAGAAACACTTATTTACCCATATTGGATTCGTCAGAATGTGTACTTTCTGAAAATATATGGTTTTCTGGGGTCTCTGTACTGTTAGGGGGGTCTAATGTCGCATAATACACACACCAGGTGCTCATATTGCAGCAGCCAGCGCGTCAGCCATGAAAATGTATATACACTATTGTCATTTGGGGGTCTCTGTGCGCCACATAGTTTGGTATATCTATGCATACTGGGCATCAAAGTGTTCAGTAGACCCCTGGCGTTCATATTTAGGATGTTTTATGCTGATACGTTACGAAATGTGTGGCATATAATGGGGTAGAATTCAAGCTTTGTGACGATTTTCAGAAGTTTGATAAAAACCGTTATGTTCAGCATTGCTTTGCAGTTTGGGAGTTTGCAGTAGAAACACTTATTTACCCATATTGGATTCGTCAGAATGTGTACTTTCTGAAAATATATGGTTTTCTGGGGTCTCTGTACTGTTAGGGGGGTCTAATGTCGCATAATACACACTCCAGGTGCTCATATTGCAGCAGTCAGAGCGTCAGCCGTGAAAATGTCTATACATATTGTCATTTGGGGGACTCTGTGCGCCACATAGTTTGGTATATCTATGCACATTGGGCATCAAACTGTTTAGTAGACCCATATGTTTATATTTAGGATGCTTTATGCTGGTAATGATACATGGACAATACGATGCTGGAAAGTTGAAGCTTTGAGGCAATTTCCAGATATTTCACCAAAACCGCCAAATTTGGGAAAGCCTTGCGACTCAGTAGTTTGGAGCAATAAGGCATGGGTACCCATTTTAGATTCGGTAGAATGTGTACTTTCCAAAAATGTATGGGTTTGGGGGGTAAACATATATTTCTGTGTTTTTACCCCACAAAAATGCAGTCAATGTGTTGATTTTTCATTAGATGAAGTTACCCACGGGACTGTTTGTATGCGCTAACTTCATTTTGGGGCCTCTAAATGCCAGATACTTTGGTAAACCTATGAACAATGGCCACCAAACTGTTCGAAGTAACCCTGGCAATCATATTTAGGGTGCTTTTTCTTAGTACGTAATGACACATGGGTGATATGGTGCTGGGAAGTTGAAGCTTTGAGGCAATTTTCAGATATTTCACCAAAACCGACAACTTTGGGAAAGCCTTGCGACTCAGTAGTTTGGAGCAATAAGGCATGGGTACCCATTTTAGATTCGGTGGAATGTGTACTTTCCAAAAATGTATGGGTTTGGGGGGTAAACATATATTTCTGTGTTTTTACCCCACAAAAATGCAGTCAATGTGTTGATTTTTCATTAGCTGAAGTTACCCACGGGACTGTTTGTATGCGCTAACTTCATTTTGGGGCCTCTAAATGCCAGATACTTTGGTAAACCTATGAACAATGGCCACCAAACTGTTCGGAGTAACCCTGGCAATCATATTTAGGGTGCTTTTTCTTAGTACGTAATGACACATGGGTGATATGGTGCTGGGAAGTTGAAGCTTTGAGGCAATTTTCAGATATTTCACCAAAACCGACAACTTTGGGAAAGCCTTGCGACTCAGTAGTTTGGAGCAATAAGGCATGGGTACCCATTTTAGATTCGGTAGAATGTGTACTTTCCAAAAATGTATGGGTTTGGGGGGTAAACATATATTTCTGTGTTTTTACCCCACAAAAATGCAGTCAATTTGTTGATTTTTCATTAGCTGAAGTTACCCACGGGACTGTTTGTATGCGCTAACTTCATTTTGGGGCCTCTAAATGCCAGATACTTTGGTAAACCTATGAACAATGGCCACCAAACTGTTCGGAGGAACCCTGGCAATCATATTTAGGGTGCTTTTTCTTAGTACGTAATGACACATGGGTGATATGGTGCTGGGAAGTTGAAGCTTTGAGGCAATTTTCAGATATTTCACCAAAACCGACAACTTTGGGAAAGCCTTGCGACTCAGTAGTTTGGAGCAGAAAGGCATGGGTACCCATTTTAGATTCAGTAGAATGTGTACTTTCCAAAAATATATGGGTTTGGGGGGTAAACATATATTTCTGTGTTTTTACCCCACAAAAATGCAGTCAATGTGTTGATTTTTCATTAGCTGAAGTTACCCACGGGACTGTTTGTATGCGCTAACTTCATTTTGGGGCCTCTAAATGCCAGTTACTTAGGTAAACCTATGAACAATGGCCACCAAACTGTTCGGAGGAACCCTGGCAATCATATTTAGGGTGCTTTTTCTTAGTATGTAATGACACATGGGTGATATGTTGCTGGGATGTTGAAGCTTTGAGGCAATTTTCAGATATTTCACCAAAACCGACAACTTTGGGAAAGCCTTGCGACTCAGTAGTTTGGAGCAATAAGGCATGGGTACCCATTTTAGATTCGGTAGAATGTGTACTTTCCAAAAATGTATGGGTTTGGGGGGTAAACATATATTTCTGTGTTTTTACCCCACAAAAATGCAGTCAATGTGTTGATTTTTCATTAGCTGAAGTTACCCACGGGACTGTTTGTATGCGCTAACTTCATTTTGGGGCCTCTAAATGCCAGATACTTTGGTAAACCTATGAACAATGGCCACCAAACTGTTCGGAGGAACCCTGGCAATCATATTTAGGGTGCTTTTTCTTAGTACGTAATGACACATGGGTGATATGGTGCTGGGAAGTTGAAGCTTTGAGGCAATTTTCAGATATTTCACCAAAACCGACAACTTTGGGAAAGCCTTGCGACTCAGTAGTTTGGAGCAGAAAGGCATGGGTACACATTTTAGATTCAGTAGAATGTGTACTTTCCAAAAATGTATGGGTTTGGGGGGTAAACATATATTTCTGTGTTTTTACCCCACAAAAATGCAGTCAATGTGTTGATTTTTCATTAGATGAAGTTACCCACAGGACTATTTGTATGCGCTAACTTCATTTTGGGGCCTCTAAATGCCAGTTACTTAGGTAAACCTATGAACAATGGCCACCAAACTGTTCGGAGGAACCCTGGCAATCATATTTAGGGTGCTTTTTCTTAGTATGTAATGACACATGGGTGATATGTTGCTGGGATGTTGAAGCTTTGAGGCAATTTTCAGATATTTCACCAAAACCGACAACTTTGGGAAAGCCTTGCGACTCAGTAGTTTGGAGCAATAAGGCATGGGTACCCATTTTAGATTCGGTAGAATGTGTACTTTCCAAAAATGTATGGGTTTGGGGGGTAAACATATATTTCTGTGTTTTTACCCCACAAAAATGCAGTCAATGTGTTGATTTTTCATTAGCTGAAGTTACCCACGGGACTGTTTGTATGCGCTAACTTCATTTTGGGGCCTCTAAATGCCAGATACTTTGGTAAACCTATGAACAATGGCCACCAAACTGTTCGGAGGAACCCTGGCAATCATATTTAGGGTGCTTTTTCTTAGTACGTAATGACACATGGGTGATATGGTGCTGGGAAGTTGAAGCTTTGAGGCAATTTTCAGATATTTCACCAAAACCGACAACTTTGGGAAAGCCTTGCGACTCAGTAGTTTGGAGCAGAAAGGCATGGGTACCCATTTTAGATTCAGTAGAATGTGTACTTTCCAAAAATATATGGGTTTGGGGGGTAAACATATATTTCTGTGTTTTTACCCCACAAAAATGCAGTCAATGTGTTGATTTTTCATTAGCTGAAGTTACCCACGGGACTGTTTGTATGCGCTAACTTCATTTTGGGGCCTCTAAATGCCAGTTACTTAGGTAAACCTATGAACAATGGCCACCAAACTGTTCGGAGGAACCCTGGCAATCATATTTAGGGTGCTTTTTCTTAGTATGTAATGACACATGGGTGATATGTTGCTGGGATGTTGAAGCTTTGAGGCAATTTTCAGATATTTCACCAAAACCGACAACTTTGGGAAAGCCTTGCGACTCAGTAGTTTGGAGCAGAAAGGCATGGGTACCCATTTTAGATTCAGTAGAATGTGTACTTTCCAAAAATGTATGGGTTTGGGGGGTAAACCTATATTTCTGTGTTTTTACCCCACAAAAATGCAGTCAATGTGTTGATTTTTCATTAGATGAAGTTACCCACAGGACTATTTGTATGCGCTAACTTCATTTTGAGGCCTCTAAATGCCAGATACTTTGATAAACCTATGAACAATGGCCACCAAACTGTTTGGAGGAACCCTGGCAATCATATTTAGGGTGCTTTTTCTTGGTGCGTAACGATACATGGGTGATATGGTGCTGGGAAGTTGAAGCTTTGAGGCAATTTTCAGATATTTCACCAAAACCGACAACTTTGGGAAAGCCTTGCGACTCAGTAGTTTGTAGCAATAAGGCATGGGTACCCATTTTAGATTCGGTAGAATGTGTACTTTCCAAAAATGTATGGGTTTGGGGGGTAAACATATATTTCTGTGTTTTTACCCCACAAAAATGCAGTCAATGTGTTGATTTTTCATTAGCTGAAGTTACCCACGGGACTGTTTGTATGCGCTAACTTCATTTTGGGGCCTCTAAATGCCAGATACTTTGGTAAACCTATGAACAATGGCCACCAAACTGTTCGGAGGAACCCTGGCAATCATATTTAGGGTGCTTTTTCTTAGTACGTAATGACACATGGGTGATATGGTGCTGGGAAGTTGAAGCTTTGAGGCAATTTTCAGATATTTCACCAAAACCGACAACTTTGGGAAAGCCTTGCGACTCAGTAGTTTGGAGCAATAAGGCATGGGTACCCATTTTAGATTCGGTAGAATGTGTACTTTCCAAAAATGTATGGGTTTGGGGGGTAAACATATATTTCTGTGTTTTTACCCCACAAAAATGCAGTCAATGTGTTGATTTTTCATTAGCTGAAGTTACCCACGGGACTGTTTGTATGCGCTAACTTCATTTTGGGGCCTCTAAATGCCAGATACTTTGGTAAACCTATGAACAATGGCCACCAAACTGTTCGGAGGAACCCTGGCAATCATATTTAGGGTGCTTTTTCTTAGTACGTAATGACACATGGGTGATATGGTGCTGGGAAGTTGAAGCTTTGAGGCAATTTTCAGATATTTCACCAAAACCGACAACTTTGGGAAAGCCTTGCGACTCAGTAGTTTGGAGCAATAAGGCATGGGTACCCATTTTAGATTCGGTAGAATGTGTACTTTCCAAAAATGTATGGGTTTGGGGGGTAAACATATATTTCTGTGTTTTTACCCCACAAAAATGCAGTCAATGTGTTGATTTTTCATTAGCTGAAGTTACCCACGGGACTGTTTGTATGCGCTAACTTCATTTTGGGGCCTCTAAATGCCAGATACTTTGGTAAACCTATGAACAATGGCCACCAAACTGTTCGGAGTAACCCTGGCAATCATATTTAGGGTGCTTTTTCTTAGTACGTAATGACACATGGGTGATATGGTGCTGGGAAGTTGAAGCTTTGAGGCAATTTTCAGATATTTCACCAAAACCGACAACTTTGGGAAAGCCTTGCGACTCAGTAGTTTGGAGCAATAAGGCATGGGTACCCATTTTAGATTCGGTAGAATGTGTACTTTCCAAAAATGTATGGGTTTGGGGGGTAAACATATATTTCTGTGTTTTTACCCCACAAAAATGCAGTCAATTTGTTGATTTTTCATTAGCTGAAGTTACCCACTGGACTGTTTGTATGCGCTAACTTCATTTTGGGGCCTCTAAATGCCAGATACTTTGGTAAACCTATGAACAATGGCCACCAAACTGTTCGGAGGAACCCTGGCAATCATATTTAGGGTGCTTTTTCTTAGTACGTAATGACACATGGGTGATATGGTGCTGGGAAGTTGAAGCTTTGAGGCAATTTTCAGATATTTCACCAAAACCGACAACTTTGGGAAAGCCTTGCGACTCAGTAGTTTGGAGCAGAAAGGCATGGGTACCCATTTTAGATTCAGTAGAATGTGTACTTTCCAAAAATGTATGGGTTTGGGGGGTAAACATATATTTCTGTGTTTTTACCCCACAAAAATGCAGTCAATGTGTTGATTTCTCAGTAGCTGAAGTAAAGTCCTGAACAATTTGGATGTGCTAACTACATATTGGTGTCTCTAAATGCCAGATACTTTGGTAAACCTATGCATAATGGGTATCAAATTGTTCAGTGGACCCCTGGCAATCATATTTCAGGTGCTTTTTCTTGGTACCTAATATAGTTTGGGATATGCGGAGCAGCAAAATAAAACCTTTGAAATGATTTTTCAGAATTTTGAATTTTTTGTTGAAAAACCGCTATGTTCAGACAAGCTTTTATGTTTGGTAGTTGGGAGTAGAGAGACATAGTTACCCATTTTGTAATCGGCAGAATGTGTACTTTTCAAAAATGTATGGTTTTCTGGGGTAAACCTACGGTTTCAGGATTTTTTGCCTTGGAATCTAAAGCATGCCGTTTTCTGCCTTGGTGCTTTCAAAATTTGGTAATATACTGCCGGGAGTTTTTGCTGTACAGAAATCCTAAATCTCCCTAAAACTATACATATCTGGTATTGGCACGTTCAAGAGACATAAGGCTTTCCAAATCAGTTGGATTTTCATCCGTAAAATGAAATATTTTTCTGGTATAAATTGATATACGATGAAAAATGGTAATTTTTCATTTTTTTTTGGTATTTAGCACTATAAATTTTTTTGCACAGGTGTAAATACATGAAAACTCAGGCAGATTTAGAAAGCTCAGTTTCTACCGAAAAAAACAATGTATAGTTTTCTTAGGTAAACTATAGGTTTCCCCTCAGAAAATGCCCCTAAAGTGAGAGAGCACAAAATGTTTCAAAAACGGCTGGCATTTCGCGTAACCAAAATGTGAAATTCTGCTGGCACTTAAAAGGTTAATTTCGTTATACACAAATATCTTGATATATGAAATTCTAACCATTTATTGACAGTTCCTACAATATAAGGATGGTAATTTTTATTTTTTACATTTTATAGCAATTACCTACGGGAAGTCAGGCAATACTGGGAAGCTTTGATAGTGTTGATGCAGCTGAAATAAACAAAAATCAATATATGTTAAGGTCAAATACATATACAGATATACTATGAAACACAGTTCTAGCTTTATGGTCCTTATAGCCAGTAACTCTTCAAAATATCTCTATTAAACGCTCCCTGTAAATAATGTAAGTCTCCTGAAAGATACTGTAGCAAGGCAAAAGCATTTATTTAACTTTGTGGTGATCTGGGAGTGCCGTCCTCAATAAATTGCTACAGCAGAGGAAGATCAGACTGTAAAGTTAAATGCACACCATGGTAATGTGGCCAAGATACCACACTGTATGACCAATGGTACATTAATAGAATCTCTATATAAGGGTTTCACTGATGCTGATATTATGGCATAACAACTGTGACTAAAAGCCCCTGTTTCGGAAATAAATTACTAGTAAAACCTAGGACCAGAAAAAATGAATCACATTTTGTGTCAATGTATGGTAGTGAACAATGGGGCACAAAAATGAAATGAGTCTAGTTTTATTCTTTGGGATGGCACACTAAACAGTGGTATATGGAACCCTGCCAACTACTGCAAGGGCATCTCCCACCCTACTAACCTTACTTCATTTTCTTGAAGAACAAGGGCAAGAAGTCCAGGAAATACTAAAAGATACTGCATGACGGTGTCATTGCCAGTATGATGAAGCAAGAGATGACTGGAATGTCTAGGATACAAAATAATAGGAGAAATCAGACAATTAAATTAAAACAATGCATATGTTTACATTGCCACAGCAACAGATGACCATATACTGGCTGACTAGTATAGTCCATTCACTCATCCATACACATACCCACACCTTTTATTTGCCTTCTAGGTTTGACATGTTACTTTAGTCTGACTTATGTTTCTCCATTGTCATGTTACATGTATCTGTAGTGGATCTGATTAAAATGCTTATGACAGTTGGCTTTTAGACTTTTTTAGGACAAGCTCATCCCCATCATCCTTTTAGCAATATAAATTTAAAAGGCCTGCCCTATACTTAGACAGTAAAAAGGTTTCAGCCACAGTCCCAAGAACTTTTACTGTAAAAATATGAGCAAATCTCACCCTAACTTGACTTTCAAACTGGCCATCCAGGAATATTATAGATCAAATAACTGTAGGGACCCATAGTCTGAACCACATGGTGGAAATCCCCTTTCTGTGCAGCTACAGGGTCTACCTAGAGCTTTCAGATAGACTGGAGCCTTTTCCCAGTGCAGCATGTCTGACAGATACTGGAGGGTGTCACAAGGTGTCGCTGCTGCACCAACTTTCAATATATAGGAGATGCCATGTGCTTACAGCTATTCCTGCTTTCACTGAGAGAGGGTGGACAGAGATTTGCTGATTTTACTTCACTGAGGACAGTGGAAAAGAATCTGGCTGCAAAGATGTAGGGGCAGGAGCCCTAGAGGCTGGGGTGCGGCAGCCCCCAAGCCTGGGAGCTAGACCAGGAGGTCTGGAGCTCCTAATTGCCAACCCTGGACTTTGTATGCTAGCACTATGAACAGTGCAGGGAGCTATAGTTCAGCTGCAAATCAAGCAAGTGTGTGCTCGGCTAGAAGAGCTTGAAACCTTTAAGGATGCCATCACATGGATGCCTGTTTCAGCTCTGTGTGATTATGCAAGCTCTGTGTGAGCCCCCGGTTGAGTCTGCCTGGGGAGGGTGGAGAAAAGGATCCAGTGTGTCTCCTATTGTGATACAGGCTTTTTTGTGTGCATGCCATGTAGGAGCAAGTACCTTGTCCATCGGGAAAGGTATTTAGGTAGTAGCACTACCTGGGATCAAGTTTGCTCTTTTGGGAAAAGGGACTGAGACTCTTTGCCTACAAAGGAGTAGTGCGGGACTTTGCCTGGCAGGGAAGTGCCAGGACTTGACTGTTACAGGTTCCCCCAGGGTAGTGGGTCATGCTATGTAAATGCATATTTGTACTACGACTATTTAATTTGCCTTTAATCTGCACTTTCTTTATTATAAAGTTGATATTGTTATACAGCAAAGTGTGTGTGTTGAATGTTTTTCCTAATGGGGCCACCCACAGGTGTATTCCCAGATCTCATTAGGTGGAAGCACTGCCAAGAGAAGAACTTCCCTGTACCCTTTCACCTTGCAAAGGGGTCTCAGGACCTGAGTTAGTAAGACGGTACAACCTTGGCACCAGGGGGGTTGCCAAGAGGGTGTTACATAAACATTATCTGAAAAGACCTCTGTAACTAGCCATCTGTCTGAGCTTCCCCTGGCACTACCCCAGGCACTACCCCCAGGGTTTGGGAACCACTGCCTTTGGGAGTATCGATAAGGCTTCATCTTGAGAGAAAGTTGGTCATTTAAAAAATAGAAGGCAGTGTACAAAAACCAGACGTAAATCTGCAATTTTTTACATCCTTGCACTAGCGTTGTACAGATGAAGCCACTTGGATTTGTGAGTTAAATGCGTCATGACTCAGGGGTAATTGAAGAAACTGTGTTATCTTAAGTCATCTTAACTCATTTAATGCATTTAACCTTTTCATTAGCATACCAAAGCTCCATTGTTCACAATGGTGAATGCTTTAATTAGATGGGATGTTGTGACGCAGTTTTCTGTGTTAAATGAGATAAATGGGATATCTGTGTTTAGTTATTCTGTGTCAAACAGACAAACCAAAGTGGCTTCATCTGTAGGTCTCTCTGTTCTGTTTTGGAACCCAGTGATCTGCATCCACCCCTATGAATATAGAGCTGCCTGTGTTCAATAGGAAAGAGGTGCAAAATGCAGCCAAACTCTGGACAGAAACAATCTTTCAATGACCACTAAAAGGCTCATTCTTGCATTTCTGCCTAGGGTAATAAATTACCCCTATTATGTACAGTATTTCATCGGGTCTTTTCAAGTAGGTGTTATTTAAACAAAAGTCCATTACCAGCACTTGCCCAACTTCCCCAATGGAGAAAACCTAATCATAAACCATAAAGATACTTTTCTGAAAGTAACTAAAACAACAAGTGATACAACAATCTGATAATCTGATTGATGTACTGCTCAGGAATCAATACACTAAGGGGCAGATTTATCAAAGGTCAAGGTGAATTTTCGAATGAAAAAAATTCAAAATTTCCAGGTATTTTTGTGTACTAGGACAAAAAAATTAGAAGATCGAAATTTATCATGTACTGTCTCTTTAAAAATTCAACTTCGACCATTTGATTCGATCAAATTCACTATTCCTTCGATTCGATCGAAAACTGATCTATTCGGCCAAAAAACCTTCGACTTCATTTTGGTTGGTCTTTTTGAATTCAAATTTCAACGTTTTTCAATTCGAAATTCGACCCTTGATAAATATGCCCTTAATGTTTGAGACATTCATTTGAGTTACTTCATGAAATAATGGGATTGACCTGTATTTTATAACAGCATTTAGAACTACTGATAATATTTAAAAATATGGTAATCCCTTCTGGTTAAAAATGCAATGGCATTTTAAATTCCAAGAAATCACAAGTCCATTTCAAGTTCTTAGCTGTTGGGAATCTGACTAAAAGAAAGAATAAATGTAAAACAGAATTGGTTTCCTTATCTGAGTTAGAAAATCAGTGAATGCAAACTAAAGGCATATTAAATCAGAAAACATTAAACCTATAATCTAGGAAAATATTTGAATGGCACAGGCTCTCTTTAGAAAAAAGAATAGCAAAAACCTGTTTATTTGCAATTGTTCCAAATACATTACATCATGAGCAATTTTAGGTTATTAAATTCCAAGAGTGTGCCACATAGCAAATGTAATAGACTTTATGCAAATGGTTATGCAACAAAATGGGAACAGATGGTACTCATCATGACAATTTTTCCTTTTTCTGGCTCTACAGGTTTATTTTACTTCTTTAACCCCTTTAAACATTATCCCCCTTACAGATAAGGTGAGTAGATATAAAATAAATTTTCAAGATCACAGTAATAAACATACACAGATTGTATTCTTTATATTAATAATAGAAGAGCTGAACATTGCACACATTGCATTTAAGTCCCAGTGCATTAAACATATAGTAGACACATATTTCCTTTATATAAAAGATAAATACCTTCCTGTATTCATTTAAACTGAGCAATAAATTAAAAAAAGCTTTACTAACTTTTAAAAATAAAATGTTTTCTTTTTATTTCATATACTTCCTAATTCACTTAAATAAAACTTAACTCTGTCCTTAAAGCTTTCCCTGAAGGCTATAATGAAGATACAGTAAATATCAACAAAGAAAGTTGTACAAATAAAGTCTGTGTTAGATGCAGTTAAAATTCATAGTGGCTGCTATTATTGGCTGCAAGTAGTTTCAGTAGAAAATACTTAAAGGGAAACTATATCACCAGAACAATGTAGGTCTCTATAAAAAATATATTGCTTAAAATAGCTCATACTGTATGTAAAACCATGCATTTTCAAAATAATTTACTTTTTTAGCAGTATGTGTTATTGGGTAATCCTAAATAGAAATCTGCTATTTTAAAAACTAAGGTCCACCCCCTGGGATCATATGATTCATGGTGCACACAAACCAAACAAATCATACATGTTAGGTCACATGAGCCAATTAATGGACAAAGTTTTGTATTTTTTGCCATACCTCTTCCTGTTACAGTTAGAGTTGCAGTATGTCTAGTCAATAGCTAGCAGCACACATACTATCACAAAAATGTAAAATGAGTGAGGGCATACTGCTGTTTGCAGTTCTGTCATAGAAAACTGTCTTGAAATCTTACAGCTCCAGTTATGAAATGAGTGAGCTTTGCCCAATGTGGACACCCATTTGTAGAGGCAAATAGGACAGATTTAGTCATTGGTTCGAGGGCCAACAATTGGATCCATCTAGAGAGAGACATGTCAGTGTATGGATGGTTTTGCACAGATCAGGAGGGGTTCTCACTGTGGAATTCTTTGCATATTACTTGGGCTGTTAGCCAGAGGCATAACTATAGAGGAATCTGCTGTTGCAAGTGGGCCCAGGAGTGTAGGGGCCCTGTAAGACCCTAATATTGAGCAGTTTTTTTTTTGTGTATTCACTTTTATTAGTCAGAAGCATATCAATACATTAGAAAAATGTAACATTGTACAAAGTGTACGGTAAAGATACATCAAGTTTTGTAATACATGTACAATGTCAACAATCGCAGTGCATACAGCTTAAGACATCCTCAAAATTTGTCACACAGTTTAATTAACTCAACAAAACATCCAAAACTGTTGCTGCCTGATTACCAACGTAACTGCTAAAAGGTATTTGCTCTAAACCTAACTCTATCGCCTTCTCGTCTGGTCTTAGCTTTCAATGATGAGTATTCGTGAGTCACTTAAGGCAAGTACCCTAAACATCCCCATATTGCCCCTTCGTGATCCCACACATAAGAGGCCACCCCTCTTTAATCCCTAGGGGTCTTCTACATTGCAAGTGGTATACTGGATAGGTATTCTTTCCAGGGTAACCATTTAGCTATAAATGACTCATGACAATTCGATAGGTAAGCCGTACGTTCCTCCATTGAGTAAATATCAGTTACCATGCGGAACCAATTATCCTTGTTTGGGATTACTTTACTCCTCCATAATAGGGGTATTTGTGCTTTAGCAGCAATGAGTAATTGTAAGAGTAACTCTTTTTTCCCACAAGTAATAGGTGCAAAGTTATGGAACAATAGAATCGACAAGGAAGTGACCTGTATTTGTTCCCCCATTATGTCCGAGCACACCTCCGAGACTGTAGACCAATAAGTTTGTAAGATGGGGCAAGTTAACCAAATGTGTTCCAATGTCCCCGGGTCCATTTCACACCTCCAACATGCATCACTATCTAGTAGCCCCATTTTCTTGAGAATTACCGGTGTCCTATACCATCTAGACAGCAGCTTATAAGATGATTCTTGTAGTTTGTTACTAATAGAACATTTATTAACTCGAAGAAATATCCTTTCCCACTCGTTCCCCATAAGTTCAACATTAAGATCCCTTTCCCAGAGCTTAGTAAAGGACGGATAGTCCGGATATTTCCCATCAATAAGTATTTTGTACAGAAATGATAACATATGTCTCAACGGTATCGGTAGTGCATAAACTTGCTCAAAACTAGTAAGGGGTCGCATTTGTGAGTTCTCCAAATGTAAGCTATGAATGAAGTGGTTTACCTGATATAGCCTCCAATTATCCCTTCTTGACCATTCGTCTCTTTTTTTAAAAATTGGTGCCATCTCATTCACGCTAGCAGGAATACAATGCATTAATAGTGGGTTGTGCACATTGAAAGCATTGGCATAGCTTTGATCTAATACCCCTGGAATAAACTCAGTGTTATTGTGGAGAGGAATAAGAGGTGAGGGATAAGGAGCGAGGGCTAATTTATCATTTACTTTATGCCAAATTGTTAAACAATTGTCCAACAGAATATGAGTCTTAATTTCTGGGGGTAAATTTTCTCTACGTACCCAGGGCAAACTTTTCAGATGATTTCGTGACCCTAAGTTGCCTAAAATATGCCATTGTAGATCAATGGGCTCCCTCCCAAACTCTAGCAAGTTCGTTAGCGTTGCCGCTTGGTAATAGGTTTCAAAGTCCGGCATTGCTACCCCTCCCCTCTGTTTAGGTGTAAATAGAGATTTCCTATTGATCTGACTTCTTGGTGACTGCCATAAATACGAGAAGAGAACTTTATTCAACTGCTGGAAGTAGGCTCCATTTACCGGGATGGGCAGTGCAGAGAATAAATAGATGTATTTAGGTAAGATAGTCATTTTTACACTGTTTATTTTCCCCTTCCATGTAAAGTTTTTCCTGGACCACTCTGAGACCAGTTTTTTGGTTTCTTCAAACAAAGGCAAATAATTAAGGTCAAACAACTTGTGAAGGTCTACTGTCAGCTTAATCCCTAAGTATTTTATCTCGGATTCTTGCCATTTGAACGGAAAAGCAGATTGTAACTGATGTTTGAGCGGGGCCGGAAAATTAAGTGAAAGGACTTCAGACTTTCCCATGTTAACTTTGTAATTCGATAGAAGACCATACGTCTCTAATTCTTTGATGATAGTTGGCAGTGATATAATCGGTTTAGACACAACAAGCAAAAGATCATCTGCAAACACAGCTGCTTTCTGTTCAAGTACGTGTATGGTTAAACCACTTATATCAACATTTTTACGTATCGCCACTAGTAAATATTCCATGCAGATTCCATATAGCAGGGGCGAAATCGGACATCCCTGCCTTGTCCCGTTTTGGATATGAAACGGCGGAGAAAGAATCCCATTCACTCTAATTTGTGCAGATGGAGTTGTGTAAATTGCCATTACTTTGTCTACAAATAATTGAGGGACACCATATTTGTTAATGCCAATTCTAAAAAAATCCCAACTGACTCTGTCAAATGCCTTCTCTGCATCCGTTGAAAGAAGCAGAGAAGGCACCTTTTGTCTAACGGACCACTGAATCCAATTAACTACTTTCATCATGTTTTCCTTCGCCTCCCTACCCTGTACAAACCCCACCTGGTCACTATGTATGCAGTGAGGCAAAATGGGCTGCAATCTTTGTGCGAGAATTTTTGTATAAATTTTTAAATCCAAATTCAAGAGGGATATTGGTCTATAATTACTGCATAAAGAGTGGTCCTTTTCAGGTTTCGGGATCAAAGAGATGTGAGCCAATAGAAACTCTGAACTTACTGGGTTCACTCCAGAGATACCATTCAAGAAAGGTAGAAGAATGGGGATAATATTTTTCTCCCATTTTTTGTAAAATTTGGCCGTGAAGCCATCCGGTCCGGGGTCTTTATTAAGTTTCAATTTTTTAATTGCATCTTCTATTTCAGTTTGTATAATAGGACCCTCTAACGTCGCGAGCAATTGTTCAGGGAAAGTCGGTAGTGCATTCGCCTTCATATAAGCATTCATTTTATCTCGGAGCACTGTCCTATGTTTATCCAGACAGGGCCTCAGGTTATATAGTCGCTCATAATAAGTCTTGAACGCCTCTGCTATGAGTCTAGGAGCCCAGAGAGTCTTGCCGTTGGCATCTTTAATTTGCCTGATGTGAGCATTATTCTGTTTATGTCTAAGTGCTCTAGCTAAAAGTTTACCAGTCTTATTACCATGTTCAAAAAACTTTTGGCGAACTCTCGCTAAAATTCTTTTTGTCTGCATATTTTGGTGCTGATGCAGTTCTACTCTCTACTAAGGTAATACACTATCAGATTGACTTTGTTTGTGCTGAGTTTCCAACTCGTGTATGTCATCAAGTAGAATCTGAAGGGAGTGTTGTCTCATCTTTTTAAGTCTCGTTCCATGCTTGATCAAAATCCCCCTGGCTAAACATTTTAGGGCTTGCCATTTCGAACCCAACGAGGCCGGGTCTGCACAAATCGCTTCCCCATACGTGGTTAAGTTTTCCAGAACTTCCCTAGAACAGTCTGGGTCATCTAGCAGCGTTTCGTTCAATGTCCATCTCCAGGCTGGCCTTATTTTGTTCGGGATTCTCAATTTAACTTGCACAGCAGCATGATCGGACCAAATCATATCTTGAATTAAAGCACTGGACACCCACTCAATATGGAATTGAGATATCAAAATATAATCAAGTCTAGAGTATGCCTGTTTGGCATGTGAGAAAAAAGTGTAGTCTCTCTCATTACCATGCAAACATCTCCAGACATCTAATAATCTTCTTTGTTTCAGAGAATTTCTTACTCTGTTAATAGCCGAATGTGGTATAGAGGACGTGCCTTTAGATGTATCAAGAGAAGGGTTTAAAGTCATATTTAAATCTCCCCCTATAATTAGCATGCCTTCGCCAAATTTTTCTACTTTAGTTAAAATTTTGATAAGGCTAGCGGCCTGATTCTGATTAGGTAAATAGATGCTGCCTAGCGTGCATTGCGTACGAAAAAGCAAGCCCTTAACAAAGATAAACCTGCCCTCCTCATCTAGTAGTACATCCGATAACTGGAAATCAACACTTTTATGAAAACCAATAGCCACTCCCTTAGATTTAGTGCTCTGGTTGTTACTAAAAAACCATAGTGAATAATTCTTGAATTTCCGAAGTTGTTCCTCTGAGCCTAGAAAATGTGTTTCCTGTAACAATAACACATGAGTTTGCTGCCTATTCATTTCTCTAAATAAAGCATTTCTTTTTTCAGGTACATTCAACCCATTGACGTTTAAGGAGACTATTTTCAGCTCATCCATTTGAAACAGGTAAGTTTTCTGTATACACTCTTATAGGTAGGTAAGCAATAGGTAGTATAAGTGGTAACCTGGCAGCAAAAACTACATTAACGGTTTGAACATGCAAACATTGAACCATCAAGAAAAAAGGAAAAAAAGAAAAATAGCCAAAAAAAACAATAAGCTGACGGTTTTTGCCGACTATCCAATTGGGGTATTATAGCCTTGAATCACCAATTGGCTAACTTAAAACAGGACTAGCCTGTTGAATATTGAGCAGTTTTAATATATCTTGGTACTAAGGTCAACTTACCAATTTTGGAGCTCTATTGTGGAGTCCAGTAACCCCCAGTTATGCCACTGGTACTGGCCTAGGAAAGTTGAGAAAATATTTTATCACACAATATTGCTTCAAGCATGCAACCCTGATGTTTTTCAGCTATGACTTGTTTAACAAAGATTTGTAGTCCAGCGGCAGTATTTACATTCTCTTTAAATGGCATATACTGTACCTTCCACAACAGTGTTACTTTCGACAGATGTTTGCTGGATTACAACTGTAAAAAGAATTCACTGGCACACAAGGCTTACCTTTGCAGGGCAATCCCTTGCCCTTTAATAATGCGTAAGTGCAACAACCATATTTTGAAGCATGTTTTTAAGGATTTAAACTTTAGTCTATCAACCACAGAGATGGATGCTTAAAGAAACATTTATCAATAAAAGCCAAACAGAACCAGCAACTAATCCCTAGTAAAAGTTTTGTGTGATTAGAATATACCAAATTCTTTTCTTTCTTGATTGATATGATTGTCACAGAATGCATTAAATAAAGTTTTTCTAGCTCTGAATATCTCAACAGTATACATCCACTTGTCAGAAATGTCATTGCAGGGTAATTATGGCACAGTTCTTACAGTATATTTCAGGAAAGGTATTCATAAGAGTCAGAAATGGAAACCACAACATCAAAAACAAATGTTTTAATTGTGCAAAGTGCATTCTGAAGACCTGCTGAAGCTGTTTTGTTTTGGCACAAAAATATAGCTTTTTATTGCATTATCTGCACACTGGCACAAACTATACAATGCACAATATTTTTTTACAAGCGCTACATGAGCTATATGATTGCAACATTTATTCAGTTCAGTTGCACTCATTTTCAGTTGATTGCATTTGCGGCATTCAGCATGAAACATATGCTGGAAAACCATACATAAATCACAGCCCTTCTTAAATAACATCCAAGATATTATTGAACAACTCTGCTTAGTAAACCACAACTCTAATTTGGAGTAAAATAGAAAGTGATTTAATAAGCAGTAGCCTTATAGAAAAATGTAATTCTAATTTTGTGACTTTTTCATTTTTATGTGAAGTACTCATACATATATTTCATTCAATTATGCTCATATAAAGAAAATAAAAAGGTTTGTACATTGTTACTTTAAGCTGTGGGTAGTGCTTGTAAATTCTCTTTCCTATTACTCAATAGCGAAGTGGCCTACAGAATTTCTACTTTGGTTCTCACTCAAGCTACATTGCTGCATATATGTAGTTTGAGTAAGAACAATAGCTATGCTACATTTGCAACCTACAGCTTCAGAGTTCAGACAACTTGCTACATCAGGAGATAACGTATTTAAAAGTAAAACCAATTTTAAACATCATTATATTGATTAGTTGTTGGTGATTAGGAATGATAGCACTAAAGCTTGTTACCTATTCTTTCCCATTTGAATACAAATAACCAAAGTTAAATGTTTATAATCAATTATGAATGAACAACTGTCTAATTAAATGATTAAATGACAATATAACTCTCCGTTTTGTTAAAGGATTTGGAAAGTCAATCCTATATAGTTATTTATTGTGAACCCGATACTAAGCATCTACAGTATGTAGGGAGTGTTCTCATCTGGATGCCATTAATGTCATGTTAAATATATGTACTAAAGTAATAGACCAGTGTATACATAAACATCTTATAGTCTTAAAGAATGTCAATACTGTAATACTGGGAGTTCCATAGAACTCTGCATGTAGAGTTGTTACATGAGAAATAGAATCTTCATGGACTGGTATAATGGAGGAATTAATGTTATGAGAAGAGAGAACAACTTTATAACCTTTAACAAAATAAGGGATTTGTGTAAGAACAATTGTTCAGTATGCATGGTGCACTATTCTTAGTAAATAGATAAGGTTGAAAAACAGATGTAATCCATTAAGATCAACCTTTTTGTCCAAAATGCCTAACTGCTTATTGATCCAAAGAAAGGCTAAAGAAAAAAATCTGAAGCCATCTCCAAAGGTGCAATATTTAAAATAGTATTTTAATGTTTGCCAGAAATGTTTTTGGTATTTGTGTAGTGATTGCACAAAAATAAAATCTAGTAATAATTAAAAAAAACTGAAACTGCAGGTTAAATGTGTGCACCAAAGTGCTTTAATGTTTTATAATTACAAGATGTGGTTATGTATTCATATGCTCTCTGAATCCAAAGCTATTATGATGAGATTTTATATGAGAACTGTATGTCTGCAGTTATTAGTATAATTGATACTAGATATTTATACAGTGTTGTCTAATATGATCAGATAAAAAGAAAGAAGATAAATACCCATTAAGAGTTGATATATTATAAATGCAGTCGTAATATTATTGAGTGAAAGTAGAAAAGATCTATTCCAGGAAGAAGTTAGATTTGTGAAATTGTGGATAAAAAAAAGCAAAAAATAGACATTATAACCCCTACTTTGTGTACTTTTTGCATGGACCCACTTTTTCTACCCTAAGATAGCTCTTTAGCTATAGAATAGAACGAAAACACAGCCTCTCTCTGAATAGAGTGATGGCTGCATTTGCCAGCTGTGCATCTGGAGTGGACATCACAAGGAATGCATCCTATTTTGCATGTCATTCAGATACACAGGTCAGGGTATGTAAAGTGCAGCAGAGCCATGCACTTATTGCTTGCCTGTAATGAATTCCAGTGTTTATTGAAGTCCCTTTGGGGCCCTGGGCTTTCTGCTGCGGAACCAACAGGGGATGGTGCTCTTTGGAGAGTGAAAGTTCGTAAACGGTACCGGCAAGGATCAGCAAAATTGTAGTCACAAAATGGGCAAAAAGGTCAATACAGGCAACAAGAATCAGAGTCAGTTGGGCAGGAGTAAAAAAAAAACCCAGGAATCTATCAAGTAGTACGCTTAAGGCAGGATCTGTAAACAGAAGTCAGATTTGGCACCACATTTGCACCATGGCACCTGGTGACTTCATGACAAACGTGAACGTCATGAGCACTGGGACCCAAGGATGGACGCACTGGGAGGCAAGAGAACCCGCTGATCTCCCAGAGCATCTTACACTGCCTATTTCAGGTATTAAATAAAAGGGTTCAACTTGCACTGGCAATCCTATTCACAAGTGCTCAATGGATAGGATGTAAGAGGAACTGCTCCCCTTAGTTCTTCAGTACTTGTGCATGTGGGACTGATAAATTAAGTGTTGTTTATATGTTCATAACTATAAACAATTTGCCTACCAAGTGCACCATATGAAACCAAAAACAGACCGTCAAGCACCAAACTAAATAGAAAGGATTCCCATTGTTGGATACTTTTGAAGTATTAAAGTGCAGCTGACCTTGGATGACTCAGGAAACTTTTTTAGAAGTTTTGTTGCTCTAAAAATTCATCTCTATAGTTCCTGGACTTCATCTTACATCATGCTTGAAACCTTAATAATATGCTGGAGAATTATGGAAACTGTAAACCAGCAACATTTGGGTATACTAACACTGAAATGCAATGATGAAGTTCCTAAATTACTCTAGTTATTGACCAAAATGGATTGCATTTGGTTGTTGTTAGCATGGTATGGTACTGTACTGGCTAATTACATCTATTATAGTGATTTAGATATACCTAATAATTATCTATCAAGAAGAAATGGGGTAAAAAAAGAAAGAAAGATTGTGATTAATATTTAGACTGAAAATCATCCGCAACACAAAATACTGCATTGTGGATAACGCGTAACTTCTCTGCAATCCTCGAAACCCAGGAGAAAGATTTATTTAGAACAGGAATAAACTACAGGCCCCTTGGGCTGGATGAGGAGTTGAATAAATTGTTAGTACTGTAAAGTAAATTACTGAGATGTCACAGAAGAGTGAAGTGATAGTTATAGGATATTTTAATGTACTAGATATGCACTCCAGCACTACTGATAAATATTCAAGGACCAGATATATTATAGATTTTCTGTGTGAAGTATCTCACAAACAATTGTTATAGAAAACAATTCAAATGGAAGAAATACAAGTTTTGCACTGTTTGGAGCCAGTCCAATTAAAAGGGAAGTTCTAAACTGTTTGCTGTGATGCAATTTAATTGGGCACATTTAGAACCATAACAGTCAAACAAAAATGTATGCAGTTTTTGAGAAAATTTACACTGCTCATGACCCACTGAGTGAACTGAGACTTTGTTAAAATAAAATGGAATACAAATTGGTTCAAGTTTTATGGACATAATATAGCAGAATTCGATATTAGTTACTATTAAATATAATTTTATATAACAATCCATAGTTAACATAATAAAATTGACCCAAAACACAAGTCCCTGGCAGTGACTGATGATATATGTACCATAACCATACCAGGCCCCTTTATCGCCTCTAATATGGTGGATAGGCAGGATTAGGTTATGTACTTGTTAGCTCAAACTATTTTAACACCTCCAGAGACACCACCTTAATACTAACTGAATGTCTATCCTAAGGGGCAAATTTACTAAAGGGTGAAGTGACTAACGCTGGTGAAAATTCACCAGCGTGGCGTCATTTCGGAATTTTGCCAATTTACTAACAGCCTAACTTCACTAGCGAAGGAGAGACTCTAGCGGTACATCGCTCCCTAACACCAGGCAAATTTGCTTTCTCTGCAAAAGATCGTAAATTTTTTTTGGGGGGGGTAACTAGTAGGGATGTAGCGAACTGTTCGCCGGCGAACTAGTTCGCGCGAACTTCGACTGTTCGCGTCCGCCGCAAGTTCGCAAACGTCGCGCGACGTTCGCCAATAGGCGTTCGCGTCAAAATCGTTCGATCGTTCGACCATTCGACCGCTAAAATCGAAGGATTTTCGTTCGAATCGAACGATCGAAGCATTCGATCGAATGAAATCATTCGATCGAATGGCTTCGATCGAATGAAATCATTCGATCAAATGGCTTCGATCGTTCGATTCGAACGAAAATCCTTCGATCGAACGATTTCAATCCTTCGATCGTTCGAATCGAACGATTTTCGGATGTTCGAAGTTCGCGAACTGTTCGCAAATTTTGCCGGTGTTCGCGAACGGCGTTCGCGAACACATCGGCGGCGGTTCGCTACATCCCTAGTAACTAGCTTCCCCCCTACATTTCCTAACGTATGGCACATAAACTATACCCTGGGCTCATGTGTAGGGCATTATAACAACTTTATTATATATTTTATTTTATTAACGTTTCCCAGGCTTGTGTAGTTTAATGTATTTGCTGCAACATATACGTCCATTGAACTTTAACTTCCTGTTGTATGCAAATTAAGCAACGCTAGCGCAACTTTGCTTTGCTTGGCACAGGAAAGCTAGTGCAACTTCGGATCTAAGGGCCCATTTACTTTGCTCGAGTGAAGGAATAGAGGAAAAATAGTTCGAATTTCGAATGGTCGAATATGGCTACTTCAACCATCTAATGGGCTACTTTGACCTTTGACTACGACCTTCAACTTCGAATCGAACAATTCGAACGAAAAATCATTCGACTATTCGATAGTCGAAGTACTGTCTCTTTAAAAAATTCTTCGACCCCCTAGTTCGCCACCTAAAACTTACCAAGGCCAATGTTAGCCTATGGGGAAGGTCCCCATAGGCTTCCTAACAATTTTCTGATCGAAGGAATATCCTTCGATCGATGGATTAAAATTCGATATTCGAAGTCGAAGGATTTTACTTCGATGGTCGAATATCGAGGGTTAATTAACCCTCGATATTCGACCCTAGGCAAATGTGCCCCTTAGTGTTGTCCTTGCGAGTCTATGCCTTGTAAAGTGTTGAGCTATGAGCGAAACCGTCGCTGGCAAATTTTCAGAGGTTAGTGAATTTGCCCCTAATACTCCTATTGAACTAAAACACTATCTAAACTAACAGAGGCCCATTACCGCATGCTGCTAATATTTTGCCCAATGGCACTTCTTTAAGAAGCTTTTATTTAACAACTTCTAGGTGTTCTTCAGCCAACCTTAGATTTTTACATTACTCCTATGTCTACCTCACTGAAAGGGTATATTAAAAGGGTATATTTTAAATAAAATCAAATTAAATATTCATTGTTTCTGGAATAATCAAGTTTATGTTAACTATGCCTCTCTCAGCATTTTTCTTCATTCTGTCTTCTTGCAGCAGTTGGGTGCCAGATATTCATTGACCGTTAGATCCAATATACTGTATCTTACTTTCTTAGCAGAGGATTTAGAGCTCACCAGGGCCGGAACTAGGGGTAGGCAGAATAGGCATGTGCCTAAAACGCAAAGCTTGGGGGGGCGCAAAGCACGCACCTCATTTGCATCTAACCCTTAGTCCGGCAAGTGAGTGTGCTCTCTGAAGTCAAAGTGCTTTGCTCATGACTGTGCGCATGCCCTCGTTAGCGCACATGCATCCTCGGTTGCGCATGCACGTCCGCAGTTGCGCATATGCTTTCTAGTTTGAGCGATGTTGTGCACTGCTGCGACGGAAGGCGAAGTGGCCGGCAGGGGTTGCCTGGGGTGCCTGGTCCATCATTGGAGCTCACTCAAATAACTCATTCCAGTACAAACAAAATTGAACAAAATATCCGCCTTTTGCACAAATCCTGCATGTAGAGAGACAGGATTTCTGGTGATTTTTATAGAGTGAGCTCTAATACATATTCTAGGCAAAAGGAGCCCTCTAAAAGATATACTGGATCTTATTGTCAATGAACATCTGACGCCCAATTCCTGAATGAAGAGAAACAGATGCTGAGAGAGGAATAGAGAAGATAAACTTTATTATTTCAGAAACTGTACATAATTTTTAATTTATATTTTTAATTTACAGTATATTTAGAACATTTATTATTTCAGTGTGATGAGGTTTATATTAAATTTTTACTATAATGATAGTTCCCCTTTAAAACTAAACAAAAACTCATTCTTAATCAACACTGCCTTCTGTTTATTTGCGTCTCTAACCATGGCACCAGTTCATGTATATTGATCACAGTCCTGCCTTTTTACAAGGTGTCTATTTGCTTAACATTTCTCTTTTTCTCTATAAAACCTGTAACCTTGGATATATATTTTCCCACATTTTGGTGTTTAGCCATTTCAACAATAACAAACTGAAAATGTCTACACTATATTTTGCCATTTCTAATTTTTTTCTTTTATTTCAGGTTTAAGTGGGCATCTAATGAGACTCAAAGGATTTACTAATATATACTGTATGCACTGTTCTTCCTGTAGATAATTCTAACACCATGAGTGGTTTTGTCATCTATTTCTGACTCAAATCTTTTTTCTCTCCTTGCTTTTGCTCTATTCACTGCCTCATTGGCCCCTCTAATAGTAGTGCCACTTTCTGTTCCTTTGTCCAAAAGGATAACCTCACCTGTGTCCAAAGTATTTCCCTGGTCACTGCTAAGATTCTAAATACACTGTGTGCCCCCAACCCACACACTTGCTGCACAGTCTTACATATAGTCACTGGTGACTGCTACCTGTTTTGGTTTCCCCCACCACCATTTATTTAACAACCCCCGCAAGCTTGCCAAGAAGCCCCTCAAAACCTCCTAAGAATTACCTATATTATTATTCTCCTCACTGCTGGGCATAGCCTCCTAAACATGGTGACAGGCTAATCTGCTGCTTAGGATGCAGTGCTGGTCAATGCTTCCATTTTGGATGTTTCTGAATTGTCCTTTTGCTCACTGCTACCTCCAAGTTCTGTTACCCTTTCATGGTCCACTGCTTATGTCCCTGCCTAATGCATTGGCTCTAGCTACTGTCTGTGGCTGCTGTGCTCCCAGGCTGGGGAAAATCAAGGAATACCCCATTGCCCAGCTCTCTCCTAATGGAAATGCTGCCATACCCATCCCTGCAGTAACTCTACTGGGTGGTCTCTATGTGGATGGTGCAGCGTGAACTTGTATTTGTTCCTGAATCCATTCTGCTCCCAAATCTGCTGCCTATTCCCGGATGCTCTTTAGCAGTTCACCCAACGCTACCATGTTAGGTAAGGCTCACTGCTCTCCTATAAACCTAAGCTCTCGCATAATCTACCTAAAACTGCTGCATTCTTTTTCTCACAAAACCCTCTCCATTATATCATTGCCAACTTTTCCCTTCCCTGATCATATTGTCTTGCCTTGTTATGAGCCCTTCCAGCTGCATGCAGGCTATTGTTAAAGGTACTTGAATCCAAACATGCTCCTCACACTTTACTATAGTCGCACTTAACAACGGTGCATCTTTGCCACCTCCTGATCCATACTGAACACAATGCAAGAATGTGAAAAAAAGCTGAATTGTGGTTAAAGAATATGGTAAATTGTATTTGAAATTCTTTGCACTTGCATAAATACAATTAAATAATAAAGATTATTTTAGCTTTGATTTGATCCTTTATTTGATTCTGTCATGGGAAAACATCGTTTTTTTTTTCAAAATGCATCCGTTACTAATACTGTTCCAGCAAACTTGAAAATTACTTGAAATCAGTTATTCAAAAGAGCAAATAGCTTTTTTATATTTAATATAGGGATAGATGTGCTGTCATTTTCCCAGCTGCCCGCAGCCATGTGACTTGTGCGCTGATAAACTTCAGTCATGCTTTACTGCTGCACAATAGAAAAAATCCAACTGCTGCTTCTTCAGTTACATGGGGTAGGAGAAACAATACCCTGTCTGAAAGCAGTTCCATCGTGAAGTGCTGGCTATTTCTGAAAGAACAGGATCGATAAAATTTCCTGAGATAGCTGCCTACACACCAATATGACAACTAAAAAAAAATACACTTGAATAAAATGTTATGTGGTAGACATTTGCAATGTAAATAGTGTAATTTAGAAAAAAAACTACACCATAACAATCAAAACAGTAACATTTTAACTGCTCCTTTTAATAACTTGATATTGTTTTCAAATAAAAAATGTAGAACTAAGTTCCTATTTCCCATTGTAATATTGAATCATACAAAGCTAATAATAGCAAATGTAAAAATTCAAGAGCATGCCCTTAATTTATCAAACATCTTCTTGCAACCTCTAATAAACTAAATAATAAATCAGTACTAACAATATCAAGTATAGACCTCCTATTGAGATAAAAAGCAGTGCTTCTTTTGTTCACTTCATTAAGAACCCAATGGATTCAAAATTAAAAAAAAAAAAAATCTGGAGCTGCAAATCAAATTTCCTAATGTACTAGTTAATGAAGCCTTGTACGAACAATAAAAAAATATTAGAATGAACCTTGTCTTCACAACAAAGGGATATGCATTATATATATATATATCCGCTCAGGCTTGTTTGTGGGTAAGGCCATTCCTGCTTTTAACCCCTCGGCTGCTGTGCCACCACTGAACCACTAATGAAAATCTTTCCTGAGTGGCGACTCAGGCAGCCAGCTCATTGGATGGGGTTGCACTGGACCCGACCCGCTCAAATCAATCTGATGGGATCTCAGGGGGTATTAACTCCCTGCTCTTTACTTGGGGTAGGTAGCTCAAAAGTGCATGCTGACCCAAGTAGTGGATAAAAGACTCTGGACATGAGGTGAGGTGAAAGGCTGCAGCTTATTTTATATATATATTGTAAAGTTCAGGGGGAGAGGGATCACCCATGCACTACGGCCACAACACAATAGTAGTATACATTTCCTTTTATTTCGCAGTCAAACTTAAACAAGCTGTATCTTCAGCAGGTACAAATGACAACTTAAACAGGCTGTATCTTCAGCAGGTAAAAATGGCAGTAAATTAACATTGGCTTTCATGCTTAGCAAAACTGACAAATTAAACAGTTCATTTCCCCATTCAGGGATAAGGCTCACCTAGCCTTGCAAAATGTTGAACTCCCAGTCAGGAGAACACTACTCTTGTGCAGACCTCACGTGTGTCTACCAACCCCCTTCCTGAACTCTTAGGGCTCTCTTAACTCCTGCACTGCTGCAGTAATTAGCCCTGCTGTGCACCCTCCAGGTACCTGAATAAAGGGGAAATATACCTGCTGTCCAGGACCCACCCTTGGAGTCCTGTACATATCCCCCCCCTCTGCCTCAATCCGGAGGTGGAGGCAAACCAGGTCCCTAAACAATGTACCCGAGATAGTGCATCTGCATTTTGGTGTAGCTTTCCAGGTCTGTGTTCTACATTAAAACTGAAATCCTGGAGGGCTAAGAACCAACGTGTCACCCTTGCATTGGCCTCTCTATTCTTTCTCATCCAAGTCAAGGGTGCATGGTCTGAGACCAAACAAAATTTTCTTCCCAGAAGGTAATAGCGCAAGGAGTCCAGGGCCCACTTTATGGCTAGGCACTCCATTTTGACTACTGCATAATTTTTCTCTGCTGGAGTCCAAATTCCAGAACCCACCAGCACACCCTGGCCTCTCAAGCACAAGCTGGCCCAGTGCACAGTTGTAAGGGATCGGCAACCCTCAATTGCAGTAAGCGTAACAGAAGAAAAAACGGCACTCAGAGCTCAATGCATGCGGGCAAAGCCCTGCGTGTTTATTACAACGTAACGTTTCGGGGGTGGGCCCCTTCATCAAACCTTCGTCTCTGCAGGAGTCAACTTCCTACTGAGGAAAGCTATCGGTGTTCTTCCCCATTGATATCCTGTGAAAGTACAGCCCCAAGGACAACATCAGAGGCATCTGTCTGTACTATAAACTCTCGACTAAAGTCAGGGGCTACCAAAATGGGGTGTTGGCACAATGCAGACTTAAGTTCTTTAAAAGCCTGTTCTGCATTGTCGTTCCACTTAATCATCACAGACTTCCTGCCCTGAGTCAAGTCTGTCAAAGGGGCAGCCAAGGTAGCAAAATTGGGCACAAACTGTCTGTAGTAGCCCACTATGCCCAAGAAGGCTCTTACTTGTCTGTTTGTTAGTGGCCGTGGCCAACTCAAAATTGCCTCTACTTTATTGAATTGGGGTTTTACCATTCCCCTGCCTACAATGTACCCTAAGTATCGGGCTTCCTCCATCCCTAGGGCACATTTCTCTGGATTTACTGGGAATCCACCAAGAGTCTAGCACTGCCTGGACTTTTGGCAGATGGGATTCCCAATCAGTGCTGAAAATTACAATGTCATCTAAGTAGACTGAGGTGTACTTAAAATGAGGGCGCAATAATTTGTCCATTGCCCTTTTAAAAGTAGCAGGGGCAGTCTGTAGCCCAAATGGCACCCTCTTGTACTGAAAATTCCCCTCTGTGGTAGAAAAGGCAGTTTTCTCCCTTGGTTCTCGGGTTAGAGGTATTTGCCAATACCCTTTAGTAAGATCAAGGGTGGTGATGTACCTGGCCAGTCCTAACCTCTCAATGAGTTTGTCAACCCGAGGCATAGGGTAGGCATCGAATTTGGATACCTCATTTAACTTCCTGTAATCATTACAAAACCGTATAGTCCCATTGGGCTTGGGGACTAGGACAATTGGACTTGACCACTCACTCTGTGACTCCTCTATGACACCAAGTTGTAACATTTTCATTACTTCCTCTGAAACTGCCTGTCTGCGAGTTTCAGGAATGCAATAAGGTTTTACACACACCTTCACATTGGGTTCAGTGATTATATCATGCTCTATGACATTGGTAAGTCCAGGTAACTCAGAAAAAACATATTTTCCTCTGCAAAAACTCCTTAACTTGTTGAGTCTGAAACTTTGACAGGGAAGAAGCTACTTTTATAGTATTTACCTTATTTTGTCTTTCAAAGCTCGCAGTAGCCCCAGCAGAGACTGCTTCCCTATCTCTCCAGGGCTTTAGCAAATTAACGTGGTAGATCTGTTAGGGTTTTCTTTTCCCTGGTTGGTGCACCCTGTAATCTACCTCCCCTACCTTTGCAACAACTTCAAAAGGTCCTTGCCACTTAGCTAGGAACTTACTCTCTACTGTAGGGATGAGTACAGCCACTCTGTCCCCTACCTGGAAATGTCTTATTTTGGCTGACCGATTATACACCCTACTTTGGGTTTCTTGGGCCTTCTGGAGATGCTCTTTCACCATTGGCATTACATTAGCAATTATCTCCCACATTTGGGCAATGTGCTCTACAACACTTCTATATGGGGTGGTCTCACTCTCCCATGTTTCTTTTACCAAATCAAGTAACCCCCGGGGTCGACGCCCATACACCAATTCAAAGGGGGAGATTCCCGTAGAAGAATGGGGTACTTCTCGAATGGCAAAAAGCAAAGCTGGAAGCAGGCAATCCCAGTCCTTCCCATCCTTATGTACTACCCTCTTTAGCATTGTTTTCAGGGTTTTGTTAAAGGACCAGTAACATAAAAAAAAAATGTTTAAAAATTCGTTAGTGCACAACGAAAAATAAACACTAAGACAAAAGAAACTTTTAAATAGCAAAGCCTTTATTAAAAAATAACTTACAGAATGTTCACTTCCTGTCTGCTTCAGAAACGG
This sequence comes from Xenopus petersii, assembly GCA_038501925.1. Lineage (NCBI taxonomy): Eukaryota > Metazoa > Chordata > Amphibia > Anura > Pipidae > Xenopus > Xenopus petersii. The sequence continues at coordinate 80,756,745 of CM076682.1, forward strand.
CGAAAAGGCGACCATCCATCCTGCAACGATCAATTTCTTCTCCCTGGCTAGTCACTGACAGGCATCGCTTTCATTCACCTGCTGCTGTGTATCTGTGGCTGCTGCTCCCGCTGTTTGCCCGTGACTGGCTGCTGACACTGCTCCCTGCGCTGACTCTGCCAAGCCGTCCCTTTCCCATGGTCCGAGCGCAGCCGACACTTCAGTACTGGTGGCGGCGTAGTGCAGGAAGCAGAGGGGTAGCGGCTGGGGCAGGGAGTGGTGGAGGCCCGGGCAGTCCGCAGCTCGGCGCTACCACCTGTGACTGCCCCAACTGCCATGAAGCTGAGGTTCTGTCCCGCCGGTGCCGGCGATTCATGTGCAGCTGCTGCGCCAATGAGTGCGCAAAGCTTTCTGCGGCCAATGAGTCACTGTTGCATCAGCCTGGCGCTGAGTGTTTTTACGCCGCAACCAGTACTGAAGTGTCCGGACACTTCAGACACTCATTGGCGCAGCAGCTGCACATGAATCAGGTGAATTTGTATGTAGTGTGCTGGGAGGATATAGAGGGTTTTGTACCATCTATTTGTTGTAAATCAAAGCTGCCAATGTGTGTTGTTGAGCGCTGAACTTGACGGGATCTGCAACTGGTAGCAGCAGCTGCACATGAATCGCCGGCACCGGCGGGACAGAACCTCAGCTTCATGGCAGTTGGGGCAGTCACAGGTGGTAGCGCCGAGCTGCGGACTGCCCGGGCCTCCACCACTCCCTGCCCCAGCCACTACCCCTCTGCTTCCTGCACTACGCCGCCACCAGTACTGAAGTGTCGGCTGCGCTCAGACCATGGGAAAGGGACGGCTTGGCAGAGTCAGCGCAGGGAGCAGTGTCAGCAGCCAGTCACGGGCAAACAGCGGGAGCAGCAGCCACAGACACACAGCAGCAGGTGAATGAAAGCGATGCCTGTGACTAGCCAGGGAGAAGAAATTGATCGTTGCAGGATGGATGGTCGCCTTTTCGCCGTTTCTGAAGCAGACAGGAAGTGAACATTCTGTAAGTTATTTTTTAATAAAGGCTTTGCTATTTAAAAGTTTCTTTTGTCTTAGTGTTTATTTTTCGTTGTGCACTAACGAATTTTTAAACATTTTTTTTTTATGTTACTGGTCCTTTAAACCTCTCAACCAGACCATCTGTTTGTGGGTGATAAACAGAGGTCCTTAGCTGTTTAATTTGAAATAGCTTACATAAGTCGGCCATGACCTTCGACATAAAGGGTGTGCCTTGGTCAGTAAGGACCTCTTTGGCAAAACCTGTCCTTGTAAACATATGTGTCACGGTCGGCACCCTACACCAGAACAGATGCCAAGCACCCTGGTCTCGGCTCGACTTCACCAGTTAAGTGACCGCCTTTGGCCTCGGGAGGAGCCATCGGCGTACTCAGATGCCACCTGGACTTAACGAGAGGTGCAAGGCATAAGTTCTGGCAGGCAATGGGGCACGACTGTTTTACAAGGATGCTGGAAGATAGGAAGCCACCAGAAACAGGCAGGCCGGGCCAGCACAAGCAGTTAGAATAGTCAGACAGGCCAGAGATTGTAGAATAGTCGGAAAGCAGGCAAGGTCAGGATTTGAGAGAACAACGTAGTTTCAGGCAGGCAAAGGTCAGGATTGGAGAGGTCAGAGTAGTCAGCAGGCAAGCAAGGGTCAAACACAGCAGATCAAATAGGAATTACATAAAACAAACACCCAGGAACAAACTAATTGAACCTAACAACGGGCAACTTGCTGAAACCTAAATTCCCCTTAAATACATTTGAAATTCGCGCCAATTGCGCGCTGGCGTCATCAGGCCAGTGCGACTGCGCCTTTAAATAATGCACGCGCGCGCCCTAGAGGAACCGGCATAGGAGGAAGAGGGAGCTGCGCAGCGGGCGTCCACGCCGAAGGAGCGGCGGTGGACCCCGCTGCCCACTAGACCGCCAGGGTAAGTCCTGACAATATGAAATAGTTCGCAAGCAATGGTTTTGGATGAGGAATTCCGTAAAGGAATAGCCTCAGGGTACCGGGTAGCATAATCAAGTGTAACCAAAATGTATTGGTGTCCTCGAGCGGACTTCACCAAAGGACCTACCAGGTCCATAGCAATTCGCTCAAATGGCACTTCAATAATGGGGAGTGGTACTAAAGGACTTCAAAAATGGGGGCCAACTGGCAGTCAACTGGCATGTGGGGCAGGAGGCACAATATCTTTTTACCTCGGCCTTCAACACAGGCCAGAAGAACCGATCAGCTATATGTGCCTCTGTTTTCTCAGCCCCCAAATGCCCCCCTAGTACATCATTATGGGGTAAGTCCAGTACCATCCTTCTGAATGGCTGGGGAACTAGTAACTGCTCAACCACCTCTTTTCGGACCTGAGTGACACGGTACAGGAGGTCACCATTAACTGCAAAATGTGGAAATTGCTTATCAAGCTCAGGCTCTCGTGGGACCCCATTTATCACCACTACTTGTTCTCTGGCATGTACCAAAGTAGGATCTCGCATCTGGGCAGTACTAAATGCTCCACTAGAAACATCTAGGTCTGGAAGTACAGGGTGGGAGGATGTTTCCTTATCATCCTCCCCAAGCATGACCTGTAACGGGAAAAATCCCCCCCCCCTCAGAGGTTACCTTAGTCTCCAGACTTGAGTCCTCAGACCCAACCTTTCCCTCAGGAACACTTTTTTCAATTTCATGATTTACCACATTTTGTTCTGGCAGTTCCACACAATCCCCTTCTTTTAAGGGTTCTGTGGAAGTGTCGTTTTCACTCATAACCTGTATTGGTTCAGACACTTTAGTTTGTACATTACTCCACAATTCCCAGAACAAAGGTAAGACTCGCCCAAGAATTACCTGGTGCAACAATTTTTTTACCACACCAACCTCATGAGTAATGGTGCCAGAAGCAGTGGCAATTGTCACTGGCAATAGTGGATATGTCTGGGTGTCCCCGTGTATGCAAACAACACTGAGAGTTTTTGCTTCCTGACGCATCTTCTTGGACACGTTCCCTTGTACAAGTGTAACCATACTCCCTGAATCAAACAGGGCTTTACCAGAAACACCGTTCACATACACTTTACATTCAAAACATCCTTCTGGCAAATCAGGACCTGCAATGCAAACTGGCTGAGCATAAAAGGATACTCTCCGTAGGACATCACACTGCATGGGTTCCACCTGTAGGGGACACTGAGCCCGCATGTGGCCCCATGCCTGGCACCGCCAACACTGCACACCCCCAGACTTCTGGGGTGCTGGGGGGCCTGGCTGTACTGCAGGAGGGACAGTGGATAATACCTTGTCGCTGTCCTTTATGCTGGTTCCAGGGTTCCGCGAAGAACTCTTTCCCGCGGAGGTGAACTTTGCAGCCTGGTTTGGAGTGGGGTCTAGATGACTTGTCGGGGGTAGTAGCTCCTCCACTGTGGTGTATCTCTCCACCATCTCCACCAGCCAGTCTGCCGTTTTAGGGTCTCCATGACTGACCCAGAGCTGTAGTTCAACTGGCAGCGACCTCGGAAACCGTTCTAGCACGAAGCGTTCCACCATCTGTGGACCGGTGAGTATTTCAGGCTGCAGCCACTTTGTTGTCAGCTGTACTGAATCATACATTTGTGACCCCGGTGGAATATTTTTCCGATACTTCCAGCTGTACACCCTCTGTGCCCTGACTGCTGTGGTCACTGCCAGACGGGCAAGGATCTCTGCCTTGAGCCGCTCATAGTGGAGGGCATCTGCAGGGGTAAGGTCATAGTATGCTTTCTGCGGATCCCCAGTCAGCAATGGGGCAAGGAGACAAGCCCGTTTGTCTTGGGGCCATCCTTCCCGCTCTGCAGTCCTTTCAAAGGTCATCAGAAAGGCTTCCACATCATCTGTGGGCATCATCTTTTGCAGGAAATGGCTTGCCCTTATTATTGTCTGGCTGTTAGGGTTAACCAATGCTGATTCTCGCCCATGAGCTAGCTGTTGTACTGCCTCAGATAGCATTCTGGACTGTGCCTCTGTAGAATCCCGCAGGGCAGTGGCTTGAGCTGTAGTAGCTTCCCTGAGTGCCACCAGTTGCACTTCTGTGGCTTTCTGCTGAGCTGCCATGCTTTGCTGCAACAGCACTGTTGCCATGGCCACTTGCCGTAGCAACTCCTCCATGATAAACCGGAGCCTGGCCCTTTAAATGTCACTTTTTAAATGGCAAATTTTCCTTTTTGGCCTTTTCTGTAGTGCAAATGCCTGCATCCGAGCACCAGTTGTAAAGTTCAGGGGGAGAGGGATCGCCCATGCACTATGGCCACAACACAATAGTAGTATAAATGTCCTTTTATTTCGCAGTCAAACTTAAACAAGCTGTATCTTCAGCAGGTACAATTGACAACTTAAGTTTTCAGCATAAATTAACATTGGCATTCCTGCTCAGCAAAACTGACAAATTAAACAGTTAATTTTCCCATTCAGGGATCAGGCTCACCTAGCCTTGCAAAATGTTGAACTCCCAGTCAGGAGAGCAGTTCCCAAACACACTTCTCTTGTGCAGACCTCAAGTGTGTCTACCAACCCCCTTCCTGAACTCTCAGGGCTCTCTTAACTCCTGCACTGCTGCAGTAATTAGCCCTGCTGTGCACCCTCCAGGTACCTGAATAAAGGGGAAATATACAGTACCTGCTGTCCAGGACCCACCCTTGGCCTGTACAATATATATATATATATATATTCAGTGAAGTGACCGCACTCACAGGACTTTGTATGAAAAAAAAGCGACAAGGGCTGTGATTTTATTCCTCAACGTTTCGGCTATCAAACTCTAGCCGTCCGCCCACTTGCTATATAGGTGTATAAGTATTATAAATAATAGCTTATGCAATTTCCCTGCCACTTACAGAGCGATTCATTAAATTCCCAGCACATATTAGGCTTAGTGCCAGTTTGCTTCTGGACAGTGACTGGATTGGGGTTCTGGACTCTAAGAAATTATTCGTAGCTATAAATCAATGTCTTTTGTTCCCCATTCTAAGTCTTTATGTGCTGCCATTTTTTTGTCTGAATTTCTCCTATAAATGGAGCATACCAGGCCACCAAAGCTTTTATAAGCTTCTAGAACTAAGTCAATCTTAGCAGATGGTAAAAGAGATAGTATATCTACATATTCACCTCTATATATTTTTTTCCTTAACAGAAGTTGGTAAGTGAAGGTCTAAGAAAGTGACCTGTCATGTAATTATATCCTTGTGGCAAGCTTCTTGCACACCTGCACTTGGTTGGAGATTAATTGTGCCAGGTGTTGTGTCTAACATAACCTTTACCACATTTTGAATATAGCTTCCTTAATCCATTCGGTCAGGTGAACTGGCCGCAGAAGGGTTAGGAACTGCATAGTCTGCTAAAGAATGTTGAAATAAAATATTACCCTCACTCCTGTTTCCACAGCTGCTGATGTGCTGGGTCTGGCCAGTTCCACAGAGGCAGCTTTAGAAGCTTCCATAGAGCCAGGTAGACATTGCCGGCCATTGGTAAGTGTTTCATGACTGTGTAGCACTTTCTGAGGATATTTTCCTCTTTCCTCAATTCAATTGCATGAAACTATTACAGGCTTAATATTTTACAGTTATAACTATATGATTCACTGTAAGAGGTTAGCAGGTGTAGATCTAAAACATCTGTCAATGCTAATTCTGCATTACAATGCTAAAATCACAGCTTGTTCCATTGCATTTGGTTACATAGTATGGCAGATATTCCATTAACAGTATAATATAGCTTCATGTAAGGTGACATATTCTAGGGAATGGATAAGGGAATGTTTTTCTACTTGCTGTATAAGCCCTTTCATTGAAGATATTCAATATGTCAATAAACATGTAGTCAAAAACCTTACTGGTAGGGTGTCATAAAATTATTTTTTTTTTATTAGTCAAGCAACTTTTAGTTTGAATACATTTATACAGATTTTATAAACTTGTAAAAGTACTATGCAATGTATCTGCCACTGGAAATGGTAGGTTTCATATTTTGTGCCTCTGTAATTTTTTGTGCCCAAAAAAATAAGGCCCTGTCTTACATATGTAAAAATGTGCAATGGGCAATAAACATTTGCAATGTAAAAATGGCTTAGTGATCATTATCACAATGCACATTTTTTGTTTGCAGTCATATTTTTTTCATATTTGACTTTTTTTAACCAATGTTTACTTATTTATTAGAAAAAATAGAATCAAGAAAACTTGATCAACTTAAACTGAGAAAACAACTTGAATGCATTGAAATTGTATTCTACTCTTCATTTTCAATGGATCTACAAACTCTCAAAAACATTTGAAAAATTCAAAAAAACCTGAATTGAAGAAAAGCATTTCTTAACGTTTGCCTTGCACAACTCCCATTGACTATTACATGAATAAAGTTTTATATTTCACTTTTTTTTTTTTTTTTAGCTTAAAGGGATCCTGTCATCGGAAAAAATGTTTTTTCCCATGATAGTATCCCTTTAAGTATCAAACATTTGAGTTTTAGAAACCATAATTCAAAGTTTTAGCACAAAAAATGTTGAATAGTGGTAATAATTCTAATTCAAATGTTGTTATATTAGTCTATTTATTATGTTTGGTTTGTAGTTGCTTTTGTAGTTTGTAGAGAAGGCTTTTCAAAGTGTTATTACAGTATAATAACATGAAGTCATAGTAACACAATGATCCCTGTATGTATGATAACAGCAAGATCACAGACATGGCACTGGTAATCAGCAGTCTCATTAGTTTTTTCTCTTAAATCTTTAATTATGTTTTTGGAAGCTTACTTTAGAGAGCTTGGGGTATAGTCGGGCAGATTTATATATGTTTTAGATCCCCTTTAAATCTAATCCACTGAGTTTTAAAACATATTCATGTTAGTTGCTGACCAGATCACATCAACAAATAGTTTTTACCATTATCTGGACACATCAGTGTAATGTAAAGCTTTTTTAATTAACATAGGCAGAGCTGGGGAAGTGAACAGCACATTATGAGTGAATAAAACATAAAATCATAAAATGCAGCATTATAAAATAGAGCACCCTACTCCAAAATAGATATAAATACTGATAATATATATAAAAAATGTTGATAAAGGTCAGTATGTACATGAAAATAAATAAACAAGCAAGAATAATTATCAATGCATGACCAGTCATTTTACATGACTGGTAGTGTGAACATACTTATCCCAGTTTCAGATTGCAAAATTAACTAGGTCACAGTTTCACACTACTGCGAGCTTCAGCTAATACTATGAATAGAAATAATGACAACAAAGGCTAGAGCAGAAAAATGTATAGAATCCTTAATTGCAATTGATTCTTAGTTGAAGAATGTATTGTAGTCCCAAAAAAGTTCAGTGGAGCAGAATAAATATTAGGCCATTGGTTTGTTGGTGAGCGCAGATAAATGTATGGCCCTACTGCCAATTTGTTTTGGGGTGCTGAACCTAATTTTGGCTTTTTGGTATTTAAAACATTCAGTTTGCTATGTTTGTGTCTCTATAGAGAAGTTTTACTTTATGAATATCTGTAGATAGTGCCTTAAAGTCCTAAACCATACACATATTTTATAGTTTTTTTAAAGTAAAAAAAAACCTTCATGATGCAATGCTCCTTTTTAAAAAACAATACATAGAAAAACAAAAAATCAAAACATATACAGTATAATAAGTTAAGTTATTAACCCTTTAAGTGCCACAGAACATAGAATCTATGTTCTGTGGAAAAGTAACTTGAAATGCCACAGAACGTAGATTCTACGTTCTGCAGCACTTTCGGGTTCTGGAGCGGAGGAGAGGCTGTTAGAGCCGCTCACTCCGTTCCTCCTCAATCCCCTGCCCCTAGGCAACGAGCAGAGCAGGGGATCGAGTGGCCCCTGGGGCGCGATCGCCCAGGGGCCCCAAAGCAGCAGCAGGCACGTGTTACTTACGTGTCCTGCTGCTGCAGCCTGCACTGCGTCGTTGATCTCCGCCCCCACAGCACAGGAACAGGCAGATCATCGCAGAGCTCTTCCTGGGACCCCTCCACTTCATGTGCAGCACTCTTCAGCGACTTTTTCAGGTTAGTGCAACAATTACACACACAAACACACCAACACACACTTATTTCAGTAATACACACTTAGATTCACATTTACACACACTTACACATACATTTTTGGGGATTGGGGGGTCACTTACACTCACTGCACTCACACAGACGTGCACACGCACACACGCACACATAACATGTAATTTACTAATTGTACACACGCACATACATGGCATTGTGGCTTTTTTTTTTCTTATCGCATCGTCTCTTTTTTTGCCTGAAAAAAATGTTTTATTGCCATTACGAATAGCGTATTTGCTAACCGTACTGTGCAATACCTTTTGTATGTTATTTCGGTGATTATATTGCAATTTTGGGTATTTGGGTGCATTTTTAGCCATTTTATTGAATTTATAGCCATTTTATTGCATTTTCAGCTCTGCATATGTTGTGTTCACTTGTTTCTAGCCGTATAACCTGTTTGGCCCAGCTAAAATATTCAAACTGTGATTCTGACAGCCGATAACACTCGTCTGGAAAAAAAACATTGATTTTTGTGGTTTTATTGGATTTTTTTTCATTTCACTCTTTACTGCCTTATTTTGTTTTGCCTTGTAAATTTTATCTACTATATATCTATTTGGGGGTCTCTGTGCGCCACATAGTTTGGTATATCTATGCATATTGGGCATCAAAGTGTTCAGTAGACCCCTGGCGTTCATATTTAGGATGTTTTATGCTGATACATTATGAAATGTGGGGCATATAATGGGGTAAAATTCAAGCTTTCTGACGATTTTCAGAAATTTGATAAAAACCGTTATGTTCAGCATTGCTTTGCAGTTTGGCAGTTTGCAGTAGAAACACTTATTTACCCATATTGAATTCGTCAGAATGTGTACTTTCTGAAAATATATGGTTTTCTAGGGTCTCTGTACTGTTAGGGGGGTCTATTGTCGCATAATACACACACCAGGTGCTTATATTGCAGCAGCCAGGGCGTCAGCTGTGAAAATGTATATACACTATTGTCATTTGGTGGTCTCTGTGCGCCACATAGTTTGGTATATCTATGCATATTGGGCATCAAAGTGTTCAGTAGACCCCTGGCGTTCATATTTAGGATGTTTTATGCTGATACGTTACGAAATGTGGGGCATATAATGGGGTAAAATTAAAGCTTTTTGACGATTTTCAGAAATTTGATAAAAACCGTTATGTTCAGCATTGCTTTGCAGTTTGGCAGTTTGCAGTAGAAACACTTATTTACCCATATTGAATTCGTCAGAATGTGTACTTTCTGAAAATATATGGTTTTCTGGGGTCTCTGTACTGTTAGGGGGGTCTAATGTCGCATAATACACACACCAGGTGCTTATATTGCAGCAGCCAGCGTCAGCCAATGAAAATGTATATACACTATTGTCATTTGGGGGTCTCTGTGCGCCACATAGTTTGGTATATCTATGCATATTGGGCATCAAAGTGTTCAGTAGACACCTGGCGTTCATATTTAGGATGTTTTATGCTGATACGTTACGAAATGTGGGGCATATAATGGGGTAAAATTCAAGCTTTCTGACGATTTTCAGAAATTTGATAAAAACCGTTATGTTCAGCATTGCTTTGCAGTTTGGCAGTTTGCAGTAGAAACACATATTTACCCATATTGGATTCGTCAGAATGTGTACTTTCTGAAAATATATGGTTTTCTGGGGTGTCTGTACTGTTAGGGGGGTCTAATGTCGCATAATACACACACCAGGTGCTTATATTGCAGCAGCCAGCGCGTCAGCCGTGAAAATGTATATACACTATTGTCATTTGGGGGTCTCTGTGCGCCACATAGTTTGGTATATCTATGCATATTGGGCATCAAAGTGTTCAGTAGACACCTGGCGTTCATATTTAGGATGTTTTATGCTGATACGTTACGAAATGTGGGGCATATAATGGGGTAAAATTAAAGCTTTTTGACGATTTTCAGAAATTTGATAAAAACCGTTATGTTCAGCATTGCTTTGCAGTTTGGCAGTTTGCAGTAGAAACACATATTTACCCATATTGGATTCGTCAGAATGTGTACTTTCTGAAAATATATGGTTTTCTGGGGTCTCTGTACTGTTAGGGGGGTCTAATGTCGCATAATACACACACCAGGTGCTTATATTGCAGCAGCCAGCGCGTCAGCCGTGAAAATGTATATACACTATTGTCATTTGGGGGTCTCTGTGCGCCACATAGTTTGGTATATCTATGCATATTGGGCATCAACGTGTTTAGTAGACCCCTGGTGTTCATATTTAGGATGTTTTATGCTGATAAGTTACGAAATGCGGGGCATATAATGGGGTAAAATTCAAGCTTTGTGACGATTTTCAGAAATTTGATAAAAACCGTTATGTTCAGCATTGCTTTGCAGTTTGGCAGTTTGCAGTAGAAACACTTATTTATCCATATTGGATTCGTCAGAATGTGTACTTTCTGAAAATATATGGTTTTCTGGGGTCTCTGTACTGTTAGGTCTAGTGTCGCATAATACACACACCGGGTGGTTATGTTGCAGCAGCCAGCGCGTCAGCCATGAAAATGTCTATACATATTGTCATTTGGGGGTCTCTGTGCACCACATAGTTTTGTATATCTATGCACATTGGGCATCAAACTGTTTTGTAGACCCCTATGTTTATATTTAGGATGCTTTATGCTGGTAATGATACATGGACAATACAGTGCTGGAAAGTTGAAGCTTTGAGACAATTTTCAGATATTTCACCAAAACCGCCAAATTTGGCAAAGCCTTGCGACTCAGTAGTTTGGAGCAGAAAGGCATGGGTACCCATTTTAGATTATGTAGAATGTGTACTTTCCAAAAATATATGGGTTTGGGGGGTAAACGTATATTTCTGTGTTTTTACCCCACAAAAATGCAGTCAATGTGTTGATTTTTCATTAGCTGATATATTATTCAAATTGCAGGTGAGTGATTGCTCACCAAAGTTAATCACATCTCAAAGGAGATAATTAACTGATTAAAATACAACTGTCACTTAAATTAAAGTGCACTTAAATATGGAGTGTGAGAATTGTCTGAACAGAAACCAGGTCTGGGGATACTGAGCAAAGTACCCCATCTATTGCCCACTGGTCAGCAAATTCTTTCAACCGACCAGTAAACACTGCTTGGGTGTACTCTGCTCGGATGCGGGAACGCACCAGCACTCGGAACAAGACCTCTGCTGGCAGAGGATTCCCACCTTCCAAACATTGCTTTCTAGATTTATGGATGACTAATTTAGCTAAAGCCAGGAGCAAGTTGGAGAGAAGGTCTTTCTCTTTATTGTCCCGGGATACTGGGCGTCCAAAAATATAAACATGAGGGGAAAAATGTAACCAGAACTGCAGGTAAAGCTTTCTCAAAAGAGCCAATAGAGGTTGCAGTCTGGCACATGTAAAATAAGCATGAAACACAGACTCTCCTTTGCCACAGAATGGACAAGCAGCTGGGGAGTCTGTAAAATGAGCTAAATACTCTCCCGTGCTCAATGCACCATGCAGCACTTTCCAACTCAAGTCTCCAGTTGGTCTAGGCACCAAACTGGAATAAAGAGCTCGCCACTGAGGTCTTTCACCCTCATTAAGCACACGTCTCCAGATGGTATCATATCGGGAGATGAGGGCAAGGAAGTGTACAGTGTGAAGCATTAGAGAGTACAACAGCTTTCTTGTTATATCATGAAAGCGTGTCAATGGAAAATTCTCCAACTGGCTCAAGTTGGGGGAAGGAGGTGCTTGGGGGGATTGACGGGTTTTAGGTGCTATTATTATGTCTGGAGGTGAGGAGTTCCAAGGTGGACGTGGCTCTCCAGCATGTAAAACCCCATCAATGAAGGTGTGAGAATCAGGAGAGATTGTGTCCTTGATTTCCTTGAGAAGACGGTGTGGAACCCTAGTGGTGAGGAATCCCATGCGTTGCATAACTGCTTGAGAGTCCACCCAATCTGATTTCTCAAAATCCAGGAGATCTCCAACTCTGGTTAACCGAGCCTGGCAAAGGCGACGTCGGATGCTGATGGATTCTAACATCCTAGTCTTAAAAGATGGATTGTAAAGTAGGGGCTCATTTAGAATGTCTTCCCCTTCAATGGCTCCTTGCCTTAACACGGATACCATGCTCCAGGTTTTTAGCGTGTCTTGGTAGTAAGCCGGCAGGGTTGAAAGGTTTCTTAGGAAACCCTCATGTTCAATTATAAACAATTGCCGGTCATATCCCATATTTCGTACCTGGCGATAAAAACTCGATGCTAGAGTACACCACTGTGGAGAAGGATCTGCATACAAGTATCTCTGTATTTGCTGGAGACGGAAGGTGTGCACTTGAGAACGTATACACACGACTCCCTGCCCTCCCTCTTTCAACGGGAGGCTTGAGACACCTGCAGAAACCCAATGCTTTCCTATCCAGAGAAAGTCCAGTAACCTTCTCTGGATCTTAGCAATGAATTCTTGGGTTGGGCTAAGACATATCAGCCGGTACCAGATCTGAGAGGCCACCAGCTGATTAATCACCAAAGCTCTCCCCCTCATAGAAAGTACTTTAGCAAAACCCTTCCACTTTCCAAGGCGCGTTAGAACACACTCCTCAAGTTCAATGAAATTCTGTGAGACAGGATACTCCTCAGCTGATAGGTAGACGCCTAAATATTTAATGATTTTACTCTCCCACGAGATGTCACGGAAAGCAGGAGGCAGGAAATCTACCTTTAGAGAACCCTCCAGAAGGCCTGAGCTCTTGGACCAGTTGATACGGGCAGATGAGGCAGCAGCGTAGACTTCTTGACACTCTTGTGCCCGCTCAAGATCAACTAGGTCCTGGGCCACAAGAATTACATCATCAGCGTAGGCTGAGAGAACCACCCTCATGTCAGGTTCTTTGAGCACCAGTCCCGTGAGCCTTTTCCTTAAGAGACACAGGAAGGGCTCAATGGCCAGCGAGTACAGTTGTCCCGACAAGGGGCATCCTTGCTGAACTCCTCGTCCAAAGGCCAGAGGTGCAGTCAGAGACCAGTTGATTTTAACTAAACACTCTGCAGAGGCATACATTGTTTTCAGGTAGCCCACAAACTGTGGGCCAAAGCTATAGGCTTGCAGAGTGCCTATAAGATATTGGTGATCCACCCTGTCAAATGCCTTCTCTTGATCCAGAGAGAGAAAAGCAAGAGATAGACCAGTCCTTCTCGCAAAATGTAGTAAGTCTCGGATTAAAAAGACATTATCAAAAATTGTCCGACCGGGGACTGTATAGGACTGGTCAGGATGAATCATCTCTGCCAGCACAGATTTGAGCCTAAGTGAGATAGCTTTGGCCACGATCTTATAGTCTGTGCTAAGCAGTGAGACTGGTCTCCAGTTCTTAATAAGACGGAGATCCCCCTTCTTAGGAAGTAGTGATAAAACTGCTCGACGACACAAAAGTGGCAACTCACCTTTCTTGAAGGCCTCAGTTAGGACCCTATGGAAATCAGGGCCCAGAGTATCCCAAAAGAACTGGAAGAACTCTATGGTCAGTCCGTCAAGCCCAGGAGATTTATTGTGGGGCATTAAACGGAGTGCTTGAGAGAGTTCATCTAGAGTGATTGGTGTTTCCAACCTCTCTTTTCTCCTCTCACTGACCACTGGAAGCCCATCCCATAGCTCCTCACAGGCATCTGAAGAGATGGGATCTGGAGAAAAAAGGTTTTGATAGAAGGACCGGGCTCTGTCCCGGATAGCCTCCGGATCCTCAAGGGGGGTTCCATCCTCCGCAAAAAGGCATGTGATTTGTTTTCGGTTCCCCTTCTTCTTCTCCAGAGCATAGAAGAATCGCGAACCACGATCCATATCACAAAGTAACTGCATCCGGCTTCGCACAAAGGCACCACGAGCCTGTCGTTGTTCCATGTTACGCAGCGCTTCTTTCCTTTCTAGATATTCACACTGAAGGGCTTGGTCTTCAGAGCCTGATAGCCTTTGCTCAAGATCAAGCACCTCCCCATTCAGTGCCTCAATCTCTGCATTGCGCTGCCCGCTCACACTTTTGGTATACTCTTGACACAAGAGCTTTAGGTGAACCTTGCCTACATCCCACCACTGGTGCAATGTGGCAAATTCATCCTGAAAGGCCCTCCAGCCTCTCCATGTATCCCGGACTGACTTTGCAAAACCCTCATCTTCTAATAAACTGTTGTTAAAGTGCCAGTAAGCAGCTTTTGGCAGAGATGGTGCGATTGACATTCTCAGGGATACACAATTGTGGTCTGAGAATGGTGCCAATCTAATGGTGCTCGACTGGGCTCGTGACATGAGATGGCTCGATATATATATCCTATCAATCCTGGATTGAGAAACATGACCATCTCTCACCCTGACATAGGTAAAGGCAACTGTCTCTGGGTTCTGTTCTCTCCAGACATCAACCAAGGAGAAATGAGCAATTAGTTCTCGCAAAACGGACTCAGACGAGTCTCTTTTCTTGGGTACATTGCGATCTCGAGCATCAAGGGTGTAATTTAAATCACCCCCTATAATCAAGGCTTCATCAGAGTCAATTGTCTCCATGTAGGCTGACAAACTTTCAAAGAACCGTGCCCTCTCTGGTCCGGTAGTAGGAGCATACACATTCATTAGATTATATGTTCTACCTGACTCCCGGACCCGAAGATGCAATAGACGGCCAGGGATGACAGAGGTAGCACTCAGGACCTCTGGCTGGAAGGAATCTGAGAAAAGGGTCACCACCCCGCATGATGTCCAAGTGAGGTGATTAAAAAAGACCCTTCCCTTCCACTCCAGATTCCAGCTTGCTTCAAGCTCTGGAGTGGTGTGGGTCTCTTGGAGGAAACTCACAGAGTACCCTCCTTGACGAAGAAAGGAGAGTACCTGAAACATTCGGAAAGGATTCCGACAGCCATTAGTATTAAGTGTGCTTATACTCAAGGCCATTACTGAGTCTTAGGAAGTGCTTTAACCTTCATCAAGGTCTGATGAGACAAAATTTTTTGTGAAACTTCATTATACGGAGATATTCTGCTGTTCCATAGTTCTTGGCCTCTTTTATGACCTTAATGTACTGTCTCACAGAATTGATAACTAAAGGCAAATCATGCCACTTCTCCAGAGCCATGTGCATCTTCTTCTCTAATTTAACACCAAGGGTGCTCTCAAGAAACTTTTTGAGTTCCTCAGCAGGGATGATTGGGGTAGAAGGATTTGCCACTCCTATGTCAACCTCCTCTTCGATGTTCCCCTCATCCATGAGCTCTTCCTGGCTAAGAGATTGATAATCTCCCCTCTCCACTAGAGCTTTGAGAATCTCTCCACAAGTTGTTACAGGAAAAGTATCAGAATCACTTTTCTGGAGACCCTGCAATGGCTCAGGTGTTCCCTCAACTTCACTTGAAACACATTTGGAAGTGTTTGACACAGGAGCAACAGAACTAATTAGCTCCCCAGCAACAGGTAGAGCTTTGGAGGCTCGATGGTTAGCCTCTGCCCTCTCTACTACCTCCTGTGCTTTCTGGATGGCAATAATATTTGGGTCAGTTGAAGACAAGGGAGGAGAGATTTTAGCATGAACAGTAGAGGTTGTCTGGCTACCCTCTTCCGTATTTACAACTCCACCCTCACCATCCTTCCCAGCAGTTTTATCTGCAGGGTCCTGTATGGGGGTTAGCCCAATATTGTCCCCCTCCTGGAGTGAAATACCCTGAGGCACTAAAAACTGAGGCTGGTTGCAGTTGCCAAATCTCAGCACTTCAGGAACACTGACTGCCCACTCTGCAGGAGTCTCATTAGGTGTCTCTTTACACTCCAAGGGAAGATCTTCCAAATGATTTTGAGGCAGATACTGCACCCCTGACTCTGTGGGGAAACCAACACTGCCATGTTCAAGGCCATGCAGACCATTAACCTCATGATTCCCCACCTGGTCTGGAGGCAAGAGTGCATGGTCTGACACCGGTTGATCGTGACCAACAGTTGGGCCAGACAATGTCACCACATGAGGAGCAGAAGTTTTGCTGCCCTTTTTACCCTTGGATGGGGGTGCCCCATCATTAACCACTGATGCCCATTCCTCAGGTACCAGCCAGTTTGATTTAAATTTCCTCTTTTTCTTGGCATCTGAAGAGGAAAGGCCACTATCTGCCCCAACCCCAACAGGTGTTGCAATCATGGGTACCCCCACACCTTCAGGGGTGCCCATAACAGGGGTACACCCTTTTGTGGTAGGAACAACTGTGACCCTGGGGGAAGCTTTGACATGTTTTCCCCCCTTCTCTTTTGCCGCAATTGTAAGACATGCTGCAGCCTTAGATGTCTTCAGTGAAGAAGGAGGAGGTTTGGATGTTGTAGAGGTGGGTTGTGTAACAGCCACCTTGAGGTTCTTTAGTGAAGGAGATATCTCCTTTGAGGACCCTGCTGAAATAGTCCCAGCAGGATAAGATGTTTTATTTGAGGCACTGGGAGCAGGAACAGGGGCTGTGGTCTTAATTTGCCCTTTGGGGCAACTCTGGCGAGTGTGCCCCAGGTTCTTGCAAAGGAAGCACCTCACTTCCTCTGTGCTGTAAAAAATTTTATACAGCACCCCTTCAAATGGAACCCCAAAAGACCCCTCAATAGTGTCTTGCCCCCGAGGTAAAAGTAGTTGCACCTGCCTTTTAAAGGAAAGGACATGCCTCAGTCTGCTCTCCTTACATCCCAGGGGAATGCTAGACATATTTGATTTTAACTCCCCAAGGGCTTGCAGGTGGGGGTACAATAAGTGGTCTGGCAGGAAGGGGGGCACATTAGATAAAACCACCCTTGTGCCCAATCCTTCTAGGGGTTCTACAGGGACATAACTCCCTCCCACTGTGATACCCCTCTGTACCAGAGTATGCACTGCAGTTAGAGTACGGGCAAAGATTATGGCTTTCCCATACATTTTACTTGCTGCCACTACTGCAGAGTGGCCCACCACTTCAGCTGCAGCCTTTATATAAGCCTCTATGCCATGAGTGCTTGACATTAGGCATCTGACCCCATGCTTCCTTGTAAGCTTCTCTACCCCAGTAGTGACTTGGCTTGGGTTGCTGCCAGTAGCTACCGCGTGTGCAAATGTTTTAGCAGGGGTCACATTGGCTGCAGCAGCAGAAGTAGAGGCAATGGGGCTTTTTGACATGGGCTCTGACTGGTGTTTCCTTGCAGAGCTACAGCTGGGTTTTTCAGGTCCTTTTGCTTTAGAACCAAGAGATGTTTTTTTATAACTTTCCTTTTTATTCCCTCCCATTATTTTACACAACACCACACAAAAAGAAAGCTTTATACTATTGATTAACAAAAAAATAAGTTTTAAGTTGAGAAGCTGTGGCAGGGAGAGGGTTAATGTGAGCAGGTGCCTGGGAGCTGCACTGCTGCTGCTGGAAAAGATTTTATATTTATACTTATATTAATTCCTTCTCCCTTTAGCTTTCTCTCCTCACAGAACTGAGTGCAAAATCAAAATATCCACTCAATCTGTACAAAAATTAAACAATTTGTGCTGAAACAAGAGAAAAATGCAAATGAAACTGACACCCAGGTGCGGGGGAGGGGTAGGGGATCTAACAGTGAGTTTGTAGCCCAGAGCAAGTGAAAGGAACTGGGCTAGGAATCACTCACCTTCAGGGTCAAAAGAAAAATCGATTTTTAGTAAAGAAAATCAACTCAAAACTTCCCAAATTTCACCCACCAAGTGGACAACACATTCACACACCAAGTGATAACAAAAAATCCTGTCTCAAACAGGAATTTCAATGCTTAATTCAGCACTAAACAGAGAGCTTTCTCCTGTGTGTTGATCTTTCATTAGCTGAAGTTACCCATAGGACAATTTGTATGTGCTAACTTCATTTTGGGGCCTCTAAATGCCATATACTTTGGTAAACCTATGCACAGTGGGCACCAAACTGTTTGGAGGACCCCTGGTAATCACAATTTGGGTGCTTTTTTGTGATAAGTAATGATACATGGGGTGATATGATGCTAGAAAATTGAAGCATTGAGGCAATTTTCAGATATTTCACAAAAACCATCAATTTTGGGAAAGCCTTGCGACTCAGTAGTTTGGAGCAATAAGGCATGGATACCCATTTTATATTCTGTAGAATGTGTACTTTCCAAAAATGTATGGGTTTGGGGGGTAAACATATATAACTGTGTTATTACCCCACAAAAATGCAGTCAATGTGTTGATCTTTCATTAGCTGAAGTTACCCACGGGACTATTTGTATGCGCTAACTTCATTTTGGGGCCTCTAAATGCCAGATACTTTGGTAAACTTATGAACAATGGCCACCAAAATGTTCAGAGGAACCCTGGCAATCATATTTAGGGTGCTTTTTCTTAGTACGTAATGATACATGGGTGATATGGTGCTGGGAAGTTGAAGCTTTGAGGCAATTTTCAGATATTTCACCAAAACCGACAACTTTGGGAAAGCCTTGCGACTCAGTAGTTTGGAGCAGAAAGGCATGGGTACCCATTTTAGATTCTGTAGAATGTGTACTTTCCAAAAATATATGGGTTTTGGGGGTAAACATATATTTCTGTGTTTTTACCCCACAAAAAATGCAGTCAATGTGTTGATTTCTCAGTAGCTGAAGTAAAGTCCTGATCAATTTGGATGTGCCAACTTCATATTGGTGTCTCTAAATGCCAGATACTTTGGTAAACCTATGCATAATGGGTATCAAACTGTTCAGTGGACCCCATGCAATCATATTTCAGGTGCTTTTTCTTGGTATCTAATATAGTTTGGGATATGCGGAGCAGCAAAATAAAACCTTTGAAATGATTTTTCAACATTTTGAAGTTTTTTTTTGAAAAACCGCTATGTTCAGACACGCTTTTATGTTTGGTAGTTGGGAGTAGAGAGACATAGTTACCCATTTTGTAATTGGCAGAATGTGTACTTTTCAAAAATGTATGGTTTTCTGGGGTAAACCTATGGTTTCAGGATTTTTTGCCTTGGAATCTAAAGCATGCCGTTTTCTGCCTTAGTGCTTTCAAAATTCGGTAATATACTGCTGGGAGTTTTTGAGGTACAGAAGTCCTAAATCTCCCTAAAACTATACATATCTGGTATTGGCACGTTCGAGAGACATAAGGCTTTCCAAATCAGTTGGATTTTCATCCGTAAAATGAAATATTTTTCTGGTATAAATTGATATACGATGAAAAATGGTAATTTTTCATTTTATTTTGGTATTTAGCACTATAAATCTTTTTGCACAGGTGGAAATACATGACAACTCAGTCAGATTTAGAAAGCTCAGTTTCTACCGAAAAAAACAATGTATACTTTTCCTAGGTAAACTATAGGTTTCCCCTCAGAAAATGCCCCTAAAGTGAGAGAGCACAAAATGTTTCAAAAACGTCCGGCATTTCGCGTAACCAAAATGTGAAATTCTGCTGGCACTTAAAGGGTTAAGCAGCATGGGAAAGCCAGCATTTCCCTCGTCACCTTTGATTGTTTTCTTGAACATAAAAATTAAATGGAATTTAAAAGGAGCGGAGGAAGACAAAATATTATTACTAGAATAAACAAAATAAATGCTCATCACAGAATATCAATGAAGACTGAATATCAATGAATGAAAAAAAACAATATGTTCCATTAATGGATGTATTGCAAGAATAACCTCACATGAGCACAGATGTTCATGTCCTTTGCCAGGTGAATCTGTCAAAATTGTTTCAGCTTTTGTATTATTAAGAATGTATACACTATATCACTCGTGAGATACTCAGCAAAAGCATATTAGTTATACACTTTCTATCCGAAGAGCTGTTGCTAATTTTATTGCGTTCACCTCGTTATATATAAAGCAAAACTCAAAGGCTATTTCAAATAGAATGAGGTTTATTGAGTTTAACAACAGAACATAGACTGGTTTTGCTCTGGGAAAGCAGTCAATGTTACACCAAAGTGGAACATGAGGACTTTGCCAAAGACACTCCCCTTGTCACAAACTTTTATAGAATTTTGAGGATGATTACTGTAAATTCAAATGGATGTACACAAACATATGTTATATAACTTGAACCCTCCCAAAATATTGGAAGAGGAGTGGCTGTTCTTAACTACAGATATTGCAACTGAAAATAGTTTTCCTGCTTACAACTGTCCCTCAGCCTTGTAGTTCTTTATAAACTTGCAGAAACTGTGATGAACTTAGCAATGAAGAAAACACTTCTGTACAGGGGCCCCATCTAACATCTGCTGACAATCTGAATTCTTTTAGTAGCTTACAAAGTGTACTCTTATCACGGGGGTGTCAGTTACAAGAGAAATAATTAACAGGGGAATGTCACCCCTCCCTGCACCTACCTGCTTTGGACCGTTGTTATTGCTGCATCAGAATGATAGGGGACTTATACATTTGGTATTAGACTTTATTATTCTTACACTCTGACACTTAACCATTCGTCCATCATCGGAATAGGCTGTTCACATATAAATGTGGTCATATAAAAATATATTATCAGAGCATATAAACTTACTAGCTACAAAACACACTGTTTGTTTCATACATTAGCCATTGTAGTGCTTATGATACTGTCCTTCTGTGATATGTTATATACTGTAGTTCATATAGATGTTAAATACAAGTTGGGCTTGGGAAAGGTGAAGCATTTTCCTCCCATGGGACTCAAAATGTTTCACAACAAGCAAGGCAGCCATTTTAGGCACTCTATATAAAAATATTAAATACAATATTTTGCTAAAAGTTGCAACTGCTTAACAAGAAAATGTAAAGGCTGCCAAACTGACTAAAAAACAGCTAGCCAGGTGACTTCTGTGTAACAGTAGCACACAGGGCGTATTAATAGCTAAATAGTTTACAATACAGGGTCATGCAGGGGAAAATATTAATCAAGAGAAGCACCAAAATAATTTAACCTAAAGAGGAACAGAACCAGGCCAGACTACACATGGATTTTACCTCATTAGAGGGCAATTTTCATTACTTTGAAAGTATTTAGGGTCAAAGTATTTAGTTTTTTTTATCCAAAAGAATTCCCTCTGTAAACACTTAGGGGGTTATTTACTAAACCCCCAAGATAAAAAATCACGAAAAATTTGTGATTTTTTTGTGTTATAAAATCAGACTTTTTTCAGAATTTATTAAACCCTGAGGATGGAAAAGCCTGAATCTGAAAATCTGGCATCTCAGACCTGTCAAGGTTGCATATACAGATGAAGCCACTTGGATTTGTGAGTTAAATGCGTCATGACTCAGGGGTAATTGAAGAAACTGTGTTATCTTAAGTCATCTTAACTCATTTAATGCATTTAACCTTTTCATTAGCATACCAAAGCTCCATTGTACACAATGGTGAATGCTTTAATTAGATGGGATGTTGTGACACAGTTTTCTGTGTTAAATGAGATAAATGGGATATCTGTGTTTAGTTATTCTGTGTCAAACAGACAAACCAAAGTGGCTGCATCTGTACGTCAATGGGAGAAGTCCCAATGATCTTTTGATGTGAGTTTCGTGCAATACCCCAAAGTTTTCAGGTGAAAATTCCGGAATAAATGTGAATTCTTGAAAATCGGATGAAAAAATTAAAAAAATTGTGAAAATCTGATTTTTACCTGCAAAGCACATTTTCAGGAAAAAGTAATAAAAAATCATAGCGGATTAGATCAGAATTTGTAACAGAAAATATCAAGATAAATTCAGAGTTTGATAAATAACCCCCCAAAATACTTTGACCCCCCCAGGGCCTTAAAGGGATATTGTCATGGGAAAAACATTTTTTTCAAAATGAACCAGTTAATAGTGCTGCTCCAGCAGAATTCTGCACTTAAATCCATTTCTCAAAAGAGCAAACAGATTTTTTTATAATCAATTTTGAAATCTGACATGGGGCTAGACATTTTGTCAATTTCCCAGCTGCCCCTCGTCATGTGACTTGTGTCTACACTTTAGGAGAGAAATGCTTTCTGGCAGGCTGCTGTTTTTCCATCTCAATGTAACTGAATGTGTCTCAGTGGGACATGGGTTTTTACTGTTCTTAGATCTACCAAGCAGCTGTTATCTTGTGTTAGGGAGCTGTTATCTGGTTTCCTTCCCATTGTTCTTTTGTTTGGCTGCTGGGGGGGGAAGGGAGGGGTGATATCACTCCAACTTGCAGTACAGCAGTAAAGAGTGATTGAAGTTTATCAGAGCACAAGACACATGACTTGGGGCAGCTGGGACATTGACAATATGTCTAGCCCCATGTCAGATTTCAAAATTTGAATATAAAAAAAATCTGTTTGCTCTTTTGAGAAATGGATTTCAGTGCAGAATTCTGCTGGAGCAGCACTATTAACTGATTCATTTTGAAAATGTTTTTTTTTCATGACAGTATCCCTTTAATGAAAATTGCCCTCTTATGTGTTTCCTAAAGCAGAGGTGAATTTCTAATATGGTTTTTATGTTACAGTTCTTTTGGATACTCATTTACAACATTTATTTTTGTAATATATTTAAATATGAATATATTTTTGTAACAATGTCAACCCTAAAATGTCTCTATATAACTATATCTCTTCCTTCTCTGTTGCTTGCAACAATGGTGTTCTGTAGTCATGTGCACATTTTATTCAGGTGCAATGATTATTTTAACTCTATTCTTTTCCTGACACAGGGCTCCTTTATTTCTATTAGCTTTACACATTGTGCAGGTATATACTGGTGATTGGATGCTATTTTCTACTCACATGTCTCGACATACCATACGTGATTGGGTGAGTGTTTTCATACTTTGTCTGTTTAATGCTATGTGCTCAAAACAGCTATTGTCTTGATAAAGGTCTTAGATGGAGACGGAAACATTGGTCTGTTTTTAAACTTTTTCTAATAAATATTATGCTTTTATAAAAACTTTTTTGAAGGTTCCTGGTATGCACTCACTCCTTTTTTATCTGCATGAACAACATTTTGTGAGTAGTCATTTGATTAGTTGAGTGGTGTGCGGTTAAACAATGACTTATATGTATGTATATATATATATAGATGCTTGGGTGTCCGCACTCTGTCTTTGTCGCAAGCGAGGTGCATGATCAATTGGAATGATACAATCAATGCAGGGATCAGCACACTCTAGTAAAGGTGAATTAAAGGGTGTTTATTTGTAACACAGCATTGAACAATATATATATATATATATATATATATATATATACTTTTTATAAAAAATCAAAGGAACAAATACAACACCCAGACTTACATGCTCATCCAATACTTTAATGGTTGGGTGAGCACAGTTTAGATGTGGCCTTCAACACTTAATTCTGTAGCTTTGAATATAAATCCTTGGATTCACTCGTGAAAATGTATCAGGTGTTCCAAATTGCTGAAAGAAATTATACATGTAAACAAGTTGCTATAGTAATATGTAAGTACAATATATTAATGGTGCATAGAGCTAAAAACTAAAATCAGGGTTAAATATAACTACATAAATCCGAATTCAACTGAGACTGCATAAATAGTTTCCCATCAATATGTCAAAGTAGACCTAAAACCCTGCCAAAAGATTAGGTATAGTATCTAGGGATCAATGCTATCATAAGTTAACCATTTTAGTGCCACAGAATGTAGAATCTATCTATGGATGAAAGTATTGTAGTGCCACAGATCGTAGATTTTGCTTTCGGTGGCACTTCTGGGTAGGTGAATGTGTACTTTCCAAAAATATATGGCTTTTTGGGGGGGGTCAACATATTCTTTTGTGTTTTTACCCCACAAAAAATGCAGTGAATGTGTTAATTTTTCAAGTGATCTCTGGAAAAATGTGTATACATTAACTTAATGTTGGGGTCTCTAAACGCCAAATCCTATGCACATTGCATATTTTAGTACCACAGAATGTAGAATCTATCTATGGATAAAAGTATTGTAGTGCCACAGATCGTAGATTTTGCTTTCTGTGGCACTTCTGGGTAGGTGAATGTGTTCTTTCCAAAAATATATGGCTTTTTTGGGGGGT
Source organism: Xenopus petersii (assembly GCA_038501925.1). NCBI lineage: Eukaryota > Metazoa > Chordata > Amphibia > Anura > Pipidae > Xenopus > Xenopus petersii. Next base: position 80,780,843 of record CM076682.1, read on the forward strand.
CAACATATTCTTTTGTGTTTTTACCCCACAAAAAATGCAGTGAATGTGTTGATTTTTCAAGTGATCTCTGGAAAAATGTGTATACATTAACTTAATGTTGGGGTCTCTAAACGCCAAATACTATGCACAATGCACATCACACTGTTCAGTGGACCCCTACATTCATCTTTAGGCTGTTTTTTATCAGTACCTAATGCAATGTGGGAGATAAAATTTTAGTGCTTTGTGGAGATTTCAGGCATTTCATCAAAACTGCCAATTTTGGCAAAGCATTGTGACTCAGTAGTTGGGAATATAACAACATGGTTGCCCATTTTGGATTTGCATGAATGTGTACTTTCTAAAAATATACAGTATTGTTTGGGGGTCAACATATTTTTTGTGGTTTTACAAAAAATGCAGTAGATGCAGTAGTGTTCATTTTGAGTAGCACAAGTGACCTCCTGGACACATATTTGTATATACTAACTTCATTCAGGGATCTCTAAATGCCAGATAATATTATGCACAATGGGTATCAAACTGTTCAGTGGATCCATGCCATTAATATCTAGGATGTTTTTTCTTGGTACCTAATACTTTGTTGGAGATGCAAACTTGTGAAGTAAAAGTTTTGAGGTGATGTTTAGGAACTGCTAAATTCAGAAAAGCTTTTATGTTTTGTAATTAGGAGTAGAAAGACATGGTTACCCAATATGTATTCAGCAGAATGTGTCATTTTCAAAACTAAACCTACTGTTCCAGAATTTTTTGGATGTGGCATTGTATTCTGTGGTAGTGCTTTGAAAACATGGCAATTTACTGCTTGAAATTTTGGATATATAGAAATCAGAAATCTCCTTAAAACAACATATCTGGTATTAGTACGTTGAAGAGACATGAGGTTTTCAAAATTGATCAATTTTTTTTCCTTATCTTATTGGTTTTTATTAACCCATTTTCTGAGACATGAATTAATAAAGAAAGGTAATAGTTAAGTGGGAAGAAGAAGAAAAAGAAGTAAAGGAAAGGCATCAGCAGTTCTAATACAGCAGTAATTGCATATAATACAAATCATAGATTTTTCCAATAATCTTTCCATATGAGGATTGAGTTGTTAGCTATTTAATCAGGGAGGGTTGATTCTTTTTCCTTTTCTATTATATATTATATATATTATTTGCTACTGGCAAAGTTTCAAACAAATAGAGGAATTTTGGAAGAATGCTCATCTTTATTGCTGCTATCCTCCAAAACCATGAGATAGCGTATGTCGACCATTTAGATAAGATGTTTTTTGTATACTGTATTATCCCTATTATTGTATTCCGCATTGCTCTCTTTTGGGTGTTAGAGATAACCTTCCTCAGAAATTTGAGACCGGAAGCATATAATGTTGTTGGGTAGAATTTCAATTGAAGCCTATAAGGACTGTTTGCTTGAAAATGGGATTCCTGAATAAAGGTTATGTCAGCCTTTTTGTTTTTAAGTTCTTTGATGGTCAGATATCTTTTTGTAATGCTATTCAGTCCCTTAATATTAATTCGAAATAAGATTAATCATTGCAACTGTGAGCATAGAAAGCTTTTAGTTGCATGGTTGAGTAGGTGCAGTCCCCTAAATTTGAGCACCCCCTCACTGAGTATGGGTTCAGTTATACATACATTTTTTCAACATTTCCATTTAGCTCCAAAAGTTATTGCATATAATTATGGAAATTTAAAGTTAAATATCTTATGAGTGTAACTGCATCAATTGCATGATATACAGATAACATTTCTATAAAGTGTAGAAAAAGAAGAGAGGAAAATAAGTGAAAGCATTGTAGTTAGAAATACAGTCAAAACAGTAAAAAAGAAAAAAAATATAATACAACACAACCGTTGGTGCTAAGTTGTCTTAAATCCACTAAAGTGAAATCAATGCTTTTTACCAACTCAAATATACCAAACAATAGGGAGTTGGGTTTGAACACCCGAGCCCTAAATAAGAGGAAAATAGGCTGATTTTCAAAGGGGAAGGTGGTCAGGTCCATAATTGAACTGTGACTAAAGTTTACCAGGTGATATTTTTACATCTTCTTGGTGACCTTCTAATTACTGTGGAACAAATTATGAACCCTTAGATCTTAATTTGTTTCCTTTTGGTTCAATGTGGGGGGGGGGGCTGTATTTCTGTGGAGTTGGAGAAGGACACAGTCTCTTTATTCTGGTCTTTTTCCACTGAGGGCTCAATGGTGTTGTTTGTTTGTGCCCAGAGGAGAGCTAGCTGCTTTTGCTTCCAGGCCTATTGCTTTGAAGAATCTGTTGCTCTCTTGTGGATGTCATAAACTGTAGTTTTGGTCCATTTTATTTACTATTAGCTTGAATGGGTATCCCCATCTGTATGGGATCTTATGTTCATGCAGCTTTTGTGTAATTGTAACGCTTTTTGCCAAGATTGTTGGCAATAGATCTGTATATATTTGAATCTTGTAGTTACAAAATTCCACAGAGGGAATATTTCACATTTTAGCCTGTATTGCCTCCTTTTATTTAAAATAATGGAAGCAGACAATTATATCTCGAAGTGGGTTTGAACCTGTGAGCTTAGAAGCAAGTGAGCAGTGTTATCAGGAAGGTCAGGGCATATAATTGAGAATAAGCTTTTTAAATGTAGTGGAATGTCTGTGGTTTTGTTGTCTAGATATATTTTCCTGATCTTCACATAGGTTTCTTAAATTGTGTACTTCCTCTTTAAGAGTTGCATTTTCTTCTTCTATGTTAATTAGACGTTGAGCAATGTCATCTGTAAAAGTTTCCAGCTTGTGTGTTCTTTCTCCTATGTCTGTTATATCTCTAGGCAAGTCTTTTATAGTGGCAGCTACTGTCACTGTTTGAGTAATGGTTATTTGCAGTGAGCTGGTTAAATTGCTCACTTAAAATTTGCACTGTTACTGAGGCACTCTCATTGATTTAGTGTTGTTCGGGCTAGTTAGGTGAAGGAACTGGACAGTCAAAAGCAGGGGAATGTGCACTATTCACTGAGTTACCTGGGGATCCTTCCATGGCGGAGTGACCTTGGTGCATGGTATCTGACTTGGCGCCATCTTGAGGCACTTATTTGTCCAGACGCAGTTACATTTTGGGCATAGACACTGAGGGGCTTATTTACTAAAACTCAAAGTAATCAAATTGTTTTTTAATGAAAAGAAAGCCAACCAAACTCCCTTTCACAAATTGAACTGGGGATCCCTTGTGTAGACTAAGGAGCAGATTTACTAAGCTCGAGTGAATAGTTTGAATCCAAAAATATTCGAATTTTGAAGTAATTTTTTGGGTACTTCAACCATCAAATTGGTCAAATTCTATCGAAACGATTCAAACGATTCAAAGTAAAAATCGTTCGACCATTCAACCATTCGATAATCGAAGTACTGTCTCTTTAAAAAATCCTTTGACTCAATACTTCGCCAAATAAAAACTACCGAATTGAAGCCTATGGGGACATTGTAGATAGCTTTTGGGCACTTTTTATGATCGAATAAAAATCATTTGATCAATCACTTAAAATCATTCGAATCGTTCGTTTTTATTCGATCGTTCGATTGAACATTTTGCACTAAAATCCTTCAAATTCAATATTGAAATTTTAAAGATTTTACTTTGAGGGTCGAATTTGAGGGTTTTTTAGGAGAAGGAAAGCTAGAAAGGCATTTTATTGCCAAAAGATTAGCCACAATAGTGCAAGATAGAATGCTATATTTATTCTGTAGAATGTTTTACCATACCTAAGTAAAAAGCTCTAGAAGCTTTCTGTTTGTTTAGGATAGCAGCTGCAGTATTAGCTTGGTGTGACATTCCTTCCAGCCTGAGTCTCTCCCTGCTCATTTATAGCTCTGGGCTCAGATTACAGCAGAGAAGGGGGGGAAGAGAAGCAAACTGAGCATGCTCATGCCCGGAGCAAGGAGGTTTAAGCTGAAGACAGGAAGTCTGATACAGAAGCCCATGTGTACATAATAGAAGGAATGAAATGCAGTGTTACTTTTGACAGAGGAGCACTACTTTGAGAGTTTACTGGTGTATTTAGGTGGGCCTTCTGATAAGGCTTACTTAGTTGTAACCTTTCCTTCTCCTTTAATATAGCACTACCAAATTCCACAATGTTTTACATAGTTATTAGGGATGGGCAAATTTTTTAGCCTTGTTTCGTCAAAAAAATGACACCCATAGACTTGTATGGCGTTGTGCGTAAAAAAAAAAAGATGTGCGTCAAAGAAAATTTCACCGCGCAACAAAATTTTTTTGATGACCATAGACTTTAATGGGCGTCTGCGACATTTCGTCGGCGACAAATTTTTGGCAAAACAAAACGGGTCAAATTCGCCCATCCCTAATAGTTATATAAAAAGATACAGTACATAATCATCTGGAATAAAAAAATAGTCCATCTAGTTCAACCCTTTTAAATGATCCCTTGTACACTCACACACACACTCACACAAACATATACATATATATATATATATATATATATATATATATATATATAAAATCATATGTAGATCTATTGATAATTTATAAATCTAAATGTGGATCATGAGATTACTGCAGCCCTTGATTTTATGCTGGCCAAGTCACCCAAGCCCAGTGTCGGACTGGGGCACCTGGGGCCCACCAGAGAGCCTGATCTGAAGGGCCCCTCGATATACCAACGAGAGCCCACAAGGGAAAAAAAGGAAATGCATACCAAAGTGAACATTTTTAATTGTATACTATTAAATAAGATTTGTGGGAATGTCATTCTGGACCTTAGTTTGTAAGCTCCAATGGGACAGGGAGAGATGGGCATGTGATAGGGCCTTCTGATGGTTAGCTCCACTGGGGAAGGGACCAGTAGGAATGTGATAGGATAGGGACCTTACATTGTAAGCTCACTGAGGCAGTAACTGATGTGATGTGAATAAGATAGGGACTTGTAAGCTCAATGGGCAGGGACTGATCAAAATGTGATAACACCTGGCATGCAAAGTCCACACAACTGAAGATTGAAAGACAGCCCATGTGCAAATAAAGTAGTACAATTATGTTATAAACAAATTTTTTAGGGGCTCGCCCCAAAGAGGGGCCGGGAATAATTGAGAAGAAGAATCCACGTTATCCAATAGCAAGAGAAGCCCACCCACAATGATACCGGAGCAACAGCAGCAGAAGGTAAATGAACTTGTTGTGAACTTATCATCCTATGTACTGTCTAAGGCTGAATTGAACGTTTTAAACAAGGGTTTAAGTTTTGTGCCCAGTTATTCTATGGAATTTTTTGATTGGGAGGTGGATTTCTACAAATTTATTCGGTCTGCCAAATTAAAAATGACTTTTCCTAAGGTGCAACCTATTACAAATATTCCGCCTTTGAAAAAGAAAAGTATGTATGTTCCAGACACTACTTGCCCTGCTCTAGAAACATTTACAAATGTGGTTATAGAAGAGGTGAAAAAGTCCTGGCAAGGTAAGACTAGAACCACTAGTAATCTTTCACTTGCAGAAAAAAAGGCCCTTACTGCACTTAAAAACAATAAAGATATCATAATCAAGAAGGCAGACAAGGGAGGGACAGTGGTTGTGATGGATGTAGCCAACTATAGGTCAGAAGTTCAGAGACAACTTGAGACCCCTGGCCATTATGCCCCGATTGAAAGTGACTCGACTGGAAAGTTGAAGAAAATGATAGATCTAATGGTAACTGAGGCCCATATTACAGGAATTATTGATACAACTACTAAAGATTTCCTGATTACAGATTTTCCTAGGATTCCTACTCTATACGTGTTACCTAAAATACATAAGACACTAGAAAATCCACCTGGAAGACCTATAGTGTCAGGCATCGGTTCAGTGCTTGAACCCCTATCTAAATTTATTGATTATCATTTACAGGAGTTAGTTTGTAATCTCCCCACTTGCCTTAAAGATACAAACGATCTTTTGATTAAACTTGGGGAAATTCCGATGGTAAACTCGGGGGTTTTACTCTGTAGTATTGACATACAAAGTCTTTTTACTGCTATACCCCAAGATGAAGGGATTAAATGTGTAGAGGAAGCCCTGTTGGAAACCAATATGATGAATGCAAAAATATATTTCATACTTGACTGTCTTGAAGTGGTGCTGAAAAAGAACTATTTTAAATTTGAAGATTCATTCTACTGGCAAAGGCAGGGGACATCTATGGGATCTGCAGTAGCACCGTCCCTGGCTAACCTATTTGTTTACGATTTGGAAAAGAATCTGTTTCTTAAAGAGCCATATATGAAATATATTATCCACTATTTTAGATATGTGGATGACATTCTAATTTTGTGGGATGGACCACTTGAAGCATTCACGAATATGGTTGATTCAGACAATGAAGCGCACCGGAAAGTCAAGTTTACAATGGAGTTTTCCACAAATGAGATTAATTTTTTGGATGTACAAATTAAATTGGAAAACAACCATTTAAGTACTAATTTGTACCGTAAGGCAATGGATAGGAACAATCTTTTGCATAGGAAAAGTTTCCATAATCCTCAAACCCTAAATGCCATTCCAAAGGGGCAATATATGCGGGCAAAGAAAATTGCATCCAGTGAAAGGGGGTATAAAATAGCATGTAAAGACTTAACAGACAGGTTTATACAGAGGGGGTACCCCAAAGGGAAACTTAAAGCAGTGGAAGAGGAGGTCCAGAAGATAGAACGTACTGAAATATTAAGACCCAAACAAAATTGATAGGGATAAACTAACTTTCATTAGTAAATATGATAACAGGAGTAAATTGGTAGAAAGAATTGTTAAACAATATTGGCCAGTACTGCAGACTGATGCCACTTAGAGACCCCTTTTTTCTAACTTCCCCCGGTTTGCATACAAAAAAGGCAAATCAATACGGGACACATTGTGCTCCAGTGTAGGATCAGTTAGACTAAGTACACCATTTAAAAGTAAGACAAAAGTTGGTACCTTTCCGTGCATGGAGTGCAATTGCTGTAGTTCTATCATAAAGGGCCCTAATATAAATCATCCCATATCAGGACAAGAAATTAAGCTGAATTAGTTTGCTACATGTAAAACAGCCCACGTGATATATGTCCTGAAATGCCCGTGTGGGATGCTGTATATGGGCAAAACCATTAGACCTGTGAATGTTAGGATCAAGGAACATAAGGGCAACATAAGAAATTATAAAGCTGATAGTTACTCTGATACATCTGTATCTAGACATTTTCAAATGGCTAAGCACAATGTATGTCAGCTTAAATGGAAAATATTAGAAACAGTATCAAAACCGACTAGAGGAGGGGATCATAGCACCATATTGTTACAAAGAGAAGCCAGATGGATTAGGCGTTTGGAAAGTACCCAGCCTAAGGGGTTAAATGAACATTACAATTTGTCTTGTTTTTTGTAACTGATGTAAGGAATTAATGTACTGTCTTTTACCCATAGGTATTATAATTAGCTAGCTGTATGGTCAAGGATCTTCTACAGAATCATGTAAGGGTGAGTCTACTTCAATAGGTATATACATTGTTAGCTACCAGTATTCAGTAATATCGCAACAAAGTTGCGAATAATTGCCAGTATGATTAGATATTTCTATAGCAATATATTGTTGCTAACGTTCACAACATAGTAACAACTACAAGTGATTGGATAGGCTAATTTGCAGTGTCCATTTGTACCTACAGGTTAGGCTGATCTAAGCAGTTTCCTGGTTTTATCAAAATAAGCAGATTTGTTCATTGGGACATTTGACACATTCGTGTGATTTGTAAGAATAATGTGCACATAAGGTGTCTTAAAAATTTTTTTATTGTAATAATGGTGTTTTAAAAAGTCTTAAGAATTTTAATGCAAGTTTTTTCACTATATGTATAAAGAGAATTTTTATCTGTTTTATACAATGGTTTTACACAGTATTAATATTGTGTCACAACAACGCATATGCACTTATATAACCAGATATACGCTAAACATGTACCATGTTAGAACGGTTAGTTACTATGCACTTTTTAATTGTTTTGTTGCACCATGCACTAAATGCACTTCACTTTATGTTACACCAAGGGGTTAACTTTGTGTAATTAACCCATGCGACATGTGATAGGTCACATGAGGTTTTGAGGTTTTTTAAGTTTGTTGTTTGATTGTTCCTGCACACTTGATAAAGGGCGCTGCCCGAAACATGTTGTGTATCTCTATCCCCAATAAAGAAACAGTCTAGTTGCTGCCTTGGATGTGTCCCACACCTTCACATTTTCTACAGTTCAACCCTTTTAAATGATCCCTTGTACACTCACACACACACTCACACAAACATACACATATATATATATATATATATATATATATATATATACAATCATATGTAGATCTATTGATAATTTATAAATCTAAATGTGGATCATGAGATTACTGCAGCCCTTGATTTTATGCTGGCCAAGTCACTCAAGCCCAGTGTCGGACTGGGGCACCTGGGGCCCACCAGAGAACCTGATCTGAAGGGCCCCTCGATATAACGACGAAAGCCCACAAGGGGAAAAAAGGAAATGCATACCAAAGTGAACATTTTTAATTGTATACTATTAAATAAGATTTGTGGGAATGTCATTCTGGACCTTAGTTTGTAAGCTCCAATGGGACAGGGAGAGATGGGCATGTGATAGGGCCTTCTGATGGTTAGCTCCACTGGGGAAGGGACCAGTAGGAATGTGATAGGAAAGGGACCTTACATTGTAAGCTCACTGATAGGGATGTAGCGAACTGCCGATTTGGTGTTCGCGAACACCGTTCGCGAACACCGGCAAAAAATGTGAACGTTCGCGAACAGTTCGCGAACTTCGAACACCCGCTAAAATCGTTCGATTCGAACGATCGAAGGATTTTAATCATTCGATTGAAAGATTTTCATTCGATCGAAGGACTTTCATTCGAATCGAACGATCAAAACCATTCGATCGAATGCTTTTCATTAGATCGAATGCTTACAATCGTTCAAACGAATTTTTAGCGGTCGAAGGAATTCGAATGGTTGAATGGTCGAACGAATCGAACGCGAACCCAAATTGGCGAACGTCGCGCGACGTTCGCGAACATTCGGCGGACGCGAACGGTCGAAGTTCGCGCGAACAAGTTCGCCAGCGAACAGTTCGCTACATCCCTACTCACTGAGGCAGTAACTGATGTGATGTGAATAAGATAGGGACTTGTAAGCTCAATGGGCAGGGACTGATCAAAATGTGATAACACCTGGTATGCAAAGTCCACACAACTGAAGATTGAAAGACAGCCCATGTGCAAATAAAGTAGTAAAATTATGTTATAAACAAATTTTGTAAACACCATTAGCTTTATGAACTGCATTACATTTAATCAGCTGGTAATTTATTAATTGATTAAAAATTAATGTTATATACATTAATCAAGTAAAAAAATCATTGAGCATTTCATTTATTTTATAATTTTTATTTCATGTTCAGATTAAAAAAAAAAGTCCATGTCGGTTATGGGTATAATTAAGGCCAACAAAGTCCATAGTCCATGCCCTGCCCCCGCAACCCCCCAGGGTTATTAAGGCCTACATACATAATCTAAGTCCCCCCAACACCCCCGCCTTAAATCATTTGCTCACTAGGCAGCACTGTAGTATAAATTGATATGCTCCAATAAAACTGGACAGGCAGAGAAGAGGGACTGAATAGGCACTCGTCACACTCAGACATCATCAGCCCAACCACTTGCCCAGACGTGAAAGTGAATGCAGCCACAGCTAGTATCCACTGCATCAGCAGTACCGATCGCTCTCTGACCTATGGCGCCTCTCTTTCTTCCCCCACGTGAATGCCGTGACGGTGACGTCATCAACAGGTGCGCACTGTTGCACAGGGGAAAGGGAAACATGAACGCGGCCACATCGAACAGGCAGGCACAGCAGACCGAATCAGGGAGCGGCGCAGCCTTGCCACCAGTTTGGTACTAGCCAGGCAGCCCAGGTATAGTAGCGGCAGCACTGCGGGCCTATTACCATTAGTTTGGAAGCGCAAATACAGTGCGCAAACTGGAGCCCTGACAAAAAATATATCAGAGAGTGGACTCAGATGGGGCCCACAAGGACTGGGGCCCACTGGGATTTTTCCCGGTATCCCGGTGGGCCAGTCCGACCCTGCCCAAGCCCCTCGTTATGGCATTAATGAAATCTGATATAACAACTTCAACAGGCAGGATTCCACAGTTCCTTTACTGTAAAGAACCTTTTATCAGATTAGCAGATTGTCCTTCTACACTTCCCAGCACATTACTATACTTTTTAAGGACTGGGGCATAAAATTGCACTTGCTATCGTGTCACCAGAATTACAAGTATATGAAGTAAATACATCTGCTGCAGTGTCAGACTGGCCCACAATGATACCAGGAAAACTCCCAGGGGGCCCACGTGTCAGTAAGCCTCTTGCTTCTAACCATTTAGAATATATTATGGTCATTTCCTATTTCTTTATGAGAACAAAGAGTTGCAGTTGGATTTTCATAATTTCGTAAAATTAAATATTTTTCTTTTTTCAGAGGTGGACATACATGAAAACTTTTCAGATTTAGAAAGCTCAGGTTCTCCTGAAAAAAAAAAAACCAAGGTATAGTTTTCCTATGTGAACTAAAGGTTTCCCCTCAAATAATTCCCCTGAAGTGAGAGAGCACAAAATGTTTCAAAAACGTCTGGCATTTTGTGTAACCGAAATGTCAAATTCTGCTGGCACTTAAATGGTTAAATAGTTTCCGTTGTTTTACATTTATTTGTAAATATAATTGAAATTGAAAGCATCACTTATTTTTGTATCTATATTCTAATATACATATTTCTTTTTATAACAGAACGTACAGACACAATAGTCTACTGGTTGCTTCATCTTTTAAGTGAGACTGTCGTCATCAAACATATCAAACATATAGCGAATAAAACTAGTAAATTGTTCTGGTGTAAAGAAATGTAGAAACCCAACATTTTGAACAATATTGAAAGAGCATAAAGGTCTAGAATTTTTTTTATCTTCTCTATCATATGTATAAATGCTCACTACTTTTGGGCCATGAGTTTTCTGCTGCAGCACAGATATAAATTAACTTTCCTTAGGTTAATAAAAAAGACAGAAAAAAGCCAAAGAGCAGGCCAATATCAGTTCAGAAATAGGAATCCAAAGTCTATGGTATATTCTGAGATTTTCACTAAATATTTTACAAGTGCAGGGGCTTGGGCAGGGTCGGACTGGCCCACAGGGATACCAGGAAAACTCCCAGGGGGCCCACATGTCAGTGAGCCTCTTGCTTCTAACCATTTAGCCTATTTTATGGTCATTTCCTATTTCTTTATGAGAACAAAGAGTTGCAGTTGGATTTTCATAATTTCGTAAAATTTCATATTTTTCTTTTTTCAGAGGTGGACATACATGAAAACTTTTCAGATTTAGAAAGCTCAGGTTCTCCTGAAAAAAAAAAACAATGTATAGTTTTCCTATGTGAACTAAAGGTTTCCCCTCAAATAATTCCCCTGAAGGGAGAGAGCACAAAATGTTTCAAAAACGTCTGACATTTTGTGTAACCGAAATGTAAAATTCTGCTGGCATTTAAATGTTTAAATAGTTTCCATTGTTTTACATTTATTTGTAAATATAATTGAAATTGAAAGCATCACTTATTTTTGTATCTATATTTTAATATACATATTTCTTTTTATAACAGAACGTACAGACACAATAGTCTACTGGTTTTTTTTAAAAACGTTTTTTTTTTTAACAACGTACAGACACAATAGTCTACTGTTTTTTTTTAATAAAAAAGACAGAAAAAAGCCAAAGAGCAGGCCAATATCAGTTCAGAAATAGGAATCCAAAGGCTATGGTATATTCTGAGATTTCCACTAAATATTCTACAAGTGCAGGGAAGCAAGGTGTGTATATATATATATATATATATATAAAACAATTGTATTAGTGTGTAGCAAATTGCAATTTAAAGCTTGCAATGCTGTACTACAGTATAGTGAAATATTTGATATGAACGCAAACTGAAAGTTAAGAAGAGCTGAAATGAACTGAAGATTTTTTGCTTCAATACTAGAAAAACATTACAGGTAATGGTGTCCCTTTTTTTTAAACTAAATAAATCTTCAATCACATGAATCTTACTATAAATTATTCTGTCATTTTGGCTTTACAATATTACTGTAATCTCAGAACTAAACTGCTCCTTATTTCTGTGATAGAATTTTTTTTTATAGTTGCTAGCTTTAGTTTTAGGAACAAATTACATGGAGCCAGATTTACACAGAACAGGTAAGGTTGTTTTTGGAGCATTCTTTAGCATTTTTATTAGGCTGCAGTGCTTAACCTCAATCCCATTTTGTCATGCAAGGGCATATCATGGTAAGTTACTAGGAGTGCATGTGTTAAAAAACTATAGTTTTATGCTTATGGCAAAACTACTTTCCAGAATTCCATCACCACAATAAACTGATGATTTCTGAGTCAGATAATGAAGGTTTAAACTTTAGTATCATTTGGCAAATGATGTATATATGGATGCAAATTTGCCTATGAGTATAGGACTGGCACATGGACAGAACATGGTGGGTCAGTGCTGGATTGGGATGCCAGGGGCATACCAGAAAACCTTTGACTTATACCTCCTCTCTTCACTCTGCCCCTTCATCCTCCTAGTCTCTTTTCTCTACATACTATACTCTTCCACTATTAAGCCTCTTTGTTCTCATAAAGAAATAGGAAATGATCATAAAATAGGCCAAATGGTCATGTGGGCCCCCGGGAGTTTTCCTGGTATCCCTGTGGGCCAGTCCGACACTGCAACAGATGTATTTACTTCATAAGTGTCTCTGGAACATGCCAATACCAGATATGTATAGTTTTAGGGAGATTTAGGACTTCTTTACAGCAAAAACTCCCGGCAGTATATCACTAAGTCAGAAAATTGCATACTTTAGATTCCAAGGCCAAAAAATCCTGAAACACTAGGTTTACCACATTCTGCTGATTCCAAAATGGGTAACTATGTCTCTCTACTCCTAAATACCAAACATCAAAGCTTGTCTGAATGTAGCAGTTTTTATAAAAGTTTAGTAAAATTCTGAAAAATCACTTAAAAAGGTTTTATTTTGTTGCTCCACATATCCCACATTGAGTTTCCAAGAACTAGCTCCCTAAATATGATTGCCAAAGGTCCACTGAACAGTTTGGTGCCAATTGTTCATAGGTTAACCAAAGTATCTGGCATTTAGAGACCCCAATCCAAATTGTCCAGGACGTTTACTTTAAAAATCAACACATTTATTGCATTTTTTGTGGGGTAAAAACACGAAAAATATGTTTACCCCCCAAAACCAAATATTTTTGTAAAGTATACGTTCTACCAAATCTAAAATGGGTACCCATGCCTTTCTGCTCCAAACTACTGAGTCGTAAGCCTTACCCAAATTTGTTGGTTTTGGTAAAATATACCTGAAAATTGTCTCAAAGATTCAACTTTACAGGGTCATATCGCCCATGTATCATTACATACAAATAAAAAGCATCCTAAATATGATTGCCAGGGGTCCTCCAAACAGTTTGATGCCCATTGTGCATAGGTGTTTAAAGTACCTTTGCCACAGAACGTAAATTCTACATTCTGTGACATTTAAAAGGTTATCCTATAGTGAAATGTTGCTTACACTGTGGGAGTTATTTACTAAAAATCGAAATTTATCTCTTAATATTAATAAAAAAAACTTGCTTGACCAAACTCTCAAACTCTCTTTGCAACTTTGGCTTATTTATCCATTTAAAAAATCTTGATTCAATCAGATTGTGAAAAAAATCTATTAAATCTAGCGAAAACACTAATCATTCTTATTTTTCTGGCTTTTTTTTCCAGAATTACTTGTTTTTTGCCTGGATTTGCAGGTTAAACCCAGAGCATACCACGATAACTTCAATTTGGGATAGATACCTCTCCCATTGATTTATACAGGACCTTGACATATCTGAGATGGTGGAGAGTTTTGCGGTTTAATAAATAACCCCAGTTATCTATATATCTATTATAACCCATGTTATTCATTAGCTCTGAATGAGACCTGTTCAGTCTAAATCCTAATAGAAATGCCCCAAAAAGCCAACCAGAAAAATTTGAAGTTTAATAAATAACCCCATTTATGTTTTATTATACAAAAAAAATAGTTTTTGGGTGGAGCACCACTTTAAACTCTGTTGTTCAGTAACTCTGAATGAGACCTGTTCAGCCTAAATCTTAATAGCAGCATTCTGAAACTGCTAATATCTGATCAAGCATATAGGGGCAGATTCATTAAGGGTCGAATTTCGAAGTTAAAATTACTTCGAAATTCGACCCTCAAATTGAAATCCTTCGACTTCGAATATCGAAGTCGAAGGATTTAGCACTAATCGTTCGATCGAAGGATTTTTCGTTCGATCGAACGATTAAATCGTTCGAATTGTACGATTAAATCGTTCGAATTGTACGATTAAATCGTTCGAATTGTACGATTAAATCATTCGAATCGAACGATTCGAACGATTTTAATCAAACGATCGAAGGAAAATCCTTCGATCAAAAAAAGCTTAGCAAGCCTATGGGGACCTTCCCCATAGGCTAACATTGACTTCGGTAGGTTTTATCTGCCGAAGTAGGAGGTCGAAGTTTTTTTTAAAGGGCAAGTACTTTGACTATCGAATGGTCGAATAGTCGAACGATTTTTACTTCGAATCGTTCGATTTTGTTCGAATTCGAACAAATTTAACCAATTCGATGGTCGAAGTACCCAAAAAATACTTCGAAATTCTAATTTTTTTCATTCGAATTCTTCACCCGAATTTTGTGAATCGGCCCCATAGTGTTTAAACATTTAATAGGTAGAGTACACATGCACTCGTTTAGGTTTTCCTAAATTTCATTACATATCAGAAAATATAGTGGCATAGAATCCTTTCTACCTATAATTTATATACTTCCAGAAGTTAATTTAAATAACTTCCAGTCATGTGGCATCTTCAGAACTGATATTGTATAAACAAATATGCTTAATATCCCTTGGCATATTCTTGATCATGCTAATCTGTGCAGCAGTAGAGCAACATTTGATTCCTACTTTGTAACGACAGCAAAAACTGAATACATTATTTAAGATTACGATTCTTACAAATTTAGTAAACTTGTAAACATCCCAAATACGGTAAATCAAGCAAAGTTTCCTGAAAAATATTTTTTTATAATAAGGCATTAACTAAATTAAATGAGAAGGTACCTTTAGTAATGTTTCAGCAACAACTTTGTTAATTGAATAATTTATAAATGGTTTGGTTCAGATTCACAGTTCTGTGTGCAAAGGAAAAAAAGTCACGGTTCATTTTTATACCTGTTTCATATCTACACAAATATTGATTGAAATAATTACTATTTTGCAGATGGATTTATTTTTCATTACACATTTATCACAAGTTTATTTAAAAACATTTGTAAAACTATCCAACATGTTGCCTTCTGAACTACAGTCATCTCCTAGTCATTTTCAGAATTTTCTTTAAAGGACCAGTAACATCAAATTTTTTTGCAGGTTAAACCCAGAGCATACCATCAAGACAAATTAAACTTTAAAACAGCGAAGCCTTTATTAAGAAATAACTTACCGAAACTCCACTTCCTGTCCTCTTCAAAACAGGCGACACGGCGACCATCCATGCTGCAGTGTTTGATTTGGCTACTGACAGCATGTGAAGGAGGCTGTGGGGCCTGCTGCTGCTGGACATGCTGCTGCTGTCTGGCCTCTCTATCTGGGCACGGCGCTGAGTGCAGGAGACATAGCCTGCGGAAGAGAAGATATTCTGAAGCCGAACCCCTCTTTGCTTTCCCTTTAGCCGCACTAACAGCCGACCCCTCAGTCCTTGGAAACTACAGAGCCGGATGAAGAAGTAACTCGATTCCTCTGTATCGCTGGTTCCGCTAATTATTTCAGTGATACCTGTCAGCACGCTCAGTACAGTGGAACCAGCAAGCCTGTGCAGCTTAGCAGTAATGGGTAGCGCTAACTTTCCTAAATGTACACGCTGTACCATGCGATCGCTTGCGTGTGCGAGTATTGGAGTTGGCTGCTGCTTGCCGCTGTACTAAGCATGTTGACAGGTATCACACGGGTGTCAGTACATGTGTCAGATCTTTATGCTTCATCATAAAACGAGCAGTCCACGGCGTCACACTTTTACTCGGTGATCGTTTCGCTGGAAGGGAGCTGCACGGGCTTGCTGAAATAATTAGCAGAACCAGCGATATAGAGGAATGGAGTGACTTCTTCAAAAAAATTTTGATGTTACTGGTCCTTTAAGCCATTTTTTTTTTTTTGCTTACATAAAATAAGGTAAAGTATAGAAAATTAGCTATGTAAAATGTACCATTGACCTTTTGATAGACAAAATTGTCTAAATTGTTGATTCCCATTATGGCCTGTTAATGACAAAATGGCACTATCATGGATTTCCAGTTTGCAGGCTATAATTATTATTTCATAATTATTTCTATATATGATTTGGAGATGCCATACTGCTTGCTGTTGTAGCTGCTAAAATAGCAAAAATATACTGTATTGTGACAATATAAACATGCTCCAGTTTATCAGTAATATGATAATTTAAATGCATATTGCTGAATTTTTTTGCAAATATTTGCCGACTGCTGATGAATTGTAAAGGTTTCCCCTATATTACAGTATGCTTATTTAAGCTTATGCACGGTGCTGGTGTAAGCAGAGAGTAGGTATAAATGGAAGACATGGGCACTGCAATATGAATGATAGCAGAAATACATGTTCAAGCAATATAGCCCCAAAGGTGATTATATTACCAGAGCTGCCTGAGGTGCCTCCTATGGTGCTACCCCCGCACTCTCCCAAACTTACCTTTCCTGTGCCAGAGCAGGTCCGGGGTGGGGGCATCTCTAATACCCAACTTTATGCTGTACTGTGAATTCAACTTTTGATACATCACCTGCAATTGCATCCAGCAAAACAACCCCTGCCAACCTCAAAGCCAAATAATCTGCATTGAGCATAAAAAACCTGTTGGAAAAATAGTTCATAAATCTAAAGGGAAGGACAGTAGTGACAAACATCTCATACAATTAGGCCCATAAATCTTTGGACAGAGACCCCTGGAACCCCTGGGACTCCAGTATAGCTTGCTCTAGTGTTAGCTGCTCTTGAGTGTTTGCTCTGTAAGTGGGGGATCTGTACAGGAGTTTCAAACTAAAGGAGGTTCAAACTAGATCAAAAGTTTGTTCTAAACCCTAATTTGTATTTTATTTTTATTTTTAATTCCTGTTTTGATCTGTAACTGGGATAATGAGTGCTAGCAAGATTGAAGGTCTGACTCAGTGCACAGTCTGCCATATGTATGCAGATTTGGAACAAGAGATCCAAAACCTTACCTCTGTGGTGGTTGTGAGCAAATAGCCACTTTGAAGGGTTGAGTTAGAGCACTAGAGCAACAAATTGCAACACTGCGGTCGATTGACAATCATGAAAGGAGTCTTTTGCTCACTGAGCAGGACCTAGTGGGGTCAGATAGTTTGGGGGGAACAGAACAGCAGCAGGATGTTGAGGCAGCTAGCTGGGTGACAGTTAGAAAGTCTAAGGTGGGCAAAAGGAAAATGGAGGCTTATCCGGAGCTTATACATCGCAACAAATTTGCCAGATTGTGTGAAGATGATGGGAGTATGAATGCTGGATTGGAAATTCTAGATGGGGCTGATCTCTCTAACAGCTCTCTCTAACAGCCGGGAGACAAGTTTCTCTAGTAGTGGTGGGGAGGAGAGTAGAGTCAGGCCTAAGCAGATTGTGGTTGTAGGGGATTCAATTGTTAGCAAAGTGGATAGGGTAATTTGTTGTCCGGATCACTACAACCGAACAGTTTGCTGTTTACATGGTGCCAGGGTTCGGTATGTGGTTGATCGGATAGACAAATTATTGGGTGGGGCTGGGCATGACCCAGCTGTCTTAGTGCATAGCAGTACTAATGACAAAATAAATGGTAGATGGAAGACCTTAAAGAGTGATTTCAGGGATCTAGGCTCTAAGATCAAGGAAAGGTCTTCCAATGTCATATTTTCTGAAATTTTGCCCGTGCCACGTGCAAGTTTAGGAAAACAGCGGGAGTTTAGGTAGCTAAATGCGTGGCTCAAGTCTTGGTGTAGGAAGGAAGGGTTTGGGTTCCTAGAGCACTGGGCTGATTTTTCCTTGGGGTACAACCTATACATTTGTGACGGTTTGAACCTCAATGGAAGGGGGTCCACGGTGCTAGGGGAAAGAATGGCTAAGAGGTTGGAGGAGTGTTTAAACTAGGCAAGGGGGGTGGGGTGGGTGAGATAAAGAATTATGGGGAAGCTAGGGTAGACGGGGCAGTGGGGTTAGTAAGGGGTCATGGGGGAGGAGTGAGGGGGGCATACAGTTTAACAGCTAAGGAGGTCCCTCTGTTACAAGGAAAACAGAATAATACTAATTTAACATATAATTCTCCACTAAGTAATGCAAATTTTCAAGTAAAAGTAGTAACCTACGCTGTATGCTGGCGAATGCATGGAGTTTGTCAGGTAAAATGGGAGACCTAGAATTAATTGCATGCTCTAAAAATTATGATATAATTGGTATCACTGAGACCTGGTGGGATGAAACATATGACTGGATTGTGAATTTAAATGGTTACACCCTTTTTAGGAGGGACAGAGGGATTAAAAAGGGTGGCGGGGTGTGTTTGTATGTAAAGCCTGAATTAAAGCAATGCGCTAAAGAAATAACAATAGCTGGCACTGATGAGTGTGTTTAATCCCTCTGGGTAGAGATTTTGACTGGGCAAAAGGTTATAAAAATAATTATCATTGGTGTATGCTATAAACCACCTCGTATAAGTGTCGAGTATGAAGCCCAGCTACTCTTGCAGATACAAGCGGCTTCACAGCTGGGTCAAGTTGTTGCTATGGGTGACTTCAATTATCCAGACATTGACTGGGGTAATGGGGTTGCTAAGACAGAAAAAGCTAATAGGGTTGTAAATATGCTGGATGACAACTTTTTATTCCAGCTCGTTCAAGAACCTACTCGGAATAACTCTCTTTTGGACCTTGTAATAACTAATAATACTGAACTCATCTCTAACATTTGTGTGGGTGAGCATTTAGGGAATAGAATTGCTTCTGCAACAGAATCTCCTTTGAGATTCTGTTGCAGAAGCAATTCTATAAGGGATTAACTAAAACACTAAATTTCAGATGTGCAAACTTTGACAGTATAAGGGCATCTCTGCAACATATTAAGTGGGAAATGCTTTTCGCAGGGTTAAACACAGAACAAAAATGGGAAGTCTTTAAAATGCTGCTTAATAAATATACTTGTCAGTATATTCCACTTGTAAGCAAGGAACGATGTTGCAAAGCAAAACCTTTTTGGTTCAGTAGAAGCATTCGTGTTGAGATGGGTAAGAAAAGACGTGCTTTTAAGTCTTTCAAGTTAGCTGGGATAGCCAAATTATTTATAAGGTACAAGGAGGCCAATAAATCATGCAAAGACACTATAAGGCAAGCTAAAATTGATATAGAAAAGGATATTGCAGCAAGCATTAAAAAAAGTATAAAAATTATTTTTTGAATATGTTAATAATAAAGAAATTAAGCAGGAAGGGGCGCGACCCTTACTATCGGGGGGGGGGCAGCTGATTGATGAAAACAAAATAAAAGTGCAGATGAACTCATATATTTCATCTGTCTACATAGATGAGGAACCAGTGAAGGTTTCCTTCTAAATAGTCCTAATTCTAGTAATACAACTAATGATGCATGGTTCACACATGAGGAAATTCAAAAGAGACTAGAACATGTTAAGATTAACAAAGGTCCGGGGCCAGATGGTATTCATCGCAGGGTAATTAGCTAGCTTAGCTCTGTGATTGCCAAGCCTCTTTACTAGATTTTTCAGGATTCATTGAGATCTGGCATAGGGCAGAGAGACTGGCGAATTGCTAATGTGGTGCCTCTATTCAAAAAAGTATCCCGTTCTCAGCCTCAAAACTATAGGCCAGTTAGTCTGGCGTCAGTGGTAGGAAAGCTTTTCAAAGGGTTAATAAAGGATAAGATACTAGACAGCAAATCATAATACTATGAGTTTGTGCCAGCATGGTTTTATGTGTAATAGATCTTGCCAGACTAACTTAATTTCTTTTTATGAGAAGGTAAGTAGAGACCTCGATTCTGGGATGGCAGTGGATGTGATTTACTTAGACTTTGCGAAAGCATTTGATACAGTGCCACACAAAAGTTTACTGGTTAAATTAAGGAATGTTGGCCTGGAACATAGTATTTGTACCTGGATGGAGAACTGACTACAAAGAGTGGTGGTAAATGGAACATTTTCTAATTGGTCCAGTGTTGTTAGTGGAGTACCGCAGGGCTCTGTACTAGGTCCCTTGCTTTTCAACTTGTTTATTAATGACCTGGAGGTGGGCATTGAAAGTACTGTTTCTATTTTTGCAGATGATACTAAATTGTGCAGAACTATAGGTTCCATGCAGGATGCTGCCACTTTGTAGAGTGATTTGTCTAAGTTGGAAAACTGGGCAGCAAACTGGAAAATGAGGTTCAATGTTGATAAATGCAAGGTTTTTGGCAAAAATAATATGAATGCAAGTTATATACTAAATAACAGTGTGTTGGGAGTTTCCTTAAATGAGAAGGATCTAGGGTTTTTTTGTGGATAACAAGTTGTCTAATTCTGGGTAGTGTCATTCTGTGGCTACTAAAGCAAATAAAGTTCTGTCTTGCATAAAAAAAGGGCATTAACTCAAGGGATGAAAACGTAATTATGCCTCTTTATAAGTCCCTGGTAAGGCCTCATCTGGAGTATGCAGTGCAGTTTTGGATTCCAGTCCTTAAGAGGGATATAAATGAGCTGGAGAGAGTGCAGGGACATGCAACTAAATTGGTTAGAGGGATGGAAGACTGTCAAGGTTAGGGTTGTTTTCTCTGGAAAAAAAGCACTTGCGGGGGACATGATTACACTTTACAAGTACATTAGAGGACATTATAGACAAATAGCAGGGGACATTTTTACCCATAAAGTGGATCACCGTACCAGAGGCCACCCCTCTAGACTAGAAAAAAAGAACTTTCATTTGAAGCAACGTAGGGGGTTCTTCACAGTCAGGACAGTGAGGTTGGGGAATGCACTGCCGGGTTATGTTGTGATGGCTGATTCAGTTAATGCCTTTAAGAATGGCTTGGATGATTATTTGGACAGACATAATATCAAAGGCTATTGTGATACTAAGCTCTATAGTTAGTATAGGTATGGGTTTATAGAATTTATTTAAAAGTAGGGAGGGGTGTGTGTATGTTTGCTGGGTTTTCATTTGGAGGGGTTGAACTTGATTGTTTTTCAACCCAATTTAACTATGTAACTATGTAATTCAGTGGGTTGAACAAAATGATTGCATAAAAATTTGAGGAACTAAAACCTTTTTTAACACAATCACTTCATTTCAGGGGCTCAAAAGCAATTGGACAATTGACTCAAAGGCTATTTCATGGGCAGGTGTGGGCAATTCCTTTGTCATGTCATCAATGTTATATCAATGAAGCAGATAAAAGCCCTGGAGTTGATTTGAGGGGGGGTGCTTGTATGTGGAAGATTTTACTGTGAACAGACAACATGCGGTCAAAGGAGCTCTCAATGCACGTGAAACAAGCCATTCTTAAGCTGCAAAAAGAGAAAAAACCCATCTGAGAAATGTTTACAATATTAGGAGGCAAAATCTACAGTTTTGTACATCCTGAGAAAGAAAGCACTAGTGAACTCAGCAACGCAAAAAGACCTGGATGTCGACGGAAGACAAAAGTGGTGGATGATCACAGATTCATTTCCATGGTGAAGAGAAACCACTTCACAACAGCCAAACAAGTGAACAACACTCTCCAGGAGGTAGGCATATTGATATCCAAGTCTACCATGAAGACAAGATTGCATGAAAGTAAATACAGAGGGTGCACTGCAAGGTGCATGCTACTCATAAGCATCAAGAATAGAAAGGCTAGATTGGACTTTGCTAAAAGAAAATCTAAAAAAGTCAGCACAGTTCTGGAAAAAACATTCTTTGGACAGATGAAACCAAGATCTACCTCTACAGAATGATGGCACGAAAATAGTATGGAGAAGGAGTGGAACAGCTCATGATTCAAAGCATACCACATTCATCTGTAAAACATGGCGGAGGCAGTGTGATGGGTTGGGCGTGCATGGCTGCCAGTGGCACTGGGACACTAGTGTTTATCCATGATGTGACACAGGACAGAAGCAGGCAAATTAATTCTGAGGTGTTCAAAGACATACAGTCTGCTCAAATCTAGCTAAATGCAGTCAAACTGACTGGAAGGTGTTTCATAATACAGATGGACAATGACCCAAAACATACAGCCAAAGCAACCCAGGAGTTTATTAAAGCAAAGAAGTGGAATATTCTTGAATGGCCAAGTCAGTCACCTGATCTGAACGCAATTAAGCATGCATTTCACTTGTTGAACACTAAACTTTAGACAGAAAGGCCCACAAACAAACAGCAACTGAAAGCCTCTGCAGTAAAGGCCTTGCAGAGCATTAAAAAGGAGGAAAATTTCTCTTGATTTCTCTTTTATTTTCAAACTGCATTTTGGGACCATGCCACCTCATACTACAGTCCTTTTCTCTTACTATATTTCAAATGTTATATTCTATATTTTTAAACCACTTTTCTTAATAATTCTTTGCAACATAATATCAGAGGGGACCATGTTATGCTCACCCATACTAGTGATGGAGATAGGTTAGTTATTCTTAGTTATTGCGAGATTCAGAAGAGCTTCTTTCATTATAGATAGATTCCTGAACTACCTGAAATAAAAAGTTGTTACTTAGCATAGCTGTTAGTTTTTCTGACTCAACCCCATTACTCCAGTGAATCTCAAAATAATTTGTCATGCATAACAACTTTATTTTGCATTTATTATCAATCTTTTGTTCTTCCCAGATTTGCTTCAGAGAAAAACGATCAAGTGTAATGGAAAGTGCTTTCAACTTCTCAGTTCTGTATTGTTTAGAGCAAAAAAATATAAAAATTGTAGAAAATAATTAAAACAAAAGCAATAATCCCAGCCAGACACAAGCATAGATACAGTGATGTAAACATGTTAAATATAAGCATATAAAACATATTTAAATCTCTCCTACCTTCATAATGAAAAGATGTAGTTGTTTAGTATACCTTGAATGTACTAGTATATAATAATGTTTCTTAACAGTAAATTATTCTCTGCTTTTTCCACAAGCAAGAGTCCTCTTGATCAAATTTTTATAGCTTGCCTGCTATAAATTCCCATCCATCATGTGCCATGGGAAATGTATAAATTAAATATATTAATGATATTCACAAGGGATATATGAATGACATGTTTTGATAGTGTAGTTTTTATGATATATGTTTACCTTTTCTATAAACGTTCTATAATGCATTTCATTTGTGAAACAGTCAGAGAGAATATGCATTGATATTCTTATTCTGTAGTTCTGCTTAACTTATTGAAAGCACTCCTGACATAAGTATGGATGGAGAAAGAAATACACGATGAACCAAAGGCTGTAATAAATACCTGTAAAAAGAGCAGAGCCTTGGTATGTTAGGATGTTGTGCTGAGCTTTCATTTAGAAGGCAAGAGATTGATTTGTATAATGCTTTATGATAGATATACAATACAATGCACAGAGACTACTGGACAAACCCCACAATGTAGTAAACAGCATTAGTAGAAAAAATGCATGCAATGTAAACAATTTGTTATTAAAATACATTTTGTGATGACCTTGAGGCTGAAAAAAAAATTGCACAATTTGATATTTGCAATAGTGCATAGCGAGTGTAATAAAATGTTTTAATGAAAAAGTAGTTGCTTTTCATGAAAAAAATTACTCCACCTTCAAGCTGATCTTAAGAGTGCACAACACAGAAATAAGATTTGCAATGTAAAAAACTTTGAAATGAATATGATTACATCGCAGAAAGCAAATTTTTATTCTTATTTTGCAATTTTTTAATTCAGTTTATGGGCCTAATTTATGAAATCCAAATTGTAGTTAAAAAAGTCTAACCAAACTAGAATCCATGTTGTGACCTTATTTATTAATAAAAAAGCATGATTTAATGGGATCAGGGACAAAACTCAATAGAATCGAGTGAAAATCAGAATTGTATGATTTTTTTCTTAGCTTTTTCCCGAATCGCTTGATGTTTTTCAGGCTTTTTCCCCTAAACCCCGAATAATGAGGAATTTGCCCGAAAAGGTCGAAATAGTCAGATTGTTGGGCTAATTTCAGCACAGACCACAGAAACTTCCTAATAGGATAGGGATCTCTCCCATTGACTTATATGCAACCTTGGCCAGGTCAGGCTGGATTGTCGGATTCTGACTCCATCTTCAGGGTATAATAAATCTCAAAGTTTTTTTCCACTAAAATTTGAATTTTTAGAAGTTTTTGGTATTTTGACTTTAATAATGTCAGGGGCCTAACGGCTCCCAGCAGGAGTAGCTTGGACCAGAAAGGAAGCTTTGGGGTCAAAGTCCAAAATCGAAGTACAGGCAAGGGTTCAAGAGAAAGGCATAATCAAAAGTTCAGGCATCCTGGGTGTCCCTTTATTTAAAATTTGGCACCGGGCTATATGACGTCATCATGCCGGCATTCTGACGCCAGCGTCACTGCACCGGCGCCGCTGCTACCCACATGGTAGCACTGGGCGCAGCCATCTTGATTTCGGTGCCACAGGGAGCAGACGCACTTGCTGGCGCTCCGAGTGAGGCTCCGGGTAAGGATCCTGACAGTACCCCCTCCCCCACTAGTAGGGATGTAGCGAACTGTTCGCCGGCGAACTTGTTCGCGCGAACTTAGACCGTTCGCGTCCGCCGAATGTTCGCGAACGTTGCGCGACGTTCGCCAATTTGGGTTCGCGTTCGATTCGTTCGACCATTCGACCATTCGAATTCCTTCGACCGCTAAAAATCTAACGATTTCCATTCGTTCGAACGATTGTAAGCATTCGATCGAATGAAAAGCATTCGATCGAATGGTTTCGATCGTTCGATTTGAATGAAAATCCTTCGATCGAACGAAAATCCTTCGATCGAACGAAAATCCTTCGATCGAATGATTAAAATCCTTCGATCGTTCGAATCGAACGATTTTAGCGGGTGTTCGAAGTTCGCGAACGTTCGCATTTTTTGCCGGTGTTCGCGAACGGCGTTCACGAACATCAAATCGGCAGTTCGCTACATCCCTACCCACTAGGGGCCTCTGGATCATTAAGCTTTGGCCTCTGGGGAAACTGCTTGTAGAACTCCCTTACCAAACGAGGGGCATGAACATCAGAATGTTTCTCCCAAGAGCATTCTTCAGGGCCAAAGCCCTTCCACTTAATTAAGAACTGAAGAGAACCCCTAGAGAATCTGGAGTCCAGGATCTTTTCCACTTCGTACTCCTGTTGACCGTTCACAGAGATGGATGAAGGAGGAGACTGATCAGACGAGAAATGATTAGAAATTGCTGGTTTAATCAGCGAGACATGAAAAACATTGGGAATTCTCATCTCTGGGGAGAGAGATAGTCGGATTCCCACAGGATTAACTATCTCTAAGACTGACAAATCTTGGGCCCAACTTGGGAGAAGGAATCTTTAAATGAAGGTTCCTAGTGAACAGCCACACCTTGTCCCCAACTTTGCACGGAGGAGGGGAACTTCGTCTGTGATCTGCAAAAGTCTTATGCACCAGAGCACTCCAAATTCGCCTTAGTCATGGCCCAAATAGCAGACATATGGGCTGCATGAACATCTGCGGCAGGAACATCAACAAACAAACAAACAAAAGGAAGTCTTGAGGGAAGGCCTGAGGATGTTGTCCGTAAACGACCATAAAGGGAGACCTTCCAGTGTGCGTGTGACATGCATTGTTATGAGCGAATTCCATCCATGGGAGGAAATCAGACCAATCATCTTGACAGAGGGAAACATGATTCCTAAGGAATTGTTCTAGCGCTTGATTCACTTGTTCCGCTGCTCCATTAGATTGGGTATGGTACGCAGAAGAGAACTGAAGAGCGATGCCCAGAGCTTGATAAAAGACCAATGTCGGTCTGAACTGTTGTGTTTTTCCGAGTCTGTGCCCATGTCTAAATAAAGGCATTTTAGAAAACTTTCCTGTGAATGGAGCTGTCCATGACGAAAAGTAAAGAATCCATCTCAAAACCCTCTGGAGAGATGATATAGCCATGGAAAGGGATCTTGGCCACTTTGAAGACACACTTCTCAAGCTTCACCTAGGAGCGATGACTTTCCAAGTCCTTGGAGAAAATTAAGATGTCATCAAGGCAGTGGCATAACTAGACCCCTAAGGGCCAGAAATTTACAACTGGGCCCCCCTAAAGGGATTATTCAGCAGTCTGGTTGCTAAGGTCCAAATTCCCCTAGCAACCATGCACTGATTTTAATAAGAGACTTAAATATGAATAGAAGAGTGTCTAAATACACAAATGAGTCTTTAAAAAGTAGTATTTGTTTTTAGATGGGGTCAATAACCCCCATTTAAAATCTGGAAAGATGTAGGAAAATAATTCAAAAACAATAAAAATAAATAATGAAGACCAATGAAAAAGTTTCTTTGAATTTGCCATTGTAAAACATACTAAAGGTTACATGTAAAAAGGACATGTAAAGGGGGCGTGGCTTGGACATGATAGAGAGTGGACGCTGATCAGTGGAGCTCCGTGCATAGAGGGGAAATCTATCTGAATATCGGACGATTATTAGGAGATATTAAGATGGGCAGGACAAAAAAAACACGTAAGAGTCCTGATAAACAAAACATTCCACAGGAATCGCATCTTACGAGGTATTTTCAACGGCGCTCGGTCTCCTGCTCAGACGTGCAGGCCGAGGCGCAGGCGCCATCTTGGAAGGCTCCGCATTTTGACTGCGACACTGATGACTGCAGTACAGAGGTTTGCCCGGAGGAGGGAATGGAGTCGGTAGCTCGGTCGGATGATCAGGACACTCTGGCGAGTATTCTTCCATTACCCCATACTTTATTGGCACATAAGACCCAAACACGGGAGTCACCGCAATGGGAGAGTGGGGATGATTGGCAGGTCTCCCCTTCCTCACCGCACGATACGCTTGTTTGCGCATTAGAAAATAACATGGAAAACTCGACCTCTCTGCTTAAAAAAGACAGTCAGTTTAATGTTGGTTCTAATTTATCACCAAAGGGAGGGAAAGCTATGTTGCCAAACTCTAAACCTCCTCCTCAGGTTACTCCTGAACAGGATCTGGAGTATATTCAAAACCCAGGTGGGGCCTCTTCATTGGACGCTGAATTAAGGGCCCATATTTTGTCATTGCCTTCACGTAAAGACATAGAAATCCTGGTAATTAAGACGGAAACCACTCTAAAAGCAGAAATCTCTACTATATATAACAAATTGACAGAAATTGGAGAGAAACATGCACAACTGGAAAAATCTGTTAATCAGAACACTGATAAGCTTTCGCAAATGGGAAAAATTATGATGCAATATGAAAATCGCTTTTCTCATTTACAGAGCCTTCTGGATGATCAAGAAAATCGCTCCAGGCGAAATAACATTAGGATTAAAGGCATACCAGAATCTATTAGTCAAATGGAACTGACTCAGACTCTCACTGTGCTATTTAATCAATTGCTGGGGGAAAAACCTGATAACCCTATAATTATTGACAGAGCCCATAGGGAATTAAGACCTAAAGATCTAATTTCCAACATTCCTAGGGATGTCATTTGCAGAATACATTTCTATAAAGTCAAAGAAATGATCATGCTTAAAGCCAGAGACAAAGGAGAGATTGAATTCGCAAATGCAAAACTACAATTTTTTCAAGATTTATCTAAATACACACTACGTCTGCGCAGAACCCTTAAACCTATCCTGGACCTACTCAAAGACCGCGGAATAAGATATAAATGGGGTTTTCCTTTTGCGCTGATCGCCATGAAGGAGGAGAAAGCAATTATAATCAAGTTTCACCGAGACATTATCCCTTTTTTGGAAAGTTTTGACTTACCACAAGTTCAAGTCCCAAATTGGAATTCATGGGAATGGATCTACTCACCCACTTTCACTCACAAAGGCCCACCAGTTGGCAAAGGTCGGCTGACAAGAGATCAGACACCGAGAAGTGGACAAAGTACACCAACCAAGAAAAGACTGGTTACCACTTGAGGAATTGTTCTTAAATACTCATATTTCTTGAGTTGTGTAGTTTCATATATTTGTCCTAGTCCATAGTTTTGCAAGGTCCGATATGATAACCAATAAGTATATTTTAGATTCCTCTATTGCATTGATAGTGCTCGCTTGTCTTAAGTCCTTTTACCACCTTTACCCCCTCCATATAAATCATATGTTATGATTGTGTCTAAGCCTATACCCCCCAATAGGCCCATTGAACTAAAACACTCTTTAACTTGTTTTTTTGGATCAACTCAGGTTGATAATGAGGTTAATGTTCAAAATTGGCTTTATGTCATTTTACCTCTGTTTGGGAAAACATTGTTCATAATGTTAATGCCTGTCCTTTCTTTTCAGTCGCTCAGCCGTTCTTTTCTGCAATTGTGTTCGCGTAGATGTGACCATGAATGACCTTCTGATTTGCTCCTATAATGTTCGAGGTTTTAATACTCCCATGAAGAGATCTCAAATTCTGTCAGGTTTGCATAAACAACATGCTATGGTGTTATTATTACAGGAAACACACTTTAAGCTGGGCCATAGACCAAAATTTAATAACAAATACTATCAAAATTGGTATTTCAGTGATACTCCAAATTCTAAAAGTAAAGGGGTGGCTATTGCGTTTCACAAGAACCTTAATGTATCGGTGTTAGACACTAAAATGGATACGGAAGGTAGATTTATATTTTTGAAAATAAATCTTTCAGGACATACTATGACATTAGTTAATTGTTATGCACCTAATCAAAATCAGCATAAATTCATGGCGCTACTAATGGCCCAGCTCGAACGTTTCTCACAAGGTGTCATCTTACTAGGGGGTGATCTTAATATAGCATTGGATCCAAGATTAGACTCCTCTTCTGGGAAAACCAGTGTCCCATATAAAACATTGAAACATAGCTGGAGGATATTATATCCTAAGGATCGGGATTACACATTTTTTTCACAAATACACCAGTCTTACAGTAGAATAGACTACCTCTTCATTTCTCATATGGCGTTGTCCTGGGTGTCAGAGAGTAAAATTGGTATACAATTATTATCTGATCATGCCCCTATTTATGATAAACTGTCTCTACCTTTACTGAATCGTAAGCCTTGGTCCTGGAGATTGAATGAATCCCTTCTGCGGGAGAAGGATTGCTTAGAAGAATTGAAAAAGGAAATAGCTTTTTTTAAGGAGACCCACATTACTGACGATACTCATGCCGTAACAAAATGGGAAGCGCTTAAGGCGGTTCTCCGGGGTGTCCTCATCAAGCATGGGGCAAGAATTAAGAAAGCACAGTCTCAACGTATTTCAGATTTAATTAAGAAAATATCGAATCTAGAGCAATTACATAAAGGTTCGCTCGGTGAGGATACACTCGGGGAGCTTACTAACACTAGAGAACTATTGAAATTGGAACTTAATCGAAAATCGATTTATGCTTTACAGAAATGCAAAAGCTATTTCTATGAACATAGTAATAAACCAGGCAAATATTTGGCACGAGCTATTAAGTCCAGAATGGGGGTTTCCTTTATTTCAGCAATGAAATCAAAAAACGGCCAGACAGTATTCAAAACTCAAGAGATAGCGAAAGTATTGCAAGAATATTATACAGAGCTCTATAATATCTCTGACTCACAGGAGGACGCCGAGACTACTTTTTCACAAAATTTGGTAAACTATATTAATAAAACAGCTCTCCCATCACTTAAGATGGAAGAAAGAGAGAAACTTGAAGATCCTTTGACATTTGAGGAATTAACTGAAGCGATCAAAAATTCCCCATCTGGTAAGGCCCCAGGCCCGGATGGCTTTTCATCTCTTTTTTATAAAGTGTTACAAATCGATCTTTCAGAACCCTTACTTTCAGCATTTAATAATATATATTCAAATCCGAATACCTCATCCAGGCTCTTGGAAGCCCATATAACGCTTATTCATAAACCGGGTAAAGACCCGATGTCCTGTAAGAGTTATAGACCAATCTCATTATTAAATGCTGATATAAAACTGTACGCAAAAATCATAGCAGAGCGCCTTAAAATGCATTTGCCATATTTGATAGACTCGGATCAGGTAGGCTTTGTGATGGGTAGAGAAGCAAAAGATAATACCTTAAAAACTATTTCTATTATTGACTATGCAAAACGCCATAAGGTGCCCATGCTGGCCCTGTCGACTGATGCAGAAAAAGCGTTCGACAGGGTCAGCTGGGTTTTCCTGTCCCATACACTTTCCCAAATAGGTTTAGGCCCAAAAGCTAAACAAAGAATAATGGCGCTATATAAGGCTCCACAGGCCAGAATCAAAATTAATGGATATCTCTCGGACCCAATACAAATTAGTAATGGGACGAGACAAGGGTGTCCTTTATCCCCATTATTGTACGCTCTGGTCATGGAGCATTTAGCAATAGCCATCAGGACCAATGCTGACATATCTGGGATCACAATTCAAGGCATAAATCATAAAGTAGCATTATATGCGGATGATCTTTTAACTTATATCACAAACCCACATGTCTCCCTGCCACTTCTGATGTCAGAATTTAAAGAATACGGGAGATACAGTAATTTTAAAATTAATATGGATAAATCGGAAGCGTTAAACATTTCATTATCTCCACATATTCAACAAATGCTACAAGTTAATTTTCCATTTAAATGGAAACCTGAGGCAATAAAGTATCTGGGGATATACATACCATCGGATCTCTCAAAATTATCCCAGCTTAATCATATGACTCTTCTCTCCCAAGTTGTGAAGGACTTAAATCAGTGGCAAATACCACATATATCATGGTTTGGCCGCATTAGTTTAGTCAAGATGAATATATTGCCAAGATTGTTATATCAGTTTCAAGCTATGCCGGTTCGTCCACCTAATCGTTTTTTTGATATATTGCATTCAGCATTTACTAAATTTATATGGGCTAAGAAAACTTCGAGACTAAGTAGGCATATTTTACAGATGCATAAAACGAAAGGAAGACTGGGCCTTCCAAATATGTCAGGTTACCTAAGAGCTTCAGTGTTGAATAGAATTATAGAATGGTTTCATTATAAAGAACAGAAAAAATGGATACAGATTGAACAGTCTTTAATTGATAGACCTTTACAGGCTTTATGGTGGCTACGTCCATCCTTTAGACCAGAGTTTAGTAGTTTGCCAAAAATTTGCAGAGAAACACTGTCGCAGGGAGATCAATATTTAAAATCTGCTCCATATCTCATTACTCGAAATGGTCCTATGTCACCAATTATAGGAAACCCAGACTTCCCGCCTGGCATGACTAAAGGTTCTTTTTTGGGTAGACGATTTAATGATAATTTTATTTACAAACAGGTATTGAAGGATAATCAGCTGCTGCCATTGGGAGATATTTGTATGGATGATCCGGAATCATTCATGTCCCAATTGAAGTATGCTCAACTAAAACACTGGCTGGGGAAACCTTGTAATCAGAAGGCCCTGGCTACATCTCCTACTACTTTTGAAGACTTATGCCTTCGAACGTCACCTCTCAGGCATGGGATTTCACTATTGTATAAATTATCAGACCCCAAAACAACCTCTATTCTACCTAAATATATTTATAAGTGGGAAAAAGAATTACAGGTTTCGTTTACTGAGGAGCAATGGAATTCCTGCTTTTTACTTACCCATAAGTTTTCAATTGCTTGTAAAGCACAAGAAACAAATTTTAAAATCGTCTCTAGATGGTATAGATGCCCGGATCTTTTACACAAAATGTATACTGGAGTTACTAATCTGTGTTGGAGGTGTGAAAAAGAAATAGGCTCACATGTACATATATGGTGGTCTTGTGCAATTCTGAAACCATTCTGGGAAGGAATATTTAAAATAATTAATTTGGTAACTGGATTGGATTTTCCAATGACTTTTGCTATTGGTATATTATCTATGTTGCCGGGTAAAGTGGCAACATATAAAAGATCATTGGTTGGATTTTGTTTAAGTGCTGCTAGAACGGTGATACCCCGTCATTGGAAATCTGAGGCCCCCCCCACAATAAAGGAGTGGTTTGAGGAACTGGGTAACATTAGGCGTATGGAAGAAATACTTAGTTATGTTTATGAGAAGTCAGAGGCCTATATATAGGTTTGGACAACCTGGGTTACGTTTTTGGAAACAGAGCAATATAAACAACTATCCTCGAACTAGGAGCTTGAGATATGTATATAGGATAAATGTCACCTGGTAAACATATATAAAGGTATTATTGTATAATACATATAAATCGCAAAACGGCTGAGCGACTACTTTTCTTCAGGTTCCTTTCTCTTTTTTTTCTTCCTTTTTCTTCTCTTATA
Organism: Xenopus petersii; assembly: GCA_038501925.1. Lineage (NCBI taxonomy): Eukaryota > Metazoa > Chordata > Amphibia > Anura > Pipidae > Xenopus > Xenopus petersii. The sequence goes on from CM076682.1 coordinate 80,813,551, forward strand.
TATTGTTTTGATATATATAAAGCATTTAATACTATTAACAGGTATCTGCAATCAATATGTTCTTCACATACCTTTAACAGCAAGGTATGAAGAGTATCCAGATATAACTGATTTTCTGATTTCCAGTAATGAATAAATGACACAGATTACTGAGAGATAAATTGAATATGAGGTTTATTTGCGTTAAAATGTATACATACAAATTTTCATATAACATTGGAAACCATATACCTTATTGTATGACATTGGATTTTGGAAATGCTAGCATTATGTAATATATGTTACACATTATATATGTCAGCTGTCACAAAACCCTACTGATAATACCTCTGCCTTCGCTATGTGATTGTATATTTGCAGATTGTTTTCAATAAAAACAGAATATACAAAAAAAAAAAGGACATGTAAAATTGAGGTTTCATTGTATTATAATGATATAAGGGATAATATGCCCCTACTGTAAATGATAAGGATATTAGAAGTCACTGAGGGGTTATTCTGTGACCATATAAAGGCACAAGACTGCAGGCTGAGTTATACAGGGAACTCTGAGTATTACTCATGTATTATAAGGGATAATGTACCCCCTACTATAAATGATAAGGATATTAGAAGTCACTGAGGAGTTCTGTGACCATATTAAGGCACAAGGCTGCAGGCTGAGATATATATGATACAGAGTATGTCTCATGTATTATAATGTCAATTTTAAGGATATATATATAGTGGATAATGCACACCCTACTGTAATTTATATAGATATTAGAAGTCACTGAGGAGTTACGCGACCATATATAAGCACGAGGCTGCAGGCTTTTATACGGGTCACGTAACTCCGAGGTGACTTCCAATATCTTTATAAATTTTGGTAGGGGGTGCATTATTCATTATAAATAAGTAAGAAGTAAATAAGTAAGAAGTTCTTTGCCTCTGCTTTATATTATTGTACCCAATGCCACACTTACCCTTATATTGACTCTTGAGCATGTTGTATTGCTGCAGGTTGTGGCATAAGGGGAAAGAAGACACGGAGGATGGAAGATGCAGGGGGTGAGCAACACCTGAGATGAATGGAGAAGGACAGAGGGAGTGAAACAGATTGGAGAATGAGGGCACAAGGCTGGAGAGAGATGTAGTTGGGCGGGGCAGACAGAGCGAGACTGAAGAATGACAGGGTGTGGGAGGGACAGAAGGAGCGTGACTGGAGAAAGAGGGGGGAGCAGAACAGGGAGGAGAGAGACGCAGGCAGGCAGATTGACGATGGAGGGGTCAAAGAAGAGGGAGAGGTACGCTGAGGCAGCAAAAGGCAGAGCAGCGACGTAACCAGAGGGGTGGGCGGGCCGCACAGCCGCCCCCGCCCCCTCTGTATGCCCTCTGTATGCCCGCGGGTGCGGGCCCTAGCCCAATCGCACCCCCTGCTCCCCCGGTAGTTACGCCACTGCATCAAGGTACACTACCATGGATCTCCCTAAGAGAAACTCCTGGAAGACAGCGGGGGCATTGCAAAGGCCAAAGGGCATCACAAGGTATTCGTAGTGCCCATCCCGAGTGTTGAATGCCGTCTTCCATTCATCCCCTTCTCAAATGTGGATTAGTCTATATGCATAGATCTAACAGTGAAGATCTTAGCCCCTTTCAGCTGGTCAAAAAGTTCAGTGATCAGAGGCAAGGGGTATCGGTTTTTAACAGTAATCTTATTGAGTCACCGGTAATCAATGCAGGGATGCAGACCACCACCTTTCTTCTCTACGAAGAAGAAGCCAGCTCCTGCAGGAGAGGTAGAAGGATGAATAAATCCCCGATGGAGATTCTCCTGGATGTAGTCTTTCATGGCAGAGGTTTCTGCAGGAGATGGGGGTAGATGCGACCTCTAGGAGGCATTGTCTCAGGAAGGAGATCAATGGGGCAGTCATAATGACGATAAGGAGGGAGGAATTCTGCAGACTTTTTACAGAAAACATCAGAGAATGCCTTGTAAAAGGATGGTAGGGCTTTCAAATCTGTCGAAGCTATAGTCACCTGGTGGAGGGGAGTAGAGGGAAGACAATGTCCTTGACAGAATGGACTCCAACGAGAGATCTGCCCAGAAGACCAATCAATGGAGGGGTTATGCAGACTACGCCAAGTTAGTCCTTAGACAACAGGAACAGAGGGGCAGGAAATAATGAGGAACGAAAATTTCTCTTTATGTAAAGTCCCGACCTACACAGGCACTTCCCCTGTCGTCATGGAAATTATCTCGGACATTAACGGCCTGTCATCTATTGCTGTAAACCATAGAGGAATAGATAATGGATACAGGGGAATCTCCATATATTTAGCAAAGAGATCCTCCATGAAATTCCCGGCAGCCCCAGAATAGATGAAGGCAGAGCTGACTTAGTGGCCAAACAAATCTGTAATGGTAGAAGAAACCTGTGAGAGTTTTCTTGAAATTTAGGAGTAACGCCCCCTACATGTCTCACCCTGGATTTACCTTGGGGAATCGAACCCTTAGGCTTCACACTGGAATTGGCAAAGTGAGATTGACCACCACAATACAGACATAGGCACGCCATACATCTTTGAAGTTGCTCTTGCTCTGAGACACGGGCCCTTCCAATTTGCATAGGCTACTCTGGAGAAGTGATGGAAGGCTGCTGGGAGGGTATGGGCAACAGGGGTCTTTGGAAATGGGGAGCCAACATAGCTGGAATTTTTTGATATGGTCTTTATCCGCCTGATGCTCCTTTGCCGAGTGTCCACCTTGACAGCCAAAGCAGTGAGGTCTTCCAGCAGTGTAGGCAATTCATGGGAGACCAGATCGTCTTTAAGGCAGATAGAGAGCCCATTGTAGAAGGCAGCATGGTAGGCTTCTCTGCAGCAAGCATATGAAATTCAATAGCGTATTCAGCAATGCTGCGACTCCCCTGGTGAATCTGAAACAGCCGAGATGAAGTGGTCATCACCTGACCAGGAGCATCAAACACAGTCTGGAACTCCTGGAGGAATGCCTTAGCATCATCAATTTAAGGAGACTCCTTCTCCCAGTGCAGAGATGCCCATTCGAGTGCTTTACCAGCCAGACGAGAAATTACAAATCCCACCTTGGCTTGCTCGGACTCGAATTGTGTGGGTTGCAAACAAACTGGATCTTGCACTGGTTCACAAAACCAAGACATGCTTGGGGATCTCCACGACTGCAACGACTGGAACCGGCATTGGTATTTCTGGCATAAGAATGGACAACCTCTCCAATATCGCTTCCAACGCTTGTCCGAAATGGGATTGCCGAGCCTAGTAAGCCTCCATATGAGAATGCAGACCACGAAAGACCCTGCCAAAATCAGGCTGTGCTTCCTCTGATGGGTCCATGGCCTGATTATAATGTCAGGGCCTAACGGCTCCCAGCAGAAGTAGTCTGGACCAGGGAGGAAGCTTTGGGGTCAAAGTCCAAAATCGAAGTACAGGCAAGGGTTCATGAGAAAGGTGTAATCAAAAGTCCAATAAGAGATCAAAAGGTAGGCAATATACAAAACAGTGTCCAGGCAAGGTCAAGTTCAGAGAATAAGCAATAACACCCAGGTACTCACAGTCAGACCTATCATCAGGCATTGAACCGGCGTCCTGGGCGTCCCTCTATTTCAAATTTGGCGCCGGGCCGTCATCAAGTCGGCGCTGCTGCTAGCCACTTGGTAGCACTGGGCACCAAGTGATTTTGGCCCCGCAGGGAGAAGACGTGCCTGCCCGCGCTCCGAGTGATTAATAAAAGTGTGATTAATAAAATATTTACTTTTAAACAATCTGGAGACGAGCGATTTGTGTTCATACCCAGGAGTGCGCGGCCTGCACATCGATTGTCGCGCTCCGAGTGAGGCTCCGGGTAAGGATCCTGACAAATAACCCCCCTTGTGTTTTCTTACATTAGCCCAGAATGTCTATTTTCCTAAGGGAAGTGCTTAAATGATTTGCTTTAATCCTGAACTTAAATTATAATGCAGTTCATGATTCTACTTCTCTTTCCATGAGGAGAGCAACATTTTCATATTAAACTGTAAAACTAGAAGCTGAAAATAAAAACCTGTGATTCATACAATCTCAACAGAGGGCCTTCACAGACAGCTACACAGAAACATGCCCAGATACAAACCCCTGTGCAACGCATCTGTTATTGTATTCAGAAAAGCTTTTAGCAAGGGTGTGATTGGTGATCTTTTTATTGATGTTATAAATATGCTACAGGATATGCGTTACACTCTACAGGCTGTGGATTATCAGCTATCATTTTAATCATACACTATACTACATGACCTTGGACGGCAAAGTTTATTTCTTTTTTTTTTTAGCTTCTGTAAAGTTGCTTCTTTTTTATAGTACCCCATCAAGGTTAAACATTCTTAAATGCATAAATCAATATCAATTTACAGAAATGTTTCAAATATATTTAAATATCCTGTACAATGTCTTCTTTAATCCTTTTAAACTTTTATTTTTATTGTGTGTGCCCATTTGTGTGCTTGTTTTTCATGTAACCGTGGGGAAAATTCGCCTGTGAAATATATGCCTCGTCAAAAAAAATTGTCATTAAAATTGTTGTGTGCCAAAATTATTCGGACAGACATGGACTTCATTAATATATTTGGACAAAACTGGTGCACGTATAAAAATTGTTGCGGGCGTCGAAATTGATGCACGTCAATATAATTTTGACATCCATTGACTTCAATGCGTTTCACAATTTTTCACACCTCTGTGTTCACCTTCTGTTGAAAATTGTGTGCAAGTGCGCCTACCAACACTGTGAAACAATGGAACTAGCACCAGTAGAGCTAGTCTCTATAGACACAGTGCAATTCCACCTAAAAAAAAATAACATGAAAAGCCAATTTTGATGGCCAGTACCAAAAATGCAGCAATCCTGACATGAATATTTTTAGTACAAATATGGTTTATTAACATCCAAATGCAAACACGATTGCATCAGACAAAAGGTTCAACTGCCCTTTGCAGCTGCAATTACATTGGAATTATGGGGAATAGCTGGGTAAAACATGGCAACCTACTGTAAGTCCAATATTGCACTTGTATTTGTAAACAGAACTTGAAAATCTGGCAAGTTAATGTAAAAGTTATTGGGGGTTGCATTAACAAAATTCAAGCTATTTTTAAATTCATGTTTTTAAACTTTTTCAACATTTGGCATACTCATGAAAAATTATAGGCTATTTTGCTTTGTTTCAATGGATAGAATGTTATTTCACAAAGTTCATGTTTTTTACACAATTTTTATTTAGGTAAAGAATATTCCAAACATATCAAAATCAAAAAAAACATTAACTGCACTTTTTCAAATTATATGGTCTGGGCTTTGTGCGAGTCAAAAATTTTAATTATATTTATGAAGCTATTTCCCCAAATTGGAGGTCTGAAGTACATACTGTATACCCGACCCAATGTTACTGGGCTCTTAAAAGAAAAACAGTTTTTCGAGTTTTTCAAAATAGTTTGGGGCATAGATTTCAGGCCATGTAGCAAATAAATAATCAATTAAAATACCTAGATTCACACAGAGGGACCTGTACACAAAGATTCAGAAAAGTATATTACCATGCGCATCTCAAAGAAAACAGAGTGCTATTACAGAAGACTGGTTGCCATGGGCATTAGGTGCAAAAGTTCATTATAATTCACACAAGAGTTTATAAGGGCAATGCTCAAATGTTTATTTGTCCAACAGCAGGATATATATATATATATATGGACCTATTTATGAAGCCTCAATTTTTTAACCCTTTAAGTGGCACAGATTGTAGAATCTACGTTCTGTGGCTAAAAGTACAAAAGTGCCGCAGATCGTAGATTCTTCGATCTGCTGCACTTCTGGTAGGAGCAGCTTTTTGAGCCACTCACTATGTTCCTCCTCGATCCCCCGCCCCGAAACAATGAGCAGAGCAGGGGATCGAGTGGCCCCAGGGGCCCCAAGGCAGAAGCAAGCTCGTGTTTCCTACGTGTCCTGCTGCTGCAGACTACACTTTGCCGCCCAGCTCTGCCCCCACAGCACAGGAACACAGGGATGATCCCAGATCTCTTCCTGGGACCCCTCCAGATCGTCTGCAACAATCTTCAGCAACCCCAGGTTAGTGCAACAATTACACACACAAACACACCAACACACACTTATTACAGTAATACACACTTACATTCACACTTACACACATACACATACATTTTTGGGGATCGGGGGTCACTCACACCCACAGCACTGGCACACACACTTGCACACACATAACATGTAATTTACCAATTGTATACATGCACATACACATACATGGCTTTTTGGCTTTTTTTTTCTTCTCGCAACATCTCTATTTTGGCTTAAAAAAATATTTTATTGCCATTGGGAATAGTGTATTCACTAACCGTACTGTGCAATACCTTTTGTTTCGTATTTCGGTGATTATATTGCAATTTTGGGCATTTTGGTGCATTTTTTGCCATTTTATTGAATTTTTAGCCATTTTATTGAATTTTCAGCTCTGCATATGTGGTGTTCATTTGTTTCTGTCCGTATAACCTATTTGGCCCAGCAAAAATATTCAAACTGTGATTCTGTCGGCTGATTACACTAGTCTAAAAAAAAAAGCATTGATTTTTGTGGGTTTTTTTGGATTTATTTGCATTTCACACTTTTCTGTCTTATTTTGTTTTGCCTTGTAAATTTTATCTAGTATATATATCCATTTGGGCCTCTCTGTGCACCACATAGTTTGGTATATCTATGCAAATTGGGCATCAAAGTGTTCAGCATTCATATTTCGGATGTGTTATAAAAATGTGGGACGATTTTCAGAAATTTGATAAAAACCGTTACGTTCAGCATTGCTTTACAGTTTGGCAGTTTGCAGTAGAAACACATATTTAACCATTGGATTGGATTCATCAGAATTTGTACTTCAAATGACCCTAGCAACCATTCACTAGAAGAGATGGGAATATAAATAGGAGAGGCCTGAATAGAAAGATGAGCAATAAAAACTTGCAATAACAATACAAAACAATTTGTAGCCTTACAGAGCATTTGTTTTTTAGATGGGGTCAGTGATCCTCATTTGAATGCTGCAAAGAGTCAAAAAGACAAAAGCAAATCATTAAAAACTATAAAAATGAAGACCAATTGCAAAGTTGCTTAGAATAAGCCATTCCATAACATACTTAAACGTTAACTGAAAGATGAACCACCCCTTTAATCTGCCAGCAAAATTATTGTAAAACATAAATTGCTGCATAACACTTGAAATGTCAGTAAGATCACTGTAGATGGAGTATTGAATTAATACAATATATGGAAGTAACATAATTTTAAAACCAGACAATAAGGGGCAAATTTACTTATGGTCGAATATCGAGGGTTAATTAACCCTCAATATTTGACTGCCGAATTGAAATCCTTCGACTTCGAATATCGAAGTCGAAGGATTTAGCGATATTCCGAAGGATTGAAGGAATAATCGTTCAATCTGAATATAGTCTACCTCAGATAGGGCAATTTCTTTGACCTAAGAATTTCAGAAAGCTATTTAATCTACCAGTCATCACGTAGCTAATGTGTTTTATGAGACTAGAGACTTAAGAGCCATAGAGTTGCAACACAATACATAAACAGCTATCTATGGATATATAACACACACCAATACATCAGAATTGGGAAATGCAAAAAGCCTTCAGTGTATGAATATAACACTGTATAACAACATCACTTTTTACACTCCTGCAATATACTAATACAGCCACTGCCCTGATAACACACATGTACAGTTAAGTATATGCAGAACTGTTCCTGCTGGAGATTATGAAAGAACTGGACTCATTTTAGGGAATGAACAAGAGTTTTGTTATAGGGCCAGAAACCATTCTGTCTTTCACACCCTTAGCCATCTTCCCCAAAGAACAGGACATGTTAATATATATGGGCAGACTCCTTGACAGAAGATAAGGAAACAGAGCTGACCGGCACTCAAACAGATCCACAAGACCAGAGATATTCAGTTTTAAAATATATTTATTAGTAGAAAAATTCAAAATGTAGCTGCATTTCCATCCACCCTAAGCATTTCGCACCTTTCAGGGTGCTTAGTCATGGGCTCAGACCCCTTGACACACATCCTTATTTAAAGTGTTTACCCTTTATAACTTGCAACCTCTTATAACACTTAAACATAGCAACTTTATCTAAACCTTATTTCTTCACTTAAGATAATGCTTATCCTAATTATTACTTTGTCACATATATATGCCATCTTTATCAGCAAACCAGCAAACAATATTTTCTCCTTATTTTTCCACAGAAACATTCTGCCACAATTTCCAAAATAAAAGCAGCTACTGCAATATATTCACTTTCATGATGCCTTATTTGCATACCTCAAATGACTTCAGCCGGAGGTCTTTTTAGTTCAGAAGTACCATACTCCTCCTGTGCACGGTGATCAGCCACGTTGTTTTTGTATAAGGAGAAGATGCTGGATTCTGGCTGAAGGGACCAAGCTGTTAGAGAAAATTTCACGAGACTTCGGGTCATCAAGGTTCAAGGTGCAGTTTATTCACAGTTACACATGCAGTGTGGTGACAAGTTTGGTGATTCCCAAAGTTGTCCAACATAAGCTAAAAAATGTGATCCTTTATACAGATTGTTACATCCTGCAGCTGTGAGGGGGATAACTAGTTTGTGCCTATGCATATCTAACAAGGGGGGAGGGGGATGAGGAGAAAAACAGCAGTTTAGATAAGCACAGTATTGGTATTTCGACCTTGAGTGGCCTTCCCTCCCTGCACATATCAAACACACAGCACATGAGAATTACACAGCTTCTAAGAATTAACTCTTCCAACAGGAGACTAGAGGTCTGTGGTGAACTTCACTCCTTGATAAATATACCTCATTCATGGGAGTTAGGTTGGCTTTGTTTTAATAAAAAAAAAATAATACATTTGAGTTTTAGTAACGAGAACCTGAATGTTTGTTTTTCATGTTTAATTTGAAAATTACTTTTATTATACAAGGTTTTTTTAAATGTATTACACCATAAAATATTTTATGAACTGACAATCCCTAGTGCAAATATAGGGACATGCCTGCATAATATAGATTTTATCAACCCCATCTACTATTGCCAGTGGTAGAAAGATTACAAATCTTGTGCAAATCTTCTAATTGAAGTCATTATTTTTGTGTAACAAAACATATATTAAGGGGATTATTTAATAAAGTCTGAATGCCAAAAACTTGAAAAAATTGAGGAGTTTTTTCAGGTTTTATTTTTTTCTATAAAATCACAATTTTTAGTGAAAAAACACCTTGAATTTTTTGAGATTTATTATACCCCGAGGATGGAAAAAGTCTGAATTTGAAAATCCTGCATCTCATTCCTACACAGGTTGTATATAAGTCCCTATCCTATTTGGAAGTTTGTGGTCTGTTCTGGAATTAGCCTGAAAATTCAACTATTTCGAAACTTTTGGGCAAAAAAAACCTAGCAATTCCAGGAAAAATTTGTAGGATTTAGATTTTTTTGCTAATTTTTTTGTGTTTGTCCTAGATCTGATTAAATTGTGCTTTTTCAATAAAAAATCTGCAACCAACTTGTGATAAGCAAAGTGGATGCTAATGAAACCATGCCAGAAGTTGCATCGTTCTTGAATGATATGTGAGGACAACCAGAGCTGATAAGAAACACACATACATTTTATATATCTCTGTAGTTTAAGAAAATATCAGATAACAGTACTAGCTCTAGAAAATGGAGACAATATAAGTAAGTAATATAAATTACTCCTTTAGCACATTTTGTTGGTCAGATCTAAGTTGTAATCCAACTTTGTTTTTTATGGTTAGTAAATCTAATGCTGATTTAGTGAGGATGCATATAGTATTTTAATATTAAAGCATAACCAACAAATGGTGATTTGCTGAAATAATTTTGTGTGAATACATATACTAACCCACCCACAGAAATATGTGCACATGTGTGTTTTGTAAAAGCACGCATATGAACTGCTATGTACGGAACCACAGATATCATGGGTAGGTATATTACACTTTGCCTAATTGAATGTCTGTATGAATTAAAGAAATGGTAAATTATAACATTGCAATAAGTAATATTATATTAATACGTTTGGTTCAGTTTGTGTACTGTACACCTTCATAATTTTGACTAAATTAGGATTCATCTATATCAATTTATCTCTAGCAGAACTCAAAAGAATAGTTTTTTCCTTAATAATAGTTCTTTGCACTTGTTAAATACTCAACTTTCATAGAAATATAACATTTTATGTCTGTAACATAAACGTTATGAAGGATTTACTTACTGTTTCATTACTACAATAAAATAATTTCATTCAAGGAAAAACCTGAGTACCGATAGGGATAGGGAATAGATTTAAAGCTCAGGATTTTCTAATTAGGGATAATAAGAAAATACAAAGCATTTCATATTCTCTTTCTCTCTAGGATTTAAATAGTTAGGAAACAAAATTAATGTTTTATCATCTAATTACTTATTGCAGTTTTTCTAAAAGCAAGTAATAAGAAACATAGAATCCTTTTTCAGGCAGCATACCAATCCATTAATTATAATATAATAATATAAAATATATTAATATACTACAAGAAACATTTTTTTTACCAACATTAGATTTAAAAAAAGAATAATCCTTTGGGGCTATTTATATGTAATAAGCTAGAAGGATTTTGCAATACCTAGCTAATTTAATTATGTAAAAGTGAACAAACAATATAAAACATGTATGCTGCACTTTCAATTTTAAAAAAGAAGCATATGTATAGTTGCAAGCATTTTCTTGTATAGATACAACAATTACAAAAAACCCAAGTAACAGTCTACATTTTGGTTATTTAAAGAATATTTACATTCAATAACAGTTAAAATGGCAGGTTAGGGAGCCAAGGAATCATTGCAAAGTCTGCTTCAAGGAACCAAAACATCAGAACCAGTTAGTGATTTAATGTAATACTCCGTTCTTTTTACCTTTTCTACTATATCTACCCTTCTATCGCAAACAATATCTGCTGTATAGGGGCAAGGATTGCTGATAATTTTTAAGGGTATAAAAGATGTATCTTTGCAATAGAAAAATTAAGAGGTATAAGACGTTTGAATCCTTAAGCATACAATAACTGAATCAAATAAACAATAACACATTATAAACATGTTCCATGTTGCCTAAAATGTCGAGCAGATATTTGCCTTTAGAACTTCTAATTTCACATCTTTTAAAAAATGGAATTTATGATATTTCACTTGACGCTATCCCTAATTTTCTAGTATGTTTCCATTATGATCAAGAGTTATCCAATTAATTAGAGTTATGGTACAATGTTTTCTGTCTTCCTATTACCCGACAAAGTTATTTTAGAATCTTTATCATTTACAACTATCACCCCCACCAGCAATGTCTTTAATTCATAAATAGTTATACTAGTCATATATATACATTTGATTTAAATGGTGTTCTTTCTTCACAGGGGAGAATGCTTTACTTGCCAGTTCATTAACTTCTCATCTATGGGATATATTAATAGAAAATTCAAGTTGGACAATGGGGACTGGGTGAAGAAGCAACAAACAGAGACTCCACATCTCAAAATACCATACAGTATTCATCAAAACATAATCATTAAAAAAGAAAAACTTCAAAGAAGACATGAGATTTTGCCGAATTGAAAGCACAAGTAGCAGTTTCAAATAAAGCAGATATACATGCTTAGAGGCAAAAGTAGCAGAATTAAAAGTCAGGAGAAAAAGCTCAGTAAATAACAACTAAAATGATTATTTTAAATTGCTTTAAATGTAAAATTAAGCACAAAACCCCTTTTTTGTTAATATGAACAACAGCAGCAATACGTCTTCAATGTGTGTTTTATTTGTTTATTTATTAGAGCAGAACTCAGCATGACATCACATGGGTGTTCATTAGAAAAGCCCCTAGGTACCAAACACATTTTTGCCATTTGGATAACCTTTATAGGGGTGTTGACAATTATTAAATGATATCTTACTGTTTCATCTATTTTGAATCTACAGTTGGGTACACATGATGGTTGATACACTATACTTAAAATGCTATATATTTTTATATGGCACAAAATACTGTTATATTAACTGAGTTCTGAGCATCTGTGTATAGTGATGATCCCAAAATATATTAGAAGATTAAAAATTGGCAGAATTTCAGATTTTGAGTAAACAGTTTTATAATTATAAGGTATTTATTAATCTCTAAAATATTAAGTGACTTGGATTATGGGAATCAGAATACCCTTATGGCAGGTCACAAGGAAAACCAAATGTCTTTTAAAGAAAACAGTTACAAAAAGTTGCAAAAAGTTCAATGATTAAATGTAGGGATGGGTGAATTTGACCTGTTCGTTTGGCAAAAAATTCGCCGCCGGCGAATTGTCGCAGACGCTGATTAAAATCTATGGGTGTCAAAAAATGTTGTCATATGGCGAAATTTTTTTGACGCAGGTCTTTTTTTTTTTGACACATGCCACTATACAAGTCTATGGGCGTCATTTTTTCAGCGAAACGAGGTGAAAAAATTCGCCCATCCCTAATTAAATGAAGTTTTCTTTTGGTATCTTTAGTGGAAAAAATAAGAGCACATTGTGCAAAATGTATTGAATATATAATGAATAGTTATTATTATGCTGCTCTAATAAATATAATTAGAATTCTCAAGAAAAAAATTATTATACAGAATATATTTTTTTTGATGGTACATTATTTTGATGAAGCGTTTCCATTGATCTTACAAATACGTTGAGAGTTTCTTGTTTCATGTAAAAAAAGGTACTATAATCTGATTTAGATACACATTGCAGCCATAAATATTAGTATATACATTCTATACACAGAACATTTCAAACACTGCATGCAAACAGTAGGGTGCCATCTTTCAACAAACCTTAGTTTGCTTGCATTTGACACACAGTTTTATGATTTATGCTTTCTATACATGACCAAAAGGAGTCCTGTTGTTATAACATATGTTAGTTTAGTATCGTTTGCAACGCTTGGAAGTAGCCTAAAGCAGATGTCTACAACCTTTATTACATTGTGTCAGGTGTAATTATTTTCAGTTTAGCTTGAAATATATATTTTCAGGAAAAATATAGCTGGGTTTTTGTTTTGGTAATACATGAAATGTATTCTCCCATTCACCAGTATCCAAAATAATCTGTCATTCAATGTCATTTAAAAATAAAATCAAACAGATATTATTCTTCTTTAATAAATGTATCGTTTACAAGGCTGAAAGAAAACCATTTTTTTTTACAAAAGCAAATGCTTCAAAAAAAATGCTTCATAAGATAACATATTTGTTAATATAAAGGAAAGCCCTGGAGCTATAAACGTAGGGGCTGCATGACAAGGCATTCAAATGACCAGCAGCAAGATTATGCTGGTTTATATTTAAATATTGACAGAATCAGATGCAGCTGTTATTGGGTGAGAATGAATGAATTAAGGCAGGGAAAGGCCAGGCTTGGGGTGGAGGAATGTGGTGTCAGGGGAAGAAGCAGGTAAAAACATGAGGCAGAGCTCTCTTTGTAATATAATAGTATTAGCTGCAGTATATATACATGATTGCACCTGTAGACTAGTCATATATTTATTTGGACAACATAACCTATAGAGGCTGCACACTGTCATTTAGGCTGTGTGCATAGGGCAGAAGTAGTTCTAATGTGTTAAGACAGTCCCCCTGTGAGTTTATCATGGAACATGTGGCAGAGTTCTCTCTTTTACATAAGGTTATTAGCTGCAGTATGTACACATTCACTCCTCACTATACTGCTAACTTTGCGGGGTGTTAGTCTCTTACTGTTTATTTTATGTTTTACAGCAGTCAATTACACTGTAGTCACTCATGCAGCATGAAAGTCAGCCTGGGCCCAAAATACTACCTTACACTCAGTGGCGGAACTACCGGGGGAGCAGGGGGTGCGAGCGGGCCAGGGCCCGCACCCTCTCAGGGCCCCCCCCGGCCGTTCGCGCGCCGCTTATTCCTGGCCAGTTCCGGGGGCGGGGGGCCCGGCTGCGCCCCCCCCCTCTAGTTACGTTTCTGCTTACACTTAACAAAAGTCGCCTGCAGTTTCACGCCACTCAGCTAGCATAACAATTGGGGGTTAGAGGCAATTTCACTGTATCTGGGCAAGTATATAGAATTAACAGCCCCCAATATTATATGGGCCTGCTATTGCAGCTTCCCTTTGTGAGCTTGGAAGAGAGGTAGATTTACCATACTGAAGCTGATCACTTAACTCCCCTGCACAATGCTGGCCTGTATTTTCATAGAGCCTAGTTTTGATTGTATGAGCAGAAAGCAATTGGAGCATGGGTCTCCATAGTGTGGAAGGGCTGTTGGAGCATGTGGCTCCACTTCAAGGAAGGGCTGTCAAAGCACGGGGCTCCACAGCATGGAAGGGCTGTTGGACTGCAGGGCTCCACAGCGTGGAAGGACTGTCAGAGTGTGGGACTCCAAAGTGTGGAATTGCTGTCAGAGTGCAGTTCTCCTCATCGTGGATGGACTATCAGACTACTGGGGAGGGTCAAAGCATGAAAGGATTGTCGGACAATGGGGTCTCCACAACATGTTTGGGCTGTCAGAGAGTGGGGTGAGTGGATGCGCTGCCATGGAAGAAGCATAGTAATTGGTTGTTGACCTTACCCTCGGTGTTGGGCAGGGGCTGAGCTGAGGGTTCCCAGAGCAGATGGCAGGCTGATCTGCACTCCATTGTTATTACCAGAAGGATAAGTTTGGTGCTCATCCAGTTCTTTAGTTATTTGTGCTGATATGTCAGACAACCTAGTAGGAAGTTTACCTTGCTATAACCAGTCCAAAAATTATACATCCACGGGGGGGGGGGGGGGTAGCTGGCTCTGCCGGCAATTGCACATGGTCATAGATTATTTAAAGGTATTTCAACGAAGGAATGTATTTAGTTATGTTTTGCATACCTATAATATTTAAAACCGAGCAAGTATGGAAGTTTTACTTTGAAAGCAGCAAGTAAGTTGGGGGTAAAACTTAGTCCCTTTATAAAATGTATAATGAAGCAATAGAATTCTTAATCAATCAGATGCTGAGAAGTTGATTGTAGGAACTGGCCACACCGGGGATGACTTTGATGTGGTTGGCTAGCATAAATATATTGCAAAATATGGACAAAAAATCCCATTTTGTTTAAATGGTATTTTTAGTAGCTTAATTCACAAAATGTTCCAATGTCCTTAATATATTGATAATGGGGTGAGTGCAGAGGACCTCTTGCATTTGAATATAGTAACATAGTAAGTAAGTTAGGCTGAAAAAAAGACACACGTCCATCAAGTTCAACCTTTTAACTTTTTTTTTAACATGCCTAACTGCCAGTTGATCCAGAGGAAGACAAAAACCACATCTGAAGCCTCTCCACTTTGCCTCAGAGGGGGAACATTCCTTCCGTCAGGAAGACTCAATCAGACTAGTCCCTTGATCAACTTGTACTAAAAGCTATCTTCCATAACTAGGGATGTAGCGAACGTCGGAAAAAAAGTTCGCGAACATATTCGCGAACTTGCGCAAAAATGCGAGCGGTTCGCGAACGGTTCGCGAACCCCATAGACTTCAATGGGAAGGCGAACTTTAACATCTAAAAAAGACATTTCTGGCCAGAAAAATGATTTTAAAGTTGTTTAAAGGGTGCAACGACCTGGACAGTGGCATGCCAGAGGGGGATCAAGGGCAAAAATGTATCTGAAAAATCTGCCTGTGTGTGCTTGGAAGAGATAGTGTAGGGGGAGAGCTGTTAGTGATGCTAGATGGCAGTTGGTTGAATAACACACTGGGCAAAAAATGCCTACAGGGCAAATAATGCCTAAAAGGTCAACTTATACACTACTACAGCGGTAGTAAAATAAAAAAAAGTAAAATAAAAAAAAAATGAATATTAAAAAAAAAAAATTAAAGTTGGTGCTGCTGAACTACTAAGAGCAGCAGATTAGCACACCAGTCCCACTCCCCAACACTGCTAGACTAATAGCACTGGGCTCTTATAGTAGTAGTAGTAGTAGTAAAACAACAAAAAAATAAATAAAAGCAGTCCTTACAAGGACTACTGTTATTGCAGCAGTCAGCAGATGAGATCAGAAGCAGGACAGCTGCCCACTGCAGCTACATACAGAGCACTGCAGTAGAAGGTAGATTACTAGCCAGCAAAGCTACCTAAGCTTAAATGTCCCTCAAACCCCTGCAGACTTCTGTCCCTCCAATAACAGAGCAGTATCAAAACGATTACTAGCCAGCAAACTTTCAACTGTCCCTGAAATCACTAACAGGCAGCAGCTCTCTCCCTACACTATCTCTTCAGCACACACAGGCAGAGTGAAAAAACGCTGCAGGGCTTCGGTTTTTATAGGGAAGGGGAGTGGTCCAGGGTAGAGCTTCCTGATTGGCTGCCATGTACCTGCTGGTCTGGGGTGAGAGGGCAAAAAAAAGCGCCAACAATGGCGAACCCAAAATGGCGAACGTCGCGCGACGTTCGCGAACTTCCGGCGAGCGCGAACACCCGATGTTCGCGCGAACAAGTTCGCCGGCGAACAGTTCGCGCCATCTCTATCCATAACCACTCACTTGCTTAAAAACCATACCCAAGCCTTCTTAAAGCTATCTAATGTATCAGCCAGTACAACTGATTCAGGGAGATAATTCCACATCTTCATAGCTCACACTGTAAAAAACCCTTCCAAATATTTAGGCAGAAACTCTTTTCTTCTAAACGGAATGGGTGACCTCATGTCAGCTGGAAAGAACTACTGGTAAATAAAGAATTATTGAGATTATTATATGATCCCCTTGTATATTTATACATAGTTATCATATAACCCCTTAAATGTCTCTTCTCCAGAGTGAACATCCCCAATTTGGCCAGACTTTCTTCATAGCTAAGATTTTTTTCATACCTTTTACCAGCTTAGTTGCCCTTCTCTGTAGTCTCTCTAATACAATAATGTCTTGTTTGAGTGATTGAGACTAAAACTGTATGGCATATTCTAGATGGGACCTTACCAGTGCTCTATAAAGTGCTCTCTATAAAGTGCTCTTCCTGCCGTGAATCCCCCTTTTAATACAGCTCAAAACCTAATTTTCCCTTGATGCTTCTGACTGGCTTTGCTTTCTACAGCTAAGTTTATCATCTACAAGGACTCCAAGGTCCTTTTCCATAATGGATTTGCCTAGTGCAGTCCCATTAAGGGTATAAGTAGCTTGGATATTTTGACATCCCATCCCTTTAAATTTATCAACATTGAATCTCATTTGCCACTTAGCTGCCCGGATTGCCAGTTTGTCAAGATCCTGTTGCAAGGATGCCACATCCTGGATAGAATTCATTGGGCTGAATAGTTTTGTGACATCTGCAAACACTGATACATGACTTACAATACCCTCCCTAAGTCATCAATAAAAAAGTTAAATAAAAGTGGACCCAATACCGAGCACTGAGGGACCCCACTAAGGTCCTTACTCCTAGTAGAGAATGTACCATTAACAACCACCCTCTGTACCCGATCCTGTAGCCAGTTTCGTATCCATGTGCAAACAACTTCATTAAGCCCAACAGACCTTAGTTTAGAAAGCATAATTTCATTCCATCCTGTGGTACAGAATGTGTGAATCAAAGGAAATGCTTGGATATTTCTTAATATTTAATTTTCATTCTTTCTGTATGTTTTATTAACTAATAACCAATAGTTATAAAGTTATGGTAGGGACTAACCCATCCGAAGGTTTTCAGTTGGGCTTGTTGTGGCGATAGGAGCTTGCCAGAGTACTGCACAGATAAATTTAGAAGAGGGAGAAAGGTGTTTCTTTCCTGTGACTGCACAGTGGGTTGATTGATACAGATGCTACTACTGTGGTGACAGTCTGCTTGGATTTTCTATCATCTACACACTGCAGATTCTGGATCGACAGCAGGGCTTCTGAACTTTTCTCATGGTGGGAGATGCAGCTCCTGCTCGTAGCAGAGTTTGGGGGCATCCTCTCTGTAGGTAAAGGCAGCCTTATACTCAGTGGTGGATATAATGGCATAGTGCTGATCTCAAGTGAGGAGCGGCAGAGCATAGTAGTGATCCCTTATGGAATTCTGGCTTTGAATATTGCTATGGGGTGAGGTTGGCAAGGTCCTATTTATTTGATAAAATGGGAATAAATGCTATTGCCACCATTTCATGGCCACCATTTTCACCATTCTGGCTCCTTGTGTTTCATTACAGTATGTAACAATGGAGTTCAGTGGGATGGCTGAAGGCAAAGGGTCAATTCAGGAGTCCCCTTGTCAAGTATCTGTGATGATAGCAACAATATATTAAAGTATACCAAATGTGCAGACTTATTACATTAGCCCTAGAGCTTTTTCCATATATGCTGGGTCAACAAGCGGCTTCACAGCTGGGTCAAGTTGTTGCTATGGGTGACTTCAATTATACTGAACTCATCTCTAACATTTGTGTGGGTGAGCATTTAGGGAATAGTGATCATAACATGGTCTCCTTTGAGATTCTGTTGCAGAAGCAATTCTATAAGGGAGTAACTAAAACACTAAATTTCAGACGTGCAAACTTTGACAGTATAAGGGCATCTCTGCAACATATTAAGTGGGAAATGCTTTTCACAGGGTTAAACACAGAACAAAAATGGGAAGTCTTTAAAATGCTGCTTAATAAATATACTTGTCAGTATATTCCACTTGTAAGCAAGGAACGTCGTTGCAAAGCAAAACCTTTTTGGTTCAATAGAAGCGTTGGTGTTGAGGTGGGTAAGAAAAGACGTGCTTTTAAGGCTTTCAAGTTAGCTGGTACAGCCGAAACATTTATAAGGTACAAGGAGGCCAATAAATCATGCAAAGAAGCTATAAGGCAAGCTAAAATTGCTATAGAAAAGGATATTGCAGCAAGCAGTAAAAAAAATCCAAAATTATTTTTTAAATATGTCAATAGTAAAAAAATGAAGCAGGAAGGGGTGGGACCCTTACTATCAGAGGGGGGTCAGCTGGTTGATGAAAACAAAATAAAAGCGCAGATTCTGAACTCGTATTTTTCATCTGTGTACACAAATGAAGAACCAGTAAGTGAAGGTTTCCTTCTTAACACTCCCAATTCTAGTAATACAACTAATGATGCATGGTTCGCACATGAAGAAATTCAAAAGAGACTTGAACATGTTAAGATTAACAAAGGTCCAGGGCCAGATGGTATTCATCCCAGGGTAATTAGCGACCTTAGCTCTGTGATTGCCAAACCTCTTTACTTAATTTTTCAGGATTCATTGAGATCTGGCATTGTGCCGAGAGACTGGCGAATTGCTAATGTGGTGCCTCTATTCAAAAAAGGATCCCGTTCTCAGCCTCAAAACTATAGGCCAGTTAGTCTGACATCAGTATTAGGAAAGCTTTTCGAAGGGTTAATAAAGGATAAGATACTGGACTTCATAGCAAATCATAATACTATGAGTTTGTGCCAGCATGGTTTTATGCGTAATAGATCTTGCCAGACTAACTTAATTTCTTTTTACGAGAATGTAAGTAGAGACCTCGATTCTGGGATGGCAGTGGATGTGATTTACTTAGACTTTGCTAAAGCATTTGATACAGTGCCACACAAAAGGTTACTGGTTAAATTAAGGAATGTTGGCCTGGAACATAGTATTTGTACCTGGATAGAGAACTGGCTAAAAGATAGACTACAAAGAGTGGTGGTAAATGGAACATTTTCTAATGATGATACTAAATTGTGCAGAACTATAGGTTCCATGCAGGATGCTGCCACTTTGCAAAGTGATCTGTCTAAACTGGAAAACTGGGCAGCAAACTGGAAAATGAGGTTCAATGTTGATAAATCCAAGGTTATGCACTTTGGCAAAAATAATATAAATGCAAGTTATACACTAAATGGCAGTGTGTTGGGAGTTTCCTTAAATGAAAAGGATCTAGGGGTCTTTGTAGATAACACGTTGTCTAATTCTGGGCAGTGTCATTCTGTGACTACTAAAGCAAATAAAGTTCTGTCTTGCATAAAAAAGGGCATTAACTCAAGGGATGAAAACATAATTATGCCTCTTTATAGGTCCTTGGTGAGGCCTCATCTGGAGTATGCAGTTCAGTTTTGGACTCCAGTCCTTAAGAGGGATATAAATGAGCTGGAGAGAGTGCAGAGACGTGCAACTAAATTGGTTAGAGGGACGGAAGACTTAAATTATGAGGGTAGACTGTCAAGGTTGGGGTTGTTTTCTCTGGAAAAAAGGCGCTTGCGAGGGGACATGATTACACTTTACAAGTACATTGAGGACATTATAGACAAATGGCAGGGGACCTTTTTACCCATAAAGTGGATCACCGTACCAGAGGCCACCCCTTTAGACTAGAAGAAAAGAACTTTCATTTGAAGCAACGTAGAGGGTTCTTCACAGTCAGGACAGTGAGGTTGTGGAATGCACTGCCGGGTGATGTTGTGATGGCTGATTCAGTTAATGCCTTTAAGAATGGCTTGGATGATTTTTTGGACAGACATAATATCCAAGGCTATTGTGATACTAAACTCTATAGTTAGTATAGGTATGGGTATATAGAATTTTAATTAAAAGTAGGGAGGGGTGTGTGTATGGATGATGGGTTTTCATTTGGAGGGGTTGAACTTGATGGACTTTGTCTTTTTTCAACCCAATTTAACTATGTAACTATGTAACTATGTATAGTAAGTGACTGGCACACACTGTAACCTATAGCACTTAATACCCCTCTGAATTGTGTCTGTAATTTACCCTCCCATTTAGACTGTAAATTCTATGGGACAGGATCCTCCATCCTTTTTGTCTCCTTAACACGAGCACTTAATCTGTAGTGTAATTATATTTTATATTTATGTGAATTGCATTTTTAAAAATGCACTTAGTATTACTTATTATTGCAATGACCCCCTGTTTGTTACTACTAATTTATTGTTTTGCTGTACAGTGTTTTGCCCTCAAGGAGCACTATACAAATTAAAATGTACAGACTTACATGCATACATACATACATACATACATACATATGTTTGGTAATTGTTTGACATTTTAGAATTTACTATTTCCAGCATACAAAGAAGGGAGTGGAGACCCACTAGCAAATACACAGTAATGTAAAGAGGGGATATAAGGATGGCGATATGGCTAAGGACACAAAGGCGTAAGGCTCCGGCTGTTGTCAGCCTGTGTATTTTTGCAAGCTGAGAGAAGCAGATCTGCTCAATGCCCTTGCTCCATAGATCTGAATCCAATCAGCCTGTGTGTGCTCCCAAACAGCGGAGCTGAAGCTGAGGTCAGCCCGGACATGCCTTTTTTTCACGTGTTTGGGCTGACCTTAGCTTCAGTTCCACTGTGTGTGAGTGTACACAGGCTAATTGGACTCAATGAGCAGGTCACTGAGAAGATCTGCTTCTCTCAGCCTGCAAAAATAAGCTGGCTGACATTAGCCGGAGCCTTCTGCCTGTGTGCCCACAGCCTAAATGTACTGTATTTACTCTGCAGGTTTGTCTTGCACATGGGCACATGAGTACATACAGTACAATGTTAATATTCTGGAAAGCAAACTTGTCCTGAAAAGGTAAACAAACTCTCCATTAATTGAAGGGGCAATTAATGGACATTTAAAGAATTATTTACATGGGAGAAAGAGTAACAAAAATGTATGGATGTGGAAAGAAATGCAGTGTGGAAGGGGAAGACCAGTACTGTATGGAAGTATACAAGTTATCTAACTGTGTGTGTGTGTTATCTATCTATATAGGAAGTTGATTTATACATGTTTGTGTTACAGGGATTTCTCTGCTCTTTTATTTAACCAAAGTCTTCCAAATAAAATAATGAATGTGAGTTATCTCCAATGAGTATTTTCAAATAAATTGAAAATACACTATTGTAATGTCTGTACAGAGCAAACTAGTCATCATAATCCTATAAGAACATAGTGTATTTGCATACAGCCTTGTCCTACTGCCTTGATCTACTTTCTATACCTTTGTAAAGTAAATGGACTTTGTGTGCGTGTGAAATGGTCTCTATATTATAGCAAATGAAAATCTATTGTCAGAAAAACCCAATATCCAGAAACCTCAAAAATAAGGGAA
This sequence comes from Xenopus petersii, assembly GCA_038501925.1. NCBI lineage: Eukaryota > Metazoa > Chordata > Amphibia > Anura > Pipidae > Xenopus > Xenopus petersii. The sequence goes on from CM076682.1 coordinate 80,835,762, forward strand.
TGCCATTTTCGTTAATAATTAAACATTTTTTTATTCTTTGACTGTTTTGCCTGTTCTTTGTAACAAGAAACTATCCTTTACGTTATTAACAAAGCTAACATAAATCCATGTTGATTGCACAATAATCCTATTGTAATCAAATACTGAAATTATCCTGTTTTCCTGGAAGACCACAGGTCCCAACTATTCAGGATGATAGATCCCATAACTTATATAATTATGAACAGTGAGCAATGCCAAAGATTGTACAGAAATGCATTCTTTGCTATATGCAAACACAAGTTCATAAGCCTAATGATGTATAATACAGAACCCAAATGCTGTGTTTCACTTTAATCTAATTATTAATACAGAAAATGTTGACCTGTGTTTTACATCATTATGAAGCTGCTTTCATTTCAGTAGAAATCAATACACATATTTTAAAATCTATTAAAGGATTACAAGGGAGGTTTTTATTGGTTCCTTGGGTCAGATAGCTATGTTATAACATAAAGCTTAAGACTCCTTATAGTAGTAGGAAGTACTTATTTCTCAGTTCACATGACCATGGCATGGCAGACTGAAAATAACATCATACAAGGGGAAACTCTTGATATGCTCATTTTCCATCATTGCTGTTGTGAGACTTCTAAGAACAAATGTTCAGTTTGAGTTTGTTAATATTTATATCAACAATGAACAATTTATATTATATTATATTAATATCATAAAAATGTCTCTTTGTTTATCTCTTAAATGCTCCATTATATGGGAAATCTGCATTGGAAACTAAAGATTTTTTTTTCTTCTGGTGAATTGCAGCTGGTCCCTATGTTTTTCAGGTAGAAAAATGCAGTTAAATGGAAAATGAACTGACCTGCAATATATTTCATGACATACCGTGAAATATTTATTAAGTAATTTTATTGGCAGCTGTAAAATACATTTATCTAATTTAATACATTTTAATATATTTAATTTTTATGTAAAATGTATATTCTCATTACACACCAAAATTGAAAACAAGAACAGGTATCCATTTGGATACATTGGTACAATAACCCCTTTTTGTTGAGATGTGGTATGAAAAACACAGTTTTCTTGCTGCAGGCAAAGATAAAGAATTATCAATAGATGTGCTAGATTTTTCATTACAACTTTCTGCTCCTCGGTATGAAGATAAAACCGAGAAAACCATGTATAAATGAAATATGTGTAACTATAAGGGACTTTCATTTGTATTGCATAAATTATTGGCATAACAAGCACAAAAGCATATATTGTTGTGATAACAGTCCATCCATATGAAATTCCTACTGATTCTCTACTTCAAATGCCAACGCTCCAGTTCAGCATTCTGTTGTGGGTGATATCCCTGCAATTGATTGGTTAACCCCAGATAAATAAATGTCACACTTTCCAGAGTGTAAGAAGGTAGGATATGAAATTGCTAGGAATCATTATCAGGTGCTGCAATCTTTATTGCATAAAATAAACAGACAAGTGGCCATGCAATCTATCATGCTGAATTCATAATTATAACTGCATTATTTAATCATCAAAAAATAAAACCAGATTGGGATTACACTCCTAGGCTAATGGTATGCATGCACTATGGAATTAGATATTCCAAAAAAATACTTTGTTCTTCAGGGATTTTATTATACAATGTTGTGCATCATGAGGTATTCTAAAATATAAAATACCCAGAACTTGTTAATTTATATTTTTAATAGATTTGGATGAACTTAACTATATTGATGATGTGTAAAAACAGTGCAAACAGAAACTGTAATTTGGTGTGCTCCCCTGTTGCTGCAGCCACAGGTAGCTATTCTCCTATTTACTGCTCAATAACTATCTGCCAGTGAAAACAATTGCAATAACAAAACATAATAAGTACAGTGTTGCAGGTGCTTAAAACAGTGACTTCTAAGGCAAACGAGAAAGTGGGAAAAACATATTGTGAAATGAGAGAGAAATAAAAGCTGGGTTCAAGGGGAGTATAAAATAAAGAATGTATAGGCTACCAATGTCCACTGTCTCTTTCTGTATATTCATTGTATATAAAGTGCTTAGGGTTTCATATGTAGTGATGAGCTAAACGGTACCATTTCGCTTTGCAGAAAAATTGGTGAAAAATTTGAAGTCATTGAAGTCAATGGACGTCAATATTTTTTTTTGCACGTACTGTAACAATTTTTCCCTTGGCAACATATTCAACATCAACATTAAGGGGCCGATTCACTAACTTCGAGTGAAGGATTCGAAGTAAAAAAAACTTCGAATTTCGAAGTGAATTTGGACTATTCCCTAGTACACAAAAAAATTGCTTGAAATTCAATTTTTTTCCAATTCAAAAATTCACCTGCACCTTTGATAAATATGTCCCTAAATGATGGTGCCAAACATCCTAAAGCACTTGTCATTGTCCTTTTTGACAAATGATTGAAGCAGTTAACATCTGAAAATGTAAAAGAGCTTTAATCTCCTACAATCTCAAAATACGTCAGTAGTAATGTAAGCATCATTGTTCATACAGTAAGTACAGTGCAGAAATCTATGGTTGTGCAATGGTTTATTGTGATGACAGTTAAGCATTCTTCAGGAATACTGATTTGTAGCGATGGGCAAATCAATTTGGCAGGTACGAATTTGCACATAATTTCCACGTTTTGCCATGGACGAATGAAAAATCTGCCGCATCTAAAACATTTTGGCACGCATCAAAATAGTCTCACAAATAAAATTTTTCCGAGGCAAAATTATTCAGATGCCCATTGACTTTAATGCATTTAGAGAAAATAGGCGCGTGTATAAAAGTTGTCGCTGGTGTCCTAATCGAGGCTCGTTAAACTAATTTTGCTGCCCATTGACTTCTGTTTTGCAAAATTTTCGCCATTTTGCAAATTTCGCAGGAAATTCACATTTTTTTGGTGAAGCATGGGACAAATTCATCCATAACTACTGATTTGCTGCAACATTTGAAACCATACTCTAAGCAAGAGTTTATTGCTTTCATGCTGCAGGAAAGTAGAAGGTAAAATGCCATTTGCACTTCACTGAAACTAATACATTAGCATGTGTGCTCGACTTGCATATATAGAGGGAATCCAGGGTACACATATGTAAATAGTTAGGATCTATCTCTAATTCTTCATGAATAAATAATATTTTTTTACTTTTTTCATTTAATATATTTAAAAAATGTTTAGAAATGACTGAAAGTGGTTAATATTTTCTCGAATAAAATTATAATTAGATTTATTAAGTTGAGCTTAATGGGGGTCATTATATTAAAACATTTTCTCTCATACTCTAAAATTGATGCACTTTGCTTCACTACACAAATTACAAAATGCAAAGAATTCTTTAGAAGACCTTTCTAAAGTGATTAATGATACATTAAGTAAGACAATGATGCAGGAAAGTATGTACGGAGCTGCATGGACTAAAGCAGAATATTTCCAGCAGCAAATTATACTAAAAGGTATGAGAGTTCAGTTAAGGACCAAAATGAGAAAATTCTGAATTAAATTTATACTGATCTTTAAGAAAAGCCAATTACACCCAATGGGGTAGATTTAATTAACAAAACCACACACTGAAAGCTCTTTTTGCAGGCTTTTTTAAAATTACAATTACACTTTTTTCATCAGTGTTTCCTTATTTGAAAAGTATTTTTCATGTTTGAAAATTAATTTCCCTTTGTGAAAAGTTATACAGTGATCTCTTTGACTATGTATGACTTAACAAAAGGAAATATAAGAATAATTGATGTAAAGATAGCAATTTGCTATTATATCCACAGAAAATATGCCAAAAAACTATATAAAAAAAACCTGCCTCAATAATAAGCAAATTCTACATATATCAAATTGTATTTATGGTTAGTTGGGTAAGCAAGTGGGTGTGATGTAAGAGTTTTTTTATTTGCTATAAATAATTTTTTTTCTAGCACATTGCTTCAAAATACAGAGTGTGATTGTTTTGATGTTATGCTGGTGGTTTAGATATTTGAAAATAACAACAGTCCAGTTGTGGTAGAGAGGAGAGGGATACTTAAGGATGAGGTGCAACACTGAATAGCACAGACACAGCTTGGAATAACTAGTAGCAACAAATGACAGTGTATTCCATTTATAGACACAGAACAATATGATGTAGAGACACATGCTGGGTGTAATAATAGATCCAGGCAAAATATCTGTTGAGGTAGATGTGCCCTTAATATATGCCTAGATGTAGCGTGTACAACATGTAGCAACATCAATTTAGACCCAATTTGAGAGCCTGATGTGATTTAAGAGTCCAGAGAAAAAAAGTACATGATTTCATACTCATGAATGGCTATGAGCAGCAGCAAAGCAAATTTGCAATGTAGTGTTGCCACCTGGCCAGTATTTTACCAGCCTGGCCATTAAAAATGAGGCATGATGCCAGTGTTTTTTATAGGTTAGAAAAATTTAAATATAGAAAGGGTGGTATTTTTTTTCCCAGAAAAGCTGGAAACCATACCCCAATCTGGTTCCTATCATTCTAAATTTTCAACTTCTGTCTAAGTTTCTGCATAATCACAATGTTACAGAGAATAACCCTTCTTTAAAAATTTTTGAAAAAAAAAAATTCATAGTGCTCAAAAAAGTAAATATAGTAATGCTGGCTCTAATACAATTGGATTATGGAGAACACGCTAAGCCAACACAGCAGGGCCAAAACTATGTCTAAATTAGATGTTTAATAATGTACATGTACTTTCCTTCCTAGGTCTTAATATAACTAAAAGCATTTATTTTAGTATGCAATGGTATTTGGGGTTCAAGAGTGTACTGAAAACATTGATCAGTTGACTTACTTCAAAAGCAAGGACCTGAATAAAATTAACATCTTTGCTGTATATATCACCATAGGTTCTGATAAGTCACCAATGGAAAATATGTCCCCCCTCCTCTAAGAAGGTGCATAGCACTCATCAACAGTGACTACATAATAATACTATTAAGTAAAATATTGGTAAAAGCATTCATTGCTTTGGATTTGAATTTACATATTTTAACAAACCAGGCATGCCTTAATTGTGGAGGGTATTTGATGGTAAATTTCCCATATGTCAAAGACATCTTAACAAAATGTATGGTCAAAAATATTCCAAAATGTCTGAATACACTTTATTACTAGATTCACATAGGGGCAGATTTATCAAGTGTTGAATTTCGAATTTGAAAAACTTTGAAATTCGAATTCAAAAAGACCAACCGAAAGTTTTTTTTGCAGACGAATAGTCCGTAATTCGTTTGAACTCGTCCAAATCTAAGTTTTTCCAAAAGTCCACCAATTGACTCGAAATGAGTTCTAGGAGGTTTCCCATAGGCTAAAACAGCAATTCGGCAGGTTTTAAATGGGAATGGTCAAAGTCGAAATTTTAAAAAGAAAATACATGATAAATTTCGATATTCGAATTTTCATTTTTTTTTCAAATTCTAATCGAATTTGAACTATTAAGTAGTCGAAGTACACAAATATTAGCCCGAAATTCAATTTTTTTTTATTCAAATTTTTACTTCAAGCTTTGATAAATCTGCCCCATAATCTATGAACATATAAGCATCAAACATTTGAGTTTTGGAAGCTCTAATTCAAGTTAGTGAGTTAATTTTTTTACAGTTAAACATATGGCATGGAGAAATTTATATTTGTGAAAAGTTTACTGCCTGTAAAAACACAAATTTGGCGACAAACCTGTACCAAGCCAAAATGTTTGCTTCACCCTAACAGACAAAAATAATGGAGGTACTTAATTATGATTCCTAAGGGCTTATTTATCATGCTGTGTAAAAAGTGGAGTGAAGCATTACCACTGATTTTGCCCAGAGCAACCAATCAATAAGTACAGGTATGGGACGTGTTATCCAGAATGCTCGGGACCTGGGGTTTTCCGGATAACAGATCTTTCTGTAATTTGGGTCTTCATACCGTAAGTCTACTAGAAATTCATTTAAACATTAAATAAACCCAATAGGCTGGTTTTGCTTCCAATAAGGATTAATTATATCTTAGCCGGGATCAAGTAAAAGCTTCTGTTTTGTTATTTATATGAGAAAAAGGAAATCATTTTTTAAAATTTGGATTATTTGGATAAAATGGAGTCTATGGGAGACAGCCATTCCATAATTCGGAGCTTTCTGGATATTGGGTTTCCGGATAAGGGATCCTATACCTGTATATCATTTAGAGGATATTCATGGCTCATGTGTATATACTAAACTAATTGTAGATCTTGAGATCAGTATAGCCTTGGATATTGTTCTTGTCCAATGAATTATCCAAATCACTCCTAATGGCATTAAGAGAAGCTGACATCACAATATCACCCCACAACCTCACTGCTCTTACTGGGTAGAACCTTACTGCGTAGAACACTGTCATCTTGTTCTTTTCTGTGTAAGTAAATCATGTTTCCTTTGCAATCACCTTTTCTCCAGAGAACACAAACTTGATACTCTGTTCTCATAATAGTTCCATTCATTTTACCAGTTAAGTTGCGCAGTTCCTATATGTGATTCCTATGAATTTTGTTCTGCTGAAGAATGTAATATAGCAGCTTACAATCATAAGTGTAAATGTCCATGTGGGGAATAGAACTAGTCAGCACAAAAATAAAAAACACATATGTGTTTATTTAAGTTCAGCATTTATTATTATACATGTTTGGGCTTTTACTTATAAATCCATTTCTGGTACACATTTCTATTTTCTTTCTGCCATACCTTACAACAGGGATTCTATATATACTCTCAGAACCACTGTCCCATGTGACAAAAGCTGGATATATTGGTATTTATCTGAAAAACCGCGTCTGCTTAAACCAGTAGAGAGGTAAAAGATCCGAGCAAAGGGCATTCAATGTTGATGCATTACTTGAAATAGCTGTACAATATAATAGCACAAAGATTGTTTAAAAATGCAATGGTATTCCCTCCTAATATTCTCCCCACCCACACAAGTTATTATCAAGTTTAAGCCAACAGTTCAGTATAAGTTTCTTTGTAATTTAAGTAATAATGGCTAAGGAAACAAATATAGAATGTACGGTACTTACATTTAAGGGCACATCTACTAAGGGTCAAATATCGAGGGTTAATAAACCCTCAAATTCGACCCTCAAAGTAAAATCCTACGAATTTGAATATCGAATTCGAAGGATTTACCGTAAATCCTACGATCGAAGGAAAAATCGAACAAACGAATCGAACGATTCAAAGGATTTTAATTGATCGATCCAAGGATTTTCCTTTGATTAAAAAAACCTTAGAAAAGTGATGGGGAAGGTCCCCATAGGCTAACATTGTACCTCAGTAGGTTTAAACTGCCGAAGTATGTAGTCTAAGTTTTTTTTTAAAGAGATAGTACTTCGATCAAATGGTCAAATAGTCGAACGATTTTTAGTTTGAATCGTTCAAATCGAAGCCGTAGTCAAAGGTCATAGTAGCCTATTCAATGGCCAAAGTACCCCAAAAAATACTTTGAAATTCAAAGTTTTTTTACTTCTAATCCTTCACTCGAGCTTAGTATATGTGCCCCTTAATGTGAAATGTGTATGACCCTAATACAAGTATCATATTTGAAACACTTTCTGAAAGTACTATATGATTGTAGAGAAGGCCTCCTCATATTAGGAGGAGATTGTAATATAACATTGAACCCTCTAATTTATTCATCTTCTGGGAAAACAAATATATCTTACAAGGGTCTAAAAGAAGTAAAGAAGGCTTTAGCATAGATGCAGTTGATTGACGTTTGGAAGGCATTCAACCCAACAAAAAAAGACTACACAAACTTTTCTAAAGTTCATTCTGTTTATTTGAGAATAGACTATATATTTACATCACAATATTGGCTGAAATGGTTTATAGGAGCAGACATTGGAAATGCTACCCTGTCTGATCATTCTTCGGTAATATCTACTTTCACAATTCCTCATACACGTAAAGCTGATTTTACATGGTGTTTGAATGAAAGGTTATTACATACAGAAAGTAGTAAAACACAGATTTTACATGGATAGAATCAATGCTACAAACTAACAATATGGCTGATACTTCCCCTGCAACTCTTTGGGAAACTATCAAATGTGTCTTGAGAGGTGGACATATTGCCATGGGGAGTAATCTGAAAGAGAGAAAGATAAATAAATTAATACCTAATTAAATGAAATAACGACTCTTGAACAGGCTCATAAAAAACTATAGCCCTAGGAACATTAGTTACACTGGAAAGCAAGAGGTTGCAACCAAGGGCTCTACTCAATCAGAAAGTACAAAAAGCTTTTATGAGAATGAAACAAGATATTATGAACTAAGTGATAAGTGAAATAAGCATTTTGCTAGAATTATTAAAAAGATTCAGCCCCAAACGCAGATCAGTTCCGTTAAAGACAGGGAAGATAATGTACATCATGATACTAAAGGAATAGCAAGGGCTTTTCAAGACTACTATCAAGCACTCTATAAATTGAAAACAGCCCCTCCAAAATTGAACGACATTAATAATATAGAAATGTTTATTAAAGAGGCTGGTTTAAACAAACTCACACCAGAAATGACTCAAAATTTGGAAGCCCCATTTGAAACCAAAGAAATCAAAGAATGTATAGAATCCCTTGCTCCAGGTAAAAGCCCTGGACCCGATGGATACACAGCTCTGTTTTATAAAGCCTTCAAAAATGAGATAACACCAATCCTGCTTAGATACTTTAACAATATAACCAAGAAAACAGGGGTTCACCCACAAGCCCAGGAAGCCCATATCACCATCATTCTCAAACCAGATAAGGACCCCCAATTATGTTCTAGTTATAGACCCATTTCCCTGATCAATATAGATATGTAGATATATGCAAAGGTGATAGCCAATAGAATTAAGAAATACTTACCTGAAATGATTTACACAGATCAAGCAGGGTTGTGCCTAAAAGAGAAGGGAAATACAATACAGCCAAGATTATATCATTAATAAAACATGCTCAGAAACAAGGCATTTTACTTACCACAGATGTCGAAAAGGCATTTGACAGGGTATCTTGGGCGTTCCTGGAAAAAACTTTGGAGGGATTTGGTATACGCCCTATAACAAGACAGAGGATAATGGTTTTATATGAAAAACCCACAGCACATATCAGATTTAATTGTACTCTTTCCTCAAAAGTGTCAATTTCAAATGGTACAAGACAAGGATGTCCCCGCTCACCAATCCTCTTTATTATGGTAATGGAACATTATTAGCTCACATTAGACAAGACCCTGATATCTCAGGTATAATTGCTGCAGGTCAGGAGTTTAAGTGTATGAACTTTGCAGACGACCTGTTGCTTTGTAAAACCAAACCTGCGATTTCTCTCCCAAAGTTTATGCAAAATTAAAAGATTTGGGGTACTTAGAGCGGTAAAATTAGAGCGGATCTAGGGAAACTCTACCAAGATAATTACACTCCTCTTCTAACATCCTTTCAGAAATCAATTGGGCAAAACTACAAATCTCATGGTTTGGGAGAATTCAAAATGTTAAGATGTTTTTGATCCACAAGCTTCTCTATCTCATACAAGTTCTTCCTATACTAGTACCCCAATCCTTTTTTACCTAAGTAAGATTTATCTGGAGAGGGAAAAAGCCCAGATTGAAACATAATTTATTAATACAGACTGAAAGACCTTATAAAGAATGGTATGTTGATTCCGTTAGCGGATTTGCAAAAAAGATGGGGGGGGACACCCCAGACACTCCTGGGGTTACAACCAACTCCATCTATATATATAAAATCCCTAAGCCATATTGATTGGTATAGACTTGAAACACCATGGTATCTACTCAAGTAGAAATAATCCAACCAGTTTCTAAAATTTACAAGATGTTAATTGGAGCTACCCCACAAACTATAAATGTATGTATACAAATGTATGGGAAAAAGAACTGAAGATTTCCATAACACAAAACATGTGGAACAATATAATCAAGGCAATATATAAAACCTCCAGGGCTTCCAGAGCAAAAGAGGCAATGTACAAATGACATACTAAACAAGGTAGAAATAAGCTATAGAAGAAATAACGCAGTTGGAAGAAATATTACATTTGCTACATAATCAGAGTACTAAATATTGGAAAATATGGGCTCCATGGGCAAATCATCTCAAAAAAGTATCCGAACAGGGTAAAAACGGTTAATTATCTAGAACCTAGGATAACAGCAACGCATTCACTGTACACTAGGGGGCGCATTTATCAAGGGTCAAATTTTGAGGGTTAATAAACCCTCGAATTTGACCCTCAAATTTAAATCCTTCTAATTCGAATATCAAATTCAAAGGATTTAGCGCAAATGCTAAATTCGAACGGTTTTAAGCGATCGATCAAAGGATTTTTATTCAATCAAAAAAATGTTAGTAAAGTGCTGGGGAAGGTCCCCATAGGCTAACATTGAACCTTAGTAGGTTTAAAGTGGTGAAGTATGAAGTTGAAGTATTTATTTAAGAGACAGTACTTTGACTATCGAATGGTCGAATAGTCAACAGTTTTTAATTTGAATCGTTCGAATCATTCTAATCAATCGAATTCGATCAAATTTGACCCATTCGATGGTCGAAGTACCCAAAAAAATACTTCGAAATCCAAATTTTTTATCATTCGAATTCTTCACTCGAACTTAGTAAATGTGGCCCCAAGTGCTGTAAAACACAAATATACTTGATATTAGAGTAAAGGCAAAGTAAATATGCAGTTCACATATTACTGACCACTTCCCTGGGGATATTTGCAGTCCCATCTTGGCACCTCCTTGCCATGTAAAGTCCCACACTCCATTCCTGGTGGACAAAGAGAGTTTAAGTCCCCTTTCCCCCCAAGAGCTTTTACTTTTCCAGGAAGCGTTACCTGCCCAAATACCTCTCCGGCTAGACAGAGGTAGTTGCTCCCACGTGGCAGGCAAACAACACTTCTATCTTTAACAGGGGAGACATGCTGGATCCTTTCACTACCCTACCACAGGCAAACTCACCCGGGGGCTCACACAGAGCTGGAACAAGCATCCACAGGGATGACATCCTTCAGCCAAGCACATGAAGCTTGTAATTGTTGATGGGTCAATTTGCCGAAAAATGGGTGAATTTCCAGTGAAATAATCAAAACGTCAAAAAGTTTGCGAAACACATTGAAGTCAATGGGAATCAAAATTATTTTGCTGCATACCCTTTTTTTTTTTTGATGCAGCAGATTTTTCGTGGGCGAATTGTTGCCGTAAATTCCCGCCTGGCAAATTTATTTGCCTATTACTACTTGTAATCTTTAGGACATGCTCCACCATCCACAGAAAATCCCATCTGGCTGGCATCCATCTCCAAGAATCTCTCTCTTATCCTGGACGGCCTCTCTCACAAATATAAGGGACACGTTATCACCAAGTCAACACAGGGCATCACCAACCATGTGGTGTATCTCCATAGCCTGGGGCCTGCCCTGCAGCACCCCAGCAGAACAATCACTCCATTCTCCATGAAAGTGAAGGAGTAATGGCTGTGAGCACACAGCTCTGTTATGCAGCAGTGATACCTTCTAGCAACATCTGGTACAGTATGTGCCAAAACACACTGCACAAGGTCTCCTTCCCCCTCCTTTACTCTAGGTCCAACATGTAGCCGGACAGGCAGGGGATTTCCCAGCATACGAGATTTCAGACCATAGAGGGGAAATTAACCTTATGGATGCCTACACTTCCTTGCTGTAAAAAAAAACCACCCCAGTTGAATATTTCTTTTGAGATTTAATGGAGAAAAAAAAAATAATTACAGGTAGGGGATCCATTATTCAGAAACCCATTATCCAGAAAGCTCCAAATTACAGGAAGTTCATATCCCATAGACTCCACTTTAATAAAATAATTACATTTTTTAAATTGTATTTTCTCTGTCTCTGTAATAATAAAACAGTACCTTGTGCTTGATCTATAGGAGGCAACACAATTCTGTTGGGTTTATTCAAAATTTAAATAATTTTTTAGTAGACTTAAAGGGGTGGTTTACCTTTAAGGTAACTTTTAGTATGTTATAGAGCGGCCAATTCTACGCAACTTTTTGAACTGATTTCATTATTTATTTTTTATAGTTTTATAGTTTTTCCTCCTCACTTTGCAGCTATCAAATGGGCGTCACTGACCTCTTCTAAAAAGCAAATGCTCTGTGAGGCTACAAATAAATTGTTATTGCTACTTTTTATTACTTATCTTTCTATTCAGGCTTCTCCTATACATATTCTAATCTCTTATTCAAATCAGTGCATGGTTGCTAGGGTAATTGGGATCCTAGCTACCAGATTGCTTAAAATGCAAATTGAAAAGCTGCTGAATAAAAAGCCAAAAACCTTAAATAATAAAAATGAAAATCAATTGCAAGTTGTCTCAGAATATCACTCTTTACATCATACTAAAAGTTATCTGAAAGGTGAACCACCTCTTTAAGGTATGGTGATCCAAATTATGGAAAGATTCCTTATCTGCAGACCAAGATTTGTGGACAGGCTGCCCAAGGCCCAAAGATCTGGGGGCAGCATCTGAACTGGGGACTGGGTGGGAGAATCTGACTTGAATCTCCCATCCATTCAGTCCCCAGTACCAGTGAAAGGCACCAGCAGCAGGGAATGTTAGGAAATAGGAGTGTAAATGGATGGTAGTGTGCAAGAGGGGAGGGGGGGGTTCAAGCAGGCCTTGGGGCACTTTGTTTCAAATCCAGCCCTGCTTATCTGGAAAATCCCAGATCCCAAGCTTTCGGGATAGCAGGTCTCATACCTGTACTAATTCTCATTCTCTCAAATGCATAATATTACATGATTTTAAGAATCTGGGATTGTCACCTACTTAAATTTTACTGCATTACTGCTGTGTTTTGGCTTGGCAACATACAAAGTTTACATTGGGTTATTTACTAAAATCCGAATTTATCTAATAATTTAAATTAAAAAAAGAATCAACCAAAACCCCATCCCTGATTTTGACTTATTTATTAATAAAATAACTTGAATAAACTGGATCGGGAAAAAATCCGATTATTTGGGGGGGTTTTGTCCGAAAACCCAGATGATTATTGGGCTGAACCCAGAGCAGACCATGATATCTTCCAGCTGAGATAGGGACATCACCCATTGACTTATACATGACCTTGACAGGTCTGAGATGGCGGATTTTGGGATACAGACTTTTCGTAGCATTTGGGGTATAATAAATATTTGTAGAGCTGTGTAAAAAAAAAGTGGTGTTACAAATACATTTTATACCACCACAGTGATACCATAATAAGTCATATAACATCATGCATATTTATAAAACCGAATATCATTTTAATCAAATGCATAGCTAAAGATAACAACGAGGCTTAAAAAGAAGAGCTTCAAAAAGGCTGCATAAAAAACAGAGCTGAGTACCACCAATTTTTACACTGACAAAATAATTTTTTTCCTGAATTTATAGCTATGTAATGTACATTTGTAATGGTGTTGGTTAGTAAAGAAACTCACCTTTCTAAAAACACCAGCTAGTATTTTTAAATGTAATATCTTCATGATCTCAACGCATGGCATTCATGCACATATAAGCTCCATATTCTTAGATATTTCTTAATTAAAGTAATAGGCATATTCATGGAGTTCATGTTGAAAAAGCATGCACAATATGCTATAAGATTATAAATGGCTATTTCTGTTGGCAGAACTAAGTATGTATTTAGTGAGCAGTGTTCTAAGATTGTGTTGGTATGGGATCCATTATCTGGAGACCTGTTATTATCCAGAAAGGTCCAAAGTAGGGGACCATTTTAATAAAATAATTAAAATTTTGAAAAATTATTTCCTGTTTCTCTGTAATAATAAACAGTACCTTGAACTTGATCCCAGATAAGAAATAATTAATATTTATTGAAGGCAAATCAATCCTATTGGGTTTAATTAATCTGTAAATGATTTATTGGTAGACTAAAAGGTTTTTATCTGAAAACTCCAGGTCCCAAGCATTCCAGATACCAGGTCCCATACCTTCATAAGAACATTTACAGAAAGGTAGTTAATAATGTTACAATATGAATGAAACCACAGTAAAGGGCACTTATGAATAGGGGTGGATGAATTTAAAGCGTTTCACTTTGCCAAAATTTGCCACCGGAAAGAATTTGCAGAAATGCATTAAAGTCTATGCACAACGATTTTTTTTAACATGCAAGTCTATGGGAGTCATTTCTGCGGTGAAACACGACAAACAAATTCACTCATCCATATGAATTATTTACTAATTCTTCCATAATGTATCTCACCATTTAGTAAAGGTGCTAAATTGTTAAAGAAAAAAAAGTATGGTTCATCCAACCTATTCATCACATTCTCAGGTGTGTATTGCTCCTTTATACTATCATTCATCACTTTTAACTCTTTGGAGACATTTATTGGTAAATCAATAGGCATGGATTAAGACTATTCATTGTATTCACTGCTGCTTATTGTGTCATTTCATCATTATATCCTCTTTATCATTACCCACCACCATCATCATCCCATTGGGAAGTTGTTAAAGGATATCAGATGATTTTCCTGGGAATTTATGGAAGAATACTAGTGTTTGGTTCATTTACAATTTTTTTTTTTTGTAACTTAAATTTTTATTGTAATTTTTCTCTTTTACAGGAAAGGAAAAACAAATATGAGTTCACAAGTTGCAACCAAACAATGCGTCAATAGTACATGCTTAATACATTTGACAATAAAGCATAGTATAAACAGTACAACATTGGTTATTATCTTGTTTGTTTTCTTTCGTTCACGATTTCCTCATCCAATACTATCAGAGCAGCATTACGAATCCAGATATGTAATAATAAACATTAACCGTGCCCTTGATCCCGCCTTCTATGCCGTAGCGTAGAAAAGTATCAAGAAAAGGTATAGACTTATTCAGAAAAAAAAACAAAAATAAATTATTGTTCAATCATAAGAGACTGTAATGTAATATTCATAGTTGAACTGTAACAGTAACAAAATTAACTTAAAAAAAAGGCATATCAAAAAGAGGAAAAGAAAAAGAAAAATATTGGACATGAGAAAAAGTAAAAATTAAACATTATTTCCACTGTGACCAAGTTATTTAGTTGCTTTGAAGTTGAATCTCATAGTTTCAAGGAGGTGAGAAAAGTTCCCAGGCAGACCATATTTTCAAATGCTTAGGGATCGTGTTATTAAGGAGAGCTATCCTATGTTCAAATTTTTTGTTGTGGTTAATTTTTGATTTAATTTCAGCCATTGTAGGAAGGGCCGATGTTTTCCATTTAGCTGCTATAGTTATTTGTGTAACAGTTAAAACATGGTTAACTAGTTTTTGTTGAGCTGCAGATAGACCAACAATAGGTTTACCTAATAGGAAAGTGAGGATATCCCTAGGAACATCCTCTTGCACCAGATGCGATATTAAAGTTTGTATGTTCTCCCACAATGGTTGAATGAGAGGGCAATACCAGAAGATATGAGGTACATCACCCGGTGCATGCTCACATCTCCAACATAGTGGTGAAACCCCAGGGAATGTTTTGTGCAATCTCACTGGAGTGACATACCAGTGCATTAACACTTTATAAATATTCTCTCTTTGTTTGGTGCACGTAACATAAGTTTTAGCGTTATTCCATATTGATTCCCATTCTTCCATTGAAAGTTCTATTCCTAAGACATTTTCCCATTTAGTCATATAAGAATGTTTATAAGTCTGAACAACATACGGATCATTAATCAATGCATAAATCGCGGATATCAGCTTCTTTTGAGATAAGCCGTTATAAGCTAATCCTTCAAAATGAGTGGGAGGATTATCTTTAAAATATTTAATAAATGGCATAACAAAATGCCTAATCTGAAAATACATGTACCATCGCAGTTGGAAGGTAGGGATTTTTATCTTAACAGCTTTGTACGTTAAAACATTGGCCAAAGCAGCATCCAACATGTCCCTAACCATAAACATAGCTGTAGGTTCCCCAGGAATGCTAAGAGAAGAGGTAATGGCCGGTTGGAATAGCTGGTTTCCTAAAACTGCCATCAATGGGGAATAAAGGGAGCTTAACTTAAATTTCAAATTTACCCGTTTCCATACAGTCAAAGTTAGTGAGGTAGACCTTAACATAGGTATCTTAGGTCTAGGGGTATTTTTGGGAGCCCAAACCCAAACATTGGGATGATATTGTAGAAATTGTATATTTTCCAGATAAACCCATACTTGATTAGAAGACCAACTTGACCAAGCCAGCACTTGGCGAATTTGCGCAGCCTCATAGTACTTCTGAAGCACTGGCAGGCCAAGACCTCCTTGAACAACCAAAGTCCCAAGGGTCGTTTTATTAATTCTATGAGATTTGCCCCCCCAGATAAACGTATGGAAAGCTGCTTGTAAGTCTTTAAAAAAAGATAAAGGGATTTGGCAATCTTTCAAAGAGGTAAAGGAATTTAGGAAGTACAGTCATTTTGATAGAGGCAATTTTCCCAAACCACGATATGGCCATTGTGTTCCATTTACGTAAGTTATCCTTAACCTCCTGAGATAATGCGGCAAAGTTCGGCTTAAACAGATCCTCATACTTAGGAGTAAGAATTGTACCTAAATAAGTTTTATAATCCCTTTTCCATTTATAATAATATTATAAGTAAGTATTATAAGTAATCTGGCAAGCATGGTATCTGTCACACATAAAGGCAGTGCCTCAGTTTTCGCAACATTTATCTTGTATCCAGAGATGGCACTGTACTGTTGTAAGAGGCTCTGTAAGGCGGGGAGGGATCTATCCAGGGAGGTCAAGGTTAAAATCACATCGTCAGCGTATAGCGCCACTTTCAAATGTTTAGTCCCTATCGTAAGGCCAGTAATGTCTGTAGAATTTCTGATGTTAGCTGCCAATGGTTCTATACTCAAAGCATATAACAAGGGGGATAACGGGCACCCCTGTTCCGTTGGATATTATTATAGGGGAGGAGGCCTTGCCAGGTAGTTTAAAGTAAGTACTAAGCCTAGAATATAATGTCCTTAAAGCAGTGAGATAAGGGCCTTGTAGTTTTAGATGTTGTAATAATGCAAACATATATGACCAGTCCAGCCGGTCAAAGGCCTTTTCCGCATCCAAGCTAAGAATTAGTGCTGGGTGGCCCTGACGTTGTAACAGCTCTATAGTATTTATAATACGCCTAGTATTGTCCCCTGCTTGACGTCCCTGGATAAAACCCACCTGATCTGCGTCAATTAACCTGGGAAGTAGCGGGGCTAATCGATTGGCCAATATTTTTGTAAAAATGTTTAGGTCCGAGTTTAAGAGGGCAATGGGCCTGTAGCTTGAACAGCATGATGGATCCTTACCCTCTTTTGGGATTAATGATAAGTATGACTGAAGATCTGTATGGGTGTCCCTTGCAAATAGTCATTATAAAGCGTTGTCAAGTGTGGGATCAAAATATGTTGGTATAACTTGTAATACTGATAGGGATACCCATCAGTTCCTCATCAGTTAAAGTAGCTGCAACTTCCTCTACTGTTATGTCACGATTCAAAAGCACACAATTGTCCTCTCGAAATACAGGTAAGTTAGCTTGCTTGAAAAAATCTTCTAAATAGAGTGAGATCCCTGATTCGTTATTTGGCAAATTATAGAGAGATGTATAGTATTCATGAAACTGTTCGGCAATTTTGTCTGGATTATAAACCATTTGCCCTGTAGTTGTTCTTACTGCTCGTATTGCAGATTGCATTTTCTGGTCTCTCAATTTCCTCACCAACAAAGTGTGTTGTTTGTTACCCATCTCATATAATTTTTGTCTGGTCCAAACCAACGCTTTATCCACTTCTTGTAACCGGAATGTTTTAAGCTTATTCCGAGTTTCAAGAATTTTAGTTAGTAACAAATCTGTTTTTTTTGATTATAGCGAGTCTCTAAGTCTCTCAATTGGGATAACAGGCCTTGAATAAGTTGCCTCTGTAGTCACTTATTTGCCGATGAGATAGGTGGATTCCTACCAGGGCTATTAAATAAGTTTAAGGTTAACTGAATCGGGGCATGATCAGACCATGTTATAGGCGCTATATCAGTCACATAAGATGCAGTAAGGCAAAATTGAGAGACCAGAAAATAGGCTAAATGAACATGAACCTTATGAACCAAAGAATAAAAGCTGTACTGCCTCGCATCTGGGTGGTCTATACGCCAGATATCATATAAAGATGCTTGACTAATTAAGCGACATGTTTCTCGTGACAAAGTATGGGAAGCCGAATCCGAAGATGGGTGTGATCTATCTTCTAGCTGAGACAGAGGGGCATTAAAATCACCACCAATTATAACATAGGGGGAATCGTAAGCAGATAATTTACGAAAAACCTTTCTCAAAAACTGTAATTGGCCCTTGTTAGGAGAGTAAACATTTCCTATTAGTATCGGCTTATCAGCTAACATACCCTCTAATAATATATAACCACCCTTCGGATCACATACAGTATTAATCACATGTAAAGAACAATCCTTATGAATTACTATCGGTTCATTTATAATTTTTAACCCAATTTTGCATTCCTTGTTGTAACAGTTTTTTAGCCAATATCCAAATATAGTTAAATAAGTGGAAACACGTGTTATATTTCAACATAATCTATTAATTCCATGTTTTATTTTTGTGTTATATTGTATTTATACCATTGTTTCAGTATACATAATTTGATGGCATGAACCATCTGTACAATGGCATTACATAATTACATACTGTGCTTGATACTGGTTGAAAAAAATAGAATGTACATGCAATGCAACCCATAGCATCAATACACAGCTGACAATGCTAATATCTCAGTGCCAAGCCTGTCAGAACATATTGATTATTGTATTTCAGCTTTTTTTGTATTCTGTTTACTTTTTAACTTGATTATATACCAAAAAATGGTCAACAGACTTAAATAAACTCAAACAGAGCCACCCTATAATGGTGATACTAGATGTTTCAAATGCTGGTACCTAAGCTTTGGTTATTTAACCCTGTGGTATGCAACCTTGATTATTCTCAGTGTTCCGTGCTGCTTTCTTGTTAGGGATCTCTTAGATAAAAGGCAACCTGGTGCATTTTAGTTTCTGATTGATTTCTGCTTCCATTACTTATTAAGAATTATGGAAATTGTGCAGTACACATAATTAAATTGAGCCATCTACCTGGCCTCAACAAAAAAATGTACAGAACAATACAATTATTGATTTAGGGAGGACAAATAAAATATTGCTGTCCTACAGAAAGAGATGGCAGAGAAAATGTAATCAATTCATGACCATATTTTTAGAAGGGCTTAAAGTGTAGTTATTTCTACAATCTTAATAGGATTTGTGTTTGCAATCTATAAAGATGATCACATTAATTTACTTGGAATCTGTGGGTACATAAAATCCTCTTATTTAACCCCATATTCAAGCAGTGTAGTAGCAGTGTCTGACTGCTTGTTCTAAAGACTGGATGTGTCTAGTACAGTACTCAATAACTCCTGTAAGACCAACATTGCAATGTTTTGCTTCTTAAAAAGTCAGTATACTCCTTGTTCAACATGAGTTCAATGAACAGATTAGAGAGCTGGTTTCAAGTGCACAGATATTCAACCTGCATAAAAGACTCCATAAAGGGAGGGGTTTTTAATATTGGTAATTTAATGACCTATTTTGCAAGGGCCAAACATGGAGTAGCTTCAATTTCCCTGTTTGCTCTGTTTAGCTCACAAAATAACACTGTCACGTACTGTGTAGATATCTCAACATCTTTTGTTAGTAGAAATTGTGTGCAAATATTCCACATATTCTTGGGGCTGGAAAAACATTTTTCAGTTTGAGACAGACAGGTGAGTCAGGGATTATGAGAAAGAATCTGATAGACTTTTGAACAACACTATACATTACAAAAAAACTGCCTATTGACCCGACAGATGGAATAAAAACGGAGTTGAGAATCCTTTTGAATGACGCAGTGCTTAAAGGGGACCTGTCACCCTAAGAAATAATTTCAAATTCTTTTCTCCTTATACTTTTCCACCATTTTAAGGGCCTCTTGTTTGTATAACTCTTCATTGGATGCAATCCGTTTGATTCTAGTAAACTATAACATCAGTGTATTGCAAATCATCCGATAGAAATAACTTTTTGCAGGCCACTAGTTTTCATTCTCCTGGGGTTTTCAGAGGGTTACCCAGAAGTCAGTTTACTAGAATCAAACGGATTGCATCCAATGAAGAGTTATACAAACAAGAGGCCCTTAAAATGGTGGAAAAGTATAAGGAGAAAAGAATTTGAAATTATTTCTTAGGGTGACAGGTCCCCTTTAAGCGAAAGTGAATGTTACATATACTTACACTGGTTTTATAACATCAGTGTATTGCAAATCATCCGATAGAAATAACTTTTTGCAGGCCACTAGTTTTCATTCTCCTGGGGTTTTCAGAGGGTTACCCAGAAGTCAGTTTACTAGAATCAAACGGATTGCATCCAATGAAGAGTTATACAAACAAGAGGCCCTTAAAATGGTGGAAAAGTATAAGGAGAAAAGAATTTGAAATTATTTCTTAGGGTGACAGGTCCCCTTTAAGCACTGCGTCATTCAAAAGGATTGAGCAAAATAAACTTTACTTACACTGTATTTATTATTTAAATTTTGTTTCCTTCTGTTTTGGAATTATACAATCACAGCAAGCAGGCAGCTGCCATTTTGTGGACACGGTTATTAAGGGAAATTGTGTATCACCCCAAAATCTTGTGCATGGACCAGAATGAGGGACCTAATGTCTATGTGCAGTGCCCTACACAATTATAGAGTCTGAGAAAGGAAGGGGGAATGTGAGGAGAGCAGTGACATCTAGGAAGTGCTGAATGGAAAGTGAAAGTAATTGACTGCCCCTCCTCTATGCCACGGGCATAGAGGCGGGGCAGGTCATATTTGATTGACAGTTTAGATATTTAAACACCTTTATAACAGGTATGGATGTTTTAATGAAAATTTTTTTTGGGGGTCCATATTTAATTTGGAAAGGACTTTCATTATGCAGTTTTTTTATGTGTAGGTAACAGGTCCACTTTAATGGTGTTATAACTGATGAACTGAATGGTTTATTAATGCGGACATTTGTGAAAAAGCCTTATTTTTATTTCTTGCCAAAAATACATAAGAGTCTGGTGGATCCACTTGGAAGACCCATTGTATCTATCTTGGGGACACTTTTGCAGCCTATAGCCATATATGTAGATATGCTCCTACAGGAACCATCTTTAAAATGCTGCTTAGTGGATACCACCGATTTCTTAAATAGACTGGAGGGGATTGTTCTTCCTACAAAACCATAGACTGGAGGGGATTGTTCTTCCTACAAAACCATTTTTGATTTGTTCTTTGGATGCAAATGACTTATTCACATCAATCATACACGATGATGAGGATTAAATGTATACGTACTTATTTGACCAAGACCAGTCATCCAAATTTCAAAATCAATTTCATTTGTACATTGCTGGAAATAGTGTTAACAAATAACTATTTATGTTTTAACAGCCAATTCTATTTACAATTGCAAGGTTGCGCAATCGGCGCTAATATGGCACCGCAAACACAAATCTATATATATGGATTTTATTGAGTATACTTTTATTCTCAATAATAACGAATACAGTTCTTCCATATATACTTATATGAGGTATGTGGACAACAAGTTCTTCATTTGGACTGAGTCCACAGAAAAGCTATTTGAGTTTCTAGAATATCTAAATACGACACATGCAACCATTAAGCTCACCTTAGAACACCATGAAACTACCCTGCACTTTTTGGATGTGAATGTTACATATACTTACACTGGTTTTATAACATCAGTGTATTGCAAATCATCCGATAGAAATAACTTTTTGCAGGCCACTAGTTTTCATTCTCCTGGGGTTTTCAGAGGGTTACCCAGAAGTCAGTTTACTAGAATCAAACGGATTGCATCCAATGAAGAGTTATACAAACAAGAGGCCCTTAAAATGGTGGAAAAGTATAAGGAGAAAGGATACAAACACAATGAATTGTTGAGGGTTAAAAATGAGATACAAGAGATCTCAAGAAAAGAAATGCTGAAGAAAAACAAATATGATAGGAGACAGGGAACAGGTATGCAATTAGTTACAACATTCGACACTAACTCAAAGATCATTAAGAAAACTGTTTTAAATTATTGGGGTGTTGTAAGTGCTGATGCAAAGTATGGTAATTTATTTAATAAAACCCCCTTGTTCTCCTATAAGAGAGGACGCACGGTAGGAGATTTGGTAAAACAAAAAACCATCTGGGGCCCAAAAATACAATAAACCCTTACAAGTAATAAATTACAAGACACTTACCCTTGTCACAACTGTGGTCATTGCAGTGGGATAATTACAGGGGACAGTGTGAAGGGATCAAAAAATTGGTTTAAAGGGTTGGTTTACCTGTGACACTAAAGCAGTAGTTTACTACATAAAATGTCCTTGCGGACTCGCCTATGTTGGGCAGACGAGTAGAACAATAAAATTACGTTTAAATGAGCACAAAAGCACAATACGCAATTACCAGCCCTCTATTGATTAAAAGGATGAGAAGGATACAAATAAAAAAAAGAAGGGAAACTGCTCTTGCTAGACATTTCTTTGAGAAGGGTCACAGAGTTGCTCAATTAAGATGGCAGATACTTGAAAAAATCACTATAAATAATCAGCATGATAACAAAAAACTTCTACTACATAGAGACTGTCACTAGGGATGGCGCGAACTGTTCGCCGGCGAACTTGTTCGCGCGAACATCGGGTGTTCGCGCTCGCCGGAAGTTCGCGAACGTTGCGCGACGTTCGCCATTTTGGGTTCGCCATTGTTGGCGCTTTTTTTTGCCCTCTCACCCCAGACCAGCAGGTACATGGCAGCCAATCAGGAAGCTCTCCCCTGGACCACTCCCCTTCCCTATAAAAACCGAAGCCCTGCAGCGTTTTTTCACTCTGCCTGTGTGTGCTGAAGAGATAGTGTAGGGAGAGAGCTGCTGCCTGTTAGTGATTTCAGGGACAGTTGAAAGTTTGCTGGCTAGTAATCGTTTTGATACTGCTCTGTTATTGGAGGGACAGAAGTCTGCAGGGGTTTGAGGGACATTTAAGCTTAGGTAGCTTTGCTGGCTAGTAATCTACCTTCTACTGCAGTGCTCTGTATGTAGCTGCAGTGGGCAGCTGTCCTGCTTCTGATCTCATCTGCTGACTGCTGCAATAACAGTAGTCCTTGTAAGGACTGCTTTTATTTATTTTTTTGTTGTTTTACTACTACTACTACTACTACTATAAGAGCCCAGTGCTATTAGTCTAGCAGTGTTGGGGAGTGGGACTGGTGTGCTAATCTGCTGCTCCTAGTAGTTCAGCAGCACCAACTTTAATTTTTTTTTTTTTAATATTTTACTACCGCTGTAGTAGTGTATAAGTTGACCTTTTAGGCATTATTTGCCCTGTAGGCATTTTTTGCCCAGTGTGTTATTCAACCAACTGCCATCTAGCTGTGTGACCTTGTTCACATTCTGTCTAAATATCCATAATATTACCGTCTCCAGAAAAAACACCGGAGTGACTTTTTTCAAGCAGCCATAACATATTTTACGTAATCTGTATCCATCGCTGTAGTAGTGTATAAGTTGACCTTTTAGGCATTATTTGCCCTGTAGGCATTTTTTGCCCAGTGTGTTATTCAACCAACTGCCATCTAGCTGTGTGACCTTGTTCACATTCTGTCTAAATATCCATAATATTACCGTCTCCAGAAAAAACACCGGAGTGACTTTTTTCAAGCAGCCATAATATATTTTACGTAATCCGTATCCATCGCTGTATTAGTGTATAAGTTGACCTTTTAGGCATTATTTGCCCTGTAGGCATTTTTTGCCCAGTGTGTTATTCAACCAACTGCCATCTAGCTGTGTGACCTTGTTCACATTCTGTCTAAATATCCATAATATTACCGTCTCCAGAAAAAACACCGGAGTGACTTTTTTCAAGCAGCCATAACATATTTTACGTAATCTGTATCCATCGCTGTAGTAGTGTATAAGTTGACCTTTTAGGCATTATTTGCCCTGTAGGCATTTTTTGCCCAGTGTGTTATTCAACCAACTGCCATCTAGCTGTGTGACCTTGTTCACATTCTGTCTAAATATCCATAATATTACCGTCTCCAGAAAAAACACCGGAGTGACTTTTTTCAAGCAGCCATAATATATTTTACGTAATCCGTATCCATCGCTGTAGTAGTGTATAAGTTGACCTTTTAGGCATTATTTGCCCTGTAGGCATTTTTTGCCCACTGTGTTATTCAACCAACTGTCATCTAGCTGTGTGACCTTGTTCACATTCTGTCTAAATATCCATAATATTACCGTCTCCAGAAAAAACACCGGAGTGACTTTTTTCAAGCAGCCATAACATATTTTACGTAATCTGTATCCATCGCTGTAGTAGTGTATAAATTGACCTTTTAGGCATTATTTGCCCTGTAGGCATTTTTTGCCCAGTGTGTTATTCAACCAACTGCCATCTAGCTGTGTGACCTTGTTCACATTCTGTCTAAATATCCATAATATTACCGTCTCCAGAAAAAACACCGGAGTGACTTTTTCAAGCAGCCATAATATATTTTACGTAATCCGTATCCATCGCTGTAGTAGTGTATAAGTTGACCTTTTAGGCATTATTTGCCCTGTAGGCATTTTTTGCCCAGTGTGTTATTCAACCAACTGTCATCTAGCTGTGTGACCTTGTTCACATTCTGTCTAAATATCCATAATATTACCGTCTCCAGAAAAAACACCGGAGTGACTTTTTTCAAGCAGCCATAACATATTTTACGTAATCTGTATCCATCGCTGTAGTAGTGTATAAGTTGACCTTTTAGGCATTATTTGCCCTGTAGGCATTTTTTGCCCAGTGTGTTATTCAACCAACTGCCATCTAGCTGTGTGACCTTGTTCACATTCTGTCTAAATATCCATAATATTACCGTCTCCAGAAAAAACACCGGAGTGACTTTTTTCAAGCAGCCATAATAAATTTTACGAGATCCGTATCCACCGCTGTAGTAGTGTATACGTTGATCTTGTGGGCAGTATTTGCACAGTGTTTTCTTCAAACCGCCATCTAGCTGTGTGAGCTTGTTCACATTTTGTCTAAATATTGATAATATTATCGTCTCTAGAAAAACCACTTGAGTTACTTTTTTTCAAGCAGCATTCATATATTTTACGTAATCCGTATCCACCGCTGTGTATACGTTGACCTTGTAGGCATTATTTGCATAGTGTTTTCTTCAAACCGCCATCTAGCTGTGTGAGCTTGTTCACATTTTGTCTAAATATTGATAATATTATCGTCTCTAGAAAAACCACTTGAGTTACTTTTTTTCAAGCAGCATTCATATATTTTACGTAATCCGTATCCACCGCTGTGTATACGTTGACCTTGTAGGCATTATTTGCACAGTGTTTTCTTCAAACCGCCATCTAGCTGTGTGAGCTTGTTCACATTTTGTCTAAATATTGATAATATTATCGTCTCTAGAAAAACCACTTGAGTTACTTTTTTTCAAGCAGCATTCATATATTTTACGTAATCCGTATCCACCGCTGTGTATACGTTGACCTTGTAGGCATTATTTGCACAGTGTTTTCTTCAAACCGCCATCTAGCTGTGTGAGCTTGTTCACATTTTGTCTAAATATTGATAATATTATCGTCTCTAGAAAAACCACTTGAGTTACTTTTTTTCAAGCAGCATTCATATATTTTACGTAATCCGTATCCACCGCTGTGTATACGTTGACCTTGTAGGCATTATTTGCACACTGTTTTCTTCAAACTGCCATCTAGCTGTGTGTATTATCGTTTCCAGAAAAACCAACTGAGTTTTTGTTGTTGTTGTTTTTTTAAAAATAATGCCAGGCAAAGGCAGGCCGCCACGCAGAGGCCGTGCTAGGGGCCGTGCTGCTATGCAATCCTGTGGCCCTAGCAAATTGCCCAGTTTTAAAAAGCCAATGACCCTGAACTCCCAAAATGCTGAAGAGGTAGTTGACTGGCTTACACAGCACACCCCATCCTCTACCGTTTCTAACTTTACCACAACATCCTCCTCATCCTCCACTGCTATGGCCACCCCACGTAACACTTCCTCCACCACCGGTGCCCCTTCTTCACTGGAGTCAGAGGAGTTATTTTCCCATGAGTTTCTTGAACTGAGTAATGCGCAACCATTATTGGCAGAAGAAGATGAAGGAGATGAGGACGTTACACCAGATTTAATTCTGGCAGAGAACACGACAGAGATGGACATAATGATGAGTGATGAGGAGGAGGTCCCCGCTGCTGCTTCCTTCTGTGATGTGTCAGAAGAAATTGATGCATCTGAGGAGAATGATGATGAGGAGATTGATGTTTTGTGGGTGCCTAGTAGAAGAGAGCAAGAGGAGGGTAGTTCAGATGGAGAGACGGAGAGTCAGAGAGGCAGTAGGAGAATAAGACTTAGAAGAAGCAGGGAGGACAGCCCGCAGGGATCAGTAGGGCAACAACATGTATCGGCACCTGTGTTCAGCCGGCCAACGCACCCGCCATTGCCGCCAATGCCGCCAACTTCTACTGTTACCGCCAGATCGCACACTTCCAAAAAGTCAGCAGTGTGGGATTTTTTTAATGTGTGTGCCTCTGACAAAAGCATTGTAATTTGCAATGAGTGCAGTCAGAAACTGAGCCTTGGTAAGCCCAACAGCCACATAGGTACAACTTCTATGCGAAGGCACATGAGCGGCAAGCACAAAGCACTTTGGGAGCAACACCTCAAAGGCAACAGGCAAACTAAAAGCCACACTCCTTCTGGTCCAGCATCTTACTGCTCTACCTCTGCTCTCCTTGACCCGTCTGAACCACCCTCCACTCCGCCTTCCACCTTGACCACCTGTTCCCATTCCCAGTCATCTGCCACCAGCCAAGTTTCTGTGAAGGCCATGTTTGAGCGTAAGAAGCCAATGTCTGACTGTCACCCCCTTGCCCGGCGTCTGACAGCTGGCTTGTCTGCACTCTTAGCCCGCCAGCTTTTACCATACCAGCTGGTGGACTCTGAGGCCTTCCGCAAATTTGTAGCAATTGGGACACCGCAGTGGAAGGTACCCAGCCGCAATTTTTTTTCTAAAAAGGGAATACCACACCTGTACCAACATGTGCAGAGCCAAGTTACCGCATCTCTGTCACTTAGTGTTGGGCCAAAGGTCCATATGACTACTGACGCATGGTCCTCCAAGCATGGTCAGGGCAGGTATGTCACCTACACTGCCCACTGGGTGAACTTGGTAATGGCTGGGAAGCAGGGAATGGGTAGCTCAACAACAACAACAGTGGAGTTGGTGTCACCGCCACGGATTGCACGCGGTTCTGCCACCACCTCTACTCCTCCATCGCTCTCTACCTCGTCTTCTTCCTCTTCTTCTTCTTACTCTGCTGCTGGGTCCTCCTTCTCCTCCTCCACACCTGTGCACCCCCAGCTCCCCCTAGGCTATTCGACGTGCCAGGTACGCCGTTGTCACGCTGTCTTGGGGATGACGTGCCTGGAAAGCAAAAACCATACCGGATCTGTACTCCTGTCATCTCTGCAGTCACAGGCCGATCGGTGGCTGACCCCACACCAACTGCAGATCGGAAAAGTGGTGTGTGACAATGGAAGCAATCTGTTGGCAGCGTTGAGACTGGGAAATTTAACACATGTGCCCTGCATGGCACATGTGTTAAATTTAATAGTCCAACGTTTTGTCTCCAAGTACCCAGGATTCCAGGACGTTCTCACCCAGTCCAGAAAGGTGTCGGCCCATTTCAGACGTTCCTACACAGCCATGGCACGCCTTGCTGACATTCAGCAGCGCTACAACATGCCAGTCAGGCGTTTGATTTCTGACAGCCAGACTCGCTGGAATTCAACGCTCCTTATGTTGGAACGTCTGCTGCAACAACAAAGGGCCGTCAACGAGTACCTTTTTGAACTGGGTGGTAGGACTGGATCTGCAGAGCTGGGGATTTTTTTCCCCCGTTACTGGGTGCTTATGCGCGATGCCTGCAGGCTCATGCGACCTTTTGAAGAGGTGACAAATATGGTCAGTTGCACCGAAGGCACCATCAGCGACCTAATACCCTTCGCTTTCTTCCTGGAGCGTGCCGTGCGACGAGTGACAGATGAGGCTGTAGACCAGCGTGACGAGGAGCTGGAAGCGCACGATTTATGGTCGGAATCACCAGAACGAACCCAGGCACCTGCTGCAACGCAGGGAGAGGTGCCAGAAGTGGAGTCAGAGGAGGAAGGTGGCTTTGTGGAGGAGGAGGAGGAGGACCAACAGGAGCAGGCTTCCCAGGGGGCTAGTGGTGACCTTTTGGGGACCCCTGGTCTTGTACGTGGCTGGGGGGAGGAGACCGTGGATGATGCAGTCCTTGATAATGAGGAAGCGGAGATGGATAGCTCTGCATCCAACCTTGTGAGAAAGGGGTCTTTCATGCTGTCATGCCTGTTGAAGGACCCCCGTATCAAGAGGCTTAAGGAGAAGGACCTGTACTGGGTCGCAACGCTACTAGACCCTCGGTACAAGCATAAAGTGGCAGAAATGTTACCAACATACCACAAGTCCGAAAAGATGCGGCATTTACAAACCAGCCTGCAAAACATGTTGTACAATGCTTTTAAGGGTGATGTCACTTCAGGAACTCATCAACATTCCAGGGGCAGAGGTGCCAGTAATCCTGCCACGAGCACACCTGCAAGGACAAAGCCCTTTGGCCGGTCTGTAACGTCAGACATGCAAATGTTTTTCTGTCCAAGGCAGCGCCACAACCCTTCTGGATCCACCCTCAAAGAACGCCTCGACCGGCAGGTAGCAGACTACCTGGCATTAACTGCAGATATCGACACTCTGAGGAGCGATGAACCCCTGGACTACTGGGTGCGCAGGCTTGATCTGTGGCCAGAGCTGTCACAATTTGCCATGAACCTCTTGTCTTGCCCAGCCTCAAGTGTGCTCTCAGAAAGGACCTTCAGTGCAGCAGGAGGGATTGTAACTGAGAAGAGAACTCGCCTAGGTCACAAAAGTGTCGATTACCTGACCTTTATTAAAATGAATGAGGGGTGGATCTCGGAGGGTTACTGCACGCCGGAAGACTTGTTCTGACTTCTATGCAGCTGTCCTTCTCTTCAAGCCTCATGACTCCACACACAGCTGTCCTTTAGCGTCCTCCTCCCTCCGCCACCGTTACAAACTAGGGTGCAAACCCTACTGGTTTAATTTTTTCTGGCCTCTGTGCTTCAGTGGCTGCAACCAAAAAAACTGGGCAAACAATGTCTACAAGGTCAACGTATGGCGAAAAATGACTATTTTCAGCATTTATATGGCATATTTTTTCTGGCAACTGTGCTTCAGTGGCTGCGTCCAAAAAAATGCATATTTTCTGCATTTATATGGCATAATTTTTCTGGCCTCTGTGCTTCAGTGGCTGCAACCAAAAAAATGCATATTTTCTGCATTTATATGGCATAATTTTTCTGGCCTCTGTGCTTCAGTGGCTGCAACCAAAAAAATTTATATTTTCAGCATTTATATGGCATAATTTTTCTGTCAACTGTGCTTCAGTGGCTGCGACCAAAAAAATGCATATTTTCTGCATTTATATGGCATAATTTTTCTGGCCTCTGTGCTTCAGTGGCTGCAACCAAAAAAATGTATATTTTCAGCATTTATATGGCATAATTTTTCTGGCAACTGTGCTTCAGTGGCTGCGACCAAAAAAATGCATATTTTCTGCATTTATATGGCATAATTTTTCTGGCCTCTGTGCTTCAGTGGCTGCAACCAAAAAAATTTATATTTTCAGCATTTATATGGCATAATTTTTCTGCCAACTGTGCTTCAGTGGCTGCGACCAAAAAAATTACTATTTTCAGCATTTATATGGCATATTTTTTCTGGCAACTGTGCTTCAGTGGCTGCGTCCAAAAAAACTGGGCAAACAATGCCTACAAGGTCAACGTATGGCAGTTGTTTAAAGAGAACAGTAGATTACTAGCCAGCAAAGCTACCTAAGCTAAAATGTCCCTCAAATCCCTGCAGACTTCTGTCCCTCCAATACAGAGCAGTATCAAGCAGATTACTAGCCAGCAAACTTACTATCATCTGTCCCTGAAATCACTAACAGCTCTCCCCCTACACTATCTCTTCCAAGCACACACAGGCAGATTTTTCAGATACATTTTTGCCCTTGATCCCCCTCTGGCATGCCACTGTCCAGGTTGTTGCACCCTTTAAACAACTTTAAAATCATTTTTCTGGCCAGAAATGTCTTTTTTAGATGTTAAAGTTCGCCTTCCCATTGAAGTCTATGGGGTTCGCGAACCGTTCGCGAACCGCTCGCATTTTTGCGCAAGTTCGCGAATATGTTCGCAAACTTTTTTTCCGACGTTCGCTACATCCCTAACTGTCACTGGATTTGGATTCTACAAACAAAAGTCCCACTGGGACTCAATGAAGAATTTAGCCTGTTATCTTTAGAAATGTTAATATGTTGCCTTTCCCCTTTACCTTACAGATATGAGAATTGACTCGTTATGTTGCAGGGGCAAGGTAAAAAGCAATTCATTTTTTGTAACAATTTATGATGTACTGATCAGGGCTAGTTAGTGTTTCAAGCTTTGGTATTAAGATACATTTTTTAACTTTTATAAAAACTGTTTTAACCTTTTTCTACAGGGTTTTATCCCACAGGGTATCTTTTCAATTGATTGATTAAGGGATTGAATTTCTTTTTGATTTTTTTGTTTGAATTTGGTGATTTTTTTTGGGATTATATTTGGTATCATCATTGGTTTCCGGATGTCTAATACATAAAAGATGGACATTATATATAATTTACCAATCAATTGCTATGTTTGCTAACTAATTGTATGTTAATTAATATGCAGTATGGAGAGTTTAAATGTTCACTATGTGGTGTGGTTTACTTGATGATGGGTCACACCCCCGAAACGTTACGTTGAATAAACATGCAGGGCTTGTCCTGCTTGCATGGAGTCCTTAGTGCTGGTGTATCTTCTTACTATCAAGGATTATGCACAACAATTAGAAAACAAAAACTGTAATGTGTCTACTCAAAACTTAAAACAAAAACGGTGGTACCGTGTTAGCCAGTAACAAAAAAAAAAAAAAAACAATTACAAAAAGTATTGTATAAGTGATAACTATACTCCTGCAACACCAGGCCCTTAACCTATTTACAGTATATAGATGACATACTTATTATATGGACAGCATCAGAAAAAAAACTATTGGCATTCCACCAAAGATTTAACCAATTCAACCTTACCCTTAACTCTTACTCACACATCTACTTCTTGAATACAACCATCTACATCAAAAATGGAGCCATACAAATATCCCTATACCAAAAACCAACAGGCCATCCTGCATATCTTCTGTGGGACAGTTTTCATCCTCATCACATAAAAAAAATCAATTGTGTTTAGCCATGCTCTGAGATACAACCTTGTTGACAGAAATAAACATCTCCATTCCTTACGGAAAACTTTTGTTAATCAGGGATACCATCCACAGGTTATTGATAAAAAATCCACAGAGCAACTCAAATACAAAGAGACACACTCTTGGATTACAAAGAAAAGACAGAAAACAAGAGGATAGCTATTGTAGTTCTGCTGTCAAAATCACAGTCTTCGGGACATGCAGGTCTTAATTCTAAAAGGGAACTTTAAAACTGAACGGGATAGGAAAATGTATGAATTCAAATGTATGGAGTTATTTAACACATTAAGGCAGGGCCTTAATTTAGGGTCAGGTTTCATGTCACACTATGACTAAATCCAGACTCCTGGACTATTTACAACCCACCCTAATTCATTGTATTATCTCTACATTTGATCTCTATCTATCTGTAACATCCTAATTTATTGCCCATGAATACCTTTCACTGATCTAACAGAAAATATGCTGTGCCTTTGTAACTTTCATTTGTATTTTGCCTGCCGAAGGGGCCTTGGTACTCCGAAAGCTTTGAATTTTGAAATTGAAGCTTTGAATTTTGAAATTGAAGCTTTGAATTTTGAAATTGAAGCTTTGAATTTTGAAATTGAAGCTTTGAATTTTGAAATTGAAGCTTTGATTTTTTTTTATTATTGGCCAATATAGGTATCACTTCTACAATACTTTTTGTATTTGATTGTTTTTTTATTTGTTACTCAAAACATTAAATACAAAATAAAAATGTAAACTTTTTTCTAGAAATGTTATTTATAGAGGGGTAGGCATTATGAAAATATAAAATATAGCACTTAGAGGGTAATCTTTAATTAAAACTTAGTAATACGTTAATTAATTTAATGTATTTATTAAAATATCACTTGTATATTCTGCTGTGCTTTACAGAGATTCAATTTTAAGTCCTTACTACTTACTGTATAGGCAACTTATATGATCAGAAGTCAATTAACCTGTCTTAATGATACCTGGAAGAAACCCGATAAGTCTAATTTTTAAAACTCGGATGAATGGAATCGACCTGAAAACTCTAATCAAATTTGAATCGTATTTGATTAGAATTTTGAAAACTCGATTCAAGTTTTTTTTTTACCTTTCCCATTGACTTAAACAGCAATTCAGCAGATATTAGGTAGCGAATAGTTGAATTTGAGTTCTTAAATAGCCAGAGTATGATAAATCTTGAAAATAAAAAAAAACTTTAAAAAATTTGAAAATTCAAATTTTCAACTCAACCCTTGTTAAATCTATCCCATATTGTTGCTAGTAATGGCAAACATTTTGGCATGTACAGATTCACCAGAAATTCTGCATTTTGTCAGCGGCGAAAATTTTCCATGCCCCATGGCTCATTTTGCTTTGCACAACAACATAAAGACGAGTGACAAATGCATACATTTTTCAATTCTTCCCCTCTCTTTCCACATCAACCAAATGGCTCTGAGCTGTCCCACTGCAGTGAATAAAGTACCCCCTCTTGTAAATTATAAGGATATTATATATGACCATATAAAAACACAAGGCCAACAGGTCATGGAACTCCGAGGTAACTTATAATATCCTCATATTTTGCAACAGGGGGTACTTTATTTATTATAATACACAAGTTTCAGTGAGTCTTGTGACAGGCATTACATTACTATTCATCGTTTATAAGTGATGACATCAATACTCACCATTTATGAGGATATAATTTACAAGATATTCATGGCTTTTGTGTATTATAAGGACATACTGTACACATAAGTTTATTCATTTTAATGTGGGATACAAAGCACCCAGATATAATTTGTATGTGGTCAGATTTATTATTAGTTGATAGTAGTAGTATTATAGTAATATATAACATTACCAGTCAACCAGAGGTAATGTCAAAAATCACAGACATGGTTTTAAGAAATTGACAACATGAAAGCCTTTTTTCTATGGAAAAAACTGTTGTAGCATAGTGAATAGGAGGTCCTCTAACAATGTAGGGCATGTGTGTAGCAGTATGCTGAGCAAAAAATGCATGTGATTTTGCCTTCCCACAGCAGAAACAAGGTACCACGACAAAAATGCCCATATATTTTAATGTAGTTTGCCACAAAAAATGATGAACGACAAAAAAATTGTCACACAACAAAAGAATTTTGCAATAAAAAAAGTTTCGGGAATTTTTCGGTGAAGGTGAAGCGGGACAGATTCACTCATCACTACTCCTTACAAAAAGTGCCTTTGCTAGAATCAAACTGAAGACCCAGCACGGAAATAAAGTAGTGCTAAGCACAGTACCATCATGCTACCCACTTAGTGTAATATGCTCAGTGGATATGAAGATAACTGAGCTAAAAAGATAACTGAAAAAATTATCTGATTAACCCCACCTCTGACAAGATATATTCCAAAGTAGTTGTCTTATGAACAGGTTCTTGGCTTCTTCGTGGCTTAAAAGCATTTAAAACGTAAACGTTTTTCTACTAAAATAGGCACAGCCCATTGATTTTACTAAATTATTCTAGAAACTAACAATCAAAAATTCCCAAGTTTCGATACTAAATCCAGTCAATATTTTCAACTTTGTACCTGAAAAAAATTGAGGCAAGAAATAATAAATATGAAAATCAGGAAAAACAAGGAAAATAAGGTACAGATATTCTACTCAGATAATATAAAGCCTTACATATTTACTCTGGTTATTCCTCATTATGAAATGGCACTCACTCAGAAAAATCAATGCAAATGTAAATATTTCAATATTAAGTATCTTTGTACTTTACAATTTAAGTCACTTTCGCTGTACACAGCAACAGGTGGTTATTGGTACCATTGTGAATACAGTAAGGAGTGTATGGGGCGATTCACTAACTTCGATTGAAGGATTCGAAGGTAAAAAACTTCGAATTTCGAAGTTTTTTTTGGGCTACTTCGACCATCGAATGGGCTACTTTGACCTTCGAAGTCGAAGGATTTTAATTCCTACTCGAATATCGAGGGTTAATTAACCCTCGATATTCGACCCATAGTGAATCGGCCCCTATGTGTACAAAAATAAAAAATGTATTGTGTTGTGCAGATAAGCATATCTAACACATATTTCATGCATATATGTGTATAGCTTTGCAAATAACCCATTGCAACATGGAATTTTCCTTTTATGAAAAAATTATTTGGAGGATACAAATTCTGACAACTTCATTCAAAACACACAAACTATTTTCATGTAGTTCAGGAAGCTTAAACTTCCACGGAAGTGATTTCAATAAAATATATTGTGCTGATATGGGAGGCCTATATATGAGTGTTATAAATGCTATAAACACATAAAAATAAAATAACATTAAGGGGCCGATGCATCAAGGGTCGAATATCGAGGGTTAATCAACCCTCGATATTCGACTGGGAATGAAATGATTTTGCGCAAAAAAGTTCGATCGAAGGAATAATCCTTCGATCGAACGATTAAATCCTTCGACTCGTTTGATTCAAAGGATTTTAATCCAACGATCGAAGGATTATGCTTTGACCAAAAAAAGTTAGCCAAGCCTATGGGGACCTTCCCCATAGGCTAATATTGGGTTCGGTAGCTTTTAGGTGGTTTTTTCTTAAGTTTTTTCTTAAAGAGACAGTACTTCGACTATCGAATGGTCGAATAGTCGAACGATTTTTAGAAATGTTCGATTCGAAGTCGAAGGTCGTAGTCCAAAGTCGAAGTAGCCAATTCGATGGTCAAAGTTGCCCAAAAAACACTTCGAAATTCTAAGTTTTTTTACTTCGAATCCTTCACTCAAAGTTAATGAATTGGCCCCTAAATGTCAAACTATCATTACCATATTTTACATGGATATTTGTTTCTGTGCCAGATCACATGCAGAATTCTGCATGCAGAATGTCACTAAAAATGACACAATATTAATCCCAAGGAACTGTTGTACAGCAGAAGGGATTATACTGGATGATCTATCCATAACTACAGTATTTTGCAAATACACACAATGATATTATAATGAACAGAAAATGCACAGCATTAGTATTTCTAGTATTTCTATATTGTAAATAAATATATGTAACAAGTTTTTCCCTTGCCGTAGAGCAGTGGTTCCCCAACTGGAAAATTGATTTTCTAGTTGGCCCAGTGATGTTGATGGGAAAGTTAGATAAATACGGAGGCAGAATTACCAATTTTCAATAATGAGGAAATAGAAAGTTGAAAAAAAATATAGACAAACGAATGCATTTTTCCCATAATCTCAAGACATATTTAAAAAGAACTCAACAGAATAGTCGTGATTGCATTTTCTAACAGAAAAAAATTCATACTCAAAAGAAAATCACACTGTTCCATACATTTTCAATGAGACAAAAATTCTGAACTGTTTTAATTAAGTGGAAAAAAAGAATAAACTAAAGTTACTTGAAACATTAAAAAAAAGTCCTATTGAATTCTATAAAATCGCAGCAGCTTTTACTTGCTGAGTTAACAGCAAATCCACATGCCTCCTATCACTCCTTTGCATGCACATGAAACATGGAGGGGAATTCAGTGCAAAAATTGGACAGTATGCATTTTGCACCAGTATCAGTGCAGACAGAGGAGTGAGTAGAGATAGGCAAATCACCAGTTTCTTGGCTGGCATTTATAAACAGCAAGAGAAACGTCTGACAGTAGTCGTATGTTCTTATTATACAAGTGTTTTAATTGCTACTGAAACAGAGCACAGATGCCTGCAGTTATTTGCACAATGCCCCATGCAGTGGGCAAGGTGCAAAAAATGGGCAAATAATTTTTCATTGCACACTGCCTTAGGGAATTGAGAATGAGCCCTACCATATTTGTTTAACTTTCCTAGATAAGGGTAAGAATGAATTTTATCCCTGGTGGATTACTTTGCAAAATGTTTGAAAATATAAGAAACTTTTGATTTCAAAAAAGTCAACTGTCCTTCAAGTTGAATCTTCAGTGTGTATCGGCCGAATCCAAAAAAGTGAATTCGGTGCATCCCTAATACATATATATATATATATATATACACATATATAACCTTCATCAGGAATAGCAAGCAAACAAAGCCACCACCAGCAAACAAAAAACAAACATATATACCTCTTCCAAGATGACTGTTGCTAGGCAACAGTGTGTAAAGACAGTACATGTGTAGAAATGTACTTAGACTATATATTTACCAAAACCTTTAGTTTGTCATTGTTACAATCAAATAGTGACATTTTATTGGAGGAGTAATGATAGCAAAGACTGCAAGAATAGTGCATACAAAGGAAATAGAGTGGGTGTCATAGGTGACATAACCTTCTAATATGAAGTGCTCAAGTTCATTGCCTGTATGATTTAAAGTAAGAGGGATCTCTACTATCTGGCCAATACATCTGTTTACACTGCAGAGGTGACTGTGCTAGAGCACCAAGCCTCCATAATCTACCCCACTGGATACCATTGTTAGCCACCATCCCCACAGCAACCATGTCTTCAGGCAGCACATTCCCTGTCCTTAATAATATTTACCCGCATACTGACAGCTATTCTGGTGGACAGTCTTAGCAAAGGAGAACAATGCATAGCAGGTTATTTGGAGTAACAGGTTTGGAGTCATTATTTACCAGTCATTATTTACCAGCACACAGTCAGCTAATATATGGAGTGGTTAAACATAAAGAAGCACCTGGATGTACCTGATGGTCAGGCTCAGGTTGATATATACATCAACTTGAACCTGGCCATTGGGTACATCCAGGTGTGCCCCTACGGGAAACATGTTGAGGACAAGTGAGCTGTGAGACAATTTGTTTTGTGCACTCAAGTCTCAATATATTGTGTGTATTTTGTCTTTCAATAAAACTGAAAAAGACTTGTTGGCACTTGGAGCGTGTATTTTGTTTCATTTTGTAGAGAATCTGTTGGGAGGTAAAGATAAAGTAATGCCACGGATAGCTTGGAGGAGGGGCAACATGTCCCAGACTTAAAACATGCAGGAACTCAATTGGAGGTTATAGGTAGAAGGGGAGGAGTTAAGTCTGGGGGAGGGCAGAGGTGGCCATCTTAGTGTCATGGTAAGAGCACTGTGCCACCATTTTCTATGAGGAAGAATAAAGCAAGGTTCAAAGCAAGGTTCAGCTAGGTTCATCAAGGTTCATCATTATGGCAGGTATGGAAGAGCTGTTTCAGAGCCGAAGCCAGCAAAAGGGGTGAAGATTGGCTCAGGCACCTACTGCCAAACCCCACTGAACAGCCTGCACCCGCAGTCTGCACCAGGCAGCACAGGTAGAGTCAGTTGAGCCCCTTACCTCCATCCAGAAGGAGGAGACCAGCGACAGGAAGTCCAGGATGAGTGGGAATCCTAGCAGGGGAGATCTGCCATCATCAGCCACATCCAGAGCAATATGGAGGTCAAAGAGGGGGTTACAGGGTGAGGAGCTGAATTCCAGCTACTCAGCAGTAGAGGTCAGACCACGTTCCAGAGCCCAGAGGCAGAATGGAGAGCCGGTGTGCACCACATCAAGGGGTAGCCAGCAGCAAGGTGCAACAGGAGCAGTGCGGGCAGGTTCACCTGCCAGGGCATTGAGGCATGAGTCAGCACGCACAAGTGGGA
Organism: Xenopus petersii; assembly: GCA_038501925.1. NCBI lineage: Eukaryota > Metazoa > Chordata > Amphibia > Anura > Pipidae > Xenopus > Xenopus petersii. The sequence goes on from CM076682.1 coordinate 80,873,994, forward strand.
GCGGCATCATCAGACAGCAGGGCTGGATGGAGGTGGCCCTGCAAGGCAGAACCGGGAACAAGGAGGCAAGTAGGGTAAGGAGAGAAAAGTTACTGCAAGAGAAGGCCAGAAAGGAGCACTGAGGGGATACAGGGGGAGGCAAGTACCTCATTAGAAAGATCAATGGGGTCATGGGGAACACCTTCATGGAGCAGGAGGTAGACAGGAACGGGGGCAACAACCAACAGCACACAGAGGAGGGATTAGGGGCATGCGGCCGATGGGGAGTCAGGTGAGCAGACCCCCTGGGCTCAGGTCTGTTGCGATGGGGGAGGCAATGGTGATTACACAGTGGCCAGGTATGTACCCCAGCCATTTGTTTCTCTACAGGCAACTGGGAGCAGGCAAAGAGATGATGCAGAGTCCAGTCAAGGGAGAGCCAGAAGCAACAGCCAAAGCATAAGCGGTCAACACAAACACAGAACCACAGCAAGGCAACCACCAAGAGGTACTGAGCCCCACAGTGTGGTTATGGCAACAAGCTGGGGGTGAGGGCTTGGGAGGCTTTCATGATGGGGATACGGCAATTACTAGGGCACTGGGACAAACAGGCCCTATTTCAGGCCAAGGCCTTGGGGCCAGGACGGGGAGATCAACAGCAGGTACAAACAGCACAGCAGGGAGACAACAAGCAACAGTTAGCCAAGGGCAGGCTGCCCCAGAAGGTATGGTAGTGGGGAGTGCCCCACAAACAGACAAGGCCAAGGAGGGGTAGATGCCCATGTCAGACATGGCTAAGGGGCATGCATAATTATGCTTTGAGGGCCTGCTGGGGGCAGGTCAGGGCTATGTGCAGTTCTACTGCAGACAATAGTGGCCACAGACAAAACAGAGGGGCCCATAAGGGCACTGCAATCAAGATAAAAGGTTATCATACATGTTTGTCAACTTGTGTTGTATATGCTATAAAATGCCCTTGTGGGCTTATGTATATAGGCCAGACAACAAGGCAGGTGAAGGATAGAATTGGGGAACACAAGTCTGATATCAAAAGGAATGTGAGGCAAAATCCTGTAGCTTGCCATTTTGTAGACACAGGACATACTGTAAAGTAGCGCAGTTAGGATTTCAGGTACTACAACTGATCCCTAGACTAATAAGAGGAAGTGATAGAGTAAACAGCTGCTTAAATGTGAAGCAGGATGGATTAGAAGGTTGAAAACCCTGACAACCGGGGGTCTAAATGAGGAGTATGAACTAAATAAAATTAACCTTGATATAGTTATGGCATCACAGTTGTTTAATTATTGCCTCTGTTTGTTTTTATTTCCCAGTAGTCATCAAGAGTCTACAAATATAAGTGGAGCAGGAAAGCTAAGTTAGCTCCCTTTCTATACAAAAGAGATCCATTACGATGAATGCAATTTTATGGTGTAACCCTGGTATATGTATTTTTAATATAATACTGTATGTGCTATAATCACTAGAGGGCATTGTAATTTGGTGTATATAAGGAAGCTGTGGATAACTTGATGTGTACTTTATCAGCTTGATAAAGGACCAGCAAGGTCTGAAACGTTGCTGTGCCATTTGTGAAATAAAGTGGTTTTGACACTACTACTGGGAGTGCTGCAAACTCAATGGGCCCACGACATGCCTCAAGTTTTTGGGAATTGAAATTGAAACCAGGACAAAGGAGTGTAGGCTTTCCCTGGACAAAGTCCAACTGTTAGAAGAAGAGGTGGGGCAGGCCATGGCAGCAAAGAAAGTGACACTGAAGCAATTACAATCCTTATTAGGCAAGCTAATTTTTGCTTGTGGAAATATCCATGGGTAGGGTGTTCTCGAGGAACACAAGGACGATTTGGAGGCATGGAGTTAATTTCTCCAGGAATTTAATGGCAAGCTAAATTGGCTTGGGGATACTGTACCTGCACAAATGGGGCATTGCATATATACACAAAGTTAGTTTAGTGGGTTTTGGTGCGTACTATGAGGATAGGTGGTATGCAGCTCTGTGGCCAAAGGAGTGGGAAGAGGCTAGGGTCACAAGCAATCTGACATTCCTGGAGCTCTTTCCCATCATCGTGGCAGTGGAGCTTTGGGGTTCCCAGCTAACCAATTAGGTCCTCTTTCACACTGATAACATGGTGGTTGTTATGGCAGTGAATAACCTTATAATACACAAAAGCCATAAATATCCTGTAAATTATATCCTTATAAACGGTGAGTTCTGATGTCATAAGTTATAAACAGTGAGTTCTGATGTCATTTCTGTCACATGACTCACTGAAACTTGTGTATTATAATAAATAAAGTACCCCCAGTTGAAAAATATGAGGATATTAGAAGTTACCTTCGGCCTCGTGTTTTTATATGGTCATGAAACTCCTCGGTAACTTATAATATCCTTATATTTTACAGGAGGGGGTACTTTATTCACTATATATCTTCATCACTCCCAGTTTTGTGCTTGATGCTCAAGCACCTTGTTTTGCACTGTTTACAACTAAATTTACAGTTCAGAGCCAGTCATGTACTGGCACATGTATTGACATTGCTGATACTCTCTCCTGTTTTCAGTGGGACAGGTTCAGGTGTCTGGCTCCAGAAGCAGCAATGCAAGGAGAGAAATGCCTCGACATGGGGGCAAATTCACTAAGATTCGTAGTTGCGCCAGGCATAACTTCGCCGCACTTCGCCGCACTTCGCCACACTTCGCCAGGCGTAGTTTCGCCAGCGCTCCGCAAATTCACTAAAATCTGAAGTTGCGCACAGGGGTAGCGTAAGGTTGCGAAGTTGCGCTAGGGTTGATTCGCTAAGCGAAGTGAAGTTACGCTAGCGATGGTTAATTTGCATACGGCGCCAAATTCAAATTTCAATGGAGGAATACGTACAATCACTACATATGCCTGGGAAACCTTCAAAACATCAAATAAAATTTTTTTTTGCCCTACACATGTGCCCACTGTACAGTTAAGTTGCCAGGAAATGTAGGGGGGAAGGAGGGGAGCCCCAAAATTTTGTTCGATCTTTTCAGCCTATCACCCATAATGTAGAAAAAAACGCCAGCGTTTTTTGGGACTTAGAAAAAAAGGGAACTTTTTTTGAAGCAATCCCTATCTACCCTATTGCGCTTCGCCTGGTCTGAGGTGGCGAAGGAAGTCTAGCGTAAAAGGTAGCGTTCAGTACACTGCGCGCGTTAGTGAATTTGCGTAGTTACGTCCGTAGCAAAAATTTGCCAGGCGTAAGGGTGCGAAGTAACACTAGCGAATTTACGCCAGCGTTCGTTAGTGAATTTGCGAAGTAACGAAAATTCCCAACGCTAGCGAATTGACGCTAGCGTTAGGCGCTTCGGCGCTTAGTGAATTTGCCCCATGGTGTGGAAGCTCATCTGACAGGTATGCTGGACTGGGTCAAGTGGCTGGTAGTACCTAAGACACGGGCCAGTTACAGTAGAATATGGGCTGAATGGTTTGAGCTGAAGTCTGAGATCGGGAACAATGCGGGGGACAGTGCAAAATTAGGCCTCTTGGCATGGCAACTATGCTTGGATTTTGGGAGAGGCATTTCGGACAGTTGCCTGGATAAAAAACTGGCAGCATGGGCCTCCCTATTTAAACTGATTGGCTGGATCGACCTCACTAAGGAGTTTGCCATCAGGCAGGCCATAATGGAGTTTAAGTGTAGATAATTGACAGTTGACAGCAGGCCCTCTATAACACTAGACATACTTAAGGGCCCTTTTGACAAAATTCAGGGGTTAGTCTGTAATGCATGTAAGGTGGTTCTTTTTCAGCATTTAGAATGTCAGCGTTAGTTATAGAGAGAATAAACAGGGAAGTGGAAGCATTCAAGCAGGAGATGTGTGGGAGTCGCCAGAAGGGTTAACCATTCCCCTATTTACAGAAAAATGGTGCCGCATTTGCTTTGTAGGTACAACTCAGAATACAAAGCAATTAGACTGGTGGTACCGTTATCCACCAGAATGGTACCTGTCTATCCCGGCTTCAGTTTATATCACGGTTTAAGAGAGCACTACAAGGGCTGGTCCTATTATTCAAGGAATGTCAGCCATTCATTTAGAATTGGTGTGACCACTGAAGTGGTTTGCTGGGGCCTGGAACCAGAAGAAGTAAGGAGAATTGCTAGATGGGAGTTGGATAGGTTCAAGTCCTATGTCAGGCCAGTCTGGGTCAAAGCTTTTGGTGTAGACACACGTGGCTGGGGGGATGGTGTGGGGGCCTAATTGGGGTTGTGCTTTAGGAGGTTAATGCATGTGTTTTTCTAGGTCAACAACCCCACTGTGCCGTCTGGCTTGTTGGACATTCATTCATCGTCAGGGCAGAGAAGCATGCTATGGTTCTGCGAGCCAGGAGGCAGTTAGGTTTTTACAGCTCTCAGGTAAAATTGTTTTGGATGGGGTCGGGGGGGTTATGCTGGGAGGAAGTAGTGTTCACAGTCTTCAAAAAAGCAAAACAGATAGGGCCCCCCACACATTCTGTTCATTATGGTAGGAATGATTTGGGGCATAGTCCCATGAAACAGTTGATCAAGAATATGAGACAGAATTTTATGAGACTAGGGTCAGTCATTCTGGGCATAAGGCTCATTTGGTTGGAGATTATACCCAGGTTACAGTAGAGGGGTGCGCAGTCAGTGGCGGCCATAAACAGGGCCACAATAAAAATGAATAAGGCAGTGTCAAAATTCATCCAGGCCAACAGAGGATTGGTGGTGAGGCATAGGGAGCTGGAGAATCAACCGATATATTTCATCCCAGATGGAGCCCATCTGAATGAAGTGGGTCTGGATTTGTTTAACTTGATCATACAGGTGTTGGCTGAATTTGCTTGGAAGGTGTTGAGGTGCATGCAGAGTTGAAAGGGTCCATCTCTTCAGGCAGTACTGGCCCCCTGTCAGTCTGCTGGGTACAAAATTGTGTCGCTAGTAGAGGCATATTCATGGTGGGATGGTTTAACCCCTAAGGTGGGTGACCATAGCGGGGAATGGGGGCAGCAGAAAAATGGCACAGCACTTGCTTTGCATGAGATTGAAAGGATTTAAAGGATTTACAGACTTACGGCATATCATCTGAGCAAGAATGTGGCTAGAGGATTGTCAGGGGACCTATCAGCTTTCAGTGGGGGAAATCGAGACCAAGGAGGAAGCTTCTGGTAAAAGTTTGCGGTACAGACAAGGGTTCAGGAATAAGCGTAGTCAAATCAAGGCTGTAGTTCAATAGGCAGGCAGGTAAATAACAAAGTCAAAGTACAGGCAGGGTCAAAAGCCCAGGAATGCAATAAACACGAATTTCGGAACACCTAAGAATGCTAAAAACAAATCCTTTAATCGGCAATGAACCTGCATCCTGGGCATCCTTTTATTTTGAATTTGCTGCCATATGCCATGTAGTGATGTCATGAGCTTGCGCGCTGGGGACAATGCGCCTGTGCCCGGACCCACTCGGTGACCGTGTGCACCGTCATTTTGGATTTGCCGCTGCCGGGAACAGGAGCGTTGCAGAGCAATTCTGACAAGGATATTGCTTTGGTAAGGTAAGGGCAGACTGACATAGGCTCAGGAGATATTGGTTTATGCAATGTCAATGTTCTATATTGGTATTCACAATGTATAATACAATTTGGTTATGTTTACATGTTGTATATGTATGCACATCATTTTGATGTTGGATTATACTGTTGTACTTCTTATAAAGCTGTGGCCAGAATCTTTCCATTAAAATAAGTGTCACACATCTAATTATTCTGTTTAGGGTGAGAATGCAGTGGTTTATGTAAAATTAGCATTCATTGTATTTTTACAATACTGTCTAGCATTATTGGTGTTAAATTTTGTTTGCAAGTTTGCTGGCCAGTCCTAATTCAAAATTCTCTACAAAGTAGAAAAATGTTGCATAATTTTTTTTTCACAATTGAGTATAATTAGCAAATACAGAGATAGTACTTACAAAGTCTACCTGTTACCATCCTAGTGGTTAGTGTGGGAATGCAGAAACTTCTCCCACTCTTTACTGATAACATGAACTAAGAAAGTAGAGGGAAATCTAAGCAGATTTATCAGCATTTAGCTATTTACAATTACTGTACTGTACATAACTTAGTTGTATTATAAATAAATATATAATGGCTCAAAAGAAGCTAGCACACACAGGACTTATGGAGAAAAAAAGGTTTTTATTTTAACAAGAAAAAAAACTTTTTTTTCCTGTTAAAATAAAAACCTTTTTTTCTCCATAAGTCCTGTGTGTGCTAGCTTCTTTTGAGCCATTGTAAATACTAATACATAGCTCTGCACCCAGGCACCTTATACCAGTATACGTGCTGGCATTTCCAGTTCTATATATATATATATATATATATATATATATATATATATATATATATATATATATATATATATATATACACACAATATCTTAGAATATTTACATACAATTTCTTCATAATACCCTAAAAGGATATAACAACTAAAAACAATGAGGGGGGGGGGGAAATGGACTGACCCCTGGCATCTAATACTTAAGATTACTATAAATTAACCAAATTAATGGTCAACTTGGACTCTTTCATACACTTAACATTACAGTGTGACAAATCACGGTATTGGTTTTGAATATATAAGTGATTTGATATCTCATGAGATATATGTAAGACTGAGCTCTAATAACATTATCAGGCAATACACAGTAACTGATATTTGCAACTACTTTGCCTGAAGGAACTGTGATTGATGAACTTAAAGCTCTTGTATATTACAGCTATAAAACTATCTGCTTCATTATTTTATACTATATAGTATGGATGGCTAACATTATCAAACCAGGTTTACTGTATTAGCCAAAAAAGAGAAAGTGTCATTTTTTTGCTTACCTCAAGTTTTTACTTGTACTCATTGGTTATATTTTAAATATTTTAATTCTGCCTGTTATTTAGGATATATAGTATATAGCTGCATCTCTATCATGAAGCTTTAAAAAAAGTAATTTCCATTATCAATTGAAACATGCAAAGTATGCTAAGTATTTAAAGTATGACACTATCAGATGTACCCTATATCCTATACCATATCAATATCCCATCAATAATTACATCCATTGTCATTATCTAAAGGTTATTTATTTACAAAATATCAAAGATATTTATCAGGACCAAAAAGATAATTAAAGATAATATTCTTGCATACAAAATAATTGCATACAAAATTTCATGACCTGGACAGGGCCAAATACCTGGCTCATTTTCCGCAAAACTTGTCTAGAAATAATCTCAATTTACCCCCTTTCTTCATTGGAATTTTTCAATACATAGCTTTATTATAAAAATGTAAGCATTTAAATGCATAAGCATAACTATACTGTAAATAACAAATATATAACAGTATTATTATAATAAACATTCATATAGATATAACATAAACACAACAGTAGTAAACAACACCTGCAAGGTCCCTGGCAATGGACCAACAATAATTGCATGCCAATCATACCAGGCCACCAGCCACTTGTGCCTTCCAGCATGGATGGTATTCTGTATTGCATGATTCAACCAATAACACTTGCCAGAGGCCAATGCCGTTAAAGAGGATACCAACAAACCAAGCCCCACTGACAACTTGGGACTTGGTAAATTCTGCATTGCTAACCAATTATCACCATTGCCATGGACCATGAGAATGGGCCCTTAACCCTGACCTCCACTCTACTGTAAGCCCAAAATACTCACCTGCTATGTTCACTTAACCTGTATCCCACTACTGTTGGCAACCATTGTGACAACTAGCAGAAAAGGATTAACCCCACAGGAGGGTAGTGGGGAACTCCAATTTCTCTATCCAAAATGGATACTGCCCCTTACTGATATTGATTGAAATTAATTAAACTCCACCCCAACACTATGTAGCTAAATTCCAACTACTAACCCCTAGCCGACAGCTTTGTGCTACCCCAGTCATATGCCCTCATGCTGCTATACCGGGCTCCTCTTTTTCTATATATTTTAGGTTAGTTTAAGTATGCACATTTTAATCTGCCCGATTTGCATCCATTTGAGTGGCAGACAAGTAAAACTCACCACCAGTGTAGGTGGTAACTTGCCCAAAGTATGACTCTCAAGAGCAAGTAATCCGAATTACGAATAATTATCAAATTAAAGATCCAATTAACAGTTGATTTTATGTCCACATGGCTATTGGGCATATTTATAAAAAAATATCAATTATCTTTATAATTGCAGTTGCAAATCTCAGCTAGTCATGACAAATCATGACTACAAAATGTTGACAATTTTAAGCATATTTATGAAAATCACACTTCCATTGCCAATGCAACAGATCATGATGAAAGTCACAATTAACATTTTCTATTAATTTTTAAGCAAGTTGACTAATGAAACTGGCAAAAAATCCCAGAAAAATGCATTAATGCTGACTACAAGAGGAGGCAAATTTTAGTAAATTTAGTAAAGTCCTTGGCAATATCCATGATAATTGTTCATAAAACAAGAAATCCAAATAGAAGCTTTGTAATGTGAAACTTTGTACAAAAAGTTACATATAGAAGCAATAAATACAATTTGATTCAATAACTAAAAAGTATCTCACACTACAAGCAAATCAACAAATGATATCTGTTTCTGTTGTCTATTCATTCAAGATTATCATCTGTCATGGAATGCGGTTGAACAATAGGAACATCTCTCTACAAAATGCATGACATTCTTTACTTAAGTCTCTAGCATATCTTGAGTGTAAAAGCCAAATCCAATAGCACTCTCTCTGTAATAAAGTTCTCTTTTTATCCTGGTTTTGTTTTACACTTACTCTTTATAATACAGTATATCACTGCATTCACAGGAATGATGTCATTGCAGTGGTTGTAGTTTCTACAAGGGTGGATTGAGAGTAAGGAGGTTTAAAGGTAATCATCATGACTATTGTGTGTCTTAAGTTTGATACTTTTCTTAATGCTTCTGCTCTTCTTGTAGGAAAAAAACAGATGAACAGGTTGAACAGATGACCACATTTTGGGTCTGATTTGAGTTTCCCCCCAAGTACATTAGTATTAAAAAAGTGACAAATGTAATTCTTTAAGTTTGACCCCCTTATAGGTTTTTTCCTTAAAGCATTACCCCTTGGAGTGTCTTTAACTTCATCTCTGGCCATCATTAGCTCTGTTGCATTATAATACTTCTCGACTATCCTCCTTATTGTGAGGTATGAATATAAAAAGATCTTTACCATCCAAGGAACCAGAAGAAAATTGCCAGAGGGCTATTTTGTCTGTTTAGCTTTAATTGTTAAACAGGCTTTGAGGGTCAGCAAGACCTGTTGTAAGGTCTCCCAGGAGGGTTTGAGGCTTTTATTATTTTTATACATTTTTATTTATGTAAACAACCTCTGGGTACTGGAAGAATAAAAGTTTGTAAATATCCTCAGTTATGGTGCGTTCTATAATTGCAAATTGGGACCTTTCATTTGGGTTCTCAATTAATTGTATGTATTATGCTAATTTGTTATGTTTAAAGGTTCATGCTTAGCACATATCTATATGCTTGAGAAAGAAGCATGGCCCCCAAACATGGCACTTCCGGAAATAAAATTGCAAGGGTTTGCCCTGTGGTATTTGTGTGTCAGTGAGCATTTACAGAACAATGATTTCCTCTGAGATCATGTTACAAAAATAACTGTATAAGAGAGTAACAAGACACAAAATTTTAGGCGTGCAAACTTTAGCAGTAGAAGGGCATCTCTGCAGCATATTAACTAAGAAAGACTTTTCACAGGGTTAGTATAGAAGGAAAATGGAATGTCTTTAAAATGCTGCTTAACTAATGTTTCTGTCAGTATATTCCCCTTGTAAGCAAGGAAAGATACAGCGAATTAAAAAACATTTTTTAAATTTTTATTAGTTATAAAGAGGCCAATACAGCATGCAAAAAAAAAGCAATTACACAAGCTAAAAGAGAGGATAAAAGGACCCTGAAGAAAACAGTAAAATATATCACAACTAAAATATGTAAATAGCACTAAATGAAATAAGAAGAGGTGGAAGGTAATATGGTTGATGAGAGCGGGGATAAAGCAGAGATTTTGAATTGTTAACACAACTAAGAATAAATTAATGAAGATTCACTTTTAATACACACAGTTTTGATGTCTGATTAATTTAGCAGTACGTTAAAAAGAGGATCAACAAAGTGAAACTAACCAAAGGTCCAGCACATGATGGTTTTTACCACAGGGCACTAAAACTGATCAGCTCTGGCAATGCCCAACCACTTTATTTAATTTTCCATAATTCACTGATGGCTCTCATGATACTAAAAGACTGGGGGATTTCTATATCTGCTAGTACTCAAAAGGAATTAATTTCTTAGCCTGAAACTTATAGGCCTGTAAGTTGAACACATAAATTTATATTCAACATATCTTACCAGACAAATTTATTCAGCTTCTATAACGAGTTTAGAACACATTTCAACATCAGGGAAAAAGTGGATGTAATCGACTTAGATTCTTCTAATGCATATGGGTTGTTTTCTTCGCTGACAAATATACACTGGCTTAAAAAATCCAATTTGCTGCCTTCTGTTCTATGAATGTATGTGTGCTGACAAACAGAAAAGTCTATAACTCACACACACAGAACATATTACATTTGTAATGCTAAAGTGTGCATTTTTGCACTGAAGCTCGCTCTTTGTGTGTGCTGATGTGATGTTTCCATGCCTATCAGCACACACACACATTCAGGGAGAAGAAGCCAGTGGTTCTGCTCCCATTCCTCTGCAGGCACCCACTCCTCTTCTCCTTCATCCTTCTCATCAGTCTGCCTTTTCTCATTCCACCTTACTCCTTCTTCCTGCAGACTGGCCTATCCTTCATTTTACCATCTCCTAAGGCACTAATAGGATTATATGAATGATACACTCCTTTCCCTTGCTAAAAGTGTGCTGCCTGCTCAAAAGAGTGAGTACTTGGTAGAGTAAATAGGGATGAACCAACTCCTCCTGAATCCTTTAAGAAGAATTTAGTTGAATCCCAAACAGAGTCCAAACATGAATTTGCATATGCAAATTAGCACAAGGAAGGCAGGTAAAGTCACATGATTTGAAGGATTTGGATTTTGTTTGTCCAGGCACTCAGATTTTGCTGAATCTGAATACTGCTGAAAAAGACTGGATTCAGCTGATTCCCAAAACCAAATCTGGGATTCAATTGATCCATACGAATACATAAAAACAATCACCAAAAACTAACAATGGTATTTGCACGGAAGAGTGTTGTGATACAACAGATCAGAGTTTTTTTGTCCTGTTGTAAAGCACTAGATGGCAAAATTCTGTCACAAATTTCACCATGGGTGAAACAGCAGATTTCAAAATGAAATTGCACAGGGCAAAAAAGATCCCTTTTTCCTAACTCACTATCTTTAAGGCAGATGCATTTGATGTTAATTTCCAAATTTAAATATTTTGCCAGTCTGAGCAAACATATTTCCATTTGATTTTAATTTACATTTGATCATTACCATTTACTGTATATGGAGGCCCCAAATAGATTCTTGGAAGATCAGAATAGATAAGTATAACTGACCATAGCTGATCAGAAGACTGAATACTAGTTGGAATGATTACTTCGGATCCCAACAGTTTGTTGAATGCGCTGTACTACTGATTTGTGAACATTTGTTTTAAGCAGCATAACTTGACTTGCTGATTTTTATTTTCTTTGGTATGTACCAGCAGCTTCATACAGCATTAGATATATAAAAATAACTTAAGGAAGTTACAGAGTGACATAGTTAAATCGGGTTGAAAAAAGACAAAGTCCATCAAGTTCAACCCCTCCAAATGAAAACCCAGCATCCATACACACACTCCTCCATACTTTCACATAAATTATATATACCCATATCTATACTAACTATAGAGTTTAGTATCACAATAGCCTTTGATATTTTGTCTGTCCAATAAAGATAGACATATTAATAGAAAAGCATATATTTTTATTCACAGAAAAAGAACATCAAAGGAACAGATGGAGAACAGATGGAGAAAACCTAAAAAGGAAAACGAATCTTAAGATTCTGTTCAGAAAATCACTTTTTCAGTGTACTTAAATGTTATTAAAAATGTCAACATAATAAAGTCCATATACAGGTATGTAAAGGTATGGGACCTTTTATCCAGAATGCTCAGGACCTGGAATTTTCTAGATAATGGATCTTTCTGTAATTTGGATATTCATATCTTAAGTCTACTAGAAAATCATATAAACATTAAATAAACCCAGTAGGCTGTAAGTAAGGATTAATTATATCTTAGGTTGGATAACGTCCAAGGTACTGTTTTATTATTACAGTTAAAAAGAAAATAACTTCAAAAAATGTGGATTATTTATAAAATGGAGTCTATGGGAGATGGCCTTTCCATAATTCTGAGCTTTATGCATAACAGGTTTCCAGATAATGGATTCCATACCTGTACAAATATTAAGGGGATATGCACATATATGTTGATACACTAGTTTTCCTATCCTCTTTATTTTTATAGACTCTGACTCACCTTATAAATTTCACTCATGTTACATACTAGTTATGGGTAGGACTAGCAGCATATAATTTGTATCAATAAGTACAATCATAAGATTATAGAAACACCACTTTCTCACTAAGTGTCGGACTAGGCCGGTGGGACGCCAGGAAAAAACCCGGTAAACCCCAGCCCTTATGGGCCTCGCCAGCCCAGACTTCCTCCACAGACAGATGCTCCTGACCTCTGCCGTTCCCCCATTTCCAATGCATAAAGATGACATGCATGAAGTACGTACGTGCCAGTGAAGAGGATGGGAGAAGGACAGAGGGAGTTTGCGACTGGTCCCTTGGGTGTTTAGGACCCTGATGTGGCAGCCCCGGTGGGCCCTAAACCCCCAGTCCGACCCTGATCTCACTCTAAAAAATATATTTTCTTTCAGAATTCTTTTTCACTTCTAGCTACTGCAAATAATATGTAATTCCTATAAAAATATATAATATGAAGTGCCAGCAGCCTTGCCTATCTGTTTATCTGTTAATACATACATTTAGTCCATGCCCAATCTCTTACCTTAATCTTGTTTGTAAGGCACTGTTAAGGCCCAATCGGCAGGGAAAAAAATCCAGTCGGATTGTGGTCACATCTGTTCGTTGATGTGGTCCTGCTATCCGAATGCCCATATAGCCTCCATTCTGATCTGATCATTGGGTCCTAGGGCCCACGATCAGATCAGCCTGATATCACCCACCTCAATGTGGGCATATCCAAGAGATCCACTCATTTGGCGCAGTTCTCCCTGTGTATGGCCACCTTTAGACCTGCCTTTCTGAATCAGTTTTTTTCTATTTGTAGGAAAAAGAAATCTTCCCATACTCATGTCCTACCCACACATTTTCAGTCAGTATAAACAATGTTATTATTAGTTCTAGTACACAGATGAGCTGCCTTGACATCTGTTTGATTCTAGACAATTACAAAAATCTGTCCCCTTTTTCAGGTACAAAATTACTAAAAAATAATTCACTCAATCATCTCCCACTTTGAACACTGCAACCTCTTTTTTATGTGCTTGGCACCTGTAAAATCATTTATGTACAACTGTAAATTCTACAAAACTTTTAGCTAGTATCTGCTTCATTTCACCAATGTCCTTAGACTTTCCTCCCCCATAGTAACCTCCTCACGTGTATGCCAACAGAATTTCATCAGTACAGCTCACTACCTGTGGAATTAATTACCATATCCTTTAACAGCCCAATACAGCTACAGTAGAACCCCAATTTTATGTCTTCTTAAAAGTTTTTTCCAGAACTGATGCCTTTTTTTTCTGCTCCTATTCAGGCAAACTGCATTTTTTCTTTCTGAGATGTAATCTTTTCCAGAAATTGTGCTTTGTTAAAGAAGCAAACTGTAAAATTTAGGATGTACTGTACATACTGCATTATACCTACTGTATCACTTTGTATGTACCAATTGCTATGTATAGTGATGAGCGAAAGATTTTCGCCATGTACAGATTCGCCACAAACCAACGCATTGTGCTGGTGGTGAAAATGTTCACAAAATGTTCACAAAAATTCACCATGGCGCACAATGAAAAATGCAGAATCTTGGCTGAATCCGAAACCAAATCCCGGATTTGGTGCATCCTTATTATTTGTTATGCTGTGTAAAACAAAATACACAGAAAATGTAAAAAGCTGTGTAAAAAGTTGTGTAAAATAAATGGTGAATTTATCAAAGGTGTGTTTTATTTTACACCATGTGAACACCAGATTTGCAGTGATTATTTTACATAGCTTTCGACCAGTGATCCGCAACCAGTGGCTAGTGAGCAACATATTCCGACCCCTTGGATGTTGCTCCCAGTGGCCTCAAAACTGAAGGTGTTTCTAGAATTTCTGGCTTGAAGACACATTTTAGTTGCATAAAAAACATGTGTTCTGCCAAACACAGGCTCCTGTAGGGGGCACAAATTGTCAATAACATTTCATAGGAGCTTCTTGCATGATTATTTTGCTCTCCAACTTATTTTACATTTAAATGTGACTCACGGATAGAAAAGGTTGGGGACCCCTGCTTTAGACCTTTGTAAGCAAGTTCCATCAGAAGTCACTCTAAGAAAGGCATGTCCAAAGTGCGGCCTGGGGGCCAATTGTGGCCCATTTTCAAATTTACACTGCCCTCAGCCTCCATCATGAAATTAATAATAATGAGGCCCCCCAGCACAGTGCAATCAGGAATTCCATACCAGTAATATTAAGGCACATTAGTGAAATGATCAGCCACTTGGTCTAAACTGCTACCTGTGTGCTGAAGGTATTAGCAATAGACATGTACTGGCACGTAGAGACGCAGTGTTTTCGCATACTTCTTTAGGGCTGAAGGTGTCAATAGATGTAATGACGTGCCAGTACAGTAAACGAAAGAAGCATGGCATCACTACGTGGCAGTATGTGTCTATTGCTAACACCTTCAGCACACAGGCAACAGTATAGACCAAGTGGCAGATCATTTCACTAATGTGCCCAAATATTACTGCTACAGCTACTCGGTTCCTGTAATTTAATGTTAATGGTTCAAAGTATGAATTGTCGGCCCCCACACATTTTCACCTCACCAAATCTGGCCCTCGTTGCAAAAAGTTTGGGCACCCCTGCTGTAAGAAAATTGGCAATATGAGAGCTGTTTTTTCTGTTGAAAAAAAGATTAGTATAGTGGATAATAGGAGGTTCTGTAACAATATGGAGCATGTGAGTAGCAGTATACTGTGTAAGTGCTTCCTCTGGGCATTTCAGCTTAATCCAAAAACATACAGACAGGTTAACTCCTGCTAAAATAATAAGATGTTATATGCTTGGTAACGAATAGCCTCAAACATACAGTACCTGAGTACAAATCAAATTAACATAGACCTTTATCTTTACTAACTATTGACAGGTTGGTGGCCTCTTCTGACACTGAGATTGACCTTATTGTTTTAGGGCAAGCAAGAATAATACACAGATTAGAGAAAGAGCAAGACAAATAAATGAATGATTAACTGATCAAGCCAAATGTTATCAAAAGAAAAATCATTACCTTGAATTTTCCAGGTTTTTTCTTATCTAAAGAAAAACACACTTTTAAAAATGTATTGATCCTAGCTTATCATGTATATGGGTCTCTTCTAAATTCGTCACATTTTGGGAGCTGTTGACTTATTTCAATGATATCATATGACATCTGCCCAGGCTGCATATCATTTAAACCAGGGATAGGGAACCTGTCGCTCCAGAGCCTCATGCGGCTCTTCATCCTGCTTCCTGCGGCTCAGTCTTGCGGCTTTGCCTGTCAGGTCGTATTTACAGCCCTCGCACCTGCTGGCGGCTTCTTGAGTGTGCGAACTTGGTAAGCACACTCAAGAAGCCGCCAGCAGGTGCAAGGGCTGTAGAGACGTCCCAGGAGTGACAGGCAAGAATGAGCCACAGCAAGAGGATTCATCATGGTCCTTACCGCGGTCACACACTCAAGACAAGAGAGAGTCGATCAGCATGGAGCTTCAGAAACAGAAGTCACATTAATAAACAGATGAGAACACTATTCAGTGTTTAATTTATTTCAAATTAGCCCTGCATATACACAAAGCACTTCTGGTTGTTGTATTCTGTTGTTGTAACAGTTAAAATTAAAAAACGTTTAAAAAAAGTTTATAAGCTGTGTTATGTTTTGCGGCTCCAGACTATTTTTCTTTAGTGGGAGAGGGGCAAAATGGCTCTTTTGATAGTAAAGGTTGCTGACCCCTGATTTAAACAAAGTACAGACCTTTACCAGGTGATGATTACAGGTGATGAGTACAGCCAACCTAAATAAAATACTGACCCACAGTTCAGTCTATTTAGCCATTGGGTACACAAATGGCTAAATAGATAGATATTTTAGATGAGCAACCATCATGCAGGTTAAGACTGTGGAGATAATCTCCTTCCTCTCTCTGAGGGTCAAATTCACTAAAGGGTGAAGTGGCTAACGCTGGTGAAAATTCGCCAGCGTGATGTCATTTCGGCACTTCGCCAATTTACGGTAAAGGAGATAGACTCTGGTGCAACTTCGAACTCTAACGCCAGGCGAATTTATGGTCTGGCGAAAGAGCGTTACTATGCAAATTCACTAAGTTTTTGATTTTACTGACCCTTACCTCTATCGCCAGACTTGCCTTCGCCACCTCAGACCAGGCGAAGTGCAATAGAGTAGATAGGAGTTCCTCAAAAAAAAGGAAAACATTTTTCTAAGTCCCAAAAACCACGGGCGTTTTTTTCCTATTTAAAGGGTGATAGACTGAAAAAGATCGTAATTTTTTTTTTCGAGAATCCTCCTTCCCCCCTACATTTGCTAACATATGGCACCTAAACTATACTGTGGACACATGTGTAGGGCATTATAACAACTTTTATTAATTATAATTTTATTAAGGTTCCCTCGCCTTGTGTAGTGTAATGTATTTGCTGCAGCATATACGGCCATTGTACTTTAACTGCACGCCGTATGCTAATTAGCCAACGCTAGCATAACTTCAAACCAAAACTGTTTTGCAGGTTTGTTAAATTATTATTATTAAAATATAACAAATAACAAATGGATTTAGTGAAGGAAACAGGTAAGTAGAATGAACATCAAATTAGACAAGGAGGAAGGGTGGGGGATGCAGCTCCTTTGTGATGCAACAGAAAGGTAGAAGGAGGGGCATAGCACCAGTTAAAAAGGGGGCACAGTGAGTTAACCCTTCAATGGCCATGGTGGGAATGAGTGTGAGAAACATTTTCTTTCATTAGGTACTTTTTGGATATACTGTAAATATAATGTATTTTGGAAATCCCTCAATGCCAGTGCAAACTATATATATATATATATATATATATATATATATATATATATATATATATATAAATAACCAAAGGAATGGTGCACTCTGTAGACAAAATTAATACCTGGGTGCGAGCATGGGAAGTAAGCAGTGAAAAAGGATTGCGGCACTAACAGGGTTTTAGTGAAAAAACAAAAAAAAATGTTTTATTATTAAGCCTCAACATCTCGATCGCCCAAAGGGATCTTCATCAGGAGCAAAATCAAACAAGCATGACCCTGTGAGTGCCGCAATCCTTTTTTACTATATATTTATATTGTATTTTCCCATATGTATTTTGTGGTCACACCCTCATTGCACCCCCGCCTAATGATTTTAAAAATTAATGGTGAGCACAATTTTCCCTTGTTTCTTATAGTTATACAGGAGCAGTGACCAGCTCCATGTTGTAGCTCCCACCCTTCCCAGCTATAGTCAGGTGATCCCACTAGTGTCTAATAAAAGGGCAGCCAAGTTTGGGAGTTTTACTTTGAAAGCAGCAAGTAAGTTGCAGGTAAAACGTAGTCCCTTTGTAAAATGTATAATGAAGCAATATAATTCTTAATGAATCAGATGAAAATTAAGCATAGGACTGGCCAGATATGGGATGACTTTGACGTAGTTGGCCAGCTTAAATATATTGCAATATATGGACAAACAATCCCTGTTTTGTTTAAAGGGTTAGGCATTTTTCAGTAGCAGTATGTATTGATAATGGGTTGAGTGCAGAGGAATCTTATGTCTATCTATAATCTATATGTGTGTATATATATATATATATATATATATATATATATATATATAAAATGGTTGCTGGTGTCCGCACTCTTTTCTTGTTAGAGCAGGGGTGCACGATCAATATTGTAGATAATGGTGTGAAGGATCAGCACTCTCCCATTAGTTTAGTGAATGAAGTGTTGTTTTATTGAATACACAACATTAGATCCTAATCTAGTGGGATCTAATATTGTGTATTCAATAAAACAACACTTCATTCACTAAACTAATGGGAGAGTGCTGATCCTTCACACCATTATATATATATATATATATATAGAGAGAGATATATATATATATATATTGTATTGTATTTTTCCATATGTATTTTGTGGTCAGCACAACTTTCCCTTGTTTGTTCTCAAGGCTCCGCCGAGGAGATTAGAGGGATTAAGATCCCAGGGTATTACTGACCCAGAGTAAGGAACCAAGTGTTGAGATAGGGATGTCAGGAGTTCCCCTAGTCTGCCACTGGAAGATATCCTGAAAACTGGGCAATACCCATCACATGCTGTCAATTTACTCTCTGCTGTATATTCCCTAGCCTGTGGGGATTCAGCCTATACGTGCTGTGAGTATATGCTTCCTTTATGCTGCTGTGTATGTTCTATACTCCATTGTGGATCAATGGGCTAAATGATCTCTGTGCTATTGTTAAATAAATACTGTTCTTTGTTCAACTGTTAAAGAACTACTCACGTCCATCATTGTGCTATCGCAATCAGGTTACAGTTACACTACACCCTTGCCTCCACCCCGCTGCGAGGGCTTACCCCTGAGAAAGAGAGCTCATCGGTGGTCTCAGCCCACCAAGGAAAGTAGAGTTAACGGCCCTAGCACAAGTCAGTTTACTATAGAGCTACATTTATATATATATATATATATATATATATATATATATACACACACAGTATATATAGTACTAGGGTTCAGCATGTGGTGGAATGGGCAGACAGATTATTGGGAGCGGCTGGGGAAGACCCAGCAGTCTTGGTACACATAGGTACCAATGACAAAGTTAGAGGAGGTGGTGAAATCCTCAAGAACAATTTTAAATAACTATATGTACAGTTGAAGGCGAGCACTTTCAAGGTAATTTTCTCAGAGATATTATCTGTGCCACAAGCAATGCTAAGAAGTCAGCGGGAGCTTAGGGAGGTTAATATGTGGCTGAGAGATTGGTGTAGGGAGGAGAGTTTTGGGTTTTGGGAGAACTGGGCTGATTTCTCAGTCTGCTACAGGCTCTTTGCTAGAGATAGGCTACACCTCAATGATGATGGTGCACCTGTTTTGGGGGAGAAGATGGCTAGACAGTTGGAGGAGATTTTAAACTAGGTGTGGGAGGGTTCAGTAAAAGATTCACTGGAAGACAGGTTAGATGAGATAGTGGGCAAAGGAAGGGAAAATGGGGGAGGAGATTTGGTTAAGGATAGGGAGGACCACATGTCATATGTTCAATATGGTACCAGTATTAAATGTATGTTTGCAAATGCAAGGAGTCTGACTGGTAAAATGGGAGAGCTGGATGGAGGTGCTGGAGGGAAAATATGATGTGATTGGTGTGGCCGAAACATGGCTGAATGAGTCGCATAACTGGGCAGTTAATATCAGAGGCTATATTTTGTTTCAGAGGGACAGAGGCAATAAAAAAAGAGGAGGCGTATGTCTGTCTGTTAGGCCGGATATAAACGCTTATTTAAAGGAGGGGTTTATGGTAGAAAATGAGGGGCAGAAGTCTTATGGGTAGAGTTTTTCACCAATTATAAAAAGTCCGGCAAATTAATTGTAGGGGTATGTTATAGACCTCCTAATATAAGTGAGAAGGAGGCTTAGCTCCTGATGCAAATAGAAAAGGCTGCTAGTTTGGGTAAAGTAATGATAATGGGGGATTTTAATTACCCACATTAGATATTGACTGCAGCAACAGTACTGCCAGATCAGTTAATGGGAATAAGTTTATAAATGTGTTGCATGACAATTTTATGGCACAGGTTGTTGAGGAGCCAACCAGAAGAAATGCTTTTCTGGATCTAGTGATCTCAAATGACCCAGAACTTATAGCAAATGTGCAAGTCATTGAACCCATGGGTAATAGTGACCATAATATTATATCATTTAGGGTTTTTTTATCAAAGTCCGAATTTATTTCAATATTTACTGGAAAAAAAAACAGACCAAATCCGCACAGGTTTTTTGGGTTTATTTATTAATACACTTCCCAGAAAATTTTGGTTGCAGGAAAGAATGTTTTTTTCAGATTTTTCACCCAAAACTCATAAAGCTTTGTAGCATTGCCAAAAACCCAGCGCACATCAAAAAATCATCGGGACTTCTCCCATTGACTTATATGCAACCTTGACAGGTCTGAGATGCTGGATTTTCAGATTGTGACGTTTTCATCCTCTGAGTTTAATAAATTCTGAAAAATTAGGATCAACTTTAGCTAATGCTCATCCATAAAAATTCCTTTTCATTTCACTGGGTGATATAACCTATATCAGTGACAGCATACTTACTGACTGCTTGTAAGAAGAATAGGAAACAATAGTTAACCTAAGAGACAATGACAGTTTAAGAAAAACTGTAAAAAAAAAAAAACAGAAAATCATGTTAAAGTGCCATTTAAGCATATTATTCCACACTACTCAAGTGGTAAGGACAACATGCTTTTTGGTACTTTTTTATTACTATAATCATTATGAATTTTCACAAAAGCGTTTCTTGATATTTAAATTTGAAGAAGACAAATTCTAGTTTTTATTTGCTTTGTAAAATATACGCACATTAACTATAACTATAATATATGAACTGTCTTTGGTGACGTCAATATTCCCATTGACAACTCTGCCACTCCAGCTACTTCTAAACTCATTTCGCTAACAACTTAATTTGGTCTGTCTTAGTTCCCCCTTCCCACTATCGCAACCATCTTTTTCCACCTACACATTTAGAAACCTCAACACATTTGATCCAATTATCCACTTCAAGTTCATGTTCTCCTGCTACAAATGAGCTCTATCAATAGCCAAACTGTACTTCTTTTCTTTAATCTCCACTCTATCCTCTAAATCATTATTGTTTGGCACATTTAATTCACTGCCATGCCCCACTCCGCACCCTCCGCCCATTAATATAAATGCCCAAGACATTGCTCATTATTGTTCCCATTAAACTGAGAACAACTGAAAACTCTCAAATTATCTTGTAGTCCACTCACATCCACTTTGCACTGCCACTTCATCCCTGCAACACTAGATGGAGTTAGCAAACATATAGCCTTCTCAAAACACACAACCTGCTCCCTTGACTGAAAGGTCTTTACCCAATCTCTATTACACTCTTTTCTGCACTTAGCCTTTCTCTTAAAGGTTTAACCTTTCCTTTTCTACTGGTAAATTTCCAACTTTATTCAAACAAGCACTAATCACTCCTATGCTCAAAAAACCTTCCCTTGATCTCAGCTCTCCTACCAGCTATTGTCCTTTCACATTCACATCCGAATTGCTGGAAAGGCTTGTTTACAAATGCCTGGTCTAGCATCTCATTCACAACTCCCTTTGCGACCCCCTGGAATCTGGCTTCTGCCCAACTGAAACTGCACTAGCGAAAGTAACCAATGATCTTTTCCTGGCAAAGTCTAAAGGTCACTGTTCCATACTCATCCTTCTAGATCTGTTTGCAGCCTTTGATACAGTTGACTAAAAACTCCTCCTAGACATAATTATTGTTATTATTATTAACATGTATTTATGTAGCACCAACATATTGCATAGCACTGTAAAGTAAATGTGATTATACAACTAAATCACATGAATTCTATACTGTACATAGATCATATGGAGTTATATACATCAATACTGGTACAAAAGGTGAGGAAGGCCCTATGCAAAAGAGCATACACTCTAAAGGGAAGGGAGTACTACACAAGGTGTGGGAGTGGGCAAGATCAAATTAAGTGGGTGAGAAATGTGGTACTGTACAGTATGTGGTGTTGCATTTGGTAGTTAAGCAGAGTGAGGATAGGCTTCTTGAAAGAAGTGCGTTTTAAGAGATTTCTTGAAAGCAGAAGAGTATATAGAGATGAGTTCAGAGATGTAGGGTGGGGAGGAGTTATGAAGTGCTTTGAATGTCAGGGTCATTAATTTGAATATGATTCTGAAAGGTAGCAGAAGCCTGTGCAGGGATTGACGGAATGGTGTGGCAGAGGAGCAGTGGTTGATGAGGTGTATGAGCCTCGTAGCAGTGTTCATTATGGACTGGAGGGGTGACAGTCTCTGGAGGGGAAGGCCAATTAAAAGAGAGTTACAGTAGTCTAGACGTGGTATGAAGAGAGAGGGAATAAGAATTTTGGCAGCATCTTGGGAGATAAATGATCGTATTTTGGATATGTTCCTCAGGTGGAAGTGACGTGATATACAGATGCAGCCACTTTGTTTGTCTGTTTGACACAGAATAACTAAACACAGATATCCCATTTATCTCATTTAACACAGAAAACTGCGTCACAACATCCCATCTAATTAAAGCATTCACCATTGTGAACAATGGAGCTTTGGTATGCTAATGAAAAGGTTAAATGCATTAAATGAGTTAAGATGACTTAAGATAACACAGTTTCTTCAATTACCCCTGAGTCATGACGCATTTAACTCACAAATCCAAGTGGCTTCATCTGTAATAAGTGACTGGATATGAGGAGTGAATGACAGGGCAGAATCTAGGATAACCCCAAGGCACTGGGCCTGGGGAGAGGGGGTGATAGTGGAATTGTTAGCTATGATGGATTTTACTAGTGTTAGTTGGAGGAAAGAGAACCATTTCAGTTTTAGAGAGGTTTAATTTAAGGTAGCGTTGCGACATCCAGGTAGAGATAGCGGACAGGTAGGAGGAGACGCGAGTTAGGAGTTCTGGGTTGAGATCAGGAGACGAGAGATAGATCTGAGTATCGTCAGCATAGAGGTGGTAGTGGAAACCGTACGAGTTGATTCATTTGCTGAGGGAGGAAGTATAGAGGGAGAATAGTAATGGTCCCAGGACAGAGCCTTGAGGAACATTCTATACTCTTTCATGGTTTACATCTTATGTTTTTGACCGTTCCTTCAAAGATGCTTTCTCTAACTCCACTACTTTCCTTCTCTCTGTGGGAGTTCATCAAGGCTCTGTTTTAGGTCCTCTGCTGTTCTTACTCACTAGGAAAACTAAAGCTGGCCTCAGACGCAAAGATCCGATTGTATGAATCAACGTACGATCGGACCTCCCCATCTCCCGACCTGCCACTAACCATTCCGATCAAATAAAGTACAAAAGAACAGATCAGCCGGAGTTATGTCTTCCTCTGAAAATCATACAATCGGCAATACATGCAGAGATATTACCCACAGCCGTCAGAAATCTTTTAACCTGCCGATCGATGAAACCACCAGTCTCAGCCAGACGAAAAATGTCAGGACTCTACACATGGTCTAAAAATTGTACAAATCCTTGATTCGTATGATCAGATCTTTGCATTTATGGCCAGCTTTATTCAGTCAACTGGACTTCAGTATCACCTTTATGCTGATGACACCCAACTCTACTTATCTACTCCTTACCTCTCTCCTTCAGAGAACTATGGAACCCATCAAATTGGTCCCGAATAGTGCATGACTAGGGGGGCATGGGAATGGGCAGGCCAATAGGAAGCTTTGGAGCAAAAGTTTGAGATTGTCGCTGCAGGGAAAAGCAGGGGAGCCCTCACATAGATTTTACAGGTGCATGCAGCGTGTGATGAGGAGAAGAACATGTCCACTGGAGAGCCTCAGTCCTTCACAAGAAAGACATGCTATCAGAAGATGGAGGAGCAGAAGTCCTGGAGTACCTTTCGCAAAGAGGGCAGTGGTGGAAGACATCGTTGAGTCGGACGACCTACCGAGGAGGAGGTCAAAACAGGCAATAAGCAGTAAGGCTGGAGAGCATGGTGGGAAGGCAGCAATGAGATGCGCAGACAGAAGGAGCAGCCATGCAGACAAGAGCAGCAGCAGGGGGAGAGACAAAGGAAAAGGGCAGGTGAGAGAGAAAGCAAAGTATGTGGAGGGAAGAAGAGAGACTTTAAAAAAAGCTATGGAAAAGACTGGCAGTGTTGAAAAGTGTTATGCTCGGAAGGAAGGGGATAGGGATGTAGCGAACTGCCGTTAATGTGTTCGCGAACGCCGTTCGCGAACACCGGCAAAAAAGCGAACAGTTCGCGAACAGTTCGCGAACAGTTCGCGAACTTCGAACACTCGATAAAATCGTTCGATCGAACGATCAAAGGATTTTATTCGTACGATCGAAGGATTTTCGTTCGAATCGAACGATCGAAGCTATTCGATCGAATGATTTTAATTCAATCGAATGCTTATAATCGTTCGAATGAATGGAAATCATTCGATTTTAGCGATCGAACGGTCGAATGGTCGAATGGTCGAACGAAATTTTACTTCGAATCGAACGCGAACACCAATTGGCGAACGTCGCGCGACGTTCGCGAACATTCGGCGGACGCGAACAGTCGAACAGTTCGCTACATCCCTAGAAGGGGATAAGAATAAAGCAAGCAATAGTGCAGCAAATAAAAAAAAGTGACAACAAATTAAGAAGACAAGCAAACCAGCTACAGTATCTAGTAAATTATCGAGTGAAGGTAGTATTAAAGGATACAAAGTTGGGGGCAGCAACAGACTTGCAAAAGAGGACACGTGAAAAAAGTAGATTAGGAAACAAGGTTGCAGAACTTATCACTACCCAGCAAAAGTTGCATTTAATAGACTCCCCTTCCTCAGCATCATTAGAATCATTATTAGAATTAGACGAGGATGGCGCAGAGTCAAGTTCTGCAAACATGCAGACACAATTAAAAGAAAAGGACTTACAGAGGGACGATGAAAAGCTTGCAGAACAACAGGCAGGCACGAGTGGCTCGGTGTCTTTCAGAGCTTCAGGTGGGCGTCAAGTTAATCAATCAGTCAATTCAGTTAATGATCCTATCAACAGTTTTGAAAAGGGAAATGTTTTGGATAATACTGTTAATTTATTTATGGAAAAACTGAGAGATTTGGTATCAGTTTGGGAACAAAGAGAGACAAATGTGAACAATTTACCTCGTGTGGGGTAATGTGATAAACATGGGGCAAGAGAATAGTGACAGAATGTATAACAATAACATGTTGGATTTAAGGATAGCAGGTATGATAGCTGCAGCTAGGAATGCAGCAAGTACTTCAGGAGTGGAGGCCTCTATAGTCACAAAGGAACACAATTCAAGGAATGCAGAGCAAAAAGGTAATGAGAGAGAAAATGGTACAAATCAGGCAAGTCCGGTAGCAGTGGAAGTTGCAATATCTAAAGGTAAAGAGCCAGAGAAAGAGAATACAAAGAGTAAAGAGTCTGAGGTGGGTAGATCACTACCGATATCGGATAATGCTAACAGTCAAACATTTTTGAGGGTCCGTTAGGTGCGCATTTGTCTATAGAAATAAGGGAAAAAATTTGGAAAAACGAATATATAGATATCTTTACACTACTGCCACTGGAGAGATTTAACTTAGACAAATGGGAAAAAGGGAAAGAGGCAAGAAAACAGGAGGATGAGGATAGAAGGCGGTTTAGGCTAATACCGCGTACCTTTAGCAACTGGTTATAGGTGTTTTCCATTTTAGCAAGCATTATAGGGGAGAGGAAACCTGAAAAATGCTCAGCATTATTTTGCTATATGGACATGATATTAGAAGCTTTCAGAGTTCATGGCGGTAGAGCATGGCTTAGATACGATGAGCAATTCAGGCAAAGGCTAGCTGTTTGGCCATCACTTGAATGGGATCATAAAGACATTAGTCTTTGGATAAAACTAATGAACGCGAATAGACCAGGACCCAGTGGTTTTTCTGCTGATCCCTTTCCGACTGGGACTGCAGGTCAGGAACCGGAAACTATTTCGGTCAATAACAAAGCAGGTTATTGTTGGGCATTCAACAAAGGAAGTTGTAAGTGGGGAACAGCATGCAGATATAAACAGGAGTGCTCACACTGCAATGGATGGCATCCAATACAGAAATGTTTCAAGAAAAACAAATATGGAAAATTCTGTGACTCCAATTCAAAAGGGGAAGACGCCGGTGAACATAAGAGAGATGGCTGGGGCCATGGTTAATGGTTTATCCTAAAAAACAGGATGCCATTGGAAGAAGGTTTTAGGTTTGGTTTTGTTATTCGAGCAAATATGATAAATAGGTACAGCCATCAAATAATTTAAAATCAGCTTATGAATTCATGGAGGTGGTAGAGGAAAAATTGGGAAACAAATTAAAGCTTGGGAGAATGGCTGGTCTATTCACAGAGGCTCCTTTAATGGATTTATGCATATGTCCTTTAGGAGTTGTCCCTAAAAAGGAAAAAGGGAAATATAGATTAATACATCATTTATCTTATCCAAAGGGAGCCTCCGTGAATGAGAGCATTAATGAGGATTTGTGTAAGGTTACCTATGCATCAATTGATAAAGCCATTCAAATATTAAGGGAGGTTGGAACTGGAGCACTTTTAGGAAAGACAGACATTTTGGCTATTACCGGTTCACCCGGATAGTATACATCTGCTGGGTTGCCAGTTTAAGGGTTAATACCACGTGGACAGGTGCCTTCCCATGGCAAGTGTTTTAATTATTTTCAGGAGTCAGGAATTACCTCTTTGCTCCATTATTTAGATGATTTTTTATTTATTGGGCCTAGAGGCTCAAATATATGTGCCGCATTGATGTTAAAATGGAGGAAATAACAAATACGTTTGGAATACCGTTGGCCAAGGATAAAACAGAAGGTCCTACAACATTTTTAGGGATAGAGATAGATTCCATACAAATGCAATGCCATTTGCCTGAAGATAAATTAGTTAGGTGAAGCAGTTAATGATGCCATTAGCGCTAAGAAAATTACTTTAAGAAACTTGCAATCATTATTGGGTAGACTTAATTTTGCGTGCAGGATAATACCTGCGGGAAGGATTTTTTTAAGGTGATTATCTTTAGCAACTGCTGGGATTAAAAAACCACACCATTTTGTAAGGCTTAACAAAGAACACAAAAACGATTTACATATATGGCAAACCTTTTTACAGGAATACAATGGTATTTCGGTTTGACAAGACAGGGAATTGTCTAACATTGAAATAGAACTCTTCACAGATGCAGCTGGCACAAGGGGCATGGGGGGCTATTTTAATGGTAAGTGGTTCTCGGAACCTTGGCCATGCAGCTGGTCTGATACGGATTTACTTCCTTGAACTTTTTCCAATACTAACAGCAATAATATGTAATATGGGGCGAAGTCTTAAGAAACAAGAGAGTAACTTTCTTTTGTGACAATTTGGGAATGGTGCAGGTTTTAAACAAAATGAGTGCATCTTTGCTGCCAGTGGTAAGAATTATGAGGGAACTAGTGCTAATAAGTATGCCGAAGAATATTTGGTTATAACATGTACCAGGTATAGACAATAACATTGCAGATGCTCTTTCTCGATTCCAGTTGGATAGTTTTTGGACTTTGGCGCCATCGGCGGATGGGGTGCGAACCAAAATACCACAGCAGATGTGGAAAATTGGGTTTGAGGATTAAGGGATTCAATTAGGAATTTTTTGGCACCTTCAACATTGAAGGCTTACAGAGACATCTGGATAGAGTGGATTCAGAGTGGAGGAAATATTTGAGTCACGGAGGATGAACAAGAAAATCTGGATAGATAATTATTATATTTGGTGCAGCAAAAGGTAAAAGGGAATTCCTATAACATGATTAATAAAAGAATGTCTGTGCTTAGTTTTTTATTCAAGTTGTTAAATTTTAAGTTACCAAGACATTCATGGTGAGGCAAATTTTAAGAAGCTATAGAAAGGAGCAAGCTAGAAGGGATAGCAGGAGGCCTATTTCATTGTCATTACTGAACATATTATTTGACCAGTTAAGAGGAGTTTGTTTTCAGAATATGAGGGAAATCTTTTTAAATTGTCATTTTCTATGGCATTCTATGGGGCATTTAGAGTTAGCGAATTTGTTTTTAAATTGACATTTTCCTTGGCATTCTATGGGGCATTTAGAGTTAGCGAATTCGTTTCTAAAGAGGGGGTTTGTTGTTAGAGGATATTCAGTGTTCAGATAACCATTCTATTTACTTAGATCAAGACAGAAAAAGGGTTTAACTCATGAGGATGGACTGGCGCTTTCAGCATGTAATTTTTTAGTTGTTTTAAGGAATTGCCTGAAGAATTTAGGTTTGAACGAGAAAGAATTCGCATGACACTCGTTTATAATTGGAGTGACTACACAGGCAAAAGTGTGGGGCCTTGATCCGTGAGCCATAAAAAAGGTTGGGCGGTGGGATTCAGAGAGATATAAATTGTATGTCAGACCACAATTGTCACAGGAATAAAAAAATAATTATTTTATGTAGATAACATTGTCTGTTTATCCATTTTAGGAGCATCATGCTGCAGAGCATGGATTATAGGACATTCTTTTGTAGTCTGGGCGGCCAGGAGAGCGGAGGTCAGAAAAGATGGGCGACAACTAGGTTTTTCAAGAAAAGAGTTGGAAATATGCTGGGCTGGCTTGGAAAAAGTGGAATGTGTTGGGATGAAGAGTTACCTAACATATGGGATATGATTAGTATGGGGCATTTTCCACAAATCCTACTGATTCATGCGGAGTGCAATGATTTGGGGGCCTATCCAATGAAAAACCTCATCAAGGACATGAAAAGAGACATTTGGGAGTTATTATTGTCCATGCAAGGACTTATTTTGGTATGGTTGGAGATAATTTCTAGGAAAGTTTGGAGATACGCTAGATCGCATGAGGCCCTGAATAGGACAAGAATTACTATTAACAGGTAGATGTCTCGTTATGTGAGGGGAAAAGGAGGAATAGTGGTAACACAAAAAAACATAGAATTCCAGGATGACTTGTTAAGAGAAGATGGAGAACATTTAAACAAAATTGCCCTGGAGCTTTTTAATCTTGGAAATCAGGAAGGTTTAGAAAAGGCCCTGTCAGTATGGAGGAAGATAAATGCCTAAGGTATCATGCATTCATCTAGTGGCAGAAAAAAAATACAATGCTGTGAGTTAGTTAAAATACAAGGGCATAGTTAGGAGATATAAAAAGCGCTCACAGGCACTTGGAATTAAATGGAGAAGACATGATTATCACTTACCTGATGTTTACCTGATGGAATTCATGGTTTGGAGGGTTGTAGTCCCTATGATGATTAATGGTTACATATTTGCTTTCAATTTATGAGGAAGTTATGGCGTGCCCATCGAGTCGGTTTGGTTTGCGGCTGGTGCAGGGTACTGGTCCTGGAAAAACAATGAGTTGGAATTGGTTCAAGATGTTATTCAAATGAAATGAGATTGCATTCATTATAAAATATATGTGTTAAGTTAAAAAAATAAAAATATATTATTAATAAACATGCTGTAGCCAGCTCAATCCCATGCTTTGTGTCTAGTGTTTGTATTTATATAACTGCAATGAGTCAGGCATTCACTAGCCATGTCCTTTCCCAAGTTACAGACTGCCTTTTTGTTGTTTCATCCTGGATGTTTTTCCTCCAAGATCCTCCCCTGTCCCTCAGACCTCACTCACAGTTAACAACATCACCTTTCACTCGACCAAACAGACATGCTACCTAGGAAATATCTTAATCTCTCATCTGTCTTTTTTCACATACATCCAAACACTCACTTATCCGAAACACTTATCCAGTCTCTTATCTCCACTTTGACTACCTACTCCTTGCAGGTATTCCAACAAGTCACCTTTCAAAACTCCAATCTGTTCAGCTCAACATCAGCTGCTCCCCTATGCATATTCCTTCACTGGCTAGAAATTCAAACGGGCAGCACTCCGATTAAAATAAAAAGCCTTTATTTCTCACATGCAGGGCAACAGCAGAGCAACGTTTCGAGCCACCTGGCTCTTTATCAAGCTAATTAACATGTGTACATTTCCTCCTTTTATCCTAACACAACACAGCACCACCTAGTGCTTCATCGACATTGATACAGATAAAGAAACAATATATCACAAAAACGATACAAGCCTTCACTTATCTTGTTATAATGTTCCATTCTCTATGTAGCCACATTGTATCGAGATAAAAACTGTGAAAAAACTGTGAAAAAAGGGAAGGACATTAAAACAATGTTAAAACCATTAAGTTATCTAAAAACAGGAACCAAGTCATATTCCATGTTCAGTCCATTGGGTGACAGACTATCCAACTTCCGAATCCACCAGGCTTCTCTATAGAGGAGTTTTTTTAGGCGATTACCACCCCTTCTCATCCTTTGTACTGTCTCCACTATTTGGAATTTTAACTGATTAACAGCATGACCCATCTCTGTAAAATGTCTCGCAACGGGTTGTTCGATTTTTTTGTTTTTAATAGCCGATTTATGTTCCCTAATCCTATCCCTGGCCATACGTGATGTCTGTCCGACATATACCAAGCCACAAGGGCATTTAATTACATATACTACAAATGTAGTTGTACACGTATATTGGCCAGAGATAGGAATAGGGACTCCATTTCTCGGATGATAAATCACTTCACCTTTTTGAACATTGTTGCAACAATTACACATACAACAAGGAAAAGTACCTTTTTTAATTGGACGTAACACTGTCTGTTTACTTTTTATTTCTGAACCAATGTCAGCTTTGACTAGCATAGATCCAATAGTGCGAGCTTTCTTGTAAGACATCACTGGTGGATTTTGAAAGCTGGATATCTCCCCTAAATTTGTTTGTAAGACACTCCAATGTTTTTTTAAAATTTTTCCAATCTGACCACTCAATGTATTATATGTCGATACAAACGGAATTCTGGACATCTCTCGTTTAACTGTTTTAGTCAGTAAACTGTTTCTATCTAATTGATCCAATCTCTCTTTTTGACTTTGCACCACCTTTCTAGGGTATTTTCTACTTATAAATTTCTCAGTCATCTCCTCCATTCTTATTTGTGCCAGTCCCTCATCTGACACTATCCTTTTTACCCGAGACAATTGGGATTTGGGAAGTGAATTTTTTGTCTGGAGTGGATGAAAGGAAGAGAAATGTAAAAGAGTGTTTCGATCTGTCTCTTTGGTGAATAAGTCAGTTTGCAATTTGCCATCAGACATATAAACTTTGGTATCCAGGAAAGCTATCTCCTTTGGATCAACATGGACTGTAAACTTGATATATGTACACACTGAATTAATCTCCCAAACAAATTGATCAAGAGACGAACGGGGCCCCCTCCATAGCATGAAAATATCGTCAATAAAGCGCAACCACTTTAGACAATGCTTTTTAAACCACCAATTTGTGTAAATACATTTTTCTTCATATTTTCCCATGTAGATATTTGCATAGGAGGGGGCGACGTTCGACCCCATGGCCGTACCCCTAATCTGTAGAAAGAATTCATCCATAAACATGAAGTAGTTCCATCGTAAGATGATTTCAAGGCAATTTAGTACAAACTTTTTTTGGGCCCCATCAAGGGTCTCCTCTTGTTCCAGATACATGTGGACCGCCTCTACACCCCCATCATGTGGGATGGAGGTGTAGAGGCTCTCCACATCCAATGTAACCAGCCAGACCTCATCACTAGGCAATTCAATTAATGCCAATTTCTTCAAAAAATCACTAGTATCCTGTATGTATGAGGTCTGCGAGGTGACATATGTTCTGATAACTGTGTCCACAAATCTGGCTAAAGGGGAAAAGATAGAATCTATGCCCGCCACTATCGGTCTCCCTGGTGGCCTATTCAGGTTCTTGTGGATTTTAGGCAGGATATAGAACACAGGAGTAACTGGTTTATCCTGTATCAAATATCCCGCCAGTTCTCCATCAATCACTTCACATTGCCTAGCATCAGAGACCAACATTTGAATTTTCTTTTGAATCTCAAAAACTGGATCACCAGCTAGCTGTTTATATGTAGTCTCATCTGCCAATAATCTCCGAATTTCACCGACATAGTATTCCTTATTCATTACAACAACTGCACCCCCTTTGTCTGCCGCTTTAAGTATTAAATCCTTTTTGTTAGTCAATCTTTTTAAAGCTTCATTTTCAGCGCGAGACAAATTGGGTGGAGTTGCTGCAATTTCCCCTTTTCTATACATCAATTCTAGCTTTTTCATATCAGCTGTCACCATTTTAACATAAGTTTCTACAGAGGCATTTCTAGCATCAGGCATATAATTACTTGCTGGCTTTAAGCCCATTGTTTTAGCACAGAAAGTGTTAATACACATGTCCTTAGCAGATGTCTCAGTATCTGCAAATTGTACTTTTAGTCTCAGAGTCCTGAAAAATCGGAATAAGGCCAAATCAAGTTCAAAAAAGTCTGGACCAGAAACTAATGCAAAAGAAAAGCCTTTACTTAATACCTTTTGTTCATCTGGGTCCAATTCCACTCCTGAGATGTTTACCACCGTCGCGGCCTTTCACCTAGTGCTTCATCGACATGTATCAATGTCGATGAAGCACTAGGTGGTGCTGTGTTGTGTTAGGATAAAAGGAGGAAATGTACACATGTTAATTAGCTTGATAAAGAGCCAGGTGGCTCGAAACGTTGCTCTGCTGTTGCCCTGCATGTGAGAAATAAAGGCTTTTTATTTTAATCGGAGTGCTGCCCGTTTGAATTTCTAACAAGAGTTACATCCGTGTGGAAGGACACGTGGGAAAAGTGCACCCGGGAACAAAATTGCAGACAAGTGAGTGCGGCCTAAATTCAATTGCATTGACTTCGTCCTTCGCAAGGTGAGCACCACAAAAGCAATATGACGTTTGCATATACTAATGAAGATGTTATAAGAATCACAGGTGCAGTGAAAGGCAACAGTGAATTTCTCTCCCAAAATGATATTATATGCGATTTTAAAGATTTGGAAAGGCTGCAAAGAAAAAAAGTGGCCTGGGACTTACATTCCATGACGCTCGCTGAATATGTGAAGGTACAAAGAATCCCCAGAGGTGGTAAACATCTCAGGAGTGGAATTGGACCCAGATGAACAAAAGGTATTAAGTAAAGGCTTTTCTTTTGCATTAGTTTCTGGTCCAGACTTTTTTGAACTTGATTTGGCCTTATTCCGATTTTTCAGGACTCTGAGACTAAAAGTACAATTTGCAGATACTGAGACATCTGCTAAGGACATGTGTATTAACACTTTCTGTGCTAAAACAATGGGCTTAAAGCCAGCAAGTAATTATATGCCTGATGCTAGAAATGCCTCTGTAGAAACTTATGTTAAAATGGTGACAGCTGAAAAAGCTAGAATTGATGTATAGAAAAGGGGAAATTGCAGCAACTCCACCCAATTTGTCTCGCGCTGAAAATGAAGCTTTAAAAAGATTGACTAACAAAAAGGATTTAATACTTAAAGCGGCAGACAAAGGGGGTGCAGTTGTTGTAATGAATAAGGCAGATGAGACTACATATAAACAGCTAGCTGGTGATCCAGTTTTTGAGATTCAAAAGAAAATTCAAATGTTGGTCTCTGATGCTAGGCAATGTGAAGTGATTGATGGAGAACTGGCGGGATATTTGATACAGGATAAACCAGTTACTCCTGTGTTCTATATCCTGCCTAAAATCCACAAGAACCTGAATAGGCCACCAGGGAGACCGATAGTGGCGGGCATAGATTCTATCTTTTCCCCTTTAGCCAGATTTGTGGACACAGTTATCAGAACATATGTCACCTCGCAGACCTCATACATACAGGATACTAGTGATTTTTTGAAGAAATTGGCATTAATTGAATTGCCTAGTGATGAGGTCTGGCTGGTTACATTGGATGTGGAGAGCCTCTACACCTCCATCCCACATGATGGGGGTGTAGAGGCGGTCCACATGTATCTGGAACAAGAGGAGACCCTTGATGGGGCCCAAAAAAAGTTTGTACTAAATTGCCTTGAAATCATCTTACGATGGAACTACTTCATGTTTATGGATGAATTCTTTCTACAGATTAGGGGTACGGCCATGGGGTCGAACGTCGCCCCCTCCTATGCAAATATCTACATGGGAAAATATGAAGAAAAATGTATTTACACAAATTGGTGGTTTAAAAAGCATTGTCTAAAGTGGTTGCGCTTTATTGACGATATTTTCATGCTATGGAGGGGGCCCCGTTCGTCTCTTGATCAATTTGTTTGGGAGATTAATTCAGTGTGTACATATATCAAGTTTACAGTCCATGTTGATCCAAAGGAGATAGCTTTCCTGGATACCAAAGTTTATATGTCTGATGGCAAATTGCAAACTGACTTATTCACCAAAGAGACAGATCGAAACACTCTTTTACATTTCTCTTCCTTTCATCCACTCCAGACAAAAAATTCACTTCCCAAATCCCAATTGTCTCGGGTAAAAAGGATAGTGTCAGATGAGGGACTGGCACAAATAAGAATGGAGGAGATGACTGAGAAATTTATAAGTAGAAAATACCCTAGAAAGGTGGTGCAAAGTCAAAAAGAGAGATTGGATCAATTAGATAGAAACAGTTTACTGACTAAAACAGTTAAACGAGAGATGTCCAGAATTCCGTTTGTATCGACATATAATACATTGAGTGGTCAGATTGGAAAAATTTTAAAAAAACATTGGAGTGTCTTACAAACAAATTTAGGGGAGATATCCAGCTTTCAAAATCCACCAGTGATGTCTTACAAGAAAGCTCGCACTATTGGATCTATGCTAGTCAAAGCTGACATTGGTTCAGAAATAAAAAGTAAACAGACAGTGTTACGTCCAATTAAAAAAGGTACTTTTCCTTGTTGTATGTGTAATTGTTGCAACAATGTTCAAAAAGGTGAAGTGATTTATCATCCGAGAAATGGAGTCCCTATTCCTATCTCTGGCCAATATACGTGTACAACTACATTTGTAGTATATGTAATTAAATGCCCTTGTGGCTTGGTATATGTCGGACAGACATCACGTATGGCCAGGGATAGGATTAGGGAACATAAATCGGCTATTAAAAACAAAAAAATCGAACAACCCGTTGCGAGACATTTTACAGAGATGGGTCATGCTGTTAATCAGTTAAAATTCCAAATAGTGGAGACAGTACAAAGGATGAGAAGGGGTGGTAATCGCCTAAAAAAACTCCTCTATAGAGAAGCCTGGTGGATTCTGAAGTTGGATAGTCTGTCACCCAATGGACTGAACATGGAATATGACTTGGTTCCTGTTTTTAGATAACTTAATGGTTTTAACATTGTTTTAATGTCCTTCCCTTTTTTCACAGTTTTTTCACAGTTTTTATCTCGATACAATGTGGCTACATAGAGAATGGAACATTATAACAAGATAAGTGAAGGCTTGTATCGTTTTTGTGATATATTGTTTCTTTATCTGTATCAATGTCGATGAAGCACTAGGTGGTGCTGTGTTGTGTTAGGATAAAAGGAGGAAATGTACACATGTTAATTAGCTTGATAAAGAGCCAGGTGGCTCGAAACGTTGCTCTGCTGTTGCCCTGCATGTGAGAAATAAAGGCTTTTTATTTCAATCGGAGTGCTGCCCGTTTGAATTTCTAACAAGAGTTACATCCGTGTGGAAGGACACGTGGGAAAAGTGCACCCGGGAACAAAATTGCAGACAAGTGAGTGCGGCCTAAATTCAATTGCATATTCCTTCACTGGCCCCCAATCTCCTCTAGAATCAAATTCAAATTACTAACACTCATATTCAATGTATCTTAATTAATCAATCACAAATTTGTTTCTAAAATGTTCAAAATGAATTTCTAACATAACTGCAAAAAATATTTACTTAAATTTAAATAAATATTTTATTTGTTATACATTTTTTTCTAACACAGCATATGCCACAGTCAGTGCTTAATGGCTTTTCTCAGGCAAAATACAATGTTCCCAATTTATTTTAGAGGTGAACAATTTACCACAGTACCAAATTAAGAGTTCTGGTTGAATAAATCAAATGTTAGTGTGCAATATCACAGTTCAAGATCTGATAGAAAAATTGTCCTCTAGACTTCATTATCCTAAACCTGACAACCCCTAAAGTATATTATGGAATTTTTAGCTCTCTTATTGTTGTAACCAGTGTTCCGAGACTTATAGACGCCATACAGAGCTCTGTTTATCATTCTCATTATGCACAGCTGCATTTGTCATTATAACTGTACAGAAACTCATCATCATTATACAGAGTGACATTTTGCATTCTAACTATGCAGTCACTGTCTGTATTCACTATACTGAATAACATCTGGTTTTCTTGGTGTACAGACACCCATGGAGAAATGTACAGTATTTATATGTTTCACCTTTGTAAATGCTTTGCCCAGCATATGGGAATGTACTTTAAAGCTGTGGCTACAGCTGGTCAGTCAGTAGGACTATAGGCCATAAAACCCTCAAGCTGCCAATGCCAATGATAAAATAGGGAATATTTTTATAGGTTCTGGACTTCTATGTACATTTATAATTGATGGAATTTTGCATAGTCAGAAAGATACATGTTAATATGCAATACATTTGATTCTCCATCGTACATCAAATTTAAAAATTGTCTTTATAAAAGTTTTATATTGTTCCAAGGAATTACCCATAAAAGGTTTATATGTCTTTACAGTATGTCACTAAATATATAATCACATTTACATAAGCATAGTCACGCATTTATATAAAAACTGTCTGTTTACCAATATGTCTACTTCCCCTAACTTTTTGCAGTTCTTTAAACTGTTCTATAGTGTATATACACAGTATATATATATATATATATATATATATATATATATACAGTATATATATATATATATATATATATATATATATACAGTATATGTGTGTGTGTAGTATAATTTTCGATTAAGACATTATTGTTGTTATTATTTCATAACTATATTGGCAGATATAAGGGCTCCCTAGGATGGTTCAAAGTGCAAAGTAAACAACTTTGAGTTTGGTACATGGTACTTGCACCCTGGTATCAAATTCAATTAAGAATATAGAAATTCTAAATATTAAATCCAGCAAAGGAACAACAATTCTTAGTAACTGAGTAGTTTATACTGATATCCAAAGCTATCATTTAATAGGGATAACATATTGCAGAGTTTACACTCCCTTGTATTGCATAGATGACACAGCTCAGCTGTGTAATATATTAATAGCTCTTTAAAATGAAAGTGACACATACCAAAATTAAAAATAGTATGTTGATCTGTATATTAAAAAACTACCCAGCCCTTATTACCCACTGATAAAGTGTTAGCTGCCTTCCACCCCAGCCACTAAGGCAACTAACTTGTTACTGTCGCCAAACTGCTTCAATTCAAGTAATGTCTACAAAGGCAGCAGTACAAGAGTAAGTGCCCCAACCAATCAGGGCTTTCTACTGCCGTGCAAGCCTGAAACTCAAAAATAGAGTTGTGTCAGCAATTGGCATAAATCAATAAGTAGGTAAAGGTAGATTTATATGGATAGTGTTTAAGTCTGGAATGTTCTTCCCAGTTTTTGAATGAAAAATAAAGTTCTGAACATTTCAGGTCCCTTTAAAACATATTACATTACAATATGTCAAACGCTGTTTAATATAAATAAAGTCTTCTCATGAAATATATACAGTACTTTTCTAGTAGTATGTGCCTTTGAATAATTCCATTCTATGGGGCAGGGACCTCCATCCTTTTGTCTCCTTGAAAGTAAGCACTTAATCTGTATTGTAGCTATACTTTATGTGTATTGTATTTTTGTACTTATTTGTATTTATAATTGCAATGACCACCTGTTTGTTTTAAAATTTATTATTCTGCTGTACATTGCTTTAGCTTGTAGCTTTGCCTATACTTTAATGGGAGTAGTGATTACCTCGTATGCAAATTTGTTAGAAAGTTGCTACCATCTGGGTTGAACCAGTTATGTATGTAGGATAACTGGGATACAAGGTAATAATTTTGCAAATGGAGGAGGGCAAGTCCCTCTTTGTCCCTAGATGCAGCGAGTGTGAGCCATGAGTGTCATGGTTTTTTTGTTGGCCCAAATAAATGAGAGTAACTCACAGTTTACTTTTTTAAAGAATGGAATGGTTATGTAAACCAGCAAGCTTCAGAGAGGGTAAAGAAACCTAGGAAGATATAGCATTTTAAGGGGAAGTTTAACCCAATATGGAGTTGGATCTGTACTAATTATAAAGCCCAAGTAACAGAATCTGGTCACCAGGGTGAGAGTAGGAGTACTTTCTGCAAGGTTTGTGTTCCCTAAGGGAAATATTACTAATTTTGTTTTATTGATCAGGAGGCCACTTAGCCTTCCAAATCTCTCAAGAATCCAGGAATAGTAGTACATAATCTGCCTATAATGCTACCTTCTCTTCAATATTGCCCAGTGTGATTCCTTTGACTAGGGATATCTGTCAAAATTGCTAATGCAAATAGGAAGGATGATAAGGGGCAACCTTGTCTGGTCCCCTTCCTTAATTCAAAGGCTACAGATAGAGTATTATTGACCTGGACTTGGGCAATATGTTTTTTATACAGCAGATTGATCTAAGAAGTTAAGTTGGGACCTCAGCCAAATTTCTCTACGATCTGCCACAGATACAGTTTACAGAGTCAAAGGCTTTGGTTATGTCCAACGATGCCACTGCCCCAGTGTTTTGATACTGACGAGCCAGTTCAATGTTTGTGTGTAGGTGTCAGTTTTATTAGGCATAAAGCCAGTTTAGTCAGGGTGTATAAGGGACGTGATGACTTTTATTAATCTGTTAGCCAGTATTTTTGCCAGTATTCTGGTATCTGTATTAATCATAGAAATAGGCCTGTAAGATTCAGAGGAGCATGGGTCACTTCCCTCCTTGAGTATCAGAGCAATTATTGCCCTGTAACACGAGGGGACAGTTTCCCTTTCAGAGTTGCATGGGGAAATGTATCTAATAATCTTGGGGATATTTGGTAAGTAGTCTATACCATACAGCCGGTAGGACATCTGGGCCTGGTGTTTTATTCACTGGGAGATCTAGAATTGTCAATTTCTGTTTTCGTTATCGGGTTATCCAGAGATTGTCTTTTATCTGGTGTAAGTTGGGGAAGATCAACACCATCCCAGAACTGTTCTACATTTATGTCTTGGTTACTGAGTTGAGGGAAGTAGATCTGTTTAAAATATTTAGCAAACATGTTGGTCATAGCTAGAGGTTCTGTAATTAAGTCACCCCTATGATTCCCAATACCCAAGATCAAACCCACATTGTCTAGAATACAGTAATTTTTTTCCTTGTGTTGTCTGACAATATGAGATTTCGCTTCCATTGGGCACTGGAGAGTGTGACATGGTTTTTTTAATTTTGATGTGGCAATAGGTCCATTATGCCTCCTGTAGTGTTTTTTCTGCAGCTTTGATATCTGCCTTTTTCACCTGATGAAAAGGCAGATATCAAATGCTAGTTGCACCGGTTTCTGTGCTGCCATGTAGTAATAACCTGTATTAATTATTAATCAGCCTTATATAAAAGTACAGGACAGTGCAGGTGAAGATCGGGTCAGGCTGGGGAAAGAGAAGCAAGAGAGCTGAAGCAGAAGAGGACAGGAAAGCAGAGAGGATGGGAGCAAAAGGACAGGAAAGCAGAGAGGATGGGAGCAAAGGGACTGGATAGTGAGAGGATGGGAGCGGAAGGACTGGATCAGATATCAGGAGAGGGAGGAAAAGGCATGGCAAGGTGCAGGGACGAGGGAAGATATAGACAGGGTACAGATCAGAACATAACAGGAAGCAGGAACCAGAAAGGCAAGGTCAGGTCAAGGAAAACAAGGCAGGTTTAAGACAAGGAAAGATCAAGGTTTAAAGCAGGACCAGAGCAGAACGGGAAGGTAAGGAAGATCAAGACAAGACAAGGTTCAGAGCCAGGCAGGACAAGACAGGGAAGGGTTTAGACAATACAGGGCAAGTATGGTGTCCTTTGGGTCTAAGAGTTGTACTGGTCCCATGCAGGATAGTAATAGTAGGCACTAGTTAGGGCTTAGCAAGTATGGTGCAAGGTATATGGTGCCTCAGCAGCTTGGCTAGGTTATATTTGGGCCCCAAAGCCACTCACCCCCTGTTAAAGCGCCAAGGTAATCTTCTTCAAGGCTCTGGAACTGGCTTCAGTGGGGCAGCCACCCTTAGGGGACCACACTCAGTCCTCGGCCTCCGTCACGCCACTAGATTGTACTATGTGTTTGTGTTCCTGCTTAGAGTGGTTGGTGGTTTTGCTCTCTGATGTCTGGATGGCATTGGTGAGTGCTGGGTAGCATGGGATGGAGGGATGAAGGGGGATTTTGCTTGAAGTCCCAATGCATTCATGTGGTTGCCTGGCTGGCCAAGCCCCCAGTAAGATTCTTTATTAGGGCCCTTATTATAATATAAGTAATCTTGTGGTAGATTATTTATTCTGAAGGTATAGTTTTCCTTTACAACTTGGATATTTCCTGTTTTAAGGAGCCTGCTAATTCGCAAACCTAAAGACTTAAACTATAAACAAATTCCCATGTAACATTCATAAATACAATATAATATTTTTCTTTCAATAGCATATACTTGTTGTTCCAAACAAACAGTGTCACAGGAATTATTTCATAAACCACTAAATAATAAAAGCCATCTTGTTACTTAGCCTTAATAGCCTAATGTATGTAAAACATCTAACAATTAACCTATATACAAGCATAAACCTATACTGAATGCAGCCAATATAATACCATCAATAACTTTAGAAACAATAATATGAAAAGAACATTATTAACAATGTTAGGAGTCTTTGCTAATCTATTTAGAGATATATGTATGATGTTAAAAAGCACCCTCTAAAAACTTTATATACATTGTATACCTAAAACCTATTTGATTACATTATATTTATCTATATAAAGTAACACCCACTATTCATTTCTTTCTACCAGCATACACCCAATCAATGTGCTACCAATGTGTTCATATTTTTATATTTCATTAAGGTCTGCTTTACAGTTTAGATGTGGAATACCTCATTCAAAAACCTGATATCCAGAAAAATAATTATGGGAAGGCCAACTCCAATACAGTCTATTTCAATAAATTCCCTCTAATTTTCAAACATTATTTACTTTTTCTCTATATTAATAAAATAGTACTTTGTATTTGATAGTAAGTTTGCATACTTTTGGGTTTAGTTTATGTTTTTCCTGTTTTTTTTTTTACTTTTCTTGTGGGACACAATAAGCTTTCTCATATGTGAATAATATTTTTCATAAAATTTACATATTACATCTGAAAGATATGATCACTTCTAGAGATGGCGCGAACTGTTCGCCGGCGAACTTGTTCGCGCGAACATCGGGTGTTCGCGCGAACATCGGGTGTTCGCGCTCGCCGGAAGTTCGCGAACGTCGCGCGACGTTCGCCATTTTGGGTTCGCCATTGTTGGCGCTTTTTTTTGCCCTCTCACCCCAGACCAGCAGGTACATGGCAGCCAATCAGGAAGCTCTCCCCTGGACCACTCCCCTTCCCTATAAAAACCGAAGCCCTGCAGCGTTTTTTTCACTCTGCCTGTGTGTGCTGAAGAGATAGTGTAGGGAGAGAGCTGCTGCCTGTTAGTGATTTCAGGGACAGTTGAAAGTTTGCTGGCTAGTAATCGTGTTGATACTGCTCTGTTATTGGAGGGACAGAAGTCTGCAGGGGTTTGAGGGACATTTAAGCTTAGGTAGCTTTGCTGGCTAGTAATCTACCTTCTACTGCAGTGCTCTGTATGTAGCTGCAGTGGGCAGCTGTCCTGCTTCTGATCTCATCTGCTGACTGCTGCAATAACAGTAGTCCTTGTAAGGACTGCTTTTATTTATTTTTTTGTTCCAATACAGAGCAGTATCAAGCAGATTACTAGCCAGCAAACTTACTATCATCTGTCCCTGAAATCACTAACAGCTCTCCCCCTACACTATCTCTTCCAAGCACACACAGGCAGATTTTTCAGATACATTTTTGCCCTTGATCCCCCTCTGGCATGCCACTGTCCAGGTCGTTGCACCCTTTAAACAACTTTAAAATCATTTTTCTGGCCAGAAATGTCTTTTTTAGATGTTAAAGTTCGCCTTCCCATTGAAGTCTATGGGGTTCGTGAACCGTTCGCGAACCGCTCGCATTTTTGCGCAAGTTCGCGAATATGTTCGCGAACTTTTTTTCCGACGTTCGCTACATCCCTAATCACTTCTAGTGATTATAACTACATTCTGAGTCCTTATGCCAGTGCTTGCTAAAAACTTCAGAAACCCTAGGTACTACAGTAGAAGCACTATGTTGTCATATTTTCAGTA
The DNA here is from genome assembly GCA_038501925.1 of Xenopus petersii. Taxonomy (NCBI): domain Eukaryota; kingdom Metazoa; phylum Chordata; class Amphibia; order Anura; family Pipidae; genus Xenopus; species Xenopus petersii. The sequence continues at coordinate 80,916,559 of CM076682.1, forward strand.
TCTTTCTTTTTATTTTAGACCACTTACTGCAAAGTAGAATGAAAAGCTGAACCTAGAAGAAAAAAGCTGTCTTTTTACTTTACTGGGCATATGCGTAGAAGGAAGATGTGGAAAATCACAGTGTATTGCCCTTATTGAAGTAACCTAGGCCATGACAGTTTTTAACATACAGGAGCACAGGCCAGGGGTATCAGGTAAGAGCTTACAATGACTGGGGGGTGCCTAACTTTTGGTGTCACCCCTCCAATAATTTTACTTTTCCTTCCCTTTCTCCTTTGACTTCTCATTAATAATTATTGTTTTTGCATACATCAGATCAATTTTCCATTTTGATCTCATTTTCACTCATATAGGGCATTATATGTGGAAAACTAATAAATAATTTTAAATAATTTAATAAATGAATACATTATTATGACTGCATGGAGTGTCTGCTTATTTGGGCAACAACCACAAACCTCAAGCAAGAGACAGTTACGCATCAGCTGTGTTAGATCTAGTGTACTTATATTACTGATACTTAATATCTGTAAAACAAATACAATACAAATACAGATACAAATGTATCTGTAGATATACCATATTATTGTATATGTTGCTGAAGTTTTCTGTATACTTGTGCAAATACAGTAATCTGTAGACATACTATATGCAGATGAATGTATGAATGTGTGCATATGTTATCATACCAATACCTAATAGCTTGGTCACAGTAATGGCTTTATTTTTCATTCAACATGTCCCACAATTCCTACATCACTTTAATTCCATTCTTTTGAATGGGAAACATGCTGCTTTTGCACTGTTGGGTCGTGATCACTCAGGCACATCACTATAATGTCCCAACTGAGCAAGTCTTTGTCATATGTAGAAAATTGTTAAAGCAATTGAACATGACTACAGGAACAGTTTGTCTTAGGGTTTGTCTGCTTTTGTGGAGTATTTTCCCCCTTTTCTCACGTCTTTACTTTTAAATATATACATGCCAAGGAAGGATTGCAGTGAACTGAATTCTGCTATGAACTGCTCTATTTTTGCTTCACTGTTTTATTCCCTTGTATCATCAGTTGTTTGCTTTACAACAAAAAAAAAAACCTGATGTTCAGTGCAGGTTACCCGATGGCATTAAACCTTCAACCTAGAAATGTTACTTTCCGCCTCATATAGAAGTTTGAGTCACCTGAAGTGATTCCAGAAAGAATGTGCTCAACCTTTCAAGACATTAGAAGCAGATGCCAACATAATAAGTACACCAACTTGAGGACTTTCTGTCAGCATAAGAAGCAGCATAAGAATTATGATTTCAGATTATTGCTCATTGAACAAAATATAATATATATATAATACTTTTTCTTCTAAACTAAAGCAATTATAGAAACTATTCAAATGGAGGAGACTAAATCATAGATTTCCCTAGTAGGCAGGTTATTTAAAGGGCATAAGCAGCATTACTGGTGGTCTTGTGCAAAAAACAAATATACACTGGGGCAACAAAAACCATGAATTTTGGAAAAGCTAAATTTAGTGCCTTGAGGGCTGCCCTACAGAGTATTGATTGGGGCATTAGGTTTTCAGCTAAAAACACAGAACAGAAATAGTTGTCATTTAAAATTACATTAAATCATTACTGTTCTCAATTTATTCCCGTAAGGAGTAAATGTAGAAGCTCTAAGAATCATCCTATGTATTAATATAGAAGTAAAGACGTTAATAGGAAAGAAACTACAAATCTGTTGGGACTGAAGCTGCATTTAATGAATATAAACACTGTAATAAATGTTGTAAATCAGGAAGGCAAAAAAAGGAAATGAAGAGTTAATTGTGTTGGAGGTGAAAACTAACCCTAACAAGTTTTTTAAATATATTAATAGTACAAAGATGCAGGTTGAGAATGTTGCTCCATTAAATAATGGTACCAGTATGGTTGTAACAGATACAGAAAAGGCAAATGTGCTAAATCAGTTCTTTTCTTCAGTGTATACAATAGAGGAGTCTGAGTTCCCAGGCTCACTGCATAGCTGCACTAATGGCTCAGCTCAAGGTTCAACTCAATCTAGTCAGTGGCTGACTCGGGATATGATTCATAAAGCTTTAATAAAAATTTATGTAAACAAGGCTCCAGGGCCTGATGGCATACACCCCCTGGTTCTAAGAGAGCTTGGTTGAGTTTTAGACCAGCCCCTATTTCTGATTTTCTCAGATTCACTTTCATCTGGTTTGGTGCCTATGGATTGGAGAAAAGCTGATGTTATTCCAATATTTAAAAAGGGATTACGATCTCACCCTAGCAATTATAGGCCAGTAAATTTGACATATGTGGTAGGCAAATTATTTGAAGGCTTGTTAAGGGATCACATTCAAATTTTGGTAGAGTGAATGGCATTATGAGCAGCAATCAGCATGGCTTTATGAAGAATAGGTCATGTCTGACAAATTTGATTGCTTTTTAAGATGAGGTAAGTAAGATGCTGGACAGTGGGGGGGCAGTAGTTGTGATCTATTTGGATTTTGCCAAAGCGTTTGATACTGCGCCCGACAAACAACTGCTTTCTAAAGGACTGTTGGGCTTAATGAATTAGTTTGCACATGGATAGGAAACTGGCTACAGGATCGGGTGAGAGGGTGGTTGTTAATGGTATATTCTCAACTTGGAGTAAGGTTCTTAGTGGGGTCCCTCAGGGCTCGATATTGGGTCCACTTTTGTTCATTAATGACTTAGGGGAGGGTGTTGTAAGTAATGTATCATGAATCAAGATGGGCAGCACTCCAGAATAAAGTTATTTTTATGCAAATCAAATGCTGCCCTGCTGATTGTGAATAAAAGCGTTTTTAACTTTATTCTGGAGTACTGCCCATCTTGATTTGTGTGTTCCAGTGGGGAAGGACACTGTGGGAGGTGCACCCAAACAAATAAGAAAATTGAACCAGGTGTGTGCCCCTCAAATTCACTTTGAACTGTTGTAAGTGATGTATCAGTGTTTGCAGATGACACACAACTATCCAGCCCAATTAATTCCATCCAAGATATGGCATCCTTGCAACAGGATCTTGACAAACTGGCAATCTGGGCAGTTAAGTGACGAATGAGATTCAATGTTGATAAATGTAAAGTCATGAATGGGATATAAAAATATCCAAGCCACTTATACCCGTAATGGGATTGCACTATGCTAATCCATCATGAAAAGGACCTTGAAATCCTTGTAGATAAAAATTTGGCTGTAGCAAGTCCAGCAATTCCAGTCAGCAGCATCAAGGGCAAAAAAGGTCTTGAGCTGTATTAAAAGGGGCAAAGCGTCACGGGAGGAGGGGGTCATTCTTCCACTGTATAGAGCACTTGTAAGGCCCCATCTAGAATATGCCTTATAGTTTTGGTCTCCATCACTCAAACAGGACATTAATGTGTTAGAGAGGGTACAGAGAAGGGCAACTAAGCTGGTAAAAGGTATGGAAAATCTTAGCTATGAGGAAAGACTGGCCAAATTGGGGATGTTCATGCTGGAGAAGAGGTACTTAAGGGGAGATATGATAACTATGTATAAATATATAAGGGGATCATATAATAATCTCCCTAATGCTTTATTTACCAGCTGACACAAGGTCACCCATTCCGATTAGAAGAAATAGGTTCTATTACTCCCGAATTCTAAAACACCTGGCCCAGATGGCTTTTCAATAATGTATTATAAGAAGTTTGCTTCGCTATTGTTACCACACCTTACAAATATGTTCAATAATTTGATGCGTGGAGGTAAAATGCACTCAGACTCTATCTTGGCACAAATTGCATTACTACCCAAACCCAATAAAGATTTATTAGACTGTGGTAATTACCGTCCTATTTCGATCCTAAATAATGATGTTAAAATTTTAGGGAAAATATTGGCCACTCGTTTGAATTCATTCTTAGCAACCCTCATTCACCCGGATCAAGTAGGGTTTGTCCCCAACAGAGATGGCGGGGAAAATATAAGGCGTCTGCTACAATTAATATATATTCTTAATTCCTCAAAATCTTCAGCGTTGGTGCTGGCTTTGGATATTCAAAAAGCATTTGACTCAGTCACCTGGGATTATCTATACTATGTGTTAAGAAAATGGAACTTTGGAGACAAATTTCTCTCAGCTATCCAAGCTTTATATGACACCCCACAAGCTTTTCTAAAATGGGGTCCTTTTGCCTCTGAGACAATTACCTTACATAGGGGGACGAGGCAGGGGTGCCCCCTCTCGCCATTGTTATTTATTCTAGCGATCGAGCCTTTAGCAATATTGGTCAGACAAGACCCAAATATAAATGGGATAACAATAGGTCAACAGATTCATAAACAAATGTTATTCGCTGATGATATATTGTTGACGGTGACAAAACCACTTACATCTTTACCACACTTGTTTAATCACCTTTCTCAATTTGGGCTCATATCTGGGCTGAAGATTAACCCTACGAAATCTGAAGCCTTATCTCTAAATATTTCCCAATCTCAGAAAAAATTGATTCAAATTAATTTTGACTTGCAATGGAGAGATAATTGCTTACATTATCTGGGGGTAGAAATAACTCCTACTCTTGAAGGTCTATACCATGCCAACTACCCACGGCTATGGGTGGAAATTGAGAAGTCGCTCAGGGCGTGGTCGAAACTGCATATATCCTGGTTTGGTAGGATAAATGCAATTAAGATGGTTCTGTTGCCTAAAATATTGTATTTTTTCCAAGTCTTACCGATAGAAATAACGCGGACTCATTTAAATAAAATGCAATCAAAATTTATGACATTTATTTGGGGGGGTAAAAAAGCAAGACTATCCCAGAAAACAATGATACTACCCAGAAATAAAGGCGGCCTGAATGTTCCCAACCTACTTTACTATTACCAGGCTGCGCAAATTATGCCGATAATCCACTTTTATAGACCCAATCTCCCCCTATGGGCTCAGATTGAAATAGAGTGTTCGAAACCAATAAATCCTGCTGTGTTGCCGTGGATTCCTAAGCAGGAAAGACCCTCTGCTTCCACTCCCGTGTTCAAAATGGCATTATCAGTTTGGGATCAAACCATACAAAAAACACCTTTGATGTCTCCTCATTGCCCAGCTATGCCTGTGTTTGGTAATCCTATTTTTGAACCAGGGCTACAGGACAGGGACTTTTGTTGGTGGAAATCCCACAATATGTTGTATGTTGCTCATTTTCTTGGCTTGCAAGGCCTTAAGAAATGGTCTACTATAGTTGAGCAGAATAGTCCCCCGTCCTCAGAATGTTTTCGGTATATCCAATTACAACATTTTCTTCATATAGTGATTAAAGGATGTACTAATACTTTGACCTCTTCTGCCTGGGAACAAATGTGTGTTAAATTCCCTTGCAGTGGAGGAATAATATCCATCCTGTATAAAGAAATTTTGAATTCCGCGATTTCTTCCCTTCCATCTTACTCTAAGCAATGGGATAGAGCATTGGGCACTATAGTAGGTGAATCTACATGGCAACAAACTTGGACGAATACGGCTAAGATTTCGATAAATATTTTGGCTCAAGAAACATTGTATAAGGTAATATCTGGATGGTATATGGTTCCCATGAAATTACATAAATTTTACCCCACGTCCAGTCCGCTCTGCTTTCATAACTGCGGCATGGACGGCTCTATGCTATATATTTGGTGGCAATGCAGGCAGGCGTTCAGATTTTGGTCCAGAATATTTACATTAATTGATTCAATTATGGGAATCAGACTTCGAAAAGATCCTATGATGGTATTACTTAATACGACTATTCCAGTCCCGAACAAATATCAGTGCAAACTCATACAATTTATTTTTACGGCAGCGAAACAGACTATTGTTACCTCCTGGAAAAAATGTTCAATTCCTATAATTCTGTTCAGACTCAAAATGAACTGGATTATGGTGAATGAGAGACTGTTGAGTATTTCTACAGATAAATATAATGTTTACACCAAAATCTGGACGCCTTGGATATCATATACCAGGTTACAATAAAGATATTAGATGGGAACTTTATGGTTTATATTTCTATACTTGAATGAGTGTAGCAACTGGTGCGGTTAGATAGAGTTGATACCTGCAGAATGGAACTTTACATGGTTATAAATACTGCATTAGGAGCAATGTTGTAACTCCATATTGAACACTGACACGGAAACGGATGTTTAAGTTTATTAGTTACATTTTTGTTAATACGCAATTTCCAATGCTAAAACGTTCGATTTATGCCATATAACTGTGAGACATGATGGATACAAGAGTTTTTCTTGACCCTCAGGGTACTTGCATATGGTGACAATGTCCTCCTCTGCGTAGGAGAGTGTCCATTTTCTGAAACTGAAAAAGTATGAAAATTAGCTATGACGAAAGTAAATGCTGTAATGTTTTCTAATAAAAAAAGTTTTGAAAGAAGAAATAGGTTCTGCCTAAATATTCGGAAGGGGTTTTTTACAGTGAGAGCTGTGAAGATGTGGAATTCTCTCCCTGAATCAGTGGTACAGGCTGATACATTAGATAGTTTTAAGAAGGGGTTGGATGGCTTTTTAGCAAGTGAGGGAATACAGGGTTATGCGAGCTAGCTCATAGTATAAGTTGATCCAGGGACTAGTCTGATTGCCATTTTGGAGTGTGGAAGGATTTTCCCCCCTCTGAGGCAAAATGGAGAGGCTTCAGATGGGTTTTTGCCTTCCTCTGGATCAACTAGCAGTTATGCAGATTAAAAAAAAAACGAAAGGTTGAACTTGATGGATGTGTGTCTTTTTTCAACCTTACTATGTTACTAATCATCTTCAGTAAGTGCAACTATCAAGGAATCATTAAAAGCAAATGGCAAAACACAGATAAAAATTTCTCCTCCTCCTAATGGATTAAGATGCAAAAATCTAAACTGAAGCCCTAAAAATAAATAAAGTATACAGAACAAATTCTGCTAATTTTAAATTTTTTGGAGAGTCTATGAAACATATTCCCAGTGGTACCTCTAGAAGTATGATATGGCATGCAAGGTTCATTTTTCCAGAATAAAGCCTGGCATACAGATGAAGCCACTTGGATTTGTGAGTTAAATGCGTCATGACTCAGGGGTAATTGAAGAAACTGTGTCATCTTAAGTCATCTTAACTCATTTAATGCATTTAACCTTTTCATTAGCATACCAAAGCTCCATTGTTCACAATGGTGAATGCTTTAATTAGATGGGATGTTGTGACACAGTTTTCTGTGTTAAATGAGATAAATGGGATATCTGTGTTTAGTTATTCTGTGTCAAACAGACAAACCAAAGTGGCTGCATCTGTATATCATTAATATATAAAACTACTGGAAGACAAGTGAGTGAAGCAAATAATCCAACAAAACAACATGGTTGCATCTCAGGTCATCCACCCATACATTTGGAGAATGTTTTAGCAGACTAATGGATTCAGTGGACTAAATAATTCTAAAAGGTGACTTTAGGAAATGAGTGACCGCCTAGAGCTGACTTCCTTTTTCCTTCTTGCTGGCAATTTTATTACTATTAGTAAGTAAACAGTACAACAGAATATGTTAAAGTGTTTGTTAGATGGAGATAATTGTGAAATCACAGAACTCAGTAAATGTTTGGAGTTTACACGCTGGGTAAAATAAACTGAACCATTATGTGTTTGCCCATTACATTGTAGGGAATGGTATTATTGGTTTTGTTATCTGGCTAATATTTCTACATATATATTCCATACCTATGTTATCTTTGTGAAAACTGTGAATTCAATTATAAGGTTTTTTCAATGTTCCCCAGATTTCTAGTCAACAAGCGTATCAAACAATTAAACAAAGAAAGTGTCACATGAAACAATCACATAGTAGCCCAATTTCAATAGATAAAGGGAAATGGTCCTTTCCATATTATTGTATCCTATAAAATACAATATATTACCTTATCCCAGGGGCACATTGACACAACTATATATCTATTATAGCCATGTTATAGACTTTTAAATAATTATTTGTCTTAAGCTAGAGGAAATTGATCTACCATGTTATTGGGTCATGTATTTTAATGTTTGATATACTTGTTAGTCAGTATTGGCTTGAAGAAGGGATGGATGCCTCTGAAACATTAATGTCTCCAATGTGACTACTTTTTAAGATTTTTCAAATAAATGTGTTTTTCAAGGAGTAGTGTTGTGCATCATAGTAATAACACATATATATAATAAAACACACACGCACACATGCACGCACGCACGCACGCACACACGCGCACACACACACACACATATATTTATGTCAAATACAGAAAATTAGGTCTGCACACTCAAGAGAAACTTCCGACTCAGGTGGTAAGATTGAAATATGCTTTACTTAACAAAAAAACAGAAACAATGACATCATCATCACAGCGAACAAAAAACATTTTGCATGATCATAATATACATACCACCCTTAAAGGAGAAGGAAAGGTTAAAACTAAGTAAGGTCCATCTAAATATACCAGTAAACCCCCACAGTAATGTTGCTCTGAGTCCCCTGTCAAAAGAAATACTGCATTTCTTTCCTTCTATTGTGTACACATGAGCTTCTGTATCAGACTTCCTGCCTTCAGCTTAAACCTCATTGCCCTGGGCAAGAGCATGCTCAGTTTGCTCCTCTCCCCCCACCCCTCCCTTCTCTACTGTAATCTGAGCCCAGAGCAGGGAGAGACTCAGGCAGGAAGTGATGTCACACCACATTAATACTGCAGCTCCTATTCTAAACAAACAGAGAGTTTATAGAGCGTTTTACTCAGGTATGGTAAAATATTCTACAGAATAAATATAACATTCTAGCTTGCACTATTGCAGCTAATCTATTGGCAATAAAATGCCTCCGTAGCTTTCCTTCCCCTTTAAGTACAGAAAAAGGCAGACAAGAAATTACAAGCAGCGGATACACCTGCCAAAATGAGAATAACCCCAACGTTTCGGCAAAATAGCCTTTGTCAAGGGGATTCTGATGTGCAACCGATTTAGCAGCAAAATAAATACCCTCTCCAACTATGCGTCCGTCCCTATTTTTCACGCGCTACCCGAACTTCCGGATCTGTGACGTCACATCCGCCTACGTCACTTCCACCGACAATACGTGCAGCGTAGTGACGCGGCTCCCTAGGCTATCATTACCTCGGGTAAGGAAATCACGCGGGAACAGACGGTGGAACGCATGGGTGCTTTGAACCTGCGCAGTGAAACATACCTCGGCAGTCACGCCGTATCCTAGCAACCCCAGCATTTTCACAGGGAATGGGAGACCAGACAAAGGACATATTATTATGGCAAAACAGCACCCCCATAAAAATGATTATATTAAATGTGGCATAGCAACCAAAATAATGTAACACACCGAGTGTTACAACATTAAAATATAGTATATAATTTACATGCCATAATATTCCATTAACCATATTATAATATTAAAAATGAGCGTATTAAAGTGACAGTGCTGATGGATTCATACAGTATATTATATAATTCACATATCAAGTATTTCATTAGCTATATTGTATCAGTGCAAGTAAGTGTATTAAAGGGAGCAGCGTAGTGACGCGGCTCCCTAGGCTATCATTACCTCGGGTAAGGAAATCCCGCGTGAACAGACGGTGGAACGCATGGGTGCTTTAAACCTGCGCAGTGAAACATACCTCGGCAGTCACGCCGTATCCTAGCAACCCCAGCATTTTCACAGGGAATGGGAGACCAGACAAAGGACATATTATTATGGCAAAACAGCACCCCCATAAAAACGATTATATTAAATGTGGCATAGCAACCGAAATTATCTAACACACCAAGTGTTACAACATTAAAATATATTATATAATTTACATGCCATAATATTCCATTAACCATATTATAATATTAAAAATGAGCGTATTAAAGTGACAGTGCTGATGGATTCATACAGTATAGTATATAATTCACATATCAAGTATTTCATTAGCTATATTGTATCAGTGCAAGTAAGTGTATTAAAGTGACGATGCTAATAAATTCATACAATAAATTGATATACAAGGAATAAAGTGCAAGTGCCTAATACCACATATAAAGATCATTCAAAATATTTCAAAAATAGAGATGTATATTGCAACTCATCAAGATAAAGTGTCCTATGAACATTAATCACCAACGTGATATGTCCTTGTCAAAGCCATTATACGCAAGCCGTCACCGTGGAACATCCTTATTCAATTACAAAAAGTTGGCATGTAGATTGTCAGGTCCATTTAAAGACGATTGTATTACTCGTCATTCGATTTAAATAAAACGGATCTGGATCCATCCCCATTATCCTGTAAAATCTAGAAGAATAACGGTATTTTAAAAAAAAATTATTAAAATTTCACATATATACAGTAAATTACACAAACATCAGAACACAAAATAAAACCCATTTTACACACAGGCTGAGGTCGTGGACAATTAATCTCAAACGAACCATGTTCAGAAAAATAGGGATAGTTCCCTATCTTCATTAAGACCATGTGGGGAGAGACAGTTCAGTTTGTATATCCATTTCAATTCCCTCTGTTTGAGGAGTAGTTCCCTGTTCCCACCCCGAATGGGTCTCTTAACCTGTTCTATTCCCATGAATCTCAATTGATTAACTTGATGTTGTGTCTGCATGAAATGTCTAGCTATCGGGTACGAATTTTTGCCAAGTCTCACATCACTTCGATGTTCCCCAATTCTCACAGTTAGGGATCTAGTTGTCTCACCCACATAGATCTTTCCACATGGACATTTCACCATATATATGACATGATCTGACTGACAGTTAATGTATAGTCCCTCATTTCATAGCTTTTCTCACTCATTGGATGATAGAATTTATCAGTGCGGACTACAAAGTTGCAGTTAACACATCTCCCACACTTATACATCCCCTTGGTCCCACTCAACCAGGTACCTTGTTTTTTTGGGAGGTTCACTCAGGGCATGGACTAGCTGGTCCCGCAAGTTTGTCCCTCTTTTGTACGCCATCATTGGAGGATCAGCCACCCAAGGTCGTAACCTATGGTCCATCTGCAACAAATGCCAATGACGGTTTATTATACTTTTCACCTGCCCTGATTTTGTGGAATATGTGGAAACAAAAGGTAATCTACCCGTCTTCTTACTCTCTGTCTTCGTCAGTAAGGAGGATCTTGGCTTTTCCTTAACTCTCTGTTTGGCCTCCAAGAGGACACCTGTCTCATAACCCCTACTTCTGAAGTGGGTCAGCATTTCCCCTGCTCTCTCATCGAATTTAGTGTCAGTGCTCACAATATGTCTGACTCGTAATAGCTGGCTGTAGGGCAAACCCTTTGTGGTGGAAGGTGGATGAAAACTGTGGGGATCGAGATAGGTAATCCTATCTGTAGGTTTCCTATAGATGTCCGTCACAAGTCTCCCTCCTTGCACCTCTATAGTCACATCCAAGAAATGTACCTGACATCGGTCAAATTCAAGTGTGAACTTGATAGTTGGAATTCTTGTATTAAGGTATTCCTTAAACCGTTGTAGATGGTCCTCTGATCCCTGCCAAATAAAGAAGAGGTCATCTATGCAGCGAAGCCAAGAGACAACGAAGGGCCAAAACTCCTGATTGTTATACACAAAATCCTCCTCAAAGCGTGCCATGTATAAATTCGCGTACGCAGGAGCAACATTTGACCCCATCGATGTCCCTTGGCTTTGCTCATAGTATTTTCCCTCAAACAAAAAATAATTCTTGGTCAGGACCCATTCAAGGAACTGCAGTAGTAGTAGTAAAGCAAGGGTTTGGGGTATGTACCAACCAATGATGGTGATAAACTTATGGTGATAAACTTACGCTTGATGTTGAATTAGAAAAATTCTTTCGTTTATTAAGGCTAAAGGCTCATTTTTCACAGGAAACATCTGATGATGATAATCCGTCGAAAAATGAGGATGAGGGGGATGGAGTACAAGAGATAGTTTCTACGTAGGATGCACCCTGGTATGACACTATGAAATGTAGACCACGTATTAACTTTTTTCCCCCCATGACTAACCATTGTGTAGAAACTTTTGTGCAGGCTGTAGAAAGGGATGTTGATAAACTCAAGTGGTCCACTAACCGACATAGTACACAGAACCACTCTAGGGCTGAAAAGGAGGCATTACACAACTTGAAATGTGATACTTCAATCACCATTAAACCTGCCGACAAGGGAGGGGCAATAGTGGTGATGGACACTGACTTCTATAGGGAGGAAGTGGTTTCCCAATTGAGTAATACTTCTCATTATAGGCCATTGGAGGGGGACCCCACGAATGATTTGAAACAGTTAATAGACCGGGTTTTGGATACCAGTAAAGAGGAAGGGATTATAACAGAACGTCTTAGGAAATATTTGAGAGTAGACTTTCCGATTGTACCTGTGTTTTACCTTCTTCCCAAGATCCACAAGGATATGCGAAGACCACCTGGGAGACCCATTGTGGCGGGAATGTCATCCATATTTCAACCGATGGCCATACTATTGGATAGTGTCCTGAATCCCCTGGTGGTATGTACCGAATCTTACGTAAAAGATACCACGGATTTTATTAATAAATTGAATGATATAGACATGATTCCACATGATGCATTACTGTGCACAATGGATGTCTCCTCATTATACACCTCGATTCCACATGATCAGGGTATTGAGACTATTGATATGATTATACGAAGGCAGCAACTACCGATGGGGTTGCGGATTTACTACTGCAGTTCCTTGAATGGGTCCTGACCAAGAATTATTTTTTGTTTGAGGGAAAAATACTGTGAGCAAAGCCAAGGGACATCGATGGGGTCAAATGTTGCTCCTGCGTACGCGAATTTATTCATGGCACGCTTTGAGGAGGATTTTGTGTATAACAATCAGGAGTTTTGGCCCTTCGTTATCTCTTGGCTTCGCTACATAGATGACCTCTTCTTTATTTGGCAGGGATCAGAGGACCATCTACAACTGTTTAAGGAATACCTTAATACAAGAATTCCAACTATCAAGTTCACACTTGAATTTGACCGATGTCAGGTACATTTCTTGGATGTGACTATAGAGGTGCAAGGAGGGAGACTTGTGATGGACATCTATAGGAAACCTACAGATAGGATTACCTATCTCGATCCCCACAGTTTTCATCCACCTTCCACCACAAAGGGTTTACCCTACAGCCAGCTATTACGAGTATTGTGAGCACTGACACTAAATTCGATGAGAGAGCAGGGGAAATGCTGACCCACTTCAGAAGTAGGGGTTATGAGACAGGTGTCCTCTTGGAGGCCAAACAGAGAGTTAAGGAAAAGCCAAGATCCTCCTTACTGACGAAGACAGAGAGTAAGAAGACGGGTAGATTACCTTTTGTTTCCACATATTCCACAAAATCAGGGCAGGTGAAAAGTATAATAAACCGTCATTGGCATTTGTTGCAGATGGACCATAGGTTACGACCTTGGGTGGCTGATCCTCCAATGATGGTGTACAAAAGAGGGACAAACTTGCGAGACCAGCTAGTCCATGCCCTGAGTGAACCTCCCAAAAAACAAGGTACCTGGTTGAGTGGGACCAAGGGGATGTATAAGTGTGGGAGATGTGTTAACTGCAACTTTGTAGTCCGCACTGATAAATTCTATCATCCAATGAGTGGGAAAAGCTATGAAATGAGGGACTACATTAACTGTCAGTCAGATCATGTCATATATATGGTGAAATGTCCATGGGGAAAGATCTATGTGGGTGAGACAACTAGATCCCTAACTGTGAGAATTGGGGAACATCGAAGTGATGTGAGACTTGGCAAAAATTCGTACCCGATAGCTAGACATTTCATGCAGACACAACATCAAGTTAATCAATTGAGATTCATGGGAATAGAACAGGTTAAGAGACCCATTCGGGGTGGGAACAGGGAACTACTCCTCAAACAGAGGGAATTGAAATGGATATACAAACTGAACTGTCTCTCCCCACATGGTCTTAATGAAGATAGGGAACTATCCCTATTTTTCTGAACATGGTTCGTTTGAGATTAATTGTCCACGACCTCAGCCTGTGTGTAAAATGGGTTTTATTTTGTGTTCTGATGTTTGTGTAATTTACTGTATATATGTGAAATTTTAATAATTTTTTTTTAAAATACCGTTATTCTTCTAGATTTTACAGGATAATGGGGATGGATCCAGATCCGTGTTATTTAAATCGAATGACGAGTAATACAATCGTCTTTAAATGGACCTGACAATCTACATGCCAACTTTTTGTAATTGAATAAGGATGTTCCACGGTGACGGCTTGCGTATAATGGCTTTGACAAGGACATATCACGTTGGTGATTAATGTTCATAGGACACTTTATCTTGATGAGTTGAAATATACATCTCTATTTTTGAAATATTTTGAATGATCTTTATATGTGGTATTAGGCACTTGCACTTTATTCCTTGTATATCAATTTATTGTATGAATTTATTAGCATCGTCACTTTAATACACTTACTTGCACTGATACAATATAGCTAATGAAATACTTGATATGTGAATTATATAATATACTGTATGAATCCATCAGCACTGTCACTTTAATACGCTCATTTTCAATATTATAATATGGTTAATGGAATATTATGGCATGTAAATTATATAATATATTTTAATGTTGTAACACTTGGTGTGTTAGATAATTTCGGTTGCTATGCCACATTTAATATAATCGTTTTTATGGGGGTGCTGTTTTGCCATAATAATATGTCCTTTGTCTGGTCTCCCATTCCCTGTGAAAATGCTGGGGTTGCTAGGATACGGCGTGACTGCCGAGGTATGTTTCACTGCGCAGGTTCAAAGCACCCATGCGTTCCACCGTCTGTTCCCGCGTGATTTCCTTACCCGAGGTAATGATAGCCTAGGGAGCCGCGTCACTACGCTGCACGTATTGTCGGCGGAAGTGACGTAGGCGGATGTGACGTCACAGATCCGGAAGTTCGGGTAGCGCGCGAAAAATAGGGACGGACGCGTAGTTGGAGAGGGTATTTATTTTGCTGCTAAATCGGTTGCACATCAGAATCCCCTTGACAAAGGCTATTTTGCCGAAACGTTGGGGTTATTCTCATTTTGGCAGGTGTATCCACTGCTTGTAATTTCTTGTCTGCCTTTTTATGTACTTAAGGGTGGTATGTATATTATGATCATGCAAAATGTTTTTTGTTCGCTGTGATGATGATGTCATTGTTTCTGTTTTTTTGTTAAGTAAAGCATATTTCAATCTTACCACCTGAGTCGGAAGTTCCTCTTGAGTGTGCAGACCTAATTTTCTGTATTTGCTATATTTAGTTGCTTGGTAGGGGCGACTCAAGGTTTTCTTGCACCTCTCATTGAATGTTTGTCCTTTAATTATTTGAATTAGGTGTGCCCTCCATTTACCTATATCTATATATTTATGTCAAAGCAGAACCTTCAGTTGCCAAGTGATTGTCAGCTGAAGGAAAACAATTGCATGCTAGAGAACAGACACAGACCTGGAGTATCTCTGTTCTGTTCTATCTGACGACAGGAAAGATCTTTATTTTATGCTCATATGCTTACATAATTGCTAAATGGTTACATTTGAGGTGGTTTCATAGTTTAGGTGAAAGCGTCATAGCATCAGCAAAATTAGAGAAAAATAACTCTAGTTCTGCTGTTATTATAAGCTGCCAGGGTGCTGTGTTTGAAAGAAATTGGCAACCTGGGAGCCTTTTTTCCTATGAAGAACAGAAGCAGCAAAGTGGAAGAAGCTTCTCTAACAAGTTTCCTGATTAACCTATATGCATAAGAGTGGACCACCTGAAAATAGATCGCTACAACATACAAGGGACACAAAGATTATTTGCGTCATAGCTTTTTCCACAAGGACCGAGCCAAAAACCGGAAGTATCGCTGAAGCCCAAGTCACACATCAGCAGTGGGGCAGAAGACTTCCGTGCACCACCAGCAGTAAGTTCAAAGACTAGGCCAGCAAGCTCAAAGACTTCTGCTCCTTAGTAGCAGTGAGAAGTAAAGACTTCCGCTTACAGCTGTGACAGGCAACCTGTGATACAGTGCCACACAAAAGGTTACTGGTTAAATTAAGGAGTGTTGGCCTGGAACATAGTATTTATACCTGGATAGAGAACTAGCTAAAAGATAGACTACAAAGAGTGGTGGTAAATGGAACATTTTCTAATTGGACCAGTGTTGTTAGTGGAGTACTGCAGGGCTCTGTACTAGGTCCCTTGCTTTTCAACTTGTTTATTAATGACCTGGAGGTGGGCATTGAAAGTACTGCTTCTATTTTTGCAGATGATACTAAATTGTGCAGAACTATAGGTTCCATGCAGGATGCTGCCACTTTGCAAAAATGATATAAAGGCAATTTATACACTAAATGGCAGTGTGTTGGGAGTTTCCTTAAATGACAAGGATCTAGGGGTCTTTGTAGATAACACGTTGTCTAATTCTGGGCAGTGTCATTCTGTGGCTACTAAAGCAAATAAAGTTCTGTCTTGCATAAAAAAGCAAAAAAAAAAGGCACCCATGTAAGCTGAGGGCTCCTCCCGAAGCCCAACGGTGGTTGGTGGTGCCGGCCGTGACATTATCACGGGCCATGGAGGACGAAAGTCTAGACGGTGCTTTTGCTGCTGCTTCCGTTACGCCTCCTCCAACTACCACGAAGCGTTCCTTACTGCCCTGCTTCAGCACATGGAGGACCATGAATGGAAACAAAACTACTTGCTTCAGGGGTTTCACAGTCTGACCTGCAAGCTTGAAACGTCACAGCAGCCAATCAGCCCGGTTGTTTCTTCCCCTGTACCTTGGTTTCTTCCCTCACTCATTTCCTACAGGTGAGGAGAAAGTAAGGTTTTCATGACCTATTACAGGGTGATCCCCAAATTTGGGCTCTTAGACTGCCCGCCTCAGATCCAGCCCGTTTCTCCTTAGATACTGTCTTTGAGACCATGGCCATACTCTACGATAACCCGGATCGTGCCTCTTTGGCCATTACGTCAGGTTTGTAGGTTACGTCAGGGGAAACGGGATGCGGAGGTGTACTGCACTGAGTTCCGCCGGTGGGCAGTAGAGACCGGGGGGAACGATATGGCTCTACGTAGCCAGTTCCATATTGGGCTGTCCGATCATGTCAAAGACAGTCTGGTTAATTATCCTCTGTCGTCTAACCTGGACGATCTTATGTCCCTGGCAATTCTGGTGGATAGGAGACAGAGAGAGAGAAGGGGTGAAAAGGGTTCTTCAAATTTTCCTGGAGCTTCCAGTGATAAATCTGTTCTACATTTTTCTAAGTCCTCTGCGCTCTCTCCTAAGGAGGAACCTATGCAAATAGGCACTTCTCAACTAACCCCTCTTCTTCTGTTACCGGTCAAATTAACCTGGCCTACGGGCTCTGTTTTGGTGTCCGCCTTTGTGGACTTGGGGGCGGAGGGTAATTTCTTGGATGCTGCCTTCACAGCCAAACATAATATTCCTTCCATTTCATTAAGTGTCCCCATGAAAATATTTTTGTAAATCTTTATTTATTGAAGGTTTTTTTTTTGGGGGGTAGGAAAGGAGTACAGAAAGGAAGGAAAGGAGGGGTCATAGGTAGCACCTACAAGTCATAAAAAAATTGTGAAATTGTACATGGTCCATAGCAAGTCATTTCTAATACATTCATAAGCTATCCAACATATTTAACGGTGAGAAACATCAACAATTGCACATCTCAGATCCCTGTTATAGTAGAGTGAAGCGGGTTAAGACCTTTTCAGTCAATCTTTAAATAATCAAGCCAGGGTTTCCATATGTGATTATGGGAGGATATATTGTTATGAAGAAGGCTTGTGATTTCTTCTAATTTCCTGGTTTCCTCTACTAAATTAGACCATTCCAGTTCCACTGGAGGAATTGGAGACTTCCATCTCTTTGGTACCAAAGCGAGAGCTGCATGGAGGAAGTGTTTAGTTAGCTTATCTAATACAATCCTCCCTCCCGAGCTATCGATATTAAATAGCAATAAGGGAATGTTTGTGTGGGAAATGTGTATGCCCGATATATTGCTAATGATTTTGCATATTCTAGTCCAGAAAGGGATAATAATCGGACAAGTAAACCAGATATGTTTAAATGTACCACATTCTGTATTGCATCTCCAACAGTTTTTAGAGGTGGAAGGGTAGTATCTATGTAGTTTGTCGGGAACATAGTACCATCTGGTAATCAGTTTATAAAGCATTTCTCGAATTCTGGAAGCTCTAGAGGCTTTATGTATATTTTCCATGATCTTTTTTCTTAACTGTGAAGGCAACGCAAAACCACAGTCAGATTCCCATGCGTCTAGAAAATTGGGTTGATTTAATTTCCTATTGCTCAAAAGAATTTGGTAAGTTTGGGATAATGGACGGGCAGGAAATTTTTTTGATTCTATTATATTTTCCCAATGTGTGAGGGAAGATTTATCGGGAATATTATGGAAACCCTCTAGGTAGTGGTGAAGTTGATTATAGCACCAAAGGTCCCTGGGGTGGGTGCCCCAAGTTCTTTGGATATTCGCCAAAGTGCATATTTTGTTATTTTTAAAAAAATCTATTAGCTTAGTGTCTCTGTTTCTAATCGTACCCCATCTTCCAAATGCCTTGGCGTCAAGGCTAGGAGGGAAGTCTGGGTTCAGTTGAAGAGGTTGGAGCCTAGGAAATGGAGAAATGAGATGAAAAGAACATCTGTGTTTATACCATAATCCCAGTGTTGCAGCAATCGTGGGGTGAGATGATAATACTACAGGTAGTTTCTCATTTTTACACCATAAAAAATTGCTAAGTGGGATGTCACAAGAGGCCTGTTCTATACCAACCCATATTTTTTGTTTTTCTTTCAGCTGCCAGTGAAGAGTTCTGACCAGATGTACCGCAACGTAATAAAGGTATGAATCAGGGAGGGCGAGTCCTCCGTTATCTTTTGTAAGAGTAAGGGTTTCATACTTAAGTCGAGGGGTTTTATTTTCCCATATAAATTCGGTAAACAAAGTTCTCACTTTATAGAAAAAAGTTCTCGGGATTGCAATGGGTATAGTTTGGAGGTAATAGAGGATTTGAGGCATGATTACCATTTTCAATGCATGAATTTTGCCGAACCAAGTAAGTCCTAATTTCCTCCACAGGTTTAATTGTTTAGTCAGTTTGATAAGTAGTGGGGTGAAATTGGAGTGATATAGTGTTGAGAGATCCGAGGTCAAATTGATTCCAAGATATTTTATGCTATCCTTCGCCCAGTGGAATGGAAAGTTTTGTTCAATAATGGACCTGGTATGAGAAGATAAATTAATATTTAGGGCTTCGGACTTACTTGTATTAATTTTGAAATTCGAAAGTCTACCAAATCTTGTTAGGATAATCATTAGTTTGGGGATGGATATTACCGGTCTAGTGATAAGAAGTAAAAGATCGTCCGCAAAAGCGGCAATTTTGTGATCAGTGTTCCCTATCGTCAGGCCGGAAATATCTTTATTATTTCTAATATGTGACAGT
This sequence comes from Xenopus petersii, assembly GCA_038501925.1. Lineage (NCBI taxonomy): Eukaryota > Metazoa > Chordata > Amphibia > Anura > Pipidae > Xenopus > Xenopus petersii. Next base: position 80,936,109 of record CM076682.1, read on the forward strand.
AGGGTTTCCATCACCAACACAAAGAGTATAGGTGAGAGGGGGCAACCTTGTCTTGTCCCATTGTGTATCTTGATCTGAGGGGAAAGCGTCCCATTAATTCTAATCTTAGCCGTGGGGTTACAATAAAGTGCAAAAATTCTATCTATGGTCTGCTGACCCAAGCCAAATCCTATTAGTGTATGATAGAGGAATTTCCACGATACTCTGTCAAACGCCTTTTCGGCGTCTGTTGTAAGAAGCATTGATGGGATCTGTTTTGTTTTTGCATGTTGAATTAGTGAAAGAATTTTGTACGTGTTATCTATCCCCTCCCTTTTTGGGACGAACCCTGATTGGTCGGGATGTATGATTTGGGGGAGGACTTCTTTTATTCTATTGGCTATTATTTTCGCAAAAATTTTGATGTCTACGTTAATTAGGGAAATAGGTCTATAACTAGCGCAATTCTGTGGGTCTTTACCCTGTTTATGGATCACAGTTATGTGGGCCTCTTTAGCTTGAGAAGGGAGGTCGGTGCCTCTATCAATAAAATGAAAGTATGATAGCATAAAAGGGGCTAATTCCTCTGCAAATGTTTTGTAATATAGAGAGCCATAGCCATCTGGCCCAGGGCTTTTGTTAGTAGGGACTGAATGTAGGATTTCCAAGAGCTCTTTTTCCTTGAAGGGGCTGTCAATTAATTGGCGTTGTGCTTCGGTTATATGAGGGAGATTTGCTTCTTTAATGAAATTCTCTATCTCAGGTTGTAAAATGGAAGGGTTTGTTGGGTTTTCTAATTTATAGAGTGATTGGTAGAAATGCTGAAAGCATTGAGCTATTTTAGGAGTAGAAAAGCAAATTTGTTGATTTTTATCTTTAATAGTTGGTATGAAAGAACTAGGTTGGATTTTTTTAAGAATAGCAGCAAAATGCTTTGTGCTTTTGTCCCCTAACTCATACGTTTTTTGCTTACTTCTCATGTATGCTCTGTAAGAGCACTGATCCAGAATAGATTTCAGGTGGAACCTTTTTTTGTTTAAACTAGACAGTGTATCAGACGCTAATGTTTGCTTATGTGCCTGTTCAAGGAGGGCAATATCTTTCAGTAAGGTCTGGATATGTCTTTCTCTATCTTTTTTGATTTTGGAGCATAATGAGATCAGTTTCCCTCTTATTACACATTTATGTGTTTCCCAGAGTATTGCCGGATTAGTACCTGGAAGGTTGTTAATCAGAAAAAATTCCTCCAACATTCTCCGTATTTCCACCTTATTCTTTTCATTAAGCAAAAGGGTATTATTCAATCTCCAGTTGAATTCAGACTTAGTGGTATTAGGGAATTTGCAGTTAACCACAACTGGGGAGTGGTCTGATAAAATGCATTGTGTGATTTTCGCATCACAGCAATATTGAATCCAGTTGTGGGAAACATAAATATAATCAATCCTGGAATAGCAATTATGAGTTTTAGAGTAATGAGAATAGTCCATGGAATGAGGGTTTATGCATCTCCAGGAGTCTACCAGTTGCAATTCGGCTAAGGCCGTTTTTACTTTTTTAAGACCTCTATATGATATACTAGTTTTTTTATTAGATGTATCGGTCAAAGGATTCAAAGGTAGATTGAAGTCCCCCCCAAGCACAATATAACCTTCTGCAAATGATGAAAGCTTAGAAAGAAATTTACACATAAAAGAGACTTGATCCGAATTTGGAGCATAAACATTAGCAATTGTGATGTTATAATCAGCTATTTTCCCCTTAATTATCACATATCTGCCTTCATTATCTTTTATTTGGTCTAATAGAATAAAGGGTAGATCCTTGTGGATTAAAGTAAGGACACCAGTGCTTTTTTTAATTGGATTATTGCTCGTAAACAACAGATTGTATTGTTTAAATTTAAGCTTCGGTGTTTTATTTTCTTTGAAATGAGTTTCCTGAAGAAGGATAATCTTAGCCCCCAATCTTTTGCATTCATTCAGAATTTGTGATCTCTTAACCGGCTCGTTGATCCCGTTAACATTGTAACTTACAATCTTACATTCCATATTATGTAATAAAGGGTATGAGAACATTGTTTAAACAAGTATGCACATTAAATATGTATAGACCAGAGTTTGTTGTACTTGCTACGACCTGTTTGGGAGGGAGAAGAGAGAGAAAGAGTGGAAAACTGGGGAAGTTAAACAATGGAACCATTTGTTCCAACATGGCCGAACCAGAGGGAAGGGGGGAAAAGACAACGCCCCTCTCTGGTTATTATATCTCGCGGCCAATGTATATTTGGGGAGAGAGTTTAGCGGCCAAGAGGTAACTAGACGAAAAGCAATGAACTACTGAGGATCTAGTCACCAGCAGGCAAACATAACATATAAGTGTGTGTATTGGGGAAACCGTAATTAACCTTGTTGCATAACCGAAACAGTATTATCATGTTAATATGTGCCTTAAAAGTAGTGAAAGAAAGTAAACAAGATATATGACCTTACAGCGCCAACATCATATCTGAAAAGTTCTTGGAACGACCAACATGACAGTCAGGATGGGGTCGGCGACCCTATGACAGCCTGAGCAGAAACAGCGTGGAGCATGGTGTGGCTCCTATTAGAGGACTGTTTACTTGGAAAAATGTCTTTCTCGTTGAGGCATATTCCTTGGTGTTCTTGGTGTCTGTCTGGGGGTACGTTGCATTGTCCAACCTCCTTGTAAGGTCAGGTCCGGTCCCATAGGGTCCTCAGCTTCTTTGATCCAGCCTGGAAGTTGTAGCTGTGGTAGTTGTAGCCTCTGTATGAAGTGGGAGGTATCATCTGGAACTCTCAGTGAAATCTGAGTACCCTCTTTAGTTACTATTAGGGCAAACGGGAATCCCCACCTATAGGGAATGCTTTTTTCCCGGAGAACCTCTGTCAGTGGTTTTAGGGCCTTCCGCTTCATCAAGGTAATGCGGGACACATCTTGAAAAAGTTTTATCGAACAATCTTCATAAGTCAAATTGTTAGCATCTTTGGACTTTTGAATGATCTCTTCTTTCAGTTTAAAACTGTTGAGGCAGCATAATACATCCCTAGGAGCATTAAGCGGGGCAGCCTTACGCTTCTGAACTCTGTGAGCACGTTCAATTTCAATAGCTGTATCAGGGTCCCTGGAGAGAAGGTCATTGAATATTTTCAACAAAGCTGGTAGTATCTCCTCTGTGGAAACAGCTTCAGGGAGGCCCCTTACCCTGATGTTATTTCTCCTACTCCTATTTTCGTTGTCTTCGAGCTGCCTCTGCATTTCAGTGATAGTGCGGGCCTGTGATGCAATCTGTGAGTGGAGAAGTTTGTCATTATTCAATAGTTTGGTTTGGTTCGCCTCTATGTCATCAGTGCGGGTTGAAATGCTAAGCATGTCATTTCTTATTTCTTTCAGTTCCTCTTTAAGTGAGGCAGTTACCTCCTGCAACATGGACTTCAGCTCTGTGCGTGAAGGCAAGTTCGCCAGGTAAGTACGGATGTTTGCATCCTCGTCCCCCTCACTATCAGGCTCAGATGTATCCCGTTCCGCATCGGCATAGGGCTCCTTGCTTGAAGCTGCCGGCGCCATTTTGGCAGACATGCGGTCTGATTTTTTACGCAGAAATAGCGGTGCCACATCAAGCTGAGACATCGGGTTTTTCTTTAGGGGTGTCCTCTCCTTCTCCGGTCTGTTTTTCCCGAGTTTCCCCATGGCTATATCCAACTTTTAGTGCCTCGCCAGTGAAGTCCCTGCAGAGCACACGGATCAGGCAGCCATTACTCTCGGTGGCTAGACACGCCCCCCCTCCCCATGAAAATATTAGCGGTGGACAAGAGACCCTTAGCGTCAGGTAAAAATTCTAGTAAGACTATGTTTTTATCAATGTGTATTATTTATACACATTGATAAAAACATAGTCTTACTAGAATTTTCCACTGTGAGGAAATAGCCTTTTTCCTTTTTGAAGGTGCTTCTTCCCCCCTTATATTGGGGTTACCTTGGCTCCAGGTCCATAACCCCCTTATTGATTGGGTGGCTGGGGAGGTTATTCAGTGGGGGTCTCAGTGTGGGGGTGTTTGTGTGCCTTCGGTAGTGGCCACTAACATACTAGAGGGGTTACCATCTGTCTACTCTGGTTATTCCGATGTGTTTTCAAAAAAGGCAGCCGAAACTCTACCCCCACATCGGCAGTATGACTGCCCAATTGATCTGGTTCCTGCGTTAACTCCTCCCCGGGGTAGAACCTATCCTCTTTCATTGCCCGAAGCCCAGGCAATGAAGGAGTATATTAGTGAAAACCTGGAGAGGGGTTTCATTAGACCTTCTAATTCCCCTGCGGGGGCGGGCTTCTTTTTCGTAGGGAAGAAGGATGGCGGTCTTCGTCCCTGTATTGATTACAGGGGACTTAACTAGATCACTGTAAAAAAACGCTATTTTTACCAAGCTTGATTTTAGGGGGGCTTATAATCTAATTCAAATCAGAGAGGGGGACGAGTGGAAGACTGCATTTAACACCAGGGATGGCCACTACGAATATCTTTTAATGCCGTTCGGTCTCTGTAACGCTCCTGCAGTGTTTCGGGAGTTTATCAATGACATTTTTCGGGACCTGTTGGGAATATTCGTAGTGGTCTACCTTGACGATATTCTAATTTTTTCTTCCAATTTATCTGAACATCGGAAACATGTTTGTGAGGTCTTACGTAGGCTAAGAAAAAATAATCTCTATGCGAAACTGGAGAAATGTACCTTTGAGGTTTATAATTTCCAGCAAAGGTCTAGAAATGGATCCAGGCAAGGTAAGAGCAGTCCTGGACTGGACCCAACCCCTTTCGTTACGTGCAACCCAAACTTTTCTCGGTTTCGCGAATTACTATCATCAATTCATTAAAGATTTTTCCATTCTCGTCGCCCCTATTACCAATTTAACCAAGAAGGGAGCTGATCCCAGTTTATGGACCCCAGATGCTGTGCAAGCCTTTGAAATTCTAAAAAAAAGAGTTCAATTCGGCCCCTATCCTCCGTTATCCTGATTCTTCTCTTCCATTTATTGTGGAGGTAGATGCCTCTGAAGTAGGAGCTGTGGCAGTCCTTTCTCAAAGGCACCCGACAACCAACAAAATGCATCCCTGTGCCTTCTTCTCTAAAAAATTTTCACCGGCAGAAGTGAATTATGATATTGGGAACAGGGAATTGTTGGCTGTCAAGTGGGCCTTTGAGGAATGGCGGCATCTTCTTGAAGGTGCAAAACATCCTGTTACAGACCATAAGAATCTTTTGTATATAGAGTCTGCTAAGCGCCTCAATCCTAGGCAAGCCAGATGGGCCCTGTTCTTTTCAAGGTTTAACTTTTCTTTAACTTTTCGTCCTGGATCAAAAAATGTCAAGGCGGATGCACTCTCTAGGATTTTCGAAGCAGTTTCCTTTGACCTTAGTGACTGTACTCCCATCATTCCCAGGGAAATAATTGTTGCAGCCTTGGAGTCTGACCTCTCTTCCTTATTGTCCCCTTTACAGTCATCTGCTCCTGCTGAAACTCCTGCTGGTAGATAGTTCATACCTGAGGAGCTTAAAGAACAAGTGTTGAGGGAGGTTCATGACTCTAAGGTAGCAGGTCATCCAGGTATTGCAAAGACAATTTCTCTACTTTCCCGTCATGTTTGGTGGCCTTCCCATAAGTTGGATACTAAAACTTTTGTTAATTCATGTCCGATCTGTCAAAGATCTAAATCCTCTCATAGTTTATCCCAGGGTCTGCTAAATCCACTACCCATCCCTGCAAAACCATGGTCCCACATTTCCATGGATTTTATTGTGAATTTGCCCTCTTCTCAAGGGAAAACTGTGATTTGGGTGGTGGTAGACAGGTTCAGTAAAATGGCTCATTTTATTCCTCTTCCTCACCTTCCTTCTGCTAAAACCCTGGCTGACCTGTTTATTACTCATATTTTTAAGTTACACGGTTTTCCTGAAAATATTGTTTCTGATAGAGGGGTTCAGTTTGTTTCTAAATTTTGGCGTGGTTTTTGTTCTTTAGTTGGTACAGAGTTATCCTTTTCTTCTGCCTACCATCCCCAGACAAATGGCCAAACTGAAAGAGTCAATCAATCCCTTGAGCAATATCTTCGATGTTATGTGTCTCATAACCAGTCTACTTGGTATGAACTGTTGCCTTGGGCTGAATTTGCATATAATAATGCTCATTCATCCTCTGGGGAATCTCCTTTTTTGTAGTTAATGGATTTAATGCAAAGGCTTTTTCTTTTTCTGGCTCTGTCTCTCCTGTACCCTCTGCCAATATTTCTGTAGAACATTTTTCCAAGATTTGGTCTCAGGTCCACAACTCGCTGTCCGCAGCTTCCGCGGCCCAGAAAAAAGCTGCTGACAAATCCCGTAGAGAGGCACCTCAGTACAAGGTGGGGGATTTGGTATGGTTATCTACAAAGAATATTAAATTGAAGGTTCCCTCTCCCAAACTTGGTCCCAGGTTCATTGATCCATACTCCATCATTGCCATAATCAACCCTTCCTCTGTTTGTCTAAAATGACCTTCTAATTTCAAAATTTCTAACTCTTTTCATGTTTCCCATTTAAAACTTGCATCTAATGTCCGTCATTTGTCTGTTCCTCCCCCAGTATTAGTTGAAGGACAGCCTGAATATGAGATCCAAGAGTTCCTCGACTCCCGCCTGTTGCGAGGTAAGCTACAATACCTTACTAGGTGGAAGGGCTTTGGTCCTGAGGAGAACTCTTGGGTCTCGGTTGAAGACATCAAGGCTGACCACCTCATGAAGCAATTCCACACCAAGTTTCCTAGGAAACCTGGGGGTCCAGTGGCCCCCCCTAGAGAGGGGGGTAATGTAATAAAATTACCTGTCCCGGGTAGTCTAGTGGTGCGGCGGGGACGCCCGCCGCGCGCCACGCCGCTCCTCTTCCCTCTGTGTGCCGGCTTCCTAGTGCGCGCGCGGCATGCACTTCCGCATTTTATAGGTGCATGCGCGCTGGCGTGATTACGTCAGCGCGCAATGGAGCGAAATTCAAATGTATTTAAAGGTACAGTTTTACTTTTTGCATTGCCGGTGCTTCCTAGCCTTGTGCTTCTGTTCCTGAGCCTTGATCTTGTTTGTTATCTGTGTTTGACCCTGCCTGTATACTGACTACTCTGAATTCTGAATATCGACCCAGCCTGAACTTTGACCACTCTTTGCCTGATCCCTTCTGCCTGTTTGATACCCAGTTTTGACTCTTGCGAGGCAGACGATTCTGTTATCTGCCTGCCTCGACCCAGCCTGTCTGACCATCCGTTTGCCTTGACCTTTGTACCGTGACCTTTGGCCTAAAGACTCTGCTAAACAGCCGTGCCCCTTTGCCAGCCAGAACATCTCGCCTTGCACCCCTCGTTAAGTCCAGGTGGCACCCAAGTAAGCTGAGGGCTCCTCCCGAAGCCCAACAATGGTCACACTACTGGTGAAGCCGAGACCAGGGCGCTTGGCACTTGTTCTGGTATAGGGTGCCGGCCGTGACAGTACATCCTTGAGTCTAGACTTGTTCAAACAGAGTTATTTGCTTAACATTTTTGGTGCTTTCCAAAAGATCAGGTCATCTCAACAGTACAATCATGTATTGTAACGGGTTGTTGTCATTAGGTTCTCTGTTTTAAAATGCTGACTTTTGTACCAGCTAATTTGAGTTAGATAAATTGGGTTGAAAATAAATCCAAGTTCAATTCTTCCAAATTAACCCCATGCACATGTAGTATAGGCCCACACTTATACAGATCTCTCAATACACAAACACACACACACACACACACACTATACTGTATATCAGGAACACAATGAGATCACTGTAGCAAGGAGCAATTGGTTGCAGTACTTTTGTATACAAATAGCTAGCAAATATTAGCAGGAGTTGAGCTGAAAGTGTAAAGATGCCACTAGCAGGTAAAGAGTAGACTGACTGCCTAAATTAATGAAAAACGTTTAATGCTTAGTCACATAAAACGCAATTAGTTCTGAAAATATTTGCAACAAAGTATCAATGTACTGGAGAGCTCTTGGTAAATACACCTGCTCAAAAGTAATACTTAGATAAGAAAAAAAAAGACTTACCAGAGCAGTATAGCAGCAGCAGGGAGATTCACTCAGAGCTCGGCAGATTCTGAAAACAGCCACACAAACGACCTGGGACAAACAAAACATAGCAACTTGCCAAAACTGTAACTATAAGAGAGTCAGGAAGCCGACTTAGTAACTAGAAATCGCACAATATCCTTTAGCAAGGATTGTGGTTTTGTGCTCCAGTTCCGGTTTTTGGACCCACCCAGTGGGCCTCACTGCTGCTACTTCGCCTGTTGGCTATTGCTGCTTTCTCTGCTTCTTCTCTTCTGCCAGTTCTATCTAAAGAAAATACATTTAGGGCCCCATTTACTTAGCTCGAGTGAAGGAATAGAGGAAAAAAAACTTTGAATTTCAAATGTTTTTTTTGGCTACTACCATCGAATGGGCTACTTCGACCTTCGACTAGGACTACGACTTTGAATCGAACGCGTCAAACTAAAAATCGTTTGACTATTCGACCATTTGATAGTCGAAGTACTGCCTCTTTAAAAAAAAAAACTTTGCCCCCCTAGTTCGCCACTTAAAAGCTACCGAAGTCAATGTTAGCCTATGGTGAAGGTCCCATAGGTTTAGCTATCTTTTTTTGGTCGAACAAAAATTGTTCGATTGATGGATTAAAATTGAACGATTCGAAGGATTTAATCGTTCGATCAAACGATTTTTTGTTCGATCGAACGAATATCGCTAAATCCTTCGACTTCGATATTCGTAGTCGAAGGATTTAACTTCGACAGTCGAATAACGAGTGTTAATTAACCCTCGATATTGGACCATAAGTAAATTTGCCCCCTAATCTGCCTAGCTCCTACTACAATGCTGGTGAGAAAACGGTCTTGAAATATGTACTGTATAACCCTGCGTGCCCACCACCAACTTTTTTAATTTTATGCTACATTTAACCCCTATGGTTTCTTAACTGCTCCACTTTTTTTATCTCCTTTAACTCCTTTCCTGTTGCTTCAGCTCTCCATCTCTCTACCCCTGGTTGAGCTATGAATTATTTTACTGGGACTGGGGTGGGAGTAATTACAATGAAAGAATTAAAACTGTATTCAATAAATGAAATGCACACTTAATTAATGAAGTGTAACATGAATTTTTATTAATTAATGAATTAGAAGTTGGTTAAAGCGGTAGTTCAGGTTACAGTTAGTTTGCAATTGGTCTTTATTATTTATTTTGTATAGTTTTTTTTAATTTTTTGCCTTCTTCTTCTGATGATTTCCAGCTTTCAAATGAGGGTCACTGAACTAGCCTAAAAACAAATGATCTGTAAAGCTACACATTTATTGGTTTTGCTACTTTTTATTAATCAGCTTTCTATTCAGACCTTCCCCTATTAATTTTCCATAGTCTCATTCAAATCAATTCATGGTTGCTAGGGTAATTTGGACTCGAGCAACCAGTTTGCTGAAATTGCAAATGATAGAGCTGCAGAATAAATAACTAAAAAAAACAAATAATAAAAAATGAAAAGCAATTGCAAATTGTCTCAGAATTTCATACTAAAAGTTAACTCAAAGGTGAACAACCCCTTTAAATGGAATGCAATTCATAAAGCTGATGGAGTACTGGTTTGTATAAAATCAAGCATTTGACATAATTTATTTAATATAAATTAATACAATCCAGACTCTCACAATTAACTGTATAAAGATACAGAAGCCACAAAGTAACAGGACATTCAGGAAAACATCCATATTCCATTATTATTGGATATTATGAAAAGATAAAGAAGAAAGCTCCTGACATTTCGCAAAATAAGGAAGTGAACTGCTTCTTCCCTTGACATCACATCCCTCTCTGACTCAACCCCTTGGCCCGGCCATCTCCTGATTTAATTCATTCCTTCTCATCTAAACACAGCTACATGTGATTGTGCCCATCTCTAACCTAGACCAGTATAATTTAGCTACTGGTCATTCGGATCCCTTGTCATGCAGCCCCTGCACTTATACCTCCATGGCTTTCCTTAACTGTTTTTGGGGACAAAATGCACAGTTGCTTAAATAGACTTTATGAAGCATCTTTATTACATAGTTAAATAGTTAAATTGGGTTGAAAAAACAAAGTCCATCAAGTTTAACCCCTCCAAATGAAAACCCAGCATCCATACACACACCCCTCCCTACTTTTAATTATATTCTATATACTCATACCTATACTAACTATAGAGCTTAGTATCACAATAGCCTTTGATATTATGTCTGTTATCCAAGCCATTCTTAAAGGCATTAACTGAATCAGCCATCACAACATCACCCGGCAGTGCATTCCACAACCTCACTGTCCTGACTGTGAAGAACCCCCTACGTTGCTTCAAATGAAAGTTCTTTTCTTCTAGTCTAAAGGGGTGGCCTCTGGTACAGTGATCCACTTTATGGGTAAAAAGGTCCCCTGCTATTTGTCTATAATGTCCTCTAATGTACTTGTATAGTGTAATCATGTCCCCTCGCAAGCGCCTTTTTTCCAGAGAAAATAACCCCAACCTTGACAGTCTCCCCTCATAATTTAAGTCTTCCGTCCCTCTGACCAATTTAGTTGCACGTCTCTGCACTCTCTCCAGCTCATTTATATCCCTCTTAAGGACTGGAGTCCAAAACTGCACTGCATACTCCAGATGAGGCCTATAAAGAGGCATAATTATGTTTTCATCCTTTGAGTTAATGCCCTTTTTTATGCAAGACAGAACTTTATTTGCTTTAGTAGCCACAGAATGACAATGCCCAGAATGAGACATGTTATCTACAAAGACCCCTAGATCCTTCTCATTTAAGGAAACTCCCAACACACTGCCATTTAGTATATAACTTGCATTTATATTATTTTTGCCAAAGTGGATAACCTTGCATTTATCAACATTGAACCTCATTTTCCAGTTTGCTGCCCAGTTTTCCAGTTTAGACAAATCACTCTGCATAGTGGCAGCATCCTGCATGGAACCTATAGTTCTGCACAATTTAGTATCATCTGCAAAAATAGAAACAGTACTTTCAATGCCCACCTCCAGGTCATTAATAAACAAGTTGAAAAGCAAGGGACCTAGTACAGAGCCCTGCGGTACTCCACTAACAACACTGGTCCATGCTGTGTAAAAACAGTGGACTAATACACCACACATCGCCAGGCTTTGCCATGTTAAAAAAAAGGAGTAACATTTTACTAGTTTTTTCTTAGGGGCATATTTTTACAGAAAAAAATGGTGTAAAATGCTGTGTAAAATAAATAAAGAATTTATCAAGGTGTGTGTAATTTTACGTCATGCCAGATTTGCTGCCATTATTTTACATTGTTTCCATGTTTAAAAAAAAGCTTGGTAATGTGTGGTGTATTATCCTGCTGTTCTTTCACAGCATAATAAATAGCCCCCTAAGAGTGACCTCCGCCTGAAATAATGTAAAATAATGGTAACAAACGTTTGCATGAAAATTACAGACACCTTGATAAATTCACCATTTATTTTACACAGCTTTTTGACACCGTTTTTTTCAGTGAATTTTATTTTACACAGCATAATAAATATGCCCCTGTGAGTAAGCCTTTAATATGTGTGTGCCAAGTGCACACTAACAAAAGCATGTCAGTCATGTCAGTGCTGAGCAATAATAATAATAATGTTTGCTAGTCCAAAAACATGTATGCAGAGAAACACTACAGGGTCATTTGCAACTCTGAGCTCCTGCAATTTCCCCAGCAGTCATTGCATCATAATACACTCTTTAATACACATTTCTGTATTGTTGCATTGGGTACCACTCAGTTGTTTCTGTCTCCCGCTCTAGTGCTGCTGTGCAATTGATGCAGAATGCATTCACTGGCATACTGAATATTGTATGTCTGCTTCATGATAATAAGCATGCATATTGGATGTTTATGTAGTGCATTGAAAAACCTTTTTATATTGTGTATTTGTAATCCAAAATTATCATTATGACACAGGTTATCAACTATAATATTATTGTACATAATTGCATCACTAATTCCGCAAGCTGAAAATATGTTGTGAATGTATAATAATGAGCTACCCAGGAATCATTTTAGTATTGGAGTCGGTCTGGCTTAGATATAGAATATCAGGCATACACTCAAGGCTAAATAAGCTTGGAAAAGGATGATGATTTATGTGATGAACAGAAAGAGGATGCAGAACTGATGCTGCAGAACTGATGCTCTTTCCTCAAATGAAAATTGAACACTGGATTCTTGTATAAGATTGCCTGCAAGGAAAATAACATTAAATTTGCACTTCTATTCAAGTTTAAAAATACCAAAATTATTTTTTTTTGTTCTATTGATGTTAAATTAATATCATTACTGAGATAGCCAAATAAAGAATCACTAGTCCTTTTTTGTTTCATCTGCAGAAATATGGAAATAACAGAGTCTGAATTCTGATTACCTTAAATGTCAAACAAAGGAAATCATTATACAGATGTGCTATTTAACAAATCTCTTTCCACTCTCTGTCTGCATTCACTTGCAAATCATTTTGCCAGTAAAAGCCAGCGTTCCTCTCAGTCGCTAACCTTCCCATGGTAAGTACTGCAGCTCTTTCAGCAGAGGCTGGCTGTGTTGTGTGAGAGAGGATTTTTTTTCCTTATTAATCAGAAGCCCTGAATGAAAGCCAATCAGAGGCAGCACTTCCCCTTGCCTTTGCTTTCCTGCCTCTTAGAGTTAAAAGTGATACTGTGACTGTGAGGAAAAGACTGAGAAGGATTCAAGTCGAATCATCTCTGGGAAAATAAAAGCAGAATAATATAGACTACAATAGCAGCAAATGCTCTAATCTTGTTGCTGAACTGGAGAAAATCTTTCGTCACTGGGAATATAAAAGGTAAGCTATCTCTTCCATCTGTATTGTGATGCTTCCTCTTTGTATTAAGCTACCAGCTGTGTTGTGTGCATTTTAATAAACTCAATCTATTTGTAAGTATTGTAACTTTTAATATAGTGCTTCTGCTTATTGGAACATATTTAGGGGAACTGGTGCAATTAGCAGGTTACACTAAGCATCACTTAATGCAAAGGGTATTTTGCCCAGTCTAGTGTGCTGTCCAAAATACTATAGATCTGGGTCTTCAGATGTGCCCTGTGTATATGTTTATTCCTAATAATTTCTCAAAGAAGTCAGCAAAAATCCATAAATATATAATGGTTCTACTGTAAAAATTATAACTGCAGCAATATGTTACTGTATAGCAGATTTGATATTCTGTCTGTCTGGTTCCGGTATTTAAACTGGCATGCTTAATCACCCATTGCAAGTATTTGGAATTTAGAGTAATATTATACTGCAGACGTTGGAAAATACAGTGTATGGATATAAATAAAGGCCAGGGGGCAGGAGAGATGAAACAGGGGGTCACAGAGGAAAACCAAGAAAGCATTAAATATGATAGCAAAATAGCAGATTTGTATATACAAAAACACAGCACAATTAAACAAGACTTTATAGGCTGTTTTGCTATAGCATGTTTACAAGTGTAAATAGAATACACAATCCCCTTTTTCAAGTGTTGATGATAAGTATGTTCTACAGTTAGTAACATGATAATGTGTTATGTGAGACATTTCAAGCAACCTTCTAGCTTTCCAATGTCCCTGCACATGCAATCGCTGACAAACAGCACTGAGTGTCTTATAACTGACACATTACCTTTTTCTGCTTTCACACAAATGGAGCTGCTTCCTATAATCTTCATCTTTAATTTTGGTAAAAGCATCTCTATTATACTAAAATGCACATCTAGTATTTTCAATGTGTGTCAGGGTATATAATTCTGTACTTTATCCCATCAGCTAAGAAAATAAATGTCACATGCTGGCACAAAAGGCTGCATAGTGCTAAAACTAGCAAAATCAAACAGTTCACACACACATACACACACAGACATATGTACACACATGCAAACATATATACATGCTAATCTTATATAAAGGCATCTATCTATCATCCATCATCTATCTTTCTATCTATCAATCAATCTATCATCTATCTTCTATGATCTTTCTATTATCTCTCGATCACATTGCAAGAGAGATAGATAGATAGATAGATAGATAGATAGATAGATAGATAGAGAGGCAGACAGACATAGATTGATTGTCGGGTTGAATTCTTTATGTATTTTTGTGTATATAAACTAAACAAATCTTATTTTGAAGCTTAACTTTTCTCACTACAAAACATTGGGTAATTAATTAAATGTATATGTCTTTTAATAACAAAGCTTCGCATGTGGATTGAAAAGTCATTCTTGCAGTAAAACAGCCATAAGCAGCTTTCTAGATTTGGTGTGGCTTGCAGAGTAAGATAAATACTTTTTGGAACATAAGCTGCTAATCTTGTTTGTGCCAAGGGAACCCTTCTAAATTAAACTATTCCATTGCCTTGCCAACGTGTTAAACAAAAGAATTGAATCAAAAGCTCATTTATAGTCTACACAGGAACTCATAGTGAAAAAAAAAAATAAAGAATAACAGACTGGAAGTTGTGTTTCATTGTATAGTTTCTATTTCTTCATTATGAGTCCTAAAGGCACTCAGCAAACAGAAAGAATGTAAAATATAACAATGTAACAGTGGTTCAGCACTTTCCATAAGCTATATTTTATGTTCTGCTCAATAGGAGGCAAAAGAAAATGTCAAGAGATTGATTTGATTTGCACAGTGAAGTTCATATTCTGCATTTATATGTGTAAAAAAAAAAATCACACGCCAACTTAAAATGCAGCATGCATATGATGTGCCAAAAATTTCAATTTTTTTCTGCATGCAACATAAGACACTGCATAACTAATTTTTCTGTGGATGTGCTGTGTCTGGCTGTGATATGCCTGTAGCTGATTACAGTTGTCTCATACATTACAATACCTGGATTTTAATTAGATATATTATGTGCAATTCTTTTTAATTTGCATATTAATTATATTATGTCTTTCCAAGAATAAGTGATATATCTTTTAAACAGAAAATAGTTCTTGATTCAACGAAATATAAATTTGGTATAAATCACCCACAAATGGTGTTTTCATACCCCCTTCCTACTTGTTTTTTCATACTCACCAGGAGTTTAAATCCTCAATCTATTGCTAGCTGCTTTTACAACCTTCATCAAAGAAATCATTTTGTACAAATAGCTTCCCCAGTAATAGAGTAGGAAATGTGAATTTGAAACAGATTTGTTAGTGATGAATATTTATGGCTTATTTCTTATTTTTCCCAAACAAGGAAAGGTTAATTTGAAATGATAGTTGCATCTGCATCTGAGAGAGCCCTTTCCGTGCTGGGAATTCATGCCAAGATAGGGTGCAACTGAGACAGAGAAAATGTGTCCTGTCTTTGGTGTATCTATGTTGCTTTCCATTTTCCTTTTATGTTAACCACCCGAGATGAAATGGGAAAGACACATCTGAATAGTATACATAGCGCAAACCTCAGATTAAAAGAATATGTCCAATTTGTATGAACTCGGGTCAAAATAGTAAAATGTGCTTGGCTGCACTGCTCAACAGGGCTAGTTAAATTTATATATTTAAGCACTTTTCTACAAAAATGTGATCACAATGATCCTGTGCTCAGAGGAGATATCAGACATGCCTGATTTTGTTTCACTGTATAGAGGGGCCATGCTTGGGGAAATTGTCAACTTTTCTATTGTTCTCCTCTAAGAAAAGATCCATTGAAGGTGTCTTGAGGCAAAGTCTAAAATTGAACACATTTATCTGAAGGTTGATGATGACATTTGTGATGCCATCTTTTCAGAATATAATTTCTCACTTTAAGGGGGTTATTTACTACACTCCAAAGGCGAAAATCAAGAAACATTCGTGATTTTTTTTTTTTTATAAAATCAGACTTTTAAAAAAATCAGGAATTTTTCAGAATTTATTAAACCCACAGGATGGAAAAGTCCGAATATGAAAATCCAGCACCTCAGAACTGTCAGGGTTGCTTATAAGTAAATGTGAGAAGTCCCAATGATTTTTTGATATGTGCTGGGTTTCGTGCAATACCCCAGAGTTTTCGGGTGAAAATTCCAAATAAAATCATGAAAATCGGAGGAAAAATCCCCAAAAAAATCATAAAAATTTTCGGGAGAATTTAATAATAAGTAAGCTTAAAAAAACCTGACCGGATTTGATCTGAGTTTGTAGCAGAAAATATTGAGATAAATTTAGACTTTGATAAATAACCCCCTAAGCGTTCACATGAATATAGGTGTTACTATTAGTTGCAAACTTATTATAGGGAAGACATTTAAAGATATGCTGATAAAAGAAATATGAGATATGTGTTCATTTTTTCCTACTTTGACTGTTACCTTTAATGGGAATCACATCAGAGATAATGAATTCAGGGCATACTAACCCCACCCCTTTATACTGAAGTGGAAAATCAGGTGGCAAAATTGTTGTAGCAATATCATTAGTATGAACTCTAAGTTTGCAAAACTGTACATCTGAATAAGAAGTTACCCAATTTGTAGAGAAACACTGAAAGCAGGAAATAACTAATTACAGTGTATGTGGGGATGTTGCAGTTCAGTTAACAAGATTGAAACCATCCATAGACATCATTACTCACACTATCTCTCCAAAGAAGGCATCTCCACTGAGAATCCTCCTTCCTAATGCTACACCTTACATGCAACATTTGGTGTGTTCATAGAGCACTTCAATTACATATCAGTATAGAAGAAATAACAATATATAGGTGCTGCATACTAAATAATACCTGGAGTGAGTAGAGAGCAGAGGTTCTTGTCCTTTTCTTTTAAATGGGTACTGGCACTGGATCACACAGAGGAAAGTGTTGGTTTAAAAATAAAGACCAGCTGTTTTTGTTCTACAGCTCAATTTAACTTTTAAGAATATGTTGGAGCATGATGAGAGATATTTTATAAAGCATTACATAAAATATGAAAAAAACTGGAGCATGTTGTAGCCTTTGTTTTGATAAGGTCCACTTAGGTTCTTCATATGCTGATATTGGTAATACTTAATTTGTTTATGATTTTCTGTGTATTTGTATGTAGGGGTTGGTATGAATTCATGATATTGAACAAATAAATTCAACCAAGCCCTTTGAATTCAAGGTTCATACAAGCCCCTAAGTAGTATTCAGCACCAACCCTCTAATATTATTTTCAGTGCACTGAAATCAATTCAAATGAGTTAAAACGTCTTTAACAACAAGTATGCATTACAGTAATTTGCACAGCAACATTTTGGGATACTTCTGGCCCTTTCTCAAGCTTGCCCTTTCCCCAGAATTCATTTGGGCACTCCTGCCTTGCAAATGATGTCAATAACCCATCAACTGAAGGAATGATGTGTTTAAGAGAACTTTGAGAAAATCAGTTATTTCCAATATTCATATAACATTATGAAATGTGAATCATATTGATTAAGAGGCTAATCTATAATACATGTCAATTTGGCATTGATTTGGTTGCATGCTGCATATAAACTGGTGTGCATTTACTGTATATTCTCCAAGTTACCTGCCTACCATAACTTGTGCATCTGAAAAGGAGAAGTCCACTTCCAGTCTGCACCACATGAATGTTAAAATTATGGAGAGCAAAGATATGTGGCTAGGGTGGTAAATTCTGGACATGGTTCAAAAGGGGGTACATATATATATATATATATATATATATATATATATATATATATATATATATATATATATATATATATATATATTTTTTATATATATATATATTATATATTATATATAATATATATATATATATATATATATATATATATATATATATATATATATAATGTATATATAATGTCCAAACGGTGAACGCACTCTTTCCAGGTTTCATATATTTAAATGGGTGCCTAGGTCAAATCTTTCAATATAAAATAGCAAATGGACCTGCACTCCTTGTTTATCGTGAAGAAATAGATGTGCTTTATTCACAATGCACTTCCAACGTTTCGGCCCATACTGGGGCCTTTCTCAAGGATATAAGTATATATATATATATATATATATATATATATATATATATATATATATATATATATATACAGAGAAAGATATTTATTCATTAATTTATAATATATTTCTTGTTGCAAACTACACTCAAATCCAAATGCTTTGTTCCATTGTTCCATAAGTTTCACCAACATTTTGCCTCCTGATTGGGGCCTTTTAACCATGCAGGGCAATGTGCAAGAAAAAAAAATGGTGGATTGCATTAGCTTTGGCACTGGCCTATGCGTGTAATAAATCAACATGATATGAGTAATTATATAAATTCCTTCATAATTATATATTTTCAAATATCTTTTAAAATGCCTATTACTTTTATTCTTATATTTTTGTATTGTATATGTCAAATATAAATATAGTAATAATGTCTTCTGATTTGATGCTGCTATATATATATATTTTTTTTAAGCACTATACTGTTATAAAGAGCTTTAGCCTTATGTAAGCCTCCATTTGCCCAATATTACCTGCCATTTGTTTCCTTAATACAATCCACAACCCTCCTTTATGTTGCAAACAATTGAAAAAAACACACACACAAAAATGATGCGATATAGGCATGGTTACAAGCTGTTTTTGTTCTGTAAAATGTATCACTCTATAAGTATAGGTATTCTTTTTACACAAAATTCTGAAGGCAAGCCCAAGTGTATTAATGTATAACGTTGTAGTAAATGGTTACCCTAATGCAGTGGTCCCAAACCAGTAGGTCGTGAGCAACAAGTTTCTCCCCAACCCCTTGGATGTTGCTCTCAGTGGCCTCAAAGCAGATGCTTATTTTTTAATTCCTGACTTTAGGCAAGTTTTAGTTGCATAAAAAACAGATGTACTGCCAAATGGAGCCTCCTGTAGGCTGTCATTTGGCACCTCCAAGGAACATTTTACATGCTTGTGTTGCTCCCCAACTCTTTTTACATCTGAATGTTGCTCACTGTTGAAAAAGGTTGGGGACCCCTGAATGCATGTGATATAAAATGGAAACACTGTGATATAAAATGGAAATTACATTTATTGCTAGTGCAAATGTATAGCAATATTAAATGCTGAAATTAGTATAGTATTCCATTGAAGCTACACAGCTGATGTGGAGGGTAAAGATAGGCTTAGAAGTCTTGCAATATGTAAGACAGATTGGAGAATTTAATAGCATTCATACTAAGGGGCATATTCACTAACCTGCGAGTTGCCCTAGCGCCGGCTTTGCCACACTTCACCTCACTTCTCCAGGTGAAGTTTCGTCAGGGCGCCGCTAATTCACTAAAATCCGAAGTTGCGCTCAGGGAGGCGAACGGTAGCGAAGTTGTGCTAGCGTTAATTCGTCAAGGAAAGCAAAGTTACGCTAGCGATGCCTAATTTGCATACGGTGCTAAGTTAAAGTACAATGGACGTATATGAAGCAACAAATACATTACACTACACAAGCCTGGGAAAGCTTCATAAGATAAAATAGAATTGTTATATTGCCCTATACATGTGCCCACTGTATAGTTTAGGTGCCATATGTTAGGAAATGTAGGTGGGAAGGAGGGTACCCCCCAAAAAAAATTACGATCTTTTTCAGCCTATCACCCTTAAAAAAGAAAAAGACGCCAGCGTTTTTTGGGACTTAGAAAACATTTAAAATTTTTGAAGCAATACCTATTTACTCTATTGCACTTCGCCTGGTCTGAGGTGGCGAAGGCAAGTCTGGTGCAAGAGGTAACGTTCAGTAAAATGCGCAAGTTAGTGAAGTAGCGTAGTTACGTCCCTTCGCCATAGCGCAACTTCGCCTGGCGTAAGGGTGCGATGTAGCACTAGAGTAGGTCCACTTCGCTAGCGAATTTACGCCTGCACCCATTATTAAATCGGTGAAGTAATGAAATGACGTCACGCTGGCGAATTTGCGCTAGCATTAGGTGCTTCGCACTTGGCCCCAAAGCGGTAGTTGGATAGGGGTGCATGGACTAGTGTTGTAAAGTATCATTAAATTCAACAAAATTTAGTTTTGTAATGAATCTTTATGCACTAGTAATATATAATATATATTAAGGATAAATAAGTATGTAATGCCATTTCAAATAGAATTTATGCATCTGCAATAACCTTTATATCTGAAATTGCACTTCTGACACTGTCCTTTTGACAACGGTTATAGCTCATGGGAATAGTTTGGATGTGGTGCACCCATCTTACATTAAGCACACAACATACATTAAGCATGTGACTTTTCACACATCATGGAGTAAATGACAATATAGTTTATCATTGTATGAAACATTCTTTTTTATGCATAGCCATGTCAGCAAAATAAATTAATATGACGTATGTGCTGGTAACATAAATGTTTTACTATAACAATGTACCTTTTACCAGCAATACAATGTATCTTTCATCAGCAATACATTATGCTGTAATGTATTGCAAAGTCTTTGCATAGAGGCATTCACTAAGCTTATCTCAACTGCAACTGAAGGTAGTGTGTCATCAACATGAATATACAGGGAAGTTTTATGGATTTCAATGAGCCAATAAAAGTGCAGAGAGGTGCTCATTGGGAAAAGCATTTAAACTATAAAATTTGGATTTTTTTTGTGGAAGAGGTACTTGCTAAAAGACATATGTTAAATAGATAGATAGATAGATAGATAGATAGATAGATAGATAGATAGATAGATAGATAATTAGCTTGTAGGAATGGAATTTTCCACTAAAGCAAGATAAGATTATCTTAGTGACTTTAAGATGTGCTTGTATGTCTTCTTGGACAGTTGATATCTGTATGTTAGCGCTTGTGTGTGATTATGTGTGTGTTCATTTGAGTTTTTTTTTGTTTGTTTTCTTTTTTATTTTCCTAATGTGGTTCGGTAATTATGGTAGATACACTGAAGGGATGAACTTGATGGACAGTTGTCTTTTTCTTTTTTTCAACCAAAATCAACTTACATGTAGTAACTCTATAGCAATACTGATGGAATCAGAGGTAATCAACAAGCTCACCTTAATTTTTTGATGCTCAATACAGATTACTATATAATTATGGAATCAGTGACTTCCAATGAAAAGCCTAACACTGTAAGTGTTGTGACCGATCTGCTCATCCCTAGTCAAAGCCAAAAGAAAATTCTGATCTCTCACATCTAATAGAATTTTGTAGTTGTGGGTGATTGCTGAAGTAACTGCATTGTACACAGTAGAAAGTTTCCTTAAGTCTTTAAAATTACCCAAGTCAGTTTTACAGAAGCTTGAAACTGTATAGAAAAGAAAGAAAGAAAGAAAGAAAGAAAGAAAGAAAGAAAGAAAGAAAGAAAGAAAGAAAGAAAGAAAGCTTCTATCTATCTAGCTATGCAGAATGATCTGCATTTTTTTAAATAAATATAATTAAATTTTTAATATAAATGCTGTAAAATCAAGAATAGTAATGATTATTTTAAATTACATTTAGACCCAATATCTAAATAAAGTTTGCTCCAGCTACTTGTTAATCTCCATATGCTATGTATGGAGGCCAATATATGGGCTTGGCCTTCTTGCCTCCCAGCCCTGTCCCACAAATTTTTGCCAGACCTGGTGTAAAAATTAAATCACGCATATCACTGAAACCGCAGCAAAATTGCTGTGAGAAAAGGCAACAAATCAGGCATAGACCTCAGTGTATTTTGTGCAAAAAAAATGTCCATAAGACTCCAATGTGTTGTTGTGGAAAATGTTACCGCAAAAAATTGCCAATGTAAAAAGTAATAAAAAACACCCATAGACTCCAATGTCTTTTGCACTGAAATGCCAATTGTCTTCAATGGATTTTGCACATTTTTGCACATTGCTCTCTAATGCTGCTTTTAGTGAGGAAGAGCCACGTTTAGCTTGGCAAATGAGGCCTTTGGTCTTCCCATGTTTTTTTATGAACTAAGGAGGTGTGATCCATTATAAACCCAAAGTGCTTTTTAGATTCATGGATCTGCACTTTTCGATATTGTCTAGAATGCATTTTAGCATGAGGCCTATTCTGGGGCTTTAGTTGAATAAAGGTATATATTATATAGTGTCACTATAGTGTCACTATTTCTGTTGAGCCACTCTTCAAATGAGGGGTCGTTTTTACTATGCCATCAATTCCATGTACATTTTATGTATATATTCAATAAATAAAGTGAACAACAAATTTTCCACACCAATGATTCTGGGCTCCATCTGTTAAAATTTTAAGTCCAACAAAATCCTACATTATTGTTTTACAATAAAATATACAACAAGAAGGTCCTCTATTGATCCTCTATCCTGCCTGCTCTATTTACAAATGTCTATTTCTCTTCATACAATAATTGTTAAGGTTTTCTGCCTTACATTTTTTTTATCCATAAATACCAAAGTAGCAGCATACGTCTACTGAAATACAAGGGAAATGTTTATATCTTCTGAAACTTGTAATGTGGCAAGCAAATATTGCACTGTAACCTCCAAATAGTTAGTTAACTGACATAAGTGCTAGTAGTGATAGATTCCAAGGGCAAGTCCTTTTGTATCCATATTTAAGTTTGCAAAATTTAATTTGGAGAGCAACATGGTGTAAAATGGTCATTTTCAGGGTGGGTTTTTGATTACATTAAAGGATTCCTAAAAATGTGCAATCATACCTCACTCAAATTTTGTTATCTATGGTCCAGCATACTTCAACATATTAGGGTTAAAGCATGATAGGTGTTGTAGTTCAACTATATCAGAATTCTTAAAGTGGACCTGTCACCCAGACACAAAAATCTGTATAATAAAAGTCCTTTTCAAATTAAACATGAAATCCAATTTCTATTTTTTATTAAAGCATTCATAGCTGTTGTAAGCTCATTTAAAAATCTCAGCTGTCAATCAAATATTGTCTTCCACTCCTCTATGCCCTGGGCATAGAGGAGGGGCAGACAATTACTTTCACTTTCCATTCAGCACTTCTTAGATGTCACTGCTCTCCACATATTCCCCTGTACTCTTTACCATTTAATTGTGTAGCCAGGACATGGGAATGGACATCAGGTCCCCCATTGTGGTACACAAACAAGATTCTGAGATGATACAAGGCTTGCCTTAGTAACAGTGTCCACAAAATGGCTCCTGCCTGCTTGCTAGAATTTTGAAATCCTAGACTGAAGGAAGCAAGATTCAAATAATTTATATAGGGTAAATAAAGTTCATTTTGCTTGACTGATGGGATAAAATAGGATTTTTGTATAATTTTTTTGGGTGACAGGTCCCCTTTAAAGCAACATTACTCAACCTGTTTTATATACACAAAAACTCATCAGGCTTAATACCATATACATGTATGTTGCTGTCTCACTGACAGGCTTAAAGAGAGTTGTTTGACTAGTGTGCCATTGCATGCAGAAAAACATACTGAGTTCATTTATCAACACTGATCAAATTTGCTCCTGGGCAGTAACCAATGTCAACCATGGATTTTTTTCCGTGTTTAAAAGAAAAAATGAGCCTGACTTATGACAATTTATTTTCATTGGTATAAGGTAAAACAGAGAAACAAATGGAGAATGCAGATAAAATGAAGAGACACAATATAATAAGGTTAATTTGCTTTATTAAAGTAAAAGTATAGATACATAGAATTACATCCTTAAATATAAATTTCATTTTGCTGCTGGCCATAGTTCACTTTAACATTAACATTTTGTAGCTTGTGTTCTTTTGCTTAGTATTTTTTGCATATTTGGGACAAATTTTCAAGTTCTACTACAAATATCTTTTTTAAGATGGTGTCTGAAAACTTCATGCAGTTTACATTATTGGCTATATTTATTGCAGTGTCTATATCCCCATAGAGTCAAAAGATGTGGACTCACAATACTAATTTTAATGTTTAATATACTGGTTACTGAAACTGGTATATTTGCCCTGGTGCAGTATCCCATAGGAACCAATTAGTCATCTGATTTAATTATTCTGCCTGCAGCAGACAAATCAATTGGTTGCTATGGGCTATCATGCTGGAACAAATTTGGGATATACTGTAAGCCTGGTAAATAAGCCCTAGAAAAAGTCCTTCTCCAAAATCCTATATACTCCATTTAACCACTTTGATTAAATGGTACCTATCAGTACAAAAATACTTGAAGTTTTCCATGACAAAAATCAGCTGATATTTACTAACTTTTCAATTTTATATACTGCAGCTGCATAGAACACTGAGGTATTGAACTAAATAGATTTTTTAATTACATCTTTTCCAATTCAATGTCATACCTGTACCATGATATACGGAAAAATCGTACAATTACAATCTGAAAATTAATTAAATTCATCATATTATTATTCAATAATATTTTACAGTTTTTCAAAAAGATTCAAAATACTGGTCATTGCATTATAAAGATGTTTTAATGCCAGTGAAACTTTTCTTGAAATGTTTTGGACCAATATTTAACATGCACAAATATTCATTTTGATAGCATGTCAGCATGTCTTTTTATATATTTAATATTTTGAAATACAAAAACATTAAGTAATATACTCAATTGGTGCTATGTTACAAATGTTTGTTATAATTGAAACTGGTGCAAATTTAGTTAACCCAGGTAAAAATCTGTGATATCTTAATTTCAACTAAAGCAGCACTAGAGTAGTTTGACTATATTCTGGGATGCTGACAGGTATTAATATATGGCAGGCACTAGGCCACAATCAAACCATTACTTCAAACATGGACTATCTTGGATACTCTTTATTAACTTATAGTACCCAAAGAGCATTCCCAAATAAATTGGTAAAGCATAATTTAAAATTAAACTTGTGTATGCAGCTCCTACTTCATCTTCCTAGGTTTGGAACATTGTGTTGGGAACCTCTACAAAGCAGGTATTTTATCATACCACTTTCTTAGTTTTATTGGCACTGATGAAGGGTTATGCAACACAGGGGCATTTGTACTAAGGTTTCCTTGTGGCAATCACAGTATTATTCAATGGAAAGTGTTTTTGGGCAATTTGTCATCTGCATTAGTAAAGATTTAACCGTGGGGGACAAATCTCTGTGTGCCTTCACCGTTGTTTATTTCCCATGGGTCCCTGGGTCTGTGTTGTGGTTGCGACCCTTATATCAGCGATACCCTTTGATTTTGTATGCAAAGTATTAATGAAAAAAAAAAAAAAAAAAGAGTATACTGTTAAGCACATTTTGTAAGAGACTACATTTAAAAACATAAATAACTATTTATAAATAGCCTGTGGGATGATAGCTGAATAATAAAAGTTTTAAAATGAAGTAAAACAAGTCAGAAAAAAACACTGTAAATATTTGTTTATTTTTTACTTATTTCTTGGTACAGGGTGATGTTGACATTTTGTTATAAAGCCATAATAATCTTTTACTTATAGAGAGCTAGTATGATCTAGTTTGAGCAAATTTAACTAAACTTATTCATGCTTACATGTGGCAAAATAAATAAAAAAATAAATATATTTACAAATATATTTAGTTTATAGTTTATATCGTTTATGTTCTTGACAAGCATGTACTATTTGCTTGTAAGCTCTGTGCTTAAGAAAAAAGACCATCTGTATCTGTTGATCTTTACTCTTTTAACCATATGTATATATTTCTAAATGGATATATTTTCAGAATGTTAAATGTCAATGACTTATTTAAGTGGTTGTTGAGATGTTATATACACGATAAGAGGCTTAAAATGTCTCTGTTTGCTTACTCATCTAGGTACATGTTTGCTTTTGAAAGACAGTAAGCACGATTTAATCTCTGTTTGCTCAGCAAACTGCACTTGATAGCCTGTCATTAAAGGCAAAAATACAATATAACAAATATATTCATTTTAACAAAGGTCTCAGTTTTGTTTTCTTTACACTACTTTCTGAATAATAAAAAGTTTACCTTTCGTCTTCTTCCTTGTAAAGCCATTCAATTACAATTGAGAAATAACAGTACTGAAGGCAGCTGAAATTTTGCAATAAATGACTAATGAAGACAAGAGGCTAGCCCCAGGAAAACTTTGCAGTATTCAGGGCCAAACACAAAATTCAGGAAACAGGATGAGACAAGCAAATTCATTCTCACAATGCAAGAAACATGTGAATTACTTCTGGCAGTTGGTACAGTTGCATTGAACATTGATGTTTGCCCAGCTTAACATGATTTTGACCCAAAACTGACCAATGAAATAAAACAGAAGATTTGTTTTGTTTGGCCATTTTCAGGACCACCCTATGATTTCAAGCAAGCATTGTTTTATTATCACAGGTAAATCTGTGACATCAAGGGGCCGATTCACGAAGGGTCGAATATCGAGGATTAATTAACCCTCGATATTCGACTAGGAACTAAAATCGGTCGACTTCGAATATCGAAGTTGAACGATTTTGTGCAAATCCTGCGATCGATCGATCGAAGGATTTTTCATTCGATCGAACGATTCGAAGGATTTTAATCCAACGATCGAAGGAAAATCCTTCGATCAAAAAATCCCAGGCAAGCCTATGGGGACCTTCCCCATAGGCTAACATTGACTTCGGTAGCTTTTAGCTGCCGAAGTTGGGGGTCAAAGTTTTTCTTAAAGAGACAGTACTTCGACTATCGAATGGTCGAATAGTCTAATGATTTTTAGTTCGAATTGTTCGATTTTCGTAGTCGAAGGTCGAAGTAGCCCATTCGATGGTCGAAGTAGCCCAAAAAAACTTCGAAATTAGAATTTTTTTAAATTCGAACCCTTCACTCGAATTCAGTGAATCGGCCCCCAAGGGGCACATTTACTAGGGGTCGAATATCGAATTCTTCGAGTTCGAATATCGAATTCGAAGGATTTTCGTGAAAATCCTATGATCGAACGATCTAATAAAAATCGTTTTATCGAACGATAAAATCCTTTGAATCAAATAAGCACCTGCATTTTGTGAACAAAGGAACTATGTTTGTACCTATTGTTTGTTTTTAATACATTTAATAAAGTGTTCTTTTTTAAACTGTACATTTTATAGCATTGTGTATGCCTTCCTTGAGATTATTTTCAAACTCAGCATGCCAGAATTAACTTGACATTTTGAGCTGCTTTAAGCCATAAGCAGAGATCATAAAATAGAGAAGGATGTAAGAAATACAAAATATTACATTCGCTTTTTGTTCTGTACATTCTGATTCAAAGTGATATAAAAGAAAAACATCTGGCAGTTACCAGTGGAAATGCACTTCACCTACATACACATGTACAGGTGTGGGATCTAATGCTTGGGACTTGGAAGTTTTTCCATAAACCAGAGCCCCATGCTTTAAGGATACTACAGACATTGAAATAAAAAAAACTCAAACAGTTTACTATGAACATACATTTTTTTTCTTTGGATTATTATTATAAGCTGTGTAACATATATGCAATATAAATGAGGCACATTGTCTTATTATGAGACATCACTTTAGATCACTCAAAAATGAGCTGAGGAATGATTTGTTTATACAGGACACTGTGCTACAAGGCATTGCCTTAATTTAAGGATTTCTTAAAACTGTGTTTCTGGTCAAAGATCCTATACTATACTATACTATCAGCCTAAGTACTGTTGCTAAATCACACAGTACTCAGTAGATTAATAATTTCAGCATAGCTAAGATATAATCATGGGTTAAAGCAAATTACATTTGTGACAAAGTAAAAAGGTATGGGTATAAGAAATATATAACAATACAACATCTTTTCAGGGCTAGCTGCCCCCTATAAAATGCAAAATAATCCTTCAATGATACTCCCACCTCAATCTGAAATTATGTTCTTTGTTTCTGCATCTGGAAGCATTAATCACAGATTTTCTTTCACAGAACAACTAAACAGCGGTGTCTCTTTCCTTCTGATGTCTGATTACAGTGTAATATTGTGAAGTTAAAATTACACGCTTATCTCTGTATGTAAGATGACAAGATGTTTAAGTAAGATAGCAGCAAGATGACTGATATAGTGCTGAACAGTAATGATATCATTAGTGAATTCTCTCATATTTCTAATCAAGATTTTAGTCATCTACTTCTACATCTAAAAATATGGAGTGCAGGGAGACAATTTTATGTAGGTTTAGGTCATCTTTAAAGGACCAGTAATACCTTCCAAGCCCCCCTACCCATAAACATAACATACCCCATTATATTCCATATATGGTGCTGTAGGTTGGTTTCCATGAATAGGGGCATGAGGAGAGGCCATAACTATAGAGGAAGCAGACCCTGTTACTGCAGGGGGCCCACTAGGTCCTAATTCATATACAATTTAAATAAATATTGGTAAAACTGGTCAACCTGGGGGCCTGAAAAATAATCTGCTGTTTGACCCAGTAATATCTAGTTATTCCACTAGGAAAGACATTGCCACTCTTCCAGGGGGCCCCACCATATTGACTTCAATTGAATTTCCTCCAGTCCTAATAATGTAATTCCATTGTTCACTTCCTGTAATGTGTGTCACTGGAAGTGACATCCACCACTTTCGCGTAACTTTCCTGATTTATTCTACAAGCTCAACAAGAGCACTTGTTAAATTCATTAAGCTATTTGTCTGTCAACCGCATTTTATTGCTGCTTCAAGGATCACAAAACTCCCCCGATTAATACAATATACATCATAGTTATTGAGCACACGGTAGTAATGAGCAAAGCATTTCTTCATCTACAGATTCATTGCAAACTTCCATCGCCGGTGAAAATTTCAGCAAAACTGCAGAAAACAATTGCCTCAAAGCTCGTGTCATTTTGTGCAACAAAGCGAATATAATGTGAAAAAATGGTGACAAACGCATACGTCATTTTATCCTTCCCCTCTCCTTCCACATCAACCAAAGGGATCTAAGCCATCCCACTGTCTATATAAGGACATACACATAAATATATGGTTTATTCATTTGAAAGTGGGATACAAAGCACCCAGATATTATCTGTTGGTGGTCAGATTTGTTATTAGTTGTGCCTGTGTTTGTAAGCAACATAGTGTAGTAACAGATACTATTTTTGGCAAAGCAAAACTGGAAAAATTTGCTCATCACTAGCACACAGTACCGATGGGCAAAAAGCATGGAATGAATTCTCACTCCCCTATTAATCCATACCTGAATGCCCAAAAGATAAAGTTATAAACTTTACGAGGAAGATACAGAAAACCAGAAAGATGAGATAAACCATGATCCCCCCCAAATTAAAATGGTGCTATTCATTGTGATTTAAAGCGGTGGTTCACCTTTATTTTAACTTTAACGTTAGTATGTTATAGAATTGCCAATTCTAAGCAGCTTTTCAATTGGACTTAATTATTTATGTTTTCTAGTTTTTAAATGATTGTCTTCTTCTTCTGACTCTTTCCAGCTTTCAAATAGGGGTCACTGACCCCAACCAAAAAAAACAAATGCTCTGTAAGGTTACAGATGTATGGTTATTGTTACTTTTTATTACTCATCTTTCTATTCAGGCCTCTCCTATTCATATTCCAGTCTCTTTTTTTAATCAATGCATGGTTGCTAGGGTAATATCGATCTTAGCAGCCAGGTGGCTGAAATTGCAAACTGGAGAGCTGTTGAATTCAAAGCTAAATCACAAATAATAAAAAATGAAAACCAATTGCAAATTGTCTCAGGATATCACTCTCTACATCATACTAAAAGTTAATTTAAAGGTGAACAACCCCTTTAAGAGTAGCACATTAAAAAATGTGTTTGGTCTTAATCCAGAAAATGTTTAAACTAGTTTCAATCCAGCATTATTTATAATATTAGATTTTTACAATTGTTTCCATATAAGAAAATTGATTTTAATTATAGCAGTAAATGATTATCTGTATGTCTACAGCGGAACTCTCATATATGTGTAGCTTTTCATTGGATTCATTTATTTAAATTGGCAAATTGTACTTTATACTTTTCATCAATTCCTGTTCTAGAAAAACTGTTTGTTTAAAGGTTATACTAAATAACATACTGCACTATTCACTATACAAAGAGTTAGTTTGAATATACTAATTTGTCATTGCATAGCAAAATTCTGTTGAAATTACACTTTGTACTAGCAAACACAAAAACTAAGACTTAAAGATGAAGTAATTTGCTGCCATCTTGTGGCTAGTGTAACATTATATATTTATCTTTCTTAATTTTTCTTAATATTTATACAGATTACTTTATTATGTATAAAAAATAAACCTTAAAAAAAACGTATTTATCAATAAGAAGGGAATGCTAGGAGTCTGCTTAACCTCTGCTTACATGCATTAATCAAACAATATATCTACATCTACTATAGCAGGCATATGTTTGGTAAGCATATCAAAATAATAATGATAACACACAGTACTTGCTAGAGGATAATAAATACATTGATTTGGATAATACAATCAATTGTCTGTATATGCAATTATCTGGGGGACCAGGGGTTTTTCAGATAAGAAATCTTACCGTAATTTGGATTACCATACGTTAAGTATGCAAAAAATAATTTAAACATTAGAGAAACCCACTAGGACTGTTTTGACAACAATGTGTCATTGATGTGGCTTAGTTGGGATCAGATATAAGGTACTATATTATATTGCTCTAAATTTTTGCCGATATCGTCAAATGGGTGTGGGGTTAGATATGTTGTGTGTGCTTGTTGTTCCGTTTAAAATGGATTGTGAAATTGAATGCCTGGACTCTAGTAAAACTGTCCAGTAACAAAACTTTAATTTACTCTCTCTATAACCTGGCCTTTAATATACACGGCATGCATGGTTACCTTGTAAATCTTTATTACTCCTTATTGAGTATGTTGATGCTATTATGCACTGCTACAGCATTGGAGAATTTTACAACTTATATTTTTTAACGTCCCAACCTCTTTGTCATTTCTCCCCTCCACTTGGCTTTACATATCATTTTGCAAACAGTATACAAATTAGCTAATTTTTTCTTATGCAGGTCCTTATTTTCCCTTGTGTGCTTTCAGAAACTCAGAAACTCTCAGAAAGCATATATGTCAGTCTAACAAGCATTCTCCACCTTTTGTTCTCTACCACCTTATTCATTTGTGTTCTATAAAATGGTCAAGCACTGATAAACTATCCAGTGTCTGTGTAGAAACCTGCTTTCATTCATCTGTCTATGCACAAGAAGCTGCCAATTATGGCATCTCATTCAATTAAATAGGATACAGGTCATAAAGTAGAGAAATATGGCTTCTCATGTCATTACTGTGTCAAATAAAATTCCTTATTAATTGCTATTTTTAAATAAATCTTCGAAGTAAATTCAATTTAGCATCTATTCCTTTTAAATTTCAGGTGCCAGCAGTAACATAAATCTACTGGCTCAAATCCCTCTGCAAAAACATTTTTTCCATCTCACTCGCATCAAATTGTGGGTCACTTGTAATTTCACATGTATCATAGACCATGCGTAAAATGATGGCTTAATCACAACCCCCCTGAGGGCCCCCTGTATGGAGGAAGTAGATCTGAGTCCCCCTGCGGACATTGGGTCTGTAATAATAAAACAAACTTGTTACACTTGAGGGTAACTAAGCTGCACAAATACCATAGGTTCCTAGATTCCTGAATAATATATTCTATACCTATGCCATGTCTTGTCTACTTTAGCTAGGAGTATAGAAGATGCTAATGGACTAAGGTGTCCAAAATGTTATGTCTATTTGCCCTTTGGAGGGCAAAGCTGTACCTTGTGCTTCATTAAAAATGTGGTATTAGGTACAGCACTGGCGCTGGTACCATGCACCTGCTGGTCCTTGACTTGTCTGTCAGTGATGCTGAGGTGGAATGGGATATGCCCTTGTGTTTTCACCATGCTGTCTCTCGTAATTACAGCTCTGGCAAACTGAAGAAGTTCTATATTAATTGTCAAAATGCAGGTACTTGTGCTCCAGTGCCTATGCTTGTTCACTTTGGAGCATGGTGAAAAGTGCAAAAAATGGTAGCAGAACAACACTTAGGGACATATTTATCAAGGGTAGAATTTCAAATTGAAAAAACGTTGAAATTCAAATTCAAAAAGACCAACCAA
Organism: Xenopus petersii; assembly: GCA_038501925.1. Taxonomy (NCBI): domain Eukaryota; kingdom Metazoa; phylum Chordata; class Amphibia; order Anura; family Pipidae; genus Xenopus; species Xenopus petersii. The sequence continues at coordinate 80,968,225 of CM076682.1, forward strand.
ATTAAGTTGAAGGTTTTTTTTGGTTGAATACGGTATGTCCGGTTTCAATTAAATAGGTCTGTATTTGTCTGAATTAGAATTGTACAAATCGAAGGAATATCGCGAATAAAAAAATATTCGAATTTCAAAGTATTTTTTTGGGTACTTCGACCATCAAATGGGTCAAATTCAATTGAATTGAATGATTCAAACGATTCAAAGTAAAAATCATTCGACTACTCGACCATTCGATAATCGAAGTACTGTCTCTTTAAAAAATACTTTGGCTTCATACTTCACCACTTTAAACCTACAGAGGTGCAATGTTAGCCTATGGGGACCTTCCCTAGCACTTTTCTAAGTTTTTTTTTTGATTGAATAAAAATCCTTCAATCAATCGCTTAAAATCGTTCGTTCGGACGAACGATTTTTATTTGATTGTTCAATTTTGCTCTAAAATCCTTCAAATTCTATATTCAATATTTTTCCTCTCTGAGGGATACAGAAACATCGTTTATTTCTGTGAAATCTGCCCCTAAGTTTTGCCCAAAAAAAACCTTTGATTTTTCAAAGTCCACCAAATTGACTCCAAATAGGTTGTAGGAGGTCCCCTATAGGCTAAAACAGCAATTTGCAGGTTTTAGATGGGGAATGGGCGGTCAAATTTTTAAAGAGACAGTACATGATACATTTCAATATTCAAACTTTTCGAATTCTTTTCAAATTCTTATCAAATTTGGACTATTCCCTAGTCGAAGTACACAAAAAATAGCTCGAAATTCGAATTTTTTTCATTTGCAAATTCACCTCGACCTTTAATAAATCTGCCCCTTAGCTTTTAGAATACAAAAATGTGAGTCTTTATGTGACAATAAGAAAACAAAATTAGCTTTTGTTACCAATCTAGTCTGGAGAGACATGGCTGGCATTACAGGAAACTCATTTCTGCACCAAAGTTTATTTTTTTTTCTTCTATAAAAAAAATCAAGGATAAAGTAAACTACTCAGAGAGAAATACACTGTTTGATAATCGTTACTAATAGAGTAAATTTCAAGTTGAAAGCCACTCGGTTAAAGCTTTAGACGTATAGTAAAGTATCAGAATATAAATCAAACAATTTCTAAAGTGTCAGCTGGCAAGTGCTCCAAATATTCTAGAGATAAATTGGGTTATAGAAACTGCCACCTATCTGTGAAAATATGTTGTTCATCCACAGTGGCGCAAGAGACCATACAACCAGTGACAGTGACATTCCATCTTGTCAAAAAAGTATCCTGCAGTATCCTGTGTGTCTAGCAAAATATGTAATGTGACATAAAGTGATAATACAGACTTTCCAGTTTCTACAGTAAAACGTGGCTAAATATTTCACTCATCCCTAATCATGACATATAAGTATAGAATACTAATAGGAAATATATTACTTTTTCCCTAGGTATAGTCAGTCTGTAGCCCCGTTACCCAACACAGATTGCTGTGTGTATGCATTATCAATACGAATTTCCACTATTGTTACATTATAACCTACCATGACTCCCCATTCATTTTTACAATTCTATAGCTGTCTGCTATTTTAATAACTCCTGTTTAGCCAGTGGATAATACAGTGCATACTGCAGTATTTCATCCCATTTACTGAAAACATAACACAGACTAGGGTTAGTTTCCAGGTACAATATATTAGCTATTATTGCTGGTATAATTCATTGACCAAAGCTTAAATTAATTGCTTAAAAAATGCAGTCATATACAGGTATGGGACCTGTTATCTTAATGCTCAGGACCAGGGGTTTTCTGGATAACGGATCTTTCCATAATTTGGATCTTCATACCTTAGCTCTACTAGACGATCATGTAAATATTAAATAAACCCAATAGGCAGGTTTTGCAAGTTAACAAGAATTACTAATATCTTAGTTTGGATCAAGTACAAGGTACTGTTTTATTATTACAGAGATAAACAAAAATTCTGATTATAATGGAGTCTATGGGAGACATTCTTTCCATAATTCAGAACTTTCTGGATAACAGGTTAAATGAATCCCATACCTGTACTACAAACACACACCCACCAACACACATGTATTATTCTTACTGTTGTTGCAATAAAACAATGCACACATTTACAGTTAAAACATTACAGCTGTGACTTTTACCATCACTGCAACCTTGAGAACAAAAAGAGAAAGTTAATTGCATGTCTGTTTGATTCCTGCCTGTACTATGTGCCAGAATAAGAAAGCACGTCTGTATTTCAATTTCTGTGAGTGGCAGAAACTCAAACTGAACCAAACAGACTTATCATTTTCTTTTCTTGGAGAAGATGCCCAATACACTGTAGCATCAAATGCAAATATTTCCTAAAGCTTAGGGTCAATGAGAAAGAGAAAACATGGGCCATGATTGATTCAAGAATAATATCATGACGCAAGTCTTAAATTACATTCTGAAGTATACTGGACATCTTTGGATATGTAAAGAATGTGTAGGATGGTTTTCTATTAGCTTTTCTGAAGAGGGAGAACAAACATTATTTGTTGGAATAAAATAAACCACATATTGCACTTGAAGTTACATAGAAGAGATTAAAGCCATTTGTTTAGCGCATGACAGATAATTTTGTATTGTATGTTTGCACTGGAATGGAAGGAACACTATTTGTGCAGAATTTGTTATAAAAATATAGAATAAGTGTGGTTTTCTAGATAATAGAAATTAATGGTGCCACTTCTCTATGCTGATGGTTCTTTGTAGATAGACTTTCAGTAGCAGAATGTCCCCGCATGCTGGCTTTATTTTAAGAGTGAATGTTTTCAGGCTGTGACAAAGAAAAAAAATTGAATCCTTGATGTGCATTTATCAAATCTTATAACCTGGGAGGGATTTGTTTTGTGTTTACAGTATTTTTTTTCCTTTGATTTCTGAACAAGCTGTATACTAACTATATATTATATTTGTCATAAGTTGAATTGTATATGGTAATTTTGCTTAGAAAATATGGTCATTCGAATACTCAGTAAAAAAAGGAGCCTGACTTACTGTTCCTACTTTACCGTAAAGGTAAAATTGGTTAGAATCTTTATTTCCTGGAGATATTAACCATATTAAATCATTAGATAGTGATGTGTACATTCCCCACCGGGGAAATAAAAATTGCTGTCAAGTGTCATCAGTACAACAACAAGGTCTGTTTAGCCTACTGGACCATTTAAATTTCTTTGGAGAATACTAGTTATTTCCCTGATAAGTATTTTGGAATATGCTTTTTTCTCAAAGTTAAATCCACACAAGTCAGGTAAAACAAGGTTTGTGTTTTCAAAAAATAAAGTATCAATGCACCCTACATGGAAATTAAATTTTGTTATTAGGTGTTGTGCACCAAAATTCCAGCAAAAGATGAAAAAAATATTGAGAAATGGCTGCCAGGGTTACAGAGAAAGAAAATAAAGCTTAACTTGTATTACCAATATGTAAAAACAAAGTCATACACATTTGGGATCCATTGCCAGGAAGCTCATTATGCAGAAAGCACCTTCTATAGACTTCATTTTTATCCAAATAATCCACATTTTTTAAAATGATTTCCCTTTTCTCTGTAATAATAAAACAGTACCTGGTACTTTATTCAAACTAAGATATAATTAATCCTTGTTGGAAACAAAACCAGTGTATTGTATTTATTTATTAATGTGTACATGGTTTTCTAGCAGACTTAAGGTATGAAGATCCAAATTATATAACTATTTAACTGGAAAACACCAGGTTCTGAGCATTCTGGATAAAAGGTCCTATACCAGTGTATACAATGATCACCTTGGGCATACATATCATAATAGGGGAGTCAGTGTAAATTTACAGAAAGCAATTGCTTATGCCGTCTCATATTTACGAGCTCCTATGTTGTCACAACCATATCACGCCAAAAAGAAAAAGGCTGTGTTAATGAAAAAAGTTCATAGGTTCTGGCTGTTTGGGGACTATGCCAGTTTGTACCCCAGCATGAAATTCCCATCCCGCAGTCTTGTCTGACTGACTGAATATTGTGGTATACTGTATGTAAAGAAAAACACTCTACAGACTTGTGATCATGTTATACCAAAAATGTATTTTGATGACCTTATAAGCAGAGTAACATTATGCCCAAACACTACCCAAATAATAAAAATGGCATAATTGAAATTCCTGAAACGTTTCGCCTCCTCACATCTGAACTTTTATCAAAGGAACGTTGCCCGCATCAACTTCCAGTATTTAATTAGGGCAGAGTTCACTAAAGCCAATCTTCTGAATAGTACAACATTTTGTTGCACTCAATTTATTTGTCTGACCGTTTTCTATTTAATCTGAAACTTGATTTATACATAATATTGATTTTTAGAATGCAGTATAGGAACACAAAAGAAATGACACACAATTGATACATTGATTTCAATTACATGTCAGTTTCTATTTTACTTACTCCTTCAAGAGGCTTAAAAGGGCTATGGAAAATTAAAATTTAACTGGCTTGATTTGTTAACTGCAACCAATAGAAGCTAAAGAGCATGTAATGCTGCTGAAGTGTCTCTTCAAATGAAAGTGCCACTTAAAGAAATATGCAAATATCTTGAAAGTCAAAGCATATCCATTATTTCTTTTAGTACAATATGGTGCAGATATATATTTGAAAAAGTTTATGATTAAAGTTTTTGTTTCTATTTCTCTGGAAATTAGTAGAATAATGGTACTTGCATACAGTATATGTATGCAATTATTCTGGCATGTACACTTATATCAGCTGTTATAATAAACCAGTGGTAGAATGTAAAGCCATACAAATGGTTTCTAACACGTCTCAATCTCCTCTACTCACATCTCCTGGGATAAAACTGAACATAGAAGAGTTTTCATCCAACCTAGAAAAATCACTGAGCAAACTGCATGTTTGTCTATAGATAAATAGTGTCTTAAAGGGATTTTTCAGCTTCCAACATTTTTTCAGTTCAGTTGTTTTCAGATAAAATAAAGCCTTTTCCCCCAATTACTTTCTATTTTTTATTTGTGACCTTTTCCTAATGAAGTATTTTTTTCATTTTTCACATTATGTCTTTCTGAAGCAGCTCTGAGAGGAGGGTCACTGACTCTGTAACTGTTCTAAATTGTTACATTAGTTGATACATTTCTTTAGCTTTAGTCCTGCAGAATGTGAGTTTTATTAAAGGCAGCTGTTTTAATTGATACAATAGTTGCTAATACTCCACATAAACTGCTGACAAATTAATCAACTAATAAATTCAGTTAAGAATCTGTACCTAGATTATTGAGCTGCCAGACTGAAACACCAGAGATAGCGCAGTAAACTTTAAACTTCGGTTTTGTAAAGAATTGTAAAAAATAAAACATGGAAAGCTATTGAAAAAAATCTTTATATCTGGTGAACAATCTTAAAACAACTGAAAAAAGTATTCTGAAGGTGGTCAACCCATTTAAAATAACCAATTTGGTCAGTGTCATCAGTATCATACAACCCTACTATCTGGTAAAGCATATTTGTGGTGTACATGCCCACACTCAACTATTTAAAGGGGTGGTTCACATTCAGGTTAATGTTTAATATGTTATAGAATGGCTAATTCTAAGCAACTTTTCAATTGATCTTCATTATTTATTTTTTTGTAGTTTTTCAAGTATTTGCCTTTTTCTACTGACTCTTATGAGCTTTCAAATGTGGGTCACTGACCCCATATAAATAACAAATGCTATTTAAGGCTACCAGTTTATTGTTATTGTTACTTTTTTTATTACTCATTTTTCTATTCAGGCCTTCTTCTATTCATATTCCAGTCTCTTTTTCAAATCAATACATGGTTGCTAGGGTAATTTGGACCCTAGCAACCAGATTACAGAAATTGCAAACTGGAGAGCAGCTAGTAAACTTCTTAAACCACACAAAAAAAAAAAATGAAAACCAATTGCAAATTGTCTCAAAATATCCCTCTCTACATCATACTAAAAGTTCATTTAAAGGTGAACAACCTATTTAATCAACGGATCGGTTAATCAACTAATTTGTCACATCAGTGCAGTTTAGTGACCCAAAAATCAGACTCATTATTATTATTACATTTATTTATAAAGTGCCAAAATATTCTGTAGATCTGTACATGTGGATGGGAATATGTGAACTATAAAAATATGTATGGGAAATGTGAGTGTGTGGGAAGTATATTGCCAGTGTTATGACTGTTATTGAAGAGATAATGGGTCAGAAAATGTGATGTGCAGCATTTGATATGTAATGAGAAGCGATGAAGCGATGTAAAGGAGATGTTAGAAGTTGTATGGGTAGTATCTAAGTTTCATGGAAGAGGTGAATTTTAAGGGAACATTTAAAAGAATAAATAGAGATAAGGCTTGAATGTAAGTTATACATTGTTGATAAATTTTAATTGATTGTTGAGAGGCAGCTGGGTAACAGAGTTATGACTAATAGCCAACAGCACTTGTTTAAATACCCTGGAAATTGTCTCAAGAGTGAACAGCAGAAGGTATATTTAAATAAATAAAAACATTCTGTAGCTATCTACTATCCACTTAATAACAATAGATTATAATTTTAAAGCCAAATCCATACAGCCAGGCTAAATAAAGGCACTGCAAACAAAATCAGAAGATTGCATGAATGCCTCTCTAAAGGGGTTGCTTGCCTTTAGGTTAACATGTTTTAGAATGTGCGTTTGTTAGCAACTTTTCAACTGGTCTTAATTTTCAATTTTTTTAATTATTTGTCTTCCTTTTCAGCCTGTTTCCAGTTTTCAAATAATGGTCACTGGCATCAAAAACACCATTGATCTGTGAAGCTACAATTCCTTAATATTTTTTATTACATACTTTTCTATTCAGACCTCTCCTATTTATCTTCCTGTCTCTTATTCAAAACACTGGTTGCTAGGGCAAGGTGGACACTACAACCACATAGCTGCTGAAATTCCAAACTGGGAGAGCTCCTGGACAAGAACCTAAATAATTCAAAATAATAGCAAAATTTAAAATGAGAATGAAATGTCTCAGAATATCACTGCATCATACTAAGATTGAAATGTGAACTACCCCATCCACTGCTATTACTGTTATTCACCCTCTCTTAGAAAGTTACATGTTTATATACCTTTTATTGGGAAAACTCTTGAACCCCATTGTAAACTTTTTGGAACCTTCTCTTTTATTGCCTTTAATAATTATGGTAAGATATTCAGCCACAACTGGCAAAACCAGTGTAGCAAAGTTTAAGGTTATTTGGGAGTAGCAGACAGCAAGATATCACAATCAGTACCATAGGCGGAGGGTGATTTTTTTGTTAGGGTAGGCTAAGTCTAATGTTACAGCAACAGTTTCTTCACCTGTGATTATTCACTGGCGGGGAAACAGCCGAATCATTATAAACACTGGCAAAAGTTGTAATTCACCTGTCTGAGCACACAGGGAGGATATTTGTCTAAAACCGTACTACAATCTGAAATCTGTCCCATACATGTACTGACTTAAGTTCTACTAAAAGATGGGCCCACATGCTGCATAGTTAAGTACAAAGTAATTTTTCACTTGAAATGCAGAAAGCCCAGACTATTTTGAAAATAATATGCATAGCATTCTTTTATTATTAAAATTATAGAAAAAGTTCAGTTCATTCACATTACTGGAAATTGGGGCTAATGATTGGGTTGTTTAACATTAAACTATGTTTATTAATCTACTTTCACATAAAACACAAGGGATATGTTAACTGTCATTTATGGGAGATCTTATGCACAGAAAGTATAATGCAGATATATTTTGGTCCCCTTGAAAAAAACAGTAGCTGCCTTTATACTGCAGTTTCAAAGTACACAATATAATAGTAGATGAGGTTGAGAAATTGCATTGCATTCACTTACATTTGTGTGTAAGTGAAAGTAGCCAAACTGATCTCTTAGCTGATCCAGAGAAAAGTAAATTGAATTGATACAATAGTTGGTAATATTCTCCATATAATGCTAAGAACTATTGTAACCAATTGTATCAACTAATTGTAGCACATTGTTCAGATGCTCCTGGATCACTGAGCTGCCAGACTAAAACCCCAGAGACAAGCACATTAAACTTTAATATTCAATTTTGCGAAAACAGTAAAAAGTAAAAGATGGAAAGTGATTAAAAAAAATACTTTGTTTATGGTGAACAATCTGAAAATAACTCAAGTGTTTGGAAGATGGACAATCCCTTAAAGGAATCAGTCACCAATATCCAATCACAATGGTTTCATTGAACTATTCAGGTAGGTGTTGGCTGAAACTCACACAGGAGTGAAAGTGAAGTCTGGTTACAATGGAAAGATAATGACTGCATCACACCTTCACACTTCTTTCAGTTTCATTTAACACCTACCTGAAGAGATCAATGGAACTACCATTGACCATTGATGGTATTTATTTTTTGTGCAATGTAGGTATGAAAAAATCCCCACATACCAGACAAGCATGTGGAGGATTAGCAGCTGCTTTGTCTCTTGGTCCTGATCCCCACCCCTTGCCCATCCCCCAGGCAAACTCAAATATACACATTGTTAAGTCAGGATTTTTAAAAATGCCTTTACATGACATACTTATATTTAAAGAACAAGAAAGGTGATATTCATAGAAGAGTGCCAATGTGTTAACTGTGATATAAACCCTATTTCCATGTACTGGCACAACTGGTATGTTTGCTTCAGAAGCAAACATACCACTACTATACATACACTACTATAGTTTATATATATAGATGAAAAGGAGAGTGGTTCCGCACACCAGTGTACGCAACCACTCTCCTTTTCATCTTTAAACTAATGCAGCCTGGTGCGCAGAAGGATTCCAGCACCCAGCAATTTACAAGGTGTCAGTTTCCTGTGTGAATACATGCGGTGAGCCGGAGTGGTAACGCTAGTTTTTCTCTTCAATAGTTTATATAAACAAGCCACCAGCCAAACAGTAATTGCAGTGCCCCCACTTCAGCCTGTGTCCACTAGCACTCCTAAGTTAAAAGCATATGTGTTATAAGCATTGCTAAGTTTGTTAAACATAATATAATCATTTTTTGTACAAACACACAACAACATAAGCAATACAATTTCCTTTAAGATAACTTTTAGTATGATGTAGAGAGTGATATTATGAGACAATATACAATTTGCATCCATTTTTTATTATTTGTGGTTTTTGAGTTATTTAGCTTTTTATTCAGCAGCTCTTCAATTTGCATTTTAAGCAATCTGGTAACTAGTGTCAAAATTACCATAGCAACCATGCATTGATTTGAATAAGAGACTGGAATTTAAACAGGAGAGGCTCTGAATAGATGGATCAATAATACAAAAGTAACAATAAAAATACATTTGGAGCCTTACATAGCAACCATGCATTGATTTGAATAAGAGACTGGAATTTAAACAGGAGAGGGTCTGAATAGAAGGATCAATAATAAAAAGTAACAATTAAAATACATTTGGAGCCTTACACAGCATTTGTTTTTTTAGAAGAGAGTCAGTTACGCCCATTTGAAAGCTGCAAAGAGTCAGAAGAAAAAGGCAACTATAAGAACTATAAAAAATAAATAATGAAGACCAACTCAAAAGTTGCTTAGATTTGACCATCTACGTATAACATAATAAAGATTTAAGATTGTCAACCCTCATTCATATTCTTTATATATATTAGGAAACTTAGACAATACAGAATTAATTTTACAAGATAACAAGCTCCTCCATTGTTCAACTTTTTTGATAGCTACCACTCAAGGAAAGAGAGCAACATGCAAAATCCTAATTTCTAAAACCTTCATTCCTCTGCAACTTCATTTTCCTGTGTCCCCATACATTTTGCCAACTCACCCATTTCCATTGTTGTTTCCCACTTTAAACATTTATATGTTGCTAGTTCTTAACTTTCTTACCTTACCCCTGTATTTCTCTGGATCATCTCTCAGGTTTTCAAAATATTTGTAGCACTATATAAAAAAGTACACCTACACACATGCTTGTCTTAAATAAGGTCTCTGTTCATATAACATTTAGATTACAATCATTTCAATATTTTTACATGCAATATGCGTCTCTGTCATTTTAATTGTATAAAATGTGTGCACATAATTATAAGATGCAGTTACTACCAGAGTTCCATCACTGTGAATACTTTGACATTTTGAAGATTATGGTGATTACCTACCCAGAAGCGAGACTCAACATTTTTTTTATCTGCCACACATTTCACATTTTATTGTTGGTAGGGATAGAATAAAAATGTTCCTAAATCTAAAACAGTTGCTGTCTTGTTTAATTCACTCATTTTTAACATTAAAAGGAAATATATATACTCTAACCTGTCAGACATCAGTATATAATTTTCAGGGCATTTATTTTTTAATCTTGAGCACTTTTAAATTCATTTTTATTTATATTTTATCAACATTGTTTATGGTATATTGAAGATCATTTATGGGAAACATAGCTTAAAAATATGGGAAATGCATGAATGCCAGGATATACCGTATCTTTATTTTTTTTAGTATTATGACCACTTTTCATATTTTAACAAACAGGTATCTCAGGAAGATATATAATGCTATGAAAAAAAAAAACACCTATATAATGTGTGTGTCTGATGCAAGTGGCCCAAGAGGTAAATGATTCCCAAAAGCAACAGTTATTCACAGATCACACAAGCAGACATAGTGTAGGTGAAGTAAACTTTTTAATGATGGCATGTTATAATGATGGCATGTCCCAAGTACTAAATCACTCAGGGACAGCCAGAAACTCAGCCATAGAGCACCAAGACTCTAAACTTATTACACAGTGACCCCTGGGAGCCTACAGCAAATTAAAGTTGGTTTTAAGACGGTGACTCACAGAATAGAATTACTAACCCCCTCTAAAATAGAGCTCTAGAACTTTGATAAAATCAATCTTTATCTCCTGGTTAAAGTCATATTATAGGTCATTTAAACTGAAGCATTGGAGTAGAGTTCATCTTTTTTATCCTTTATGATGTCTATTATGTGAGAACGTTGTTAATCATTCAAGATATGAGTTAGATAGGATCATGCATTTCCCATGTGACTTTAAATTGAATTGACTTATATATATATATATATATATACTGTATATTTGAATGATATATATATATATATATATATATATATATATATATAAAATAATATATAAAAATATAAAATCAAAGTTTGGAATAAAGCATTCCTGGCCCAGCACTTCCCTTAGTAAAACAAGTGTCTTTTTATTTTATACACATCACAGTGCTCCAACATTTCCGTCCTTGAGAAAGGTCCCAAGAGGGAATTTCTCCAAATGGGCATCTGTCTTTTGTTTCATTACCTTATCCCAAACTCTGATTGGGGTGCTAAGGCTTCTGGTATAGCTGGCAAATCTTTCAAGGCCCGGTATCAGTCAGGGTCTGGATTAAACCAGTTGTGCACATAAATTAGCTGTCCCACTAGGTAGTACTGTTGCATGTTAGACATAGCTAGACCCCCATATTGTAAGGAGCTATAAGGGTGGGAGGTGGCTGGCAGAGTGGTATGCAGCCATACGTAAACATCTAGTTCTGCAATAAAGTGTGTCGTTGCTTTGAACAATCTGTCCAGAATGCCAATATATCCACTGAAACATCCAAGTGGTTGTATCATAAAGGATCAGCAGGAAGGGCCATCACCTTTTGGGAAAGGTATGCATGTCCTACCCAGTGTCGTTTGAGAGCCAGCAATTTCTGTCCTGTCAAGTGTGTCTCCTGTAGTAAAACTGCCTCTGGGTGGTGTCTGTAAATATGGTTAAGTATTAACGCCCTTTTGAACTTAAAGTTAAGGCCTCTAACATTCCATGATACAATTGATACCCTTGTCATTATAAAGGCAAATTATACATTTCAATCGGCCTTGCACCACCTGGTGTGGCATGTCAAATACCAAACATTGCATAGACTGTGAATATACATACTAATAGACATAACACATAAAGTCCCCATCTGTTATTATTTTTCCCCACATATTGTGTCTTGTTAAAAGAGTGCACATAAATTTGAACCCATCCCACCCTGCCCAACCCTGAAACATGGGTGAGCCTGTACCCCAAACTTTAAACTTGATGAGGTTAATGCCTACTGACGAGGTAGCTACTCGCCAACCCATCCTATGAAGGACCTGAAAGGCAAATTATTAGATGCAGTAGAGCTTAACATTGCTCTTGTATTGCATATAGCATAATAATAAACCCATAAACATATTTCACAAAGAGTGCACTTGCAGGATGAACGGAATCCACTTGTAAGAGAAAGATAAGAGTCACCTCCTGTGGGACTTGTCCCTGAGGGGTCATGAGCCTTGAAACTCGGGGCAGCTCCAAGTGCATCTCAACCAAGCACTATATGCATGTATAACTGCATGCAACAGTAAAATCGTGGAACATAGGAGAAGGGAGTGGAGGTGGCTGGCAGAGTGGTATGCAACCAGGCTTGCCTCTCTGCCCATACTTCCCCATCGTAATGAATATGTAGGGGGTGCACAAAAAATGTTGCCTTTCCTGCTGTTGTGGCGGTCAGGATAATTGGGTTGTGGGAGAGCTTCTTCGAGCACATCTGCTCAAGTCGCCATCTTGGACACGTCCCCAAACCTCTTGATTTTATTAATAATAAGATTCACAGAGGATAAGCCATGTTTGGGAACATCAGGACAAAATATTAGTGTAAAACCAAGGACAAGCGTTAATAGGTGGGAACATGTAAAAATGTTGTAAAGTGAAATCGAAAAATCAAAAGTTTTTAGTAGAAAAAAACTTTTAGTAGACATTGGACATTGGATTTACCAAAATATGAAATGCAGTAACATGAAACATTATTACACTGTAGACTACTATGTGTGAATTGTAGGCAACAATAACTAGTTCTGTGTAGTTGAAATTTTTTGGCAAATCATGCTTTTTGGCATGAAAAATGCAACAAAAACCTACAACTGTCTTTGTTCTTGTGGAATGAAATAAATCTGAATTATTCTAGAAAAAATGGAGCATTAAAATTATGTTTTTAAGCAGGCAGTTAAAGAATTTGTCAATAAATTGATCTTTGTAGGGTGGTGATGAAGATAATATTATTTATTAAACCATTGTGTCTTTTATGGTATTTAGCACAAATTCCACTACATTTATGCAATTAATTCCCAAATTTACATACACAGAACCCTGAAGCAAAAAACCCATACATTACATACACTTTTCTAAATCATAATTATTAATATGTATTCCCTATGACGCTTCATTATGATCAGTATATAAGTAGCGATTGGCGAATTTATTCGGCAGATGCAAAATCTCTGCAAATTTCCGTGTTTCAACGGCATCAACTTTTTAACGGAGACACACATTGACTTTAATGGGCACCGCTATTAATTTCGACTCCGGCACCAATTTTGATGCAGGTGACAAAAGTTCATGTTCCGTGAATTTTACACCCATTTCGCAAATTTCGTGGGAAATTCATGAATTTCGCGCCGAAGCAAAACTCGACAAATTCGCACATCACTTTATACAAGTTTTTGTATTAAAATAACCAATGTTTTGAGGATGGATATTTACTGTAACTAAATTCAGTTACAGTAAAAGGACACAGGCCATTTAGAAAAATCCCACATGCTGTTTTGCCAAGCATAGTTTGATCTGAAGGATCAAGTATATATCCAGAGTTTATTATGTCTTTGGTTGTGAAATACAATAAAAAATTCTCTGTACCTGATTTATTATAATGTAGCTTATATATATGAACATGCAAATAATAGTTGCTACCTCTGTACTTTAGATATGCAAATGATAGTGGCTCTATCTGTATTATTAATTATAAATTACAACTTAGGGGCCGATTCACCAATGGTCGAATATCGAGGGTTAATTAACCCTCGATATTCGACTACGAATTGAAATCCTTAGAATTCGAATATCGAATTCGAAGGATTTAGCGCAGGAAATTCGATCGATCGATCAAAGGATTATTCATTCGATCGAACGATTAAATCCTTCGAATCGAACGATTCGAAGGATTTTAATCCAACGATCGAAGGAATATCCTTCGATCAAAAAAACTTAGGCAAGCTTATGGGGACCTTCCCCATAGGCTAACATTGACTTCGGTAGCTTTTATCTGCCGAACTAGGGGGTCGAATTTTTTTTAAAGAGACAGTACTTTGACTATCGAATGGTCGAATAGTCGAACGATTTTTAGTTCGAATCCTTCGATAGTCGTAGTCGCGCTCCTTCTCCGTCGGCTTCCGGGTCGGCTTCTGGGTCCTAGTGCCCGCGCGGCACGCATGCGCATTATTTAAAGGCGCAGGTGCGATGGCGTAATGACGTCAGCGCGCAATGGCGCGAATTTCAAACTGTATTTAAGCCTATTCATTGGTACTGCTGGTTGCCCGTGATAGGATTTATCCTGTGGTTTTTGCCTGAAGCCTTGTGCTGTTTGTCCGTGTTTATTCTGCTTGTTATCCGGTTTTGACCCCAGCCTGTTTCCTGACGACGCTCCCATCTGAATCCTGACCTGTGACTATTACCCGACTACTCTATTGCCTGTACCCCTTCTGCTTGATACCCGGTTTTGACCCTTGCCTGCCTGACGATCCTTGCTATCTGCCTGCCTCGACCCAGCCTGTCTGACTATCCTCTCTGCCTCATCCTTGCCTGTAACCGTGATCCTCGGCCCAAAAGACTCTAGATACCTGCCGTGCCCCATTGCCTGCCAGAACTCTAGCTCTAGACTCATAAGTCCAGGTGGCACCCCAGTAGGCGGAGGGCCTTCCCGAAGCCCAAAAGTGGTCACACATACTGGTGAAGAGAGCTCTGACCACGGTGCTTGGCTCTAGTTCTGGTATTGGGTGCCGGCCGTGACATGAGGTTAATCACTCCTCGACCATGGAAACAGTCCTAATTCAAATATTCGCCACCTAAAACCTGTCTAGTTCATGTACAAGTCAATGGCCAAGGTCCAAACTTGAAAATCGTCAGTTTGGCACGCACTCGACAGGACTCCAGGCAGCGGTAAAATTCACTTTACTTTATTACACAAACATATATCGTCCTAACGCGTTTCGTGTGCTACCACACGTAATCATAGGCATCAAATAACAATTACATTCACATGGGTTAAAAAGCATTGGCAGTTTTCGTCATCTAAGACGTACTTCCTTCTTAAGAACTATTAACTACTGTATTTCCAAACTTTTTAAAGATTTGTTGTTCCTTAAAAAAGATTCATACAAATTGCTTTCTTAAAACAAGATACATATTTCTCAACTCTACCATTATTGTATATAATGTTTCAATATATCAATGCATACTTTTTTTTAAAAAATAAAATTGTTTCAATAAAATTGTTTTACTTGTTACTAATGTGTCTAACTCTATATTTCAAAGTTGCAATGGCCGAGGTCCGCTTAGCTATTTGGAGATGTTAATAGCCTTGCTGACATTCGAGTTCTTTTTCAGGAAAAAAATTCAAATTGAATATGAATCAAATACAATTCTAATTTTCAGGTAAAAAACCACTTGATCGAATATTAGCCATTCAAATTTATTCTTACATAACCAATTGAATTGTGAGTATATTTGAATTTTAAAAAAATTCACATGAATTCAAAATTCGACCTTTGATAAATGGGCCTTTAAGGGGCAGATTTATCAAGGGTCAAATTTCGAAGTAAAAAATACTTTAATTAAAAAACTTAGACTTCGAACGATTCAAACGATTTCAGCGATCGATCAAAGGATTTTCCTTCAACCTCTTAAGACTTAGAAAACTGCTCTAGAAGGTCCCCATAGGCTAACATAGCACTTCGGCAGGTTTAATTTGGCGAAGTATTGAAGTCGAAGTTTTTTAAAGAGACAGTACTTCGATTATCGAATGGTCGAATATTTGAACAATTTTTACTTCAAATCGATGTCAAAGTAAATTCAAAGTCGTAGTATCTTATTTGATGGTCGAAGTATCCAAAAAATTACTTTGAATTTAGAATTTTTTTACTTTACTTCGACCCTTGATAAATATGCCCCTTAGTGTCCACAAACTGCACATAACTTCCCACACTGACAGTCAGTAAAATGCTTAAATGAATTGGCACATCATATAAAAAAATAGCATTCAAAGCTTTTATTATTAAGTATTAGAGTTCAGCAGTAGTAATGTTTGGTTAAGTTCCCAAAAGGAACATCAGTACTTTGTGGGAAAAAAATGTGCATCTGAATTGTGTACTTTGCACATGCACTTTGTCTATAAATGAGGCCTCCTAAATTATGTGGATATAAATGATCAATCTCCTTGGTAATAACATTTAGCACTAATAAGTATAATTTTAAATATTAAAACTGTTACTTCCTGATCACAGAATCTTCTTGATCAATAAAACCACTCATATAAACATTACAAATATGCTATTTTAATCTTCAAACTATTTATGATAATTTGGAATTGTGAATTGTGGTCTTGTGTGAAGACCTTTCATTAAGTTAAGTTTAAATATCCAAGGAAAATGGTTAACATTTAGTTAAGGCCCTAATGTTATTAAATGGGTCCAACATTTATATTCTTCTACCTCAGCTCAAGTCAAGGCTAATTATAGTCTTTCAACTCCTTTTCTGTTCTGCAGAGACATGGGCCTCTCATAATTCACAATATTTATAGTTATTTAATAGTTATGCAATGATGAATATTACATGCTGTATATTTCTGGGTTTATGACTTTTATTACATTGTCTCATTAGAGTGCCCTTGTGTTCTCAATTTCTCTTAAAATTAAAGGTACCTAGGACTGCATAACGGAAGGGTGAAAGAATAGTCTTTAGTCTTTTATCTTTTAGTCCACACGTGCTGGCTGGGGGGGGGGGGTATTTCTGCCATTACAGATGGCCTACTCTGTTAGTCAGCACTTTTTATGTGATTGGGTTCACAAGAAAAAAAGTGATTCTTAAAAAGCACTACTTTTATAATGACCATTATAGAAAAAAAGTGTGTGTGTGGATTTATTCAGGCAAAGTAATTTTCTCTGTTACAGGGCTGATAATGTAAATTTTGCCAATCCAGCATTTGACAAAGGATTTGCCAGTCTTTCATACTGTATGTATGTATATTAAACACTATTTTTTTTCCTATTATATCTGCCTTAAAATTAGTACTCTTTAAACACTGCTTTTGATAATTATTCCCAGATTATGCTCACAAACTGATTTTTTTTTCAAAGTTGGTTATGTTAGTGTATATGCTAATGCCTACTCTCTAGATGCATTTTGTGTGAGTCCTCTTCTAGTATACAGTTTAAAAAATAAGCATATGGGATAAACACAATAAGTAGGTTATGCAGCATTCCCTAAAATGAGTGCATATTTTTTTTTTTTGAAAGATTATCTTTATTGATTTTATGAACATAGCATGAAGTAAGAAAGAAATAGAGGAGGAAGGAAAGGTAGATAGATAGGAGGGAGGACATTCCCTTTATGTAATAGATTATATCTTACTGTACAAAACATGGCTAGCATCTTTCATGATCCCTAAGTTATATGGCTGCACTGACAGTTTGTGATTCAGTAAGCCACCTGTCCCAAATTTTCTTGAACTTATCTGGGCATCCACACTTTATATATGTTTTGGAAGAATGTCATTGGTAATTTTTATCCAGAATGCTAGGGTAGAAGGTTCCAGGGCTTTCCATGTGAGCAAAATAGGTTTTTTTTGCATAATGTAGGAGCTGCTGCAAACATAACCTGTCACAAGATGAAAGGGTAAGTCCCTGTAGAAGTCCAAGTAGGCAGAATGCTGGTGTCCAAAAAGCAATTAATAAATGCAAGAATTGCAGTCTAGCATTCCTGAATTCTAGGGCACTCCCAAAATACATGCATATACTGTAGGTACCACTATCAGCAATACATTGTAAACACAAGTCTGGGTACCCTTGGTATATTTTCACCAGTCTGTCTGGGGTCAAGTAAACTCTATTTAGGAATTTAGTGTGTATGTAATGACCCCTTACAGATATGTTAGTTTCAGGTATTTGTTTAAGAATGTCTTCCCAAGATCCTTCATCAAAGCATGGTAAGTCTTGGGTCCATTTATGACAGATATGTTTCATAGGATCAAAGTTATTTTGTAGCAGAATAGTGTAGAACCAGCTTAGGGGTTTGGAGAGTTCTGGCCTAGGTAGGTAGCATTCTAGGGTTGACTGGGTAGTGCATGGGGCACCCTCCGGGAATTGGGCAAAAAATGCATGCTTCAATTGGAGGAATCTGAAAAGCATATAGTTCTGTAGCCCATATTCCTCTTTCAGTTGGGCAAACTGCTTGAGCTCCCCTGCACTCACCAGTTCACCCAAATGTTTTGGCCCATAAGGGACTAGAAGGCCTAGACACTGGTGTCCAGAAGGGAATGGAACTGTGACAGAGTTTTGTTGCCCCAAAGTGGGGACCATTTGGACCAGCTACCTGTTGCCTTGTAGGCAGACACTACCGTTTTGTGGAAGATTAGGATGACAGTTTACATGGGAGGTGTTAAAGTATATATTGAAGGGAGACCTCTGTGTAGCTGATTGGCCAAGGCCTCGAAGGATGTGATTACCTCTACCGCTGCTTCCAGGAAGGTGGCCGGATTATTAGGATCAAGATTAAACCAGCACAAGGCATACACCAGTTGAATGGCATAATAGTAAAGTATAACGTTGGTGAGGGCCAGTCCCCCTTTTCTTTACCGGTGCTTGGAGCATCTGCATGCTAATTCCTGGGCGTTAACCTGTCGAGATGAACCCTCTAAAACAGACATCTAGCTGTTTTTTTTTTTGTAACTTATATTTTTATTATAGAGTTAGCAAAATGCAGTCATAAATTCAAACTGTTCTGGGTATCTACATTGTTAAGGATAGGCATACATCACATAGTTATCATTAGATGAGCAATAGTAGCATAAAATAATATAGCACGCGGTTCAGCTTATGAGACTCCTTTATTTTTTATTTTTTCCTTCAAAAATAAGAAGTGGATAGAAGGAGACATAGGAGAGGCACCGCAAATGGCGTGGGGTGGGTAAGGTAGGGGGGAAACCAAACAACAAAAAGAGAGAGAAAAGAAAGATGAAACAAGTTTGCACCTAATTTTGAATTAACAATGTGGGAAGCAAGGCAGTAGTTATAGTAGAATATAGTTCTATTAATCTATGATAGATTTTGTTGTTTTGGAAGTTGTAACAGTTGGGTTAAAGATTGTGATTGTGACTTTGTCAGTCCACGTGTTTCCAGATGCTGCTGGACTTATTTTGTATCCATGCAATTCTAAATTCAAATTCCCTTAGTTCTTTGTAATACCTCAGTAATTGTTGGGGATATAGAAAATTTCCAGTTCTTGGCAATTGACATCCTAGCCTCAGTGAGTATATGGTTAGCTAATTTTTCAGACTGTTTGGTTAGGTCTGGTATTGGCCTTCCTAGTAAAAAGGTTATGATGTTTTTTGAATTGGAAATGGCATAACGGCATAACTGCATTTAGTAGTAGTGAAACATTGTCCCAAAAGGGTTGAATTACATTACAGTCCCAGAATATATGTTCTAGAGTTCCTCTATGTCCACAATTTCTCCAGCAGTTCAGAAGTGAATAAGGGAAAAGTTTATTTAACTTGTCTGGTGTGTGGTACCAAAACGTCATTTTATATATGTGCTCCCTTTGTTTGGTGCATGTCACCATTCTTTTGGCATTGTTCCAAATCTGATACCAGTAATTATTGTTTAATGCTTGCTAAGTTATGTTGTTTCATTTGGCTATATAAGGGTGTTGTGGAAAGGTATCTCCGCCTGGGTCATTTAGAAGATTGTATAGTCGAGATATCAGGCCTTTTTGTGGTAGGCCCTGCAGAGCAATATTCTCAAATGGTGTTGGATGTGTATTTAACCTTTGTTTGATGTAAGGTTGTATGAAATGCCTTAGCTGGAAATATTAAAAAAATTTGATCCACACTTCTGGTGTTCTTTCAATTATATCTGTAAAAGGTAGCATAGTATATGTTGTGTCTTGTAATAAGTCCTTAATGGTATGAAGGTTTGTTGCTCCCCACGCCTTACAGAAATGTATGTTAAGGCTTGGACGGAAGTTTAGATGCTTGAGATAGATGGTGTTTAAGGAATGCAAGGATACCAAGCTATGTTTAAGTTTCAACTTATTCCATAAACTTAGTGTGAGTAGGGCTGAGCTCATTAATGTTTGGGGTAAAGGCGCCAATTTTGTGGTATTCCATGTTCTTGAATTGAGGTGCCTATTCGTGGAGTACATGTTTTTAATTTGATCCCATTTGGTTGGTGATTCCCAGTGTGACCACGCTAAAAGTTGATGTAGTTGGGCAGTTTGGAGATTCTATGTAGTTTTCGGGCCCAGATGAATTTATGTAGGGTTGTTTGAATGTTCCTAAAAAGGTTTGTTTTTTATTGCAATTGGTAGAGTCTTAAAGAAATAAAGAAATTTAGGAAGGATGCTCATCTTGACTGCTGAGATCCATCCAAAACAAGATATGGGTGCATCCAACCATTTTTGCAGTAGTGCTTTAACCTTGTGTATCAAGAGGGAAAAGTTAGCAGCATATAGGGACTTGTATAGGAGAGTGAGATGAATGCCTAGTTAGTAGGGATGTAGCGAACGTCGGAAAAAAAGTTCGCGAACATATTCGCGAACTTGCGCAAAAATGCGAGCGGTTCGCGAACGGTTCGCGAACCCCATAGACTTCAATGGGAAGGCGAACTTTAACATCTAAAAAAGACATTTCTGGCCAGAAAAATGATTTTAAAGTTGTTTAAAGGGTGCAACGACCTGGACAGTGGCATGCCAGAGGGGGATCAAGGGCAAAAATGTATCTGAAAAATCTGCCTGTGTGTGCTTGGAAGAGATAGTGTAGGGGGAGAGCTGTTAGTGATTTCAGGGACAGATGATAGTAAGTTTGCTGGCTAGTAATCTGCTTGATACTGCTCTGTATTGGAACAAAAAAATAAATAAAAGCAGTCCTTACAAGGACTACTGTTATTGCAGCAGTCAGCAGATGAGATCAGAAGCAGGACAGCTGCCCACTGCAGCTACATACAGAGCACTGCAGTAGAAGGTAGATTACTAGCCAGCAAAGCTACCTAAGCTTAAATGTCCCTCAAACCCCTGCAGACTTCTGTCCCTCCAATAACAGAGCAGTATCAAAACGATTACTAGCCAGCAAACTTTCAACTGTCCCTGAAATCACTAACAGGCAGCAGCTCTCTCCCTACACTATCTCTTCAGCACACACAGGCAGAGTGAAAAAACGCTGCAGGGCTTCGGTTTTTATAGGGAAGGGGAGTGGTCCAGGGGAGAGCTTCCTGATTGGCTGCCATGTACCTGCTGGTCTGGGGTGAGAGGGCAAAAAAAAGCGCCAACAATGGCGAACCCAAAATGGCGAACGTCGCGCGACGTTCGCGAACTTCCGGCGAGCGCGAACACCCGATGTTCGCGCGAACAAGTTCGCCGGCGAACAGTTCGCGCCATCTCTACTAGTTAGGTTACATTGTCCTTTTTGCATTTGCACTTGTATTTGGTTTGAATTGTCTCCATGATACGTGGATATTAATTATTGCCAGTGCCTCTGTTTTGGTTATGTTTAATTTATACCATGCTAAAGTAGAGTACTGCATTAAAAGCTTATGAAGAGATGGAAGTGAAATCAGAGGGTTGCTCAATGTTAGGATGACATCATCTGCAAATAGTGCAATTTTGAAGGTTTTTGCAAATATATTTATACCAGTGATGTCTGGAACGTCCCTAATAGCTGCAGCCAGGGGTTCAATGCTCAAAGCATATATTAACAGGGAAAGGTCCAGCCTTTTCTGGTGGCATTTGTAATCCGTATTGGTTTTTAAGATTGTCTGGTATTTTTAAGTAGGTTGATGGGTTGCTATACAGGCTTTAGAGTGCCATCAAGTCTGGCCCAGATAGATTGATACTGTATGTGTTAGTAGTTTAAAAAGGTATGGACAGCTTAAGTGGTCAAATGATTTTTCGGTGTCTAAACTTAATAGAACCTCTGGAATTTTGACTTGGTCAATTATTTCTAACAGATCTATTGCTTTTCTCGTATTATCACTAGCTTGTCGGCCTTGGATAAAATCTACTTGGTCAAAATCGACTAATCTAGGTAACATTGGAGCTAGACAATTTGCAAGAATTTTTGAGAACAGTTTCAAGTCCAAATTCAAGAGTGCAATTGGCCTGTAATTTGAACATCTTGTTAAGTCCTTTCCTTCTTTTGGGATGAGAGATAAGAACAAGGTTAGGTCTGTGTTTGGAATAGGAAATATTGATTGAAAAGGCAGACTAAGTAAGGTGAAAAAATGTGGAGAAATTATTTATAATAGATATAAGGGAATCCATCCAGTCCAGGTACTTTTTAGCAGGAGGCATTGATTTGAGGGTAGATACTATCTCTTCAGGTGTGATGTTTGCATTGAGGGAAATTAAATCTTCCTCTGTAAATTTAGATAAGTCAGCTAATTATTAAAATTCTGTGAATGGATCTTCTAGGGTGTTTGGTGTTAAGCTGGCCATAGACGCAAAGATCCAATCGTACAAATACATAGTAACATAGTAAGATGGTAAGTAAGGTTGAAAAAACACACATGTCCATCGAATTCAACCTTTTTTTTTTTTATTAACTACCTATCTGCCAGTTGATCCAGAGGAAGGCAAAAAACAAATCTGAAGCCTCTCCAATTTGCCTTAGAGGGGGAAAAATTCCTTCCTGACTCCAAAATGGCAATCGGACTAGTCCCTGGATCAACTTGGACTATGAGCTATTGCCCATAACCTGTATTCCCTCACTTGCTAAAAAGCTATCCAACCCCTTCTTAAAGCTATCTAATGTATCAGCCTGTACAACTGATTCAGGGAGAGAATTCCACATCTTCACAGCTCTCACTGTAAAAAAACCCCTTCCGAATATTTAGGCAGAACCTCTTTTCTTCTAATCGGAATGGGTGACCTTGTGTCAGCTGGAAAGACCTACTGGTAAATAAAGCATTAGAGAGATTATTATATGATCCCCTTATATATTTATACATAGTTATCATATCACCCCTTAAGCGCCTCTTCTCCAGCGTGAACATCCCCAATGTACGATCGGACTTTCCCATCTCCCAACCTGCCAATAACCATTCTGATCAAATAAAGTACAGAAGAACAGATCAGCCGATGTTTTGCCCCTGACAACAATTGTACGAAAGTTATGTCCGACTAAAGATAATGACAGTCTCCCTCCGAACGAACTGAACGATTGGAAATACATGCAGAGATATTGTTCATAGCCCCATTTTCCTCTTCTAAGTGTGAAAGCGTTTAGGCTATGTCGTCAGTATAAACCTCCAGTTTGTCCGTGCACTCTCCTAAATCTGGAGATTGCACTTATAATAGCCTGGAAAATATCAGTAGCAATTCGCTCTTGCAGCAAAATAAGTTGTTGAGCAAGTACTTGTGTGGTAACCAGTTGTTTCACCACTTCTAGATCTGGGAGCAGAGGTGCTCGAGGTGGAGAACAAGTGCGGAGCTTTGACTATTGCCAGTGGATGTGACGGGTGAAGGGTGCTCACTGTGAGAATCTGGTCAGCAACATCTTGGTTTTCAGCCTGGTGGTTTTGCACAGCCGATTGCCACATGAACGGAGACATGTTGGTCTTTGTGGCAATTCTTGCTAATGCTTAGTGTTGTTGGTATTCCTCTTACTAACGGTGGCCTGATCTGTAAAATAAATGTGTCTCTGGTTGCTAATTATCAAACCAAACAGGCTGTGTAGAAACGGAGCTCTTAGAAAGTGTTGCAGTCTCTCTCATGGTCAGCCAGGCCCCTGGCATCTAGCTGTTTTATCCATACCTCGGGAAGTATACATGGTGCATTGTGGAAAGCATATAGAAATTTGGGTCAAAAAATAATTTTAAGAATCTTTATTTGACCTGGAAGGGTTAGTGGCAGACCGGGCCAGTGTTGTATTTTCATTTTCAAAGAGCGTAATATTGGAGCTAAATTCTAATTCAGAATATTGCGAGGGATCCCTATGGATCACTATATTTCTGGGGTCAATGGGAAAAACTACAGATTTTGCCCAATTGACATGGAAACCTGAGAAGTTCCCAAATTTCTTGACCTCAGAGAAGAGCTCAGAGAGGAAAACCCTGGCATTGGCTAGATATACCAGCATGTCATACGCATAGAGGTAAATTTAGTTCCGCCACTAGAGTGAAATTCCGCAGGTCACAATTCATTTCTATGGGATTTTGAAAGGCATATTTATCAATGGGTGAAAGTTCACCCTTTGATAAATATGCCTTTAAAAATCCCATAGAAATGAATACAAAGTGGCGAAATTTCACTCTAGTGGCGGAACTTCACTATTAACTTCACTCTTTGATAAATATACCCCATAGAGTGATATTTTTTCCTCTAGTCTCTTTGTTACATATTTGGATGGCCAGTGGTTCTATAGGTAGGGTGAATAAAAGGGGGGATAAGGGGCACCTCTGTTTGGTTCCCCTAGCCAGAGGGAATTCCTGAGACAGATCTGTATTTACCAAAAGTCTAGTTCTTGTAGAGTCATATAATGCTCTCACCCACTGAATATCGCTGTAGAAGCGTCCAGAGGGCAATGTGTGCATATTTTAATGTATGAATTGATTGCAAAGGTATCATTATGACAATTAAGAACATCATTATTTGTGTACTGTTTAGCATTTAATAATTATTAATTTAGTTTATGAAGCTATAATTAGCAGAACAATGCAATGGATTTACTTTACTGGTCCACTAGTTAATACCTGCTTGTTAGCACCTGAGCTGTTTATGTTTACCAAATGCAGGCATTTCGGTATACAGGTATAGGATCCCTTATCCAGAAACCCGATATCCAGAAAGCTCCGAATTACGGAATGGCTGTCCCATAGACTCCATTTTATCCAAATAATACAAATTTTTAAAAATGATTTCCTTTTTCTCTGTAGTAATAAAAGAGTAGCTTGTACTTGATCCCAACTAATATATAATTAATCCTTATTGGAAGCAAAACCAGCCTATTGGGTTTATTTAATGTTTAAATGAATTTCTAGTAGACTTAAGGCATGAAGACCCACATTACGGAAAGATCTGTTATCCGGAAAACCCCAGGTCCCGAGCATTCTGGATAACAGGTCCCATACCTGTACTGTAACACACTTCATATTTTACCAGATAATTGAATTAACTTTCAAAAAAATTCTAAATATTTAAACTAAAAGGATTACTTTTTTCACTTTTATGTTCACTAAAACACAATGAATCAGATGATTTCTTGAGAAACATGATAAGTGAAGAGTGATTGACAACTTATCTCATGCTTTACTGACCTTTAGTAAATAAACCTCTGCATGTTTCAACCTGAAAGGTCAGCTTAATTTAACTGTATTTTATATGTTAAACAACAAGTAACTGAGTATTTTCCTTTTTAAAAAATAAAGTATTTAAAGTACTGTGACCATGCTCTTCTTTTATTTAACATTTTTCTGTTGCTTTATCCTTTGAGCACAGTTCAGAAAGAGTTCAAGCTTTCTCAGTTGTTATATTAAGCACATAACTGTTTAGGAGTAATTATTTCTAATAATGCCCAGTGGTAATATACTAAATCATCATGGGCTGCATTCACCTAAGGTAACACAAAGTGAAATGTGAACATGGCACATTTGTATAGCAAATGCAATCCTTTATCCTCATGTGAATATCTATAAAGAGTATAATGTAGCCTAAAATATAGAATGGGGATCTAGTCCATGAATGCTCCCTTGCCATCACTAATATTGAGTCTAACAAAAACAAGTGAAAATAGGCAAATAAAACAATGCAATTGTTAATACAATTTCACTACATCATCTCAATGTTTTGTGTATACAGGGGTAATGATACATGTAAAAGCATCACACTCATCTAATTCTGTGTCCAGAATTGTACCTAAATCTGTACATTTGAGCATGCAGCTGCATTGTGAGCTATGTATTAATTTCCATCATGTTGGCTTTCAATTAAATCCAAATTCCATTTGTAATTCCCAATTACTAAGTGTGAAGGATATCTGTAACTTTCAGTCGCAACCATACAGCTTCAATTTATCATCTGGTTTCCTCGTTTCAGTAATCCTGTTATGCAATCAAGTAAGGAATTGAATTTATACTTCTCTTTCATACCAATGAAAATATACTATATATAAAACATACTTTAGAAATAATTCACCTAGGGGCATATTTATCAAGGGTCGAATTTCAAATTGAAAAAACTTCGAAATTCGAATTCAAAAAGAGCAACTGAAATTAAGTCAAAGTTTTTTTTTGGTCGAATTGGCTCTGTTTTCATTAAAATAGGTCTGTATTTAAATCAAACTAATTGAAGGAATAGCTCATTCAATCAAATACGGTTCGAAGTTTTTCCCAAAATTGAAGTCCACCAATTGACTCCAAATAGATTCTAGGAGGTTCTCCATAGGCTAAAACAGCAATTCACCATGTTAGAGATAGCGAATAGTCAGATTTTTAAATTGACATTACATGATGAATTTTTATATTCAAACTTTTTTTAATTTTTTCAAATTCAAATTGAATTTGGAGTATTCCCTAGTCAAAATACAGAAAAAATAGCTCGAAATTCTAATTTTTCGAATTTCGATATCAACAAGGAGCGGATACACCTACCAGAAAAATGAGAATGGCCTGGTAGGTGTATCCGCTCCTTGTTGATATCTTGCTTGCTATGTATAATCAATGGGTGGTTGATATTGTATGCTATTTTTAATATTGTAAAAATGATGCCATGTGTTGTATGGCGTTGTTCATGTAAAATGCTTTTCTCTGCATAAAAGTAAAAACTATTTTTATGAACCACTCTTTCTCTAAATTGTGTCTGTTTTGAGTGTGCGAACATACAGATAAAATTCATTGGTATAGGTTACCTTTAGTAGGGGTTACATTTGTTCCTGCACCTCTTATTACTTTTTGAAAGTTTTGGTGTGCCCTCCATTCACTATTAATTTTAAAAGCAAGTCTTTTCATATCCACATCAACACCAACACTTCTATAAAACCACAAAAGGGTTTGCAATGATGTCCCTTGTCTACAAGAGGAATATAATGATGTATATTTATGAAGCAGCATTTTAAAGACATCCCATTTTTGTTCTGTGTTTAACTCTGTGAAAAGCCTTTCCCAGTTAATATGCTACAAAGATGCCCTTATACTGGCAAAGTTTGCATGTCTAAAGTAGTGTTCCAGTTTCTCCCTTATAGAGTTGTTTCTGCAACATAATTTCAAAGAAGACAATGTTATGATCACTATTCCTTAAATGCTCACCCACTCAAATGCTAAAGATGAGTTTACTATTATTAGTTATTACCAGGTCCAAAAGTAATAATTCTTAGTCGGTTCTTGAACTAACTGGAGTAAAAAGGTGTCATTAAGAATATTTACAAACCCATTAGCTTTTTCCAATTTGGCAACCCCATTAACAGTCAATGTCTGGATAACCGAAGTCATCCATAATAATAACTTGACCTAGTTGTTGGGCCTCAATCTAGTCACTTATTCAAGGTGTTTTGTAGCATACACCAATGATAATTTTCTTTGTGGCTTTTTGCCCAGTGGAAATCTCAACCAAAAGAGATTCCACACCCTCCCCAGTGCCATCCATGGTTATTTCTTCAGAGCTTGGCTTTAATTTAGCTTTTATATAAATATAAACTACTCCACCCTTTTTTTATCCCTCTGTCCCTCCTAAAAAGGGTATAGCCTTTTAAATTGACAGCCAGGTTTCATCCCACCAGGTCTTAGTAATACCAATTATATCATAGTTTTTAGTGCATGCAATTAACTCTAGCTCTCCCATTTTACCTGACAAACTCTGTGCATTTGCATACAGCAGAGATTACTACTTCCTCACTGACATTTACACTATTTAATAGAGAATTAGATTAGAGAAGTTACTATTAGTCTTTTTCTTAAAACAGCTGGTAAACTGTATTCCCCCTCACTCCTCCCAACGTGACCCCTTACTAATCCCACTGCCCAGTCTACCCTAACTCCCCTGTAATACCCTGTAATGGCTCACCCCCCTTTCCTAGTTAAAACAATCCTCCAACCTCTTTGCCATTCTTTCCCCTGGTACAGTGGACCCCCTTTCATTTAGGTGCAATCCGTCACGACTATATAGATTGTACCCCAAGGAAAAATCAGCCCAGTGCTCTAGGAACACAAACCCTTCCTTTCTACACCAAGACTCAACAACTCCTTAAATCCCCTGTCTTCCTAAACGTAAACATGAATCAAACATAGATCCCTTAACTCATTCTTTAAGGTCCTCCATCTACCATTTATTTTGTCATTAGTATTATTAATATTATTAACATGTATTTATAGAGCACCAGCATATTGTGCAGTGCTGTTAACAATATGTACTAAGACATCTGGGTTACTCCCAGCCCCACCCAATAATTTGTCTACCTGATCAACCACATGTGAACCCTGTCACCAGGAAAACAGCAAACTGTTTGGTTGTAGCGATCCAGATGCCAAAGGACCCTATCCACTCTAATAATTGAGTCTCCTATGACCACAATCTGTTTTGGCCTAGCTCTGCTCTCCTCCAAACCACTACTATAGAAACTGGTCTCCTGGCTGTTAGAGAGGGCAGCCCCATCTACTGTAGATTTGCCAATCCAGAGCTCACACTCCCATCTTCACATCTATATTTTGTTTATCATTAATTCTTTGTTTTGCCATGACGAGGGTCCTGTAGATAAACAAAATAATTAAAAAAATAAAAACATTACGTACAATGTTGAAGGGGAACTCCGGCTTCCAAACCAAAATTTGATAAAGAGGCCCACAAAACACAGATAGCCCTCATATATCTATCCATATATCCATACCAGTTTACTTTAAAAAGTATGAATAAATGCCTCTTTCAGCATCATTTAAAATCCTGGCAGGGAGGGAGGGACTAAAACACTGATGTTACAAATTGTAACAACTTCTTCACAGCTTACAGACAGCATGCAGGAACTACATAACCCACAATGCATTGCACTGTGATGCTCTTTTACTTATTGAAATCACTTATGCAGAGAATTGTGAGGTTTGGAGGATGCAGGCTAAGGACAGCTGGCTGTTGATACAAAGTAACAGTAGTCAGCCATCTCAGCAAAGTAGTCAGATAGACAGCAGAAGAGCAGAGGGCTAGGCTTAGGTAACTGTCAGAAACCATTAAAAATCATAAAAATTCTGCATATTTTTTAATTGATGTATATAGCAAAGTTGCTTAAAGTTATGTTTAGTTTATAAAAAACCTTAAGTTATGTTTTCGTGGAGTTCCCATTTAAAGAGGGAAAAAAACTCAGCAAATATAATTTTAAGTATTCAAGCATAAGATTTAGAATAAATAGTACCCTAAAAATGCTACCCATTGTAGCCTATGTAAAACTGACTTGCCAAGACAATGTTTAGTTTCTAATTTCATGGAATCTTTACTTATCTCAATTGACCAGAACAGGCTTTCAATCATGGATAATGTTCCTAGGAGTGTATAATCGCCTATGAGCTGAGTTTGGCCCAGACTGAAAGGAGTTGGCATGCTTTCTACACCCTGATTGCCAGTTTGTTTGAGTAATATTGAAATACACACAAAACCATGTAAATGTTAAATAACCATGACCAATATGAGCTGTGAATACAAATGAGTTTGTAGATATACATATGCTCAATAGGTAAATTGAGTTAGGGTCTAAAGATGAATCTGATATAACTGCAGAACAAAGCATAATATAAATTGAGTATTTCTAAAGGGACAAGAGTACTTGATTTGTTTCTCCACTTTTGGCAGCTTGCTAGACTATACTGAGTTTATAGCAAGCTCTTAGCACCAAAAATCAGTGGGCTTAATCATCTAACAGTGCCCACACTACCAACCAGGAAATAAGCTATTTTAAATGGTCTAAACCTAAAACATAAATAATAATCTAGTTGAATTATGATTGATTTAAACTGGGTCTGCATTTAACTGATTAGCAATATGTAAAAGTGGTTTGTAAAGATTTTACTTGTGCCTGAAAACAATATAAAATGTTTTGTTAGCTACTGTTTTAATCCTGAAAATGTATAGATGCTTGTGCTCACAAGGAAGTTTTATTTTTGTGAATATATTGATTCCATTCTGGCAGAAATACAGGCATGTCTTACTTTATGGCAAACTAAAAACTCTGCATTAGAACTACAGGACTGAAAACACACGCTTGGGCAGAATTATTAAAGTGCAAAGTTAGAGCTCACTACAGTAAATCTACAAAATATAAAAAAGGTTGTCATTGCTGACTGAATAAAAAAAAGTCATTACAAATTGAGAAATGTCATCCTCTGTATTAATTTCAGCACTGGGGACCTAGGTTTGATTCCGGCCAGGGTACTATCTGCAAGGAATTTGCATGTTCTCCTTGTGCTAGCATTGATTTTCTCTCACATGCCAAAAATATATAGGCAGGTTAATCCATTTGTAAGAAAAGGGACCATAGTGTGTGTGTGTGTATGTGATAGGGACCTTAGATTGTTAATTCCACGGCGACAGAGACTAATGTGAATGATTCATAATCTCTGTAAAATACATAAGAAAATGTTGGAGCTATATAATTACATAAAAAAATAACAATTTTGCCAAAATTCAACCTAATTAACAGTTACATCCTCTAGGCTTAATAAACAGATAATGAACAAAGTCCCAATGAACAAGTCAGAACACAGAAACTGCATTCATTTATATACAGTATTAAAATATATTTATGTAGAGAACATCCTTTCTACACTCATTACATTTTACATAAAATGGTCACTGTAGCTTAGAAACATTTTGTATGATAAATTTACATACTCTTTAGAGCTTTCATATCCATCCATGAAACTGCTTTATTGGCAGGTCTCAAATGTCTGAGCTAAAGTCCAGAAATTCATTATCTTGTACTTGTAGTGATAACACAAACCTTTCACACCATGCTGTGTTATTAGTACAGAGAAATAATATTTCAAATAACAAAAGACAAAATATAAGCTAAAATACCAACAGTAGTTCATAATATGGTTTAACCATGTGACCAAATTAATCAGTGTTTGCTCACTATGTACAGACATATGTAGCCCTTTTCTGCTACTGCAAGACATCTAGCACTGATTTTCTTGCATGTGGCAAGGATAGATTTGACTGTAATAACCCTTCCCTGGAACTTCTTTGATCCACAATCACACACAGGGATAAAGTTGAAAGGTTTATGTGCAGAACACTGTGGGGCAAATTCACTAAGCGCCGAATCGCTGAACGCTAGCGTCAATTCACTAAGGAACGCTGGCGTAGATTCGCTAGTGTTACTTCGCACCCTTACGCCTGGTGAATTTTCGCTACGGACTTAACTACGCAAATTCACTAATGCGCACAGTGTACTGAACGCTACCTTTTACGCTAGACTTCCTTTGCCACCTCAGACCTGGTGAAGTGCAGTAGAGTAGATAGGGATTGCTTCAAAAAAAGTCAAATTTTTTTCTAAGTCCCAAAAAATGCTGGCGTGTTTTCTACATTATGGATGATAGGCTGAAAAAGTTTGAAAACATTTTTGGGGCTCCCCTCCTTCCCCCCTACATTTCCTGACTCATGGCAACTTACCTATACAGTGGGCACATGTGTAGGGCAAAATAAAATTTTTATTTGATGTTTTGAAGGTTTTCTAGGCATTTGTAGTGCTGATACGTATTCCTCCATTGAAATTTGAATTTGGCGCCGTATGCAAATGAACCATCGCTAGCGAAACTTCGCTTCGCTTGGCGAATCAACGCTAGCGCAACTTCGCAAACTTACGCTACCCCTGTGCGCAACTTCGGATTTTAGTGAATTTGCGGAGCGCTGGCGAAACTACGCCTGGCGAAGTATGGCGAAGCACTGTTTGCTCTTCCTGCCCTAAGCTATGCCCCTTGCTGCTTTTCACAGTGACCAGCAGATGGCACTGTGCTAGGATATAAAAGGCTCTGAAGCCATGCTTTCAGTGTCCATTTTGCGTTAGCTCTGACCTGAACAGGCAGGCAGAGCTCTGTGGAACCTAGACAGGTCAGGTCTAGTAAGAATAGGCTACTCACCATTATAGGTCACTCTAGGAGTGACAGATACAGGTTATTTAGCTGAGCAGGTCAAGGCTCCAACGAAGAGAGTCAGAGGGATTAAGATCCCGGGTACTAATAGCCCAGAAGTAGGGACTAAGTTTATAGGAACAGGGTAGATAGATTCCCCTCAGGTTCCACTTAGGGAAAAGGCTGAAAGCTGGGTGTACCTTTATTGCTGCTGAGCACGTCCTCTTGCCTGTGGCGACTAATACTGACCATATGGCGCTGTGAGTATTGCATATTCAATGTGATGCCAAATCCTGTCATGCTCTATTGTATACTCCACTGAGGATTGTGTATGTTCAATAAATCAGTTCATGTTTAAGTTATAAGAACCACTGGCGCCCAATTATTATACCCTGAATACAGTTACAGTTGCACTACACCCTGCCTCCACACCATTGCAATGGCTCACTCCCTAAGATTACAGGTCTCATCCGGGGCACATTTATTGGGAGTGGAGCTCAATAGTGGCCCAGTTGCACCCCCTTCTCCACCGTTAGCCACGCCCCTGTATGTAATCTGTGAGCAGATTTATGGCACAGCAGCCTGCAGAATTCCCAGCATCTATTTTTAGATTCATCAAAACTTTCCTGAGAGTCTGGAAAGTTTTTAGAAAATTTACACATTTATCAAACAATATTAATGTGTCAGTTCATGTGAATGTAAACACCTTAATTTCCTATGGGGTATTAGTGCTCAGCTAACGAGTAATTCACATATGAAACCATTTGCAACTTTGTAATTGTTTTACGAGCTATACACAGCAGCTCATAGATGTACCACTTCTGAAAAAAAAGTTAATAAATCATCTCCTGTATGTTGAATTGTATACACCCTTCTCTTGCAGTTTAGCAGAACATATTGCTGCTTTATAAATACTTGCTATAATAATAATAACAATAATAATAATAATAGCATTTTGCAACCTATATGAACCCTGGGGAGCCCAACACTATATCATATGTGGTCACACATGCCTATCATTCACACATGCAACAAACATCCTCCTTCAGCTAGTCTTATTTCAAACAACCGTACTACTCAAAACACCTGTCACTAGTGATCAGTGAAACATTTTGCCATGTACAGATTAGCTGCAAGCTTCCACATTTTTGCTGGTAATACATTTTTCGCAAACCCATTTTAAAAATTCACTTTTTTATCCTTCCCTTCAGGGATCTGAGCTGTTCCACCCGCTATATAAGGACATACACATAAATATATGGTATATTGACACAATGCGAAACATGGCAGATATGCTCAATACAGTCAACAAGACAAAAGAACCCAATCTACTACCCTCCATTGGAACCCCTCTCTGCGTTGTCCCCGCAAAGTCTATTGCATGGATAAGGTGTCCCTTTTCCCATCCAATCCTGGACTAGCTCCAACAGCGCATGTGCCAGAAAGCTGTGTCGCGAACCAATAAAAGAAAAGATACAGAATATGGCTCTTGTGAACTACGCAAATCTACTCTGCATTTAAATGTTGAGTTTACAACAACGTTTTTCTATCCGCTAGACTCTTAAAAACACTTAAAAATTACAAAGACATCAAACATGATTCGGTAACAAAATCCATAACAATGTAATCCAAGGCAATGTTTAAAACTTGCTATATGTTTAAAAAACTGAAAGCTCAAAACACAACATAGGAAACCAAGCACTATTGTTAACAGCTCATACACACAGCAAGAGGCAACAAGATATCCTCTCTAATTATGAGCCAAGTTCAAAAGAAACAGACTCCATCTTATATATTTTATTTATAATATATAAAATTATATAATTTAGAGAAAAAATAAAGGAACCCAACACCAACCTTTCTAAGACTGAACCTTAATAAAAGCCTTTAATTTTCCCATAAACGCCACAGTAAATAGTTCGTAAGTAAACAGTGATTAAAAGCATGCCTACAGGGAAAGCCTCTGGCCCAGACAACTTACCAAATATAATTTGATAATACTATTTGCTACTATTATATAATACTGTAAAAATCCTAGCCAAGCCAGAAAGTGATAAAACCCTATTCTGTTTTATTTTAAAAACATAAAATAAATAACAATTTCACCAGAATGAAAATTCTCTCTGCTACTCAGGTATCCTCTTGTGTATATTTTAATGCCTTTGCCATGGTCTTATATTTACATGTGTAAAATAATACGTAATACAGGTGGCAGTGTCTCAAGAGTTCCAATTGCAGCAGTGTTAATAGCAGCATACTGCACCTAAAGAAATAAGAATAGACATCATTTTGAGGTCAAGCTTAGGAAATTACAACATCCTAACATGTGCAATTAAATTGGATGCATTGGAAAAAACAGTGTATTGTGTGTGAAATATATGGCACCTTGTGACAAAAATTGCACTTTTCACACTGCACCATCTTCCCCTATAGACAGCAGAGAGTAAATACATTCTTGTATAGTTCTTAGACCAGTAGTGATGAGAGAATTTGTGATGTTTTGCTTAGCTAAAAAATTAGCAAAACTGCTAAAAAATTTGTGAAACTTCAAAAAGTTTGTGAAATACTTTCATTGATGAGCAACAATTTTTTTTGATGAGAGTCATTTTTCGTATGTGCGTGTAATTTTTTTGACGCATGTCTTTTTTAAGTGATTTTTGAACGCACAAAGCTAAGTTTCGCAAAACTGTTCACTTGTGGCGAAAAACTGAAAGTTTATGTGAAACTGACCATGGTTTAATTGTTTAAACTAAAAATTTATGTATTTTATCCGCTTGCTATGCAATTGTTAATCAGCAAGTTGAATACGTTTATGTAATGAAAAACAGCAAAAGCAAATAAAACCTGCTGTATTTGTTTTTGAGATAGTATATCTCTATGTTATAGAGCCTTATAAATAAAGTAAATATAAATCTTAAGCATAACAATGTTCTTCAGTTTTAAACCATAAATTGTTTTACCCTGAAAGACCAGATTACAAAGCAATCTCATCTGCAGTGAACAGCCAATCTATAGTAGATGCTATCACTGTGTTTAGATGAATATCTCCTTTTAATCATGTCAACTAAATGAACTTACAAGGAAGACTAAAGACTCACAAGGTGTAACCCAGGGTCTCCGAAATTGCTTGCTTTTCAGTATACGTTAAAAAATTGCTTGTTTTTCCCCATACGTTCAATACATGTTCATGCTGTTCTGGGCTTCCAAGCCAGCATAATTTATCCACATAATAAAATTTTTCATATATTCTGGCTAATACAGGAAAATTTAATTTATCAGTACATTAGGCTTTTAAAACATGCATTTGACCTAAGGTTTTAACTGCTGCATTTGAAAATAATCTCCCTAAAGTTTTGAGTCTGACCTTAACACAACCTTCATTGTAATACATTATGTATTTTCGGAATCATGAAGTAATATACAGTATGATGGATCCTCTCCCATACACATAAATTAAGTAGTGATATTACTCCCTGCTGTAAGGCTCTCTGCTATTTCTGTGTATTCTATTTTCTTCAGATTTGGTGGCAGACTGGTAAACTTGTTACTTTGTGACAAACATGCAGGCATACGCCATGGCACTATAAAGCTGTGGGCATGTGTGTAATCACAGTGCGTATAATTGATTGATATATATGATTCTCTGGGTTTTCATTTTGATCCGTGGGAATTCTATTGGTTGTCATTCATGTCACTTACACATCCCCCCCCCTTGTTGATGCCAAATTCCCTTTCAATTCAGTTTTTTATCATTATGATTTGCCCAAGCTTGCTTCTGATTTCTCAGATTCTGCTCAAGCCTGTTTAGTATGTTTGCCTGGGTTTTGACCCCTACCTGTTTACTTACTTTGATTCCTGCAGCATGCCCTGATCTTCTCGCCTATCCACAACTAGGATAGAGTTTTTCTGTACCTTGCCTTGACTCATAGTCTGACTTCTAAAGTAAGCTAGGATCCCTGTTGGTACCACTATGGAAAGTTTCAGGACCCCAGAATGGTGTCAGTGTTGGCCTGTACTAGCATGGGACTCTCCTGCTTCCTGAAAGAGAAAAGCCAGCTATCCATATAGAATTCATCATTTAGAATATTTCTTATACATGATATGCTCCTATTTTCCCACAGGAAATGCCTTATAACATGTAATAATAAATATTTTATAAGTATCAGAAAAACAATCTTTTTTTCATGCCAGTAAATCATTAAAAATGTAGATGTATTGCTTTATAAAAATATTAATTTCAGTGTCTCACTGAAGAAAATTAGACAGATTTGCTTTTTCACTACTGCTAAAAGTGAAACTATGGACACAATTAACTATTATTATTAGAATAATGTACATCCCAACTTGTTCCATTACCATACAGACAAAGACAAGAGGTCCTCTGCACTTTAGTCATTTTTTGTTAGCTTTTTTTTGTTAGCTTAAAGCACAACATGTCCCAATAAAATATATTGATAACGGATAAGTCTTGTATTTGTATGAATTTTGTGTTTGCAGCCTAATCAAACCCCTACAAAATGTTTTAAAATGTTGTGGAGAGCAAAACTTTCCCTTTTTGCTATAGCTCCATGACCATAGAAAGCCAAAAGTAACCTTGCTTCAGATCCAGTGCTTCTTTAAAGGTCGTGGAACATGCATATTTCTAATATTCTTATATTGTAAAGTAGGGGTGCATTATTTCTCATAATAAACACAGTGGGACTTACAGTATTTTATCAATAACCCATAACAACTAATAAGATCTTTGCCTTTATTGTTCTACTTGCATCTAAGCATTACTGTGGGTTTTTGCAAATGTGTCCAGTGTTATTTGAAGGCTCATAATTATTACACTAAAAATAAAACAAAAAAAGGCTGCTACAGCTCACCATTCTTCCCTTAAATCCAGGTGCTCTGTCGACAGTGTCCCCACTGTGGATAAGGCAAAACTCAACAGGCAGAAAGCACTTCTTGGGTAAGGGGGTTACTGCTGTAAAAACCTAATGCATTTTCGGGAGTATATCCCTTAGTCATAGGCTCATGACTATGACTAAGGGATATACTCCCGAAACACATTAGGTTTTTACACCAGTAACCACAATAAACCTTACCCCAGAAGTGCCGTCTGCCTGTTGAGTTTTGTCATAATTATTACAGCTGTTCATCTAAATGGGAATGAGCCGAGAGCCTCACAATTGATTGTGATTTGGAATTATTGCAGATAACAGAAATCTATAGGCAGTGTTAGCATGCAATATATCTGCATGACCAAACTAATATCATTAATCTATATACATGACATTGGCTAAAGTTTTCCTTTGCCTTTACAAACTACTGTTGTACTTATGTGATAAAGTGCAAGTGTGCTGCCAAGTAAAGCAGCCTTTGTGTACTCAGTGGAGGTGACTTATCCATAATGGTAAGATCACCTACTCACCAGGTGTAGATAAAACAGAAGTCAAATATACTGTAATCAAACAATACACAAAATAGTGAAATATAGATTTAAACATTTATCTTCCACTTAGTCATTAAAATAGGATTATTTTTCTGATATTGTTGCATAGGGAGAGGACTTTAACCATGATGTGACTGATATTAAGATTGAGGCAGAAAAAGATATACTGCATGTACAAAAGAATAACTATCTTAAGCAAATCCACCAGGAGATATAGTTAAATGAGATTATGAATTTAGCAGATGCTCACAATAACACTACAGCAACCCCAATATATGTTAAAAAGCATTTATGAATAGGGATGGGCGAATTTGACCATTACATATAGTACAGTTACAAACATTGCAACTGTGGAACTTTTGTCTCTATGCTACAATAAATTGCATTCCTGCCTTTGATGTAGACAGTGTGCAGATGACACTGATTATTTCACTGGGAAAAAGGATTGTTGCTATGTTTGCTAAAAGCCATTGTTAAACCTGCACCTTGCAAGTGAGTTTCTGTAAGTAAAAACATTCACTGTTGTGAGGACTAATTCATAACAGTGAATTTCCAACTGTGTTTCATTAGTAAGCACAATAGTTATTGTGAATCTACAGATTTGTAGTATCTTATGGTCTTTGAAAATTGATTTACACAACATTCATATCACTTGACTCTAAGGTGCAAATTCACTAAAGTGAGAAGTGGTTAACGCTAGCGCAAATTTGCCAGCGTGACGCCATTTTGTTACTCCGCCAATTTACTAACAGGTGCTGGCGTAAATTCGCTAGTGAAGTGGACCTACTCTAGCGTTACTTCGTACCCTTACGCCAGGCAAAGTTGCGTTATGGCGAAGGGATGTAACTATGCTAATTCACTAACATGCGCATTTTACTGAATTTTACCTCTTGCGCCAGACTTGCCTTCGCCACCTCAGTCCATGGGAAGTGCAATAGAGTAGATAGGGCTTGCTTCAAAAAAATTTAGGCATTTTTTCTAAGTCCCAAAAAACGCTGTAGTCTTTTACTTTTTTAAGGGTGATAGGCTGAAAAAGATCATAAATTTCCTAACATATGGCACCTAAACTATACAGTGGGCACATGTATAGGGCAAAATAACAACTCTATTTTATTTTCTGAAGCTTTCCCAGGCTTGTGTAGTGTAATGTTTTTTTCGCTGCTACATATATGTCCATTGTACTTTAACTTGGTGTTGTATGCAAATTAGGCATCGCTAGCATAACTTTGCTTTGCCTGACGAATTAACGATAGCGCAACTTTGCTACCTTTGACCTCCCTGAGCACAACTTCAGATTTTAGTGTAGTGCCTGGATAAGTGCGGTAAAGGCGTCACCAGCGTATTTTCAGCGCTTAGTGAATTTGCCGCCATTTCTAGTTGGTCCCTTACAACCCACTGGCTATTTAAAGACAGACCAGGAAGGTTTCTTAATTCACACTGATAAAAACACATTGTAAGCATGTCTTACCATGAGCCAGTACTCAAAGGAATAGTAACACCAAAAAAATTAAAGTAATGACAATACAATGTACTGTTGCTTTGTGCTGGTATAACTGGTGTGCTTGCTTAAAAAAACACTCCTCAAGTTTTAATAAGCTGCTATGTAGCAATGGGGAATCCCAAAGCTGAAATTGGAGAAAAGTCACTGTATACAAAGCTGATAACTGATATCTGTAGTATACAATGGGGCAGATTTACTAAAGGGCGAAGTAGCCATTGCTAGCGAAAATTCCCCAGAAATCTCATCTGCAGGGACATCACCAATTTACTTACAGGTATAGACATCAATTTGCTAGCGAAAGAGCCCCCAACGCCTGGCGCATTTTTGCTCAGGCGAATGATTGTCACTCCAAAAATTCACTAAAGTGCGATTTTACAAAATGTTACCCGTTTTGCCAGCTGTTCCTTCACCACCTTACATCCTACTCAGTCTTATGTCAGTGACAGCATATCCTGTATGCCGAAAAGGCATACAAGTTGTAAAAAACACTCGCTTCTTTTAATTTATTAAATCAGGATTGCCTTCAAAAGTCCTAACTATTAAAGATTTTTGTGTTAATTTTTTTAGCCAATTTGAGGGGTATGCCACATTTGTTTTAGGGTGGGCTCATGTCTAGGGTATTAGAGGATCACTTTATTCTTTATTTTACTTCCTTGGACATTTGTAATAAGTGGCCACTTCAAGCATTTTAACCAACATCACTAATAAAGACGTCTTTACAGCCTATATATATGTATAGGAGGGGTGTATGTATGGATGCTGGGTTTTCACTTGGAGGGGTTGAACTTGATGGACTTTGTCTTTTTTCAACCCAAGTTAACTATGTAACTATGTAACTAACCATGTATATGTACCGCCCTGTTCAAATTGACTTAAGCATAAGAGTACAAAACTTTGCCAGTGTTCTGCTGCAGAGAAGCAACTTCGCATTTTAGTGAATTAGCGTTCTGGTAGCAAATTTTCACAAAGTGTGGTGCATTGTTCAATGGTGAAAATTCGCCCTTTAGTAAATCTGCTCCAGTGAGTTACTATGTAGCATATCTGTTATCTATTCTGTATACTGTGCATGAATGGCTGCCCCCATGGATACATAGCAGCTTGTTTATATAAACTATAGTAAACAGTACATTAGATTGTCATTCCTTTAAAAAAGATAAATTTTTAGATGTAACTGTTCCTTTAAAAGCGGATTTAATTGGAAGGAAAAGTGTGGCATGGACAAGTACTGTATATGATTTTATGTGTATACCACGGTTTCTAGATAACGAATCCTATACCTGTACATTGTAGCTCCTAGATATCAATACACAGCAGTGTTACATGGAGATGGAAGTGTTATAGTCCATCCCTGCTTTCAATATTTTGGAAGATTTAGCAGTTCATGTGGCCCTATGTACTGGAAGTTATATAAGAGTCAAATTCTGTAGTGGCTTTGGATAATTTATATTCAGTTCCACTTTCAGTAAATGGGGAGATCTGTACCATTTTTTCCTAGCACCTATGGGCGCAAAACCCATTGAGGGTAACTAATAAATAATGTATACATGTTCCATTTGCAATCATATTTTTTATGTTGTTACTGTAGTCTGTGTGGAGCCCTTTCCTACAAGGGTTTAGGGTAGATACAGTAAGTTAGTTACACATATTCTTGTATCTATCATTTGTATATGTCTTGAAACATGTTGATCATAACTTGCATAAATAGAAGGGACTTTTCATCTGCAATAGCTGAGCATGTAATAGAGAAACATCAGGCAATGGAGCAGTATGTAACTTTCCAAGTAATTGAATCTATCAAACTTGGTAAGAGAAAAGGAGATATAGAGGATAAATTAACAAAGAGGGAGTTTCATTGGATATTGACTTTAAATACTGCTAAACCAAAAGGACTTAACAAAGAAGGGGATATAAAGTATTTCATAAGATAATTGTATGTACCAAACTTCCATATTAAATCAGCCTTAATATTATAACCATAACAGAACTATTGTGTAACAGTCATATTGACTCTATCATCATTATAATGGAGTTAATATGCAACAGTTTTTTACATAACATCACTATGTGTAGAACCCCCTTCAATTCTTAGGTACTTCGAGAAATTCATAATAGCAACTATTTTTATATTGATTGCAATAATTTATTTTCATACAGTAATGGCATTAGCTCAATTTGGTTTAATTTTTTAATTTTTTATATATAACCTGTCCAATACATTGAATTCAATAGTATATAAAAATTTATCATAAACAAATAATGGAAATCAGAAATTGAACGAATGACCTACTGTATGATAATTAGTCAATTGCCTGTCCTAGCTATCATTTGGCCAATATATATATATATATATATATATATATATATATATATATATAAATAAAATAAAATAAAAGAGAATGAATTTGAACAAAAACTTAAGCTGATATATAAAAAGAGGTTTATTAAATCAGAAATATACAATAGATTTTTAAATATAATTTTCTTGCTCTACAAATGACTTTAGATACTAAATAACAGTTAAGAAGTTACAATTGTTTCCTTTTTCTGAAAAAAGTGACGGAAAATAAATAGATTAAATAGATACATGAAGGTATACAAAGAATTAAAAGATTAAAATACGATAGTAACATGGAAAATGATTAGTAAATCATACCCACTATTTTTTTTATCAAGTAAATAACACAATACTAAATTTGCCCATCCTGATCAGCCTTGTTGGTTATTTCCATAAGACTTACTTTTGTTAGTATTTGTTATTGTTACATGTATTTTCTGTAGTTTAAAGAATATAAAGCTAACAATTATCTGTCTGAAAATGAAATAAAAATATACCATACTGCAACGTAAAATAAGAGTTCTAAGTATAAAAAACTGAAATCATTTGGATCAAGTGGCAAGCTAATTATAAATAAATCATACCGCCTGAGTACATTATTTATTGTCATTACTTTTTAATGACAATTTGTTTGAACATACGGTATTATGCCTATTCATTAAATTAGGGGAAATATGTAAAATGTGCTAGACTTTTCTGGCTAAACTTTTAAGTTTCTTAAGCTGCATAATAAATGCTCAAGTGTAACAACAAGGTAAAATGTTAATACATTT
Organism: Xenopus petersii; assembly: GCA_038501925.1. Lineage (NCBI taxonomy): Eukaryota > Metazoa > Chordata > Amphibia > Anura > Pipidae > Xenopus > Xenopus petersii. The sequence continues at coordinate 81,010,486 of CM076682.1, forward strand.
TTCTGAACTGAAGCACATTTATTAACTTGAAAATTTTGAACTCTTGCATTATCCATATTAGGACATTTTGTGCATTAAGTTAAAATGCCCTCCCATTTAAACAAAACAAGGATGATTTATCCATATATTGCAATAAATATCTGGCCAACTGCATCATAGTGATCCCCAGTCTGGCCAGTCCTATACTGACTTTAACCCAATTTATTATATTGCTTCATTATACATCTTTCACAAGGACTACATTTTATCTGCAACTTGCTTTCCAAGATGAAAACGTCCAACTATTTGCCCTTTTTATTGGCCACCTCTGGGTTAACCTGACTGCATTTGGGAATGACGGGAGCTACAACATAGAGCTGTCCACTGCTCCTGTATAAACTTTATAAATCATAGCAAAAATGAGAACTAAACCTTGCCCCCCTCCAACTTCCTCCCCACAGCATCTATAGTTCTCAGAAGTGTGCCCGTATCCTGACCTGCTATAAATCGGCAAAGTTGTGCAGCAGAGTTCAAAGGCAACAGCTTTTGTCTGCTTCTGATCCTCTTCTGTAGATCGGCAACACAGATCTTGGTAAAGCAATCTATGTTCTGAATCTTCTACTGTGCATGATCTGGCAAGATCCGTATTGGCAATGACAAAAGAGGATGAGAAGACAGGCAGATGTTGGAACCTTTGAACTCCGCTGCACTCTTCAAATGTATAGCGGATCCCATACAGGCACACTTCGGAGAAGCATACATGCTGTGGGGAGGAAACTGGGAAGGGGGGACAATTGAGGGACCATGGGTTTAAACAATCATGCAGGAGTGCAATGAGGGTGTAAATGCAAAATTCCTGAAGACAACAGATTCTCTGCATTCAACCATTATAAATATTAAGGACATGTAGGTGCCCATTTTTCAAAGGTTGGATTTTAGTGTTTTTAGAGATTTTTTAATGGAAAATTATGCTGAACAATGTGCTAAAAAAATTATGCAAACCTCGAAAACCTCGAAAAATGTAAGTTTTTCTGAAAATTCTAATTCAAATCAAACCTCTAAAAGTCTGAATTGGTTTAAAACTGTCCAAAAGGATCCGTGCAGCTCCTACTGATTTCTATTAGACCTCGACAACTTTTATATTGCAAAGTTTTGTGTTTGCGGTTATATCATTCAATTAGATTTGTGTAAAAAAATTTGAAATTCGATCAACACATTCTGTGCATTAAGATACTCAAAAATGCCCACCTTTTTTAACAATACAGAGATAGTTTTCCATAAAATACACTATATGCAAGCTTTCCAACTGTGTCAAAATCATCCCTGATTTAGCCAGCAGCCAAAATATAATTCAGCTTTACATGGTAATATTTGTCAAAATGTCTTCAGCATCTTTTCCTAAGGCATTTTATTAAAAAAACTCAATTCTCATCAAATAGCAACTGAACATTTTCTATAAAGGCTTATAGTTATACTTGATATTTGTGTTAGATACAGGCGAGGTACTTTCTCTTTCCTAATTTTTTATAAAGACATAATGTTAGCCATTTCACGTGTTATATTGTTACTTTTGCCATTTTTGATAGGTGGTAGTTTCTTTTGCTAGCTGTTTAGTGGTTGTTGCTGTGAGTCTTTCATAGGTGAGATTAGAGTCTGTGAGATTAATTAAATTTTCCCATGGAAACCCATGGTTTAACAGTGCTAGTGATGGAGTTAGCATCTTTGGGATTGTGGTGGCTTCAGTTAATAATTACAGTGTATTCTATTGAAGGCCTTCTCAGCATTGAGGGCTAGTACCAGTGATGGTATCCTCTGGCATGCAATTTTCTCTATGAGGGATATAATTTTCCTGGTATTTGCATATAACTTAGTATCTCCATTGAGTAGTGAGATGGGACGGAAATTTAAACATTGGTTTGGGGGATTTGCCTGTTTTGGGGATTGTTGTTATGGTTGCCTTCAAGCATCTCTTCTGCGAGGCCCCAGCCTTGTTTTATATAATTATAAAGATTGGTCAATTGGGGAATCAGAATTGTTTGGAACTGTTTGTTGTAGGAGATTGTAAGGCCATCTGGCCCTGGCACTTTTCCTTGAGGGGTAGTGTTAATGGCTCTCTGTATTTCGCTTGGAAATAAGCATATGCAGTTGTTCTGGGGTTATTCGTGGTAAGTTTGCTTTCTTGAGAAAGGCGCATATGTCCTGTTTAGTTGGTTGTATGGTGCCAGGGTCCTGGTTTAGGTTGTACAATGTTGAATAGTATGCTGTGAAAGTGTTAGATGCCGCAAATGTGTCGGTTATACTTATGGGGTAGGTTATTTTCTTGTTGTCTTTGTTCATTATGTGAACCTGTTTTTTCTGTATAAAATTTGCTAATAGCTTGGATGCTTTATTGCCTTTTGTATAGTGAGTTGCTTTAGTCTTGGAAGGCAATAATTTATTTTGATTAAGTCTAGGTTGTGTAATTTGCTTCTTATTTTCCTGAGTGCGTTGACTGTTTTTTTGTTGGGATGGGTTTTGTTTTGAGTTTCTAGATCTTGTAGTTGTTTTGTTAGCTCGTCTTGTTTTTTCTCTTTGTTTTTTGAGTGTGGAGGCATATTTGATGGGTTGCCCTCGGATGTGCTCACCATAATGTGGCTTTTGAGACCTCCTCATTTGTGTTAAGTTTGAAATATTCTATAACAGTTTGGCTACACTATTGGGATATTTCCTTGTTGTAGAGTAGTGAGTCATTCAGTCCCCAGTGTGTGGTAGTTGGTGTGGTTTTATCCATGCTGATAATTGTTGTTACCGGTGCATGTTCTGTCCACATTTTCAGTCCTATCTTGGAATTCTCTACTTGTTGGAGTAGGGTTTGTTATGTGAAGATGTAATCTATTCTTGAGTATTTTGTGTGTGGATGTGAGTAATATGTGTAGTCTTATTCAGTCAGGTTAGTTGAAATCTCCTCTTATTATTACTTGACCTTGTTTGATTTTGTCTAAGGTTTTGAAGAATGTTCAGTAGAAAGAGGACTGTTTTTTTGTTGGAGCATACATTGATGCTATAGTGTAAATTTGGTCTTGTGATTGTATAATAGCAATAATGAACCTTCCCAGGAGATCAGATTGTTTGATTATTTGAGGATCTATTGTGCTGTGGAACCATTTGTACCATGAAGCCAGTATGGGGGGGGGATTCTGTACTGTAAGGAGCATTTTGCAGGGTTTTTTAAAGGTTGTGTAACAGTTTATGTTGTAGTTGGGTTTGAGTGTTTCCTACTCCTCCTAGGAGTTATGTGACCAGTGTAGTATTGTGGTCTTGTTTCACATGCCAGCATTGGTTCCTGGGTCAACATGGTCTTGTGTGGCTTTTATAGTTGCATTTCTAAGTTGGCTGGATCTGCTGGGCTGCCTTGTGTTCCGTGTTGTAGGGAGTCCATAATGAAAAGTGTATCTTTATATTGCACTCTCAGCTTTACTGGGAATAGCCATCTGTATGGTATTTTTGCTTCTCTCAGCTTTGTTGTGACTGGTGCAAATTCTTTACATTTTTTCATAGTGTGGGCTGAAAGGTCTGGGAAGCATTGAAGTATGGCATATTTTTCTGCGAGTGTTTGTTTGTCCCGAAATGTGCTTAAAATCAATTCCTTGATGTGGAAAAATTTAAGCTGTAGGATCACCTCTCTGGGTAGGGATGTAGCGAACTGCCGTTAATGTGTTCGCGAACACCGTTCGCGAACACCGGCAAAAAAGCGAACAGTTCGCGAACAGTTCGCGAACTTCGAACGCTCGATAAAATCGTTCGATCGAACGATCGAAGGATTTTATTCGTACGATCGAAGGATTTTCGTTCGAATCGAACGATCGAAGCTATTCGATCGAATGATTTTAATTCAATCGAATGCTTATAATCGTTCGAACGAATGGAAATCGTTCGATTTTAGCGATCGAATGGTCGAATGGTCGAACGAAATTTTACTTCGAATCGAACGCGAACACCAATTGGCGAACGTCGCGCGACGTTCGCGAACATTCGGCGGACGCGAACAGTCGAAGTTCGCGCGAACTAGTTCGCCGGCGAACAGTTCGCTACATCCCTATCTCTGGGTGCATTCCTGTTTTTGGGGAGTCTGTGCATTTTATTAGTAAGCTGTTGTACCTCATTTTCTAGTACACTGTGCAAGTCTATTAGTTTGTTGTGTGAACTTACAAGTTCTGCCATTTTATTTTTCAGGTGGACTGTGCGCGCCTCTAATTATATGACTTCCTTGTGTAGCTCTGCAACAGTGCTCCTGAAATCCACCTGGATATCGAATCTGAGTGAGGTGAGTAAATCTTTTAGAATTGGCAGAATTACATTGTGCTGCATGTGGGTATCAGATAATGTTTGTACTGTTGTTTCTGTTTCATCATCGGTGAGCGCTGGGCTGCTGCTGCCCGATCCATCGCCATCTTGGCTGGGAGTGCATGCAACTGTTTGTGAGCTGGATTTTGGGTAGAAAGCCATAATTTTAACCAGTGACAGTCGTTTCCATATTTTCTCCTTGTTGCTAGGTTATGGTTAGTGGTATTGCTGGTGGACCTCCATTGGTTTTGCTGCCCCAACTCAAGTTTTAGTGATCCCCTGCAGAGCATCTTACTGCATCAGCGGTTAGCTCCACTCTTTATTCTTATGTTAAAGTGTGAATCTTAGGGATTCTGCCAGACTGGAGCTGCAGAGGGGGTCCCTGATTTTAATGCGTGTCTGTCTGTCCCTAGTTAAACCCACCAAAATCACTCTGGCCATGGGACAAATTCCAGGATTGGTCACAGGGAGAGGAACAGCTTCAGCCAGAGCAGGGCGTCTGAAGCATCTAGAGGGACCCAGTAGATGTAGGCAGGGTCACTATGCAAGTCTGACTTGTGGTGGGTCTGCCCTGGGTGAGTTGTAGAGCCAGCAATGCAGTCCCCTAGTTTTGTTCCTTAAGTTTAGTGCCATTCACACTGTGATGTGCTCAGGGGTCCCTCCTGCAGCTTCCCGGGTCTCAGTGCTGCCTGTTGGAGACTTGAAGGGCTGCCTACACTGTGTGACTCTCTTTTCCTTCTGAGCTGCCGTGTCTAGGAAGTAGGGTCACATAAGGGGGTATCCCCGGGGTCTGAGGTGTCCCCCACCCGCTGCAACCTTCTTTGGGCTTCTTTTGTCCCTTCAGTGGTGCTGCGCATTTGCTCCAGGGGGGAATCACGCTTCCGGTCGGCCATAGTTCAGGTTCACATTTACGCAAGGCCACTGAGGTTAGTGTACTTAAGGGAATTTCGAGTCGGGCCCCGGGAGTGCCTGCAATGCGCATCTGCCCTGATGTCCGATTAGCCACGCCCCAAAACATAAATAATTTTAATAAATTAAAGCTTTAAAAAATTAAATAGTTTTATCTCTAACTTCAAAAGCAACAACAGCTTTTACTTCACATCTCAAGAAAGTGTTAGTATGTAATTAAAATGAGAGAACACCCTATACTATTTAATGCTGGTGTCTTATCTAATTTAAATCATCATCAAATGGACATTTTGCTTGTAAATGTTTTTTATAAGTGTGTATATATATATATATATATATATATATATATATATATATATATATATATATATATATATATACACAGACACACACACACACACACACACATATTGTATTATTATGGCAATTCTACTATTTTATGCACATTACATATGGACTCATATATACTTGATTCCAGAGAGCTGTACTACAATACAAATGAACATTTTATTCCCACTCAAGTTTCTAAAGCACTGAACATAATGAGCTCTCTATAAAATTTTCTAACCATTGTCTTTGAACTACTTCTGCTGTCAAACTTATAACAAACTTTACTTTTTAATACTATGAACAAAACACCAATCACTATAACGAATATCTAAAATTAAAAGTATGTGATGTTCTTGCACAGTTAGATTAATATAGAGTTTAATGAGCAAAATTCAAATCTTGTGCATTAGTACAATGGTAGTACAAGAAGATAATCTGTTCAAGAAAATAAAATTGTTTTATTTTTTATGCTTCATTATACCTCTGGCTTCTGCTTATTCACTTGTATGCATGCATACAAGCTAACCAATCCAATTCCTCTCTATCTGCTTTTTTTTTTTTTTTTTTTTTTTTTTTACTTGTGGCTCATTGCTGTTATTAATTGTGTGTGGCCACTCAATTTCCATTGAAAATTGACCAAAGATTACAGTGTATATTTGGTTTCTTTCAGTAATTAAGATCATCATACCTTAAGGTGCCTTTTTACCAGCATTCGCATTTATTTTCACAATGCATTTTTTTACTCTAAAAAAGTTATTTTGACTCCTCAGAACTCTAATACATTAGCAACTCTAAAACAAAACTTCAGCAATTAAAAGCAGGCAAGGTCACAAAGAAGTCAAAGGGAGCTGTGCTGATCCTATTGGATATTTTTTTTTTGCCAGTAATTGTCTGAAAAACTAAAATTTGTAGGTTTTAGGATTTCTATTCAGGTTGTTCAGTGTGTTTTTTTGTGTGTTCTTTTCATACTCAGATCTTTTAATAAATAGTAAACAACATTTTGTGGTTTTAGAGAAAATTAGTTTATTCATGGTTTCAAAGACCTCTAAAACCACTGAAATGTAATGTTTTATCATTACAGATTCTTCAAAATTAGAATTATTCACTAAAACGGACTTTATGGAAGATGGCCTTCTCATAATTTAGAGCTTTCTGGTTAATGGGTTTCCAGTTCAGATATACACCACAGAAAAGGGTCTGAAAAAGTAAAAAGTATAATGAAATCACATATATCAATGTACTGTATGTAACTGAATATATGTCAGTAAGTTGTGCAAATAGCATATTAACATTCTTTGTGTATAGTGGAATGTTCAAGATTAATATTTAGTTTAGTATGGATAGAGAAAGAGGCAATTAAACGATGAGTAATATGTAGCAGGGGTGTTAAAGACAATTCATCTTACTAAAGTTTGAATTCAACTATAGCAACGCTGACCTGAACGTGAAGGTTTGATGGTAAGACTATCAACAAAGAACCAATTCTCATTTGCCATCATGTGTTCATTAGTTTGACACAACAGACCAATTAGATAAAGCAAACCAGTTAAAGAACGCAAAGTCTGTTGAGTGAAAATATCTGCCTAGGTCATAAAGTCAGTGTTATCAAGTACAAGCCATTAAGAACTAAAGATAGGGCAACAATGTCAGACTGAGGTATAGCAATGCACTTAAAATATTTTTATTTCTTGGTAACCCTCTGTATTATAGGTTTACAGCCAAAAATTTTTTTTTCAACAGCCAAGAATTCCATAGTGCTGTAATTAATAAACCTTTGAATAAAACACATTTATACTGAAAGTTAAAGCCAACATAAAAATTGTATGAGCTTGCACAAGCTGTCACAATGATCAGTTAAAATTGTTTGGGCTAAATATTCCAAATGGCTGATTTGACAGCTACGCTGCTAGTATTTTGAAAAATTCAATTTTAAAGTTTGATAAAGTGGTTATTTTTATTATACTGTGTACATTTTCTTTGGCAAACTTTTATAGAAAAAATATTTTTATTGATTTGTTTATTTGCAGATCTGTGATTTGCAAATCTATTTATATCCAAATCCATACCTCTAAACTGTTTCCCCATCCATTTCAGGTCAGATTCATCCATCATTTTTTTTTTCTCAAATAACCTAATTAGTCTTCAGTCTGAGGCCCCCTACACTTCTCCAATCCCTAGCAGAGATCCAGCTCCATAGTTCAGAGATAACGGCCATGGGGCGATTGCACTGGTTTGCTATTATCTATTTGTCAAAATTGACAGCTGTCACTTATAGCTGCTGATAATGTATATTCTAATGATGCAAAGGCATACTGTGCCTGCATTTGCTAGTAAGTACTAAAATCAAGGAATTTGTTAGATCTACTAATAAATAATTGAACTAGTAATTATTACCTTTGTGTAGTTATTGTTTAATTTACTGCATGTAAAGCCAAACTTTCACCAGAAGCATTTGCACTACAATATATTCCGCATACATTATTATACATAATACACAGTTGTTCATTAGGCTAAAAACTTATAGGAGATACTTATAAATTAGGAGTGCTTCACTAATTAAATCTGCTTATTTAGTTGTTCTTAGCTTAGTTGTTCTTAAAGTTACCTCTAACAGTTTTCCTTTTCTTTGTGTTTCATATGGAATGATTGATAGCTTTATCTCTCAGTGAACTGGGAATTTTCTTCTTGTACTTGTTATAGTTCAGCATTGCAAATCTACCATGCTTGCTCACTTACTGAATGATCACAACTACTTCAGCTGTCAAATCTTTAATTGCTTTGAAATGTGTGTTCACACATTTTTACTAAAGGTTGTTCATGAGATTTAAAATTAGTATCTATTTTAACTTTCATCACTTTGTAATGGTCTTCAGGGATTGGTTTATAATTTTTGTGTCAAACTGGCACCATAATATAGACTTTGATGTATGTCTTGACTTTGTGTTATTTAGCTGTACATTAAGGGGAATAGGGAATAGTCCTTTTGAATTTGAAAAAAATTCAAAAATTTGAATTTTCGAAAATTTATCATGTATTGTCTTAAACAGAGACCTCCTAGAACCTATTTGGAACCTATTTGCAGTCAAATTGGTGGACTTTGAAAAATAAAAGTTTTGGGGAAAAACGATGAATCTAATTCGATTGAATGCGCTATTCCTTCAATTCATACGATTCAAATTCGTCTGAATTTGGACCCATTTTTGATTTGAAAATGGACTGTATTGGTCCAACAAAAACCTTTGACTTAATTTCAGTTGGTCTTTTTGAATTAAAATTTAGTTTTTTCAATTCATAATTCGACCCTTGATACATCTGCCCCTAGGTGTAAGCTGTGAATTTCTGTTATAGTAATATTGTTCCAACTTTCAATCTAAATCCGTAAATGGGCATGTGCATTTTCAAAGACTTATGAACTCCTTAGTTTTTTTAAATAGACAATTCATAATTCACACAATGAGGGCATGCTACGATTTCTGCTTGCTAATACTATAGTGCATCAAAAGTTTAGAAGGGTGGCTATTAATTGAACAAATAGATTTTTTTTATGAAATTTCATATGGATACAATAAAAGCAAGCCAGTACAACCAGAGCTGGCCAAATTAAAAATATTGAATCAATTTGCTTCAATCAAGCTGCTAATCCTGCAGATTCTTGGAAAATGTTTATTGTGCAGTGTTGCTTTAAAAATCCACCCCCATGGTTCAACACTGTAGTATAAGTCACCATCAAGTTTAACCATGCTGAAATAAGAAATCTTCTAAATATAATCATAAAAAAATTCAGACTGGTTTCTGAAATAATCAAGTTCTCTTAAGCATTCTTACCTTGCTGAAATAAGAAATCTTCTAAATATAATCATAAAAAAATTCAGACTGGTTTCTGAAATAATCAAGCATTCTCAGCATTTTTCTCTCTCTTTCACGCAGCAGTCAGATTTTGATTGACGGTCAGGTCTATATAACCTTTAGGGGTGCTCCTTTTGCCTAATAGATGTATCAGAGCGCACTTTTTCAAAACACGAGCATGTTATATTATTTTGTCAGATTTCTTGTGTGCATGAATCAGTTATGTGTTGTTTTAATACATCTGCTAGAAAAGGGAGCCCCACTAAAAGATATATAAGTCTTAACTGTCAATCAAAATCTGACACTCGACTCCTGCTTGATGACAAAACAAAGAAAGACAACAGCTGAGCGCAGGAAAGTAAAGAGTAAAATTGTAATTTTTGCAAAAGTTGCCCTTTCATGATTCAACAAAGATCATCTAAAGTCAAAATCAGAAAGTCAAGTGTAAACAGAGCAGGTTGGTTCCTAACTGGACAATACTCTTGTATCAGTTGTGCTGCTAACTGGAGAGTAGGGATGTAGCGAACTGTTCGCCGGCGAACTAGTTCGCGCGAACTTCGACTGTTCGCGTCCGCCGCAAGTTCGCGAACGTCGCGCGACGTACGCCAATAGGCGTTCGCGTCAAAAATCATTTGACCATTCGATTCCTTTGACCGCTAAAATCGAAGGATTTTCGTTCGAATCGAACGATCGAAGCCATTGGATTGAATGAAATCATTCGATCGAATGGCTTCGATCGTTCGATTCGAACGAAAATCCTTCGATCGAACGATTAAAATCCTTCGATCGTTCGAATCGAACGATTTTCGGATGTTCGAAGTTCGCGAACTGTTCGCGAACTGTTCGCATTTTTTGCCGGTGTTCGCGAACGGCGTTACATCCCTACTGGAGAGCTTGGAAAAAGATTTATTGTTAAGTTTTAAGTATTTAAGTATTTAAGTAGCCATTTCTATGGTTGCTGGACTAGAGCTCTCATCATGCTTTAGCCCTTGATAATAAGCAGGGAAAATCTGGGAACTTTTGTATAGCAAAATTTTGTGGAACCCCCCTCATAGTCTTTTATATAATAATTATGCCATAGATAAATAGCAGTTTAAAGTATTTATATAGTAGCTTATATTGGTTTAGAATATGACACCTCACTGCCACTTTAAAGGAATAGTTCAGTGTGAAAATAAAAACTGGGTAAATAGATAGGCTGTGCAAAATAAAAAATGTTTCTAATATAGTTAGTTAGCCAAAAATGTAATGTATAAAGGCTGGAGTGAACAGATGTCTAATAAAACAGCCAGAATCCAACTTCCTGCTTTTCAGCTCTATAACTCTGAGTTAGTCAGCGACTTGAAGGGGGGGCACATGGTACATTTCTGTTCAGTGAGTTTGCAATTGATCCTCAGCATTCAGCTCAGATTCAAAAGCAACAGATATGACCCATGTGGCCCCCCCTCAAGTCTCTGATTGGTTACTGCCTGGTAACCACGGTAACCAGTCAGTGTAAACCAAGAGAGCTGAAAAGCAAGAAGTAGAGTCCTGACTGACATGTTATACATCAAATAACTCCAGCCTTTATACAATACATTTTTGGCTAACTAACTATATTAGAAAGATTTTTTATTTTGCACAGCCTATCTATTTACACAGTTTTTATTTTTATACTGAACAATTCCTTTAATAAGAAAACATGAACTATTTGTCACCAATATGCTTTAACTTCAATTACTGGATCTCTATACCTTGTACTTGTTTCTGTTATACTGATTTAAGCTCCATGTTATAACAATGTCAACTGGTTCTTTGTCTTGAGTCTTCTTTGTCTTCTAGTAAGAATGCCAGTCTTTATTCTGCAAACACAGAAAATAGCAGGGAAGCAATGTGTCCATGTGCTGACACAAATGAACACTTCATTAAATTACACACTCTCATAAGCAGGCACAATTCCTCAATGTTATAATGTTTCATGCTCTAGTGGATTGTCTTCCTGAGCTACCCAACTGTACAACTTCAACCTTAACTCAACAGATAAGTGCCTGATGGGGATTTCACAGTATCTTGTCTGTCACTCTCAGCCTCAAGATAAGAGATAGGTTACAATTCTAATTTATATGTTAACTATTTCTTTCTGAAAATAGTTTTTGAAAAAGCTATAGGCTGCTGATTAGGTAGATGATACTTATCATGAATTAAGGGCATAAACAGTAACACGTTCACTTTTGTTTTAAAAAATATTTACAATTGTAATATATTTGCGCAGATTTTAATTTAACTAATTGAGAAAAAAATACCTATATATTTCTAACTGTATACAGAAATATTTTAGGCAGTAGTCAATATTGTTTTTCAGTTAAAATGTATAGTTATTGATGCAGAAAAAAAAATATATGTAACCGAAAGTTATTTTGTTCTTACCGACTCCAAAAAAAACAAACCAGAGTGAATATTGATACATTTCTAATCCTTTGATATCGAAGACGAATAGAAGAATTGGATAGTTGAATTGGAAAAACTTTGATATTCAAATTTTCCCACCTCGTTTATCGAATTCTATAATTCCCCCCAACATTAATAAATTTCGAAAATCCGATTTGAAGTTCAAAGTTGATTCACACAAGCTTTAGTAAATCTGCCCCTTAGCTTAGGCTTCAATAGGCAGGCAACTCTTCACTATGTCTTGACTATTAAATTTCAACTTCTCTAACTACAGTCTCCATTCAGCTTCTTTGATCTATGATGATTTATTCTGAAAATGGAACTTTGTTTTTCATTACCACATGTTAAGTCTAATACTGCAGCTGGTGATCTGGTTTGTGAATTCCCTTTCTCAGCCTATTCCATTTACGGTAGCCAGCTCCATTACATTAAATGCCTAAATATGAATTCAGAAAAGAGGTCTGACCTAGATTTGCACATGCATAATTAATAGTGTCATGCAAACCATGTTTTATTGACCTAAAAGTTCTACTTGTAGAAATGCATTTTGTCGTTAAAAGAAACATGCTTCTGCTTCCCTGCATCAATCCCCTGCATTAAGTAGCTGCTTCACGGTAGAGTTATTTGAACTGAGCTTTATGTTTGTAAACTCATGAGTGGGCTTTTTACCCTAAATGCATTATGTTACAATACAATAATGCAATACCACACATACTAGAATATCAGAGACAGCACAAAACAACAACTCCAAACAGGAAAAAAAAGTTTTCATTCAGTAAATTATAAATGAAATAAACAACTTGCAAAACTTGCAACATGTAAAAAGATGTAATATTTGTGTAGTAGATGACATTCGATTTGAATGCACTGCTATTTTCACTGTATTTGTATTGGGACTATTCACTTGCAGCTATTGACCCCAACCCTCTAAGTAAACCATTAATTTACTACCATGTCCAGGCTGGATGTAGTTCCAGAGTTCATTAATGTTCATTTGTGCACATTATTCTTAAGAGCAAGCTGGATGGGCAAATTGGTGTTCACTTCATGTAACAAAGTAATATTTTTAAATTTTATTTTGTAAATAGCAGAGAATAGGAGAACCAACCCTCCGTTAAATGAAAATCCTCACCCCCTTCCCACCATTGGCCCCCTCCCTGCTTTCTCCCTCCAAAGTACCTTACTTGCTAAAAAGTGTCCCTGGCATTAACATTGGTATATTCATGCAGAGTAGCACAGCGGAGCTCATAGGCACCATCTTCGGTATCTTCAGATTCCTCAAGTAAGTGAGCACTGATACAGAGCTTTTTTGTGCAGGCACAGTTGGGGCTAGTCTGGTATTCGTGCCTACTGTGCATGCTCTGGAGGATCCAAAGATACTTAAGATGGCACCCATGAGCTTCACAGTGCACCTCTGCATGAATATGCCAACATTAATGCCAGGGACACTTTATTTAAGTATGGTACTATAAAGGGAGGGAGCAAGGGGGGGGCAATGGAGGGAAGGGGATGGGGGTCTTCGCTTAATGTGGGTGTAGTTCTCCTTTAAAGTTCTCTATGTTTTTCATGCAAACTAATCATACCACTATTTAGAGGTAAAATACTTGACTAGGTATTCTCGTGAGGTGCTTCTCTGTATACAGTAGTTAGAGAATATGTGATCTATGTGATAATTTCCACATCTTGTTGAATTTGAAAGTCATTTAAGGATCATGCTGAGAGTGATTTAGGTATCATACTGAAAGTCTAGAGCAAAAAAGCATCTCAGCCTGTAATAGTATGTACTACAGCAGTTATTGGATTAAATTATGGTCTGTAGACATGGTACAAGTCTCTAAAATACGAACACGGCATAGCCTGTTAAAATGCCTTATCCCATGTGCTTTGTGCTTGCTTGTGATCTGCTAATCTAGTATAATTTAGCCTTCCTTCAACAGAGGCATAAATGCTAGATAATGCAAATATTACATTTTGTGCAATTAAAGTGCATGTAATTTACTCATGTTTATTCATTATTATTATTATTAACATTAACATGTATTTATATAGCGCCAACATATTGCGTAGCACTGTAAAGTAAATGTGATTATACAACTAAACCACATGAATTATATACATAGAACATATGGAGTTACATACATCACAATCAATACAGGTACAAAAAGGTGAGGAAGGCCCTATGCATAGGCATACACTCTAAAGGAAAGGGAGTGATAAAAAAGATGTGTGACATCTTTTGCTGGGGCTAGTTTTGTCCATTTCCACACATATTATTAAATGGGTAGGAAATCTTTGCTATTGATCGGATTAGGTATTAATACACAGGAGTTAAAACTATTGCATTGTCGATAAATAAATGTTAAAATTGAATTCTCCCTCATTTTAGGACCAAATATATTGTTGATTGACTTTTAACCCAACCAATATAAGGCATTCTAGCAATAACAATAGCAGAAGATTGCCACTAGTGCAAACATTATTGCTTATCCTTAATGGTTTTGGCAGGTGAGATTAGGATCCTGTATAATAAAGTAACAGTTATTGGCAAGAGCATGATGCTAAAACCGTGTGCTGCTATATTATCCCTGCAAAATTGTTTAAAAGAAACTATTAGAAATTATGATAATGTACATTAGAATGTGTTAAAATTCAAGTGACCAATAGTTCTATTACTTTATAATTACAGGAAGACAAATGGGGCTCATTTATTAACGCAGCGCAGCGCATAAGTGGACGCAAAAGATTGTCTGCGACATCACGAGTGTGATCGCTAATATATTTGCGTGATATTGCGCATAACACAGAGCTTTTGCGATGGTTTTGTTTATGCGCATTGCGCAAAAGATTGGGCATTTATGTCGCAAACGATGCCGTGGTTGTTAGGGGCGTGGCTGTGGGCGTGGCTACAATGCGCTTGCACTGCGGCCGTCGCAGATTTGCGTCTGTATATGTGCAAAACTGCACCCGGTCAACAGCACCACAATTTTTACGACTGCCTCTTTGTGGCGTAATAGTAACGCTCTTCAAAATGCGCATTCCTGCCCAGCTGCGCTAGCAGAGCCACACTGCTAAACTGGGTTCTGGCAAATACAATGGTGCTGCTGTTGGTGGGGATGTTTGTTAACTCAAAGTTTACTCAAAGATGAACAACCCCTGTAAAGTGCATATTAACCACGCCTTCCACCCAACATGTTTATATTGACCAAGGTTCCTTTAAGGGTATCAGGTAGGCTAAACACCTTTGCAACCAAACAAATATTAGCACAGAAACAAATGCAGATGCGTCTAAGTGAACGCAATATGCGCAATATGTGACGCAACTAATTAAAGCAGCGCATTCATACATGAGCACAACTAATCCTTACCTTTGCGGTATCTTCCTGTGCGCACAATTTATTATAAGCACTGCGACAGCTGATACGCAGTTTCACACAGTTTCACAAGTCGCACCTACATTAGCGCACAAAATCGCACTGTTAAGGTATCGTGCGCTACATTATTAAATACTCGCATGCGCTGGGCAAATGTCAGGCCACTGCGCTCTTTTTAGCACTGCGCTGCGTTAATAAATGAGCCCAATTATCTCAAGAGTTATTTTAATATGGCAAGGAAAACAAGACTGCCACTGAGATCATTGACACAGGATATCTTTCATAACTATTACTATATCAAAATTAAAATAGCAGTGGGCCAATAAGTAAATGTATATAAGCATTTAATGGCATTATGTAGAAGGAATGTTTCCATCATGTTATCAACAAAAAATTCCTGCATAACTGGATCCTATGAAATGAATGTGACCCTCCAAGGTATTTTTACACAAAGTGCAATACATTTTACTTTAAATGAACAGTTTAGCCTTTGATAATTTCAATGAGAATTGAATCCTACACATGAATATTGCTAAAATTGCCATATTTTATATACTGAACCAGCCTAAAGGTTCAGCATCTCTATAGTAGTAATGATCCAGGTCTTCAAAGGTGTTCCCCATCTTGGATTTTGCTAGGAGTGTCTATGACATGCTCAGTGAACTTTGAGAAGCTGTTAAGAAGCTAAGCTCTGGGGTCGTCACAAATCATCAAGCAGATAATGAGGTTTTTCTGTCATTTAAGCTGATGTGTCAGAGCTGATTATTATATTCTGATACGAACTGTGTTGGTTTGTGAGCTATCTTGTACGAATAATATGAATTATTTACTAATTGGCCTTATATTGTGATTTTTATATTATATATATTCAATATGTTGTGTGTCAGTCCCAAAGCTCAGTAACTGACTGCAGCACAGACCAAGTGTAATGTATTAGTAACTTCTTTAGGTAAGCTTTAATTCACCTTTAATATATGTTTTGCATACCCTTTAAATTATAGTGACATTTTCAAGAATGTGCTAAAAATTTCCTATGCACCATTAAAAGTTGCACTGTTTTGTGACTTCTTTGTGAATTGAATTTCAAGTTAGTCATTTATAAAGTGTATAGATGCTTGTCATACACAAACATCCCTTAGTGGCAAAATCCCAGAATTTGTTTTGTTTATTTTTGTTTACTTGTTTTGTGCCTGAAGTTTTTCAGTCTCCTGCATCCATTTTAATCCATCTTAAAACAGCCACAAACAAATTAAATAAGAAGCAATTTATAATGGATAATTTACAAGCACAAGTGCAGTTGCATTTATATAAATTTTCCCCACAGCCAGTTATAAAACTCCATTCATTAAAGGAACTTGTGTCCAAATATACTCCTTGCACCTAAAGAAACAGGGGCACGTCACTTACAACGGAAATTATGCCAATTAATCTCCAGCACAATTGTGTCTGATTTGCATCAAAGCAAAAGTCCATTGTGTTAATTTGGACACATCAATGTAATGTTCTGGCTGGGCTTGAACCAGTGACCAGGTGTTATCAATGCTGTCTGCATTACCTCTGCTCTATATGAGCAGAAAGCAAAGTTCCTTGTTCACTACTATTGGTATCCCTGTATTCCCAAGTAGGCATGGCCTGTTTCACCTGTTGTCAATCTACTCAAGTGTTCTCAGTTAGTCAATAGTCTGGCTATATAACCCCCTGCTTTGCACTGACTCATTATAGGTCACGTGTGCTTGGTCCTAGGTGCTCTGTAACCTGTGTTTGCTGTTCTTTTGACTCCTGCTTCCTGTATAGAACTGCCATTGACTAGTATTGATGATGACTGAAATTCATTAATTTATAAATCATAAATTGATTAAACAATAAAAACATCCAAAAGAAATGCATTAGGAAGTATATGCATAACAATACTTTACAACAATATCCTAGTGTCGGTAAGTTCAAAGTTCATAATAATCTAGTAGAGTCACTATGTCAATGTCTCTTAAATAAATGTTTTTTTCTTTCGATTCTGCTTTAAGATATTTAAGGATTTGCTCTTAGCATATAATATGAAGCCTAGCTACTTTTAAAAATAAAAACGGCTTTACAACTAGGTCAAGTTATTATTATAAGTGATTTCAAATAACTGTTGCGAGGAGACAAGATTACACTGTACAAGTACATTAGAGAACATTATAGACAAATAGCAGGGAACCTTTATTTCCCATAAAGAGAATCACCACATCATAGGTCATCCCTTTAGAATAGAGGAAAGGAACTTTCATTTGAAGCAGCGTAGGTGGTTCTTCACAGGGAGGTTGTAGAATGCACTACCGGATTATGTTGTGAGGGCAGATTCTGTTAATGCTTTTAAGATGGGCTTTTATGTTTTCGTGGACAAGTATAATGTCCAAGGCTATTGTGATACTAAAATCTACAATAAATTATAGATATTAGTATGTATATTTTATGTGTATGGAGGGTCAATTGTATGTACAGTATGTATGGACGCTGGGTTTCATTTGGAGAGGTTGAACTTGATGAACTTTGGTCTTTTTTAAAACCAACTTTATGTAACTATGTAATATAATCTATAAAATACTGTGCTTCAAATTTTTTTCAATACAGTTGCACTGTTCAGGGTTTTTAATATTGCACTGCCCCATGACTTGCAGTGAAAAGCATTTAATTGTATTGCATTGTAGTATAGTCTATAAAACACACTGGTCTGCCAGTGATTTTCATATCCCACTATTGCGTGATGAGCCACATTTAGCCATCTTGAAACAGCTTTTATCAGCAGCACCTTTACGATTCTTAGTTATGAGGACCAGCACACAGATTTATAATTTATGCATCGTGATGGGAGAATCTGACCCGTTTCACTTCGCCAAAATTAGCGAAACAGCAAGAATTTGCTTAAATGCATTGAAGTCTATAGGTGACAATTTTTTCTTTAATAACAAAATTTTTTTTTCACCCATTGGAGTCTATGGGCATTTATTCTGCCCAGATATCTGTTGGTGGTCAGATTTATTATTAGTTGTGCCTGTGATGGTATGCAACATAATGTAGTATAGATATGGGATCAGTTATGCAGAAATCTGTTATCCAGAAAGCTCCGAATTATGAAATAGCTCCCATAGACTCTATTTTATCCAAAAAAAATTTAAATCATTTCTGCTCTCGCATACTTCGTTAGTTTACAGTACTTGCACATCAGTACGTCTATTGCACCTTCAGCCCTAAAAAAGTATGCAAGAGTGGCGCATCACTACGTGCCAGTACATGTCTATTGCTAACATCTTCAGCACACAGGCAGCAGTATAGACCAAGTGGCAAATCATTTCACTAATGTGCCCAAATATTACTGCAATGGCTATGCGATTCCTGATTGAACTGTGCTGGTGGGTCACATTATTATTAATTTCATGACTGAGGCTGTGGGCTTGTGTAAATTTGAAACAGGCCGAAATTGGCCCGTGGGCCAGACTTTGGACATGCCTGACTTCAGGTATGAAGATCCAAATTACAAAAGATCCATTATCCAGAAATCCCCAGGCATAACATTCTGGATAACAGATCCCATAACTGTAGATACCATTACCTGTTTTTTTTAATTGAAAAAGTAGTTATAGCACAGTGACTAGGAAGTCCTCTAACATTGAAGGGCATGTGTGTAGCAGTATACTGAGTAAAAAATGCATGTGATTTTGCCCTCTCAAACAAAAGGTGGCAAGAAATAAATGGACAAAGATCCATGGGCGGATTTTCATTAAGGCTTGGGGAGGCTAAGCCTCCCCAAACCTGTTTGTGCAAAAAATAAATAAAAAAAACCCTCCAAAAAAAATCAAAGCAAAAAAAAGAAAAGAAAAATCCTTTATTGACTGACTGGTGGTTCTGCTTCTATCTGTTTAGGGGGTGGGCAGCTGCCGATACCATATTTCAACATGTCAGGGTAATTCCAGTGTGCAATGACATCACCATGAGATTTGAAGGAAATCTCGCGAGATCTTATACAGGTGAAATCCACAGCCGTTCTGAGCTCTTTCAACTGTGTTCACAGTTAGGGAGAAATTATTAAACTACTGCAAGGTAATCCCAGATGGATCCACTCTTCGACACCTACACTTGTTTACAGAATAAAGGACTGAAGAGAAAGGAACTATACTGCAAGTGCTTTATTAGCTCATACAATATATTTAAAGTTAACGTGTAAAGAGTCTTTATAATAGTCTTGTCTTGTAAATTGTGCCACATGGTGTCTTTGCTGTTCTGTGTATTTGTGACAGTCACAGAGCTACCCTAATACTAGTGTGTTTCTGAGTCCCTAGATTTGTGCTACATTCAGTATTCTTATAGGTGTGTGATGCAGACCCATGTTACTGCCCATCAGCGCTGAAATTAGAGCAGTGGGAATAGTTAAAGGGGTTGTTAACCTTTAAATTAACTGCTAGTATGATGTAGCGAGTGATATTCAGAGACAGTTTGCAATTGGTTTTCATTTTTTATTATTTGTGTTTTTTTTAATTATTTAGCTTTTTATACAGCAGCAATTTCAGCAGTATGGTTGCTAGGGTCCAAATTACCCCAGCAACCATGCATTCATTTGAATAAGAGACTGGAATATTAATAGGAGAGGAACTGAATAGAAAAATTTGCAATAAAAAGTAACTAATATTAATATTGTAGCCTTAAAGAATATTTGTTTTAAAGATGGGGTCAGTAAAACAAATGCTCTTTAAGGCTACAATATTAATGTTATTTAAAAAAACTATAAAAAATAAATAATGAAGACCAATTGAAAAGTTTCTTAGATGTAGCTATTCAATAACATACTAAAAGTTAACCTAAAGGTGAACCACCCCTTTAAAGGTGCTGCAAGTTATGATAGAAGTAGACAGAGAAGAGGCTGATTGCATACTCAGAGTGAAAGACATAACAGTCCAGTCAGTAAAATAAAAAATTAAGGGAAATTAGGAGGAGAGCCTTGTGCGTTAGAGTGATTGCATTACAAATTTTAATAGAAGAACACTATTGTCTTACCTCACTATCTACTCTCTAGTGCCAGGGTAACATACAATGGATTCATTAGTGGTGCTAACTTTCTTATTAACGGTGATTTATAACATGAATTGGCCCTAAACTATAAACTTAAGGTAAACTGACCCCTGGTATCTCATAAGGGCAATACCCCCTCCCTGTGTCCATTTTTAAATTTAAAAAAAAGTCCTCTGGCTGAGGCTAAACTGTATACCTCTGAGGTAGTGCCCAGGTGAGAGCCAACCCAATTACTCTTAAGCAGCTAGGCCAGATTGTGAAAGCGCAGCAGATTCTTGTAAAACTTGCCTAAGAAGATAATATTAAGAATTAGGTCTGCTTGGTGGGCAGCTTGGGCCCCACCAAATTTTGATCTGGACAGTATGTTTTTTCTTCAGGCTTTCTGGTTCAGTGTGTAAGACTGCATATTCATTGCATTTTATGTAAAAGTAGACCAATAAAATGATTTGATGGTAAACAACCCAATCATTAGTCCTGATTTATAGTAATGTGGATGAACATCACATTGTTCTTTAATGTTAATACTAAGTGTGCTATAAATATTGTTTTCAAAATAGACTGGACTTTATCCATGTGGAGTGACACATTCGTCTGCTAGTTACTTAGTATTTAAAGGAAAACTACGGTATACTCCCCGAACAATGTAGGTCTCTAAAAATATATTGCATAAAACAGCTCATGTGTAAAACTCTGCTTCATGTAAATGAACCATTATCATAATAATATACTTTTCTAGTAGTATGTGCCATTGGGTAATCATAAATAGAAAATTGCCATTTTAAAAAATAAGGGCCGCCCCCTGGGATCCTAGGAAGAATGGTGCACACAAACATACCAAACTCCTTATGTGACCATGTTAGGTCACATAAGCCAAAGCTTGAAACGTCGCTATGCTACATTAGGATAAAAGCGCTTTTAGTGAAAAACCTGGAGTGCTGCAATCTATATACACATTAGCTAATTAACAGACAGATTTCTGTGTTTTGCTTCCACACTTCTTCCTGTTACAGTTAGAGCTGTAGTATTTCTGGTCAGGTGATCTCTTCCTGTCACAGTTAGAGCTGCAGTATTTCTGGTCAGGTGATCTCTTCCTGTTACAGTTAGAGCTGCAGTATTTCTGGTCAGGTGATCTCTTCCTGTTACAGTTAGAGCGGCAGTATTTCTGGTCAGGTGATCTCTTCCTGTTACAGTTAGAGCTGCAGTATTTCTGGTCAGGTGATCTCTTCCTGTTACAGTTAGAGCTGCAGTATTTCTGGTCAGGTGATCTCTAAGGCAGCACATATCATCATGAAATGGGGGTTTAAGGCACTAGATGTAAAAGGACAATATTTACTTAAATTATATATATATATATAATCAGTTTGTTAAGATTCTTCAATATGTCACTTAATTTGATATAAACGTTTTGGGGGTATAGTTTTCGTTTAACCATTCAGCCTGTGTTAGAGGCTTTTTAGTCAGCCTGTGTATGGTACAGATTTCAGCCTGATCATGCTAGAGTGCTTTGTTAGACACAAATCCACCCCATGTGCTCAGTGACAGACTTTTGGTAATGCCACATAATATGGGACCGAATCAGCTGTTTTTTTGTCAATGGAAAATTGGTGGCAAACAGGCCCGGACTGGCAATCTGTGGGTTCTGGCAAATGCCAGAGGGGCTGCTATAAAGTGCCATAGAAAGTCAGTATTTAGTGGGCTGGTGGGGTCTGTTTGGGCCTCTGTGTAGGCTGATTGGGCCTCTTTGTACCTGAAATGCCAGGACCTATTTTTACTCTCAGTCCAGCCCTGGTGGCAAACCTACTGTACACTTGCATTAGCCTCCCCAAACAAAAATATCACCCTCCGCCTATGCAAAGATCCTAATGTAGTTTATGACAAAAATGACACACAACAAAATGTGTGCAATAAAAAAGTTTGGGAATTTTCCGGGACAGATTTGCTCATCACTAATCATTCCATATAGCCAACATATATGCTTCATCAGGGCTTCATTCCTGGGTACTCACAATCAACTTGCTGTAAACTTCAACATGTTTTACTATTGGCCAAGTTGTATAATACAAGTTGTTTGTATTTTGTGCACCACTAGCCAGCATAACTAAATATAATCAATATAAATCTACATAAAAAAAACATCTTGCATTGCTTAGTATGGACATCTACTCATGTTACATTACTTATTTTGACCCTTATTTGTATATATTGGTGTTTCAGTATATTAGAAGGCTCTCCCTTGGCCCTAATGTTGAAATAAACCTGCTCATTGAAAAATCTTCTGTCATCCCATACTGATTTATGGTTTTAAAAATATACATTGTAGCGATTACAGGTAGTTGGACCGTGGTCTCACTGGGGAATAGACATTTGTGTACACTTCCAGACACTCCAAACAGAGGCTCAGACAGTTCAGTTGAGCATAACTGGTCTTTTGCTTTTGCAGGGAGACAACATACAGAAAAAAAAAAAACTAAGCCTATACGGCTGTAACTAATACAAAGATACTTCCCTTACTAACCCAGGACAAGGGCCTTGTGTCCCAATCCCTTACAAAACAACATGCACAAAATACGTTTTTTTTCCATACTTACATGGCAGTTAGAACCCAGAACAGCAGCCCCTGCTTTCCCCAAGGTTTCTTTCTCTCTCTCTGAAATATCCAGCTCCTTTTTGTAGGGAACCAACAACTGTGCAGCTGCAGCCTAATCACCATGCAGCTACCTGTCTGGGAACCCAATTCACCTGGAGCGGCCTACTGGACTGGAGGATTCACCCACATTTGTCCTTTGAATCCAGGATTTCATAACCCAGCTTTTACTTAAGATGAACAATAGTAAAAAAAAACTTATTTTTCACCACTGCAAAACTGACATTTGCTGAGGTTACCACACATATGACATATGAATCTAGGGGAAACATACACTGCATCAACCTGTTTCCCAGTGCTTCTATCTATCTTGCATCTTGTTCCAAAAATATTCTGTTCCTAATACTGGAATTTAATTCCAAAAAATGTAACTCATCAAACTTGAATGTGTGCTTCTTTATTAAAAACTTGAAATTCAGAAATGTGATCATTTGAATGTAGTGAAATTGCATTCTACTCATCATTTTCCATGTGTTTACCAACTTTAATTTTTTTTAAAAAAAAACTGTGGAATTGTGACAAGCTTTTAGATTCCTTATTGATATATCAGGATAACATTTTTCTTTATGAAACAGAGAATTTAGTACTGTCATTATTAATTCATATTTTACCCCAATAGGTCCAAAAAGACTTGGATGCACCCCAGTTATATGGTATTTCTATAATTTACATTATTACATGCATTAGCACATCACCACATTAACTTGAAGGTCTTTTTTTAGTGGTTTTAGAGACGTTATATTTTCTTTAAACCTCTGCTTTTATTTTTTAAAAGCATATTATCATATCCATAATTGAAAGCCATCCTAAATATTTATGTGCATGCCTAAAGCATTCTTAAGGCACAGTCACATCACAAAATCCATGAAGGATTATTATGTATCTCCAGCATATAGTTCATAAAGAGATTAATTTTTAAAGCAACACCACACAAGAAAACTTTTTGTGTGTCTTCCAAAACCAGTGGCCCAACTGATGCAAGACAATTTCTGTTTGCACTTAACTCTTCCAAGTTTCATGCAATCTTTGCCAAAGCCACTAAACATTTCTCTAGCTCAGAACACTGAGCCCTTCTGAAGTTTGATCACGGTGTAATATTATAAAGCAACCAATGCACATTAAACTCAATTTAATAATAGTGAGAGACATTTTATTAGTAACAAATTACAAGATTCCCAAAAAGGATTTGTTTCTCCCAAGTTGGTTAAATAAGTCCTCCTCCAGAACACTCACATCTATGCAATTGAAGACAAGCCAGAGTTTAAAGCATGGAGACAATAAAAAGAGGAAAAAAAACAGTAAAAAAGTGAAAAAATTGTGTTGTACAGTATGTTTCATTTACTAACATAATCATATTTTTAAGTGATTTTTACCATCACATTCCATAATCTGTGCAGTTCAGCAACTACTTTAGTTGTTATAAAATATAGTGCAAAGTGTATACTGTATAAACTAGCCAGTTCAAATTTCACAATCAAAGTGCAATAGTGCAAGTACATTTGCTCATCTAGTTATTTCAAAAGTCAAAATCATCAGTGTGTAAATATCAGATTATTTTTTAAAACATAAAACTTGCATCTTAAAAGCTATTCAGCAGAAGTGGATATGACATTTTATTAGTGTTGTGGTGTTACCCTTCTAGACATAAAACTCACCAGTCAAGTTTTGCATGTAAAAACATTGCATCCTATATTTCCTCTGGGAAACAATTATGGGTATCTTTTTAAATGAAAAATCAATAAAACTCAACAAGCTCTCTGCTTAGCCTTCTTCTTATCCTTCTTCTGCACACCTTAATTCTTTCCATCCTGTAATAGCCTCATGACTTCTCTTGTCATTCCCACTCACAACTTGCTCATTTGACCCTATGCTTTCTTCTCTCAGTGTGCTACTGAACTTACTCCAGCTCTTAATCACATCTTCAATTCTTCACATCTGGAACTGCCCCCTCTTTTCAAACAAGCCTGTTTCAGGCCTATTTTTTTTTTAATTTTTAAAGGCCACAATGGAACCTTCCTGTCTTAAAAATACAACCATAATCTACTGGACCCTCTCCAATCTGGTTTCTGGCCTGCACACGCTACTGAGACTGCCTTGTACAGAGTTACTAATGATCCTCAGTTTGCTATAACCAAAGGTCATTTCTCTAGCCTAATCCTGTACAATTCCTCCAGATGCTGTATTCATTGGATATCTGTAATTAGGCTGCATCATTACTCTTTTTTTTTACCTTTCTAACCAATCCGTAACTGTCTCCTGTGCTAACAGAACCTCAGCTCCAGTTTGACTTAATGCAAGGATGCCAAAAGGCTTTGTTGTTATTCTCCCTGTACACTCTGTCTTGGGAGATCTCCATTCATTTGGCTTTAAATATCACCTGCATATCGATAATATCCAAATATATTTATCACCCTCTTCATTAACAGCTGAAATGGAGACACACATTACTAACTGCCTCCTAGCAATTTTTAACTGGATGAATCAATACCACCTCAAACTAAACCTTATATAAACTGAGAATGACAAAAATTATGGAAGCTGATGATCCTGATCTCTCCACCTAGGATTTGTTATCAGGTGGAGAGAAGCAGATCAGATGTAAAAAGCTGCTGCACTGACAGGCACATCTTTAACCTGAGTACAGCTACATGGAGTAGTCATTTTTAGGCTGATCTCTGCTCAGTGTAGCTGAACGCAGGCCAAAGTTTTGTCTGTTAGTTCAGCTACAAGGAGCTACTCATTAAATTGCACCTGGTCCAAAACTAGAAAAGGAACACTAAGCTCATTGTCTCCAAACACTTTGTTGAGAAAGGACACTTGTAATCAGATTTGAATTTGGAGTAGGTGAATATGCCCAGATAAGGAACCAATAGATATTAATGAAGAAAAGAGGCCTGGAGAATCCATAAATTAGGATCATTAGCTTCTAGTGGTCTTAATAAAGACTATGACCTATATGTTTATATATAATTATGGGGTTATCTGTTTTATTTGTTCATTTTATTGCTTTGCAGGGCTTGTAATGTCTCTAAGTTACTGAGAAGCTTTTCATGTTAATACTGATTGTTTTCCTGTATTACTCTTTAAGAAGCTAACATCATGTTGATATTCCCCAACTTATAAACTTGGTGCACCGACGCTTTTCTATTGTTATGTGAACTTTTTTTTTTTTATTAAAGCAAGCTTTGATATATTTTAAGTAATACAAATAAATAACTGGTATACATATATGATGTTAAAAATAATTTTTCAATTAATTCTTAACATTTAGTGAAAACATCTATCCAGTACATGCATATATACAACCAGTATAATATATACAACCAACACAGGTTATTATAAAGCAGCACACCCAACCACTAACAAAATTATAAATAAGGAAAAATAACTCTAGTAACTCCATGTAGAATGCTTTATCAAGAGCAGCCACTGATGGGAAAAGTAGGAACAAATTAGCTGAAAAAATATGTGTACTACAGGAATTTAGAGACCACTATTACGAAACTAGAATAGTCGCAAGCTACCAAAGTATTTATCATACTACTTGTTACGTACAGTTTTTTTGATCCTGGATGTGGTGCGACGTGATGCATAGTACAGTAGAAGTCTATTTAAATTTCACACATCTTAATGCCTTCTTTTGTGGTATAAAATGTCAGTTAGATATTTTTTATAGCACATGTCACATTAGTATTTATTCTGTTAGAAATCTCAAGAATAGGTAGGTAGAATTAGGGGTCCATTTATCATGCTGTGTAAAATGTGGAGTGAAGCATTACCTGTGATGTTGCCAGAGCAACCATTCAGCAATTCAATTTTAAGATCTAATTGGTTGCTATGAGCAACATCATTGGTAATGTTTCAATTCACTTTTTACACAACAAGATAAATAAAACCATTCAGATATTAAGGGGGGTATTTATCAAAGGTCGAATTTTAGAGCTTTGTGAGCTATTTTAGAACTCGAATGAACTTACAATTCAAATGGTTTCTAATTTAAGAAAAAAAACTTGAATGTTAAAAACAAATCAGTGTAGTTGGGGTGAAAAACTCAAATACTGGGTGAAATTTTTTTTCAAATCATTAAGTTTTCGATCGAAACTCACTGAAAAAAACGTGCACATTATGAAGGCTATTAACGTGGTTCAAGGGACTTCTGCCATTGACTTTTAAATGACCTCAACAGGTTTTAGATGGTGTTTTTTCAGATTTGAGCTACTTCCAGCTTCGGGGGATAATAAATGTAGAAAAATTATTTTTTTTAACTTAAAAAAAACACATTTTTTGAGATTTTTGTAACCCAAAAATTTGAGTTTTGACTGCAAAATACCCTTGAAAACTCAAATTTTTCATGGAAAAAACTACTTGACCTTTAATAAATCTGCCCCTAAATAATTAATCTTTTTATCTTTTTTTTTTTTTTTTGAAAAAGTACATTTGCTAAAACAAATGTGTCACCAAACAGAATTATGTCTTCTAAATTTATAGATTGCCACTTCTAGTTTGTTACTTAGGGGGAGATTTATCAAAGGTTGAGGTACTTTGACTAGGTAATAGTACAAATTAGATTAGAATTTGAAAAAAATTTGAAAATTCGTATATCAAAATGTATCATGTACTGTCACTTTAAAAATGTGACTTTAACCATCAGCCATCTAAAACCTGCTGATTTATTGTTTTAACCTATGGGGGACCTCTTAGAACCTCTTTGGAGTCAATTGGAGGACTTTTAAGAATTCAATCGGATGCGCTATTCCTCCAATTCGTACGATTCGAATTCGGTCCGATAAGGACCTATTCGATCAAAAATGGACCTATGTGACCAAAAAAAACCTTTGACTTTATTTTGGTTGGTCTTTTTTAATTAGAATCTCAACATTTTTTCAATTCAAAAATCAGCCCTTGATAAATATGCGCCTTGATGTTGAAGCCAAATGAAAGATTGATTTTATTTGATATTAATAAATATAAAAGATTTGGAAGCAGATTCTGATTGACACATAATGGTTCTGGGATTTTTGAAACCCCAGTTTGAATCTGATCAAAACAGATGTATTTGTTCAAAATCAATTTCATTTTGATTTATAATGATAGATCTTGTTTTGAAGGTTGAATATGTTTTGAATGAAATAATTTGTTCTTGTTTGGTAATAAACATTAGATACTGTATCTAATAAAGTAATTCTTGCACATTTATATATTTTAGAACATTATATTTTTCATCTAATTTTACTATTTCAGCAGATTACGTGAACCTGTCTCTTTTCCTAGTTTATGATTTACTAAAATGGTTTATATATTTACAAGAAAATGTATAAATAAATTTAATCAGGATATTTTCAGTAAAATAGTTTTACTGAACAGGGAAATAAGGGGAAACTGCTACTTAATTAGTACGTTCCAGGTTATACATGCATTAATTTGTTTGTATGGTAAAGATAGGGAATGATGTATATTAAAAGTTTGCCTCTGTCATGTTGAATTTCATCTGATTCATGTGATGTTCTCTTTTGCCATTTAAAATTCCAGAGGGGACTACTGTTTCACTATTTCTGAGGTTTGTAAAACTACTTTGCATTAGCTTTCAGGTCTCATGGTAGCACTATTATTAAAAAACACTGGATTACTTGTAAATTAAATCAAGCAGAAGTATGGAGGTAAAGTCTGCCCTATTAAATATGTAAGCATAGTTCCCATAAAATGAATCCCTCACTTCTTGTGTATATTCATAATGCTTTTAAAATGAATACTTCTAAAGCTTTTAATAAGTAACTGAATTTATTTCTGATTTAAATGTTAAATCCTTCACAAATTGAATACACTGTATCACCAAACAAGATTGATGGTTAATTTATAACGAATGAAGCAATATAATAGAAAAAATAGAAAAATATTAGAAAAAAGGGTTCATGTGCTCTCTAAAATAATATTTACAATGTCTTACTTTATAAAACCTGTAATAGCATAATAAATTGTAGGTAACGTGCAAGAGAGTATTTTAAGAGAAAAGTACTCCACCTGTAACTATCATATCAAGTAATAGCAGTCAAAGAAAAAATGAATTATCATTTTTTACTCAGTGGTTGAAAAATGTATACAACTCTATGTATTCAATATTTCTCATATATTGGAGAATTAAACTAAAGTGCAGTTGCAATTAATCCAGTTTGTAAATAGATAATTAATTAAAAAAGGAGAGACCAATTAATTATATATAAGGTGCTAATTAGAACATGTATAAATTAATTAAAGTACAGAAACTGGGATTATAAATTCATTCCAAATTCATATCTTAGATGGAATAATCACTTAAAGTGCAGTGCAATAAATATTATTAATTCAGATAAATACAAGTGAGTGTAATTAATTTGCTAAAAAGGATTTTTCTAAGAAATTTGTAATTAGGATAAATTATGTAACCACAATATTCAAATCCAATAGGTAGTTAAGAGAAATTGGAAAATGTAGATGGTGGAGTTGTCCAAAAACTTCCTGCCTATAAACTTTCTAAGACTGGGACACCACAAAATTGCTCAACTATACATAAAAAGCCACAAATACACGGCCCCTTAGAAATGAAGGAAGAGTTGGAGATATAGGAAGAAAGGATTAGAGTAATGGTCACTTCAACCCACACCCGCAAAAGACCCAGACCAAGCTAATTAAACATTAATTTAGGTTTAAAACCAAATAATTCAAGAGATCACTAACGCACGTTTCGATTAAAAGATTTCTCATGTATGTATTGAATACATAGATAGAGTTGTATATATTTTTCAACCACTGAGTGGTGATAATTCGTTTTTTCTTTGACTACTATTACGTGATATGCAGATTACAGGCTGGGTACCTTTCCCTTAAAATACTCTCTTGCAAGTAATTAACTCTGACATTTGTCAGACCTCTGCAGTAACTTTCAGGATAAGATTATTTTTGTTAAATAAGTAAATTAGGGTATCCACCTTTATTTATTCACAAATTGTAGGTAACTTTAAATTAGATGTGGGGAGGCCCATTTATCAACATTCACATTTTAGTGGTTTTAGTTCTTAAAACCATGGAAATAAACTCATTTTCTCTAAAACCACGAATGACATGTAATTTTTAAAAAGATCCAAATATAAAAAGTATGAATGTAAATACTACAGACTAAAAACGGCATTGCATGTTTTTTTAAAAAGTAAAAATGTTTCACTCACATTTAACTTCACATTCACTAACACTCAAATGTGAGTGAAACATTTTTACTTTTAAAAATCTTTTAATAAAACAATATTGCTCTATAGAATATTCTATTTAGGAGCATATGGAGTAACGGAGGAAGAGGGGAACTTAAAGATTATTCTATACTTAAAGATTATTCTATACATTATTCTATACTTATAAAACTACTATCTTGTAAGTATGAATTTCAGCTAAATCAGCTGGAAGCTTCTGGAGTAAACACACATGCATGCCTGAAAGATCTAATGGTCATTTAAAGGGGAAACCACATGGGATAATCTCTTACAGTCTGAAAGAGTGAACTGTCATTTAAAGGGAAAGCATTATAAGACATCACCATTTCCCCACTTCAACACATGGGGGCATATTTATCAAGGGTAGAATTTCAAAAAGACCAACCAAAATTAAGTCAAAGTTTTTTTTTGGTCAAATAGGTCAGTTTTCAATCGAATAGGTCTGTATTCAGCCAAATTAGAATTATACGAATCAAAGGAATAGCGCATTCAATCAAATTCGATTCAGAGTTTTTCCCCAAAAAACTCAGAAATCTGAAGTCCACCAATTGAATCCAAATAGGTTCTAAGAGGTCCTCCATAGGCTAAAACAGCAATTTGGCAGGTTTTATATGGCGAATGGTCAAAGTCTAATTTTTAAAGAGACAGTACATGAAAAATGTTGATATTCAAATGTTTTCATTCTTTTCAAATTCCAATACAAAAAATAGCTTGAAATTAAATTTTTTTCATTCGAAAATTCACCTCAACCTTTGATAAATCTGCCCCATGGTCTCCAATTGGAACATTTGAAACTACTACACTATATTTTTTTTTGTAACTTAAATTTTTATTTTCAGAAAATAAAATAAAAGTTGCATTTACAAGCAAGATGAAGTGCAAAGGTTACATCAAAAACAGCAATAGTGCTCCACATTCGAACATCTTACCGACATATCTCACATAATGCCTTAACATAGAGTATTCTGCAATCACAGATATCAGTAAATGCATAGACACAGATGGAGATAATAGCTTCAAACACAGAAAATAACAATAAAAGAAAAAAAAAACAAAAAACTAAGGTTAGACCCTTTGTAATGACATGTATTGCTGGATAGCAGAGTAAAATATAAGGTGTAAGTACTAAGACTGTTACTGATAACCCCCACGTCTCCACAAGTGCTAACTACAATCCCACCTTCTGGAGTTAAAGTAGATGAAGGTCCCAAGGTGCCCAAATCTTTAAAAACTGAGGAATTCTATTTTGCAATAATCTATTACTTTCAATCCTTTGATCTATTTCTAACCAGGAGGGAAGAACATGAGATTTCCATTTAGAAGCTATGGATATGTGTATAACCGTTGGTTGAGTAACTTTTGAATTGGCTTACACAGGGTCTCAAAGGGCTTTCCCAATAAGAAGGTTGTAACATCCAAATGTATATTATCACGTGTCAAACAGTCCAACAATTTCTTAACCTCCCTCCAGAACGGTTGAATATAGGGGCAATCCCAAAAAATGTGGTAAAGTGTGCCGGTAAGCTGACAACCTCTCCAGCAGAATGGTGAAACTGCGGGAAAAAAGTTGTGCAATCTACAGGGAGTAAGGTACCAACACATTAATATTTTATAAATATTTTCCTTTTGACACAAGTAACACTACCTTTAGCATTATGCCAGATTGCCGACCAATCATCTGAAGAGATGTCATACCCAAGCATAGCCTCCCATTTCCTCATATAGTTGTGTTTAAAGCTCTGCGCATTCGTGGGATCATTTATTAATTTGTAAATCTTAGATATCAGGCCCGTTTGAGGTAAGCCTCGCAATGCCACAATTTCAAACTGAGTGGGGGCCCGCTCCTTGAGCGATCTAAGAAACAGATCCAAGTAATGCCTGACCTGGATATTACACTATATTTTAGTCCTGTTGTTTGTTTTTGTCCATTGCCATTGATGCTGATACATTTTTTATTTGTGAAATATTTTTACAGCTGAGAGACTGGAATAGGACCAGCAGGAGTTAACACAACTAAAAGGACTAACTTCTTTCTTTCTTTCTTTCTTTCTTTCGATTTTTAAAAGGCAGAACCAAAATGCATATCATAGTCTAAAAACCTCTGCCTTAGTCCTTGTAATAACTAATAATATTGAACTCATATCTAGCATTTGTGTTGGTGAGCATTTAGGTAATAGTGACAATAACATGGTCTCCTTTAAGATTCTGTTGCAGAGGCAGTTCTATAAGGGAGTAACTAAAACACAATTTTAGACATGCAAACTTTGACAGTATAAGGACATCTCTGCAACATATTAAGTCAATAGCAAGTATTTAGGAGTGCGCTACCCTCTTATATTCACCTGTGTAGGTCCAGGTGCTAGACCGGAAGACCTTTGCCTGTAAGCTGGGTCAACTTTTACATCCAATGGAAAAAATCCAGTAGCACACTGGTAATATTGCAAAAATTCTGCAGTGATTTATTAGCCCATATACAAACACACAGAAGGGCAACCCTTCTGTGTGTTTGTATATGGGCTAATAAATCACTGAAGAATTTTTGCAACATTACCAGTGTGCTACTGGATTTTTTTCTATTGGATGCAACATATTAAGTGGGAAATACTTTTCACAGGGTTAAATATGAAACAAAAATGGAATGTCTTTAAAATGTTAATAAGTGTCAGTATATTCCCCTTGTAAGCAAGGAACGTCATTGCAAAGCAAAATTTTTGGTTCAAAAATATCAGGAAAGCTAAAATCAATATGGAAAAGGGCATTGCACCAAGCAGTAAAAAGAATCCAAAATTATTAAAATGTGTAAAAAAAAAAAAAAAACAGGAAGGGGTTGGACACTTAGTATCAGAAGTGGGGTTGATGAGAACAAAAAAAAGCTGAGATTCTGAACTGTTATTTTTGACAAATTATACAAATGATGAACCAGTTAATGAAGGTTTCCTTCTTAATAGTCCTAATTCTAGTAATACAACTAATGATGCATGGTGCACACATGAGGAAATTCAAAAGAGACTAGAACATGTTAAGATAAACAAAAGTATGGGGCCAGATGGAATTCTTTTATGGAATTCTTTTATTTTATGAGAAGGTGAGCAGGGACCTTGATTCTGGGATGGCAGTGGATGTGATTTAATTAGACTTTGCTAAAGCATTCAATAGAGTGCCACACAGAAGGTTACTGGTTAAATTAAGGAATGTTGAAAATAGTATTAGTACCTGGATAGAGAACTGGCTAAAAGATAGATTACAAAGAGTGGTGGAAAATGGAACATTTTTTAATTGGACCAGTGTTGTTAGTGGAGTTCCTTAGGGCTTGAAGCAATTTGAAGCAGTGTAGGTGGTTTGTTACAG
This sequence comes from Xenopus petersii, assembly GCA_038501925.1. NCBI lineage: Eukaryota > Metazoa > Chordata > Amphibia > Anura > Pipidae > Xenopus > Xenopus petersii. Next base: position 81,043,944 of record CM076682.1, read on the forward strand.
TGAGGACAGTGAGGTTGTGTAATGCACTGCCAGGTGATGTTGTGATGGTTGATTCTGTTAATGCTTTTAAGAGTGACTTGGATGATTTCTTGGACAGACATTATATCAAAGGCAACTGTGATACTAAACTCTATAGTTAGTATAGATATTGGTAAATATAATTTATGTGAGTGTATGGAGGGGTGTGTATATGAATTCTGGGTTTCATTTGGAGGGGTTGAACTTGATGGACTTTGTCTTTTTTCAACCCAATTTAACTATGTGACTATGTAATGTTGTAAGATAAGAAAATGTGTGGTACAGATGGCAAAGTAAAGACTATAGGTGTAGAATAGTGATGGGCAAATCTGACCAGTTTCAGAAAATTTGCTGAAGTACATTGAAGTCTATGGGTGACAACATTTTTTGTGATGCACAACAATTTTTTTCACCCATTGGAGCCTATGGGAGTCATTTATGCTTAGAAACTTAGCAAAAAATTTGCTCATTGCTAGTGTACAAGAATGATGCAGCTGAATCAGAACAATCTGTGGATATTTTCAAAATATGAATTGATGATCTAATAGTACATTATGTCCTTGGACTTCTGAACTTCCAACAAATCACTGTACATGACACCATTCAGACACCTTTGTCTTTCAGCAATCACTTATGTAATATTTGGGTTATAATAGTTGAAAAGGGATTCATGGTTTCCCATTAAACACACAAACGGCTACAGATGCAGGCATGTTCCTCAGCTAAGAAGACCCACTTTTAATATGGACATATTTAAATGTTAATTTATTTTCATATGAGATCAGTAGATAGGTTCTAGGTTCAGACACCTTTGTCTTCCAATAATTACTTAGGTAATGTTTGGGTTATAAAGGTTGAAAAGGAGTTCATAAGACCAATAGCTTATGATTTTCCATCAAACACACAAACTGCAACAGATGCAAGCATGTTCCTCAGCTAAGCAGAACCACTTTTAATATGGACATCTTTCAACATTCATTTATTTTTATATAAGAGCTTCCAATGTTCATTATTATCATTTGCAGAGCAATGTGCAAATCAAATTCAAGTACACAAATCAAAATACACAGAACAGATTTATTTTTATGGTATAATTTTATGGTATAATTACAGGGAGGATGGACATAAGGGTATGGATTTGGGCAAGGATGGTTACCCCCCAGCAGCATGAGATATTGAAAAGGCTGCTTTTTAAATTTAATTGGTTGCCACATTCCATTGCCATACAAGCAAATGGCTGGATCAATAACACAGCCATAGATTTGTATCTATTCTCTAACTGCTAGTTTCATAATGTTACATCGTTTTTTGGATGGATAGCCCTATTGGTTATTTATAGGTCTTTGCTGTTTGCTCAGAAATTCTTGTTGGACTTATTAACAGCCCTGGGTATGTGTTACTTATGGCCTTTTTAATATATACATTTTATATATATTTTACAGAAAGTGATCGTTTCTTGGAAATGCTATTCTTGCAGTAAAAATTTGTGTATATATATATATATATATATGTATATATATATATATATATATATATATATATATATATATATATATATATATATATATATATTTTACAAATAGATAGACCTGCTATAAGTTGCAGCTCTTTTTGTAACTTGAGCCATGACCTTAAATGAGAATGCTGTTTGCTCAGAAATTCTTGTTGGACTTATTAACAGCCCTGGGTATGTGTTACTTATGGCCTTTTTAATATATATATTTTATATATATTTTACAGAAAGTGATCGTTTCTTGGAAATGCTATTCTTGCAGTAAAAATTTGTGTATATATATATATATATGTGTATATATATATATATATATATATATATTTTACAAATAGATAGACCTGCTATAAGTTGCAGCTCTTTTTGTAACTTGAGCCATGACCTTAAATGAGAATGCACTCCTATTCCTGTACATCATTATGTTCTTCAGATAAAGGTTTTTAGATAAAGACTGCACATCCCAATTAATTTGTAAACATCTTAATGATCCCCTTAACAGTGCCATTGTTGCCACGTCTAATTAATGATTTTTTTAACCAAGCCATCTCAAAAAAAGTATTTTTATAAAAGGATTGACATTTTCCAACTCTCCTAAGCACTAAGTGTGAATAAGCATTGAGGCATGGGAACAGATGGATAATATAATGATAAGAATCCTTCCTTGGCAGATGAATTTGGAGACTAAACTGAATAATCCATGACTACCGTTTCTAAAAAAGTGCAAGAGAAAGGTATTGTGCTAATGTAATGCAAATACTGTATCACCGGTTAGTTTGATAATTATACCTCTTTTTATTTATGCAGTGTGCAGCTTTAATTCCAGTAAATAACATCAAATTCTCTCTGCCCTTAGTTCAGATTTCAATGTTTTAACATTTAAACTTTTCTACTTGTTCTCTTACTCCACTCCTTTTTTTTTCAAAGCATTCATTGTCTCTACCTATTAAATCTTAAGTCCCCTTTCAGTTTTCTAATATCTGTTGATATCAAGTTATTGCTCTGAACAGCATGATAGTGGAAATTATTGAAACTATACTTGTCAGGGTCATTTTATGTACATTGGAGAGAGTCAGTCTTGTTATATAATAAAAGACAAACCTGTGGCTTTATATAATGGGAAACCTTTTTTTCTGTGTGCACCATTCACCATCTATTTGTCTTAAATATTATGTATTTTCTCTTGTTTCTACAAAACCACACATACAAGGAATTATTAAATAACTTTTCATCAGCATTATGGAAATACTTCCCTCTCTAAAATTATAACATAATATAGAGTAAAAAGTAAAAATGTATATTTTATGCATACAAATGTATATTTTATGCATACAACATAATTATACAAAGAGAACTGTTTTTCATTCAAAAGACAAACACAGTTACAAGCAAAAATGACACCTTCATTAGACAGAAAGTTTGTATATGATCTTAAGGAACTATATTAAGGAAAATATTTATTATGCTGTGTTAAACAAAATTCACAGAAAAAAAGATGTAAAAAGCTGTGTAAAACAAATGACAAATTTTTCAAGGTTTGTGTAATTTTACACCATGCTAACACCAGATTTGCCGTCGTATTGTACTTTGCTTCCTGTAGAAGTCACACCGCTTTTTTTACACCTTTTTTATTTATTTTTTTTTAAGCAAAGCAAGGCGATGTGTGGTGAATTTACTGTGCTGTTTTTGAATGAGTATTAAACTTTTATTTGAAAAAATGACCGAATAATTCTTAAATAGATTGAAATAGATTGAAATCCCCACTTATAATCGGCAATATTTTTAATAGGAACACCAAGACAAACATTTATATTATGTCTTAATTGGCTAAGTAGGTGATTTAATTAGCAATAATCTGTTGTAACAGTTCTCAGAACCAGCAGCATTTTAACAGAACTGTAATGAGAGATCCAATTTAAATTAGTTACAATATATCATTGTATTAACTGGGTGACATCTTAACTTAGGAAATTTGTATAATATCATTGACTGAACTTTATGCTGTGTTAAAGTAAGTTCCAAATACAAAATAACACACATTACTTAAATATAAAAAAATATATATATATATATATATATATATATATATATATATATATATATATATATATATATATATATATATATATAACCTTTAGGGAAATTAAAAGAACATGAGTCCCATATTATGGCCTAGTTTCTTTAAATTAATAGAAATTTTTTTTTTGTACAAGTGAGACAACAATTTGTTTCCCGTGTTATTATTTTTATAGCATTGTATGACAAGAGTTCTTGGATTTAGAGTAAAAATAGGTCAGCTTGATAAGTTGTGCTGCACCGTTATGAAGATCTTTTACATGAACTTTAACTACTGTAGCTCTCACAGACACTTTTCTTAGTCTCCCATGACCTGATGTGAAATATTTCTGTTCTTAATATGACTAAATAACTGAAGGGGGTTTCCGTTTCTTGGTAGTGTGTTATTGTGTAACTAAATATATCGGCAGCTCTAACTTTTTTTTATTTCCACAATAAAAATGGTTATAACATTAAGGGGCAGCTTTATTAAGGTTCAAATTGTTTTTTTTCATTAAAATTTGAGTTTTTGAGATGTGTTTTATGGTCAAAACTCACATTTTGATTGAGTTTTTTAAAAAAGAAACAAACATGAATATTCGAGATGTGTTATACCCGACCCTGGAAATAGCTCAAATCCTAAAATACACTACTAGGGATGGACGAATTTGACCCGTTTCGTTTCACCAAAAATTTGCTGCCGGGAAATGTCGCCAACGCCCATTAAAGTCTAACGGCGTCAAAATATTTTTTGTTGCATGACAAAATTTTTTTTGACGCACAATGACATACAAGTCTATGGGCATCATTTTTGCAGCGAATCCCTATACACTACCTAAAACCTGTTGAGGTTCTGTAGAAGTCAATGGCAGAGGTCCCTTGAAAATTTGAAGAAGTTAACAGCCTGCTTGATGTTTACATTTTTTTGGAGGGTTTTGTCCAAAAACTCGAATGATTCGAGCGATTTGTGTATTTTTTCACCAAAAACTCAATTAATTTTTGAGTTTTCAGGTTGCGGGACTCGAACTTCTGTTTTTTTACATTCAAGTTTTTTCTTAAGTAAGATATCATTCGAGTTTCAAGTTCATTCGAGTTAATTTACGGTAAAAACCTTTAACACTCGACCTTTGATAAATTAGTCCCTATACGGTATGTTTGTCTGTCTATACCTGCAAGCAAAGAAATTATTAAAGGACAATGTAAACCTCAAACATATTTGCTAAAAAAGGGAACAATTGTAAAAAAGGGAACATTAAGAAGAAATTTTGTCGAAAGTGCAGTTATTTATTAAAAATTATTGTTATGTTTTCCTACAGATTTGTTATTTTAAAACACTTCTTGAATTTTTTTTTTTACTGAAAATCCCCCCCTTCAATTATAAAGAGGGCAATTTATTCAGAGTGCATGATCTGCCTTTGAACAAACAAACCCCTCCCTAAAGCATTTGAGGAGCTCATTATTAGAGGGCTTCTCAGTGCACAGGCAATTTGTGTGATTCACTTCTGCTTCCTTTGTCAGAACCAGGAAATTCCAAAGTAATACTGGTTTCATTTTATTCTTTAGAGCCAGAAAAAACAAAAAAACATATATTAAAACATTAGGCAAAAATTATGTTCAGCCAAGCCCTATTCATTGAGGTTATGTTTATTGTCTATTGCTTTTGTCTTGACTTCCTGTACACATACAGTACACTCCACATAACTCTTTGCATTTTGTCCTTTGCCTTACAATTAAATACTAAACTGATAAACCCTTATTCAACATTAAGAAGGAATCTTATATATAAGATGAGAAGCCAATTTATGATTGGTTTGTTCATCCAGTCAACCATTATAATTACAGTAAAGCATGCTAAAAGATTATGAAAATTAGAGTTAGCAAAGATGTTATAGTGTCAAATGTTCTACAGTTTCCTTATCACGACAGCAGGTATATGATGTGCTTATAAATGAAAGTTTATCCAAAAGGAAATATTTATGCATGAAAGACCCTGTCATTCTTATAGACTTTCCATGATAAACTCTGTTGGTTCTTTATAATTTTAAATTACATTATGGGGCAGATTTATCAAGGGTCGAATTTTGAAGTAAAAAATACTTCAAAATTCAACCATCAAATTAAAATACTTCAACATCGAATATCGAAGTCAAATGATTTTTTACCGAATTTAGCAATCAAAGTAAAATCGGTTGATTGTACGATTAAATCATTCGAATCACATGATTTGAATGATTTCAGCGATCGACCAAAGGATTTTCCTTCGACCTCTAAAGACTTAGAAAACTGCTCTAGAAGGTCCACATAGGCTAACATAGCACTTCGGCAGGTTTAATTTGACAAAGTATTGAAGTCAAAGTTTTTTTAAAGAGACAGTACTTCGATTATCGAATGGTCAAATATTCGAACTGTTTTTAGTTTGAATCGAAGTCGAAGTAAATTTGAAGTTGTAGTATCCTATTCGATGGTTGAAGTATCCAAAAAACTACTTCGAATTTCAAATTTTTTTACTTTGAAAATTCCCTCTAATTCACTTAGACCCTTGATAAATCTGCCCCTATATATTATAATCCAATTGTAAGAGGCAGATACTTAATTAATAAATAATGTATTAAAGTTCATATAACACCTACAGTGTATGAAGTCCTAAATAATAATTTATACAGTATACATATGTCTGCAGTGCTTGAACTGGTAACAAAAAAGTGAAGGAATGGTTTGTGGGGCATGTGTAGCCCCGCCAACAAGAGAAAGTCACGGCTACCGGAAGTTGGCCACATCCCATTTGGTGGCCACGCCCCACTAAATCAGGATGTAAATCAGGTAAATCAGGACTAAATCATGTATAAATACCCCCAGAACCCATAGCACGGTGGCAAAGAGGCAATTCCATGTACAAATACCCCTAGAACTCATAGAGGGTGGCACAGAGGCAATGTCATGTATAAAAAAAAAACCCAGAAGCCATAGATGGTGGCACAGTGACAATATCACATACAGTAGACCGTCATATGAAGTTTGGGAACCCCTCTCAGCCTGCATAATAATTTACTCTACTTTCAACAAAAAAGATAACAGTGGTATGTCTTTCAGGAACATCTGAGTACTGGGGTGTTTTCTGAATAAAGATTTTTAGTAAAGCAGTATTCAGTTGTATGAAACTAAATCAAATGTGAAAAACTGGCTGTGCAAAAATGTGGGTAATTTTGCTATTTTGAATGCATGTAGCTGCTCAATACTGATTACTGGCAACACCAAAATAGTTAAATTAGCTTGTTAAGCCTTGAACTTCATGTGCAGGTGTGTCCAATGATGAGAAAAGGTATTTAAGCTGGTCAGTTGCAAGTTCTGTTTGACTCTCCTCTGAAGAGTGACAGCATGGGATCCTCAAAGCAACTCTCAAAAGATCTGAAAACAAATATTGTGCAGTATCATGGTTTAGGGGAAGGCTACAAAAAGCTATCTAAGCGGAGCGGCATATGCAGAGGATTGTGAGAATGGTTAAAGACAACCCAAAGATCACCTGCAAGAACATCTTGCTGCAGATGGTGTATCTGTAGATCGTTCTACAATTCAGTGTAATTTGTATAAAGAACATCTGTATAGTAGGGTGATGAGAAAGAAGCCCTTTCTGCACTCACACCACAAATAGGTTCACGCTCATTTAGACAAGCCACAGTCATTATGAAAGTGCTTTGGACAGATGAGACAAAAATTTAGTTATTTGGTTATCACAAAAAACACTTTGCATGGCGGAAGAAGATCATCTCATTCTAAGAAAACCACATGCTACGTACTGTCAAATTTGGTGAAGGTTCCATTATGCTGTGGGGCTGTGGGGCTAGTTCAGGGACTGGGGCCCTTGTTAATGTCGAGGATAATGTTCAAGCATCAGTCACAAAGATGAAGTTACTTGGGGTTGGATATTCCAATAATACAAAGATCCAAAACACACTTCAAAATCTACAAAGGCATTTATGCAGAGGGAGAAGTACCATATTCTGCAATGGCTGCCACAGTCCCCCAACTTGAATATCATTGAAAATCTATGGGATGATTTGAAGCAGGCTGTCCATGCTCAGCAGTCATGAAATTTAACTGAACTGAAGAGATTTTGTATTGATGAATGGTCACAAATACCACCATCCAGAATCCAGACACTCATCAAAGGCTATAGGAGGCATCTAGAGGCTGTTACATTTTCAAAAAGAGGCTCAACTAAGTATTGATTCAATATCTCTGTTGTGGCGCCCAAATTTATGCACCTAATTTGTTATGATGCATATTGCATATTTTATGTTAATCCAATAAACGTTATGTCACTGCTGAGATACTACTCGTTCCATAAGGTATGTTATATATTAAAAGGAAGTTGCTACTTTGAAAGCTCAGCCAATGATAAACAAAACTCCCAAGAATTAAGAGGGGTTCCCTTCCCAAACTTTTTCTTATGACTGTAAATACCCACAGATATCTGTGACAGATTCACAGAAGGCAATGAAAGAGTTAATAGTCAATAACTCTAATAGTGTGTAAGAAATGAGTTAAGGGGAGCGTTGGTGGGGGAAGAGTAATGGGGGTAAGCGTTAAGGGGAGGAAGAGTTAGGGGGGAAAACAGTTAGGGGGAGAAGTGCCAGCAAGCAGTACAAGTAATAAAAACCACTTACCATTATACTGCTGCACTTAACAGTTCAGAGGGGAGAAGGGGAATCTGCAGAGTAGCCCTGACAGCAACCAGACACCAATTTCTATTGGCCAACATGAAGAATCTGCTTTCCATACCCTTCTCAACATCCAGTGTATGGGCGGGAGATTCAAATACCTGCCTGTAATTCAGCCCTGCCCTCCCTGCTCACCATGCTCTGCCCAGCCCTACCCCCATTTTCAGCCCAGCCCTCCCTCTGTACCCTCCCTCCCTGCTCAGCCCACCCAGCCTGCCCTTCCTCCCTCTCTGCTCAGAATGTCCTCCCTCTCTGCTCAGCCCACCCAGCCTGCCCTCAGTCCCTCCGAGCTCAGACTTCCCTCACTCCCTGCTCAGACCGCCCAGTTCTCTCCCTCTGTGCTCAGCCCAGCCAGCTCTCCTTCTCCCTCCTCAGCCATTGTGTTGCCCAGGGAGACCACCTACAGGAGAGTGATTTCTCTATTTCTAAAATAGCCACAGTAGATGGAGCTTACTGGCTCACCATCTGGCACGGCCCTGTGTGTATAATCAAATAAATTATTAAATAAATAATATACATGGTGATGAGCAATTTTTTTGACTAAGTGTAACGACTATGGTTTACTCTGGTAGTCCAGTGGCTCTCCGGCGGGGATGCCCGATGCATGCATCCTTTCTCCTCTACTCCGGTTTCTCCTATGACACGCATGTCACGCACTTCCAGGATTTATGCGCCGGCGTGATGGCGTCATCACGCAATGGTGCTAAATTTAAAGTATCTAAAGGGGCTTTGAAAACTCATTGCCCGTTGTTAGGTTCTATTTGTTAGTTCTTGGGTGTTGTTTGTACGTGTATCCTGCTTCATCTCCTGTTATTTGACCCTTGCCTGTTTGCCTGACTATTCTGAACGCTGTATCCTGAACCTAGCCTGCCTGATTATTCTGAACGCTCCAATCTGACCTTTGCCTGTCTGTTAAAGTATTCTATGCTCTCCAATCCTGATCCTAGCCTGTCTGACCATTCCTTGAAACGCTGCCTCTATTGAATCGGCCTTTATGACTATTCTGGATTCTGCTTGTGCTGGCCCAGTCTGCCTGTCTGTCTGGCCTGTCTTCCAAGTCGTGTTGTCTTCCATCTGGTATCCTTGGTTAAATGATCGTGCCCCTTTGCTCGTCCAGAACCTTTTGCTTTGCTCCTCTCTTAGTAAGACCAGACAGCATCCAATTAGCCAAGGGCTCCACCCGAGGTGAAAGGCATCTGTTAAAGGCAGAAGCAAGAGTCAAGACCAGGGAGCCAAGTATTGGTTCTGGATTTAGGGTGCCGAATGCGACACCAGGCATGGGTTTGTGGTACAATTATGCACTTTGTCGCTGAGACAAATAAGTCACCACAACAAAAAACACCCATTAACTTTAATGCATTTGGAGTGAGAAAAAAATGTTGCATGCATAAAAAAAATTTTGCACAGAAAAACATATACGCCTATTGAATTCAACAAATGTTGCTAATTTTCTGGAGAAATTAAATGGGAGATTAACTAAATATAATACATGCTATATGATTAAATACGTTTAGTAATTCGGAGTCTTGGGAATTGTGAATAACTACATAAGAAATATGTTCAATGTAACACATATTGAGGAGAGGAACTATTTGCTAGCTGCAGTGATATCTACTACAGTTTATATACTACAGGTATAGGATCCATTATCCGGAAACCCAATATCCAGAAAGCTCAGAATTACAGAATGGCTGTCTCCCATAGACTCCATTTTATCCAAATAATCCAAATTTTTAAAAATTATTTTCTTTTTCTCTGTAATAATAAAACAGTAGCTTATACTTGATCCCAACTAAGATATAATTAATCCTTATTGGAAGCAAAACCAGCCTATTGGGTTTATTTAATGTTTAAATGAATTTCTAGTAGACTTAAGGCATGAAGACCCAAATTATGGAATGATCCATTATCCAGAAAACCCCAGGTCCCGAGCATTCTGGATAACAGGTCCCATACCTGTATAAACAAAACGTGCACTGTAATTGTCAAAGAGAGAAATGGAGGATGATTTCTGGGCTTCTGGCACTTTGATGATGCTTTTATTGTGAGGACAAAAGCATAGCAGCAAAATGGTACTGTGGTCATTGCTAACATTTAAATCAATTACATTTGGTGTTTAATAATGCATTACTTTATTTAAGCAGAAACATTTAGTTGTTTTTGAGAAACATATTTATAGAGTCAGAGAGTCAGGTCACCTGTATTTGATTTTGTGTATGTTTGGCTCAGAAACAGCTTCATGTCTTAATTGAATAAAATGTATATCAGTCACCAGCAATGATTCTGGGCAGTATTTCTAGTTTCTAATCTTCATGGTAACACACTTGAGTTTTATAGCATTCTCTGACGATGCTGATGATAATGGTGTTTATTATTAATAATAAGCTTTCAAGAAGACCACTGGAATATCCTCTTTATGGCACAAACAAAACCCCTGGATTTATGATGTAATTTATATTTTAGTGACTCATCATTTTTTAACAATACCGTTATACTGATATATAGTGACTATTTGATTCTGAAAGTGTATATTTACTTGAGATTTCATCATATGAGAACAGAGATGAAATGCATCTGCATTCAGCCCTGGCAAATACTGACAAAAGGACTTTGTACATTGTTGCTAGGTAACATTTCATAGCATATATAGTTGTGAAAGGGAAGATCTGCCAGATGTTCCATAATTTTCAAAGATTATTGCATTGTTGCGATTCAGTTTTGAAGGGGTTTTATGACAGCAATTGAAAATAGACAGAGAAATGAAAATGATTGTCATAACTCGACTACTAGATTTGAACCTATTTTTCATGTGCAAACTTTTAAAAATAGTCTAAACATCATGTACAATATATAAAATCAGAAAGAAAATAGTATATTCCTAACAGCAAAATTATACTTTATGTAATTATTCACCCATTATGAGTAGAGGATACAATGCATAGTTATATGAAGGGGTTGTAAGTACAAAGAGAACAAAGTAAAAAAAAGCATTTTAGCAAAATATTTAGAAAATACTTTAACATTTTGCGAAGCTGGAACAGTCAACACATTTGGACAAATATCATATAAAAAATCCACCAAATGTACTAATAAAATAAATATTTACTTAGACAATTATTCTCTCTACATGTAATGTTCCTGTCATAATATTAAAGGGCCAGTAACACCAACAAGATAATGTGATCTGTACATGTACACAACAGAGGAGATCTGCTATCAAAACCATACTGTTGCTTTACAACAAAAAAACATTTCCATGTGAAGTATATGATCAAAATAACTGACACATCAAGTTGAATAGGTTTCAATTGTGATGTTGCTGGTCCATTAAATAACTGTAAGTCCAACAGTACCTAGCACTCTAGGAAATGAGAAAAGTGCAATGCCTGGATACTATAAACCAATGGTAATTATTCTCCCAACACAGTTGTTTGTGCATATATGTATGCTAAATAGAAGAAACATGTCCAATAAGCTCTAGTGTTCACAGAAATGTCTTCAACAAATGTTGCTGTATTTTCAGATATGTTAAATATTTATTCTTAAATGGCCATTATATCTAATTTATATTTTTCATTTTGCTTTTGGGGTTGCCATGTACGAAGTATACATATTTACCATTATCTTAAATATGCCTCTTCCAAATGATAATTGTCTCATCTTACAATTTTAGCCTTTACCTAAGCAGCCATTGTTTTACTGTCAGGCTGGCTACAATCTTCTTAACACCTCTCAAGGTTCCATTTGTGTGTAAAATCCCATTGCAAGGAATCAGTATCATTCAATACATGGTAACTTTTTTGTACAAGGTAACTGTGCTATCCTGTTCATGGGTTATACTAACCACCAGTAAGTTTGCTGAAGTAAGCAAAGTTTGTATTTATAATAAGGACCATAAAAGCAGGCACTGCGATCATATGACTTTTTACTAGGCAGACTGTAAATTGGGAATGATTAGAGATTGCACACCTGCAAACAGACAGCTGCATTTACAAACACAACAAGTAGCCAAAAAATATCACTGCCAGACTAAAATAAAACCCAGGCCTATGAAGTTCAGCATCAACACAAAATCTATTCATTAAGTTAATGTTGAAAAAGTGTGTTAATTTGAGGTTTAGGTGATTTATTGGGCTGTATTTTATGTCGTTCTACAATATATTTTTAGGTGTGTCTTGAAATTTTAAAGAAGAGGGTTGCTTACTATTAGAAAATAAAGTTATATTTTAAAAAAACTAAAAAAAAAAAATCTATGTTACTACACCAAGTCAAGCCAGGCCCATTACTATGACATACCCCTACTGATTTCTTGCAGTGGTATTACAAACAAAAATTAAACCTTTGTGAGGTTCTAAGAAGTTTGCTGCTATCCCAACAGTTAGATAATGTTTGTTTAGACAGAGCTACAATTGCAGACTTATAGTTTGACAGAAGCATATCAACACTATGAAGGTATAATGGCCATTTAAGCACTATTTCTTCAACATGTGATTGTAGCTTATAGAATAATGTTCAAGACAATTCTTCAGCACTTTATACTAACCTAAATTTTAGGGATGCACTGAAACCAAGGCTTTTTCAGCAGGATTTGGCCACATCCAAGCACCTGGCCGAACTGAATCCAAATCATGTGACTTTATCACACAAACAAGGAAGTAAAAACATTTTTAACTGCACGGTTCTCTTTGCCCCTTGCTGACCATCATTTTAATATGCAAATTAGGCTTTGGATTTTGTTAGTTATTCAGCAGAATCTTTCGCAAAGGGAGATTAGGCTGGGATACACATTTTAACATCATCCTTGTTAAAATCTATAATCTAGTGTGTATGCTCAAACTAGTCTCAATTCACTATTACTGCATATTTTGCATGGAATCAGTACAAAAGTTAATTATTATTATTTTTTTTTTTTAGGTTTAAGGAAACCCATACATGAAATAAAAATGAAGAACTTAACATCTTAAACTGTCTGGTCCAATTTAAAGATCAGACTACGTTTTTAACTGGATTTATTTGGAATTCGCCAGGAGAATGACATCCCATCTACTTCTTGCATTTTTAGTGTGGATTTCTGAACCAAATCCTTCTCATAGTGACATATTCTTTGAGAGGACAGCCGATTCACAGTCTATAGAAAAACTGCATCATTTTTCTGTCAATAATGGAAAACTATTAAATCGACAAAAACGGGGATGGATGTGGAATCAGTTTTTTTTGTTGGAAGAGTACACAGGATTGGATTATCAGTATGTTGGCAAGGTACAGACTCCTGATCAAATTGATTTGATTTCTGATTTAGGCTTATTAAGTATTTTACTGGAAAATGTATTTATGAGGAACTTTCAATAATTTATGATGTTGACATTTTGTGTCCATTCATTTTTCCTTCAACTGCTTGCATTACTGAAAAAAAATTCTATAAGGAACAGTTTGTTAATGAATTGCCACACTTTAATAACAAAGATTTGCATGTTGCCCTTTTCTGGGCGATTTCTTGGAATTCAAACTAAATTCATAACTACAGTAGCTTACACTATTAGTAATTGTTCTATCAAGGTTGATGCCACTACTACAGTTTCTTTGACTACCAGATTTTTTGTGAAGGTGCTACATTGTCATCTTTTCTGACTAGAAAGAGGAGTAATAAAAAGTAGCAATAATAATTAGAAACCATTGAAGTTCATTCAAGGTATAAAAAACTATCACATTCAACCTTTGATAAATAACCCCAATATTGTTTATTTATAAAAAAAAAATCAGTTTTGTCATAATGCTACACATTTAATTTCCTTCAATGCATTAAGGACTTTGGGGTAAGAAGCCTATACATGTCTTACCACTGTATCTTAGATAAATCATCATCAGTTACTTTAATTCAGAATGTTTGCGATACACATCAGACTAAGAATCCATTTAGTATAACATTTACTTAATTAAAATGCTAATACAGGAAATACAGTAGAAGATAAGCTAACATTTTCCATTATGAACACTGAACTATAAAATAATAAATTAAGTGATTATTTATATGCTTTACTAATTCTCTATGAAAATGTTCCTGTAGTTTAGCTGTAAGATTAGACACACAAGAGAAGCTACTCAGGATGAATAAAAGAAACTGAACATTAAACATATGCTGCTTGCATCTGCAGATAAAAGGAATACAACAGCAGTGGTGTTAGTTAAATCTGACTATTTAAGATTTGGTGTGTTGCATTAAATTAAAGATAAACCTGAAGTTCCTGTTATTTCATCCTGTGTAACTGTATATGAAAGGTAAATGTATATAATATGATTATACTCAACAGAGAAAACATGTTTGGTTTTACACATGAAGCCTTAAAATTCAACAGAAAATGTTTTTGTACCTTCAAATAATCTATAGATTACATACTAATCCAGAGATTACATACTTAATATCTAGTAATATAATTTTGCAATTAAACTGTCATTTCAAAGTTAATCAAATTTTTTTTTATCCTATTCTCGTAACTTTCAATTTTAAAATCCTGGCTGACACTTTGTAACCTTTATGCAGTTACCTGGAGCATTTCAGTCTCATTTGTTCAATACAGTGTACCAAAAATACAGCCTGGTTCATTTAAAGGCTGGATAAGGCAATGTGGCACTTGGGCAGGCTGTAGAGCATAAAGCAAGCTGTTGAATGGTCACATATAACCTTGGGGCTCCAGTTGCAAACTTGCAATTCTACTGAATACTATCAGAGTTTGAGTCTTGCTTAGTGTTCCTAGTATCTTTTATCAATGAAAAGCACATCTGCACTAAATTGTCAAACTCCCATTTACATTTTTGTCAATTTGGAAGTATTTGTCAGAATTATCCAATCTTTGATGCTTTGCTTTCCCTGTTTTTTATTCTTATACCTCACACCTCAGAATGCATGACGCAAATGAGCTTCCCTCTACTTGTCTCACTTACTTATTATGTTAATGTCCATGGCATCTTAAACACTTGCAATAAAATAATGTATCCCGCTATTTATCCCCTAGTTACAGTGTTACTAGTATTGCCTGTAATTTGGACTTGTAAATGTAACAAAGAGTGGGGGCACTAAACAGTTCTATTCATACATTAAATTAGTTACATTAGTTAAATCAATAATGTACAGTAATCAAGGCAACTACTATATTAATAAAATACCTGCAATTGCTTAGCTTGTCCTACTTTATTATTTTAGTGTTCCTAACCCTCTCTATGCCCTTCAACATATTTACAGTGCTATGTTCCAAAGCATTACAGAAGTCATTGTTTTCTCTTGTAAATCTACAGTAAAATCTTTTGAAGTGGCAAAAATCTATCTAGCTAGTGGAGAAAAACATGGTGCAGTTATAACTGCATTGTGGACAAGCACAGTTTTAAAACCTGTAAACAGTGATGGGCGAATCTGTCGCGTTTCGCTTCGCCGAATAATTTGCGAATTTCCAGCGAAATTCGCAAAACGGCGAAAAATTCGCGAAACGAGTCGCGCTGCCCGATTTTGTCGCGCGTCAAAATATTTTGTCGCGGACGCAAGTATGTGTTTTAACGCGCGACGTTATTTTTGACGCGCAGTGCAATTTGATGAAGCCCATCTTCTATGGGTGTTTTGTTTGTATAACCTTTTTTCATCTTTGGGCCTACAAATAAAAATGTTCCCCTTAGTTTCAAGCTTTGTAATCTGTGATGATAAATGAACATGGTATTTTTTGCTTTGTGTCTGAATGTGCTGAATTGGATTGGACTCCATGGGAAGACCAATAAACATGCGTGTTTCACTTAGTATACTGCTACACACATGCCCTGCATTGTTAGAGGACTCCTATCTTGAAAAAATGGCTCCCATTTTGCAAGTTTCTTAAACTTTTAACGTTTGTGGATTTTTTCACATTACCTCTGGTCAACTGGTAATGGTATCTACTACTACTCTATATCTCTGTTTAACCAAAAAGTACCATCTGTACTTTAAATATCTAATAGTAGATTACTAACACAAGTACAACTAATAAATCTGAACAGATAGTATCTGGATGCTTTGTATCTCAGATAAAAATGAATAAACCATATGTTTATGTGAATGAACCTTATATTTACATCATGTAATTGTAATGATTCTGAAATACTATGTAATGTAATTTTAATGACTCCGATTAAGAATAGTCATCGTTGTGTTATTAGAATCCAAACAATTCCAAGTACCATGTGAGTATTAGTTTAGTCAAATGAAAAATGAACTCAAAATATAGAGATATAAAAAAAATTTTTAATTCACAACATATAGCACAACTGGTGCTGTAACAAACAATAAATAAATTAAAGTGGAGGAGGAGGAGGAGGAGCAACAACCCTCTGGAGGTTGTCAACAATGTCCCTAACCTCTCCCAGCTCCTGCCGCATGGCATTTACTTGATGAACTAGGGTGACCAGGAGCTCAGTCTGGTCGTAGTAGGCATGCTCTGTCTGAGTGCCTACACTGAGCCCCTGGTCGTCCGCTGGTGGTGCCGCCTGGTGAGGTGGTGGTGCCGCCTGGTGAGGTGGTGGTGCCGCCTGGACAGGTGGTGGAGGCGGTGCTGCCTCATCAGGTGGAGACGGTGCTGCCTCATCAGGTGCAGGCGGTGCTGCCTGGTCAGCTGGTGGTGGTGGTGGTGGTGGTATTTCCCCATCATCAGGATCATCTTGGATCCATTCAGCTGGCAATGAATAAATTTCAGTTTGAGTAACACAGCAATTGCATTTGTACAGTATAAATTATACAGGATAAGGTGTCATGTTGTAACTACAGGAAAATTAACTTTATTGTAGTTAAGAAGGGAAACCTATTTTTTCCGTTTAAATAAATCTACCTTTATGTGAAGTAAAATTCTTATTAGCCTTGTCACAGGCCTAAATAAATACACATTTGCTCCAAAATACCAAAATAAATAGGAATCAAGTGCAGGGCAAGATTTACATAGTAGGCACCCCTAGGCCCACTGCCATTCGTCGCCCCTGTCCCCTCCCCTTTATTCGGGCAAATTTTTATCATCTGGACAGGAGCAATGGGGATTGCTGCATGGGAAACTATTGTATCTCCTGTGCATCCCCAGTTTTTCTGAACCAATATGGGTGTGGTTGGGCAGCATGCCGCCACCCTAAAATCTTCCAGCCCTAGGCCCGGGCCTTGGTGACCTTTCCACAGATCCGAGCCTGATCAAGTGGCTTTATTGTAGTTAAGAAGGGAAACCTATTTATTACGTTTAAATAAATCTACCTTTAAGTGAAGTAAAATTCTTATTAGCCTTGTCACAGGCCTAAACAAATACACATTTGCTCCAAAATACCAAAATAAATAGGAATCAAGTGCAGGGCAAGATTTACATAGTAGGCACCCCTAGGCCCACTGCCATTCGTCGCCCCTGTCCCCTCCCCTTTATTCGGGCAAATTTTTATCATCTGGACAGGAGCAATGGGGATTGCTGCATGGGAAACTATTGTATCTCCTGTGCATCCCCAGTTTTTCTGAACCAATATGGGTGTGGTTGGGCAGCATGCCGCCACCCTAAAATCTTCCAGCCCTAGGCCCGGGCCTTGGTGGCCTTTTTCACAGATCCGAGCCTGATCAAGTGGCTTTATTGTAGTTAAGAAGGGAAACCTATTTATTATGTTTAAATAAATCTACCTTTATGTGAAGTAAAATTCTTATTAGCCTTGTCACAGGCCTAAACAAATACACATTTGCTCCAAAATACCAAAATAAATAGGAATCAAGTGCAGGGCAAGATTTACATAGTAGGCACCCCTAGGCCCACTGCCATTCGTCGCCCCTGTCCCCTCCCCTTTATTCGGGCAAATTTTTATCATCTGGACAGGAGCAATGGGGATTGCTGCATGGGAAACTATTGTATCTCCTGTGCATCCCCAGTTTTTCTGAACCAATATGGGTGTGGTTGGGCAGCATGCCGCCACCCTAAAATCTTCCAGCCCTAGGCCCGGGCCTTGGTGACCTTTCCACAGATCCGAGCCTGATCAAGTGGCTTTATTGTAGTTAAGAAGGGAAACCTATTTATTATGTTTAAATAAATCTACCTTTATGTGAAGTAAAATTCTTATTAGCCTTGTCACAGGCCTAAACAAATACACATTTGCTCCAAAATACCAAAATAAATAGGAATCAAGTGGCTTTATTGTAGTTAAGAAGGGAAACTCATGTATTGCATTTAAATAAATATTATAATCTGTTTAAATAATCTCCATTTGACAGCTCATTTACTTGTTATCCAACTTGTCTGCAATTATGTCAGTCAGTCAAAGTCAACTGTTCCAATCCTAATTACAGTATTCACTTAAATACATTTTTGCTGTAAAATAGCAAATCATTATAAGATGTTTTCTTTTTAAATAACTCTACCTTCCACCTCCACGCGCAGCTCATCAACAAATGCGCTGTGGCGCCTTTTCAAGTCGCTCCAGATCCTCTGGAGCTCCCGCAAACTTAAGCGCAGGCGGTACTCCCTCCGCAGCCTGCGCCTCAGCCGTTCCATTATGCTCCTTCGGAGCGCCTGGATTCCTCTCACTCCAGGAGGGATATTGTCGTATCCCTCCTGGTGCAGGTACCTGACGAAGTACCTTAGCTGGTCCCTGTTCATCATGCCAGGTCCTGCCATTTTCAAACTGCACTCCTAAAAATGTAAGCACGGGCGGGGCTATTTATAGTGGCGACGCCCATTTTTGACGCGCGCATGACGCGCGTCACATGACGCGCGTCACATGACGCGCGTCACATGGCGCACGCGCGCGCATGCGCAAACACAGTTTTGATATGGCGCGCGCCGAATGTCGTCGCGCGGTGACGAACCTCGTCGCGACGCGACGAAATTTATAAATTGATTACTGTAACACTCAAATACATTGATTTTTTAAAATAAATTATGATATATTATATCTATATATACACTATATTTGGCAATTAGGCACTATTAGAAGTAACATTATTCCCCTAGCAATCATACATTGATTTAAATAAGAGACTGGAATATGAATAGGAGAGGCCTAAATGGAAAAAAGTAGCAATGACTAACAATACGTTTGTAGCCTGACATAGTATTTGCTTTTTAGTTGGGGTCAACTCATTGACCCACATTTAAAAGCTGCAAAGAGTCAGAACTTAGAAGAAAAAGGCAAACAATAAAACCAAATTAAAAGTTGCTTAGAATTTGCCATACTATTGCATACTAAAAGTTTCCTTAAAGGTGAACCACCCCTTTAAGGGCTTTGCACTAGATCTATGAATACGTTGTGTAAAGTGTTTGGAAACAAAGGATGGCGTGTGTTCTCTTTGAAGGTTATGGACAGCAAACTGGGACAAGACTGCTTGTGAAGTTGAAAGTCGCAAAATAGCAGATGCAGCTGAAAGTGGGATGTAAGATGGACATCATCTAGGAATGAAATTCCTCTTTCCATTAAGCAAACTGTGTTGTCTCGTTTATTTAACTCAAGGACAAAAGCATTCATAGAGGACAAATTCAATCTAAATTATTACTTACAGCATGAATTTAAGTAGAGTTTATGGCTATGTTTGTGTCAGCCAGGGTTGCCAGGTTGGTTGGTTTCCAGTCAAATTTACTGGGCTGATGTTTGGGGCCTGTTTGGGCCTCTGTGTAATTTGAATGCAAGGGCCTATTTTGACTCCCAGACCAGACATGGCTTTGGGACTACCATTAAAACATTTCCCTTACTTTTGTACACAGTGATGAATGTATATATGCCATGTTTTGCTTTGGAATCAATGGGAAGAGCAATTCGCACCTATGTTCCACTCAGTTACTGCTATACACACATGCCCTCCCTGTATACATTTTTTAGAGCACTCCTATCATTTCAAAAGAAAGAATAATGACAGAGGCAAAGGACTTTTGGCCGCAGTCGTTTCAGGGGTAATAATAGTGTGAATACATTTGACAACCAAGCAGCAAGCATTGTTGTAATGAATTTTATTAGAGCCAGAAGAATTAAATGAGGCAGGCCTCAACCCCCAGAAGAAATTAGCCAAACAATGGGGCTGTATTCGAAGAAACATTTTTAGAAGCCATGATAGGCCTCAACCACCAGAAGACATTAGCCAACTTAGCGGCAAAATTACAAGCAACCTATTTAGAAGCCATGATAGGCCTCAACCCCCAGAAAAAATTAGCCAACAATATGGCAGTATTCGAAGAAACAGTTTTAGAAGCCATGATAGGCCTCAACCACCAGAAGAAATTTAGCCAACAATGTGGCAGTATTCGAAGAAACATTTTTAGAAGCCATGATAGGCCTCAACCCTTAGAAAAAATTTAGCCAACAATATGGCAGTATTCGAAGAAACATTTTTAGAAGCCATGCTAGGCCTCATCCCCCAGAAGAAATTAGCCAACAATGTGGCAGTATTCGAAGAAACATTTTTAGAAGCCATGATAGGCCTAAACCCTCAGAAAAAATTTAGCCAACAATATGGCAGTATTCGAAGAAACATTTTTAGAAGCCATGATAGGCCTCAACCACCAGAAGAAATTTAGCCAACAATGTGGCAGTATTCGAAGAAACATTTTTAGAAGCCATGATAGGCCTCAACCCTCAGAAAAAATTTAGCCAACAATATGGCAGTATTCGAAGAAACATTTTTAGAAGCCATGATAGGCCTCAACCACCAGAAGAAATTTAGCCAACAATGTGGCAGTATTCGAAGAAACATTTTTAGAAGCCATGATAGGCCTCAACCCTCAGAAAAAATTTAGCCAACAATATGGCAGTATTCGAAGAAACATTTTTAGAAGCCATGATAGGCCTCAACCACCAGAAGAAATTTAGCCAACAATGTGGCAGTATTCGAAGAAACATTTTTAGAAGCCATGATAGGCCTCAACCACCAGAAGAAATTAGCCAACAATGTGGCAGTATTCGAAGAAACATTTTTAGAAGCCATGATAGGCCTCAACCACCAGAAGAAATTTAGCCAACAATGTGGCAGTATTCGAAGAAACATTTTTAGAAGCCATGATAGGCCTCAACCACCAGAAGAAATTAGCCAACAATGTGGCAGTATTCGAAGAAACATTTTTAGAAGCCATGATAGGCCTCAACCCTTAGAAAAAATTTAGCCAACAATATGGCAGTATTCGAAGAAACATTTTTAGAAGCCATGCTAGGCCTCATCCCCCAGAAGAAATTAGCCAACAATGTGGCAGTATTCGAAGAAACATTTTTAGAAGCCATGATAGGCCTAAACCCTCAGAAAAAATTTAGCCAACAATATGGCAGTATTCGAAGAAACATTTTTAGAAGCCATGATAGGCCTCAACCACCAGAAGAAATTTAGCCAACAATGTGGCAGTATTCGAAGAAACATTTTTAGAAGCCATGATAGGCCTCAACCCTCAGAAAAAATTTAGCCAACAATATGGCAGTATTCGAAGAAACATTTTTAGAAGCCATGATAGGCCTCAACCACCAGAAGAAATTTAGCCAACAATGTGGCAGTATTCGAAGAAACATTTTTAGAAGCCATGATAGGCCTCAACCCTCAGAAAAAATTTAGCCAACAATATGGCAGTATTCGAAGAAACATTTTTAGAAGCCATGATAGGCCTCAACCACCAGAAGAAATTTAGCCAACAATGTGGCAGTATTCGAAGAAACATTTTTAGAAGCCATGATAGGCCTCAACCACCAGAAGAAATTAGCCAACAATGTGGCAGTATTCGAAGAAACATTTTTAAAAGCCATGATAGGCCTCAACTACAAAAAAAAATTGCCGACAATGCAGCAGTAGTGTCAGCAACAGCAGTAGGAGCCTTGATAGACACCCACCAGAGTTTTGCCAAATAATGAGGCATTAGTAGCAACAGCAGCGGCAACAACAGTCATGTTGTAACTTTTAATAAACTCTATATTAGAGCCAGAAGAATTAAATGAGGCAGGCCCCAAACAGAAGACGTTTGCCAAATAATGAGGCATTAGTAGCAACAGCAGCGGCAACAACAGTCATGTTGTAAATTTCAATCAACTCTATATTAGAGCCAGAAGAATTAAATGAGGCAGGCCCCAAACAGAAGACGTTTACCAAATAATGAGGCATTAGTAGCAACAGCAGCGGCAACAACAGTCATGTTGTAAATTTCAATCAACTCTATATTAGAGCCAGAAGAATTAAATGAGGCAGGCCCCAAACAGAAGACGTTTACCAAATAATGAGGCATTAGTAGCAACAGCAGCGGCAACAACAGTCATGTTGTAAATTTCAATCAACTCTATATTAGAGCCAGAAGAATTAAATGAGGCAGGCCCCAAACAGAAGACGTTTACCAAATAATGAGGCATTAGTAGCAACAGCAGCGGCAACAACAGTCATGTTGTAAATTTCAATCAACTCTATATTAGAGCCAGAAGAATTAAATGAGGCAGGCCCCAAACAGAAGACGTTTGCCAAATAATGAGGCATTAGTAGCAACAGCAGCGGCAACAACAGTCATGTTGTAAATTTCAATCAACTCTATATTAGAGCCAGAAGAATTAAATGA
This sequence comes from Xenopus petersii, assembly GCA_038501925.1. NCBI lineage: Eukaryota > Metazoa > Chordata > Amphibia > Anura > Pipidae > Xenopus > Xenopus petersii. Next base: position 81,066,773 of record CM076682.1, read on the forward strand.
GGCAGGCCCCAAACAGAAGACGTTTACCAAATAATGAGGCATTAGTAGCAACAGCAGCGGCAACAACAGTCATGTTGTAAATTTCAATCAACTCTATATTAGAGCCAGAAGAATTAAATGAGGCAGGCCCCAAACAGAAGACGTTTGCCAAATAATGAGGCATTAGTAGCAACAGCAGCGGCAACAACAGTCATGTTGTAAATTTCAATCAACTCTATATTAGAGCCAGAAGAATTAAATGAGGCAGGCCCCAAACAGAAGACGTTTGCCAAATAATGAGGCATTAGTAGCAACAGCAGCGGCAACAACAGTCATGTTGTAAATTTCAATCAACTCTATATTAGAGCCAGAAGAATTAAATGAGGCAGGCCCCAAACAGAAGACGTTTGCCAAATAATGAGGCATTAGTAGCAACAGCAGCGGCAACAACAGTCATGTTGTAAATTTCAATCAACTCTATATTAGAGCCAGAAGAATTAAATGAGGCAGGCCCCAAACAGAAGACGTTTACCAAATAATGAGGCATTAGTAGCAACAGCAGCGGCAACAACAGTCATGTTGTAAATTTCAATCAACTCTATATTAGAGCCAGAAGAATTAAATGAGGCAGGCCCCAAACAGAAGACGTTTGCCAAATAATGAGGCATTAGTAGCAACAGCAGCGGCAACAACAGTCATGTTGTAAATTTCAATCAACTCTATATTAGAGCCAGAAGAATTAAATGAGGCAGGCCCCAAACAGAGAAGACTTTTGCCAAATAACGAGGCATTAGTAGCAACAGCAGTGGCAGCAACAGTCATTTTGTAACTTGTAACTTTTAATCAACTCAATATTAGAGCCAGAAGAATTAAATGAGGCAGGCCCCAAACAGAAGACGTTTGCCAAATAATGAGGCATTAGTAGCAACAGCAGCGGCAACAACAGTCATGTTGTAACTTTTAATAAACTCTATATTGGAGCCAGAAGAATTAAATGAGGCAGGCCCCAAACAGAAGACGTTTGCCAAATAATGAGGCATTAGTAGCAACAGCAGCGGCAACAACAGTCATGTTGTAAATTTCAATCAACTCTATATTAGAGCCAGAAGAATTAAATGAGGCAGGTCCCAAACAGAAGACGTTTGCCAAATAATGAGGCATTAGTAGCAACAGCAGCGGCAACAACAGTCATGTTGTAAATTTCAATCAACTCTATATTAGAGCCAGAAGAATTAAATGAGGCAGGCCCCAAACAGAAGACGTTTACCAAATAATGAGGCATTAGTAGCAACAGCAGCGGCAACAACAGTCATGTTGTAAATTTCAATCAACTCTATATTAGAGCCAGAAGAATTAAATGAGGCAGGCCCCAAACAGAAGACGTTTGCCAAATAATGAGGCATTAGTAGCAACAGCAGCGGCAACAACAGTCATGTTGTAACTTTTAATAAACTCTATATTAGAGCCAGAAGAATTAAATGAGGCAGGCCCCAAACAGAAGACGTTTGCCAAATAATGAGGCATTAGTAGCAACAGCAGCGGCAACAACAGTCATGTTGTAAATTTCAATCAACTCTATATTAGAGCCAGAAGAATTAAATGAGGCAGGCCCCAAACAGAGAAGACTTTTGCCAAATAACGAGGCATTAATAGCAACAGCAGTGGCAGCAACAGTCATTTTGTAACTTGTAACTTTTAATCAACTCAATATTAGAGCCAGAAGAATTAAATGAGGCAGGCCCCAAACAGAAGACATGTTAGGCCTCAACCAGAAGAAATTAGCCAACTTAGCGGCAAAATTATAAGCAACATATTTAGAAGCCATGTTAGGCCTCAACCCGAAGAAATTAGCCAACAATGTGGCAGTATTCGAAGAAACATTTTTAGAAGCCATGTTAGGCCTCAACCAGAAGAAATTAGCCAACTTAGCGGCAAAATTATAAGCAACATATTTAGAAGCCATGTTAGGCCTCAACCAGAAGAAATTAGCCAACAATGTGGCAGTATTCGTAGAAACATTTTTAGAAGCCATGTTAGGCCTCAACCAGAAGAAATTAGCCAACTTAGCGGCAAAATTATAAGCAACATATTTAGAAGCCATGTTAGGCCTCAACCAGAAGAAATTAGCCAACAATGTGGCAGTATTCGAAGAAACATTTTTAGAAGCCATGTTAGGCCTCAACCAGAAGAAATTAGCCAACTTAGCGGCAAAATTATAAGCAACATATTTAGAAGCCATGTTAGGCCTCAACCAGAAGAAATTAGCCAACAATGTGGCAGTATTCGTAGAAACATTTTTAGAAGCCATGTTAGGCCTCAACCAGAAGAAATTAGCCAACAATGTGGCAGTATTCGAAGAAACATATTTAGAGGCCATGTCAGGCCTCAACTACTAAAAAAATTTGCCGACAATGCAGCAGTAGTATCTACGATAGCAGTAGGAGCTTTGATAGGCCCCCACCATAAAAAATTGCAGACAATGCAGCACAGCAGCAGTACTACTAGGGCTAGTAGCAGGCTACAGCAGCAGCAGCAGCAAGGGCAGCAGGTGCAGACAGATGGGGAATGGGCAATACCACTGAGGAGGAGAGTATGGGCAGCAATGGAGAGAGGAGGATAAATCTATGGAGGAGAAGGAGGAGAGGAGGCTAGTCTCTGCTGTCTGCAATGGGCACTTGGATATCCCCGCTTATCCATGCCTCATTCATTTTAATGAATGTCAGCTTATCCACGCTGCCAGTGGATAGCCGTGTCCGCTTCTCAGTGACCACCCCACCTGCGGCACTGAAGACACGCTCTGACAGGACACTGGCAGGGGGGCAAGCCAGCACCTCCAGAGCGTACTGTGCCAGTTCTGGCCACTGGTCGAGCCTCGAGACCCAATAATGCATGGGGTCATCGTCAGGGCGAATGGCATCCTGCACGCTGACTGACCCCATGTAGTCAGCCACCATATGCTCCACCCGCTGCTGGTGGTGGCTTTGGGTGCTGACTGGGCCTGCTGCTGGCTGTTGAGGCTCGAAAAAGCTCTTCCACACACCCATGAGATCTCCGCCCTTGCTGCTGCTGCTGCTGCTGCTGCTAGGCCCCCGTCTCTGCTGGGTGTGTGGAGTAGTGGAGGCCTGAGAAGTGTCAGACTGGGGGAAGGCCTCCACTAATTTTGAGCACAGAGCCTTCCTCAATTGACCCATCCTCCTCTCTCTCTGGCTGGGTACAAGGAACTCCCCCACCTTTCCCTTGTACCGTGGGTCAAGCAAAGTAGCCACCCAATAATCCTCCCGGTCTTTGATAGAACAGACCCGGGGATCGCTTCGGAGGCAAGTCTGCATATGGGCAGCCATGTAAAAGAGGTGCCCCCGACCAACCTCTTCTTGACTGCCCTCCAGATGCAGCAGGTCATCTGGCTCGACCTGCCCCTGCTCTGTACCCTCCCAGCTGCGGACAATAGCTGGGGTGGTTGGGTGGCATGTGCCCTGCTCCCCATGCTGCGCAGGCACCCAGTCCTCCTCTCCCTCATCCTCCTCATCGGGCACCATCTCCTCCTCAGCCCCCTCTGCCTGCCTACGGGGCCTACTCTCCTCCTCCTCCTCCTCAGGCACGTCACCCTCCTCTAGCAGCCCATCCAACGTGCGCTTGAGGAGGAACACCAGGGGTATGACATCGCTAAGACACGCATTGTCCCTGCTAACAAAGCGTGTCGCCTGCTCAAAGGGGGCAAGTACTTGGCAGAGCTGCCTCATTTGCTGCCACTGCTCTGCACTAAAGTACCCCAAATCTGCCCCCTGAGTACCCCTGGCACTGTGCTCCAGCAGGTAATTGCTGACCGCCCAGCGCTGCTCTACGAGGCGCTCCACCATGTGCAGGGTGGAATTCCAGCGCGTCGGCAGGTCACAGATGAGCCGGTGGGGTGGCAGACTATGCTGCCGCTGCATCCGTGCCAAAGACGCGCTGGCGGTGGGGGACCTGCGAAAATGGGCACATACCCTACGTACCTTCTCCAGCATGTCACCCAACCCTTGGTAGCTCTTGAGGAAGCGCTGCACCACAAGGTTGAGGACATGTGCAAAGCAAGGCATGTGGGTCAGGTGCCCTAGGCGGATGGCGGCCAGCAGGTTGCGACCGTTGTCGCAAACAATATTACCTGCTTGGAGCTGGCGGGGAGTGAACCACCGCTGCACCTGAGTCTGGAAGGCAGCCATGAGCTCAGGTGCAGTATGACTCCTCTCGCCCAGGGAGAGGAGTTGCAGCACAGCCTGACATCACCTGTGGTGCACTGAAGCGTAGCTGCGGGGACGCTTCAGGGGTGGCTCATCCATAGTGGAGGAGGAGGAGGAGGAAGTGGACATGTGGGGTTTGCCCTGTACCCCACGGGGAGGCACCTGTAGCCTGAGGGGAGCGCCCCGGCTTGCACCCTCCCCAGCACTCATGAGGGTGACCCAGTGCGCAGTGTAGGTTATGTACCTCCCCTGCCCATGCCTGCTGGTCCACGTGTCAGTGGTGCAGTGCACCCTGCCGCCAACAGCATGATCCAGCGACAGGGACACATTCTCAACCACATGCTGGTGGATGGCAGGGACGGCCTTCCTGGCAAAATAATGGCGGCTGGGGATCCGCCAGTTAGGGGCAGCGCAAGCCATCAGCTGTCGGAAGGGGGCTGCTTCGACTAGCTGATAGGGCAGCAGCTGCACTGCCAGAAGCTTTGCCAGGCAGCCATTAAGCCTCTGCACTTGGGGGTGGCTGGGGGAGAGAGGCGTCTTGCGGCTGAGGAACTGGGGGAGGGAAACCTGGCGGGACAGGGGCCGCATTGAGGAGGAGGAGGCTGCAGAAGAGGCTGAGCTACACAGTGGCTGCCTCCGACTGTGAGCCCCAGAATCCTCTTCACCTGCTGCAGGGTCTGGGGAGCTAGCACCTCTTCCCTGAGGAATGGGAGGAGGTGGACAGGAAGCACCACTGCCACCCGGTGCCCTGCCACTTTGGTGCTGCTCCCACGTCATCCTGTGATGACGTTTCATATGGGAACTTAAAGCTGATGTTCCCATATGTGACCCTGCCTGCCCCCTTCGAACCTTCTGCCGGCAGAGCTGGCACACTGCTATTGCCTGGTCCTCTGCCTGGCACGAGAAAAAAGCCCACACTGCTGAAGTGCGGGCCACTGCCTTGCCTGCTGTGGAGGGTTGAGGATGGTCCCCACCCGTACGCACATAGGCTTTGGACCTAGGCGCAGTGCTGCCCTGTTGCCTGCCCCCCCTAGCAGTGGTCGGTGGAGCCGGCTCTTCATCCTCATCAACAACAAACAGTTCCCCCCCTGAACTGCTGCTGTTATCCTCTGGAGCCGGCTCCCAGGGTCTGTCCCTGTCATCGTCCTCCCCCAGACCAGACCCTGCCTCATACATGGCATCAATACCCACATCCAGCATGCTGGTGTCTGACCCCACACCAGCAACTTGCTGCCCTGCCATAAGGGGACCCTGCCCAATATCCCCTATTGATGTGGGCTGTGACATGACCACCTCCTCCTCTTCATCAGACATGAATGCCCCCCCCATTCCTGCCTGATCATCAAAAAGATCCAGGGTGTCTGGGCCCAAGTCCACCTCAGGATCAAATAAGAGGGATGGGGTGTCATCCCATACTGAGCTAGCAGGTGATGCCACCTCCTGCCGCTCACTGGTGCCTGCTGCAGATGAGGTAGCCTGGGTCAGCCAGTCTACCACTGCCTCTGCCTGCTGCGACCGTATGGGTCGCGAAGCAGTGGCAAAAAAATCGGGCACAGTCCTACGTGGACCAGTTGCCCCGCTGCTGCGACCCACAGCCACCTGCTGCTGTGGCATTTGCTGCTGCTGTTGTTGCGGCTGCTGCTGCTGTTGTTGCAGCTGCTGCTGCTGTTGTTGTTGCAGCTGCTGCTGTTGTTGTTGCAGCTGCTGCTGTTGTTGTTGCAGCTGCTGCTGTGATGGCAGCTGCTTTGATGGCAGCTTGTGCTGCGACTGATTTACAGTGCCCAGACTGGGCATGGCACATGGCTGTTGTGGGGTTGGATGCCCACGGCCAGCACCACGGCCTCTTCCTCGGCCACCCCTCCCTATCCCACCCTTCTTCCCACCACCACCACCACCACCCATCCCTAACCCACCCTTCTTCCCACCACCACCACCCATCCCCCCTCTCCCACGGCCCGTCATATTGGGCAACTAAACTTAAAAAAAATATATATATATAAGGGGGGGGTTTGGATATTTCGGGGAAGGAAAGGAGAAAAAAATAAAACCCTCAACTAAATCCCCTCAGCAGAAGTGTGCACCCACAAGGAGTACACACACCAGCACAGACAAAGACAAAGACAGTTAGCCCTAAAAAGGGCTATTGGGTGGTGAGCAGGCAAGCAGAAGAGGGAAAACAGTAAACTGAAATCCACAACCTCCACTTGCACTGACTCAGAAAAAAAAAAAGCTCTCTACACAAACTCCACTAGCTAAATCACACACAAATCTCTCACTATCCTGCTCTCTCTACCTCTACCAGAAACGCCACGAGTAATGGCCGCCTCTGCAGCTCCTTATATAGCCAGTGGGTTGGCTCAGGGATGGCTCACATCTTATTGGCTGCTGTGGGTGATGTTTAGTTTGTCGCGCGTCTTTTTGTTTTGACGCGCATTAGCGGCGTCGCGGCTCGTCGCGCGACGAAAATTTCGACGCGCGGCGAAACGAGTCGCGAGGCGAATTTTTGCCGCAATTTCGCGAAAAATTCGACCGCGGCGAAACGCAGAAATTCGCTGCAAATTTAACCATGGCGAATTTATTCGCCCATCCCTACCTGTAAACCCTTGGAAAATAAAGACACAACTAAGGTTTTTCATAAAATAATAACTTTGATGTTCTGAAAGGATCTGGATTAGTAAAATATTCAATTTATAAAACTAAGCAATAATGTTTATAACAATATGGAAACCAGAGGCCTGGGTTAGAATGGCAATAAGTGCATGATATAAATGCAAATGTGCTTTGTCTTCACAAAACAGATTTGCTTTGTTTTTCATTTTTAAAGCTAAGGACCTAAATGGTAACTATACATTTCAGCCTTCCTGTAAATTGTTAGTTTAAGTTCAGCAGCTTCAACAGCTTTAGACAGGAAGTTTTGCAGAGCTACATATAGAGACCATGGTGCATTGTGGTCAAATGCTGTTTGTTTGTTCCCTTTTTCCCTAAAACAAGACCCCCGAAAAATGTTAGTTACATATGCTTTTCAGATTTGTTTCCCCTTCTTAATTATCCAAAACAAAGATTTCTTGCTTTTGCTGGCAAATTTTCTACATAACGGGGGATATATCATTCCATGGCCCCCAAAAATCATTATGTTAGCAAGCAGCTACTTCAAAGCCAAAGTTTTGTGTTGCAGATTCAGATAGTAAGTGAAGCCTCAAAAAATAAATAGCCACATTGAAATGTTTGTAACTTGGCAAGTCAGAAATTGTGGTAAACTGCAATGTCTGTATTGCTCCAGGTTCTGAAGACAACTTTGTTTTGCTTCTATACTGTATATGCATATCTTTGTTCCCACAAAAATCTTAGTATCCATATTGCTACATAAATGGTTCTTTCCTGGCCTAAATAAGACATGAAATCAGACATGAAATAAAAGTTATATGTATGCAAAATAACATTTTCTAAATAGATTCTTTAAATAGTTTTTTGAAAAGTAACTAGGATCCATAAAAGCTGTAAACAATTATAACCATTATTCAAAACTGCCTTCTTTCCAAAAATGTTTTGAGTATGAACACAGTAAGGATTTTTTCTCAGAGGAATGCAAATAAATAATAAATCATATAAGTCATAAATCTGTTAAATTTGCTCCTGAGCAGCAGCAAATCTTTCCATTGTTCACACACATACACATATAAACAACATATGGCCTGGTGCACAGCAGATCACCTGTTAATGCTTAGGTGCTGGAACAAACAAATCCCATAATATTGAAACAACAAAAGTAGTCCGCACTCAATAGGTCTTGTGAAGTGAAAAAATTATTTATTCAACGTGAGGCTAGTCTGCATGGGATGGCAGTATATGCAGTATATATGAATGTCACATCCTTATGCACTTTGATCCCTACTGATCAAGGCATTGAAACTATTCGAACAATGCTCATACAGAACCCTGATCCAACACGCCCAAATACAGAGTTTTTGATTGATCTCTTGGGTTATTCTCTCAAATTGAACTACTTTAAGTTTGAACTTTGCTACTATCTTCAACTCAGTGGAACCAATATGGGTTCTAATATGGCACCGGCATTTGCCAATCTGTTTATGACATAATTCAATACATCATCCCCTCATATGGACATCATATTTACAGACTTTGGCGCTATATTGATGACCTGCTAATTTTGTATTTGGGCACTAAAAATCTATTTCTACAGATGGTAGAGGAACTTACCGTAATGCACTCCCACTAAAATTAAGTTTACAGCACAGATAAACAACATGGAAATCCCATTCCTTGACATGTTCCTGTTGAAACAAGACACACATCTCAATAACACCATTTTTCGGAAAGAAACAGACTGCAACACTCTTTTACATCATAAATCCTGCCATCCACCACATCCGTTCAAAAGCATACCATACTCGCAGATGATTTGGGTGGTCCGGAATAACAGTGATCCTGGACGCCTGGAATACCAACTTGATGAACTTATCGACCGTTTTATTCTAAGGAACTACCCACTACATGAACTATTGAATAGCCGACAACTCACACAAGCTAATCTGTTGGAGTCTACCACCACACATGAGTCTAAATACATCATCTAAATTATTAAGTGTCCCTGTGGCCTCGTATATGTTGGCAAAACCATCACCACCTTTAGAGACAGGATGGCAAACCACAAATCAGCAATTCGTGCAACTCTGGGCAAGGGCTCAGGTGACACACCAGTCTCACAGCATTTTGTTGAACACAAACATTCATTAGCGTTATTACAAAGCACGATCATCGACTTTATTCCACCTCTGGCCAGGGGCGGCAATCGTGAACGACTACTTCTACAGACTGAACTTAAGTGGATCCACCATCTGGATACCCTTAATCCTAGAGGACTTAATGAACTGATCTCATATGCCCCTTTTTACTAAGCCAGATGTAGTAGTTCGTTATACAGAGTACAGATCCCTCATGGCTGCCAACTTTGTCTTTTTCGTTTCCTGTTCATCTTTTTCTTTCTTCCTTCTTTTCTTATCTTTTTTTCTTCTTTTTTTCCTTTTTTTTTCCTTTCTTGTGCTTTTATTCCATTTGTTCCTTTTCTGCCCTCTTTCTATTCCATTTGGCCTTTATTTCTCCTCCATTTTGCCAGCACCTGTATCAACATGTTTGCCAGCACACAGTTGGATACGTTTACAAATATTTCTGATAACGTATTTATGGGCTAATTAGTACTCCAGTTTATGGTTTTCTGTAGTAACCAATGTTACCAACAGGGTGATGTGTCGCTTATAGTGCACGCAGTTTGGAGTGGCTATGTGTTCCCAAACCCCATTTCATATCATGGTGGTTGACCATGCCCACGATCCTGTGCACAGATATTATAACCTGTATTCTATTCTGTATTGTGACTCACGCAGTATCACACACTGCACCCTCATCCTAGTTACATAGTTACATAGTAAAATTGGGTTGAAAAAAGACAAAGTCCATCAAGTTCAACCCCACCATTCATACACACACCATACTTTCACATAAATTCTATATACCCATACCTATACTAACTATAGAGCTTAGTATCACAATAGCCTTTGATATTATGTCTGTCCAAAAAATCATCCAAGCCATTCCTAAAGGCATCGGCAGTGCATTCCACAACCTCACTGTCCTGACTATGAAGAACCACCTACGTTGCTTCAAATGAAAGTTCTTTTCTTCTAGTCTAAAGGGGTGGCCTCTGCTACGGTGATCCACTTTATGGGTAAAAAGGTCCCCTGCTATTTGTCTATAATGTCCTCTAATGTACTTTTAAAGTGTAATCATGTCCCCTCGCAAGCGCCTTTTCTTTTCAGAGAAAACAACCCCAACCTTGACAGTCTACCCTCATAATTTAAGTCTTCTATCCCTCTAACCAATTTAGTTGCACATCTCTACACTCTCTCCAGCTCATTTATATCCCTCTTAAGGACTGGAGTCCAAAACTGCACTGCATACTCCAGATGAGGCCTCACCAGGGACCTATAAAGAGGCATTCCTTGATTTAATGCCCTTTTTATGCAACACAGAACTTTATTTGCTTTAGTAGCCACAGAATGACTCTGCTCAGAATTAGACGATTTGTTATATACAAAAACCCCTAGATCCTTCTCATTTAAGGAAACTCCCAACACACTGCCATTTAGTGTATAACTAGTGTATAACTCGCAATCAATTGCAGTTTGTACTATTATGGTGAACCTAGTGACACGCATCTGTGGACTGGCTAATGTGACACACCCCATGTCCTATAGGTGGTTCACTTAACCCAGTATCCAGCGGGTCCGTCACCACAAACCTTGCCACATTGAGTCCAGTTCCGTTTTTATTCTACTCGACCGACACTACAATAAATGTTATATTTATATTTTTATTTCTAATTTTGGCAGTATCTGTGCATGAACTATGACCTCTACTGGTCTACCTGGTCTACCATCTGTGGAACCTTTCAATACTGGCACTACGGTACTACTACTTCGGTCTTTTTTTCTTTCTCTCTCTCTCTCTTCTCGGCTTTACCCCTCCTTTCCTTTCCATCTATTTTTCTCCCCTTGAACAGTTCTGACTCCAAGTACCAGACTGTAGTCCCACCCCCATGTTGCCATGGTCAATGACCCTAACAACATCATTCAATGGGAATCAGAGTCTGATTCTAAACGGGAAGACAAGCCCTCCCCTCCGGAAGCCTCTGGATCTTACAGTTGCTGAAGATTATACTATTGGACTCCCTTTCATCATTAGATGCACAATGAATGCACCTTTTTGCTGTCTTTCGTCTCCCGGATTCATGACCCACCGGGGTACGCACAGATGGGTATTACCAGCCCACTGACCCGAGTAAGCTGAGTGATGCTCTCCCGTCCATGGAGTAAAAGTGAGATATTCTCTTGAACTTAGTGACTGTAACACCGATCTTCGGTAAAGCATTATGAAGGATGTTATGTTCTATGCGCGCACCTTTGATTATATTTTACTGTGCTTCTCGAGATGTTCTTTTGCACACATTCTGTTTAAATATGACTACTATCACATTGACATCAAAGTTATTGCGTATGCTGTTACTTAATGACATGTTTGAAGATGATCTCTACAACTTGCTACTATTAGCAATTATGTATTTTTTCTTATCTAACAGATATAACATTAGATACACAATATTAGCATTGTCACAATGTAACCCTTCATTCTTACATTAGGTATCTCAATATGATTGATGTTGTAAACACACTTAATTGTCTATTTGTTTTTTTGTCTTTTCTTTTTTCCTTTTGATGCAACTTTATTTATACCCACACTGACCCACTATGACGTCATGACCTTCCCCTTTCCGCCATTTTGTGTTTAAATGTTTGATTGTTAGTTGTGTTATGCACTTTGAGAAAGGCTAGAGTGGTAGCTGAAACATTAGCAGTTTATTTGCTGAATAAACACCAAAATCTTTTTCTACATAATATCTGTGAATGCTTGCCTATTTTTGGATACCTATCTCACTGTTTGCATACTGTACCTGGGCACATTGAACCTGTGCCAGCTTCCAGCTGTTTTATATATATATATATATATATATATATATATATATATATATATATATATATATGCACACACATATATACACATTTTTGGTATTCTCACTAAACACAGTGGTAGTTCTTTCAATGCCAACCTCAAAGAAATTATCAGCTAAGATCCGTTAAGAAGCAATGGATGAGTAAATTAATAAATCAATGATAGTTCAAAAGATTGTAATACAATAAACTATATTTTAGTTTTAATCCAGGGAAGCCACACAAGCCTCTGCTCAGAAAAAAAAAAACATGGCAGTCTGCACCTATCATGTAGACAAAGATGAAACCAGTGTGTGGATGTATTTATGTTAACATAGAAGATATGGAAACATATTATGTAAATGTTATCAGAGGACTGGTAGTTGAATAATAATAATATACGGTTTTCAGATCCTCCCTTTAAAAGGTGTCATAATAATTAACATGCTGCATAATTGGCCATAAATAATAGACTGTGCTTGTTTCTAAAAAAGATATGTATTATGTATTCTCATTTAAATTGCATAATAATAACAATAACTAGAGAGGTACATTTCCTGAAGAAAATGTGAGTGGTGCTTGCCGTGGCAAAACTCAGGCCCCCCATATATGTTGGGTGTCTTGCCCAGTCGCCCCTGGTGCCTAGAGAGTACACAAAGTCGGTAGAATCCGGATTAAACCGGTGAAATTTAAAGCCAACCAAATTTTACCATTGAAATCAATCCAAACAAACTGGCTATTTTTGGCTCCACCCACTTTTGAGCACTCTTACATTAACAGTGTAAGAGTGCTCTAAAACGTGTTTTAAAACGGTGAGAACGGCGGTATTCCAAAATTTTATATTGAAGTCAATAGGTGAAAACTGATTGGCTGTTTTTGGCTCCACCCACTTGTCCTAAATTTTGACCACGGTCACCCAGTGAGTAATTGAGCCAAGTTTGGTACACCTAGCATTTAAACTGTGATAATAGCAGCAGTTTATCATTTTTCATTAAGGTCAATGGCTGAAATCTGATTGGCTGTTTGCGGCTCCGCCCACTTTTCCTAAATTTTGACCGCAGTCACCCAGTGACGCACGGTGACAAGTTTGGGAGCTCTGGCTTTGATACTGTGAGAATTACAGCTGTTTACATTTTCTCATTGAAGTCAATAGGGAACATCTGATTGGCTGTTCTTGGCTCCAACCACTTTTCCTAAATTTTGACCGCAGTTACCCAGTGAGTAATTGAGCCGAGTTTGGTACACCTAGCATTTAAACTGTGATAATAGCAGCAGTTTATCATTTTTCATTAAGGTCAATGGCTGAAATCTCATTGGCTGTTGTTGCCCCGCCCCTTTTTTTCCTTAATTGTGAACCACAGTCACTCAGTGACTAACATACCAAAGTTTGGGAATGCTGTCATTTAATGTGTAAAAATGGCAGCATTTCTATTTTTTTCTATTGAAAATCAATGAATGAAATTTGATTGGTTGGTGGTGGCTCCGCCCACTTTTTCTAAACTTGAAGTGGAAACCCCCAGCGACCACATTTGTGATATTCAAGGTCCCTGACATCAATACTGAGAGAATGGCAGCCTTCTTAATTTTTCCCATTAAAACCAATCAAAGAAATCTGATTGGTTGGTTTTGGCTCCACCCACTTTTCTTAATTTTAATCCCAGTCCCCCAGTGACCAACTGTGCCAACTTTGAGGACCCTGCCATTAACGTCTAAGAGCGGCAGCAGTTAAAAAAATTCCTATTTAATTGAATGGCTGAAATTTGATTGGCTGTTGTAGATTCCACCCACTTTTTGTAAATTTTAGCCGCAGTCACCCAGTGACCCACGGTGCCAAGTTTGGGAGCTCTGGCTTTGATACTGTGAGAACAGCAGTAATCAAAAATTTTACATAAACTGATTGGCTGTTTTTGGCTCCACCCACTTTTCCTAAATTTTGACCGTAGTCACCCAGTGAGTAATTGAGCCAAGTTTGGTACACCTAGCATTTAAACCGTGATAATAGCAGCAGTTTATCATTTTTCATTAAGGTCAAAGGCTGAAATCTGATTGGCTGTTGTTACCCCGCCCCTTTTTTTCCTAATTGTGAACCACAGTCACTCAGTGACTAACATTCCAAAGTTTGGGAATGCTGTCATTTAATGTCTAAAAATGGCAGCATTTTTATTTTTTTCTATTGAAAATCAATGAATGAAATTCGATTGGTTGTTGGTGGCTCCGCCCACTTTTTCTAAACTTGAAGTGGAAACCCCCAGCGACCACATTTGTGATATTCAAGGTCCCTGACATCAATACTGTGAGAATGGCAGCCTTCTTAATTGTTCCCATTAAAATCAATCAAAGAAATCTGATTGGTTGGTTTTGGCCCCGCCCACATTTCCAAACTTTAATCCCAGTCCTCCAGTGACCAACTGTGCCAACTTTGAGGAGGCTGCCATTAACCGTCTAAGAGCGGCAGCAGTTTAAAATTTTCCTATTTAATTGAATGGCTGAAATTTGATTGGCTGTTGTAGACTCCGCCCACTTTTTGTAAATTTTGGCTGCAGTCACCCAGTGACCCACGGTGCCAAGTTTGGGAGCTCTGGCTTTATTACTGTGAGAATTACAGCTGTTTACATTTTCTCATTGAAGTCAATAGGGAAAATCTGATTGGTTGTTTGCGGCTCCGCTCACTTTTTTGGGTCCCCAAAATAGGACAGAAAAGTCACAACACCCCATTCCCGAATAAGCTGAACGGTTTGACACCTCATTCATGGGTCTGCGACAAACTAATTATTCGATAAATTCCCCATTATAAGTCAATGGGGCAAATTTGGGGACCTCTCCTGCCCCGGGGGTAAAACTTATACCCTCGTGTGGGGTATCATCTGACACAGGTCGCAAACCTCTTCAAATGTGGTAAATTTAACGTTTCTACAAGATTCCCTCTCTGCGCTAGAATCCGTCAAAAGTTGGCCTCAATGTTAATCTATGGGACTTTTTGGGGTGGTTAATTGCCCACGCAAGGGGCAATTAACCACCCACCCCTTAGAAAAGTCATACCACCCCATTCCCGATTAAGCCGCACGATTTGACACCTCATTCATGGGTCTAGGACAAACGGTGCGGGACTAGTTACGCGCCAAACTTTCATACGGAAGAAGAATAAAAACTAGAGAGGTACATTTCCTGAAGAAAATGTGAGTGGTGCTTGCCGTGGCAAAACTCAGGCCCCCCATATATGTTGGGTGTCTTGCCCAGTCGCCCCTGGTGCCTAGAGAGTACACAAAGTCGGTACACAAAGTCGGTAGAATCCGGATTAAACCGGTGAAATTTAAAGCCAACCAAATTTTACCATTGAAATCAATCCAAACAAACTGGCTATTTTTGGCTCCGCCCACTTTTAAAAATTTGCAACCCAGTCACCAAATGGACCAAGTTTGAGCACTCTTACATTAACAGTGTAAGAATGACAGGAATTTAAATATTCCCATTGAATAGCGTTAGGTAAAATTTGATTGGCTGTCTTAAGCTCCGCCCATTTTTCTGAATTTTAACCCCAGTTACCTAGTTATGGTCAGTGCCAAGTTTGGGGCCTCTGGTTTTAAAACGGTGAGAACGGCGGTATTCCAAAATTTTATATTGAAGTCAATAGGTGAAAACTGATTGGCTGTTTTTGGCTCCACCCACTCGTCCTAAATTTTGACCACGGTCACCCAGTGAGTAATTGAGCCAAGTTTGGTACACCTAGCATTTAAACTGTGATAATAGCAGCAGTTTATCATTTTTCATTAAGGTCAATGGCTGAAATCTGATTGGCTGTTGTTACCCCGCCCCTTTTTTTCTTAATTGTGAACCACAGTCACTCAGTGACTAACATTCCAAAGTTTGGGAATGCTGTCATTTAATGTCTAAAAATGGCAGCATTTTTATTTTTTTCTATTGAAAATCAATGAATGAAATTCGATTGGTTGTTGGTGGCTCCGCCCACTTTTTCTAAACTTGAAGTGGAAACCCCCAGCGACCACATTTGTGATATTCAAGGTCCCTGACATCAATACTGTGAGAATGGCAGCCTTCTTAATTGTTCCCATTAAAATCAATCAAAGAAATCTGATTGGTTGGTTTTGGCCCCGCCCACATTTCCAAACTTTAATCCCAGTCCCCCAGTGACCAACTGTGCCAACTTTGAGGAGGCTGCCATTAACCGTCTAAGAGCGGCAGCAGTTTAAAATTTTCCTATTTAATTGAATGGCTGAAATTTGATTGGCTGTTGTAGACTCCGCCCACTTTTTGTAAATTTTGGCTGCAGTCACCCAGTGACCCACGGTGCCAAGTTTGGGAGCTCTGGCTTTATTACTGTGAGAATTACAGCTGTTTACATTTTCTCATTGAAGTCAATAGGGAAAATCTGATTGGTTGTTTGCGGCTCCGCTCACTTTTTTGGGTCCCCAAAATAGGACAGAAAAGTCACAACACCCCATTCCCGAATAAGCTGAACGGTTTGACACCTCATTCATGGGTCTGCGACAAACTAATTATTCGATAAATTCCCCATTATAAGTCAATGGGGCAAATTTGGGGACGTCTCCTGCCCCGGGGGTAAAACTTATACCCTCGTGTGGGGTATCATCTGACACAGGTCGCAAACCTCTTCAAATGTGGTAAATTTAACGTTTCTACAAGATTCCCTCTCTGCGCTAGAATCCGTCAAAAGTTGGCCTCAATTTTAATCTATGGGACTTTTTGGGGTGGTTAATTGCCCACGCAAGGGGCAATTAACCACCCACCCCTTAGAAAAGTCATACCACCCCATTCCCGATTAAGCCACACGATTTGACACCTCATTCATGGGTCTAGGACAAACGGTGCGGGACTAGTTACGCGCCAAACTTTCATACGGAAGAAGAATAAAAACTAGAGAGGTACATTTCCTGAAGAAAATGTGAGTGGTGCTTGCCGTGGCAAAACTCAGGCCCCCCATATATGTTGGGTGTCTTGCCCAGTCGCCCCTGGTGCCTAGAGAGTACACAAAGTCGGTACACAAAGTCGGTAGAATCCGGATTAAACCGGTGAAATTTAAAGCCAACCAAATTTTACCATTGAAATCAATCCAAACAAACTGGCTATTTTTGGCTCCGCCCACTTTTAAAAATTTGCAACCCAGTCACCAAATGGACCAAGTTTGAGCACTCTTACATTAACAGTGTAAGAATGACAGGAATTTAAATATTCCCATTGAATAGCGTTAGGTAAAATTTGATTGGCTGTCTTAAGCTCCGCCCATTTTTCTGAATTTTAACCCCAGTTACCTAGTTATGGTCAGTGCCAAGTTTGGGGCCTCTGGTTTTAAAACGGTGAGAACGGCGGTATTCCAAAATTTTATATTGAAGTCAATAGGTGAAAACTGATTGGCTGTTTTTGGCTCCACCCACTCATCCTAAATTTTGACCACGGTCACCCAGTGAGTAATTGAGCCAAGTTTGGTACACCTAGCATTTAAACTGTGATAATAGCAGCAGTTTATCATTTTTCATTAAGGTCAATGGCTGAAATCTGATTGGCTGTTTGCGGCTCCGCCCACTTTTCCTAAATTTTGACCGCAGTCACCCAGTGACGCACGGTGCCAAGTTTGGGAGTTCTGGCTTTGATACTGTGAGAATTACAGCTGTTTACATTTTCTCATTGAAGTCAATAGGGAACATCTGATTGGCTGTTCTTGGCTCCACCCACTTTTCCTAAATTTTGACCGCAGTTACCCAGTGAGTAATTGAGCCGAGTTTGGTACACCTAGCATTTAAACTGTGATAATAGCAGCAGTTTATCATTTTTCATTAAGGTCAATGTCTGAAATCTCATTGGCTGTTGTTGCCCCACCCCTTTTTTTCCTAATTGTGAACCACAGTCACTCAGTGACTAACATACCAAAGTTTGGGAATGCTGTCATTTAATGTGTAAAAATGGCAGCATTTCTATTTTTTTCTATTGAAAATCAATGAATGAAATTTGATTGGTTGTTGGTGGCTCCGCCCACTTTTTCTAAACTTGAAGTGGAAACCCCCAGCGACCACATTTGTGATATTCAAGGTCCCTGACATCAATACTGAGAGAATGGCAGCCTTCTTAATTTTTCCCATTAAAACCAATCAAAGAAATCTGATTGGTTGGTTTTGGCTCCACCCACTTTTCTTAATTTTAATCCCAGTCCCCCAGTGACCAACTGTGCCAACTTTGAGGACCCTGCCATTAACGTCTAAGAGCGACAGCAGTTAAAAAAATTCCTATTTAATTGAATGGCTGAAATTTGATTGGCTGTTGTAGACTCCACCCACTTTTTGTAAATTTTAGCCGCAGTCACCCAGTGACCCACGGTGCCAAGTTTGGGAGCTCTGGCTTTGATACTGTGAGAACAGCAGTAATCAAAAATTTTACATAAACTGATTGGCTGTTTTTGGCTCCACCCACTTTTCCTAAATTTTGACCGTAGTCACCAAGTGAGTAATTGAGCCAAGTTTGGTACACCTAGCATTTAAACCGTGATAATAGCAGCAGTTTATCATTTTTCATTAAGGTCAAAGGCTGAAATCTAATTGGCTGTTGTTGCCCCGCCCCATTTTATTCCTAATTGTGAACCACAGTCACTCAGTGACTAACATTCCAAAGTTTGGGAATGCTGTCATTTAATGTCTAAAAATGGCAGCATTTTTATTTTTTTCTATTGAAAATCAATGAATGAAATTCGATTGGTTGTTGGTGGCTCCGCCCACTTTTTCTAAACTTGAAGTGGAAACCCCCAGCGACCACATTTGTGATATTCAAGGTCCCTGACATCAATACTGTGAGAATGGCAGCCTTCTTAATTGTTCTCATTAAAATCAATCAAAGAAATCTGATTGGTTGGTTTTGGCCCCGCCCACATTTCCAAACTTTAATCCCAGTCCCCCAGTGACCAACTGTGCCAACTTTGAGGAGGCTGCCATTAACGTCTAAGAGCGGCAGCAGTTTAAAATTTTCCTATTTAATTGAATGGCTGAAATTTGATTGGCTGTTGTAGACTCCGCCCACTTTTTGTAAATTTTGGCTGCAGTCACCCAGTGACCCACGGTGCCAAGTTTGGGAGCTCTGGCTTTATTACTGTGAGAATTACAGCTGTTTACATTTTCTCATTGAAGTCAATAGGGAAAATCTGATTGGTTGTTTGCGGCTCCACTCACTTTTTTGGGTCCCCAAAATAGGACAGAAAAGTCACAACACCCCATTCCCGAATAAGCTGAACGGTTTGACACCTCATTCATGTGTCTGCGACAAACTAATTATTCGATAAATTCCCCATTATAAGTCAATGGGGCAAATTTGGGGACCTCTCCTGCCCCGGGGGTAAAACTTATACCCTCGTGTGGGGTATCATCTGACACAGGTCGCAAACCTCTTCAAATGTGGTAAATTTAACGTTTCTACAAGATTCCCTCTCTGCGCTAGAATCCGTCAAAGGTTGGCCTCAATGTTAATCTATGGGACTTTTTGGTGTGGTTAATTGCCCCCGCAAGGGGCAATTAACCACCCACCCCTTAGAAAAGTCATACCACCCCATTCCCGATTAAGCCGCACGATTTGACACCTCATTCATGGGTCTAGGACAAACGGTGCGGGACTAGTTACGCGCCAAACTTTCATACGGAAGATGAATAAAAATAAGTTTGCAAGATAACAGTAGTGATGCTTTGCTTCGCAAGGACCACTAATAAGTTTGCAAGATAACAGTAGTGATGCTTTGCTTCGCAAGCACCACTAATAAGTTTGCAAGATAACAGTAGTGATGCTTTGCTTCGCAAGCACCACTAATAAGTTTGCAAGATAACAGTAGTGATGCTTTGCTTCGCAAGCACCACTAATAACAGTAGTGATGCTTTGCTTCGCAAGCACCACTAATAATAAGAAGAAGACGAAGATGAAGATTTAAAATACAGGGCTGCCTAAGATTCTTCACAATCTACCAAATTCCAAGCCTTAGAAATTGCAATGATGAGTTTGTCTCATGTCACATTTAGTAACACAGTTCAGTGTGGTGAATTCTTTATTTTTAAGGGTGAATATTTGAGTGCTGTTAAATAGAATGTTATTCTGTACAACAATATATTGCGTAAATTACTATGTATTGTACAGCACTTACATTTTCACTTTTAAAGATCTACATTTATTTTTTCTTTAAACCTAAACATTTCAGCTATTTTAAAATACAGGGGGGTCGCATTTGTATTCAATTTTATGTCCTAACATTTTATAAATATATATTGAATGTTTTCACTGTGGTTCTAAGATTTACAGATTTGATAAGTCTCTACTAAGAAAACTGCAACATGCAGAGCATAGCACTTTGCATCATTTTAAACTCTGTATGACTGACCGATAATTGATCCTTTGGCATTTTCACTGAGATAATAACGTGTGATTCAAAGCCTGTGAAGTCATGACCTAGCTCTTAGAAAGCAGGAGCTGAAAACTAGACTGACTGCATTGATGTTTTGACAATTTTATTTTATCTTTTGATTTCCTGTTGTAAGAAACTGATGAGAAAACTCAATTAAGTAAATCTCCATACATACTGTAATATAGCTAAAGGAAAATAATTTTTAATATGACTGCATACATATCACTAAGTTACTTTGAAGGTTTAAGCCAAACATATACATGAGAGAGAAATAAAGAAAATAAAGTTCTTTGTAGTGATAAATTACACATTTTGCACTGAATGGCATTGAGCATTAAAGGAATTTTATTGCTGCCTGATTCAGGAAAAATACCCAGATGTATGACTATATTGTCAGACCATAGAAACAGAAGAATAGAAGGTCCCTATAAGATGACAAGCTATGTTTACCAAAATGGTAACCATAAGATAATCTAATATTAAAGAAGGAAAGCTACAGATGCAGTTTTGGCAATAGATTAAAGGGGTTGTTCACCTTTTCTCACTGCTACCCAAATAATGGTAGATTATGTTCCCCAGAGTATGAAAATATGTGTTATGTAATGATTATGTATTTAAGTGGCTGAATATTCTGTTTAAAACTCACTGTAATAGCTGCAGTTCTCACAGAGGAATCCAAGAAAGTTTCCAGGGGGGAGGAGCGTTTCTCTTCTCTGCAGTGTGAGTCACATGGGAGCAGGCTGACATCATCAGCAAGATTTTCCCTTCCTTTCACTTATTGGCTAGCAGAAGAAATCTTTTCATTGGCTGTGTATCTGTGGCTTCAGTTTTTTTTCAATAAACTTTATTGCAACTGCATATTGTTCATGAGTATTTCTTTGCTGGATTTTGTGCACATTTACAATCTTCCTGGTCATTTAGGTAATCTGTCTATAGATACTTAAGGGGATCTCATATAAATAACCATCACCTTTTTGTTCCTTTACCTTAACTATCTTACCATACTATCTTACTTTCAGGCATTTTCATATTTCAATTTATATCTATATATATATATATATATATATATATATATATACACACACAAAATACAAGACTATTGCACACACTTCCATCCGAGTTACATACCCTGGTGCTCCCAGAAGCTCATCGGTATAATCAATTACTGGTGCATACAGGGAATTCTCTTAATCCTAATTCTGAAGAAAATTCCCAGTGTGCACCAGAATTTGCACATATATATATATATATATATATATATATATATTTTTTTTTTTTTTTTAAATAACATCGCTGTGCTTTTATTATGCCCAAGTTCAATAGAGTGCAATGTTAAATAGTATATAATATATGTTTCATGTGCAATTGGTCTGTTTTTCTGTTTGTGAATTATTTTGCTTTTGTCTGTCCACTCCCCAGTGTGGAATTTCAATACTGAGTTCTTTTGCATCAGTTTACTTACCAAACAACCATTTAAAAAAAAAAAAAAAAATTATTAATAATAATAGTATTACTATGATGGCATCAATGACTACTATTTTATAGCTGGAAAGAAGCAGAAGTAAAAATTCAAAAAATGTAAATAAAGACCAATTGAAATTTTCTAATAGGTTATTCTAAAGATACAAATAACTAACTTTAAGGGGCAATACCCTCTTAAAAGTCAATCAGTTTATATGGTCACAGAACAACCCCTCAGTGACTTCTAATATCCTTATCATGTACAGTAGGGGGTACATTAACCCTCATAATACACGGGTGATAGTCAGAGTTCCCTGTATAACTCAGCCTGCAGCCTTGTGCCCTTATATGGTCACAGAACAACCCCTCAGTGACTTTTAATATCCTTATCATTTAAAGAAGGGGGTGCATTATCATTTATAATACATGAGTGATGCTCAAAGTCAGTGTCGGAGAGGTGTAGCCCGAGCCCTTTAGGTCTGCAGCATCTGGTCTCACCCCCTCGGGCTCCCCCATCCACCTCCCTCCATGGCCCACTGCCCCATGCACAACTGAGCAGCGATCCGGGCACAGGTTGTGAACAATCTATGCACCTGTGCGTAGTGGGTCTGGGCGAATGGGGCCCACCAGATATCGTCCTGGTTTCCTGCTGGCACAGTCCTATCATGCTTAGAGTTCCCTGTATAACTCAGCCTGCAGTCTTGTGCCCTTATATGGTCTAAGAAACTCTGTAACCTCTAATATCCTTATCATTTACAGTCGGGGGTACATATCCCTCATAATACATGATTGATACTCAGATTTCCCTGTATAACTCAGCCTGCAGCCTTGTGGCTTTATATGGTCACAGAACAACCCCTCAGTGACTTCTAATATCGTTATCACTTACAGTAAGGGGTATATTATCCCTTATAATACACGAGTCATACTCAGAGTTCCCTGTATAACTCAGCCTGCAGCCTTTTGCCTTTATATGGTCACAGAACAACCCCTCAGTGCCTTTTAATATCCTTATCATTTACAGTAGGGGGTATATTAACCCTTATAATACATGGGTGATACTCAGAGTTCCCTGTATAACTCAGCCTAACTCAGCCTGCAGCCTTGTGGCTTGAAATGGTCACAGAACATCCCTTCAGTGACTTCTAATATCCTTGTCATTTACAGTAGGGGGTACAATAACCCTTTTAATACACGAGTGATAGTCAGAGTTCCCTGTATAACGCAGCCTGCAGCCTTGTGCCCTTATATGGTCACAGAACAACACCTCTGTGACTTCTAATATCCCTATTGTTTACAATAGGGGGTGCATTATCCCTTATAATACATGATTGATACTCAGATTTCCCTGTATAACGCAGCCTGCAGCCTTGTGGCTTTATATGGTCACAGAACATCCCTTCAGTGACTTCTAATATCCTTATCATGTACAGTAGGGGGTGCATTATCCCTCATAATACACGAGTGATCGTCAGAGTTCCCTGTATAACTCAGCCTGCAGCCTTGTGCCCTTATATGGCCAAAAAACAACCACTCAGTGACTTCTAATATCCTTATTATTTACAGTAGGGGGTACAATAACCCTTATAATACATGAGTGATACTCAGAGTTCCCTGTATAACGCAGCCTGCAGCCTTGTTGCTTTATATGGTCACAAAACATCCCCTCTGTGAATTCTAATATCCCTATCGTTTACAGTAGGGGGTACATTATCCCTCATAATACACGAGTGATAGTCAGAGTTCCCTGTATAACTCAGCCTGCAGCCTTGTGCCCTTATATGGCCAAAATACAACCACTCAGTGACTTCTAATATCCCTATCGTTTAGAGTAGGGGGAACATTAACCCTTATAATACATTGGTGATACTCAGAGTTCCCTGTATAACTCAGCCTGCAGCCTTGTGCCTTTATATGGTCACAGAACAACCCCTCAGTGACTTCTAATATCCTTATCATTTACAGTAGGGGGTACATTATCCCTTATAATACATGAGTGATACTCAGAGTTCCCTGTATAACTCAGCCTGCAGGCTTGTGGCTTTATATGGTCACAGAACAACCCCTCAGTGACTTCTAATATCCCTATTGTTTAGAGTAGGGAGTGTATTATCCCTTATAATACATGATTGATACTCAGATTTCCCTGTATAACGCAGCCTGCAGCCTTGTGTCTTTATATGGTCAGAGACCCCCTCAGCAACTTCTATTTTGCTAAGAACTTATATATATTGGGTACATTACTGTACATTACTCTTGATGATAGTTCTAAAGGGTCACCATTTGTGCAAACCCATGTTTATAACCGTTTGTATGTTTATCCTTCACAAGGTGCCTTTGTAATAGCCAAATGTCATCAAGCAGTGGCAGCTCCGTTGCTGAAGGGTCAAGTCTTGAACCTAGGGTTATTGAAATGGTCAGTTTAAATACATACATAAAGCTATGTATTTGTGCATTGTGTGTGTGTGCGTGCGTGTATATATTTACACTCACAAATGCATATGCATTACAAATAATGAGAGACTGAGATACAGATATTTGTTTTAATTTTAGAGAGAACAGATGTTTGCAGAGATGCGTGCTATAGCTAGAGCCCATATCAGAGGTGCAGATTATTGTTTTCAGAATGACCCTGAAATAGCGCTTGTGGATCCTATCAGAGTTCCAGATGCAGATGTTGAGGGACGTTTGGGTAATACCAACTGGTGCCGATGTGGTAACTGTGTCGACATGCCAACAGTTGATGAATCTCTATGCTGTAGGGAAATTCATAATTTCCAACAATCTTTGGATCAAGAGCGCAAATGCATTACTCATAATCAGGATATGCTCAGGCATTGTTTGGACAGTCATCTCCTGGAATTTATGATAAAGTTTAGAGGCAGAACAAGTGCAAGAACTTTTAGAATTCATTACAATCGGTTAGTAAACTATATCTATATTGTATTTTTACACTAAAACATGTTTTAGTTACAGTATATGGCCATATAGTATTTTTTGTCCATGCATCTGATCTGCATTTAGTATGCACGTCTTTCAGAAATCCAAATCTATTTATGCAGCTATTACATGTGAGATTCCCCTTCATACAAATGGGCAAATATGACCAGCTGGTGCCTATAAATTTGCTGTCAAGATATTTAAAAGTAAATTAGTGTATAACTGAATTTTATATCGCTAAAAGTAATTCATACTTCCCCATGTCATCCCCATGACATCCCTATGCCATGTGCAGGCATGACGCACTAATGCAAATGCTGCTTTATTTTGGCGGCATTTCGTAATACAGGTATGGGACCTGTGCTCGGGACCTGGGTTTTTCATGATAATTCTGTAATTTGGATCTTCATACTGTAAAAATCTATCAGAAAATAGTGTAAACATTACATAAACCCAATAGGCTGTTTTTGCCTATAGGGATTAATTATATCATAGTTTGCATCTAAACCTAATTAAAACAATCAAAATGAAATTCAAAAATTTTTCAAACATACTAATTAATTTTTGCATGCCTCTTCTTTACTTTTATGCTAAATTTCTTTCTAATATTCTCTTACTAAAGGGAGATGCGTAAAGCTGCATATCGGGCTTTCACCACTTGGACTCACGGCTTCCTTGGGGCTAATTTACGTATACCAATTCCTTCATGTGTGGTTCATTTAGTACGCTCCACATTTCCTGATCCTCAAGGCCAATATATTGGATTCTTCTGGGCAGAGGACTACCCAGCTGAACATATGGCACTTTATTAATTTATTTTGTGTATAATTAACATATTGATTCATATTTTTGTTGTATTTGAATTTCAAAATATTGTTTTTGACATTTTATTATAGTACTTCATCAATGGAAAAAAAAATAGAGAATTACAACTGTATTGGTTTCAAAAAGAGAACTTTATATTAACAGAAAAACATTTTATTTTTGAAAAAACAATGTTTTTGAATTATATACATACTTTGCCTAAAAAATATTACATTTCTTTGCATTTACAGTATACTTAAAAAAAGGTTTTCATTACTAATATAGTTCTGTCTGTAAATGACTAATAAATGCAAAGCCATTGCATGCAAATTTACAAAAGTAATGTTGATTTTATTTAATAAGGCATAATAAATACAAATGTAAAAAAAACATTTATTGTAAACTTTAGGGTGAAAGCATTGTCTATAAAGACTACAACGATGTGAAGTTTGTCTACAATAGTGTGCTGCAGTTTAACAAATACTATTGCAAACAGGACCTTGGCTAAGTTAAAACAATAGTCTATATTGTTTGAGAATAGACATTTACATGAAATAACATATTGGGACAGTTACGCTTTATTTATAAGCAAAGGTTTAGAAATGCAATCCACCATTACATTACAAAGATAAGCATAAATTTTAGTCAATAAAACGAAATTATTGAGCAAAACGAGAGGTATGTTTTTCAACCAGTTCTTTTTTAGATGGCCTTGGAATTGGAGCTATGTTTCGAGGAAGTTTGGAATTAGCAGATTCCCACTCGAAACACTTCTCACCGGCTAAGTAGGAGAGTACGTCACGCATTATGTCAAAGGCAAAATCAAAGTTTTTGAGCTGGTAAACTGGTTTGATAACCCAGTCTTTTTTTATCTTGCTATACTCCATTCGGTGACGCAAATCACCTTCGGATCCCGAGGACATAGCATTAACTTGTAGACGGGCTTGTTCACGATGCACATTCCTATTATGATCAATAGCAGCTAATTGTGTCCTTGCAATCATACCATCCATGAAATAGTGGTGTCTCTTTGAACGATATTTAAGCACATTGCTGTGGTATAGTTCCAATTCACCAGTGTGGCAAAATTCCGACAGCTGTTTTATGTCTTTTATCACTGTGCGATTTTCTACAATTTCACATAGCTTGAGGTGTGCAATCGATCCTTTCTTTAGCCAAAGTCGTCGTTTGTCAGCTTCATCTTCTATCTCCTCATGCTCACACTCATGGTATAGCCGTCCAACTTTCCATCGGTGAACACCAGTTACATGATACAAGACGGAACACCATTTTTCAAGGAGGACGTCTACATTGCCATCACAAGTTCTGGCTGCCCACCAAAGATGATTTTTTATTGGAGTAATCCACTGTGCTAATTCTCGACAACTTTTCTTCTTACTTGCAACGCCAATCTTATTGCCAATGGATTTAGCAAAGTGCCATATGTCAAACTGGTGAAGGATTTTTTTAAATTTTTCTCTCATCGCCTTCCTTACAGCACTATGCCTGTCAGTACATACCAACCTAACGTTAACCTTCTTTTTCAACAGTTCTGTGAGTGTTTTTTTAAATGTTTTCTTCTCTAGGGCCACAGAGGATGATGCCGGTGACACTTGGTCAACATTGAAGTGTACAATTTTCTTTGTTGTAGATTCCAGAAAGGTGTACACACAATATTTTGCACAAAAACCAGGGCTATCGCACTGCCCATCGCCGGACAGACATACTGGTTTGTCTCCAATTTCTTTCAAAGTTTCTTTTTGCTCCATTTGCCAATGATGATTGATTGTTGGAAAAAGATATGTGCGTTGGTTTCGATAATGAGTAGTTTTGCCAACATGTTTCAAACCAAGTATCTTGTTCATGTGACTTACTTTACTATAGTTTGAACCACTCAGAAGAATAGCTGCAGACATCATTATATTGCCTACTGGCATTCTGTTTTTTTTGGGTTGACTATCCCAAAGATGGAATTTATGTCCTTCATAACATTCGGCAAACACACTTAAGAAAGAGCCAATAATTTTCTTCTTAATGTTTTTTATTGGATGGGGACAATTGATTCCTCCCTTGCATCTTGAAGACATAAGAAGGGTATCCAGACATGACTCAAAAACCATAAACTTATTTTCTGTTATGAAGTCTGGATTTTCGGATTGGTGGAATACATTTGAGTCAATTGTAGAATCTTTAATAGTTTCTTCTTGCTCCTTCTCCATTAATAATAAGCTTTCCATGGAGGGCGTATAAGACTCATCAAGACGATCAGCACCTGTTAGTTCAATGCTTTCTGCAGTTGTCTCTAATGTCTCCTCCAAAGGTTGATAATTATATGGATTTTGAGATTCACTAGAATGACCTTGATCAAAAGCAGTAGATTTAAAGAGGGTTGCAAGCCCGTGTTCCGGAGGTGGGATTTTGATTGGTGTTGACTGAGGTATATTCGGTAATCCTGATTCAAAGTCCAATGTTAAAGAATCGCTCTGTGATGTATTTACAATTTCACATTGTATAGATTTATGCTTCTGTGGGATATGTGTTTGAAGACCTCTATTTTTAGAGAAATGTTTTGGATTGGTATTGATACCAATTGACTTTGTATTAGCAAAATAGATAGGGTGGCTCCCTGTATCAACAAGTAATGGATTTTTTTGTTTGGATTTCTTTGGATACCGTGAAGTGACAGCCTTGTGAACTGAAATGCTTTGTTGGGCAACCATAGTAATATCTTGAGAGAATGGTGGTAATTGAGTGACACCAGATGTTGATGGTTCAGAGGAAAGATTTTTTTCCATAGCAGTGCTCGATGAACTTTGCACAGAAGTACTTGCACCCAGTTCTGATAAATCTACTGATGTTGTTGAAGATGAAGAGAGTGGTGTAATATCATGAATATCTTCATGAGGCGTTATTTTCTGTCGTTTCCTTGCTCTTAATGTAGATTGTTCTACACTTCCTGTGCTGCCAGATGGTTGTGAAGATTGAGGAAATATAGATGGGACTGCATCTTTTTTCAGTACCCTCTTACTGCCTTGGTATGTATAGCTGTCACCAGTGAAATGTTCGGAACATACCCTGAAGGCATCAGACTTTTTTCCATCCAAAACCTTCTGCGCCATCACATTTATATCACCAAAATCTTGCGGCATGGCGTTAAGCCAATTTTTTATAATATCAATATTTCCCGGGAAAACGTGAAGGACAACATTAGGAAATAGTTGTTTCTTCTTAGTATTGTGACTGCATCCATTTACTATACACTTAGGCATAGTTAATCCTGTAAAAACAAATAATGTGTATATTAGAGGTTGTTCAACTTTAAATTAACTTTAAGTATGATACGGGCATTGTTATTCTGCGACAATTAGGGATATTAGAAGTCACTGAGGTAGGGATATTAGAAGTCAGTGAGGGGTTGTTCTGTGACCATATAAGGGCACAAGGCTGCAGGCTAAGTTATACAGGGAACTCTGACTATCACCCATGTACTATAAGGGTTATTGTACCCCCTACTGTAAATGATAAGGTTATTAGAAGTCAGTGAGGGGTTGTTCTGTGACCATATAAGGGCACAAGGCTGCAGGATGAGTTATACAGGGAACTCTGAGTATCACCCGTGTATTATAAGGGATACTGCACCCCCTACTGTAAACGATAGGGATATTAGAAGTCACTGAGGGGTTGTTCTGTGACCATATAAGGGCACAAGGCTGCAGGCTGAGTTATACAGGGAACTCTGACAATCACCCGTGTATTATAAGGGATTATGTACCCCCTGCTGTAAACGATAGGGATATTAGAAGTCACTGAGGTAGGGATATTAGAAGTCAGTGAGGGGTTGTTCTGTGACCATATAAGGGCACAAGGCTGCAGGCTGAGTTATACAGGGAACTCTGACTATCACTCGTGTATTAAAAGGGTTATTGTACCCCCTACTGTAAATGATAAGGTTATTAGAAGTCACTGAGGGGTTGTTCTGTGACCATGTAAGGGCACAAGGCTGCAGGCTGAGTTATACAGGGAACTCTGAGTAACACCCATGTATAATAAGAGTTATTGTACCCCCTACTGTAAACGATAGGGATATTAGAAGTCACTGAGGGGATGTTCTGTGGCCATATAAGGGCACAAGGCTGCAGGCTGAGTTATACAGGGAACTCTGACTATCACCCGTGTATTATAAGGGATACTGCACCCCCTACTGGAAACGATAGGGATATTAGAAGTCACTGAGGGGATGTTCTATGACCATATAAGGGCACAAGGCTGCAGGCTGAGTTATACAGGGAACTCCGAGTATCACTTGTGAATTATAAGGGATAATGTACCCCCTACTGTAAACGATAGGGATATTAGAAGTCACTGAAGTGATGTTTTGTAGCCATATAAGGGCACAAGACTGCAGGCTGAGTTATACAGGGAACTCTGGGTATGACTCGTGTATTATAAGGGTTAATGCACCCCCTACTGTAAAAGATAGGGATATTGGAAGTCACTCAGGGGTTGTTCTATGACCATATAAAGCCACAAGCCTGCAGGCAGAGTTATACAGGGAACTCCGAGTATCACTTGTGAATTATAAGGGATAATGTACCCCCTACTGTAAACGATAGGGATATTAGAAGTCACTGAAGGGATGTTTTGTAGCCATATAAGGGCACAAGGCGGCAGGCTGAGTTATACAGGGAACTATGACTATCACCCGTGTATTATAAGGGATACTGCACCCCCTACTGTAAATGATAAGGTTATTAGAAGTCAGTGAGGGGTTGTTCTGTGACCATATAAGGGCACACCATATAAGGGCACAAGGCTGCAGGCTGTGTTATACACGGAACTCTGACTATCACCCATGTATTATAAGGGATAATGCACCCCCTACTTTAAATGATAAGGATATTATTAGTCACTGAGGGGTTGTTCTGTGACCATATAAGGGCACAAGGCTGCAGGCTGAGTTATACAGGGAACTCTGACAATCACCCGTGTATTATAAGGGATTATGTACCCCCTGCTGTAAACGATAGGATATTAGAAGTCACTGAGGTAGGGATATTAGAAGTCAGTGAGGGGTTGTTCTGTGACCATATAAGGGCACAAGGCTGCAGGCTAAGTTATACAGGGAACTCTGACTATCACCCATGTACTATAAGGGTTATTGTACCCCCTACTGTAAATGATAAGGTTATTAGAAGTCAGTGAGGGGTTGTTCTGTGACCATATAAGGGCACAAGGCTGCAGGATGAGTTATACAGGGAACTCTGAGTATCACCCGTGTATTATAAGGGATACTGCACCCCCTACTGTAAACGATAGGGATATTAGAAGTCACTGAGGGGTTGTTCTGTGACCATATAAGGGCACAAGGCTGCAGGCTGAGTTATACAGGGAACTCTGACAATCACCCGTGTATTATAAGGGATTATGTACCCCCTGCTGTAAACGATAGGGATATTAGAAGTCACTGAGGTAGGGATATTAGAAGTCAGTGAGGGGTTGTTCTGTGACCATATAAGGGCACAAGGCTGCAGGCTAAGTTATACAGGGAACTCTGACTATCACCCATGTACTATAAGGGTTATTGTACCCCCTACTGTAAATGATAAGGTTATTAGAAGTCAGTGAGAGGTTGTTCTGTGACCATATAAGGGCACAAGGCTGCAGGATGAGTTATACAGGGAACTCTGAGTATCACCCGTGTATTATAAGGGATACTGCACCCCCTACTGTAAACGATAGGGATATTAGAAGTCACTGAGGGGTTGTTCTGTGACCATATAAGGGCACAAGGCTGCAGGCTGAGTTATACAGGGAACTCTGACAATCACCCGTGTATTATAAGGGATTATGTACCCCCTGCTGTAAACGATAGGGATATTAGAAGTCACTGAGGTAGGGATATTAGAAGTCAGTGAGGGGTTGTTCTGTGGCCATATAAGGGCACAAGGCTGCAGGCTGAGTTATACAGGGAATTCTGAGTATCACCCGTGTATTATAAGGGATACTGCACCCCCTACTGTAAACGATAGGGATATTAGAAGTCACTGAGGGGATGTTCTGTGACCATATAAGGGCACACCATACAAGGGCACAAGACTTCAGGCTGAGTTATACAGGGAACTCTGACTATCACCATGTACTATAAGGGTTATTGTACCCCCTACTGTAAATAATAAGGTTATTAGAAGTCAGTGAGGGGTTGTTCTGTGACCATATAAGGGCACAAGGCTGCAGGCTGAGTTATACAGGGAACTCTGACAATCACCCGTGTATTATAAGGGATTATGTACCCCCTGCTGTAAACGATAGGGATATTAGAAGTCACTGAGGTAGGGATATTAGAAGTCAGTGAGGGGTTGTTCTGTGACCATAAAAGGGCACAAGGCTGCAGGCTGAGTTATACACGGAACTCTGACTATCACCCATGTATTATAAGGGATAATGTACCCCCTACTGTAAATGATAGGGATATTAGAATTCACAGAGGGGTTGTTTTGTGACCATATAAAGCCACAAGGCTGCAGGCTGCGTTATACAGGGAACTCTGACTATCACCCATGTATTATAAGGGATTATGTACCCCCTGCTGTAAACGATAGGGATATTAGAAGTCACTGAGGTAGGGATATTAGAAGTCAGTGAGGGGTTGTTCTGTGACCATATAAGGGCACAAGGCTGCAGGCTGAGTTATACACGGAACTCTGACTATCACCCATGTATTATAAGGGATAATGCACCCCCTACTGTAAACGATAGGGATATTAGAAGTCACAGAGGGGTTGTTTTGTGGCCATATAAGGGCTCAAGGCTGCAGGCTGAGTTATACAGGGAACTCTGAGTATCACCCATGTATTATAAGGGATACTGCACCCCCTACTGTAAATAATGATATTATTAGTCACTGAGGGGTTGTTCTGTGACCATATAAGGGCACAAGGCTGCAGGCTGAGTTATACAGGGAACTCTGAGTATCACCCGTGTATTATACGGGTTATTGTACCCCCTACTGTTAATGATAAGGATATTATTAGTCACTGAGGGGTTGTTCTGTGACCATATAAGGGCACACTATATAAGGGCACAAGACTGCAGGCTGAGTTATACAGGGAACTGTGACTATCACCCATGTACTATAAGGGATAATGCACCCCCTACTGTAAATGATAAGGATATTAGAAGTCACTGAGGGGTTGTTCTGTGACCATATAAAGACACAAGGCTGCAGGCTGAGTTATACAGGGAACTCTGACTATCACTCATGTATTATAAGGCTAATGTACCCCTAGGGCCTACTGTAAATGATAAGTATATTATAAGTCGCTGAAGGGTTGTTCTGTGCCCATATAAAAAACTGGTAAAGCCATATAAAGATCTTTTCCTTTTAACTGTGGTAATTACCGAGCTGGTGATTAAAGTAGTAAAGTAGGAGGGATAATTTATCTTCTAAAAAACCCCTTGAGCTCTTCTCTGGTCGGCGTGCAGCTGAAGAAAGAAGAATGCGCACTTCAGACCTCACGCCTGCGCATTAGTGTCTTAGTAGCTTGCGCATATATTCTTGTTTGGCCGCTGCTCGAGACACTGATGTATGCGCATGCGCAAGTAAACGGCTGCACAAAGCCGCTCCTGCCCAAAGCCGCACCTCAAGCGCTGACGTCATCATTTTCAGCGCATGCGCATAATCTTCAGAAGCCGCTCCTGCCCTCACAGTGACGCTGTGTAGAGGCGGGCTTGAACTGAGCAGAGGGGATCGCCGACACCGTCTAGCAGTAGCTGTTTGCAAGACTGGGGACTTGCAAATCAGAAAGCGTTCACAGCGTTTGTAAGCCTGTACTGAAGAAAATATACACTACAGGTAATAAAAGCATATTACATTTATGTTCATTTTAGCTCATTTAACATATTTAAATGTAGTTGTTTTCAAGGTGAACAACCCCTTTAACCACAACATTGCAAGCTAGAAACTTTATTTATTCTGTAGAATGTTTTACCATACCAAGGTTAAAAACCATAGAAGCGCTCTCTGTTTGTTTGAGATACCATTTGCCATATCAGTGACTTAACTTCCCTGCTTGCATCACACTGCTGGCTCAGATTGCAGCCATGGGGTCAGGGGAGAGAGGAAAATCTGTGCAGGCTTCTGGCAGGGGGTTTGAGCTGAAAGAGTTTACAGGGCAAACCTTTTGAAATAAAAAATAACAGTGATATAAAGGTGATACCTTTATTCAGCTTGAAAAAGGAACACAAATGTTCTGAAAGCTTGCTATGATTATATTAGTAACATTTTTACTGGCTAACATGGAACAACAACTTTACCTGCAAGCTGAAAGAAGGAAATCTGATACCAATGCCCGTGTGTAAAGAATAGAAGGAAAAGAAAGCCCTGGAGCTATAAGCACAGGGGCTACATGACAAGGTATCTGAATGTCCAGTAGCCAAATTATACTGGTCTAGGTCAGAGATATGCAGAATCACATGTAGCTGTGTTTAGGTGAGAAGGAACGAGTTAAAGCAGGAGATGGCCAGGCCCAGGGGCAGAGTAAGAGAGGGACATGATGTCAGGGGAAGAAACAGTTCACTTCTTTATCTTCTGAGCAGGTAGAAACATCCAACCCACCATCCCCCATTTTGCAAATTTTCAAATTTTGCAAATTCAGTTTTCTACTTTATGTTCTCATATTATCTATTAATAACTGAATATGGATGTTTTCATGAAAGAGCTGTTAAATTGTGATTTCTCTATCTTTACACATTAGAATTGTGAGAGTCTGTATTGTATTTTTTTTAAGTTAAATTAATGTGAATCGCTTGATCCAGGGAATGTTTTTGATCGCTATTGGAGTCAGGAAGGATTTTTTTCCCTCTTGAAGCATAATTGGCACTGGCTTTGGGCTGGGTTTTTTGCCTTTCTCTGGATCAAAACAGTGCACAGGATATTATATTTTAAGTTTTATTTGTCACAGCAGCGGTAGGACCTTGCCAGAGTACTGCACAGGTAAGTTTAGAAGAGGGAGAAAGGAAGTTCTCTCCTGTGACTGCAAGGTGTATTGATTGATACAGATGCTACTACTGCTTGTGCTAGGGGGCAGCCTGCTTGGATTTTCTATCATCTACACACTGCAGATGCAGGTCCGGCAGTAGTATGGCTGCTGAACTTGTTAAATTCTGGCTTCAGAATATTGCCTTGTGTTAAGTTGGCAAGGTCCTATTTATTTGATAAAATGTGAATAAATGCTGTGGCCATTTTACACCCGTCGTTGTCTCCTAGTTTCATTGAGGTATGTAATAATGGGGTCCAGTGGGATAGCTCAAGGCAAAGGGTCAAATTGAGGAGTCCCCTTTTCATGTGGTGGTTCTTTGCACAGAGGACTCTGTTGTGTTTGCGGGTGTATTTACATTAACCTTTCTGATAAAGCTTACAGTACTTAGTTTTAACCTTTCCTACTCCTTTAAAAAAATGTGCTTATACATCAATGTTCATATATCATATAAATGATCATAGTATGCATTTTATATTTCGGTGAATATTCAGTAACATATGGTATGGTCAGTTTTTGTGTGTGTTTTTTAAAAGATGCTTATTTTATTAAGTTTCTACTTTTCAGATCTCTCTCAAGAATTTGTAAGAAACTCTAAAACCACTAAATCCAAGAGTTTATTTATCTGAGATTTAATAAACCCATTAAAAATTATGAGTAAACATGAATTCAATGCATTTAATTTTTTTCATGGTTTTATTACATCTTTTTTATTTGGAATTTTTATTACATACTGTAAGCAAACACTCAAGTTTTTTTTAAATATTGAAAACTTTATTTTTTTTTAATATAAAGGACTTCCAGGCTTAAATGCAGAAACTCTATTAAACAGACTTGCACACAAACGGCTGTAATTCTATGTCCGATATTTTTGAAATTTTAGTAATTTATGTATGTGGCCATAATCTACAAGATCTTGCAAACTATCAGAAACAATTGGCAATAATATGATTGCGCTATTTTCAGTTAAAATCAGCTCACATTCAGGCATAAACTCAAATCAATATGAATTAACTTATTCAGATAAAGAAAAACCAAACCAAGATAAGACTATGTCTTTATGTTTTAAAACACCATAATTCAAACAGAAGTCCGACTGGAGACATAAAGAATATTTGCATAAAGAGTGAAACTCATTTGTAGTTTATAAACAGTTTGTTAAATATTTTTTTTGCCCAATAAGTTGTCAGAACATTATAGGGCATTAGGTTGAGTTACTTAATGAAAACAAAAGCTTTAGTATTAAGAAAAGTAATACAATACATGTGGAATTATATATCATTAATAGGATAAATTAATTAAATTTTAAATTAAGTATTCCATTTATAAAAGGGAGAGATAATGGAAAAATAATGTTTATATGACTGCCATTAAGAAGTGTTTTAAATTCATGTTGAAAGAGTTCATGTTATTAAAAACATAGGTTTAGTTAAGACAGCAAAGTATTATAACATAATTATTAACAAGCCAAATTACTTAACATAGAATCTATGTCATAGATGATCACATTCCATTGGCAAAGTATATATCTATATCTATATCTATCTATCTATCTATCTATCTATATATATATATATATATATATATATATATATATATATATATATACATACAGTATATATATATCTATACAATATATATATATATATATATATATATATATATATATATATATATATATATATATATATACACACACACACATATATTTATATATATTCTGGAATGCCTTCTTCAGTATGACATTTGGCTTCTATGCTAATTAAGTGTTAGCACTGGGGACTAGAACAATGTACAAACAGTCACAGATTATTTAAAGTATTATCCTATTTATTCGGATGCAATAATTGAATTTCTGATGAAAATATTTCTCTAGTTAAAAAAAACAAACTTGATTCTCAGTCTTGACCTGACCCTTGGGCAGTCATATTTTGGCATTAGGGTTGCCACCTGGCTGGAAAAAAATGATGTTTGCTCCCAATGTTATTAATATGGTAGAAAGGTAAAAAT
Organism: Xenopus petersii; assembly: GCA_038501925.1. NCBI lineage: Eukaryota > Metazoa > Chordata > Amphibia > Anura > Pipidae > Xenopus > Xenopus petersii. The sequence goes on from CM076682.1 coordinate 81,103,185, forward strand.
ATACAGCCAGCATTTTTTTTTTCAGAAAAGCTGGCACCCCTACTTGATATGTTATATTGTCAGGGGTGCTACAGAAGTTGCTGCTGTTTGATCCAGCAACCAAAATGCCACCCCTCTCACCCTGAGTATTGTGTCCATCAATCTGCCAAGTAAAATGGTTTCCTATGTTCCAAACAACTTATTTTGGTTTTAAAATTTTTCTTTTTATAATAGTTTTTTCCTCATTATTTACCATTTTGGCTCACCGAGGACCTGCTTGGACTTGTGGTTGTAATCCCAGCTGAATCAGTTTGTCAGTATAGTCAATTTGGAAAGCACCATTGATAAGCAATTTGACAATTGAATAAAACAGAGAGACCACCAAACTACAGTTCCTTCCTAACCTTCCCTTTGCAATATGACTCCAAGCCATAGCCTGTTCTACAAGACCGGAGAGGCCTTTCAACCTAAATTTGCTTTCTACCTAGCCCAATGTATAGCAGACCTATGCATATCTGTGTATTTTTCTCTACAGATATGCCATCTTCTTATCAGAAACTCATTATCCAGAAAGTTCGAAAATATGGAAAGGCTATCTCCCTTACTGTCCTTTAAAACAAATTAGTCTTATTAAAAATTATTTGCTTTTGCTCTGTAATAATACAGTATCTTATACTTGATTCCAACTTAATATTTAAGTCAATTTTTAGTTTGTTATGGAAAGGTCAACTTTTCAATTGGTCTTCATCATTTCTTTTTATAGTTTTATTTTTAATATTTGCCTTTTTCTGACTCTTTCCACTTTTAAATGGCGTTCACTGACAACCTAAAAAACAAATGTTCTGTAAAGCTACAAATGTATTTATATTGCTACTTTTTATTACTCATCTTTATATTCAGGCCCTCTTCTATTCATGTTTCAGTAAATATTCCAATATAAGACACAGCTCCAATCAGGATAATAATCTTAAAAGCCTTTATTTGCACATGGCTTGAAGATCTACAACAACATGACGTTTCGGGCTTACCTGTAGCACTTTTTCAAATTTTGAAAAAGGGCTACAGGTGAGCTCGAAACGTCATGTTGTTGTAGATCTTCAAGCCATGTGCAAATAAAAGTCGGTTGGACAGTGGGCCACTGGACACGTGCACCGCCAGAAGCATAAAGAGGTTAATAAGTGGGTGAGTGCTGACTAAACAAACCTATTCATATTTCAGTCTCAAATCAATGCATGTTTGCTAAGGTAATTTGAACCCTAACAACCCTTTCCAGCTTGCTGAAATTGCAACCTGGAGAGCTGCTGAATAAAAAGCTAAAGTTTTAAAGTTTTTAAGTTTTAAAAAGTCAAATAATTAAACACGAAGACCAATTGCAAATGGACTACAACATACTAAAAAGTTGATTTAAAGGCAAAACAATTCTATTGGGTTTATTTAATGTTTAAAATATTTTTTAGTATAGTGATGAAAATTATGGAAATATTTGGAAACCCCAAGGTGCTGAGCATTCTGGATAACATATTCCATACATGTAGCTATATTTAGATAGATGTACAGTATATACAGTAAAACCTTTTAGTTTTCCTAAATTTTACACTTTTTTTTGTGATCCGGTTGTTTGTGGAAGAGGACCTTTTGCTTGCCCATGAATTACAAATATCAAAAGGTTTCAATATACAGTCCTTTCTGAGAGCTCCATACACATCCAAGTATGAAATGAGGAAGCACATTACATGTAAAGCTGCTATAGAGTGCGGAAAGGAGCATCATTAATATAACCAAAACTTATTATATTTATTAAGACTTGGTATAATAGAAAAACATTATCTACTGGTAAGCATAAGCAGTATTGTTGATATAATGAACTAATATTCTCTTGAACAGCTTATGCATGGCTATATCTTGTCACCCAAACTGTTCATTTATTGCCTGGGCATTCCTTGCAGGGGTCTGGGAGCACTGTTATTTAAACTATTGAGGAAAATAAAATTGCATAATGTCTGGAGGGAGGGAGTAAAAAAGCACAAAACAACATCATTAAAACAAATGTGAATAGGAGCCCGACAAGCATTTTACCAACTAGCTTTGTCAAAGGCACTTAGAGCGCTATGGTGGCATAAGTCTTTCCTCTTTAAGATTAACTGGATATGCCGCTTAGCTATTTACAATAAGTCATTTGTGGGGATAATATTGTCTACTCCCAAAACCCTAGGAACACATTTGCAAGTGTTCCCTAGCATTGGAAGTAAAGTTTATCATCAAATGCAAAATGATTCTAATATAGTACAAGTCAGAGAAATGTTGCAAACAAACTTATTGCGGTCGTGTTTCTCAATAAAATATTTCACCTCTTATATTCCCTCCAAGCCATCCCCATTCCTTTTTACAAATGACCTAAGGCTCATGCCACACTGGGCTGTTCATCCTGCATATAATCACAGAGCATGAAACAACCCCTAAACTCATATTAGCTCTCTTCTGTGTCTGTTCCTGGAGGCACTATGTAGGCCTGAGTGGAGACACATGGAGCAGATTTTGGTGATGAAACTCACAAGTACAAATGTTCACACTAAATTCCACTCCATGTGTCTGCACACAGGCTGACAAAGTGCCTCAGAGTGCAGCCACATTAAAGAGAAGATGTGAGCAAAGCACAGAAAAAGAAAAGGCCCAGTGTGTAGCCTACAACAGAGAACAGTGTTCTATTCATCATCTAAATCACTCTTAGCACTTTCCACATTCCAGTATTAAGAACAAGGAAATAAAGAAGGAGGAACTTGGGGGAGTATTTAATTAATTTCTTTAATTAAAATAAAGTCGATCTAACTCCCATCCACAAAAGTATCAATTTATCAAAAAAAAAATCAGACTGAAAAAGTTTTTCGGGATATCGAACGAAAACCACCAGAAAATGAAGGATCATGAAGGCAAGAAACATCTCGTAAAAGGGACATGTGCCATTTACATTAACACGACTTTGACAGGTTTTAGCTAGAGTATTTTCAAATTTTGATTTTTAGCAGCTTTGGAGCATGATAAATCTCAAAAAAGTTCAAAAGTTTTTTCCCTCTAAAAAGCTCGACCAGAAAAAAAATTGAGGCTTCATAAAAAAGTTGACCCCCTACTGTGTTCACGTTACTTTCCAGGTACCACATGCTGTCTGAAAACAGAATAGGTATATACTTTTATGTAGTCCTTGACTATATGAAAGAACAAGAAGTTTTTTTTTCATACAGGTTATAACATAGTTACTTTTGATACATATACATATATTAGTAGATGTATTTATGGAAAATCATCCAGCAGTGATTGCATTAAAGATGTTCTTTTAAGGGATGTTCCCTTTGGCTAATGCCACACCTGGTTTAATCTCAGCCTGCGGATAAACACAGGACAAAATTCAGCCCCAAGGCTCTGATCAGCTTGCCCCTGTGTCTGCATCTGGACCCATTGTGTCAGCACACATGCAGGCACAAGCAAAATGCATCCTCCCACTGAGCTTATGGACTGAATCAAAGCATGCTTTATACTCTGGCTGAGATTCAGCCTTGTGTGGCGGCAGCCTAAGGATTTAAAATTCCAAAATGTTATGGGAGTCAATTAACTATACTTTTTTTTTAGAAATGTAGTGGTTGTTAGATGCTAAATAGTATAAGCTAAATAGAATTATTGCTTTTTTCCTGGTTCCCAACATTCATAAATACAACAATAAAAACAATGTAGCCCAATTTCTATTTACTAGATCAAGATAAAAAGATATGTAGAATTGCTTAAATACCTTTTGTAATTTGCTGGCTGTAAAAAGTACAGAAAATTAGCAAGAACTGGAAAATACTTTTCTATAAAAAATCTTAACATTTTTACATGCAGTCCTTTTTTCTGTTTCCATCTCTTTGATTGTCTACAAATTGTTAGAAACATTACTGTTCCCTTGGGTGGATTTGCTCATTTAAGTAGCAATTCTACCTTTATAAATCAGAATCAGCACTTGGCATTATGTATAGCTGATAGAACCAGTGAAACATAAAATTAATTAAACTCTTATGTACAATGTTGGTTTGAAACAACAAAAAGCAATAAGATATGTACAAGAAAAAAAAACATGTTACTAGTTACTACAATAATTAATGTTTCAGAGACAAAAAGGTGCTAATACACTGATTATATTTTGTAGATTATATGCATTTGTATTTCTGTATGCCTTTAATGTAACAAATTCAATATTTATTACATGCAATATACTTAGGGTAAAAAAAAGGAATAATGCAAATAATGGTAAACATAATTTATGTATTTTGGGGACAACGCACCAATAATCTGATAAATTATACTATACAGTATAGTTAATGAGAAAAAGCACAAGAAGATAATTGGAATCAATAATATTAAAACGCTTCAAATAATTAAGAATGTTCGAATGTATCGATATTTAGGGAGTTATTTACTAAACCTTGATTTTTTTTAAGGTTGGGCTTTTTGGGGCAAAAACTCAAATATTTCTTTGAAAAAAACTTACAATTTTTCAAGATTTATTATACCCCAATGCTGCAAAAAACCCAGATACGGAAACCCGACATCTCAAACTTGTCAAGCTCATGTATACTGTAAGTCAATGGCAGATGTCCCAATTTTAAGATATTGTGGTTTGCCCTGGGTTTAGACAAATAATTCGGGAATAAAGTCTTAACAATTCATACAATTTGAGTTTTTTGCTCAATTTATTTGATTTTTTTTTCCCAGACCTGATTTTTTTCGAGTGATTCTATTAAATAAATAAGATAAAATCATTAATGGTAGTTTGGTCGAGCTTGTCTTAATAAAAATATGAGATACATTTGAGTTTTAGTAAATACCTCTCTTTATCTTTTTCATAAAATGTGCCCTGATGCCTACTAAATTTTGATTCACTTTGGGTAAATATTTGGGTAATAATGCTACATACATATCACATCTTCTATTCTAAGTTATTAAACGCTTCAGTATTTCATTGCTGTGTTCTTTCTTTTTTTGTGAATTTGCATTGCCCACAAATATTTACAAATTGCTTGCAAATGAGATGGGTTTTTGTGTGACAAAGGCAACAGTATATCACATTGACAGTGATTAAAATTCCAATTTGCAAAAGCTGTTTTGCAAATATTTTTCTGTCACAAAGTTGGGGTGTAGTGTGAATGCAAAGTGTGTAAATATTCGCAATTTGCAATTATGCTATATAATTGTTTCCACAGGAAAAATATGTTCACTGTGTGAATCATTCTGCACTCCTATTGTGTATAGTAAAATAAATTGATTTAACCAAGCATTTACACTTTATGAAAAATACCGAAAGGAGGTTCTCTGTGCAGTTCCTTGAACAGCATTTTGTCTCTTTGTGGTTTTTAGTAAAGGTTATTTGCTTGCTCTTATTTGATGATAACACCCATGTTGTTGGTACAGTATATGGAATTGAAGAATATACGTAGGTGTAGTTTAGAGAGAATCTACGAGAACTGTAGGGAGACAACTCGTGAGAAGCTTGGGCACTGCATGCCAGACTCCACATAGGAAGGCCCCCTAGCACATAAAGGCAGAGTATGGAGAGTATCTTCTGAAGTACAGTGGTGTTTACTGTATAACTAATATCCTTAAAGGATAACTTACAGAGAGAGCTTCTAGAGCTTTATACTCAGGTATGGTAATTCTAATGGCATTCTACAGAATAAATATACTGTTCTAGTTTGCACTATTGTTGTTATTACATTGTTAACATATTATTGCTGGGTACTTCTTGATATTTATATGACTTTCAGACATTAAATCCGAAAAATTCAGGTTTTCAGTCGATTGTATTGAGTTTTTTTCCCAAACCGGCATTTTCGAGTTATTTTATTGATAAATAAGATAAAATGTTGATGGGAGTTTGGTCGAGCTTGGTTTAATAAAAATATGAGCTAAATTAGAGTTTTAGTAAATGACTCCCTTAAAGTTATCTCCTCTATGTAACATATACTATTATTAAAATTATCATAACCATAAATTTCATGTGTAAAATGTAGTCTTTCACAGTCTCTATATTAGCAATATGACATATATGTGTGTTTAAACCACTACTAAGCACGTATTGCACATTATATTGCATTTTATGAGCATATATTATTGCACATTGTAAACACTCTACATATCATTTGTAGCACTAGTGGCCCCGTTACAAGTTTTTAATTATCATTTGTTTTTATATAGGGACTCAAAGAGCCATAAAAACAGCTAACGTTAATTTATTTTTGGCTAAAAGTGATCTAGGGATTTAATGGGTTAAGTGCCTTTCATTCATTTTGGTCTTAGAGAATTATTAAATTTAGTAGTACTGAAAACAGCAAGGCAGCATTATTAATATTTCATAAGGTACATTTATTAAACCTACTGCTGTTATAACAAAATAAGTACAAAAATGAAAGCAGTAAAAATGCATGACTACACTATATATCAAATAGAGCAAGTGGTTTATAAAGTCTGAAGAGAAAAATTATGTACTGCCGTACATTGACTGCTGTCAATGTTCATTACGTTTTGCAAACAATTCTACTCTTGATTAAATCATTTTTGAAAAAAGGATTAATTTATGATGAGTGCACTCATATTTCTATATATTAGCTGATTACAGATATGCAGTAGCAGAAGAAACACAATTCATTTTCTTTTCCGTTGTTATTTACTTTATCAGAACTGGTTATCATGCAATCAATATAGTGAGAGATTGTGTATAAGTGTCTAACTTCAGGGAGTGTGGATTAAACAACCATACCATATCTAAAAAAAACAAGTCCTGATTCATTTGTGATCAGATTTTCTTTATTATGGAATAACTAAAAACTAACTAAATAAATAATACATTGGGGGTCACATTTACTTAGGTCGAATATCGAGGGTTGATATTCGACCGTCGAAGTAAAATCCTTCGACTTCGAATATCGAAGTCGAAGGATTTACAGCATTTCCTTCAATCCTACGATCAAACGATTCGAAGGATTTTAATCCATTGATCAAACGATTTTCCTTCGATCAAGGAAAGCCTATGGGGACCCATAGGCTAACATTGATGCTCGGTAAGTTTTAGGTGGCAAAGTAGGTGGTCAAAGTTTTTTTTAAAGAGACAGTACTTCGACTATCGAATGGTTGAATAGTCGAATGATTTTTAGTCAAAGTCGTAGTCGAAGGTCGAAGTAGCCAATTCGATGGTCGAAGTAGCCAAAAAAATACTTCGAAATTCTAAGTATTTTTTATTCTATTCCTTCACTCGAGCTAAGTACATGTGCCCCACAGATTCCTGTAAAATCAGTTTCAGAGAAACATGAAGAATTTTTGTCATCTGTTTTAATATGTGGGAAATGCAAGAGTGTGCCCCTATGTTCTTATCCTGGGAGCACCTGCACCTTCTTGTCTTCTGCACTGAGCACTGGATGAAAAATTCAGATCTCACTCTAGAATGCCTCACCATGGTGCACAGCTTATGCCCAGGGTCCAGATGCAAGATATGCATCCTGCCACTCCCTACCCTGCACATTCTGATGCTTCCTACCTTGCACTCCGAAACTTGTCTCCCCCACTGGCTAATTTGGAATGCAGTTATTGAGACAAAATAAGAGTTTCTAAACAAAATCCTGAGAAAGGAGCACATATGTGTTTGTGGCTCCCACATTTTTGTATGACATCCATGTCACCAATGTTAAGATTATACTACCCAGAATACAAACAACATAGCTGAGAGTAAAATGAAAAGGAGATGCCAGAACTTTTTTTAAATAAATAAACTATGAATTTACATACTCAGAAGTTCATTGTAGGTTCATGCTGAATTCCTATGCTTGTTGTACCACTTATCGCACACATTATTATATCCACCAACCCAAAGGTATCAGATTCAGAGCTAAAACAGAAGACAAGTAAGGGCCATGCAAGTGGATACACATCTAGAGACACATTTATCAAAGTTTTTATAAAAGTTTTTAAAAACTCACATAAATTTGAAATTCGACCAATCAAAATTTATTAAAAAAATTGAATAATTCAAACTAGGATGAATCAAATCAACCTGAAAACTCGAATCAAATTCTAATCGAATTTTCTCTGAAAAAAATGTCAGGAAGGCTACAAACAAATCCAAATTGATCCCTGGACATCTCCCATTGACTTGCACAGCAATTTGGCAATTTTAGGTGGCAAATAATTGAATTTGAGTTCTTAAAGGGATTTTTTAAAAACATGAATTGAATTTGAATAAGTCCCTCGTTAAATTTGACAGTTTTGCCCATAAACAAATTAGAATTTCAAATTTTCAATTCGACCATTGATAAGGTATTTTTGATCTAAAATTACCAAATTCAAATTAGAGTTTTCATAACTTGAATTTAAAAGATTTTAGTGCAAACATTTTGAAAAAGTCTAATGTAAAAATTCTAAAAGATGGCAAATTCAATGTGAATTATACTAGCAAAATGTAAACTTATTTCCCAATTCAATTTTTGATAAATATTCCTCAAAATGGTCACTTTAATCAGAAAGCAATTGACCTGCCTAAATGTGCTAACCATTGCACCACTGTATGACTTAATAGCTGTGGGTCTTTTACTAAAGAAACAGCACTTAAGGAATGAAATGGTTTATCAAATCCTGGAACACAGTTATAAAATGTTTCTAAATGTGAGGAAACTCTTTCTAAAAATGTTTAATGAATTGGCATATTTATCATATTAGAAGAATGTGTCCATTCTGCCTTTGCTGATCTCTAACATGCTTGCTAAATTGGACCCCAAAATTCCATTGGAAGTGGAATTTTAAGAATTTTTTCTTCTGTGGGAAATTAGACTGTTAAACCTGATAAGATCTTATTTTTTTACTGAGTGCTAAGCAACCACTGCAGCCACTTCCTGCAAATCATTGTACACCAGTTTTTAACCCAGAAATTTCATGCTGCCTAACTTTGTCCCATTGACTTTAAGCTGCCTATTTATTAAAATAGATTTTTTTTCTTTTTAAAAACACATTTTTAGAGGGAAAAAACTAATTTTTATAGAGTGCTTAAATTCTAAAAATACTCCAGCTAAAACCTGTCAAGATCATGTAAATGACAATGGCAAATGTCCCTTTTACAAATTGAAGATATTGTGATTTTTTTGATAATCCAAAAAATTTGTTTTCCGACCACAAAAAAACTGGAGCGTTTCAGGCATCAAATTTGAAATAGTCATACAATTCAAATTTTCATTTGATTTTGTCAAGACTTTTCCTGCACCTATTTTTTCTAGCTGATTATTTGATAAATGAGTTAAATTCATGGTTTTGAGGTCAACTTTGTTTTAATAAAAAACTTACATACATTTGAGTTTTAGTAAGTACCCCCTAAATGGTTATAAAGGTCTATTTTGTACAAAATTGTGCCATAATTTTAGATGTTAGCTTGCTTGAAAGAAAAAAAAGAAAAAATACAGCAATTATTTATTATAAGTTTAGTAATGTTGAAGCACAATATCAATTAACATGTAAGAACTTTATAAATATGGTATCACAATATTGACACCTTTTTCTATGTAATATATTTCATGCAACTTTATAATTAGCCCCCTAATGTCTCCTCTCCAGCTTTTTATTAAAATGAGACTAGTTACAAAGAGATAAAAGTAGTTTTATCTTACAACTGCAGCAAGGATACAATATAACCTAAAGCCATGCAGTAATGGATAATTGGTAGTGATGGGCGAATTTCTCCCATTTCGCGAAACGGCGAAAAATTTGCAAAACTGCGAAGAATCCGCGAAACCCAAATTTTAACGCGGCATCAAAATATTTTCGATGCCGACGACAATTCCGACGCCGGTAACAATTCTGACGCTTGCTACAATTCTGACACCCATTAAAGTCAATGGGCGCCTACAATTGCCACCAGCGTCAAAAATATTTTGACACTAGCGAATGTTTGCGGCAATTTCACAAATTTATTCGCCGGTGGCGACATGTGGAAGTTCGCCACAAATTTGCACCTGACGATTGGTATTGGTACACTAGTTTAGGTTTAAATAAACAGTAATACAGAGATCCCTTATCCAGAAACTCATTATCCAGAAAGCTCCAAATTACAGAGGCCATCTTTCAGAGTCAGTTCTTAGCAAATAATTATTTTTAAAACATTGTTTTTCCTCTGTACATTACCTTGTACTTGAGGGTATTGTAGAAGTATGAATCCATATTGGAAGCACAATAATTCTATTTGACTTATTTAATGTTTAAATGTTTTTAGCAGACAAGGTATGGTAAACAAAATTACAAACAGCACATTTACCCAGAAAACCCTATTCCCCAAGCATTCGAGTTAATACATCCTGTAACGATTTAAAAAAAAAAAATTATTTCTGTCACAAATTACCTGAAATACAACAGCATCTGAGGATGAGATGGAGCTGATTGTAGTGAGAGGAAGCAGAAGTGCAATAAATCCAGAGAGGTCCTAGGAACGTCGAAGTCAGGAAGGTCAGACAGAAGGTGATATGCAAAAGTCACCAATTCCGCAAGAAATAATTCAGGGAGCTAGGTCTATAACCACTCACTGACTGTATCCATTAGTACCTTTTTAAAGCCATGTCATATGATGTTACATACAAATTATTTTTTTTCTTTCAATCAAAGGTTTTATTTTTCTATTGGTTCTTGTATGTGTGCACACGCATGTGTGTATATTCACACACACACTTTTCTCAAACCTCTAGGAAAAAAATTACTATGTATTCCAAATACCTCCAAACATAAATGATTACTGATATGCAACTTTTGTATTAAAGGTCAACTCAAATAGTTTCAAGGCGAAGTTTCCTTTAAGGTAAAACTATAGAGAGGGTGAGAATCCCTATTCAAATCTACAATGGAACCTTTATTAATTTGAATGTTTCATTATGGAGATAACAAATAGAGATGGCGCGAACTGTTCGCCGGCGAACTTGTTCGCGCGAACATCGGGTGTTCGCGCTCGCCGGAAGTTCGCGAACGTCGCGTGACGTTCGCCATTTTGGGTTCGCCATTGTTGGCGCTTTTTTTTGCCCTCTCACCCCAGACCAGCAGGTACATGGCAGCCAATCAGGAAGCTCTCCCCTGGACCACTCCCCTTCCCTATAAAAACCGAAGCCCTGCAGCTTTTTTTCACTCTGCCTGTGTGTGCTGAAGAGATAGTGTAGGGAGAGAGCTGCTGCCTGTTAGTGATTTCAGGGACAGTTGAAAGTTTGCTGGCTAGTAATCGTTTTGATACTGCTCTGTTATTGGAGGGACAGAAGTCTGCAGGGGTTTGAGGGACATTTAAGCTTAGGTAGCTTTGCTGGCTAGTAATCTACCTTCTACTGCAGTGCTCTGTATGTAGCTGCAGTGGGCAGCTGTCCTGCTTCTGATCTCATCTGCTGACTGCTGCAATAGCAATAGTCCTTGTAAGGACTGCTTTTATTTATTTTTTTGTTGTTTTACTACTACTACTACTACTACTACTACTACTACTATAAGAGCCCAGTGCTATTAGTCTAGCAGTGTTGGGGAGTGGGACTGGTGTGCTAATCTGCTGCTCCTAGTAGTTCAGCAGCACCAACTTTAATTTTATTTTTTTTTAATATTCATTCTTTTTTTATTTAACTTTTTTTTATTTTACTACCGCTGTAGTAGTGTATAAGTTGACCTTTTAGGCATTATTTGCCCTGTAGGCATTTTTTGCCCAGTGTGTTATTCAACCAACTGCTATCTAGCTGTGTGACCGTGTTCACATTCTGTCTAAATATCCATAATATTACCGTCTCCAGAAAAAACACCGGAGTGACTTTTTTCAAGCAGCCATAATAAATTTTACGTAATCCGTATCCATCGCTGTAGTAGTGTATAAGTTGACCTTTTAGGCATTATTTGCCCTGTAGGCATTTTTTGCCCAGTGTGTTATTCAACCAACTGCTATCTAGCTGTGTGCCCGTGTTCACATTCTGTCTAAATATCCATAATATTACCGTCTCCAGAAAAAACACCGGAGTGACTTTTTTTCAAGCAGCATTCTTATATTTTACGTAATCCGTATCCACCGCTGTGTATACGTTGACCTTGTAGGCATTATTTGCCCTGTAGGCATTTTTTGCCCAGTGTGTTATTCAACCAACTGCTATCTAGCTGTGTGCCCGTGTTCACATTCTGTCTAAATATCCATAATATTACCGTCTCCAGAAAAAACACCGGAGTGACTTTTTTTCAAGCAGCATTCTTATATTTTACGTAATCCGTATCCACCGCTGTGTATACGTTGACCTTGTAGGCATTATTTGCCCTGTAGGCATTTTTTGCCCAGTGTGTTATTCAACCAACTGCTATCTAGCTGTGTGCCCGTGTTCACATTCTGTCTAAATATCCATAATATTACCGTCTCCAGAAAAAACACCGGAGTGACTTTTTTTCAAGCAGCATTCTTATATTTTACGTAATCCGTATCCACCGCTGTGTATACGTTGACCTTGTAGGCATTATTTGCCCTGTAGGCATTTTTTGCCCAGTGTGTTATTCAACCAACTGCTATCTAGCTGTGTGCCCGTGTTCACATTCTGTCTAAATATCCATAATATTACCGTCTCCAGAAAAAACACCGGAGTGACTTTTTTTCAAGCAGCATTCTTATATTTTACGTAATCCGTATCCACCGCTGTGTATACGTTGACCTTGTAGGCATTATTTGCCCTGTAGGCATTTTTTGCCCAGTGTGTTATTCAACCAACTGCTATCTAGCTGTGTGCCCGTGTTCACATTCTGTCTAAATATCCATAATATTACCGTCTCCAGAAAAAACACCGGAGTGACTTTTTTTCAAGCAGCATTCTTATATTTTACGTAATCCGTATCCACCGCTGTGTATACGTTGACCTTGTAGGCATTATTTGCCCTGTAGGCATTTTTTGCCCAGTGTGTTATTCAACCAACTGCTATCTAGCTGTGTGCCCGTGTTCACATTCTGTCTAAATATCCATAATATTACCGTCTCCAGAAAAAACACCGGAGTGACTTTTTTTCAAGCAGCATTCTTATATTTTACGTAATCCGTATCCACCGCTGTGTATACGTTGACCTTGTAGGCATTATTTGCCCTGTAGGCATTTTTTGCCCAGTGTGTTATTCAACCAACTGCTATCTAGCTGTGTGACCGTGTTCACATTCTGTCTAAATATCCATAATATTACCGTCTCCAGAAAAAACACTGGAGTGACTTTTTTCAAGCAGCATTCTTATATTTTACGTAATCCGTATCCATCGCTGTAGTAGTGTATAAGTTGACCTTTTAGGCATTATTTGCCCTGTAGGCATTTTTTGCCCAGTGTGTTATTCAACCAACTGCTATCTAGCTGTGTGCCCGTGTTCACATTCTGTCTAAATATCCATAATATTACCGTCTCCAGAAAAAACACCGGAGTGACTTTTTTTCAAGCAGCATTCTTATATTTTACGTAATCCGTATCCACCGCTGTGTATACGTTGACCTTGTAGGCATTATTTGCCCTGTAGGCATTTTTTGCCCAGTGTGTTATTCAACCAACTGCTATCTAGCTGTGTGACCGTGTTCACATTCTGTCTAAATATCCATAATATTACCGTCTCCAGAAAAAACACCGGAGTGACTTTTTTTCAAGCAGCATTCTTATATTTTACGTAATCCGTATCCACCGCTGTGTATACGTTGACCTTGTAGGCATTATTTGCCCTGTAGGCATTTTTTGCCCAGTGTGTTATTCAACCAACTGCTATCTAGCTGTGTGCCCGTGTTCACATTCTGTCTAAATATCCATAATATTACCGTCTCCAGAAAAAACACCGGAGTGACTTTTTTTCAAGCAGCATTCTTATATTTTACGTAATCCGTATCCACCGCTGTGTATACGTTGACCTTGTAGGCATTATTTGCACAGTGTTTTCTTCAAACCGCCATCTAGCTGTGTGAGCTTGTTCACATTTTGTCTAAATATTGATAATATTATCGTCTCTAGAAAAACCACTTGAGTTACTTTTTTTCAAGCAGCATTCATATATTTTACGTAATCCGTATCCACCGCTGTAGTAGTGTATACGTTGATCTTGTAGGCATTATTTGCACACTGTTTTCTTCAAACTGCCATCTAGCTGTGTGTATTATCGTTTCCAGAAAAACCAACTGAGTTTTTGTTGTTGTTGTTTTTTTAAAAATAATGCCAGGCAAAGGCAGGCCGCCACGCAGAGGCTGTGCTAGGGGCCGTGCTGCTATGCAATCCTGTGGCCCTAGCAAATTGCCCAGTTTTAAAAAGCCAATGACCCTGAACTCCCAAAATGCTGAAGAGGTAGTTGACTGGCTTACACAGCACACCCCATCCTCTACCGTTTCTAACTTTACCACAACATCCTCCTCATCCTCCACTGCTATGGCCACCCCACGTAACACTTCCTCCACCACCGGTGCCCCTTCTTCACTGGAGTCAGAGGAGTTATTTTCCCATGAGTTTCTTGAACTGAGTAATGCGCAACCATTATTGGCAGAAGAAGATGAAGGAGATGAGGACGTTACACCAGATTTAATTCTGGCAGAGAACACGACAGAGATGGACATAATGATGAGTGATGAGGAGGAGGAGGAGGTCCCCGCTGCTGCTTCCTTCTGTGATGTGTCAGAAGAAATTGATGCATCTGAGGAGAATGATGATGAGGAGATTGATGTTTTGTGGGTGCCTAGTAGAAGAGAGCAAGAGGAGGGTAGTTCAGATGGAGAGACGGAGAGTCAGAGAGGCAGTAGGAGAATAAGACTTAGAAGAAGCAGGGAGGCCAGCCCGCAGGGATCAGTAGGGCAACAACATGTATCGGCACCTGTGTTCAGCCGGCCAACGCACCCGCCATTGCCGCCAATGCCGCCAACTTCTACTGTTACCGCCAGATCGCAGACTTCCAAAAAGTCAGCAGTGTGGCATTTTTTTAATGTGTGTGCCTCTGACAAAAGCATTGTAATTTGCAATGAGTGCAGTCAGAAACTGAGCCTTGGTAAGCCCAACAGCCACATAGGTACAACTTCTATGCGAAGGCACATGAGCGGCAAGCACAAAGCACTTTGGGAGCAACACCTCAAAGGCAACAGGCAAACTAAAAGCCACACTCCTTCTGGTCCAGCATCTTACTGCTCTACCTCTGCTCTCCTTGACCCATCTGAACCACCCTCCACTCCGCCTTCCACCTTGACCACCTGTTCCCATTCCCAGTCATCTGCCACCAGCCAAGTTTCTGTGAAGGCCATGTTTGAGCGTAAGAAGCCAATGTCTGACTGTCACCCCCTTGCCCGGCGTCTGACAGCTGGCTTGTCTGCACTCTTAGCCCGCCAGCTTTTACCATACCAGCTGGTGGACTCTGAGGCCTTCCGCAAATTTGTAGCAATTGGGACACCGCAGTGGAAGGTACCCAGCCGCAATTTTTTTTCTAAAAAGGGAATACCACACCTGTACCAACATGTGCAGAGCCAAGTTACCGCATCTCTGTCACTTAGTGTTGGGCCAAAGGTCCATATGACTACTGACGCATGGTCCTCCAAGCATGGTCAGGGCAGGTATGTCACCTACACTGCCCACTGGGTGAACTTGGTAATGGCTGGGAATGGGAAGCAGGGAATGGGTAGCTCAACAACAACAACAACAGTGGAGTTGGTGTCACCGCCACGGATTGCACGCGGTTCTGCCACCACCTCTACTCCTCCATCGCTCTCTACCTCGTCTTCTTCCTCTTCTTCTTCTTACTCTGCTGCTGGGTCCTCCTTCTCCTCCTCCACACCTGTGCACCCCCAGCTCCCCCTAGGCTATTCGACGTGCCAGGTACGCCGTTGTCACGCTGTCTTGGGGATGACGTGACGAAAGCAAAAACCATACCGGATCTGTACTCCTGTCATCTCTGCAGTCACAGGCCGATCAGTGGCTGACCCCACACCAACTGCAGATCGGAAAAGTGGTGTGTGACAATGGAAGCAATCTGTTGGCAGCGTTGAGACTGGGAAATTTAACACATGTGCCCTGCATGGCACATGTGTTAAATTTAATAGTCCAACGTTTTGTCTCCAAGTACCCAGGATTCCAGGACGTTCTCACCCAGTCCAGAAAGGTGTCGGCCCATTTCAGACGTTCCTACACAGCCATGGCACGCCTTGCTGACATTCAGCAGCGCTACAACATGCCAGTCAGGCGTTTGATTTCTGACAGCCAGACTCGCTGGAATTCAACGCTCCTTATGTTGGAACGTCTGCTGCAACAACAAAGGGCCGTCAACGAGTACCTTTTTGAACTGGGTGGTAGGACTGGATCTGCAGAGCTGGGGATTTTTTTCCCCCGTTACTGGGTGCTTATGCGCGATGCCTGCAGGCTCATGCGACCTTTTGAAGAGGTGACAAATATGGTCAGTCGCACCGAAGGCACCATCAGCGACCTAATACCCTTCGCTTTCTTCCTGGAGCGTGCCGTGCGATGAGTGACAGATGAGGCTGTAGACCAGCGTGACGAGGAGCTGGAAGCGCACGATTTATGGTCGCAATCACCAGAACGAACCCAGGCACCTGCTGCAACGCAGGGAGAGGTGCCAGAAGTGGAGTCAGAGGAGGAAGGTGGCTTTGTGGAGGAGGAGGAGGAGGACCAACAGGAGCAGGCTTCCCAGGGGGCTAGTGGTGACCTTTTGGGGACCCCTGGTCTTGTACGTGGCTGGGGGGAGGAGACCGTGGATGATGCAGTCCTTGATAATGAGGAAGCGGAGATGGATAGCTCTGCATCCAACCTTGTGAGAATGGGGTCTTTCATGCTGGCATGCCTGTTGAAGGACCCCCGTATCAAGAGGCTTAAGGAGAAGGACCTGTACTGGGTCACAACGCTACTAGACCCTCGGTACAAGCATAAAGTGTCAGAAATGTTACCAACATACCACAAGTCCGAAAAGATGCGGCATTTACAAACCAGCCTGCAAAACATGTTGTACAATGCTTTTAAGGGTGATGTCACTTCAGGAACTCATCAACATTCCAGGGGCAGAGGTGCCAGTAATCCTGCCACGAGCACACCTGCAAGGACAAAGCCCTTTGGCCGGTCTGTAACATCAGACATGCAAATGTTTTTCTGTCCAAGGCAGCGCCACAACCCTTCTGGATCCACCCTCAAAGAACGCCTCGACCGGCAGGTAGCGGACTACCTGGCATTAACTGCAGATATCGACACTCTGAGGAGCGATGAACCCCTGGACTACTGGGTGCGCAGGCTTGATCTGTGGCCAGAGCTGTCACAATTTGCCATGAACCTCTTGTCTTGCCCAGCCTCAAGTGTGCTCTCAGAAAGGACCTTCAGTGCAGCAGGAGGGATTGTAACTGAGAAGAGAACTCGCCTAGGTCACAAAAGTGTCGATTACCTGACCTTTATTAAAATGAATGAGGGGTGGATCTCGGAGGGTTACTGCACGCCGGAAGACTTGTTCTGACTTCTATGCAGCTGTCCTTCTCTTCAAGCCTCATGACTCCACACACAGCTGTCCTTTAGCGTCCTCCTCCCTCCGCCACCGTTACAAACTAGGGTGCAAACCCTACTGGTTTAATTTTTTCTGGCCTCTGTGCTTCAGTGGCTGCGTCCAAAAAAACGGGGCAAACAATGTCTACAAGGTCAACGTATGGCGAAAAATTACTATTTTCAGCATTTATATGGCATATTTTTTCTGGCAACTGTGCTTCAGTGGCTGCGTCCAAAAAAATGCATATTTTCTGCATTTATATGGCATAATTTTTCTGGCCTCTGTGCTTCAGTGGCTGCAACCAAAAAAATGCATATTTTCTCCATTTATATGGCATAATTTTTCTGGCCTCTGTGCTTCAGTGGCTGCAACCAAAAAAATTTATATTTTCAGCATTTATATGGCATAATTTTTCTGTCAACTGTGCTTCAGTGGCTGCGACCAAAAAAATGCATATTTTCTGCATTTATATGGCATAATTTTTCTGGCCTCTGTGCTTCAGTGGCTGCAACCAAAAAAATTTATATTTTCAGCATTTATATGGCATAATTTTTCTGGCAACTGTGCCAGAACGACGTTGACCTTGTAGGCATTGTTTGCCCAGTTTTTTTGGCCGCAGCCACTGAAGCACAGAGGCCAGAAAAAATATGCCACATAAATGCTGAAAATAGTCATTTTTTGCCATACGTTGACTCAACGTATATGGCAAAAAATGACTATTTTCAGCATTTATATGGCATATTTTTTCTGGCAACTGTGCTTCAGTGGCTGCGTCCAAAAAAACTGGGCAAACAATGTCTACAAGGTCAACGTATGGCGAAAAATTACTATTTTCAGCATTTATATGGCATATTTTTTCTGGCAACTGTGCTTCAGTGGCTGCGTCCAAAAAAAACTGGGCAAACAATGTCTACAAGGTCAACGTATGGCGAAAAATGACTATTTTCAGCATTTATATGGCATATTTTTTCTGGCAACTGTGCTTCAGTGGCTGCGTCCAAAAAAACTGGGCAAACAATGCCTACAAGGGCAACGTATGGCAGTTGTTTAAAGAGAACAGTAGATTACTAGCCAGCAAAGCTACCTAAGCTAAAATGTCCCTCAAATCCCTGCAGACTTCTGTCCCTCCAATACAGAGCAGTATCAAGCAGATTACTAGCCAGCAAACTTACTATCATCTGTCCCTGAAATCACTAACAGCTCTCCCCCTACACTATCTCTTCCAAGCACACACAGGCAGATTTTTCAGATACATTTTTGCCCTTGATCCCCCTCTGGCATGCCACTGTCCAGGTCGTTGCACCCTTTAAACAACTTTAAAATCATTTTTCTGGCCAGAAATGTCTTTTTTAGATGTTAAAGTTCGCCTTCCCATTGAAGTCTATGGGGTTCGCGAACCGTTCGCGAACCGCTCGCATTTTTGCGCAAGTTCGCGAATATGTTCGCGAACTTTTTTTCCGACGTTCGCTACATCCCTAATAACAAATACTGTAATAAAGATAAAATAAATAATGGAGATAGATGCAAAGGTGTGCTTAAAAATGTTTATTGTTAAAATGCTACAGGCAACTTCGACTTGCCACTCCTATATGCTGAAATGGGACAATATATTACCTCAACCATTAACCGAGGCAGAATGGTTTGCTATTTGGCAGGACGCTAAAAATATGGTGACGTGAGAATATCTACAAGATATTGATGTTCTGGTACCATACCCCGCAACAACTAAACAAATTCTTCCCAGATCATCCGGATATGTGCTAGAGAGGATGTGGGGAAGTAGGCTCACTCCAACATATTTTTTGGTCATGTCCTATAATACAGCAATTCTGGGAAGAGGTAAGGAGGCTTTTGAGCACGGTATTGGGCCAACAAGTTACATTGGACATTTCTACCTTTATACTCGGCAAACCGCTTCCCAAAATATGAAAGAAAGATCAAAAACTACATACTGACTGCAGCTCGTCAGACAATTGCAGCAAAATGGAAGATGTTTCACCCACCTACCCTGGCTGAAGTGCTTACTAGAGTGGAATCTAATAGGAACTTTGAATCTAGAATTGCTTACATTCGGGAACTGCGGAATGTAGACTAGCTGTAATGTCAATAGATGCTTAATGATAACCAAACCAGGCGAGGGAGTCACAATATATACCCAGTCCTGTTATATGCATTCTCCTGACTGGTCCACTTATCCAATTTGGTTTGTTTACTCATAATTGTAGACATTCTCTTGTACCCCGTGTATAAACTTAGGCTGGCATGCATATGTACTTCATATGTCTTTTCATAAGTTTTTCATGCACTGCATAACCCACTCATTTTCTTTTTTATGTTATTGAGTGCTTCTTTCATTTTCTGAATAATAATTTCAATAAAAATATAAGTTACTTAAAATGTTTATTGTTGAATGATCAGAACAGTTTTGTTTGTTCTTAATTTTATTTTATTAAAATTACAAGTTTTATATCAAGCTTGTGAGCAAGCTTTTTCAAGCACACCTTTGCATCCATCTCTGTTATTTATTTTATCTTTATTGTTCTCTCTATAATCAAACAGTCAAATTATTAAGGGTTCCAGATTTGACTAGGGATTTTCACCCTCTCTATAGTTTTATCTTGAAGGAAACTTTGCCTTAAAACTATTTTTGCTGACCTGTTAACTGCTCAGCAAGTTAAATCTATTACCGTCTAGGTCAAAGTACTTTTTAATAGATTTTAACTTTGGTACACGGATCTCATCCACTGTGTATTGAAACACTATTCCCCTATTTGTGTTTATCCTTTATAGAGCAATGCATACATCTGTGGTGCTATACAAAAAAAAAAATACAAATGCAAATACAATGTAACTAATTAAGTAATACGTACAAGATTTTCATCATATCTAGCAACCAACTTATTGTTACTTTCAAGAAACAAGTGAATGATAAATATCTGGAAATTGGATGCTATGGGTGATAAACTGTAGCAAAATGAGCATTAAAAAGTATGAGTGGCACAACTAATGTTTCTTGACAGTTCATAGCCTACTGATCTGCTTGGAATTTATGTACAGAAACACAGGTTATAACTCTGCCCAGAACTATACATCTCTATGAAAATACGTATTTGTCAGATGAAAGACATCATCCTAAGGTCAAAATGTATTTATGATGAATTTTACTTGTCAAATTATATGGACATCTGCTATCCCTCTGTACAGTTTATGGTCAAATTAAAGAAGTCATCCCTGTGGAAACTTTTTTATGATCAAAACCTTTAAGTTGATCAGACCCACCCTGAGGATTTGCCATAAAGAAATTCCTGATACCTAGGATTAAAGGAACAGTAACACCAAAAAATTAAAATGTTTTAAAAGAATAACAATATGTTGTACTGCCACTCTGCACCGGTAAAACTGGTGTGTTTGATTCTGAAAAACTACTATAGTTTAAATAAACAAGCTGCTGTGTAGCCATGTGGGCAACCATTCACGTACAGGATACTCAGTAGATAACAGATAAGTTCTGAAGAATACAATTCTATACTACAGAGCTTACTGTATCTTATTTGCTGTGTATCCTGTGCTTTTGCTCCTTTTCAGCTTTGAATAGCTACCCCCATGGCTACACAGCAGCTTGATTATATAAACTATAGTATACGTTTCTGAAATAATCACACAGTTGAACCAGTGCAATCTGTACATTATAGTTTCATTAATTTAATACACTTTTATTTCATGGTGTTATAAAGTATAAAAGGTTTGAAAAAACCCTTTATAGAAACTGAAACGCTACAACATTTTTAAGCATTACCCTATAATCTAATTTATTCCAAATCTGCCTATATCTGTGACTGTAGTTTAACCCCCCATTGATATAATTCAATAATTTACTTAACGTGAATTGCTCATTTATGTTAAAAAATAAATAACTTAAAGCAGCAAAATCTTAATCACTAGTCTATTCTATTGCAGTTGCAGTTTTTTTGTCATTCTATTTTTTTTGAGCATCCTATTCCATACTGTCTTGCTGCTAGAATAGTTAGTCCTAGAAATGCATCTTTGAGTGTCATAATTATGTACTGTTATAAACATTCTTGAGAATAAATGAGGGAATGACAATAATGGTCGTATGAAAATGTTGAGAAACCAGTGCTCAATAAATGAAAATAGTTTCATGAAAAACTGCAAGTTTTGTAACAAGAATACCAATTAGTGATGGGCAAATTTGCAGAAACATTGGAGCTTTGAAGTCAATGGGAAGTAATTTTGACACATGCAACAATTGCTACACCTATTTTGGCAAGATACATTAAAGCCAAAGGTCGTCCGAATAATATTGACACGTAGCAATGTTTATGCGCGCGTCTATTCTGACGCACTGCAAAAAATTTTTGCCGTGGCGGATGTTTTACAGACAAATTTTTACGCCAGGTTGACTTGCGCCTCAAATTTGCAGCTGATGAATTTATTCGCCCATCACTAATAGCAATATTAATTTGTCACCTGCACATGTGCAAATAAATAATAGTAAATAGACACATGCTTCTTTCAAATGCTTATTTTTATTTATTATCTTTCTTAAATTGAAGCACCAAGGGGCCAAATAGATAAAGTTCATTTTTTTTATGTTTAGCGTATTTAATGAAATGCTTTTAGCATTCGGGCTCAAGCATTCGCATACTAAAAACTTTTGAGTGCCTAAACTCTTGAAGATTTGTTCATTCAAACACTTCAGCTTCTTCAGTGATAAACTGTCTAATTGTGGCTGCTAAATGCCTCACTAAATAATTCTTTAATACCTATACAGTGGTGCTTGGTGGCAATAACAAAATTAAAAAATGCAAATGTATAGTCATGACAGAGTCATAGGAGGTAATGAAATTGTTTTGAATAGAAAAAATGAGATACAAAGAGTTTGGTGAGGTTATCCCTAACAACTTACTGAACAAAATATTTAAAACAAAATAATTTTTCCAATAAACTGTAATTGGTGAATGTATTTCCTGCTGATAACATAAATTTTACTAACAATGCTCTGATTTTATGGTGCCCTCTTTCAATATTTCTGTGTGCTGATAATTTAAATACATATTCCAATTCTTATTCAATCATCTGTGCTAATACTAATGGTGATTAATTTGTAAATGAATAAATTACAGACATACCATCATACATTTGGCCAAACAGAAATCAGAGCATTTTATATATTATTATGTCACCTGCAATATAATGAAAAGAGTATTTTGCTTTGTCAGTGTTCCAACCAAGTGTCTGATATCAGTCCTTAATGAAACCATTGATTTAACATCAAAATAACTAGGTCATGCCTTATAGCTAAGAGGGAAATGTTGATTAACTCCTTATTTTCTCAGGGATATAAAATGGTGTGGAGGAAAATAAATCCTCCTTAGGTTTTCAAGGTTAAACAAGAAATATATAGTCACAGCACACATTCACTCCAAGGTAAATAAATAAATGTTTGATGTAAACAAACGTATATGATAAATGTGGTAGATTCTGATAAGTGAGATTAATATAATCAATCATGTACTGCCTACTCACAGGCAGAAGCTTGCTTGTAGCCTCTCCTAATCTCCTTATCAGGCCATTGCAACCCTAAAGGTAAAATCAAATCTTCTTGCACATATTTACTCTACAGTTTAAAAATGGCACTCTTGGGACTGTAATAAAGGTGAAAGTGCAACATAATTTTTTTTACATAGCATTTAGGGGCATGTTTACTAACATTGGAGATAAATATCTGGAGAGATTTCTGGAGATGTTGCCCATAGCAACCAATCAGATCTTTGCTTTTGTTTTCTCTCTTGGCTGTGGCTGTTTAAATCTAATTGCTGATTGGTTGCCATGGGCAACATCTCCAGAAATCTCTCCAGATATTTATCTCCAATGTTAGTAAACATGCCCCTAAATCTTTAAATACTGTATAGTTAAATACAACACTTAACATATCAGAAATGTAGTTTGTTGTTTCTTAAAGGAAGCAGTATTCTCAAGACAGCAAATTTACTTTCTAATCTCAGCTTTGCATAACACGAAGGTTCAATATGCCATGTAATTCAAGTCTAAAATAAGAAACCAATGAATTACTCCTAGATAACATATTATAATCATGCAAAATGAAAAAGATAAACATTAAACATAACCTTCTTAAGAGTATACTAAAATACTGACTATACATTGAATTGCAATGTTAAATGATCTTTTTAATCATTTAGGTTAAGAATGTTGCCACTCCTGTTTAACAACAGTTGGTTGTAAAGCTCAAAAATGGCAATTTCATGTAAGAAGAAAGCTTCAACGTTGGGCCCTAGAGCTCTGTGTTTTAAGATGTTTAAAAATCAGGTTATATATTCTGTTTTCTTTTTTCATATATATACAGTACAATGTTGGTATAGCTTATTACTAGATAGATATGATTTATCCTTTTATAAATTATTCCTGGCCATTTTACAGCAGCCATCCTTACAGATTCTAGGTTCTCCTAAGTGTTGTGAGATTTTATATTACATACCTTCTTCTAAAAATATTTATTGTTCAGTTAGAATAAATCCAGTAAATAAAATACAAAACAATTAGAAACAAAAGGATTGTGAATACGTATTGACTCAAATGGCAGTCATTATAGGTCTGAATTGTCAGCACAAGTAAGGTTTTTAACACAAACTAGTTAATTACATTCATGGTTCATGAATGTAATTAACTAGTTTGTGTTAAAAACCTTACTTGTATTTTGTGTTACATTGAAATGTTGAAGATAAATGCTACAGTGTACATATATGTATATGATATGTAATGCATTTGTGTTAGCTATATTACTGTGAATTATTTTAAAATATAGCTTAATTGCAAGTGCAGCTTAAAAGTTAAACGTTTTACTTTACCTGTAATCCAGTTGGGTGTGGTGTCTTGCATTTCTTAAGGTCAGTAGCACTTCCTAGAATGTAAAGGGAATGCTACAGTTCATTATGGGAATTCTGACTAGAGTGATGTGCAAACTAGGGATGCACTGAATCCACTATTTTGGATTCTGCAGAACCCCCAAATCCTTTGCGAAATATCGTCCGAATTCTGAACCGAATCCAACCCCTAATTTGCATATGCAATTGGGGCTGGGAAGGGGAAAACATTTTTTACTTCCTTGTGTTCTGACAAAAAGTCATGCAATTTCCCTCCCCACCCATAATTTGCATATGCACATTAGGATTTGGATTCGGTTCGGATGGGCAGAAGGATTCTGCCGAATCCGAATCCTCCTGAAAAAGGCCGAATCCTGGCCGAATCCCAAACCGAATCCTGGCTTCGGTGCATCCCTAGTGCAAACAGGGGGAGCCATTTGTAAAGCACAAGTAGGAAGTGCTGGTTCTAAGAAGAGTTGCTGTATGATGTAAATTTCAAGGTTTTTTGTAACAAGTTGCTTTGCAAGTCTCTGAACTGTGTTAAATAACAGTCTTTCTTATTGTTTTTTTTTATGGAGGTCTGTAAAATTAAATAAATAAATACATTTACGTGAAATAATTTAATACTCTTTTATAACTACCATGTAATATGCCAATGCTATTTAAATATAACACAAGAATAGTAAGTATGAGCACAGCAAAAGTTCTCCTGGTGTGATATTGTGGAGCACATTTACTAAGTTCGAGTGAAGGAATAGAATAAAAAAAACGTTGAATTTTGAATTATTTTTGTGGCTACTTCGACCATCGAATTGGCTACTTAGACCTTCGACTACGACTTCAACTTCAAATTGAATGATTCAAACTAAAAATCGTTCGACTATTCTACCATTCGATACTTGAAGTACTGTCTCTTTAAAAAAAACTTTGACCCCCCTACTTCAAAGGTAGGGGGAAGATCCCCATAGGCTTTCTAAGCTTTTTTTGATCGTAGAAAAATCGTTAGATCGATGGATAAAAATCCTTCAAATCCTTCGATTCGAAGGATTTTTCGTTCGATCGTTCAATGGAACTAATTGAGGTAAATCCTTCGACTTCGATATTCGAAGTCGAAGGATTTACCTTCGAGCTTGAGGGAGTTCTTTAGTAACAGGCATCTTTCATTTTTTTAACTGTAACAAGTTGGAGAAATAAGATTTGGCAAAAGTCATAACCATTTAGATATAACACCGTTATATTGTATAAAACCACCTACACATGTATACAGCTCTTTTTTCATAAGCCTTAATTTAATACATGATATTTCAAATATATTTTGCAGGTCTCAAACAAGTTTGTGTTTTCATATGAATCTGTTTGATTTATAAGTTCTGTCTTAAACTTTTTTTTTAGCAGACTTACTCTTTTTGTTATAAAAGTCCCAAGTTCAGTAACCCATAGCAATTAACAAGAAGTTTGTTTTAAACAGTGAATACTGATGCTGATTGGTTGCTATGATACTAGCATACTTAGTAGGGTAACTTTTATTTTTTCTCCAGAAAATAGTTCAAGAGCATTAAGGGGCACCACAGTGTGCCCCTAAATGCCTAGGCATGCACAAATTCTATCCAGGCGAATGGTTGCATTATGCATCTTAAGTAAGGAGGTAATGACTGGTGTCAGTTGCATCCAGCTTTCTCTGCTACTTAATAATTTGTGTGTCTGAATAACACCCAAGTTAGAGGATGGATGGGAGGGAAAGTTACATGATTCCCCTTTTTCCACCCCTCTTTAATACAGTGCCTTGCCTTGTCTACCCAGTCTGCAATCTTCCCTTGTCTGTTTTCTGACTTGCCTGCCCTGTGTGTGCCCAAATAAAATGCAAAGTCGGTGTAGCAGAACTGGTCTTGTCAGCCCTGCCAATTCCCTAGTATCAGCTTCCTCCTTAAAACTCACTAAACTCATATTTTAAGAATGGACTTTTAATTTGCTTACAAACATTTCACTTCATTATTTCTTTGTATGCTGCATTACTTTTAAATACATCATTATCCTATATAAGAGATAAAGAAGGTTTGTACCAGTAATTATCAATCTAGTAACATTATCTTTCTACTTTTTGATTGTGTATGTGTTCCCAACAATGAGCAACACATACAAACTCCAGACCACATCTTCAAAAATATCTAGGCCTTTACCTTAAGCTACAGCTTGAGTCACTCCTAATTGTAACTCAGTCAGCTAAAAGGGGTTTATAGCTATTTCTTCATATTTGTAGCAAGAATAGTAAGGGTTTATTTAAACACAGAAATACACAGCAAAATGACAGGGCTATTTGACACTGAGGAATACACAGGGTCAAAAGTATAATTTAAAAGAATAAAAAAAGTCTTTATTAATCATATTTCAAAAGTATAAATGCACCTCTATAGACCCTACACGTTTCGTACCCCCAAGGTACTTAATCATGGGCTATGGTCTCATTCGCAGGAAATGAGCTTTATACTTTTAAACTATGATTAATAAAGACTTATTCTTTTAACTTGTACTTTAGGCCCTGTGGATTCCTGTGCCAAATAGACCTGTCTTTTTGCTGTGTATTTCGATTTGCCGCTCCCCGAAGCTGGTGCACCAGGACCACACAATCAAATTGGTGAGCTATTCACATTGTTATTCTGGAGCACCTTTCATTTCTTTTTATAACTATATTTACACACAGCCTATCATTCTTACTGCTGTTTTTTTCAGTGTGAAACGGGAGGTTTCAACCAGTAGGGATGTAGCGAACTGTTCGCCGGCGAACTAGTTCGCGCGAACTTCGACTGTTCGCGTCCGCCGAATGTTCGCGAACGTCGCGCGACGTTCGCCAATTGGTGTTCGCGTTCGATTCGAAGTAAAATTTCGTTCGACCATTCGACCATTCGACCATTCGATCGCTAAAATCGAACGATTTCCATTCGTTCGAACGATTATAAGCATTCGATTGAATTAAAATCATTCGACCGAATAGCTTCGATCGTTCGATTCGAACGAAAATCCTTCGATCGTACGAATAAAATCCTTCGATCGTTCGATCGAAGGATTTTATCGAGCGTTCGAAGTTCGCGAACTGTTCGCGAACTGTTCGCTTTTTTGCCGGTGTTCGCGAACGGCGTTCGCGAACACATTAACGGCAGTTCGCTACATCCCTATCAACCAGCAAGGGCTTACATTCCTTGTTTAGTTAGAGCCCAAAAAAGGCTAGGATGTAGTATTGTTTTAACTTGTAGATAATACAGACATGATAGGTCATTTACTAATGCCCGAACACAAAAGCACTAAGGGGACATGCTGTTTTTTGCAACTTGCACAGACATAACAATCCAATGCAAGATCCAAATCACACAGATCTTAAGGCAGCCTTGTACTTAGAGGCATATTTATTATGTGGTGTAAAAACAGTGGGATAATACACCACACACCACCGGGCTTTGATGTGTAAAAAACGGAGAACATTTTGAATGCATTTTTTCTTAATGACCTCCGCCAGAAGCAATGTAAAATAAATGTGTCAGATCTGGCCTTCGCATTGTGAAAAATAAAACACACCTCGATACATATTTTACACAGCTTTTTATACTGTTTTTTTGCCAAGTTATGTTTTACGCAGCATAATAAATATGCCCCTTATTTAATATTTGCCATTGACAGACATAAAGGTGTTGGCACACGGTCAGATTTCTTGCCCATGGTAAATCTGTGCATGAATGACAAATCTCCTTAAAATTGCTTGCCATTGGTGTCACTGTAAATTTGCCCTGTTCTGCATTTTCTGACATTTGTGTAATTCATATGTTTTTCTTTTAATGAATACATCTTGAACAATTAGGGGCAAATTCATCAAGGGTCGAATATTGAGGGTTAATTAACCCTCGATATTCGACTGGGGAATGAAAATCCTTCGACTTCGATTATTGAAGTCGAAGGATTTTGCGCAAATACTTAGATCGAACGATCAAAGGAATAATCGTTCGATCGAACGATTCGAAGGATTTTAATCCACCGATCGAAGGATTATCCTTTGACCAAAAAAAATTAGCCAAGCCAATGGGGACCTTCCCCATAGGCTAACATTTAGTTCGGTAGCTTTTAGAGACAGTACTTTGACTATCGAATGGTCGAATAGTCGAACGTTTTTTAGTTCTAATTGTTCGATTTAAAGTCGAACTCGTAGTCGATGGTCCAAGTAGCCAAAAAAACACTTTGAAATGTGTTTTTTTTTCTTCTATTCCTTCACTCGAACTTAATGAATGGGCCCCTTAGAATTACGTTTTCTTAATTTTTATGTGGGTAGAGGTCCACTTTATCATTAGTTCTACAGGAATATATTATGAAGCACAGATGTCAAAGTGTTACTAAAGCACCATATAGCTTTCTCACTATTCTAAAGCACAAATGTCAAAGTCTTATCAAAGCACCATATATATTAAGCACTATTATTTTCTACATTTTACTTTTACTAATACAACACACAAAATCTGTGAGCATGTTGCACATGGGTTTTTCCAGCTATCATCATTTATTTCCCAGTAAAGTTTTACATATCATTATAAATATACCATTCATTTTATATTAGTTTTATTTTTAAACCAATAAAATCATTTTACACACCTTTAGAAATATAAACATCAGATTAGCAGATTTGCTGGTGCTTGATTGACATTTTGTATTATTAGAAACAATGTTAAGATTTAATTATTTGTGTTAAGATTTAATTATCTGTAAGTATAAGCAAGGTCTAGGTGCTAATTGGTGGTTTATTAATAAACACTGTTGTTGCAATTACAGAAGTGTCAGCATAGCAAAGCTGCCCAGTAACTAGAAAATTGTTTTTAAAAGTAGTTAATTTGAAACTGCAAAGCCCACAAACTCACAAAGATAGAATAATGTCATTTGTGGCCAGAAGGGACCATGACTTTAAACGCCTTATCATTTAAATGCTTCCAAACTAATATACAGATAGTTTAATAATAATTAGGTGAGCGCAAGAATAGTTTGTTTATTGTTTTGCTTTAATGAGGAAAACAAAACATAACTTTTCCACTTCTTTAATGGCTTAATAAAATTGTGATTTTTGTTCCAGGAACCATGTTATTGCAGTATTTTCGTGTTTAGGGCTACTTTTGTGTTCCCTTAATAAATGTGTATGCCTTTTCAGGAAATTACCAAAGGTACTAAGTGTAAATAGCTTTGCTGGGGACTGTCAAAGATGTAAGAATCTTTGTTTGAGAATCATTACTTCTTCTTGAATAACAACACAGTACAATAATAGCAGTGTGAATGTTAGGCCAGGGCCAGGTTCCTTTAGAAATTATTAGAACAATTTGGCTGAACCTAATGTGCATTTTTTCAGGGTCAGCCACTATGAAACCAGGGGAAACAATACCTGATAAAGTGTGGAGGTGGCTACAAAGGTAGTGTAGAATAGTTTTTCTTTTTAAAGCACTTCTACAAATGGTAGGAAAGCAGTTTATCCATGCATTATCTCATTCTTCATTCCACAACCTAATAGACTTCTATGTGTTTGAGGAAGGAATATTTATCATACAATTGGACGTGTTGTGTAATAAGTAACACCTGACCCATAGACCCTATTGAAATATTTCCTCCAATGGCCATATTGTCATAAATATTGATGGGTGAATCTGACCCATTTTGCTTCACCAAAAATGTACCTACTGCTTAGTAAATGTTTTCATACATGACCGGTATACTTTCCCTTTGAATAAGAAAATAAACAATAGCTAATTAAAAAAATCAAGAACTAAATTAACTCAGCAGTATTTGTTGTCAGTCTAAATGAACATACCTTAGACTGCAGTTTTGTGATTTTACAAACATTTATAACATCTATTTTTTTAGAGAAATATAGAGGAGTTCTTCATCAAGCTGTCACAAGCTCTACACAATATCTGTCTGTAACTACAAGTGAAAGGAATGCAGCGTTGATTAACCTATACTACAGCACTTTTGAAATCATTTGTCATGAAATATTTGTTTAGCAAAGCCCACCTTCACTTTGTATAAATCAAAAGGTGCTGAATCACACAATACTAAAAATTATGTGCCAGCAAAAGAAAAGTATTGTATTTTAAAAGAAAAAAATAAGGTGCTCATTCTTTTACTTATGCATTGTAGAACCTTTTCATAAGAAAGTGGCCTGCATTAAATAAATAAATACATTTCAAAACATGTATAACATTGCTGTAAATCATTTTCAAAAGCCTGGTAATGATTCCTTAAAATTATTTCTCTGCTTGTCAATAAGGTGTAGTGGCGGGACTTTTTAATGTAAGCTATAGGATTGATAAACAAAGAGCCTCTATTAGCCAGCACCTTTTTTGGGGGAAAATTTCAGGTGACAGGTGTGCTTTAAAGAAACTTGGTGATTAAATTCAGCAGTGTATCAAATTTGAAAAAAGTTTACAAAGCTGGTGACCCCCCTCCTGAAGCTGCTCCATGGAGACAAACTTCAATATTGCAAAAACAGTTTAAAAGTTTTATGTACTACTGGTATGGGATCATTATCTGGAAACCCGTTATCAAGAATGCTCCAAATTATGGGAGGGCCATCTCCATTTTATCCAAATGATCCAAGTTTTTAAAATGATTTCCTTTTTCTCTGCATTAATAAAACAGTACATTGTACTTGAAACAAACTAAGATATAATGAATCCTTATTGGAAGCAAAACCAGGTTATTGGGTTTATTTAATGTATAAATGATTTTCTAGTAAATTTAAGATATGAAGTTCAAAATTAAGGAATGATCAATTAATCATAAAACCCCTGGTCCCAAGGATAACAGGTCCCATACCTGTATTTGAAAACAATGGAATTTACAAAAAGTATTTTGAAAGCTGAACAACCCGTTTAAACCAAAATAAAGGAAAGGGTTGCATAACAAGGCATCCAAATGACCAGCAGCCAGATTATACCAGTTTATGTTTAGAGATCGGCAGAATCAGATGTAGCTGGAATTGGGTGAGAAACAATGGGGCAGATTGACTAACGTTAGCGAAAATTAGCCAATGCTGGCTCAACTTTGCCATCGTTCGGCACCCACGGCCAGATTTTAGTGCATTTGTGTTGTCCTGGCAAATCTACGCCTGGCAAAGTTTTGCGATGTGAATGAATCGGATGCTAGCACAAACTGGACGCTTAGTGAATCTGCCCCAATGAGTCAAGGTGGGGGAAAGCTGGGCTGCGGCTGGAGAAATAGAAGGATGTGATGTCAATGGAAGAAGCAGTTCACTTCCTTATCTTCTGAGCAAGTAGAAACATCCAACCCACCCTCCCCCATTTTGCAAATTTTAAAATTTTGCAAATTGAGTTTTCTACTTTATGTTCTCATATTATCTATTAATAACTGAATATGGATGTTTTCATGAAAGCACTGTTATATTGTGGTTTCTGTATCTTTACCTCCCCCTCTTTTTTTGCATATTATGTGAAATGTCAGAAGTTTCTCTTTTTTATTTTCTCATATTATCTATTAATAACTGAGTGGATGTTTTCCTGTATGCACTTTTATATTGTGGTTTTGGTACAGTAATACAATATAAATGTGAGAGTCTGCATGTTATTCATGTTAAATGAATGTCAAATGCTTGATCCAGGGAATGTTTCCAATCAGTGATTTTTTTCCCTCTTGAGGCATAATTGTACACTGGCATAATTGGATATATGATAATGTATTTTCAGGTTTTTTTTTTGTGATAGCAGTGGTAGGACCT
The DNA here is from genome assembly GCA_038501925.1 of Xenopus petersii. Lineage (NCBI taxonomy): Eukaryota > Metazoa > Chordata > Amphibia > Anura > Pipidae > Xenopus > Xenopus petersii. The sequence continues at coordinate 81,135,333 of CM076682.1, forward strand.
TGCCAGAGTACTGCATAGGAAATTTTATAAGAGGGAGAAAGGAGGTTCTCTCCTGTTACTGCACAGTGGGTTTATTGATACTGACACTACTACTGCTTGTGCTAGGTGACAGCCTGCTTGGATTTACTATATTCGAGACACCACAGATACAGCACTGGCAGCAGGGCTGTGGAACTTCTCTCATCATGGGAGATGCAGCCATCCTTTCTGTAGTTAGAGGCAGCCCAATAGTCAGTGGTGGATATAATTACATAGTACTGATATCAAGGCTCAAGCCTATGATTAAGTGTCCTAGTGACATGAAACACGTCAGGCGAGAGATGATTATATAAATAAAGTATTCATTTTTTATCTACAAACTTTGGCCTGATCAATTCGTGAGTTACCAGTGTGCCCTGCACCAACATTTACGCTTCTGTGGAGGAGGGAGGGGGGTCTACCTGGGGTGGAGGGTACAGGTTTTTTCCCCACAGGTTGAGTTCTCTTTTAAGGACATGTTTTGCATCTTTATTTTAATTTATAAAATCTTGTCTAAGAGGAGACATCTGTTTTTACTTACATTACAATAGAACTGCAATGCACACCCATAAATGCCACATTAGCTTGGGTGGGATAATTAATAGATGTAATAAGAAAGTGAAAATTGGAATACTGAATATTGCTACCCTCTACCTCAATTTTTTGCAATTCCCTAAAGCCCTTTAATGGTACGGACCTCCGGTCTAAAACATACATTGTTCCTTCATACCTTGTTAATACCAGCCCCACCATAGCCAGAGAAGACTCAATTCATACATAGCATTTGTGCAGATATTCTGTTGCTTTGTGATCAGTTTTACTATCCCTGTCAGCTATATTACACAGTGAAATTTCTTTATCTGCCAATTTATCTTTTACTGTGACCAGTCACACAGCCTCTTGACCGCTTACATCATTCTAGACCCATTTATTTCTCTATCAAATCAGTCATATTTTAATTGGCACAAAATTGCACTTCTCTGTGTGCCAATTTATATTTTACTGTGACCAGTCACAGTGCCTTTTGAACACATATATTAATCAGTACAATCTACCTTTTCTATCAAAATCAGTTTTATTACTCTTTTTATGCCAATTTACATTTTACTGCACTCATTACCATAGCCTTTTGACCAGTTATATTACTCTATACACATGGATATTGCTCTGCTGAATTTGATATCTGAGCGTTCATTTACATTGCTCAGGGTCAATTTACATTTTGCAGCTTTTTCTGTGACAAGTTACACTGCTCTATTATATATGTCTCTATTACCAGTTATGTTGCATTGTGACCACTTGCTTGAATGACATAATGTGGTGCAGCCTTTGGCTTCATATGTACAACCTCCTTCAATACCCTGACAGTTTTACTCAATATCACGGTTGCATTAATGCTGCAGTGTAAGGCTTTAGACATCTCAATGAACAAACAAGTGGGATCTTGGATTGATTCATTTGCATGTATTCATTCAGGGTCAGAACAGAAGGGTCAGAAGAAGATTGTTAATTGGCAGCCACAGTCAGTCCTGCTCTGAATTAAAGCAAAGTGGGGCTGTAGAATCTAAGAGTAACCTAAATAGTAACCAACACAGCTTGAACTGAAAGTGTTCATTCAGATTCTGATGCCGATGACTGCAAATCTGTATTTGTCCATCTACTCCTATTTATATGGGCTTGAATTATCTTTATCCTTGATATCCTTGATAAAGGCTCTAGAGGGGATATAGAGGGGAGCCGAATCGTCAATCTTTTTGCCATGTTGAAATAAAATACAATATAATTCAAGTCCCAGGAGCGCGCTACCGTTCTTTTTCTATGTATGTGTGTGTGTGTATATATATATATATATATATATATATATATATATTTATATATATATATATTTATATAATACATAACAACTAAATATTCCTTTTGCTGTTTCCATCTAGCTTCATTCTGATCAAGATAAAGGAGATGGAAATCTAAAGTACATTCTTTCTGGGGATGGGGCTGGCACACTTTTTGTTATTGATGAGAAGACTGGTGACATACATGCTACACGACGGATTGACAGAGAAGAAAAAGCCTTTTATACTTTGCGTGCCCAAGCAGTAAACAGAAGGACAGAGAAACCGGTGGAACCAGTGTCAGAATTTGTCATAAAAATACACGACATAAATGATAATGAACCAACTTTTCTAGAAGAGGTTTATACTGCAAGTGTCCCTGAAATGTCTGATGTTGGTAAGTATGTTTTTTTCCTTTGAGCCATTATACTTATTAGGCTAGCTTTTTTAAAAATGTAATGTTCCTGTACACATGTAGCAGAAAGTAAATGATAGCTTTAGAAACTTTGAAAGTCACTTTTGCTGCAGCTGAGAGATAAATAGGGTGATTAATTGGATGGCAAACCAAAGTCATGCTATGCAAATGTTAGTTTATACTTTAAATAATTGTCATTCTGAGACATTTCTTTACTTGACATACGGGTGCACACACAATAAGGAAATCAAGCTTTACAAATATATTTTTCAAGCTACATTGCATTGTAAACTGAGGCATAAGAAAAATTCCAATGACGGACCACAATAGTTCAGTAAGAGGAATAAACATAGCAGGAAAATGAAATAACCAAAATGTTTTTTCCCCTGACTAGATAGCTTCCTACATGACACAACAAATAAAACCTTTCTCACTGTTTTAAAGGAAGATCTGCTACACCATGTTTAACTGCACCTAAATATATATTCACCCTTAAAGTCTTTTTCATCTGGTGGTTTTAGGCTACTGTCTGCTGTGTGAGCGAGGCACACCGCGATTGCAGGGAGAGAGGCAGCAGCCTTACCTGCTTCCTCTGTGCGTTGCAGGGTGGTGATGTCATCGCTAGGTGCCGCTCATTCCTAGTTGAGTGCGGGACAAGGGGAGCGTGGCCTAATTTCCTGCCCCCCTCCTCTATGCAACGAGTGCAAGTTAGGGAAGCTTAAGGACAGCAGCATACCACTCACCCACCCCCTTTTTTAATTATGATAAGAAGCTTTTCTTTATGTTACTCTGTTAAGGTATTATTATGCTTACTGTTCTATAGAATTAATCCTAATGTATCATTCACTAACATCTTTTAAGCGATTAAAGCATAATATAGTGCGATAATTATTGTGAAATTTAACACCTCCCAGGAGTAGGCATTACTAAGCAACATCAGATGGATTAATAGAGAAAAATGTAGTGAGTTGTTGTAGGGCAGCAATTAAAGACCTTTTTGAGGAACTGGAGACTTACCTACTGCTACTAGCACATTTTCATGATACGGTGGGCTGGTCCAGAATGCATGGAAAAGGAATGACATGGAAAAGGAATGACTAGAATACTGTAAAAATAGACTTTTACCCTGCCAGTGGCATCCTGAATGTCTTAGGCGCTAGATTCTACTAATAACATGTGACAATATCAAATGCCTTAAAATATTGCACAAAAAAACCAAACAAAATAACGCATGCTATAAAATACCGCACACAATCTTCTTAAGCTAGACAAGTGAACTATTAGGGGCAGATTTATCAAAGGTCGAAGTGAATTTTCCAATGAAAAAAAATCGAATTTCAAGCTATTTTTTGTGTACATCGACACAGGAATAGTCCAAATTCGATTAAAATTTTTAAAAAAATTAGATAATTCGAATATTGAAATTTATCATATACTGTCTCTTTAAAAATTCAACTTCGACCATTCACCATTTAAAACCTGCTGAATTGCTGTTTTAGTCCAGGGGACTTCCTAGAACCTGTTTGGAGTCAATTGATGATTTTTTTTGGGTGAAAACTTCTAATTTAATTCGATCGAATGTGCTATTTCTTCGATTCATACGCTTCAAATTTGGCCAAATACAGACCTATTTGATAAAAAACGGTCTTTTTGAATTCGAATTTTGGAGTGTTTTCAATTCAAAATTAGACTCTTGATAAATATGCCCCTCAGTGAATTGATCGTTAATTGTAAAAATATAAGAATTATATAATTTTCAAGGCATGCTATAAATAACACTCACTTTTTCGACCTTTAGTGAATCGCCCCCATAATGTCTTCATTTTCCAGACTGTTACTCTCAACATATTAAATAATTGTTGTTTAATTGTTGTGCAATGCTGGTGCATTTTGACCTCTTGTTGCTGTAAAATCGCACAGATACCCATTATCCAGAAAGCTACAAATTACGGAAAGACTGTATGCCACATACTCCATTTTATCCAAATAAACCATATTTTTAAAATTGATTTCCTTTTTCTGTAATAATAAAACCCTACCTTGTACTAAATCCAAACCAACATTGATCCCAACCAGCCTATTGGGTTTATTAAATGTTTACTAGTGATGGGCGAATTTGTCCCATTTGCTTTGCCACGAATATCGCGAATTTCCAGAGAAATTCTCAAAACAGGAGAAAATTTTGCGAAACTGTGTCAAAATGGGCGCAGGCACCGTAATCAAAAAAAAACATTAATGCTGGCAACAGTTTTTTCCACGCCGATGAATTTTCACCAGTGAATTTTTGCGGCAAATTCGTGAATTTATTCGCTGGCGGTGAAACAGGCAAATTCCCTGTGAATTTGCGATGCCGAATAAATTCGCCCATCACTAATGCTTACATAATTTTCTAGTAGACCTAGGGGCAGATTTATCAAGGGTCAAAATTCTAATTAAAAAAAGACCAACCAAAAGTTACAAACAAAAAATCGAAGGCTTTTTGCAGATGAAAAGTCCGTATTCATACGAATTTGAATAGTAAAAATCGAAGTTATAGAGAATTTGATCTACCGTATATACTCGAGTATAAGCCGTCCCGAGTATAAGCCGAGGTACCTAATTTTACCTCCAAAAACTGGGAAAGCTTATTGACTCGAGTATAAGCCGAGGGTGAGAAATGCAGCAGCTTCTGGTAAGTTTCAATCTCGTTATTGGATGACTATTCTTAGGCGCCGGCTACTATTCTAAGTGCCGGCGAATATTCTTAGGCGCCGGCTACTATTCTAAGGTGCTGGCTACTATTCTAAGGCGCCTGCGAATATTCTTAGGCGCCGGCTACTATTCTAAGGCGGCGGCGAATATTCTTAGGCGCCGGCGACCGTTTTTGCGCTTGACCCGAGTATAAGCCGAGGTAGAGTTTTTCAGCATATTTTGGAAGCTGAAAAACTCGGCTTGTACTCGAGTATATACGGTAATTGGAATTTTTCAAAGTCCACCAATTGACTCCAAATGGGTTCTATGAGGTCCCCCATAGGCTAAAACAGCAATTTGGCAGGTTTTAGATGGTGAATGGTCGAAGTCAAATTTTTAAAGAGACAGTAAATAAATTTCGATATTCGAATTGTTGCATTTTTTTCATATTCGAATTGAATTTGGAATATTCCCTAGTCAAAGTACACAAAAATTAGCTTGAAATTTGAATTTTTTAAATTTGAATTTTCACTTCGACCTTTGATAAATCTGCCCCTTAAGGTATGAAGATCCAAATTACATAAAGATCCATTATAGAAAAAACCCAGGTTCCAAGCATTCTGGATAACAGGTACCATATCTGTAGTTACAAAATCTTGCAGGGCAGCAAAACTAACTGTAAAGCAAATCTACAGTAGACTGCCTATCAACAAGATTCTCTAAATTCCATAGTGCAGATTAGTCTCTTACTATTATTCTTACTTAAAACTATTTAACCGTTGGGCCTTACTAATTAACTCTAAGGGGGAGATTTATCAAAGTGTGAAATTAGCACTCATCATAGTCCAATGGGATATTTAGAGACATAGTTATCAACGGATAAAAGTTACAGTACAGGTATAGGATCCCTTATCCGGAAACCCGATATCCACAAAGCTCAGAATTACGGAATGGTTGTCTCCCATGGACTCCATTTTATCCAAATAATTCAAATTTTTAAAAATTATTTCCTTTTTCTCTGTAATAATAAAACAGTAGGTTGTACTTGATCCAAACCAAGATACAATTAATCCTTATTGGAAGCAAAACCAGCCTATTGGGTGTATTTAATGTTTAAATGAATTTCTAGTAGACTTAAGGCATGAAGACCCAAATTACGGAAAGATCCATTATCCGGAAAACCCCAGGTCCCGAGCATTCAGGATAACAGGTCACATACCTGTACAACATTTAATACATTAGCCTCTCAAATTCTCTTAGGAATGACTAGAGAGTGGTGGAATGTTACTGTGGTGAGCTCTAATTTCACACTTTGATATCAATCTGCCTCATAGTCAACTCTATTTAATGGAAGGCCCATTTGCCCCCGCACCAGGGGACATTCCCATTGTACATTTCTATTGCTACAGGTTAAAAAATACAAATCCCTTGTACTGCACATTGTACAGTGTATCAAATTCACAGTTATTACACACACATTAAACATTATATATTATGTAGAAACACTTGAAAATCCTAATATACTATAGTAATGACTACATAGGAAAAAGGTTTAACTATTTTAGGGCAATTTAACATATTTTGACTTTGCATGATGGAGCATATGAAACATTCAAAATTATTTATATATTATTTGCAGATACTTTCCTGTCAAGAACAGAATATTCCTGCTTTTATTTTTTGCATAACTAACTTGAAGGAGGAAACCCCCTAAAATGATTAAATTATCCATGGTCTTTGTGTCTGAATATAACTATTTGTAAGACAAAATATTTTCCACATTGCATTTGCCTACACAGTCTCTCCCACAGAGCAACAAAGCTAAAACAAACACTAAGGGGCACATTTACTATGCTCGAGTGAAGTATTTGAAGTAAAAAAAACTTCAAATTTATAAGTATTTTTTTGGGTACTTCGACCATTGAATAGTCTACTACGACCTTCGACTACGACTTCAACTTTGAACTATTCGAACTAAAAATCGTTTGACTATTCGACCATTCGATAATCAAAATACTGTGTTAGCCTATGGGGACCTTCCCCATTACTTTTCTAAGGTTTTTTTGATCAAACGTTTTTTCCTTCGATCGTAGGATTTGCGGTAAATCCTTTGAATTCGATATGCGAATTCGTAGGATTTTACTTTGAGGGTCGAATTCGAGGGTTTATTAACCCTCGATATTCAACCCTTAGTAAATGTGACCCTAGTACACTGGCTGAAGAAGAAACTTGAATAGATGAGTTTGTGTTTTTTATGGGAAAATAATTGCATGCAGGTATCACATTGTTCCATTAATTTATAATATCTAGCAATCATTGCTCCAAACATGGGCTTCCACAGAAAATGTTCCGGGGAGGGGGGGACAAGGAAGAAAACATATTACACAGGTTACTTGTAAACATATTTTGGTTTCTACACCAACCTAACAACAGCTTTTCTATAAATATATAAAGCAGTATAGCATTGCCATTCTATTAATGACACAAACTCTTGGTTTGCCATGACAGCACTTGGTCTTTTCTACCTTCTTGTATACCTTAGTTAAGCCAATTTTACCCTTATTTTAAGTTTTCCATACGTTATACCATTTTTGTAGTCCCACCAATATATAATGCATAATACATTTCCCTCACTTTACACCATTTTTTTCGGTATGAAAAATATAAAAGGGGGGTTCTACTGTAAAGTAGAGTAACAACAGCAGGAAGAGGCTGTGCATAACAAAATGACACTATCATATAATCTATGTTTATACATTCTATTTCAGTCTAGGGGAATGCTGCTTTGTTCCCAAAGTGGCAGAAAGGTTAAAAAGATAATAGTCACCCAAAAACAAACAATGAGGTGGATATAGGACAGGAGCAGAAAAGGGGTGAGATGCAAAAATATAGATTATATTGTTATAGATATTTTTATTTATACATATATAGGGGCAAATTCACTAAAGTGCGAAGTGGCTAACGCTAGCGCAAATTTGCCAGCGTGATGTCATTTAGTTACTTTGCCGATTTACTAACGGGTGCTGGCGTAAATTCGCTAGCGAAGTGGACCTACTCTAGGGCTACTTCTCACCCTTATGCCAGGCGAAGTTGCGATATGGCGAAGGGACGTAACTACGCTAATTCACTAACTTGCGCATTTTACTGAACGTTACCTCTTGCGCCAGACTTGTCTTCTCCAGCTCAGACCAGGTGAAGTGTAATAGAGTAGATAGGGCTTGCTTCAAAAAAAGTTGAAATTTTTTCTGTGTCCCAAAAAACGCTGGCGTCTTTTACTTTTTTAAGGGTAATAGGCTGAAAAATGATTGTAAATTTTTTTTGGGGTACCCTCCTTCCCCCCTACATTTCCTAACATATGGCACCTAAACTATACAGTGGGCACATGTATAGGTCAAAATAGGTCAAAATAACAACTCTATTTTATTTTATGAAGCTTTTCCAGGCTTGTGTAGTATAATGTATTTGTTGCTACATATATGTCCATTGTATTTTAACTTGACACCATATCTCTGACTTTTAAAAAAATCGCAAATGTTTTGGAATTTATTAAACCCAGAGGATGGAAAAGTCAGAATCAGAAAATCCAGCATCTCATACCTGTCGGGGTTGCATATAAGTCAATGGGAGAAGTCCCAATGATTTTTTGATGTGTGCTTGGATTTCAGGTGAAAAAATTGTGAACATCTGATTGTACTTTTATAATAACCCCCTAACAGTTAATTTACACACAGACCCACATATACACTGGCATTCATACCCTAAGCTTAACAGATTCTCACTCATCTGACCAGATAAATAAGCTGCATCACCATCTCTACTGTGATTATCTCTTTCCTCACACAGTTGAGGAGCAGGAAGCTTCTCACAGAGGGAAGAGGTGTAGCTAAATCAGGACTGCTGCATTGGATGGTCATTTGAAGGGGTGCTGGCCATTAGTATGTAAGCCTTTTATAAGTTTAATGAAGGTTCGTTATGATAATTTTAAGAAAAGTTTTCATATAAAAAAGGAAAAAGCAATATATATATATATATATATATATATATATATATATATATATATATATATATATATATATATATATATATATATAATGCAATAGTTGATAGCACTCCAAGGATAATATGCACACGATACTTGAATAGTCAAAACAGTGGAGATTTATTAAGTTCCAACGTTTCGGCTCCACACAGGAGCCTTCATCAGAATATCTTTTATTATGAAGTACAAGTCCAGGGGGCAAGTACCCCCTTGCCCCTATATGTGAACACCCATGGCTCCAAAGAGACTCTGACTATTGTTAAAATATAAATCAGAAGAAAGACAAGCACACCCAATAATGTACAACCATCTCCTCCGCCCTTACAATTTTGGTCGGTGCTCTTATTTCTAATAGCATCGGGCTCATGTGAACCCATTAGCTAGTAAAAAGGAACATTGAGCAACACAAAGATGGAAGGTGCAACACACAGAGCCATATTTATATAGAGGCAGTGTGCAGCATTTTGGAGTAGGAACCCATTTCAGCTAAAAAAATAAAGATCATTTTGAAACATAACAATGCTATAATTAATATTTTATTACATCAAACTCAAATGTCACCATTCTATTAATAATATTAATTTATTTTAAAAATATTACAAACGGGTTTAATAATATACATTTTAAATATAATGTATCATTATTGTGTTTCAGTAGTTGTGTTTTCAGAGACTCCAAACAAAAAGGACAGCTTTTTGATAAGCTCACTGGTAGAATCAACACATGCATAAATTGTATTTAGATGTTTACTTTCTGAAAGCTTTCTGAAATTAAGAAAAAAAAATCATTATCCATTGTTGACAATGCAAAACTAATTAGAATTTTCACAATGCAGGTACATATGTGGTGCAAGTTACTGCTGCAGATGCAGATGACCCTTCTTATGGAAACAGTGCCAAAGTTATATACAGCATACTTCAGGGTCAGCCATATTTTTCTGTGGAACCTGAAACAGGTTAGTATGGTTCTTTTATATCTTACAGAAATGCAATCGTATAATACATAGCAGATTTGACATGTACTCAGGATTGCTGTTTAGGGATGGGCGAATTTTTATGCCTTGTTTCGCCATGGAAATGATGCCCATAGACTTGAATGGAGGTGTGCGTCAAAAAAAAATGTAATGGGCGTCGGCGACAATTCGCCGACGGTGAATTTTTGTCGAAATGAAACGGCTCACATTCGCCCATCCCTGTTGCTGTTAGTTTGATCATTCAAATGATCTTATATCCAATAATTACTTCACTCCACTCTCTAGGAAAAATGAACATCCCAACTACCCCAACAAATAAATGAATGCTTAAATGTAACTTTGGCAATTATTCGATTTTTCTTGCAAATTTAGACAGGCACTGTGCTTACCTGTTTCAATATTCTCTCTTTATATATAATTTAAACATTTCAAAGTTTATGAAATGTGCCCTAAAGCTCTGCCTAGAGCTTATCAACCCTAAAACAGCAGGACCCATGGGTTTAATTTTGGGTTTGAGCTGACCAATCACTTCAGTTGCAGCAGCTCAGGGCCAATGGTGAGTCATATTAGCTGTCCACACTGCCCCGTTCCAGCTCACTATCGAAAGCATAAAATCTATAGAAACATCAGAGATGGGCAGGGCAGGCATGGGTGTATAATTCAGAGTGGCAAGCGGGGCCCTGTTAGGGTTGAACACGTTAGGGTCTCTGTAGGTCAAATAATTTTGGAATCACACATCACTAATACAGAGGTATTTTAAATGATCATGCAGATATTTTGATGCAGACTATGTCAACATTTGTAAATGTTGATATAGTGCATTTTTATTTACTGAGGTTGTTGGACCATATGTAATAAAGTGGTTCAGTGGAATGGCTGAATGTGAAGGATCAACTGAGAGTCCCCTTGTCATGTCTTCTCTGGTGTTATTTCCAAATGTTTACTTTTTTTGTATGAAAAATTGAATACTCTTTCGAATGACATTCAAATACACTATTTGCAGCACTGTGTTTAATATTTTTAAAATTAGTTGCTAGTAATGCAGTTACCATTTTTAAGTTTTATTGTTATATACTTATATGTGTTATTTTTTATTGTCTTCAGTTTTCTAGTTAGAAGTGATGAAATATATTTCAATTATTTAATTATATAATAGAGTGAATGCTTTGGTTCTTTCATTTAGAGATGCAACAATAATGTTATTTACTTTCTGAAATGCTAATACGTGCTTCATTAAAAAAGTAATGTGAATATTAATCTTAAGTGCTCCTTTCTTTAAAGGAATAATTCGAACTGCTTTGCCAAACATGAATAGAGAGAACAGAGAACACTATCAAGTTGTTATACAGGCCAAAGACATGGGAGGCCAGATGGGAGGATTATCTGGAACTACCACAGTGAACATAACACTATCTGATGTCAATGACAATCCACCTAGATTCACACAGAGTAAGTAATTAGCATTGCAAATATTTCTGATTCAAATAAACAAAAAGATGCATTGTGTTTTCAGTTTTAAAAGCAATACAAATAAAAAAAATGTAATAATCTGTTTTCGTGGTCATTTATACTCTTATTATACATGCCAATTGTATGCTTCCATTGATTGTGCTGTCACCCCATACAAAGCCGTACTTTCTAAATTTTGACCTCATAAATACACACACATTCATATTATTAAAATTATAAATATTGTGAAGTTTGGGGAAACACACCGGAATTTGCACCATAAATGCAGGCCACTCCAGGCATGAAAAATTGGCTTGAAATCAGCAGCACCAGACCAAAATATAAAATAGCTAACTTCTGCAAAATACAGTGTCCAGCAGTGGGGGAACTACCAGCGGTGCAGTAGGTGCAGCTCCACCAGGGTTCGCACCCCTGCACCCTTTTTTGGGGAACGCTGTATCCCAGGAAAGGAATGACATCCACAGCCGACCTTTGTCTGATTGGGAGCCATTGGGCCCTGCACACCCTGGCTGGAAGGAACCCTCCTTGAGCGAATGCCGCACAATCCAACACCCCCATTTATTTTTATACATGAACTGGCAGATATACATACCCGTGCCTGTGCAAGCAGACGACTGTACTGCTCACACTAGGATTGGATGGTTTGGACCGTCCAATTTGGATGATGACGACGTGACGTAGAACCGTTACCTTTACCAGACCAGCCATGCACCACGCTGCCACAGACTGCAGGTGCCGGATCACAGGCACAGCTTCCAATCTTATTTTTCTGCCAGCCCGGTACATCACCCCTAATATCCTTAGTGATCTGAACAGACTCAGTTACAAGGCAAGTCAGTATTCCAATACAGTCATGCCATGCATTGACATATTCTTCTGCAGATATACAGTTCCCTGGGCCCCTGGCACTGGCTTATGGGCTCTTTCATAATGCAATTTAGTAGTAGCATTTTATTCATATAAATTACTTATTTAGTTGTTGTCAAAGAATTATTCCTAGGATCTCTCTTTCAATCTTTTTCATCTGTCGCTGGGCACCATCTCTCCCTACTATACCTGCTATCCTATAGTCCCTTCCCAGAGACTAGTATTCCACTGTTACTATAGGCAACATCTCTTCCTACGATACCTGCTATCCCACAGCCACACTCCCTTCCCAAAGATTATTATCCCACTGTTACTATAGGCACCATCTCTTCCTACGATACCTGCTATCCCACAGTCACACTCCCTTCCCAGAGACTATTATCCCACTGTTACTATAGGCACCACCTCTCCCTACTATACCTGCTATCCCACAGCCACACTCCCTTCCTAGAGACTATTATCCCACTGTTACTATAGGCACTATTACTCCCTACTATACCTGCTATCCCACACTCAAACCCCCTTCCCAGAGACTATTATCCCACTGTTACTATAGAGTGAGGACGTGTATTTGGGAGTTCTGAGGAGCGTGGAGAATGGCTGGAGTGAGCCCAGGCCCTCCTAGGGTTGGTCGGGCTCCCCGGCAAACTGAGGCCCAGGCTTTGGGGCCTAGCCCGTGGGCAGATTCTGCAAGGCCAAGGATGAGGTGTTCCTCTGCAGGAGCCTCAAGATCCAAAAAAGGAAGCAACAATGAAGATGATGTACAGTTGGAAAACTTTATTTCAGAGGCAAAGAAAATAAGGCAAAAAAATACTCAAACAGCACGGGATTTACAGGTGGAAGCTCGCCGTGGTATCCCACAAGGAGAAACTCCTGTGTCTGAAGTGGAAAACCCTGGTCTCTCTACTGATACTGAGGTAAGGGGGAATCAGACAAAAACCCTTCAGCAAAAGGAAAGAATTGAAAGGAATGTACAGGCAGATAATCAATGTGAAGTGGCAGAGAAACAACAGTGTGTTACAACCTGTGAAAGCTGAGCTCCCATTGCTGAAGCAGGAGGAAAAGTTGTCTTTAAAATCTGACAGCAAACTGCCGGCTCTTGATTCAGCTGGAAAGAAGAACAGCTTTGCCCGTGGGGATGTGCTACAAACTGCGGAGGTAGAATGTGGTAAGTCCCTTGTGGGTGAAGTAAAGTTTAAGCATGTGGGAGACAAACTGCAGCAAACAGATCACCTTGCAGCCATTGCTAGTGAGGGCATGCCAGTAACTAAGATGGCCCCGACTGGGAAGGAACAAGGAGCTAGCAGTGATGTCAGTGATGCATTTAAAGAGAAAGCGCACCTTGGAAAAATTAAACACACAGATACTGCTACAGGGAAAGGCAAGGATGTTAAGTCATCTGAAATTACTGCAGAGAGAGTTGCAGAAGCTCTTAAAGAGCTTGATACACTGCAGAACAAGAAAAAGAGCCTGCACATATCACTGAAATATCATACAAATCTGATTGCTAGCTCAGTTGGAGAACGCAAAAATTCAAATAAAGAAAAAAGAGACGCAATATACACTGAGTTAACAGAAGTCGAGTCCCGCATAGAGGATCTGTATAAAGAAGTAGAGCCTTGGAAAGAGATTTATCAAAACAGACAAAGGTTTGAAAATATGAAATTGGCACCTGGACGAGCAAAGAAAAGAACTGTTCTACAAAAAGCAAAAAGTCAGCCTAATCATTCCAGTACTACCAGCAGCCCAGTCTCCTCTGAAAGTGAGGCTGATTTTGTAAAGCCATTACCACCAAGATCGAAGAAAAGGATTAACTGTCAGAACTTGGCCTTTAATGAGCGCGACGTGAAGGAACAAGAGAAGAAAAAGACTGAGCAAAAGCATTTTAAAGTCCAACAATGGAAAGAACAGGAACCAGCAGCATTTGAGATAACATCGGATCAGGACTTTCCAGATCTTCCAAAACCAGTGGGCAAAGTTTCAGCAGAGAATCCAGCGACGAACATCAAGTCCAAAAGGCCAAGTTGCAGCAGTGCCATCAAGCAAAATGGAAGTAGTGCTGCCTGGTCTTATTGATACTGCTAATGAGAGTGAAAGTGTGAATGAGGTGAATGTGCTGAATGTGGGTGAGAATTGTGAGAGGGTGGATGTTGTGAGAGAAGTGGAAGGGACAGGTGGAGATATGATGGAAGTGCAAGAGGGGGAAAGAGAGAATGAGTGGAGTGATCAGTCAAATCTCAACTCAACCAGGGATTTGGGGGTGGAAGTGAGTGAGCAAGTTCAGAAGCAGCAGGAAGTGCAGGAGTCAGTAGAGGTGTTGTCCATCCATGTGGGTGGGGGTGAGGAAACAGGGGAGGCTTCAACAAATTTTTGGGAGAGGAGGAGACTTTTCCCTGTGCCAGATATTTCCTCTGATAATGAGCCTTTTAGAAGGAAAAACTGGGTGAAGATTAAGTGGGATGGAGAAAAGGAAAATGTGCCCCCCAGGAGGTTTCTTGTTAGGTCCGTCCTTTTAGATAGCATGGGATTCTCCTCGAGTGACCTCTCTGCAGTGATATCCCAATCAGAAGTAGATTTCGACATCACCTTTAAATTACCTGAGGCCCTAGATCACTTTTGGAGAATTTATAACATACAAAAAAGAGCAAGACACAAGAATTGGGAGGATTTAGTTGTTATACCCATGACTAAGCCTGAGACAAAAAACATAACCATTGTGATGAAAAATGATGCAGTCCCACCTGAAGACATCTTGGTTTGGCTACTTCGCCATTGTACAGTATTAACACCTTTGGTTAAAGAGTATGACATTGATGATGTCTGGGCAGGTGTTTGGAGGACACAGGTGAAGTTGCACGTGTCTGGTAATGTGCCTGATCACCTGCCCAATTCTTTCTTTATTGGAAAAGAGCGTGGTGTCTGTTTTTATGTAGGGCAACCACGCCGCTGCTACAAATGTGGTGCAAAAGATCATCTGGCAAGGGCCTGTGCTGTCCTAAGGTGTGCCTTATGCAATGCAACAGGACATGAAGCAGAATCCTGTGATCAAATAAGGTGTAACCTCTGTTTTAGGATGGGTCATACACATAGGAAGTGTCCTGAAGCCTATCACAACATGGTCCGTCTCTTTCCAGGCTTGGATAAAGAGATGAGAAGGGAGATGTCACCACCAGAGGCGGAAAATAGTCAGGAGCCCAATGCAGAGGTTTTAGCTTCACAGGATGAAATAGTAACAAAAAGACAGAGGCCCAAATCAAGAAATACTAAAAAGAAGGAAAGGAAGCCAGAGAAGGCAAAAGAACTGGAGACTAGGAGTGAAGCCAAAGGAAAGGAGGCCAGGCCTAAGCATATTGATAAAGATGGTTGGCTTACTGCCAAAAACAAAAAGAAAAAAAAACAAGCTCACTCACTTGACCCAGGGGAAGGTGGGTCGGGAGCCTTCTCAGTCAGCACTGGGAATAAATACTCAGTGCTGGGTGAGGACCCAGATGCCTGGGGAAATAAGGCAGAAAGGGAGGAGCAGGAGGAGTTTGACAGGATGCAGAAGGAGGAGGAGCAGGAGAATATGGAAGTGCAGTTAGCATCCCAATAGAGGAGTAGTGAAGCTGAAGACCTGCTGGTTAGGAGGAAGCCGGTGGGGGCAGGTACAAATTCTGTGAGATCAAATACAGATGCTTTGGGAAAATCTGAGGTTGTGAGTGGTGATGGAGGGGGGTCTGATTTTCCCAGTGTTCAAGTTAAGCGCTATAGGGAAACTGCTTCTCCAGTTAAGAAAGGAAAGACCAATCTAGAAAACATTCATGATGGTACAGTCTATAATTACATTTTTAACATCAAATGTCTGTAGCATTAAGAGTCAGCAGACTAGTTTTTTGGCCCTTGAGAGCCTGGCCAGATCTGGTGCTGAGGTTATTTTCCTTCAGGAGACCCGACTTGCTACTAGGGCAGATCTTAGGAGGGCAAAAGCTGACTGGCGGTATGGTCCGTCTTTCTGGTCAATAGCAGAGGAGCCTTATGGGGGTATTGCTGTGCTATTTCGTAATAACCTCAATGTTAAAGTACATCGTTTCCTTGAAATCCAAGTAGGACGTTGTCTTCTCCTAGATGTAACAGTAGGTGGGAGACGTATTCGCCTTATTAATATCTATGGCCCATAGTCTGTTGCAGCTAGGCGGGCTCTACTGTCTGAGATAAGACCCTTCCTGCATACATCGCTCCCAGTTGTCTTGGCTGGTGACTTTAACCAGGTGCTTAGGCCTGAGGATCGAACAGGGAATCCTAGAAGATCTGAAGGATACTATTTAAATCAGATAATACAGCAGGCAGGCCTGGTTGATGTTGCCACTCAGGGCAATCGAAAGGCAGCTCATACCTACAGATGTGCAGGGAGAGGTAGTCGTCTGGACATGGCCTTTGTTGGGGCAGGTGAGGAATTTGCTGATGTAAAAGAGGTTGGAGTGGAGTATTCTGACCATCTGGTTCTCTCCTTTGTGTGGGGAGCCTCCTCTGTTCCAGCAAAGGGTAAAGGTCTTTGGCGACTCAGTGAGGATTCCCTAGAGGGTGAGTCAATGGTACAATCCTTTGAGGCGCTTCTTCAGCATGAGCTCAACAGAGTTGATTTTTATGACTCTGTGTCTCTTTGGTGGGAGGATGCCAAATGCTCCTTTAGGACTTTCTTCCAGAGACTATCTGTACGTAGGGAGGGTAACAAGTATAAAAAGTACCTAACTCTCGTAAGTAAGCTGGAATCTTGCATTTCGGAAGGGGAGGATGGGTCAAAAATTTCCCGGCTAAAAGCCCAAATAAGAGAATGCCAGTATAGCCGCTACAAATCTCTGTTGCAGGAGAGGGATTTTGGGAGCTTTCACTCTCCGGATCCCTTTCTTAACTGCAAGGAGAATGTTGGGCGTAAAATCATTTCTGGCCTGACTGATCCCAATGGTAATTTGCAGGTTTCAAGGGAGGGAATCATTGGGATTGTGAAGGACTACTATGCTGATCTCTTTAAAGCTAAGGCTTTGGATAGGGAAAATATTTCAGCTTTCCTGGAGGCAACCCCAGGGCCTGATGTGACCCAATTGGATTTTGGGCCTTTAGTGGCTGAGATCAGAGAGGATGAAGTCAAAGCTGCTATTGATGGTTTAGCTAAAAAGAAATCTCCAGGTCCAGATGGTTTAACAGCCGAATTTTATAAAAAGTTCAAAGATCAGCTGGCGCCAATTCTCGTGGAGGTCTTTAGAGACAGCCTGGAAGGAGGTATCTTACCCCCCTCTATGAGAGAATCCTCCTTGATCTTGCTATCTAAAGGGAAGGATCCAAAGCGAGTTGAGAACTGGAGGCCTATTGCCCTTCTTAATACTGATAGGAAGCTTCTCGCAAGGATACTTTTTGCTAGATTGCTTTTGTTTTCAGGCACTTTGTTGTCATCTGTCCAATTCTGCACGGTGAAAGGGCGGAGCATTTTTGGGGCATTCCTTACTATTAGAGAGGCCCAAGAATTATGCAAAGCTCAGAACATCGGGTGCTACTTTCTTTCTTTGGACCAGGCTAAGGCCTTTGATCGAGTGGATCATCAGTACCTGTGGGCAACTTTAGCAAAGTATGGCATCCCGGGACAATTTATTAAGTGGCTTTCTGTTTTGTACCAAGGGGCTGTAAGCTTCCCACTAATCAATGGATGGCGTGGTGAAAACTTTGAGGTTGGGGCCGGGGTGAGACAGGGGTGCCCTTTGAGCCCTCTTCTGTATGTGTTTGCGATCGATCCCTTTCTTAGGAGATTGCAGATGAGTGGTTTGAAGGGTCTCCCTGTGGCTCGTGGCCAGCGCCTTAGATCAGTAGCCTATGCAGATGATGTGACAGTGATGATCTCATGTCCAGGGGATGTGGGAAAGCTGAGTGAGACCATCAGAAACTACTCAGAGGCCTCTGGGTCTCTTGTCAACATGGATAAGTCGGAAGCTTTTTGGTCGCTGGACAAGGAGCCTGATTTTCCACTTCAGGAATTCCCAACTACCCCAGACCAGATTAGAATCTTAGGGATTACATTTGGGAGGGGAGATCTCAGTAGGCAAAACTGGGAAGAGAAAATGGATGCTGGAAATGCAAAGGTACAGCGATGGAAGCACTGGAGGCTGTCCTATAGGGAAAGGGTGAAGCTCGTGAAGACTTACTTGGTCCCTATCTTTTTGTTTGTTTCCTGTGTGTATCCATTACCAGAAGCTCTCTATGCTCGGATCCACAGTCTGTTCTTTCAGTTGATCTGGGGGAATAGGCTGAATCCCGTTAAAAGGGGTATTACTTACTTACAGAGGAAGATGGGTGGTCTGGACATGCTGTGTCCAGTGGCTTTCTTTGGCTCAATTTTCCTGAAATTTAATTTTGGGAACCTGGGCCAAAGAACTGATTCCCTGTGGGAGTGTTGTGTCAGGCGCTGGGCATTGCCTCTGGTGGGAGGCTGGGTACATGGCGGTAGCGTGAAGGAAGTCCGGGTGCGTGGTTTTCTTCCATCACATCTGGAGCTGGGGCTGAAGTTGCTGAGGAAATGGGATGTTACTTTGGAAGAGCTCAGGTCGGCCTCTAGAAGGCAGATTTATTGGAGAGTCTTTGAGTCCTATTTTGCTGCTCCTCTAGCCTTGAAGAATTGTACAGGTGATGTTCTGTCCCAGAGCCTTCGGTGGCTTAATGACAAAAGAATCCCCCCAAAATATTTTGATATCAGCTGGCTTGCCCTTCAGGGAAGACTTTTTGTCAGGGGTAATCTACGGTATCTAAACCTTACTAGCAGGGAGTGTCCATGGGGATGTCCTACAGAGGAGACACAGGAGCACTTTTTGGTCAATTGTCCTGTGACAAAGGTTGTGTGTCAGAAGCTATCAGAAACCCTGAAGGTGTCATGCATTGGGCAATTGTCTTACACTGCTGCTGCCTATGGCATTTTTCCTGTTCATCATCCTCTGGACCAAGGTACGATGTACATGATAATATCTGTGATGAGGTATTACTTATGGCACTATCGTTGTGGGCAATCCCTTGACCGGAGTTTCTATTGACCAGATAGTGAAGTCTATAGTTGATGAGTTGGGTTTCCTGAAGGGGAGAGAGGTAAGAGCAAGCTCTCAGAATTCCACAAAATGGAGAGGTGTAAGGCTGTGACTGTCCTCCTGTATTATGTATGCTTGAACTTTCTGAGATGTATATGCTTTGAGTCTCATACAAATTTCTTTTTGTTTAGAACTCAGAATAAAATGATAAGCAGTTGTACCCACCAACCTCAGAAGCAGAGATTATGCTTATGTTTTTCTTATGGAAAAAAGCAAAAAGACTGCAATCAAGCCAAATGCATTTTCCTTTGTTTAAACATGAAGACTAAATATATGTATGTGGGGTGGAGCTGTGTTATGGGTGGCCTGTTGAAGGACTTAAAGGTCACACGGTGTGTGCCTATTTGGTGGTGGTTTTGGGAGGATTTATGGACAGAGGAATAACTTTTGAAATGGATTGGGTTTGATGTTGGCATGCTACCAAATAATGGACTCTCCATTCTTTTATTTGATGATGGATAATATGTAAGTTTTTGCTATGTATTATGGATTGATTCTTTTTGTAAATTGCTAAGTTTTTACAAATAAAAAATACCCTTCCCAGAGACTATTATCCCACTGTTACTATAGACACCATCTCTCTCTACTAAACCTGCTATCCACAGGCCCTTCCCAGAGACTATTATCCACTGTTAATATAGGCACCATATCTCCCTACTATACCTGCTATCCCACAGTCACACTCCCTTCCAGAGACTATTATCCACTGTTACTATAGGCACTGTCTCTCCCTACTGTACCTGCTATCCCACAGTCCCTTCCCAGAGACTATTATCCCACTGTTACTATAGGCACTACTCCCTACTATACCTGCTATCCCACACTCACACTCCCTTCCCAGAGACTATTATCCCACTGTTACTATAGACACCATCTCTCTCTACTAAACCTGCTATCCTACAGCCACACTCCCTTCCCAGAGACTATTATCCCACTGTTACTATGGGCACCATCTCTCCCTACTGTACCTGCTATCCCAATCACACTTCCTATTATCCCACTGCTACTATAGGTACAATCTCTCTTGCTCTGAAACAGCAACATGCAAAAAATAATGTAATGGGTTGAATACATTTATCAGTCAAAAGATATTTCATTTTCTTATAGCCAAAACAGTTTTTATATTTAAAGGGGTGGTTCACCTTTAAATTAACTTTTATTATGTCATAGAATAGCTAATTATAAGCAACTTCTTAATTGACCTTCCTTGTTTATTTTCTATAGTTTTAGAATTATTTGTCTTATTCTTCTGACACTTTCCAGGTTTCCAAATACTCTATAAGACTACACATTTATTTCTATCACTCATCTTTCTATTCAGGCCTCTCCTATTCATATTCCAGTCGCTTATTTAAATCAATGCATGGTTGCTAGGGTGATTTGGACCCTAGCAACCTGATATTGCAAACTGGAGAGCTGCTAAAAATCTAAATAGCTCAAAAATCACCAATAAAATAAAATGAAAACCAATTGCAAATAGTCTCAGAATTTCACTCTCAATATCATACTAAAAGTTAACTCATAGGTGAACAATCCCTTTAGGGGGCCCAGTTGTAAATTTCTGTACCAGGGCCCTTAGGGGTCTAGTTACGCCACAGGTGTCCAGTATGCAGGGAGTAAATTATCAGGTTTTTCAGAGGATCTTTAGGCTACACAAGCAAGGCCGGATTTACATAGTGGGCACCCCTAGGCCCACTGCCATTCATCGCCCCTGTCCCCTACCATTTCATCATCTGGACTGGAGCACTGGGGATTGGCACATGGGAAATTTAAAAAATGATTGTATCTCCAGCGCATCCCCAGTGTTTTTGAACCAATATGGGTGTGGTTGGGCAGCATGCCGCCCCCCTAAAATCCTGGGGCCTAGGCCCGGGCCTAGGTGGCCTTTCCACAAATCCGTGCCTGTACACAACCACATGTAACTCCTGCTCTCACACCTCCACCTATCACTCACTTTCCCCTTGGATGCCCTGCCTCATGAAAGTTAACTGCATGATGGCTCTTAAACAGCGATTTATACCTGCAATCCTGTATATATCCCTTATTACATAGTGGCCAAACATGAGAAAAATGTTGTGTTGTAATATCAATATGAAGTAGTGATTCTCAAAGTGTGTAAAGATTCAAATACAGTGTAGCCAACATTGGCAGTGTTAAAAGAATCAGTTATTATTTGCGAAAAGCACAGATGAAACCAGACCATACTGTAACTGATTTTAGATTACTCGAATAGCTACCAAGGAGAAAACCGGAGTCTGCCATAGATTACCCTCACTGGGAGTATACACAGAGAATCATCATGAGGAGCTGAGATGACACAACCAGAGCAATCACCTAACCAATGGCAGTGTTGGGTTGTAGCAAAAGCTGGTCCATGAGCGAAAAGCGGTTAAACAGTTAAAATTAATATCAATTGGCATGGTGCAACTGGCAGGCAGTGTAACCCATTAGATATTAAGGTGGCTTGCCAGCATCTATTATTATATTAGAGGGACAATGCCCTACTCGCCCAAATCGTATAAGTTACAGACTAACTGGAAGAAATTACTCTAACGGGGTCAGTAATTAAATAAGTTGCTCCTACAGTGGATAGACAGTTGAATGAGGCAACATGAATAACAACACAAACTACTCCAGGCTATGAGTGCTTCATTGCTATAAAAGTAATAACTGATTAATCAAATAGGCATAAAATAGTCCCGATTGAAAGATGTAACAACAGATATATAAAAACAATGCTGTCCTAGTCAGTCTCTCAGTATATTAGAGCGTAGAACCACATAGGGTTTTGTCCTCTCAGTCCCCTATAGCAACAGCGTTTGATATAGTGCCATTGTGCAATAGTTCACAGTCAATGTTTGTCAAATAAAATAAACAAGGGAAGCAACTTGAGGCCACGTGAGGGCCACAGTGTTCATTTAGCTTCCAATTTCAAAAGTCCAAGTCTCTGTTGCCACCTCTTCTTGGAGGGGAGGGACATGATCAATAATCATATGTCTAAATTGTGGAAGAGAATGTTTGGCTTAAACCATTGGTCAGTGTGAGGATGTGTAACCTGGAGCATTGCAGCATCCCACTAAAGGTTTGGCACCCTAAGCATTTGTAACAGCCATGTTTATGTAGCAGACCCAGCTAAGTCCATGGAGTGCTTGATGGTTTCAAGTCTTTAATCATTAGCATATCCCCTAGGTTTTTGCTCTTTGATGCCCAATGGTGGGCCTTTTTAATTTGCCAAATGGTAATAAGGTGTCTGATGTCACAATGTCCCATCTAACAAATAGAGCTGACTGCAGAGAATTGAAATATACTATATATTGCTTGGAATTTATGGATACAAGGTCATTTTTCTCCAAAGTGCCACCAAGGCACTCACAGTCCAGCAGTATTATTGCTTCTGACAAAACAATGAAGCTGCTGCAATCCTTCTGTAAGCACCATTTATGTTTATACTTAATCATATAAAAGGACTGGAACTTCACATGCCCAGCATAGTACTGCTGGGAAGGGGTGCCTTGGGGGCTTTTTTGGTAAAAAAAAAAAATAGCCTTGAGACCATTTATTTCTGGTAATCGATTTTTCAAACTGACATGTCACCATGACTGGTACTGAGCAACCGCTCAACGTGTTCTCACTAATAATAAAAAGCTGCTTTTACAGATTATAATAAAAGCATCTGCTGAGCCTGATATTCAATTTATGACTACAGTGGTGCTTTGTTTCCCTTATTTTTGGGCTGTCTATCATTTCTGATGCTCTGCGTTGACTTAAATATAAGACTCAGTCTAAGCACTTGTGGAAAAAAGCACTAAATAAAAGCCCTGGGAAATGCTTAATTTGAACAGCTTGCGGAGGCTTCAACTAGCAACCGAGACAGTTATTTCTTTGTTGTGTCACATCGTTTTGTTATCCTGATGACTGCTCTTAAGTGAAGTCACCAGGGACACAGACAGCATACTGTAACATACAGACAGTTTTCTATTCTAATTCTTGTAACTGATTCAAGGTGATTTTTATTTTAATATAGATTAACAGTGATTCTGTCTTTGTTAGTCTATTATATCTAGTCTTAAATGTATCGCATTTTGGATTGATTTTTATATACTCTTTTTAGTATGACCATAGAATTATTTACAGAAATTAGAATAAATGTTCTACAATTGTCTAAATTCAATTGGTTATATAGCAAAGTCTCAAGTACTCAAATTGTACTTTTAAGATCTGTTTGTACATGTTGGAGGTGAAATGTATTCTAACTGGTCAAATTAATTAAAATAATTAGCAGTTGCTGGTGTTCAGGTCTACATACAGAGATATTCAACTATACAGAAATACATAAAAAAAACACAGAATATATGTTGTAGACCACAGGAATATTGCATTGCCTCTCCTTGCCTGGGAAATGGTTGTTATGCTAACAGAGTCATACCAAAATTCACTCCCTGTCCAGTAGGTCCTCAATTAAATGCTTTAATAAGCAGTAATCTCAGGAAACAGAGGGACATTTATGAAGGAAATTTTGCATGAATTATTTATTATAAAAATATAGTTTATCATGCTGACAATTACATAAATTACTCTCATACAGATTCCTACCATCTCAGTGTACCAGAATCGTCTACGGTTGGTTCTACAGTGGGTCATATTAAGGCAGCAGATGCAGATATTGGCAAAAATGCTGAAGTAGAATACAGAATCGTTGATGATGAAACAATGTTTGATATTTTCACAGAGAAAAGTACACAGGATGGGGTCATAACTGTGAGAAAGGTAGGCAAGTTCATAATATTGCTGCATTGAAATAATACGACAGAGTGAATTATAAAACTTCATCCATATGTTTTTTTTAATATGCTTTGTTGATTTCTATAGAGAACTGCAGCCATTACCAAAATCCCAATTGTATATTTCTCTACTTTCTACATGGACTAATAATATGTTTGATGCATCTTTTTTATTAACTTAGATGCATTGGTTTCTGAAAATGCTATATAGATTGCTATGCTAAGCTTGAACAATGCTTGCTGCAGTGCAGCTTATTATTCAAACTACATTATAAAGCAAATAATAATGCTCCCACTTGCTGATTCTAACAGGGAAACCATATGTGACCGTACCACAGCAGTATGTTTAATGTTAATGTTACAACAGCTGTATGCCACAAAACAGCTTTTATCTAATTTTTATAAGAACAAAATTGGGAAGTATTTTTCTTTAATTTGATATCCAGCGGTCATCTAGGATGTTCAGCATAAAAAGCTGCTTAAAGTAACACCAAAAATTCAAAAATTTTTTTTTTTATAAATTCTTTATTTACGTGTTTCGCAAAGTATCAAAAGTACAATAGCATGAGAATCCCGCAATCAAAAAAATTCAAGAATAAGATAAGATACAGTGTTTGAACATAGGGCATCCCAAGGCAAAAATTATCAAAAGACACCAGCAGGTTACATATCACGTAGGCATACTTTGCGAATAAGAAATTATTAAGTATTATTAAGTAAAGAGAAAAAAAGAAAAAAAAAACAGAAAAATAAACTATGTTGGGCACATCTACAATCCAGAAGATAATAGCAAAACGGTGGTTAGAGGAGGAAGCACAGAAAGGATAGAGTGGGAAGCACTATACATTAACTGAGTATCGTGATCCTATATCAGTGACATATCAATTGGATGCCAGGGGTCTCAAGGAAGCTATAAGCATACAGTGGCCGTATCAAGAAGTAAGGGTCCGGTATTCTTGTGATTCAGTAAACTGGAGCCAATAAAACCATTTCTTCGTCAAGTTTTGGTATTTTGGATTACTCGTCTCTGATTTGTAGTGCTGAAATCGGCAAATTTCGTTTACTTTAAGTGCCCAGTCTTTAAGTGTAGGGATTACTTTCGATTTCCAAAATAAAGGTATCAAGGACTTGGCCACTGTAATTAAAGTTGAAATGAGCGCTATGCGATATCGTGCTGGAGACATGTCGTTACAATGCAATAAGAAAAATGACGCCTAGTCCGGTATTGCCAAATCCGTGAATCTGGGTAATAACTGTTTTATTTGAGTCCAATACGGTTGTAGATTGGGGCAGTGCCACATAATGTGGCTGAGAGTTCCACTTGATTGACCGCATCTCCAGCAGATATCAGGAACAGATGGGAATATTTTAGATAGTACACTTGGTACCCTGTACCATTGCGAAAGTAATTTATAATTGTTCTCTTGTAACCTGGCACACAGAGTAGACCTGTAGGAGTTCGTGACAACAGTCCTCCATTCCGAGTCTGTAAAGGTGCATTGCAGTTCTCTTTCCCACTTTCGTTGAAATCATTCGCTGGTGTAGAGGAGCGACTGAGCAACAGTCTATAGATGATCGCAATAGCATGCGGGGTATGGTCGGTTCTGGTGAACAATTGTTCAAACAAGGTATCCTCGGATCCTGTGGCGTCAGATATCAGTTTCGTGTCTAGAAAATGTCGTATTTGATGCAGCCGTAATCTCTCAAGCGGTGTAATCTTTTCCGGAGGCAAGATATCCGCTAATGGTTTGATGGATCTACCATTAAGCAATTGAAAAGCCCATAAAGTTTCTGTTTGCGTCCAGTTTTTGAAGTGCATAGGCAATAATCCTGGAGGGAAATCCTTATTGTACAATATCGGGGTCAACCGGGAATGCGGATTGAGGAGGCATTTTCTATGTTTCACTGCATCCCAGGTGTTGGCGATTTCATTGATAATTGGATTAGGAAATGTTGGTTTGCAACGGTGAGGTTTGGGTAACCATGTGTAGACTTTTAGCGGGTACTCGTATCCATCTTGTGCCACAAGTGGCCATAAAAGAGTCTTAGATTTCATTAAGTCCATCATCCGTTGTAAGACCGCGGCTTTGTAATATGCCCAAAAGTCCGTCAAACCGACCCCCCCTGCCTCCTTCGGTTGAGTAAGGGAATCAAATTTCTGTCTGGCTTTCTGACGCTGCCAAATAAACTGAGAGATGAGAGAATGTAGTTCTTTGAAAAATGGTCTTGGTATCTGGAACGGGATTGTCTGGAACAGATATAGAAAACGAGGGAGTATATTCATTTTTACAATGCCGATGCGTCCAAACCAGGAGAAGCCCGGTTTGTCCCACTTCTGCAAGTCAGCTTTCACTGTTTTGAGAAGTGGGTAAACATTCAGGAGGATGCCATCTGTAAGTTTAGCCGAAATCTTGAGACCCAGATAGGTAAGATATTTAGATTCAATCATAAATGTACAGTTATGACTTATATGTTGCAAGTCCTGGTGAGGCAGAGAAATGTTAAGGAGGCTAGATTTCTGTTGATTTATTTTTAGATTGCTCAGAGAGCCATATTCATCTAGTTCGAGCAAGATCTCTGGTAACGCGGTTTTCGGTTGCGTTACAAAAAACAACAAATCGTCTGCATAAGCCGTTGTTTTATGTGAATGATCATGTATATGCACCCCCGGTATATTCGCATTCTGTCTAATGCGCTGTAGGAATGGTTCGAGTGTAATGACAAACAGGAGGGGAGACAGCGGGCACCCCTGTCGTGTGCCATTTTTAATATCAAATGGGTCAGATAGCATCCCATTAACTCGGATACGTGCCTGTGGACAAGCATATAAACTTTGGACATATTGTTGGAAAACAGGGCCAATTCCTATCCACTGAAGACATTTGAATATCATATCCCACTTCACCCTATCGAACGCTTTTTCCGCGTCGGTAGATAATAACGCCAGTGGGATGGCCTTCTTTTTGCAATAATGTACGATATTGTACACCTGAAGAGTGTTGTCTCTAGCTTCCCTCTTAGGAACGAATCCCACCTGCTCGGGGTGTATGATTCTCGCCAGCAGAGGTTTCAGCCTTTCTGCCAGAACCTTCGCAAACAGTTTAGTATCTACGTTGAGAAGGGATATCGGCCTATAGCTCTTGACATCTAAAGGGTCTTTCCCCTTTTTATGAATCAGTGTAATATTAGCTTGTGTTGCGTCTAAGGGCAGTTTACCCTCATCCATAATCGCATGGATATGTTTCTGGAAAAATGGCAAGAGAGCCTTGGAGAACCTTTTATAGTACAAACTAGTAAATCCATCTGGGCCCGGAGCTTTGTGGGTGGGGGTGTGTTTGAGAGCGAATTGAATTTCCTCCAGGGAGATAGGGGACTCTAAGCGATTGAGGTCCTCCCTCGATAGGTGAGGTTTAGGGATGGTTTGTAAATAAGTGTCAATCTCATTGCGGCGATCAGGTTCCGTGGATCGATCCAGTTCCTGGTCGATATTATATAAAGAATTGTAGAAATCCCGGAAAATGCGGCTAATATGATCTGTGTCGTGTGTAAGCGTACCAGCGCTGTCTTTAATGCTCATAATGTGATTTTTCCGTTGCTTAATTTTTAAAGCGGAGGCTAGCAGGCAACCACATTTGTTCCCATGTTCAAAGTAAAGCTGCTTCTGGTAGAAAATCGCTTTAGCAGTATAATTGTTCAACAGGGTTTTAATTTCTTTTCTGATTGCCGTTATTTGATGAAGGGTGTTGTCTGAATGTTGGGATTTGTGTTGTCGTTCCAGCGTCGTCAGAGTCTGGAGCAGTTGATTATATTTCTGCTCTCTTTCCTTCTTTTTTTGTGTGCCGAGCTTGATCAATTCCCTCCTTATCCCACATTTATGAGCTTCCCAGACCATCTGTGGATTGGAATCAGGAGTGACACTCTCTTTAAAATAATTTTCAATGAACTCCGTAAGACGGGTAGTTGTGGGAACGTCATCAAGTAAAGTTTCATTGAGCTTCCATTGCCACGACTTTTGTGGGGGTCTCTGCCGCAGGAGGTACAACAAAACTGGTGCGTGGTCTGACCAGGTAATCGGGCCAATGGTAGCCATATAACACCTAGGAAGAGTATTGTGTGATGTGAGCAGGTAATCTATTCTGGAGTATTGTTGATGTGGGTTGGAATAAAAGGAATAGTCTTTTACTTCAGGGTTCAGGATCCTCCAAGTATCTATTAAGTTGTACTCCTCAAATGCCTCAATTGTGTTAGTTGATGTTTCGGGAAACTAGAATTTGTAGTGGAACAATCTAGAGTCGGTTCCAAAGGAAAATTAAAATCGCCACCTATAATCATGGTGCCCTCTGCAAACTGATCAATTTGTTGAAGTAATGGTGTAAGACGGCCTAGTTGTCCCACAATGGGAAGGTACAGCGATACAAAGGTATACATCGTATTATCAATAAGTCCTTTAATGGCATTCATATGCCCCATTTTATCCATAGTCTGGTCTACATGTATCCACTGTAGGTAGTCTGCGAGAATAATAGTTGTGCCTCTAATTTTGGACGGTTGTGGCGTGCTAGTGTAGATATTTGAAAAGCCTTTAATATATATCTTAGATGTTGCCTGTTGTTTAAGGTGTGTCTCTTGCAGCATGGCAACGTGTATCTTATTGCGTTTCAACTCCAGTTTAAGGCTATTTCTTTTCTGTATCGTATTGAGACCCCTGACATTCAACGACATGATGCAGAGTTTGTCACTCATTGGTGCTGTTGGGTAGGCGTAAGCTAATGTAACCATAGTGCTTCTCCCTGTAGCCGAATAATTCAAAACATTTTATATTCATTTAAATACATTTAAATACATTGTTTTGTTACCCTGCATTGTTAAAGAAATTTTAATAAAAACACGGTAAATACAATTAACAAGGTCCAAAACAAAAAAAGGGTTCAATATAGTTAGCCAAAATGTAATCTATAAAGGTTGGAGTGACTGGATATCTAACATAATAGCTAGAACACTACTTCCTGTTTTGCAACTCACTGGTTTCCACTGTACAGATGAAGCCACTTGGATTTGTGAGTTAAATGCGTCATGACTCAGGGGTAATTGAAGAAACTGTGTTATCTTAAGTCATCTTAACTCATTTAATGCATTTAACCTTTTCATTAGCATACCAAAGATCCATTGTTCACAATGGTGAATGCTTTAATTAGATGGGATGTTGTGACGCAGTTTTCTGTGTTAAATGAGATAAATGGGATATCTGTGTTTAGTTATTCTGTGTCAAACAGACAAACCAAAGTGGCTGCATCTGTAACTACTGATTACCTTGCTGGTTGTGTGAAATGAAAAGGTAATAGTATATCTTAAACTAGAGGGTGTTCATGTTTGCAACCTTAGGGGCAGATTTATCAAAATTGTGCGATTAGAGTTCACTGCAAAAATAAAATCACTCATTTTCTATTTATACCTATGGAATTTTTAGAATCGTATTTATCAATAGGTAAAAGTGAAAGTCGACCACACATTTGATGTGTGATTTGCTAAAGTTTGGTAATTCTGGTAAACATTTGGCAAATTGGGCTTATCCAAATGTTTGGAAGTATTCCTGTGCAGAGTTATTAGAGCAATTCTTTATAACTGTGATTTTGCCCAACAGATATCTTAATGATCTCCAAACAGATATTAATAGGGATAGGCAACCATACAAAGGCTAGTAAGCATTAAATTCTGTCTGAAACATGTGTTACACCACAAAAGAGGAGCAACACGGGTGTATTATTTATAAAGTGTAGGAAATGAGTTGTGTGAACTATCTCTGAATATAGTATTTTAGTGCATGTATGTGTTTTACTATCCAGAATGCCTAAAGTTTCCTAAAATTCCGAATCACCATACCTTAAAGGGGTGGTTCAACTTTAAGTTAACTTTTAGTATGTTATAGAATGGCCAATTCTAAGCAACTTTTCAGTTGGTCTTCGTTATTTATTTTTTGTTGTTTTTTAATTATTTGCTGTCTGACTCTTTCCAGCTTTCAAATGGGGGTCACTGACCCCACTAAAAACAAATGCTCTGTAAAGCTACACATTTGTGGTTATTACTACTAGTTATTACCCATCTTTCTATTCAGGCCCTCTCCTATTCATAGTCCAGTCCCTTATCCAAATCAATGCATGGTTGCTAGGGTAATTTGGACCCTAAATTGCTAAAATTGCAAACTGGAGAGCTGCTGAATAAAAAGCTTAATAAATTAAAAGCTACAAATAATAAAAAATGAAAAGTGATCGCAAATTGTCTGAGAATATCACTCTCTACATCATAATAAAAGTTAACTCAAAGGTTAAAAACCCCTTTAAATCATCATCTATTGAACCAAGTAGTATTGTTACAGTTCTATCTGTTTCATTTGATGTGTGATGGTGCAGTTTGCCCTATTGATTAAGCAGCATTGAGCAAGGTTCAATACTATATATTGAAACTATCCCCTAAAATTATATATTATACAAGTTTATAAACTTATTGCACGACAATTTTTTAGCACAGGTTGTTGAGGAGCCTACCAGAAAAAATGCTATTCTTGATTTAGTGATCTCAAATGACCCAGAACTTATAGCAAATGTGCAAGTCATTGAACCCCTGGGTAATAGTGACCATAAGGTTATATCTTTTAATGTCTGGTGCAAAAAACAAAAATATACTGGGGCAACAAAAACCATGAATTTTGCAAAAGCTTATTTTAGTGCCTTGAGGGCTGCCCTACAGAGCATTGATTGGGGCATTAGGTTTTCAGCTAAAAACACAGAACAGAAATGGTTGTCCTTTAAAATGATATTAAATCATTACTGTTCTCAATTTATTCCCTTAAGGACTAAACATAGAAGCTCTAAGAATCATCCTGTGTGGCTTAATACAGAAGTAAAGAAGTTAATGGGACAGAAGAGAAAGGCATTTAAAAACTACAAATCTGTAGGGACAGAAGCTGCATTTAATGAATATAAACACTGTAATAAATGTTGTAAATCAGCAATCCGGAAGGCTAAGAAAAGAAATGAAGAGTTAATTGCGGTGGAGGTGAAAACTAACCCTAAAAAGTTTTTTAAATATATTAATAGTAAAAAGATGCAGGTTGAGAGTGTTGCTCCATTAAATAATGGTACCAGTATGGTTGTAATAGATACAGATAAGGCAAATGTGTTAAATCAGTTCTTTTCTTCAGTGTATACAATAGAGGAGTCTGGGTTCACAGGCTCACTTAATAACTGCACGAATGGTTCAGCTCAATCTAGTCAGTGGCTGACTCAGGATATGATTCAAAAAGCTTTAATACAAATGAATGTAAACAAGGCTCCAGGGCCTGATGGCATACACCCCCGGGTTCTAAGAGAGCTTAGTTCAGTTTTAGACCAGCCCTTATTTCTGATTTTCTCAGATTCACTGTCATCTGGTATGGTGCCTATGGATTGGAGAAAAGCTGATGTTATTCCAATATTTAAAAAGGGATTACGATCTCAGCCTGGCAATTATAGGCCAGTAAGCTTGACATCTGTGGTGGGCAAATTATTTGAAGGCTTGTTAAGGGATCACATTCAAAATTTTGTCCTAATGAATGGCATTATGAGCACCAATCAGCATGGCTTTATGAAGGATAGGTCATGTCAGACGATGTCAGCAGTAGATGTGATCTATTTGGATTTCGCCAAAGCGTTTGATACTGTGCCCCACAAACGACTGCTTTCTAAACTAAGGTCTGTTGGGCTTAATGAAGTCATTTGCACATGGATAGGAAACTGGCTACAGGATCGGGTACAGAGGGTAGTTGTTAATGGGATATTCTCTACTTGGAGTAAGGTTCTTAGTGGGATCCCCCAGGGCTCAATATTGGGTCCAATTTTATTTAACTTGTTCATTAATGACTTAGGGGAGGGTGTTGTAAGTAATGTATCAGTGTTTGCAGATGACACAAAATTATCCAGCCCAATTAATTCCATCCAGGATGTGGCATCCTTGCAACATGATCTTGACAAACTGGCAAGCTGGGCAGCTAAGTGGCAAATGAGATTCAATGTTGATAAATGTAAAGTCATGCACCTGGGATGTAAAAATATCCAAGCCACTTATACCCTTAAAGGACCAGTAACATCAAAAAAAAATGTTCAAAAATTCGTTAGAGCACAACAAAAAATGAACACAGAGACAAATGAAACTTTTAAATAGCAAAGACTCTATTAAGAAATAACTTACAGAAAATCCACTTCCTGTCCTCTTCAGAAATGGCGAAAAGGCGACCATCCACACTGCAGCAATCGATTTCTTCTCCCTTTATATTCACTGACATCCTCCTCTCGTTGTGTCCAACAGCAGCTGGTTTGTTCCTGTACTGGCGGCGATGAACTGACAACTGACAGGCCGCTGCCTCCTGAGCTTTCCTTCCCAAAAGCCGATCGTGGCGCTCGCTGGTGTGAGTGAGGGAGGAGGAAGAGAAGGGCAGCTAGTAACCAGACTCGATCCAGGTCGGAATGGAAGTACGCGGCTTGGCGCGCTGATTGTACATGAAGTTGCTTCCCTAGGGTCTGGGCAGGATGCAGACTGTGCATCGGCTTCCCTGCTCCGCTCTCCTCACCTCCCTCTCCGTCTCCCCTCCTCCCCAAGCTGCTGCCTTATCAATGGGCTGCTATAGACATCACGCGTTACTGTGAATATAAAATGTCTGGACTAGCCGGCAGTGCAGCATGCATGTGTATATTTTCAGCAGCAGTAGAGCCGATCCTGCCCAGACCCTAGGGAAGCAACTTCATGTACAATCAGCGCGCCAAGCCGCGTACTTCCATTCCGACCTGGATCGAGTCTGGTTACTAGCTGCCCTTCTCTTCCTCCTCCCTCACTCACACCAGCGAGCGCCACGATCGGCTTTTGGGAAGGAAAGCTCAGGAGGCAGCGGCCGCGCTGTGGGAAATGCTGCCCCGGATTCCAATTCCAGCGCCGGGGAAGTGAAGGCAGAGCACGAGCAGAGATCCCAGACGCACAATCTGTCCCCTTCCCAGAGAGGAAGGGAAGCCGATGCACAGTGAAAGTGCAGGAACAAGTGTGCCGTTGGGAGACTGTAGACGGCCAGGCCAGTGGAACGGAAGCGAGAGGACTCGCTGCTGTCAGTTCATCGCCGCCAGTACAGGAACAAACCAGCTGCTGTTGGACACAACGAGAGGAGGATGTCAGTGAATATCCAGGGAGAAGAAATCGATTGCTGCAGTGTGGATGGTCGCCTTTTCGCCGTTTCTGAAGAGGACAGGAAGTGGATTTTCTGTAAGTTATTTCTTAATAAAGTCTTTGCTATTTAAAAGATTCATTTGTCTCTGTGTTCATTTTTTGTTGTGCTCTAACGAATTTTTGAACATTTTTTTTTGATGTTACTGGTCCTTTAATGGGACTGCACTAGGCAAATCCATTATGGAAAAGGACCTTGGAGTCCTTGTAGATGATAAACTTGGCTGTAGCAAGCAATGCCAGTCAGCAGCATCAAGGGCAAATAAGGTCTTGAGCTGTATTAAAAGGGGCATAGAGTCAAGGGAGGAGGGGGTCATTCTTCCACTGTATAGAGCACTTGTAAGGCCCCATCTAGAATATGCCGTACAGTTTTGGTCTCCATCACTCAAACAGGACATTATTGTATTAGAGAGGGTACAGAGAAGGGCAACTAAGCTGGTAAAAGGTATTGAAAATCTTAGCTATGAGGAAAGACTGGCCAAATTGGGGATGTTCACGTTGGAGAAGAGGCGCTTAAGGGGTGACATGATGACTATGTATAAATATATAAGGGGATCATATAATAATCTCTCTAATGCTTTATTTACCAGTAGGTCTTTCCAGCTGACATGAGGTCACCCATTCCGATTAGAAGAAAAGAGGTTCCGCCTAAATATTCGGAAGGGGTTTTTTACAGTGAGAGCTGTGAAGATGTGGAATTCTCTCCCTGAATCAGTTGTACAGGCTGATACATTAGATAGCTTTAAGAAGGGGTTGGATGGCTTTTTAGCAAGTAAGGGAATACAGGGTTATGGGAAATAGCTCATAGTCCAAGTTGATCCAGGGACTAGTCCAATTGCCATTTTGGAGTCAGGAAGGAATTTTTCCCCCTCTAAGGCAAATTGGAGAGGCTTCAGATGGGTTTTTTTTGCCTTCCTCTGGATCAACTGGCAGATAGGTAGTTAATTAAAAAAAAAAAAAAAAAAAGGTTGAACTTGATGGACATGTGTCTTTTTTCAACCTTACTTACTATGTTACTATGTTACTATGTTACTATGTATATTGTAGACATGCATTACAACGTTACTAGCATAAAGGAGAAAGATATCAAACACAGAGAAAGTGCTATACTAACAAGAAAGGTACTATAAATTATCACAAAGCATTTTTTGTGCTTAATTTAACACCTCAGAGAGAGGTCAACAACAGAAAGAGAACATCCAGTCCCACTGGCTTTGCTTTTAAACACAGATTTGAAAATTTATGAGTATTGAATTCCCTATACAGAAAATACAGACTAAAAATTCATTAAAAAAGGTGAAGATGAATCACAGGAGAGGAGCAACACATAAAGAACCATACATCAAAAAGTAAAAAAGAGACAGTATGAAATAACGATTATTTTCTGCACACATTGCCTGTGTTATAGAGTAAAGTAAATGTAAAAAAAAAGATCTCTGTGCAGAAAGTTTTCTATTCTATAAGGTAATATAACAAGAGAAAGGTTTAATTAATCAAGATTTATCTTATTCCATAACAGTCATTATATGCTTGGCCTAAATGAGTATAATGAAGGGAGAGATGTGATAAATTAGGATAACATTTTTAATTTCCCTATTATTTCAATGATCCTGTATACTGACTTGGGAACAAACTAAAAGAAATATTGTCTGTTTTTAAAAGTCTTGTGATATAGGACTGATGTGCTGTTTCCCACAACCAGCAGCCTTGTGCCCATGGCTGACAAGCCTCTGCCATACCACAAACACCATACATCAGCATAAACATATGGATTGTTATTTAAAGCTAAAGCA
Source organism: Xenopus petersii (assembly GCA_038501925.1). NCBI lineage: Eukaryota > Metazoa > Chordata > Amphibia > Anura > Pipidae > Xenopus > Xenopus petersii. The sequence goes on from CM076682.1 coordinate 81,170,534, forward strand.
ACATGTATATTAAACTAAAACTACATATTAAAAATACTTTAGATATACAAAAGAGAAGGAATATGATGTATTTCTATACAGGAGTTCTTGATTAAAAGTTTATGGGGCACATTTTCTAAAACTCAAATTAATCAAATTTGTTTGGAAAACAAATCCAACCAAACTCCCTTCCATAATAAGAACGTTTATTAATAATTTTTCTCGTAAAAATCGGAGAGACAAAACGTCATTACAAAATCGAGTGTCAAATCGAATCATTCAATATCAGATTTTAGCTGTGAAAACTCTTCTATTTCGGATTATTGGTCGAAAAACCTGAATTTTTCGGATTATCCAGCACAGTTCATGATGTCAAGAAACAACTTCATGGACATCTGCCATTGACTCTTACATCTTACACCTCGACAGGTTTGAGATGACGTATTTTTGGATTCTGATTTTTAGCAGCTTTGGGGTATGATAAATCTCTAAAAATTTTATTTATTTTCCAAGAAAAAGCTCAAAAAAATCGAAGTTTAATAAATATGATCATTAAAATTACTAAAGGGCTTGTTCACCTTCCAAACCTTTTCTTCAGTTCCATTGTTTTCAGATTGTTTTCAGAAATAAAGGGGCAGATTTACTAAAGGGTGAAGTGGCAAATGCTGGCAACAATTCACCAGCGTAACCACCTGCAGGAACTTCGAAAGGAGTAACTTGGCTAGTAAAAGAGATAGATGCTAGCAGTGATATCGCCAAGCGACTTTTCACTCTGGCGAATGGACGTTACTCTGCAAATTCACAAGAATGTGGATTTTACTGAACGTTACCTCTTTCAACAGACTTGCCTTTTCCAGCTCAGACCCGGCGAAGTGCAGTGGAGTGCATAGAACTTCCTCAATCCTCAGTTATATACATCATATTTAGTAAGTGGAAAAACTTCGAAGTTCCAAAAACGCTGGCGTCTTTTCCTTTTTTCAGGGTGATAGGCTGCAAAAGTCCTAAAATTTTTTTTTGTGTGTAATCAGTTTCCCCCATTCATTTTCTGACATATCGAACATTATTTTACAGTGTGCTCATGTGTAGGACATTAAAACAAATCTATTGCCTTTATTAAGGTTCCCTGGACATGTCTAGTTATCAGTGTCAATTTAATGTATTAGATGCAACATGAAACAGAAAGGGGTCCACTCAACTTTAAATTTCCCAGCATATGCAAATTAGCCTGAGCGCAAGACCTCCAACAAATTTGCACCAGGCAGAATTAAACGCTAGCGCATTTTGTCTTTGATTTGCTCGCATTGCTGAAGTAACGAAATCGGAAATTTGTCAGTGTCCGTCAGCAAGGACAACATTTTGCATTTTAGTAAACTAGCGCTGTCTCTGCAATTTTTTGCCTGGCGAAGTGTTGTGATATGGGTGCAAAGCCGTCACTGGCAAATTTTTCACAGCTTAGTAAATTTACCCCAAAAACTTCTTTCAGTTGCTTTCCATGTTTTATATTTGACTGTTTTTCCAGTATTGAAATTTAAAGTTTAATGTTTATGTCTCTGGTGTTCCCATCTGGCAGCTAAGTGCAGAGGCTAATCTGTTACAATTTGCTCCAGTAATTGATACTTATATCAGCAGCCTTTTTGGAATATTAGCGACTATTGTACCAAATATCAAAGCTGCCTTTAACGAGTCTCTGGGATTCTGCTAAGCAGGGCTAAAGATCAACTAATGTATTAGTGTAGAACAGTTTAAAGGGGTTGTTCACCTTCCAAACACTTTTTCAGTTGTTTTTTTTTTTTATTGGTCTCCAGAAATAAAGACTTTTTTCCATTTATTCCCTTTTTATATATATATATATATATATATATATTTTACCATTTTTCCAGAGTTTAAATTTTAAGGTTCCTGCCTCTGGAGTTTCATTCTGACAGTTCAATAATTCAGGTGCAGATTCTGAGATGTTACAATTTTGCAACATGTATTTCCTTACTTATCAATCTCGGAAGGTCTGAGATATCTCGGGGTATAATAAATCTTGAAAAGGTAGGTTTTCTAGGTTTTTTTTCCACTAAAAATTTGGTTTTATAGTAAAAATAGACCTCAAATTGTTCGAGTGTTTTGCATTCTGACTAATAAATAACCCCCTTAGTTGATACATTTCTAAGCAGCATCTCATGAGTATTAGCAACTGTAACAAGTGAATAATTTATAACACCTGCCTTTAATGAAATTCTACTCAGCAGGGACAAAAATGTATCAACTAAATGTATCAATTTAGAACAGTTAAGAGTCAGCAACCCCCTTCCAGAGCAGCTTTAGGAAGGTGAAAAATAAGACTTGCACTTCAAAATTAGAAAAATGGACACACATAGAAAATAGAATTTAAAAATTTTGAAAATAGAATTTTCTATTTATGGTGAACTGTCTGAAACCAAAGGAACTGAAAAAAGTGTTGGCAGATGAACAACCGATTTCAGGAGTTGTTTTTTTTTTTTATTGCTCACATTTTATGCATACAAGTATATACATGTTAGTCACTTTTCTCAAAGTTTTGGGGTGAATAGACAAAGAACCCTCACTCCTTCAGGTGGCATGGAGAGGCCAGTTACTAGGAGCAGCAAAAAGCTGCCTCTCGAAATTTTAAGAGCTGAATTTCTGTTTTTTAACACAGAAATTCAGCTCTGCTAGTGGAGCAAGTGCAATAGCACTCACTACACTAGAGATGCAGCCCCTCCTGAACCCACTCCGTTGCTAAAAGTTGAAAGCGCGGAGCGGAAGGGGGGGCGACAGCACCTGAAGTGCCACTGAATAACCCCCTGAATGTACTAAAAAAAAAAAAACATTTAGCAAAGGGCAATGGGAATTGTGGTTTGCTTTAAATTATGCTCAATTTACCATCTCTTGTATTTCAATCAGGTCAGTGTCACTTTTAAGAAAATTTAGACTATAGTTCCTTTGTTCAGAACTGTGGTTCCCACAGCTCCCAGCATTAATACACAAAGTGGACTTGCACTTAAATAATATACATATTTATTCTCAACACAGATGGACAAGATGTAAATGCATAATGCATGAGACACATTCTGCATATGATTATTTTCTTTGAATAAAAAAGGGTTGTGAAATTTTCCAGACACTTAATTAAAAATTCATCCCGAAGAATGAAGGATAACGAAAATTCCAAAAGTACTTGGGGGGGTGTCAATATGTTAGGCACCAGTTATGTTTTTCCTCAGCCTGGCAAACTTTTTCAGAGGAGCAAACTGAACATGTTCAAGCCCGTGCCCTGGAGGTTTAAGCTGAAAGAAGGAAGTCTGATATAGAAGCCCATGTGTACACAATAGAGGAAATTAAATGTGGTGTTTCTTTTGACAGATGACTCAGTGCAACTTACTTTGAGGGTTTATTGGTATATTTTTATAAAACTTTCTGATAAAGCTTACTTAGTTTTAATCTTTCCTTCTCCTTTATGCCAGGAATATCTGTTGCTAAAAAATAGTTAAGAATAGCTTATATATGTTTAAAGTACTTTATTAAGGTATACATCATAACAATTAAAGAAACTCAAAATGTGCTATTCACAGTAAACTATCTTTGCCAAGCTGAGAAGACTGAAGAGATTGATTTACTATGATCAATTATTTAAACATTTTCAGCAAAATACAATAAGCATTTAAAGTAAATGTTGCGGCTATTGAGTGATTATTGAATTTCTTTGTACGTTTTCTGTCCAGCAAAGTCATCTGATTATGCTGCAAGAGCACAAACTGTTCTATAAACAGCACTGGGTCCAATTCAGAAACACATTCATTGTCATTATCGCAAGCATAGGTACAGTTGCATCTTGAAATTTAAGGGAAAACTTTTGGATTTTGAAATACTTGACAAGACAAATACAATGGACAGAGCTAGATCTCAGATATAGTTATATTATCATTGCCTTTTCAATACCTTTTGCATCTTATATATCAGGGCTGTCCAACTGGTGGCCCGCGACCCCCCCTTGTGTGGCCCCCCCACCTACCTATTGTGTTTGCTTACCATGTGTAAGATTTAATACTACAGAGATTAACTTGCCCCTGCATTGTTTAAACCTCAAATTCCTCAAATTCAGACTAATCCCCTGTATTGTTCATACCTGTTATCCCCCTGCATGTGTGTACCCTACTATGCCTGTGTGTGCTCTACTCTGCCTGCATGTGCCCTACTCTGCCTGTGTGTGCCCTACTCTGCCTGCGTATACCCTGCTCTGCCTATGTGTGACAAACTGTGCCTGTGTGTGCCCTGCTCTGCCTGCATGTGCCATGCTCTGCCTGTACATGCCATTCTCTGCCTGTGTGTGCCTTGCTCTGCCTGTGTGTGCCCTGCTCTGCCTGTGTGTGCCCTGCTCTGCCTGTGTGTGCCATACTTTGCCTGAATGTGCCCTGCTCTGCCTGTGTGACATAAGCCTGGTATTTGTTCTGAGGGTTTGTTAGCATTTGAAACTACATTTTTGTTAGGGCCCCTAAGGTGTTTAATCATGTGCTGGGGGTGCTGTTTTATCCAAGGGGAAGAGGATGCATAAGGATTTAAGGGTATGTCTTAATATGACAACTTTTTTCACATATGAGTGATATCCCTGCAGTAAGCACCAACCATTAGATTTTTTGGTGTGCTACCACAATTAATGTGGACATGATTTTGTGGTAACATGGGTGTGGTTTAAAGTGGATGTGGTTTAAAAACAGGGAGTGGTCAAGACTGGCTTCCATTATCGGCCCTCCAATCTGTAGGCCGGAGAAATTTCAGCCCTTGGTACCACAAAAGTTGGACAGCATATATACACATTTTCCATATCATGCAGTTAAAAAAGTTTAAAAGAAGTCATGATGAAAAGTCTGTGCAAATGTTACATACTGTAATTACATAATTAAATTGGGATGAAAAAAGATCATAAAGTTCAACCCCTCAAAATGAACCACAGTGCACATACAGTATATATGTACATACTTATAGAGACCTAGCTATACACTCACATAGATAAACGATATAAACTATTAGCTATGCTAACTAGGTGATCAGCACTGTATATATATATATATATATATATATATATATATATATATATATATATATATATATACATTTTCCATATAATGCAGTTAAAATGGTTCAAGGTTTAAAAGAAGTCATGATGAAAAGTCTGTGCAAGTGTTACATACTGTAATTACATAATTAAATTGGGATGAAAAAAGATCATAACGTTTAACCCCTCAAAATGAACCACAGTGCACATACAGTATACTGTATATGCACATACTTATAGAGACCTACTGTAGCTATACACTAACATAGATAAACTATATAAACTATTAGCTATGCTAACTAGGTGTAGATCTTAAGATCACAAAAGCCTTGGATATTATGATTGTTCGAGAAATCATCCAGGCAATTCTTAAATGCATTAATAGAATCTGCTAACACAACATCATCCAGCAGGGCATTCCACAGTCTCAAGAACCACTTCAAGAAGTACTTTCAGGGGGTGTGGCTTGGTAACAGTCCCTCCAGCAAGCCTCATAAACTGAAGCAAGCAATGGGGGAAACCAAGAAAATCAGAGCAGAGAAGGAGAAGACTCAGGGCAGCAAACCTTCAGCCGCCACGGGTGAACTAGTGCTGATGTTTTTAAAGAATAAAAAAATGATTGAGAATCAGTCAAGATGGCACCCACGCACATGGTAAGGGAGTAAGAAAGCGAATCAAGCAGGGAGCAGTCAGATGCAGATAGTGAGGCAGAAGAAGACACAGCTCTGCATTTCTACATTGCTACCCTCCCATCCAAAAAGGACATTAAAGAGATTTTACACGAGATTACAGCCACAGGGAAGATCTCCAGAGCAGATGAGGTGGAAACAAACCTCAACAAATGCAAAACTAACCAGGCAACAATATATAAGCACATACAACAATAAGACATTATGATCCATGAACTGCATAGACAGCTGGTGGACCAGGAAAACAGAAGCAAGAGGAACAATATTAGAGTCGGAGGAATTCCTGAAGTGGTACAATCTGAAGAAATAAGAAAGGTACTCCTTTAAGTCTTTAATAGTATTTTAAGCATGGACCTTAATAATGACATTAGAAAGAGCACACAGGGTCCAAAAGCCTAAAGCTGCACTCTAAATGCACCAAAAGACATTCTCTGATGTCTACACAGTTTTGCATTAAAAGAGGATATCCTAACAAAAGCAAGAGATGTCAGCAAGCTCACATGTGAGGATTGCAAAATACAGTTGTTCCAAGACCTTCTAGAACAGGGCTGTCCAACTGGCGGCCCGCGGGCCGAATGCGGTCCACAACCCCCCCTTCTGTGGCCCCCAAGATGCTGTGTTTGTTTACCATATGAAAGCTTTAAAAGGTACCACTACGGAGATACACTGGCCCCTGCATTGTTTAAACCTCAAATTCAGACTCTAACCCACTGTATTGTTCACCTGTTCACATTTATTCAAAATGTTAATGGGCCATCAGCACAGTCTCACTGTATGTAGTACACAGCTTTCCCTGTCTCCTGCTCTGTTCTGCCTTCCCTCCCTGCAGGGTCAGAACTAGGGGCAGGCAGAGTAGGCGCACGCCTAGGGCGCAATCATGGGGAGGGGGCAGACTTTTAAGGGGAATTTCCTTTCTTTCTTTTTTAAACCCTGATTTGCTTGGCCTTAAATAGTTTTTCAACTTTATAAAGCCCCTGTTCCAGACAGAATCACTCCCCAGATACCTTTTGGCAGCTGCTGGCACAGGTACATATTTGTGGGCAATATCTTGGCTGCTACTTGCACAGGTAAACAGATGATATGATGGATAATTAGCTCCTGCTGGCACAAGTACATATATGGAGACCTTAGTGTGTATTTTTTGACTGATGCTGGCACAGGTACAGATTGGGGGCAATATAAGGTATTGGCTGCTGCTGGCTCGCTTATATGGAGCAATATGGTGGCTGATGCTGGCACAGGTACACAGATGTTTGAGGGCAATATGATGGATTTTTGGCTACTGCTGGAAAAGATACAAATTTGGGCAATCTGATGGATTGTTTTGGTTGCTGCTGGCATAGGTACTAATTGGGGGTAAAAATATAATGGATGTTTTGGTTTATGCTGGCAGAGGTACAGATTGGGGCCTGGGGGCAATCTGAGGGATTGACTGCCATTGGCATAGGTACAAATGGAGGCAATATGATAGGTGCTGGCACAGGTACAGGGGGCTATATGACTTGTAAGGTGGGAAATAGTAATGCAGGACTGGGTGGGGGGGCACTGATTGAAGCCCTTGCCTAGGGTGCAAAAATACATTGGCCCGGCCCTACCTCCCTGTGTGTGCCATTCTCTGCTTGCCCAGTGCTGCTTGTGTGTGCCATTCTCTGCTTGCCCTACGCTACCTGTGGAATGTAAGCCTATTAGGGGTTTGTTCTTGGGGTTTGTTAGCATTTGGAAATTGTTGTTAGGGGCCCCTAAGGTGTTTAATCATGTGTTGGGGGGTTGTTGTATTATCCACAGGGGAGGATGAGGCATATGGATTTAAGGGTATGTTTTTAACATGACTTCAATTTTTCACATATGAGTGATGAGGTATTTGCCTGCAGTGAGCACCAAGCATTTGGTTTTTTGGTGTGCTACCACCGTTAAGGTGGATATGATCTTAAAAGTTATTGTGGTAGTATGGGTGTGGTTTACAGTGGGTGTGGTTTAAAAGGGGGAGTGGCCAACACTGACTTCCATTATCGGCCCTCCTCCACATAGGCCATTAAAATTTTGGCCCTCGGTACCACAGAACTTGGACAGCACTGTTCTAGAACAACATTAATGAAAAGGAAAATGCTGAAACCACTTACAGACCTCTTTAGAGAAAAAAAGATCACTTACAGATGGGGATACTCATTTACTCTCTTGCCTTCTAAAGATCGATCACCTCTGGATACTGAAAACATTTCATCTCTCAAAGGTTGGTCTACCTAGTTGGTCACCTGACCCTACAAAAATCCCAGAAATATCTTTTGATTCACAGGAGGACTGGCTCAAGATAACTAAAGAGACCTCCACAATCACCAAGACAACCAAGAGAAAGGATAAGAACCCCAAATAAATGAAGATTCAATGTGAATAATCATTGCTCTATATGACCTCATAAGACAGATGCAGGAAGCTATTAAGCCATCATCATTTTGATGCTCACATATTATGGATCAGAACTGATATATACCTAAAAGAGAGGTATATGGTCAAAAGAAATGGTTTATATTGTTTTTGTTTAGTTTTCAATAATGTTGTTCTCTGATAAGACTGTTTAATTATACAATGATGGTCTAATATGTTCTCACAATTCTTTATTATATTAATGTTTTAACAGTATTCCTACCACAAAACCATAACTTGGTTCTAGAACAGTTGTTGAGTTTTAACCCACGCTACCCCATCATTAAGTTACTGTATCTAGTTAATAAGTTTAAGATAGTTGAATCTGGTGGGAGACAGGAGGAACATTAAACACAACATTATGTACATCACTTCAACCACTAAGTCCCGAATTTATGTTGTATTACACCTCAGCCATCATTCCACCTTTAATGCCAAGGGGAAATCTCCCTGATAAGTCTATGGCCACAAAAAGTTTACTTACCCCCATTTATAAGATTGTTTTCTCTTTAACCATCCCAACCTTACTCTTATATTACCCTCCAAACTGCCAACCAGTGTCAGCTCTAAGGTGTTGCATGCAGTATCATATGATATATTATCATGATTAATACATCCAATCTTGATTGTACGGTCCTATCATTTAATGTTAATGGTATTAATGAACCGGTTAAGAGGGCTCAAATATTTCATGAATGTAAATCAAAGAAGGCTAAAATACAAGTGCTACAACTTACAAGAGTCACATTTTAAAGATAAGCACTCACCTAGTATGAACCTAAAATCATACCTCTATTTATGAGTAATAATCCCCAAAATTAATCATTAGAGGTTATTACCTTAATACATAAGGATTAACCGTTCCAACTACAGGATACCATATTGGATAATAATGACAGATACATCATAGTCGAAAGAAAAACTAGCAAATATGGTGTCTTATATTAGACAATATATTAAGGTTCTACAAAATACTTGTAATGTCCTACTGATACTAGGAGGAGATTTTAATGTAACACTGAATCCTCTTACAGACTCCTTTTCTTTAAGGAGTAAAATATCATACAAAGGACTTAAAGAAATAAAAAAAAGTAAAATCAGTAGGGATGGGTGAATTTGACCCGTTTTGTTTCGCCAAAAATTTGCCGCCGGCAAAATGTCCATTACAGTCTATGGGCGTCAAAAATTTTTTGTCTGCAACATTTTTTTGACGCACGTTTTTTTTTTTGACGCACGACACCATACAAGTCTTTGGGCGTAATTTTTTCGGTGAAACAAGGCAAAAAAAAATCACCCATATCAGACCTACAACTTGTAGATGTCTGGAAAGTATTGAACTACTGTACACACACTTCTCGAAAGTTTACTCAGTTTATTCAAGAACTGATTACATATTGCTTCACAGCAATAGCTGCATTTATTTCAAAAAGCAGAAATAGGTAGCTCCCCCCACTCGGACCTCTCACCTGTTATAACAACTTTTGATATCCCTCAAGCAGTCAAAATAGAATATAACTGGCACTTTAATGAATCTTTATTACATACTGATAAAGGAAAAAACAAATTCAGAAGATCTTAGTCGAGGTAATCTAAGAGAATGCATCTCCTAAAATATCCCAGGCCACACTATGGGAAACAGTAAAATGTTTTACAAGAGGGCATCTTATTTTGATGCAACCTAAAAAAATGAAAGAAAACTAATTAAGGAACTGTTAAAGGACATAACTATCCTTGAACAAGCCCACAAAAAAAACCCGAGCTGAGAAAGACTTAAACTTACTGGAGAACAAAAGATAACAATTGAAAACCCTCCTTAACCAAAAAGTCCATAAAGCATATGAGGAGTAAACAAAAATACCACGAGTTAAGCAACAAATGCAATAAGCACTTGCTAGGATTCTTAAGAAATCACAACCACAAACACAGATTATGGCTATTAAGGATAAAATTTATTTTACACTTCATGACACAAAAGGTATAGCCAGAGCCTTTCAGGACTTTTACCAGGATTTAGATAAACTTGAGGCTGCCACACCTACCACAAAACATCTGCCTTTATAAAGGAAGCAGGTGGCTTTTATATGATCAGGCACAATAAATTGAAGCCCCATTCTCAACTGAGGAAATTAAAAAATTTACTACCTACCGGCAGGAAAGAGCCCAGGTCCACACAGCAGCCTTGTTCTACAAAGTGTACAAAAAGGAAATTATTCCCCTATTATTAGATTATTTTAACTCAATCTCTGAAAGTAAGGTATTTCACACACAAGCCCAAAAAGCCCACATTACCATTATACCTAAACCTGATAAGGATTTGCAGCTATGTGCCAGTTACAGATCTATTTCTGTTACAGGGCAACCCTTTTGAAATAAAAAATAAGACAAGTGGTATAAAGATGATACCTTTATTGGCTAACAAATATAATCATAGCAAGCTTTCAGAACATTTTAGTTCCTTTTTCAAGCTGTGGTGTTCTCTGGTATATATACAACATTCAGCTCATAGGTAAATTGACCAACAAAAAGGAATCAATCTATATGTAAGGTGTAATTTACGAGGGGATCTGCAAGAGACAAGCAGATAAGGTACAAGATAATGTGGGTCAAAGAGGCTGAGTATAAATTAGGGCTTAATTATTGGAGTGTAGAATCAAAGGAACTCCATATGATCTCTTAGTCCATATCCAGACATGTTGGCATTTCTGACCTGGTGCAGTCCCTGTCAAGACACTGCTGAAGAAACTGGCTCATCTGGATAGTGACATCTTCTTCCTCACTAAGAAAGGACTGCACCCGGTCAGAAATACCAACATGTCTGCATATGGACTAAGAGATCATATGGAATTCCACAAGCTTGTGCTACAACAGGTGAATGCAACATTGCTTAAACCTATAACCTTTTCTTTCTAACTGGTCTTGAAGAACCTTCATTTTTTGTATTGAAAGTATTACATGCTATGGCAATCAACTACTTCTACAACTATTTGTCACGTTCGGTATCCCACAACCCAGAGTTAACCCCGATGTCCCGGGCTCGGCTCACGCTTCCGCCTCAAACCGCCGCCTTTCACTTCGGGATGAGCCCTCCGCTACTCGGATGCCGCCAGGTCTTAAAGTGAGGGGACTAAGAGGACTACAACTCTGAGCGAGCAAGGGAACCTTACGTAAACGTATATCAAAGTCCAGAAACAGGCCAAGTCAAAACCAATCGGAACAAGGTACAGAATCGGTAAGAAGCAGAGTAGTCGAGGTCACAGGCCGGGTCAGTAACAATCTTGGTCGAAGTACAAAATCGGGATCCAGAAAGCGTAGTCAGAGGATAAGCCAAAGGGTCAGGGCAGGCAGAGATCAATTACAGTAGTCAGGACTAGCCGGAAGGACAGGAAAAATCAAGCAGAATCGCACCCAAGGAACAGAAAAACTAGAACCTACGTTGGGCAATGCACACACTGTGCATTGCCTTTTTATTTTAAATTTTGGCGCCATTGCGTCCGTCGCAATGACGCCAGCGCGTCTGCGCCGTGACGTCAGCGCGCCTGCGTGAACGCGCCTGCGCCTTAAGACCGGCGCATGCGCGCCGCGCGCTCCCTAAGGAGCCGGCGCCTGAGGCCTAGAAGCGGCGGCTGCCGCTCGGCGCGGCGGGCGTCCCCGCCGTGGGGGCGGCAGGCGTCCCTGCCGTCCCCTAACATCCAAAAGTAAGTTTGTTACACTATTTCTCCAATTAAATTAAATTCACATGCTTGGCATATTGCATTTTTATTTTTGAACTAACATTTTAATTCACGTTTGTTCAAAACATGAATTTTCAGGTCAAAAGTTCAATTGATTAAAATTGGACAGAAATTAATTTCAAAGGATCAACAGTGTGCCATAAAAAAATCTCAGACATGCTAAATGGCCAACTCTAATACAGATTTGCTTGTATTATTTACACCTCTACTTCTACTTTTTAACTTGACTAGTGTTTATGTATCAAAAAAATAAATATATTGCAAACTTGGACATCTTTTATTAATCTAGAAAACTAAAATGGCTAGTAACATTAAACTAAAATAGTTCATTTATGTTGAAAAACCAACTATGTTATATTATATGTGTATTATTATTTTTAATTCTTTTAAACCCAGCTTTACATTGTGTTGATTACAATCTGATGTCTACAGGAATTTTTTTTTTATCTGCCCAAACAAAACACAGTGAATAAAAGCAAAAGTACAAGTATGGGACCTGTTATTCAGATTTCTAGGGACTTTTTTAAGGATAATGGCTCTTTCAATAATTTGGATCTTCATATCTTAAGTCTACTAGAAAATCATTTAAACATTAAATAAACCCAATAGGCTGGTTTTGCTTGCAGTTTGCACCAAGTACAATATACTGTTTTATTATTACAGAGAAAAAGGGAATCTTTAAAAAATGTGGATTATTTGGATAAAATTGAGTCTATGGGAGATGGCCTTTGTAATTCAGAGCTTTCAGGATAATGGGTTCTGGATAATGGATCCCATACATGTACCTATAAGTATATCATGCTTTCTATAGATGTGGTAGAATGTTGTAAAATGCAGATATAACATTACCTGTAAATAAATATTAGTCATTAATATTTAAAACCATGTTAACTTTTCACTGTTAATTGCTCTGACATCTTACATGGTGAAATCGTTAAATAAATATCGAAATTATCGAAAAAATGTCTTTATTTTTAAAATTATTAATCAACTGCATACAAGATGTACAGTATTTAATAGTTTGCATAGAAAGGTAATACAATGTAAAATATTACATGCATGCATACGTAAATAAATACAAATATAAAACACAAAGAGTATCTGTACATTTTTTTCCAATTAATAATATCAACAGTAGGATTACAATTAATTGAAGGCTGAGCATTTAATTTAAAGGAATAATATAAGTACTCAACAGTGCAGTCACATTACAAGCCAATGCGCAGATTGGCACAATCCTTAAAGATAACAGTTCACCTTTAGTACCGAACAGTTCTCAGCAGTATACACTTTATTATTGATGCATAGAACATATCAAAATCAATCATGCCTACCCATAAAATTTCAGTTTAGTATTAAGTTGGTAGTCCCTATCTCACTAGGGGCACTTTACTCTGGGTCACCCCTATTTGAGTCCTCCATGCCCGCATTATTAGCCATCCACCCCGACCATATCCTTGTGAAGTGCTGGGGTGTGCCCCTTCTCCTATATATATGAAGCTCTAACTTACACGCATCCTGCATAGCCTCCACCCACGCCTCAACACTCGGGGGTATTTCTGATTTCCAATTTGCAGTTATGAGCCTTCTGGCGTGAAATAGTGCTTTAGTTAACAACTGTTTCTTTTCTGTCAGCATGCTTTGATCTGTGATCACCCCTAGTATGCATATTACTGGGTCTGCAGGTATCAATGCATCTATGGCTTTGCTCGTATGACCCAAGACTTGTTGCCAGAACCGTTGCAGTGCTGAGCATTGCCAGAAAGTGTGTAGGAGGGATCCAACCTCTGTCTTACATCTGTTGCACAGAGGGGATTGGTCTGGGAACATTTTGTGCAATTTGTCTTTAGTGTAGTAGGCCCTATGTAATAGATAAAGCTGGAGGAGTTCATGCCTACAGTCCTTTGAGACCAATCTCGGGGTTTTGAGTGCTAATTTCCATTGGGTGTCAGTCAAGTCCCCTACATCTCTTTCCCATAGGAGTTTGCATTTCAAACTAGTGGAGTTCGCGTTCGAGTAGTAACGATGAGCTTATATAAGGTTGAGATCTTACATTTTGATGGGCCTTTTTTAATTAGACTTAACACTGGGTCCTCTGCTATGTTTATGTGGGAGAGCCTGTGTACCATCCCTAGGTATCCCTTTACTCTATAGTAAGTTAACCATTGGTTAGCAGGTAGGTTGCAGACGTCTCCAATAGTTATGATACCACATTTCAGCCAGCACTTAGGGGGAATCATTTCAGCTTATTTACCTAGGGCTTTGTTGCCCTATAGGGGGGTGGCCGGGTCCATTGTCATATATTTCATGATTTTCTTGGCAGCTGTGTAGGCGGATGTGGATGCTAGATTTAGTGGGGACCTGTCAGGCTTCAAGGGAATATTTATTAGGCTTTGCCAAGCGGGAAGCTGCTTATTGCACCCCTGTTGCCAGCTTTTGTAGAGAGGAGTGCACGGCCCACCTGGGGTCAGCGAGCAAACATGTGACAGCTGTGCAGCTAGATATAGGATGTGGAAGTCTGGGAGAGCGACTCCTCCATCTAGTCTAGGGCGTTTCAGAAGGGGAAGACCTAGTCTGGGTCTACCCTTGCCCCAGATGAAATTTCTAATAATTCCGTCAAGGTCTTTAAAGAAGGACCGGGTCGGTGACCTGGGGGAGTGCCACAGCATATATGAAATTTTCGGTTGTACAAACATTTTGATTAGATGTATACGGCCTGCTGGCCCCACTGGCAAGTTGCCCCATGCCTCACATCTACCTTGTACCCATGTAAGCAGTGGTTTAATGTTTAAGCTTACGTATGAGGACACTGGCAAGGAGATAACCACCCCTAGGTAGGTAAATTGGGGGGCAACTGGTAAGTCACTATTTGCGAGATTTTCACCAGGCTGAGGAGGGTCCACCAGAAATAGGTTTGATTTAGATTTGTTGACTCTCAGACCGGAGACCATGCCAAAGGTATCTGTTAGTCTTATAAGTTCCTCGAGTGACTGGTCCCTGTCTCCCAGGTAAATAATGGTATCATCTGCATATAGCTGCAGTTTGTCTGTTCGGTCCTGTGCCTCCCAGCCCTGTATGTTCGGGTTCTGGCGAACTGCTGCAGCAAAAGGCTCAATTGCTAGGGCAAAGAGCATGGGTGACAGGGGGCAGCCTTGCCGCGTGCCTCTGGAGAGTGGGAAGGGGGATGTGTCCCCGTTCCCTATCCTGAGAGATGCCATAGGGGCTTTATATAGTAGTTGTATCAGGGCTATGAATTTTGGGCCTATGCCAAATGCCGCCAAGACCTTCCACAGGTATGGCCATTCTACTGTGTCAAAGGCCTTGGCGATATCCAGCGCAGCAATAGCTCTAGTGCCTGCGTTGGTATAGTCCGAGGTAAGGTTGTATAGCAACCGTCTGATGTTGAGGGCAGTGGTTTTCCCTGGCATAAAGCCCAGCTGGTCCTCCCCGACCAGCGTGGATACTACTTTCTTTAGGCGATTGGCCATAATCTTGGCGAGGATTTTGACGTCCACTGTAAGAAGTGATATTGGCCTGTAAGACTTTGGTTGGGTCTGGTCTTTACCCGGTTTTGGGATAAGGGTAATAGCCGCATGGTACATTGAAGCGGGTAAGCGGGATTGCATTATGGCTTCATTGTATACCTTCAGTAGGAAGGGGGCCAAGGAGTGGGCATGCTTTTTATAGACCTCAATGGGCAGGCCGTCAGCTCCAGCTGCTTTCCCTGGTGGAAACGAATCAATTGCCTCTTGCAGCTCCACTAAGGAGATATCTGTTCCAACTGGCTTTGCTGGAGTCTGTGCTGTTTTTTAAAGGCCTTAATCTCTGAATTAAATTGCCCTCTGAGAAATGCTTTTAGGGCATCCCATATAATTAAGTTGTCTGCTGAACCATCATTTATAGCCAGGAACTCACGGATCTCATCAGCAATAGTTTGAGAATTGTCTAGCACATTCAGCCAGTACGGGTTGAGAGACCAGCGGGATCTGGAGTGTGTTATTCCCAGTCCCAAGCGAATCACAAGAGGAGCATGATCAGACACCCCCTGGCCAGGTATCTCACTTCCTGAAGCTCCGTGAGTGCACCCTGACTTAAGAAAGCTAGGTCAAGGCGAGATAACACAGAATGGGACATGGAATAACAGGAAAACTGCTGTTTGTCTGGGTGCCTATGTCTCCAGGCCTCTGTAAGACCAGCAGATTCAGTTAGGGCTTTAATGTTTGTATCCTTATCTATGACAACTTGTGAGCATCTCCTGAGACGGTCTAGTGTACAGTCATGGGGTGCATTAAAGTCTCCCATGGCTATTACCTCTGCATGTGGGTAGTTTGCTAAAAATTCAATGAGTTGTATCAAGCATGTATCTTGGTATGGGGGTGGAATGTCAATAAAGGCTAGAATTACCTCTTGGGATTGGATGTAGCCATGTATGAATATGTATCTGCCTTTGGGGTCTGTTTTGAAAGTTACTGCCCTGAATGGTGTGTTGCGGGAGATAAGAATCGCAACACCTGATGAGTGGGTGGAGTATTCCGCATGATAGTACCATCCCACCCAGGGCTTCTTCAGGGCTAACGTCCTACTGTCAATTAGGTGCGTTTCTTGTAGCATAGTTATGTTTGCCCCTGCTTTCTTAACAAAATCCATAACTAATCTGCGTTTTATACTGTCATTAAGCCCTCTGACATTCCAGCTAAGTAATTGCGTCATGGACCCTTTCTAAAAAATTAATGACATTGGTACATATGAGCATCTTGTTTGTTGTCATCCCTGATCGCATCCGTTGGATAAATAAATCATATTTGAACCTTTTTTGTGAAGCATTAACCCCTCTTGACTTACGAACATAAAGCCATTCCCCCTCCCCACCTGACCAGATCCCCAACTCCTGGCAGATTTGTAACCCATAACTTCCAATTCTGTTTAACATACGCATGTGCGTGGGGGGTGATCGTGTGGCACGTGGCCGGCCTTCTCTCTAGTGCAAAACTTCACACTGGCCACTTGTATGGACAGTACCACACTTCCAAAGAAAAAAGGGGAAGTGAAATAAGATAAAAAGACCGACAAAAATGGAAAACTGAGAAAAAAAAAAGAAAAAAGAAAGTCACACTGTTCCCCCGATCCCATATCAATCCGAGGGAGTCATTCACTGGGCATTTAGAATGGACACGGAAAGTCATAACACAGCAGAAATAGCCGCTGTAGGCCCTTACAACGATAGACAGAGAGTCAAGCGGCAATAAACATTAAGCAATAACATGGTAGACTTATACAACCTGAATGAGGTGTCGCTTCTGCCCCTAACAGCCCAGGGGATAAGACGACATCTTCTCAGCTTGGGGGCCAGCCGGATTCTTAGGCAACGCACTTTTTCTTGTTGTCAATCCAGTCTCTGAGGTCTTGAGGGGAGGTGAAGAAATGCGAGCTGTTATCCGCGATCACTCTCAACCGGGCAGGATACAACATGGCATACTGGTAACCAAGTTCCCGGAGGCGACGCTTGGATTCAATAAAGCTGGCACGCTGTCGCTGCACCTCAGCTGAAAAGTCACCGAAGATGGAGATCTTGGTGTTGTATGTCAGCGTGTCCGACTTCCTGGCATGAGACAGCGCTGAGTCACGATCTCTGCAGTTGAGCAATCTTGCGATGACAGGTCTTGGGGCCGCACCTGGGATAGGGGCCTTGGATGGAATCCGGTGTGCACGCTCGACTGCAAAGGTAGTGGAGAAGGCCTCCCTGACAAATTTGTCCACCAGCCAGGATTCGATAAAATTCTCAGGGGTGCCTCCTTCAGCTTTTTCTGGGAACCCGATGAACCGGAGATTGTTTCGACGGAGCCTGTTTTCCAGGTCGTCGGATTTATTTGCACATGCATGGATCGCCTTATCCATTTGCTGCATGCGCTCCGGCATTGGGTTACACAAGTCCTCCACTGAGCTTACTCTGCGTTCCAGCGTAGCCGTGCGCTCTCGCAGCTTTTGGAAGTCTAACTTGATTATGGAGAGCTCCACTTTTATCTTGTCAGTCTTCGTGCATATGAGGGATGTGCAGGCTTCGTTGGAGGATCTGATTTCGGTAAGTAAATCTGCAAGTGTGGGCTCTACTGGCTGAGGATCATCATTGCCATTCGGGTCAGGCCCATCGCCGCCATCTTGGCCTTGCCGCGCATCGCGGCCAAATCTCTCCAGTTTAGCTGCCGCTTCAGAAGCTCGCTTTTGTGCCCGATTTTGCCCCATCAAGGATCTGTGTGGTAAGGGCTCCCAGTGTTGGTCGTTATAATCCGTTTTTGCTGGGTGATGTCGCTGATATTTACAGGATACTTGGGATCGGGAACCAGAGCAACTCCTTAACACGTCTTCCTACATGAAGCACCAGACCACGCCCCCACATTTGTTTTATATTTAATTTTGAAATTTGACATGGGGCTAGGCATGTTGTTAGTTTCCCAGGTGCCCCAAATCCTGTGGCATGCTCTGATAAACTCTAGTCTCCAGACTTCTACACTACAAGTTGGAGTGATGTCACCACCTCCCTTTCCTATCCAACAGCCCTTCATCAGAACAATGGGAAGGTAACAGATAAACAAAACAAGGAGGGATCGGCACACAGGAATATTTGCAACATGGGGTAAACCCCTAAGTGTTTAGGTGTTTACCCCATGTTGCAAATATTCCTGTGTGCCGATCCCTCCTTGTTTTGCTTAACATTGGAAATCGTGGGAGTGCCATCTCCCCAGAGGATAGTGCACCAGGCTACTGAAAAGGGAAGGCAAGGTTGTGCGCTCACACCGTGTTCCACGAAAGGTAACAGATAAAAACACCCCGACACAAAATACAGATCCCTGGTAAATATGAGAATAGCACTCAATAGTAAGAATCCAAGTACCACTGTGGCTCCTTCAGAAACATTAGTTTAGGAGAAACAATAGTTTATCTGAAAGCAGTTGCATTATGAAGTTTTGGCTCTTTCTGAAAGCACATGACCAAACAAAATGACCTGAGATGGATGCCTACACACCAATATAAATCAAATAAAACATTTATTGGTTCAGGAATAATAATAATAATTATAATAATAATAATAATAATAAATAATAATTTAGAAATTAATCTACATCACACAAATCATGACAGAACAACAGTATAAAGAGATGTAGGCTACCTTGGAAAATAGGAGAGAGGCACACAACAAAATATGATTGCCATGGCAACAATATACTGGCAAAATGGAAAATACTCAGTCCTTACAAAATCCCTAATTCCCTCTCTGTTCATCCCAGGTGCAGTGATCTTGACAACATATGAGAGCAATAGACATATTAATAATTATAACACCTTATGAGAATTTTGTAAATGTTTTTCATAAGGCTGATGGAAATCATATTTGTACATTTGAGACAACTAAATAGGTCCTTAAATCATGTACCACTTGCTTCACAATCATAAATGCATACAAAAGAGTTCTACAAATTTCATACTAATCATACACACTTCCGTTGGAAAAGATTAATAATGTACAAAGGTGCTGTGCTAAATATACAGTATAAGAGTAGATTCAAGATTGACCTTACTACCTCAAGCTACATGTACATGATTCCTAGTACTATGTCATATGCATACAGTGTGCACCTACATCTACAATTATTAACTTGTTCCAGTCCTGATTAACTCTCTGACTTAATAGAGTTCTTAATACATATTCACTTAACATACTGTATTTCATCATACATCATTTGGGGGGTTATTTATCAAGGTCAGAACTTATCTAAATATTATCTGCTACAAACTCCAATCTAATTACATTTTCCCAAAAATTTGTTTTGTGGTAAAAAATCTGATTTTCACAATTTTTTTAGAGGTTTCACAGATTTTCACGATTTTTTCATATTTTTGCTCTAAACCTCTGAAAACGTTGGGGTTTGGCACGAGACCCAGCGCACATCAATAAAATCATTGGGATTTCTCCCATTGACTTATATGCAACCTCAACAGGTCTGAGATGCTGGGATTTAGTGCTACTCATGAGCAGTAGAATGGTTTTAGAATATATTATAATTAATTAACTAAGCTATCAGGCTTGATTAATGTACAATTTCTAATACAAATGACTACATTACATTACACCTCTTAAACCTGACCCTTTCAAGTAAACAGGACAAACTAGAAAAGAAGGCGGTTCAGAAAGCTGTGTGGTGTGTTTTAGGGAATTTTTTAAGATAATAGTAATTTTTACAGTAATATTTTATGCTTTATATTCACCAAAATCCATTACACAGATTAATATATTGGCAAGATTTCAAATTGTGTATTTTTATTGTAATGCAGCTATAATGTAATATAATGTAAATTGTTTTCTAATATAACTTTTTTACACAGTTTTTTCAATTCCATGGTTTCTCTTTCATGAAAATGCTGATTTTAGAAAAAATGCTGAGAGGTCTACTTTTGCTTTTGAAACTGCCAACACAAACTCGATCACACTCAATTGACCAGTCTCAGACAGTAAAGTTTCTTATTTCCAATGGGAGTAGAATGCTAAATTGAGATGGGGAGTGTGAAAGAGCAACTGTATATTCAGCCATGCACTCAAATATAGGACGTTACTAAAAGTTCTATTTGCTTTACAAAATTAACTCCAGAAGACTCACTGAGATAACAAGCACACCAAAAAGAATTTAACCTTCAAACTATACAGTCTGTAAGATAAAAAATTAGATTCCAATTCTCAAATACGTTGTTCCTACTTTTTATTTTAAATAAGCATATCTCTAGGATTATCAGGAAATGCGGATATTTTGAGATGAACAGGGTGTTCAGGGAACTTGAGTGACAATCACACTAGGGGGCAGATTATTTTAAATAAGCATATCTCTAGGATTATCAGGAAATGCGGATATTTTGAGATGAACAGGGTGTTCAGGGAACTTGAGTGACAATCACACTAGGGGGCAGATTTACGAAGCTCGAGTGAATAATTTGAATGCAGAAATATTCGAATTTCAAAGCATTTTTTGGGTACTTCGACCATCGAATTAGTCAAAATCGCTTGAATTCAATCGAATCGAATGATTCGAACGATTCAAAGTAAAAATCGTTCTACCATTCGATCATTTGATAATCAAAATACTATCTCTTTAAAAAATCCTTTGACTCAATACTTTGCCAAGTTAAACATACCAAATTGCATTATAAGCCTATGGGGACCTACTACAAGCATTTTATAAGTTTTAGGCATAGAATAAAAATCCTTCGATCGATCGCTGAAAATCGTTCGAATCGTTAGATTCAAAGTATTTTATCATTCGATCAAATTATTTTTATTTGATCGTTCAATCTAAGCTTTTGTGCTAAAATCCTTCGAATTCGATATTCAAATTCAAAGGATTTTACTTCGAGGGTCGAATT
Organism: Xenopus petersii; assembly: GCA_038501925.1. Lineage (NCBI taxonomy): Eukaryota > Metazoa > Chordata > Amphibia > Anura > Pipidae > Xenopus > Xenopus petersii. The sequence continues at coordinate 81,191,821 of CM076682.1, forward strand.
TGAGGGTTTTTTAACCCTCGAAATTCAACCCTTGATAAATCTGCCCCTAGCTGTTACACATATACATGAGTGAATGCAAATTTAAAGCAGTGGGGCAACCCATTCTCAGATGAAGAGAGATGCATTTCCATTGATCTACAAATGAAGAATTTATATAAAATCATATTAACCAACTTCTACCAAGAAATCTGGATCTGAAATTATGCTGAGTTTGAATTGTTACTTGTACTTGTATGCTCCTTTCACAAAAAATCTTCTGTAAAGAAAAGAGAATAGGAAGAAGGGTAGAATATAAGTTATGCATTTGCCTGTTCATAGCCATAAAGGAAATAAGTATGGGACCTGTTATCTAAAACAGAGCTTTCTGTATAAGGGGTATTTACATTATTTGGATCTCCATAATTTAAGCAAGTTATTTATTAAATTCTGAATGCCAAAAACTCGTAAAAAATGTAACTATATAATCCAAATTTTTTGTGGAAAAAAATAACTTTTCATGATTTATTATACCCCGAGGCTGCTAAAAGTCTGAAAATATTCCATCTACAAGCTGTTGGGGTCCTGTAGGAGTCAATGACAAAGGTCCCATTTCAAATTTTAATATATCATGGTCTGCGCTGAGTTCTGGCCAAACATTCGATAAAATCAGGTGTTTCAATCGATTCCACGAAACAATTAGAGCATTTTAATGATAAATAAGGTCAAATTGTGGATTCTAATTTAGTCAGACTTTTTTTTTACTTAAAAAAACAACAGATTTTAATAAATAACCCCCTAGGTCTGCTAAAAAATAATTCAAAGAATAAATAAGCACAATAAGATTTTTTTTATTATTATATCTTAGTTTGTATCAAGTACAATGTACTGTTATTATTACGGAAAAAAAGGATATCATGTTTACATTTTTTAACTATTTGATTCAAATTAAGTCTATGGAAGATGGCCTTCCCATAATTTGGAGCTTTCTGGATAATGGGTTTCCAGAAAACAGATCCCATACCTGTACCAGAAAACTGATAGTACCTTCAAGGGTGCAAAATAGTGATTATCCCTTCTTTCTTGAGCTCTTTTCTTTGTTAAAATTGATAAGGAGTATATATAAAGTTATGATGAATATCCTTATATTCAAATGTTGTTATACAATATAACAATATATAACAATATATATATAACAATAATCTGCTAATTCTTTTCCTAACAGAGACTGGACTATGAGAAAAAAAGGCTGTACACGTTGAAAGTCGAAGCTGCGAACACTCATGTAGATCCGCATTTCTATTATCTTGGACCTTTCAAGGATACTTGTTCTGTGAAAATTTCTGTGGAAGATGTGGATGAGCCTCCAGTGTTTAGTCGACCAAGTTATATGTTTAAAGTCCATGAGGATATTGAATTGGAAACAATTATAGGGACTGTGATGGCACGAGATCCAGATGCCATTTCTAGTTCTGTCAGGTATGTATCATCATTTTTTTTAAATCATCCACACAGAGAGCAATTTGTTGGCTTCTATAATCTGTAGCAGTGAAAAAATGTAACTCTGAGAATTTCCATTTCTCCTTGTTCTTTTATTGTCTGCAGAATTCCAAGTTATTGTTTTAGTTCTCTAAATTACCTGTAATATACAAATATTAAAACTGAGTTTGGGTAAATTCATTTGGACAGTTTATTTCAGAAGTTTGCCTTGATATTCTGCCACAGGCACATTCGTGGTCTAATATGTATTACACAATAACTCCAAATGCTTCATTATTTGCAACCTGTCCTCCTATACTGTAATGTCAGATTTGCTTTAAACACTTTCATAGTCAAAGACAACATGCTGTTGTTCACCCATGTTGTTTTTTAAGTAAAGCATAGTCTAGACAGTTTCCATTACTTCTTATACTTCAACAGTGTAGAATCAAACTTACAGTATAATTAGGAGATATGCATAAATGCATATGTTTCCATTTCCTCTGCAATAATAAAACAGTACCTTGTACTTGATGCCAGCTCAAAGACCATGTATCCATATTTCAGGCAATGCAATCTTACAGGGTTTATTTAACATTTAAATGATTTTTAGTAGATGCGGAGGCCTTTATTAGAGGTCTAGTTTTAGTGGTTTTAGAGGTTTTTGAAACCATGACTAAACTCACTTTCTCTAAAACCATGAACGTTATGAAATTTATTTAAAAATCAGAATAAAAAAAGTATAAAGAGGAAAGTTTGACCACAAGTTTTTTGAGCTGTCTTACAATAACTGTGACTTTTTCATACTGACGCACAAAAATCAGCATCAAAAACACTGAAAATATCAAATCTTAATATGTTTTTCTTCAAAGTGTTATGTTTATGTAAAAGACATAAATTGGATACATGTATATTTGTTCTTATCTATTTACAGTGCAAAACTAGCTAAGTGAGGATTCACTCACAGTGTATGTACTTTTATAAGCCTTGGTCAAAGTACCAATAGACTATACAAATGATATTTCAAGTTTTCCATTTTTATTACCAATTTCCCCAGAGTATTATCTAGACTGGGAACATAAAACATAATCAGGGCCTTCTTTTCCCTCCATATTCAATAAAAGGCTAAAGTTTGCCCAGGTGCAATAACCTATAGAGGGCATGCGCAATTATCTTCTATGGCCACTGTACATACTATATACAAAACCCCCGGGCCCTTTATAAAGCACCAATTTATTATTTTTTGCTGATGATGAAGAATATATATATTACTTCATTAACTGAACCACACTTGTTATATTCACCTCCTACACACTAATGGTCATATTCATAAGCATTCGATTTGGAGTGTAGGAAATGCAAGTGAGTTTTTCAACTTGAAATCAATCAATTTTTTTCTTTATGTGGGTTTTTTTGCACAGGTTTTGTTGTATCATGTTTTTTTTTAAACTATCAATTACAGAAACCAAGTTAATGTGACCAAGTTAAAGAACTCACTTTACTTTCTGTTATTGATTATTCCAAAGCAGACGGGTCAGCTGGTAAAAAATATGCCCCTAACTAACTGTTAGTAAGTAGAAAAAAGAGATACACAAATTAATAATATGTATAAGTAATAATATGTATTCCACCTTTTCTCTGAATAAATAGTTTGAAGTAAAGTATTATTTACACTTGCGTAATACTTTTTACCACTGTTTTCATCTTAGGTTCTCCCTTGATCGCCACACAGACCTTGATAGAATTTTTCATATATACTCAGGAAATGGATCAATTTATACTGCAAAACCTCTGGACCGTGAAATATCTCAATGGCATAATCTTACAATCATTGCAACGGAAATTAGTAAGCTGTTTTATAATCATTCTTGTTTACTATGCTACATAGCAATGCCATGAGTTGCTTTAATGACTAAAAACCTGTGACCGTGAGATATTTATTCTAAAATGATATGCTTCTGACACATGGTTTAATTTATCCAGCCATTCTTTGTATGAAAAGAAAACATTTCCCTCAAGTCACCCGTTGACTCTGTCTTTATTACCGTGACTATATTGCTCCTTCCATCATCTGTATCAAATTGAAAACCTCCCCATATACAGTAAATATGTAACATTTTCAATCATAAACATCAGCCATATTATATTCTTTGTTTCTGTCAGTACAAACAGCCTTTAGAAATTGCATTTCTTACAGAACTGTAATCACAATTAAAAGTATCAGATTTCTGAAAGTGTATTAAGAGTTGAATAGCTTAAAGAAACTGTTATAGGGTTGTTTTCTCTTCTTTAAAACATTAAATTGAATGGCACTGCTGCTAAAGAACCTCTCTGTCGAGGAAAAAAAGCATCAGCCTTTTTGATTATATTATACTGACATGGTATTCCTTCTACAGAATATGCATCTTTGTGGGACATCATGTGGAATATGAACATTGCCCAAGTAGCCATTTTGTCTATTACATAACTATTTATCATTTATCAAAGTCTGAATTTATCTCATTATTTTCTGAAAACTACTCAGACCAAATCTGCACTGCTTTTTCTCCCCTTATTTATCGATACATTTGCCTAAAAATTTCCTGTGCAGGAAAAATTCAGATCATACTAATTTTTCGGATTTTCTGCACGAAAACTCTCTTTTATTGATTTTTACCCAAGAAACACAAAATCTTTGGATTAAGATATCTCGGTACTTCTCCCATTGAGTTATATGCAACCTCGGCAAGTTTGCGATGCTGGATTTTCAGATTAGGGCAAATTCACTAAGCGCCAAAGCGCCGTACGCTAGCGTACTAGGTAGAATTTAAATTTTTATCACAATGTAAAATGTATTTGCTGTATATTCAGAAAGGAATATTTTTGCAGGAGCAGTGCATTTAGATTGACCAGATAGCTATAAAAAATGTGTCCTGCAAATCTAATCAGCATTCGCCAGCCCTTTGCTCTTTCTGACTGTGTAAAACAACATAAAACTTCTCTAGAAAGGCGAAGAGTATTGAATTGCAGACCTACATGTCGAGTACAATGTAGTAGTATACTACAAATGCTCTGTCTTTCTTAATTTTATTTTCACACACTATGTACTATGTACACGGGGGGCAAATTATTTGAAGACTTGTTAAGGGATCACATTCAAAATTTTGTCCTAATGAATGGCATTATGAGCAGCAATCATCTTGGGCCCCCAAGTCATATGGCAAACCCTTCTTCTAGCTATATGTCCATATCAGTAATTCCTCTACTCTAGTCCACAGCAACAAACCTTCCTCCTTCCTTCACCCTGGCAGCCTAAGACCTCTGCCATTAGCCACTCCCTCACAGCAACATCCTTTCAATTGTAAGAAAATTAACTAGCTACTGCAATTTACTTCAATTATATTATTTAAAAAAGTCTTCAGAAATGCAAATTCTTGCAGTGCAAATTGTACATTGTTATATTTATTTTAAACACTGTGGAGCATAGTTTTTTTTTTATAATTTTACATATTTTACACCAATGTTTGTTGTATTTCAAAAAGTTTTAAAACTTTGTTTTTAAATTTGAGAGTATAACCACCTCCTTCTAATATATTTTTCTATATCTTAGTCAACATTATTGCACTGCTATACTAGTTTATGATCTTTTTTAGTTCTTTTTTCATAAAATGCTGTACTTTCATCTTGTAAAAAAAGAAGAACACATAACTGTGTTTTTTATCTAACAAAAGAGATACTCAATAGCCAAAAGATTTTGGACAGATCTTTTAATTCAATAACCACATTTAGAACTAAGACAATCAATGCATCAAACACCAGATACATGTTTAACTTTTATTCAACTAAACTACATAATGGTATAATTGAAATTCATTCCAATCCTATTTTGGTAGATCAATATATACACAACATAGACAATTGATAATTCATTAATTACCTTAGTCAATATAAGATGGTTCATAGTAGAATATATGTATATAGTATATAATATATATATATATATATATATATATATATATATATAATATATGTTGTCAGCACAACAAACAGGTCAAAATTGAAGCCTTAAGAAAATAATTATATATTTATATTGTGGTGAGATCACTACTAGGATACCGGGGAAAGTCCAGGACGGAGTTTATTTATGCCCCAGGTTCCCAACAGAGTGGTTCCGAGACTGCTAGTCCTGCCCGGGTGTTTTGATTTGTCCTGAGGCATCTCAGGTGGTTAATTAACAAGGCAGCTCAAGCCAGGGGGGGAGAGCTACAGTCTGAGAAAGAAAGACACAGGGAAGCTGTTTGTGTGAGCACAGAGAGATTTTGGATTCCATACAAGGTTGGAACTTTGTTTGTACTACCTTTTCATTTGGTTTGAGGAGACAGGCAGTAGGCCTACTCCTGGTTAGTTAGGAGAACTGACCGGTATTAGTTAGAAGCTAGACATGTAATGGGGGGACATTTAGGTGTTCAAAAGACTACCGAGAGAGTGTTGCAGAGTTTTTTTTGGCCTGGAGTGTATCAGCAGGTAAAGGATTACTGTGGGTCCTGTCCTGTTTGTTAGATTTCTGCTCCAAGACCAAGACTGCTATTAAGTCCCTTAATCCCATTACCAATTATTGAAATACCCTTTGAGCGAATAGCCATGGATCTGGTGGGCCCTTTGTTAAAATCTGCCCGAGGTCAGCAATATATCTTATTGATCATGGACTATGCCGCTTGCTACCCGGAAGCTATTCCTTTGCACAACACTTCTGATAAAACAATTGGTAAAGAATTACTTGATGTGTTCAGTAGAGTTGGGATCCCTAAAGAAATCCTCACCGATCAGGGTACCCCTTTTATGTCCAGAGTTACTAAGGAACTCTGTAAATTGTTTAAAATTGAGAACCTCTGTCTACCACCCTCAGACAGATGGTCTTGTAGAACAGTTCAACAGGACCCTAAAAAGTATGTTAAAAAAGGTAGTGGACAAAGATGGGGAAAACTGGGACTGCCTTTTACCCTATCTTTTGTTTGCTATTAGGGAAGTTCCCCAATCTTCCACAGGCTATTCCCCATTTGAGTTACTTTACGGAAGACATCCTAGGGGGGTCTTAGACATAGCCAAGGAAATCTGGGAAGAGGAAGTGATATCCCACAAGAGTGTAATTGAACACATATCACAAATGCAAGACAAAATTGCTTCAGTTATGCCCATTGTAAGAGAAAACTTGGCCCATGCCCAGGCTGCCCAACAAAGTATATAAAACCGTAATGCTAAAATACGTGTCTTTTCACTTGGAGACAGAGTATTAGTTTTGGTCCCCATGCTGGACAGTAAGTTACTTGCAAAATGGCAGGGACCCTTTGAAGTAATTGAGAGAGTTGGGGAGGTAAATTAAAAGGTACACTAACCTGGCAAGAGCAAGCCAGAACAAAAGTATCAAGTTAATTAACTTAAACCCTGGAAAGACAGGACATCATTCATTGCAGTACCAACCTATGCTGTTCCTAAAGTAACTCACGAGACCCCTCTGGTCCCTGAGGTTACCACTGCAGAAACTTTGTCCACCTTCCAAAAACAGGAGGTAAAAGAATTCTTAATGAGGAATATGGATACTTTCTCTGACCTCCCAGGAAAGACTCCCGTTTTTGAGCATGATATTGTCACTGAGCCAGGGGTTCGTGTTAAACTCAAACCCTATTGGATTCCTGAAGCTAGACGGAAAGCTGTGGCTGATGAAGTGGCAAAAATGCTTGAGTTAGGGGTAATTGAAGAGTCCAATAGTGACTGGTCTAACCCGATTGTTCTTGTTCCCAAGCCAGATATTAGCTGGCGATTTTCGCAAGCTTAATTCGGTATCCAAGTTTGACACTTACCCAATGTCTAGGGTAGACAAGCTCATAGACAGGCTGGGTACTGCTTATTATCTGACAACATTGGATTTAATATATTGGCAAATACCATTATCAGAACAGGCTAAGGAAAAAACTGCTTTTGTCACTCCAGGCAGTTCTTTCCAGTACAAAGTAATGCACTTTGGCCTACAAAATGCCCCTGCCACGTTTCAAAGAGCTATGGATAGAATATTAAGACCTCATCAACAGTATGCAGCTGCATATTTAGATGATGTGGTGATACACAATACAGATTGGGAGTCTCACCTGCACAGAGTTCAAGCTGTGTTGGATTCCCTCCATAAAGCAGGCTTTACTGCCAACCCCAAGAAATGTGCCATTGATTTGGAGGAGGCCAAGTATTTAGGTTACACCATTGGCAGAGGTGTGGTAAAACCTCAGGTAAATAAAACAGCAGCCATTCAAAAGTGGCCACACCCTCTTAATAAGAAGCAGGTTCGAGCTTTTCTGGATATCACTGGCTACTACATGAGGTTTATTCCTCATTTTGCCACCTTGGCCACTCCCTTAGCAGACTTAACAAAGGGAAAAAACTCTGTCATGGTCAAGTGGTCCCCTGAGGCAGAAAAAACTTTTCAGGCCCTCAAAGATGCGTTATGTGCACAACCTCTTATATTCCCAAGATTTTTCACAGGACTTTGTAGTCCAGACATACGCATCAGATGTGGGTTTAGGGGCAGTATTTATAACGGAGAAGAGCATCCAGTGGTGTACTTAAGCAGAAAGCTAAATGATTGTGAGAGGAAGTATGCCACAATTGAAAAGGAGTGTTTGGCCATAAAGTGGGCCTTAGACACCTTAAGGTATTACCTCTTAGGCAGAAAATTTGACCTTATAGACAAGTGAATCGTTGGTTCCTTACGCTGCAGGACTACTGTTTCACAGTGAAACATAGGGCTGGGTCCGAAATGGGCAATGTTGATGCCCTGTCCTGGGTTCATTCCTGCTGGGCCTCAGTTGTTCCGGTAATCGAGTTGCACTCGCACACCCTGGCCTTCAATTAGGATAATCCCTGGTGCACAGCAATGGAGAAAATGCTGCAAATTATTTAATAAATCAGCAAGGGTTTACCCTGTTAGCAGTACCTGTGTGCCGGTGAATTTCTTCTGATTCCTCAGTTGTTCCAACCATAGGGTTGAAACAAGGAGGGGGGGTATGTGGTGAGGTCACTACTAGGATACCGGGAAAGTCCACAACAGAGCTTATTTATGCCCCAGGTTCCTAACAGAGTGGTTCCGGGAGTGCTAGTCCAGCCTGGGTGTTTTGAGTTGTCCTGGTGGCATCTCAGGTGGTTAATTAAAAAGGCAGCTTAAGCCAGGTGGGGGAGAAATGTTGGAATCCCTACAAGGTTGGAACTTTGTTTGTACTACCTTTTCATTTGGTTTGAGGAGACAGGCGGTAGGCCTACTCCTGGTTAGTTAGGAGAACTGACCTGTATTAGTTAGAAGCCCAAGTGGCAAGGATTGTATTTTGAATTGGTTGTTTTGTTTATTCTGCTGCAAGTGATAATAAACTGCCAAAAAGAGACTATACTCTCACAAGTTGTGCTTGTGCCATGGGCTGTGCTATCCCCAGGAAACTGATCCCAGCTACCTGAACCCATATATATATATATATATATATATATATATATATATATATAGTGTGTAAATTAGTTTCCAGAAATATCATAAGCAAACAACAAAGTCATATTTACCATAAATCACAGTGTAAATAAGTTTCAATTAAAATAATAATAGTCTGTTTTATTATAATTACACAAGAAAATGTTACAGATACCCATAGGCTTTCCAAGCCTTTTTGATCGAAGGAAAATCGTTCGATCGATGGATTAATATCCTTCATATAGTTCGATTCGAAGGATTTAATCGAACAATTTTTCCTTCGATCATTCCAACGAAGGAAATGCGTTAAATCCTTTGACTTCGATATTCAAAGTCAAAGGATTTTACTTCGACGGTCGAATATCGAGGGTTATTTAACCCTCGATATTCGACCAATAGTAAATGTGCCCTACATATTAATATTTTAGGAAAGTTGTGTTTTCATGCATTATATTAACAAAAATATGTAGACTTTGATATCAAATAAAAGCAGTATAAGTTTAAAAGAAAAAGTCACTAGAGGTATAAAAATAAAATCTAGAACTGGGTTATATTTGATACTGGATGATACATTTATATAATTTAAAAGTTATGTAAGTCTTGAGAGCAAAGGTGGTTGAGGTGTGATAATATGAATGGTTGAATCTCAGAGGACCTTAAATGCAATAGCAACTGGATAAATGTAATGGGTATAAATGTATAAATAAATGTATAAAATTTATAAATTCCTGAGTAAATGATTTTATTATTTCGAATAAATGTGTGTCCAATAGTGATGAGCAAATACACCCCTGTATGTGTAAAAAAAAAATTGTGAAATCACAGAAAATTTTGTGAAATGGCAGAATTTCTCCAAATGTATTGAGAAAGTTTCATATGTCAGTGGGCAATTTTTCTGAAGTTTTTTTCTCAATCCAAATTCATTGAAGTAAATGTGCGCTTTTACTCACACCAACTGCACTAAAATAAACCTTTTTACAGTTTTTTCTAAGCGAAACAAAATGCATCATGAAGCAGATTATTCACTTCGTTACTGGCAGCTTCTTGCCTGAATTTCTCATTACCAATTTATATAACTACTATCATTTCAAGTCATTTTCCAGACTGCTTCTACCTCTGTTTTAAGAATACCAGCTCATCTATGCTATTTTGAGAGCAGCCATTTACTGACATGGTGCTACAAGCTAAAGAACATTGATTGGTATCCCTTTTAGGGATGTAGCGAACTGTTCGCCGGCTAACTAGTTCGCGCGAACTTCGACTGTTCGCGTCCGCCGCAAGTTCGCGAACGTCGCGCGACGTCAAAATCGTTCGACCATTCGATCGCTAAAATCGAACGATTTTCGTTCGAATCGAACGATCGAAGCCATTGGATTGAATGAAATCATTCGATCCAATGGCTTCGATCGTTCGATTAGAACGGAAATCGTTCGATCGAATGATTAAAATCCTTCGATCGTTCGAATCGAACGATTTTCGGATGTTCGAAGTTCGCGAACTGTTCGCATTTTTTGCCGGTGTTCGCGAACGGCGTTCGCGAACACATTGTCGGCGGTTCGCTACATCCCTAATCCCTTTGTGTATATATATGTATGTGATCCTTATTTAAACTGAACTATAGGTAGAGGTCTGACGAAGTCATATAAAATAATGAGTTAACAATTTTTTAAAGAGAAAGAAACCCCACCAAATAGTTAATACTGTATCTATACCAAGTTAACTCAAACCTTAAATTGCAAGACTGAGGTAGTTAATAATAATAATAATAAAAATAATTGATAAGGAGGTGCTATCTAATAACTTAAGTAAAGTGCTAGTGCAAATAAATAATGTGAAACCAATTTACAAAAACCGCTGAATCGCGTTTCGCTTAGAGGCCTTGACAAAGCTTCTAAGCGAAACGCGCGTCTGCGTTTTTTGAAAATTGGTCTCCTGAGAAAACAAACTGGTTATAATATATTTGATGTGGGCTGGAATTCTGGTCTAATCCTCTTGCCTTTACCACTTCTTCAATCTTCCTTCTGTTCTAAGGGGCCGTGGGTTTGTGGCTTTTTAGGGTTATTTAGCCTCTTTTAAATTATTAGGGCAAGTTAACTAGTCAATTAATTACCAAGTCTCATTTTTTACCCTATTTATTGCACTGCACTTTACTGGTGGAATTTAATTGTAACATTAATCTGCTAACTCTATTGAATAATTACACTTTATTAATTAATTCATTAATTAATTAATTTATCTATTAAGGTGTGGCATTTGAATCTATTGGTGGGTTAATATACCCTTTTGATTTAGGAACAATCAACTATTTTTTATCACCAGTCTTTGTGGCTGATTGATTTCACATTATTTATTTGCACTAGCAGTTTACTTGTTATTAGATAGCACCTCCTTATCAATTATTATTATTATTATTATTATTAACTACCTCAGTCTTGCAATTTAAGGTTTGAGTTAACTTGGTATAGATACAGTATTAACTTTTTGGTGGGGTTTCTTTCTCTTTAAAATTTTTTTATATGGTGCTACAAGCTGTCTACATAAACCCTTCTTACACAGCATCATGTTCAAGTCCAGCTAAGCAAGTGTTGAAGTACACTTATCTTTTGAAAGGAACAAACATTACAGGCAATTTGTAAACAGCACAGGACAATAATCCTGTCATTAAGTTTCTGAATTTTCAGCAATAATGATGATCCATTGCATGAGAAATGGGAATGTTATAAACACATGGGCAGCAGCAGGCTGAACTTTGATAGTTAATCTTCCAAGGATAGGTGTAATTTGTGCAAGAATCCGCAAAGAAATGAGAAACATTACTACTTGTCATAACCAAAAACAAGGTGTCTGCTCTAGTGAGAGCTGCCACTTATGTAGGGGAATGCTTCTGGATAGGATTGAAATATGTTCCTCACTGCTTCATTTCTTTTGGCACAAACCTGTGCAGACATCCAAAGCACTATATACTGCCTAGCTACAACAGCATTATTATTAAAGGAAATGTGTTTAGAAAAAGCTTTTAATTTGCTACATTACATACAGTCTACATTAGGGGGCAGACTTATCAAGGTCAAAGTGAATTTTCGATTTGAAAAACTTTATATAGTTACAAAGTTAGTTACATAGTTAAATTGGGTTGAAAAACGACAAAGTCCACCAAGTTCAACCCCTCCAAATGAAAACCCAGCATCCATACACACACCCATCCCTACGTTTAATTAAATTCTATATACCCATACCTATACTAACTATAGAGCTTAGTATCACAATAGCCTTTGATATTATGTCTGTCCAAAAAATCATCCAAGCCATTCTTAAAGGCATTAACTGAATCAGCCATCACAACATCACCCGGCAGTGCATCCCACAACCTCACTGTCCTGACTGTGAAGAACCCCCTACGTTGCTTCAAATGAAAGTTCTTTTCTTCTAGTCTAAAGGGGTGGCCTCTGGTACGGTGATCCACTTTATGGGTAAAAAGGTCCCCTGCTATTTGTCTATAATGTCCTCTAATGTACTTGTAAAGTGTAATCATGTCCCCTCGCAAGCGCCTTTTTTCCAGAGAAAACAACCCCAACCTTGACAGTCTACCCTCATAATCTAAGTCTTCCGTCCCTCTAACCAATTTAGTTGCACGTCCCTGCACTCTCTCCAGCTCATTTATATCCCTCTTAAGGACTGGAGTCCAAAACTGCACTGCATACTCCAGATGAGGCCTTACCAGGGACCTATAAAGAGGCATAATTGTGTTTTCATCCCTTGAGTTAATGCCCTTTTTTATGCAAGACAGAACTTTATTTGCTTTAGTAGCCACAGAATGACACTGCCCAGAATTAGACAACGTGTTATCAACAAAGACCCCTAGATCCTTCTCATTTAAGGAAGCTCCCAACACACTGCCATTTAGTGTATAACTTGCATTTATATTATTTTTGCCAAAGTGCATAACCTTGCATTTATCAACATTGAACCTAATTTTCCATTTTGCTGCCCAGTTTTTCAGTTTAGACAAATCACTCTGCAAAGTGGCAGCATCCTGCATGTTCTGCACAATTTAGTATCATCTGCAAAAATAGAAACAGTACTTTCAATGCCCACCTCCAGGTCATTAATAAACAAGTTGAAAAGCAAGGGACCTAGTACAGAGCCCTGCAGTACTCCACTTACAACACTGGTCCAATTAGAAAATGTTCCATTTACCACCACTCTTTGTAGTCTTTGTAGCCAACATTCCTTAATTTAACCAGTAACCTTTTGTGTGGCACTGTACCAAATGCTTTAGCAAAGTCTAAGTAAATCACATCCACTGCCATCCCAGAATCGAGGCAGTACAAAAGTAATTTGTGGGTACTTTGACCATCGAATGGGCCAAATTCGACTTTGACTCTGATATTGAAAAACCTTCAAAAATTTGACCACTTGAAAATCAAAGTACTGACTCTAAAAATGTTGACTTCGACACTTCGCCACCTTTTTTAAAAATCCTTTGAATTGGTTGATTCAAAGGTTTAAATCGTTTGATCATACGATTTTATCTCAATCATACTTCGATGGTATACGCCAATTTTCACTGGAAAAAATATTTTGACGATCTAAGTACTCAAATTCGATGGTCGAATCTCGAAGTTTTTTTATTTCAAATTCGATCATTGATAAATATGCCCCTAAGTGAATATTGTAAGATGTTTTCTTGATCATTTATTTCACTTTTAAATTATTTTTACAAGGTATAAAAACCTCACAGAATGTTTCCTTATTGCTTTTATAAACAACAAAAACAGTGAGAAAAATAAGTGAATGAATACTCTCCTACCTCTTCATAACAAATCCTCCTGGATTTAGACAATGTATAAATACTTGTCTGTACAGGGAAAAACACTGTAACTCTGTAAATTCTAAAGTGTTGATTATAACGTGCACCCTTATAAGCACAGATTGCTCAGTAATGCCAACCATCTGTCTTGGAAAATCCAACTATCAGAAAAATTACAAGGGCAACAGGTCATTCTTCATGCATATAAAAAAACATAATACCATATGAGTGAGATTGAGCTGGTAATTGTATAAAAGATAACGAATAGTGATGGGCGAATTTGCGAAACGGCACCGGCGTCTCGTGTTTGACGCCAGCGTCTTTTTTTTTGACGCAGACATCCGTTTTTTGATGCTGATGCTCGTTTTTTACGCCAACGCCCATTTTTAACGCCGGCGTCCGGGTTTTTTTGGACGCTGCCGACAATTTTTTTTGATGCCGGCGGCGAATCGTGCAAATTCACAGCGAATTCGCGCCTGGCGAATAAATTCGCCCATCACTACTAACGAAGTGCAGTAAGTTTTTTTTGTTAAATAAATACATCTATGAAATCTATTTTTTTATGAAACAAAAATATTGACATCTGTTTTAACAACCCTGGGTTGTTTTATTAATGAAATATCTACATAAGTATATGTATTGTGGCACAGAACATATTATCAGTTATCTCAGGAAGTATACTCTGAGGGGGTTATTTACTAAACCTCAAATTTATATGGTTGGCTTTTTGGGCCAAAAAAGAAAAAATGATGCAAAAAGCACAAATTCAAAAATCCGCCATCTCAGACCTGTCAAAGTAATGTATAGTAAGTCAAAGGGAGATGCCCTTATCCCAATTGGAAATTATTATTGTTTGAGCTCGATTAAGCTTGATAATCAGATAAATTTGGGGTTTTCTGGCAAAACCCACAAAAAAACGATCAATTTGTAAAAATAGTAAAAAAAAAGTACTATTCGGGTTTTCACTCAATTTTATAGTTTGTTTCCCCTATCTGATTTATTTGATATATTAATATTATTCTATTATTATAATAAATAAAGCAAAATCAGAGATGGGAGTTTTGTCAAGCTTTTTTGATTTATTGGGAGTTTAGTAAATAACCCCCTAAGAAACATAATTTTTAAAATTTTATTTGGATTGGATTCAGGACTGGTTTTAGGTTTTAGTAGTTTATTCTTTATTTTTGCTTCAATCGGGAATATAGGTATTTGGTTCTACTAGGATTCCAACCACTACCCTGCATCACTTTCTGGCCTGAGCATTAATGTAGTTTTGCTTGAGTACTGTGGCTTGTCCCTAGTTCTAGCTTTTCCATTCCTTGCCAAGTTCCTGCTCCAGTCCTGTTCCTGCTCCTGTCTGTTCCTGGCTCTACACCCACTCTGTCCTACATCTGACTTTCAGTTATGCCTTGGTTCAGTTCTGCCCGCACTCCAGTCTGTTCAGCTTGCTCCCAAACAGTCCTGTTTCTTAAGTAACCACCCACCAGATCCATGCATTTGGATTTTCTCTTAAATCCCTGACAATAGGTTCTTCATATCACAGGTACCTTGCCTAAAGAATACTAACCATAATATTTTAACTACAACAAGAATACAATACAAAGTAAATTTACTGCCTTTTTATTAAAAAAAATGTACCTCCGTAGTTTAATATACAGTGTGCTGTGCTAATATGTTATAGCAGTACTTGAAAAAAGATGATCATTGAGTTAGAATTTAGGCCAATTAAAGTTAGCAAGTAATATTAATTACTTATAAACCAGCTGATTAATGAGAGAGGGTCTATTGTTATGTTTTAGTGAATTTCGTATATCCTGTTCTTTCTAGTGCAGGTCTGTATTGGTTAAACCACAGTTGTTCAGCCTGAAAATAAAATGTAATCTGTGTAGTGAGATGTAAAACGTTTTAAACAAATGTGTAGTGTGACATACACTCTTAATTAGACAACCAAAATATTTAATCAAGGTGCACCTGCATGGAAGCAAAGTAATGATTAAAGCAAGAAAGCATGCATTACTTTCCCCAATTACTTCTGCACACCTATACATGCCCCCATTCTGTTCATACACAGAGACATAATTCAGCATAAAAGCTTTATAACAACACAAAAAAAGTCCATAGGATTTTCCAAATAATAAACAAGGGAAAGTTGTGTTCACTACTCATTTTTAAAAACATTAAACCAGGGTGCAATGAGGTTGTGACCAGACAATTCATACAGACACATACAAGAAGTCTTCTGCACTCAACCCATTATCAATATATTTAAGACATTGAGACATTTTGTGCCTTAAGCTACCAAAAATGGCTTACCTAATAAATAAAACAGGGATTGTTTGTCCATATATTGCAATATATTTAAGATGGCTAACTTAGCCAAAGTCATCCCTGGTATGGCCAGTCCAACACCAACTTGC
The DNA here is from genome assembly GCA_038501925.1 of Xenopus petersii. Lineage (NCBI taxonomy): Eukaryota > Metazoa > Chordata > Amphibia > Anura > Pipidae > Xenopus > Xenopus petersii. Next base: position 81,207,983 of record CM076682.1, read on the forward strand.
ATCTGATTTATTAAGAATTCTATTGCTGCATTACACATTTTACACAGGGACTAAGTTTTACCTGCAACTTACTTGCTGATTTCAAGGTTAAAACTCCCAAACTTGGTTGCCATTTTATTGACCACCAGTGGGATCACCAGACTATAGCTGGAAAGGGTGGTAGCTACAGCATGGAGCTGGCCACGGCTGCTGTATAAACTAACAAGGTTAGGTCTTGCTCACCACTAATTTTTAAAAACATTAGACGGGAGTGCAATGAGATTGTGACCACAAAATGAATACAGACAAATACAAGATGTCCTCTGCACTCAATCCATTAACAATATTAATATTGACAATTATCATAGACATTGAGATATTTTGTGCCTTAAGCTACCAAAAATGCCTTACCCTTTAAACAAACAGGGATTGCAATATATTTACGCTGGCCAACTACGTCAAAGTCATCGAAAATGTCTCAATGCGTTAAATATATTGTTAATGGGTTGAGTGCAGAAGACTATTTGTATTTTTCCAAATAAAGCCCACTTAACCTGCATTTAGACTTAATAAAGATTTTTAATAAAGAAAAATATTTTTATTTTAAAATACTTGTACCGCTACTTATAGGAGGATGCTGACTGGTCAAAGTCATAACCAGGAAATTAGATACTTGAAGGAAACTGACTGGAGGGAGCAGATAAAATTACTGCAAACTATAGTCATCAACAAATAAGCTGCACAATGCCAGTACTAGCAACATTATTAATTTTTTTTTTTTTTTTTAATTTTTTTTATTTTTTAAAACAAGAAAAGAAAAAGAAAATTCACAGCTTAATGTACCATGTCCAAATATAAGTACCTATTTCCAGACAATGTTTGATACTACTCTTAATCTTTAGCTTAATTTTTCGCTTCATTTATTACAAAACAACAAGGAAAAGAAAAAAAAAAGAAAAAAAAAAATCACAAAACAGAAAATATTCATTCCCCCTAATTGGCGGTTGGGCTCCCCTCTTCCCTTCTCTGTTTCAAACTCTCTCCATTATCCCCTATTTCCTCTTCTCCCTTTAGATATGTAGCACTGAGAACAATAAGGGATCCTTTTCATAGATCAGCCAGGGCATCCATATTTTGTCATATGGTCCCATATCATTCTGCAACCTATGATTAAGTTTTTCATTGGTTGCTATATAGATTATCTTTGCTTTCAAGGATCTTAAAGGGATCACTTTCTTTTTCCAGTTACTGGCTATGATCAGTCTGGCGGCCATAAGTATATATTGGCTAAGCTTATAAGCTGACTTTGTCAAGTATTTTGGTTTATTTCCTAATAAAATAACCGTAGGGTCTTTCCTAAATTTTGTATGTAATACATTTGAAAGCAATTTGACCACTGAGTCCCAATATCGCGATACTATTTCACATTCCCACCATATAAGAACCATAGTCCCCTTGTCCTTACAACCCCTAAAACAACAAGATTCACACGTAGGGTATATCTTATGCAATCTGGCCGGTACCAAATATGTTCTATGTAAGATTTTGATTGAAGTTTCTTTAACCGCTACACACGCATTTCCCTGGTTCGCTGCCAAACTACAATAAGACCACTGTTGCATTGTAAGTGATACATTGAGGTCTTTTTCCCATTTAACCATATATGGATGTTTCCTTTTACTTGATGATGATTGATTAAGCATTCTATAAGTTAAACTAAGAGCTCCTGGTGCAAGTGGGGTTTTAATACATATTGACTCAAAACATGAGACCGTGAAAATTTTGTGCTCACACCTTATTACTTGCCTATTTACATAGTGTAGCAATTGCATAGCTCTAAATAATTCCTGAGGAGGAAGTGAATAAGTGTCTTTTATTTGTGTCAGTGTAAGCGGTTTCGCTTTCTGAGTTAAAGAAAATAAAGTGGTAATACCCTTATCTACCCACCACTCAAAAAGTTTCCTAGACATTCCTGGAGGGAACTCGTGATTATCTATCAGTGGGCTTAAAAGTGAAGGTGAGGAAATAAAACCATATTTTTTAGCTAGTGATTGCCAAAACTTTAACATGTCTATCATTATAGGTGACGGGTCCACAAATTTCTGAAAAGGTAGTTTAGACATCCATAATATATGGTGAATTGAATATGGGTAAATTAAATCATTTTCAATCTGTACCCACAGGGGTGCTAATATTCCGGCATGTGCAGGAACCCATTGAGCTATCCTGGCTGCCTGATTGTACTTTACAATATTAGGTGCTGAAAGCCCCCCATTTTTTTTATGCATATATAAAATTTGCTTTGGTATACGAGGGTGTTTATTCTGCCAAATAAAACTATTTATTTTGGTTTGAAACGAGTGTAGCTCCTTTAATGGAACTCTTATTGGTAGCGAACGAAACAAATATAAAATTTTTGGAACCAGTACCATCTTGATACATTGTATCCTTCCAGTCCAAGACAGTTGGTGTTTATCCCATTGTTGCATAATCTGTCTCAAAGTTCTGAACATGGGGCTATAGTTAATTTTATAAAGAGAGGGTAAACTATTGGTCAATTTCACTCCTAAATATTGTAGGGAGTCGGAGGTCTTAAATCCAAAATTAAGTTCAATCAGTTTCAGAACATGTCCAGGAATGTTACAGGGTAGCATTTCAGATTTCTCTGTATTTATGGTAAGTCCTGATATTTTCGCAAAAGTGCTCAGAGTTTCCATTAAGTTCGGTAAGGATGTCAAAGGTTTAGTCAAATGCACTATTAAGTCATCCGCAAATAATGACAATTTATATTCCTTATCCCTCACCTTCACACCCCTAATGCTCTCATTCTCTCTAATAGCCCTTGCCAATGGCTCCATGGCCAAGGCAAATAATGCTGGAGATAGAGGACAGCCCTGCCTTGTCCCACGTTGTATTGGAATAGCTACCGGTGAGGTAGTGACAGGGAGACTCAATTTAGCAATAGGGAAATTGTAATACACATTAAGAGTGTTAATTAATGTGGGACCGACCTTTAACCTTTCTAGAATTCTAAACAAATATTGCCAACTAAGTGTATCAAATGCTTTCTCAATGTCAAATGTAAGCAAGCATAGAGGCGTTTTTAATCTATTTGCATGTGTCGTCAAGTTAATAATTTTCCGTATATTGTCAGGCGCCTGCCTACCTGGCATAAAACCTATTTGATCTTTATGTATAATATTGGTGAGAATTTTGTTCAATCTGGAAGCCAATATGGAAGCCAGAATCTTCACATCCACATTAAGCAATGATATCGGTCTATAGTTCTTTGGGGTTAACATATCTTTATTTGCTTTAGGTATAACCGATATCCTTGCTTCATTCATTTCTGAAGGGATACAATTCCCTTTAGCTATATGCTGATATAGGTTACATAAATGCGGGTTTATCTGTTCTTGGAATTTTTTATAAAATAAAGATGAAAACCCATCCGGCCCTGGGGCCTTGCCAACCTTTAAAGATTTAATGACTTCTTTAATTTCCAGATGTGTGATTTCAGCATCCAATATATTATTCATTTCCTGGGTACATGGACTTAGGCCGTATTTATTTAGAAAGGTATCAATTCGGGCCAGGTTCTCTCCCCCTCTTTGTGAATATAAATGTTCATAATAAGTAGCAAATATTCCTGCTATTTTATCCGGGTTCGATGTAATTCGACTGTTTTCCAGCCTTATCTTGCTGACGGCCGGTCTGCGCTAGCCCGCCCTTAACAAGTTGGCCATCATCTTCCCCGGCTTATTTGCAAATTTATAAAGTGTAAAATTTGTCCTCCTAATAGCCCTTTCAGCTCCTTCTAACTGACATGCCCTTAACTTCTGCCTCACCTCTTCAATCAATTCTCTTCTGCTTACTGTAGACTGTTGTCTATTAGTCTGCTCTAGACCCGCAAGCTCCACCTCCAACCTATGCTGTAATTGCGCCCTCTCCTTTTTCTTCTTAGAGGCATACCTAATTAAAGAACCTCTAATAAAAGCTTTATAGGCCACCCATACCCACACTGGGGACACGTCTGCTTTACAGTTCTCTTTAAAGAACATTTCAGATTCCTGTATAATATGCGAGACACATTCAGGGTCCGATAACAAACCCTCATTTAGTTTCCACGTTGGGCGTATTAGAGCAGGAGCTTGCAGGTCCAGAGCAGACATTACAATATCATGATCTGACCAAGCACACTGAAGGTGTTTAGATTCCAACAGTGCACCTGCATCCAAAGATTTTATCAGAATATAATCAATTCTCGAGTAATTATTATGAGGGTGGGAGTAAAACGTATAATCTCTTTTATCTCCATTTACCTCTCTCCATGTGTCACATAATTCATAATCCCGCAGGAATTTATTAACCCTCTGCGTATTTCTTTTATTTCCAGCTGTTGAAGTGGGGGAGGATCTATCGAGCATATAGTTAAATGGGAGGTTAAAGTCCCCAGCCCAAATTACTCTCTCAACGTGGGAATCCGATAGTTGTTCAGCCATAGTTTCTAAAAAGACAAAAGGAAGCTCTACCGGCGGATAGGTATTCAAAATCATGTACGTCTTATAATACAATGTCCCCCGAATCACTATATATCGGCCCTTACTATCAATCTTAATTTCAGAAATTACGAATGGAAATCGTCTATTAAAAAAGATTGCAACTCCGCTATGCTTGCTTACATCCGAAGACAGGTAGTACGTCCCATAATCTTTATGGAAAAATTTGGGAAATGATCGTTTCGTAAAGTGTGTCTCTTGCAGACATATTATATCTGGAGAGAGGCGTTGGTACATCTGAAATGCTACCCTGCGCTTACTTGGAGAATTTAGTCCCTGGACATTATGTGAAATTATTTTAATTGACATCCTGTATATAGGACACTTTTCTACCTAGAAACTTTAATATCGCAACATCCTGTCCCTGGTCACCCAACCGCCTAAAGACAATAACAATAAAAAAGAAAACTACTAATAAAAACAAAACATTTAAAACAACAAAAAAAAAAACAAAACAAAAACAGTACATTAGGTTCACAAAAAAACCTCTTGGCTGAACGCCATTTCTAAGTACCCTTTGTTGGCATTCCACTTCTATGTCCTTCTCCACATGGGAGGGCATAGTGGTGGTACTTCTATTGTATGAGCAAAATCCCGTTTTCTGCATAGTTATCAAGACAGTTTGTTTTATCAAACCGCAAAAAAAAAAAAAAAAAAAAAAAAAAATTCTTAACATAATATCAAATTATGTAAATACATGCTATTGCAGTTTCTATAAAATCTAGCATTATTTTAAATGCTCTGCATACTTGTTGGTCCCCAATAGTACTAATCTTTACCCCCTAGAAGGGGAGGAGAGAAAAAAACATTTTAACCATTTGAAATCTGAATCTTAAGATCAGCATAGATGCACACCAGTCAATATACTTAAGCTAACCAGATCAATCAGATGGTTGCTATGTTACCTTACAGGCATTAATATAAAAAAAAAAAAAAAAAAATATATATATATATATAAAAAAAAAAACACTCTCAGTATAGCATCAGACTGTGTAGCATATATACATCTTAATACCCTTTACATATAGTCCAGCATTATTTTGGGTGATTTACTTGATCGTGCTGATCTCTGTTCTCTTAAAGGTGAATGTGGAGCAGGACGTTTTAACTGTTTAGAGGCTGGAACTTGTGACCACTCTGGATCTAGACGTAACACTTCTGGTACTGGGTCATTTTCCTGTAGGGGGGCCCTTCCACTCCCTTCCAAAAGTGCCAATCCCTCTGCTGGTGTCTGTATTGAATACTGTTGGCCACCCCAAATAAACTGCAAGGAGAAGGGGAACCCCCACTTGTATTTCACATTTCTATTTTGCAGTATCATTGTGACAGGTTTCATCAGCCTACGTTTTTGTAAAGTTACTGGGGCTAGATCAGCATAAAATTGCATCTGGTGGGGTAGCACTTCTCTACTCACTGACCTCGTGGCTCGCAGAACCAAGTCTCTAACCTCCACATAATGCAGCTTCAATATAATATCTCTGGCCAAGTTAGGGTCTCGTGGACGCCCCAGGGCTCGGTGTATTCTCTCTATATGTAGATGTTCATCGGGTAAATCTGGTAGCAGTTTACGTAGTACCCCCTTAATCATCTCCGAGGGGTCTGTTACCGCTTCTGGTACATTTCGTACTCTCAGGTTTCCCCTTCTCATTCTGTTCTCCAGATCTTCCAGTTTATTTTCAAGCTGAAGGATCCGTTGTTGGTGTTCATTCAGCTGCTTCTGGTCGTCTCTTAACGCTGCTGCGCAGGAATCTGACTGCCGCTCCAAGCAATCCACCCTCTCTCCCAAATCCTTAATCTGGCGTGCAAAGTCTGTCACCGCCACCGCTAGTTCCGTTTTAAAGATTTCTTGCACGGCCTGGAGGGCTGCTTGTACCTCCTCCGTATGGTGCTGCCGTTCCTGACTTTGCTCCCGCTCAACGCGGGTGTTTGAAGATGGCGGCTGCACGCCTTCAGTTGAACGACGCTGAAACATCGGTGGCGTTCGTGCCTGTTGGCCCTTCTTTGTTGTCGGAGGGCCCATTTCTCCCGTCGTCTCAGGTTCGGTATCTTATATCTCACAGCGGAAATGAATAAAAAAGCGGTTTGATGTGCTTTTTATTGCTAAAGATGCAGTACGGGTGCGGAGCTACTCACAGACACATCTTGCCTGTTCAGCTTCGCGCATGCGCATCGCCAACATTATTAATTTTTACTGCTTGAAACATGTGTAAATAAATATTATTAAATTTACCAGCAAACATTCAAATGAAGATAGCCCATTATATCTAACTTTTTTTTTTAAATAATATTTTTTATTGGTTTCACACGATCCGTATTACAGAAATAAAAAGGAGAATAATTGTATGTCAGCATTTCACAATAATATAAAGCATAACATTATATGTCCACATGCAAAACCACTTTTGGATGCCCTGCTATTCCATGACATCTATCTGGGTGGAACGGAGAGGTGGTTATAATTGAATACATTGCCATGTCTTACACATTCCTCTGATATAACTAACAACCCTCCAAATGGGATGCATCTGGTCAGTCATGTAGGAAAGCAATTTTAACAGTGCTGACATTAGTTGGCGATAGTGAAACCAGTGAATATTGCTAGATTTCAATAGCTAATATCCAGTGAAAATATAACAGAAAGGATAGAGAGGATTAGAAAAGGAGAAGAAGGTTAGAAGGGAGAGAATGGGGAATGGGAGAAGAGAAGAACTGTCTAGGATTCTTCTCAGGAGATTCAGTACACATCCGCTAACGAAAGCATACCCTTTACCCGAGCAAGTACAGCCGAAGTCCGGGGGAGAAAGCTAGTGGGCAGGAATAGGCTGGCTCTCAATATATCAGTAAAGTGACTTACAAAGGGTCACGACATGGGATGCTCACCTTTGCTTAATCTGGCATCAGGTTTGGCTGAGCTGCAGGTATTGGTCAGAAATTAGATACTGGGTCCAATAGAACCATTTTTTAATTTAGTTCCTCATTTCCTTCTCTGATTTGGGTCTAAATTGCTCAAATCTGTAGACTTACACCACTTTATTACACCAGTCTTTGATTTCTGGAGGATCGATTTGTTCCCACTTTAGTGGGATTAATGCCTTAGCATTGTCCAATAATATAGGTGTTAATGATTTTTTTGTATGTAGAACACGAGAGTTGCGTATTATGGAGTAAGGCTACCAGGGGATCCTTTTTGATATCCGTCCCGGTGATCTCTAATATGACGTTTCGTATTGCGTCCCAAAAGGGTTTTAAGATGGGGCAACTCCAAAATATATGTAACAGAGATCCCTGGTTGACCTTACATATCCAACATAGAGGCAAGACCGTCATGTAAATTTTTACTAGTTTAGTGGGGTATTTATACCATTTTGTGTATAATTTATAATTATGTTCCTGCAGTTTTGTACAGGGAGATTAAGGGGCATGTTTACTAACATTGGAGATAAATATCTGGAGAGATTTCTGGAGATGTTGCCCATGGCAACCAATCAGCAATTGGATTTAAACAGCCATCTATAACTTAGAAAACAAAAGCAAAGATCTGATTGGTTGCTATGGGCAGCATCTCCAGAAATCTCTCCAGATATTTATCTCCAATGTTAGTAAACATGCCCCTAAGTGTGCATTAGCTGAGTGATTTTGTCCCAAGTGTCCATTGGTATTGTGGTGGCTAAATCATTTCCCCATTTTCATTTAAAATAGAGAGCTGGGCGTGGAGAAAGCTCTGTGATAGTCCTATAAAGGAGGGAGATCGCTTTCGGTGGAGCCTTCTCTTTTGCCCAAACCTGCTCTATTGCTGTAGGTTCTTGTCATTGCATGTGCACTGGGAATATTGAGGTGATAAAGTACCTGATCTGGCGGTATTTGAACCTATCCAGGTCCGAAATGTCTTGATTAGGAATTAGTTCTTCTATCTGTTTTAGTTGGTTCCCGGTGTAGAAAAAGCTGGCCCCTGAGTGTAGCTGTCTCTTCCATCCTTAATAATTATCTAAATTTAGACCGGGAGTAAATGTGGGATTGCCAAAAACTGGGGTGTGTAATGGAGGTGCAATAGCCCATTAGCCCTGTCGTGTGCCATTTCACCTCCAGCCTGGCTTCTATTTTGCTGGTCGCCTCTCCAATAGCACGTAGCTCTGTTTTAATGTACGCTATATCTGCTCTTTGTGACTCTGTGAGTGTCTTCGACATTGCACGTAGGTCTTCTTTAGTTGAGAGAGAGGAAAGAATCGCCCGCAGATCAGAGTTGACTGAGGCCGAGCTGAAGCCGGAGCATGCTGATCCGGTAGGGCTGGGGCTTCTGTTGGCTGCCGCACCATCTTGGAACTACGTGCTTCTGCGCGGTTGCTAGATCTCCTACCCAAAAAAGGGAGACATTGTGCTTTGAGCACTGTGTGTGCTGGTTTGGGAGGATTGCTCACCCTTCTTGTGATGTTTCCCCATTTCTTGGGAGTTTCCGCAGGCTATGAGGCGCTGTGTCAGGCTTTGCAGATGGCTGGGGTTGGGAGCACAGACAAAGTGCGTCCTCTCAGCACACCATTACGCCACACCCCCCATTATATCTAACTTTTAAATCTAATTATGGAAAACACTAAATCTATTACTTAGCAAATGCAACCTATTCAACTAAATGGTTTATTGTGAGATCAAAAAAGCAGATTAATATACACACAAGCTGTCCATTGATACTACAGGAAATTCAAACAGAGCAAAACTGGGGAAACATGTAGAAAATATTTATAATCAGTCACAAACCCAGTGGAGACTTTGCAATATCTTGAAAAACACCAAATAAATTAGAACATAAAACATACATCTTACAAACTATTTTAGTTATGTATTATACATCAAATCCAAGCGACAAGCAATACTATTGTTCATTGGATGAGTCTAAAAAAAATCTGAATGCAAAAAACTTGATTGAGTTGAAAACAAACTGCAATTTATTGAGTTTATAGGCTAAAAAACCTTGAATTTATGAAGTTTTTGAGTGCAAACCAGTGTAAAACACTCGAAAATCATAAAGGCAAAAAACATCTTCAAATGGTTAAAGGGAACTCTGCCATTGACTTTTAGATTAATTTGACAGGTTTTAGCTTGAGTATTTTTGGATTTGGACTATTACCAGCTTCAGTTCATAATATATCTCGAAAAATAAAAAAAAATTGTATGAAAAATTGAGATTTTTTGTGAAACTAACCTTGAAAAACTAACATTTTTTGAGAAAACACAACTGGACCTTTTAAATTTAAGTTAAATATCTGTGTGCTGTTCATTCTACAGTATCACTAAATGTAAGAAGGATTATCCATGTCTATCACAAACAAAAGATTACTGTTAATATTCTTTAATCACATGCAACCTACCATCTGTTATCTGGCTGTATGACATAAATGTCTCAGCTTTAGGATGCTGTATGATTAGATACTAGCCTGAAATCCTACAATAAAGGTAGGGTATTCGTTTGTAGATTATTATCTACAGCTTAGCCATAACAGTAGCATACTAACCCTAGATATAGTGACTGATAAATTGCTAAAGCTGAATCATCAGTTTAGGAGAATTTAAGTAATATACGTTCCTTTTCTCTGCCTCTTCCTCCCACACTTTCTTATTTTCTCTCTAGAAATCCTCTCCATTTTTACATTAGTTCCCTCATTTAAGATATTGAAAAGTAAATACTTCTGTACAACAAGAACGAAATTGCAGTATATAAGTTTCACCATTAACTACACTCCATTCCTGTGAGTTATTACAATTATTATTGCAATAAATTGTTCAGAGGTCTTAAAGCATAAGTTATGTTATATGTGTTTGTGTACTGTATGTGTACGAACATTCACCAGTCATTTTCTAATGGGCTTGTTTACATGTTTACGTGTACATTGGTAGGTAGACATATGTTCTATAAAAAACTTTTCATTTAGAGTGTAGGGTCAACTTATAAGTAGACAAAATGCTTTTCCAATCATCTTTAAAATATCACACTACTCATTTTTTTAAAGGGGTTCTAGATGCAAAAAAATTACACTCACTGTGTATATTATTTATGTAATAATAAAAAATGTTTGCACAATGTAACCTAAAAAAAATCAGTACCATTTTCAAGTACTAAGGGTTCGTATTTCTCTGCATTTCCTGCAATTCTACTAACCCTAAGGCTAGGGCCAGAACAGGGCCGGAACTAGGGGTAGGCAGAGTAGGCACGTGCCTAGGGCGTAAAGCTTAATTTTATTAGATAAAGGCAATCATATATGTGCCAGGCTAAAGGCTATTTAAATAAATAAGGGGACTGAGTCAAAAGAGTTAATCTAAATAAATTCCCTTTTAAAGTAGAAATAAGCAAGTATAGTCAGCAGAAGCTGAGCTACAACTTTGCTTGTTGTTCAATATGGTAAAATGTCACAGGGGATAAATCAATAGCATACACCACTGCGTTTCTAGAATCTGTTCTATTGATTTAATAACATGGACCACCAAAAGGCATTTATAAAGCTACTAATAGCAGACTGTAAGTTAAAGATTTGTTTTTAAAAATAATTACTTGCGTATACATTGATAATACATGTTTAGGCACAGTCTTCATAAAACGAATCTATCTTGTTGATATGTACGTAGGTAAACTAAACTTTTCCATGATTTGATTCTGTTTGGAATTAAAACAGTATGGTTCAGATTATGTTATTTTGCAATGCTGACTTTCCAACCTCTCTGACTTTGCATCAATGGAATTGAAAATATATGAGAGATTATAAAATATCACTCCATTGTTGAGCACAACTAAGTACAGGAAGCTGTAAATTACTTTGTCGCAGATTTAGCACAAAGCCAAGACTGCTGGATAATTGAGTACACTTCCGTACAAGTGCAATGCATATCCAGCTAAATTATACCATCAGAATTGCATTTTCAAATAAGCACAGTGTATATCTTTGGGCAGTAAGTAAGTAAGCGTTTTAATCATTATTGAAAATGAAGCTTGCCAAGATGGCTCTATATCTGATTTAGGATTCAAAGCCATTTTCCCATCTTAATGGTAATTTTCATACTTGGATTTCACCAGCATCCATCCATAAACTTCACTTTCTAAAATTAAATGTAAATGCATTTGAATTTGCATGGCTGTCATGTGAGATGTTTTTTTTCCAGTATGAAAAGTTATATAGTCATTTTGATTGCTCTGTCTATGAATTAGTTCTTCATTTCTGGAAATATAAGCTACAACTCCATTCCCATTCTACACACTGTATGGATTACAACACAGAATTAATTTTCAGATATGTATTTGAAATCCTTAAATAGTTCAGACTATGTGAGGCTCAAGTACTGTAGATCAACGATAAAAGGTTGCATGGCCTGAAACGTTGCTGTGATACCCTAAAGCACTAATAAAGGCTTTTGAATAAGAAATATATTGTGTGGTTCCAGACGGTTCCCATTTGTGATATCAGTGGAAATTGGCCACTAAATAACTACCCCTATAAAGAAGCGAAAATCATTGTACTGACTGCTTCTTTACTAGACTCAACTAGATCAATGAGACACACAAAGAGTGTTTCCTGTTATCAGTGTTACTTTATGAAGGCCTTACAACCTATAGCTGTTGTGTCATCATTGCAGGTTGAAAAGCAAGCTCTCTACTACTACAGTTATGCACAATTAAATAATTATAAAATAAATGTAGTTGCTGTTATTAAATATGTGGCAGGATGGCTTAGTGGTTAAAGCTGGTGCCTTACAATGCTCGGGTTCTGAATTTGATTTGGACATGGTCATTATCTGCTTTCAGGTATATGCAATTTTTTTTATCCATGGCTTGTTAAACCTCCCTCACTTCATGCGTGAGGGAGGTACAACAGACAGAAGAGAGCAGAGGTGATAGTAATTGGATGGATGGAGGAGAGCAAGCTTGAATGGATGGATAGGTAGAGACAGAAGAGGTGAGATGGGCAGACAGGAACAGAGGTGATCTCACAGGCTACAACATAAGGGATTAAATGGGTGGCAGAGACCAAAAGTAAACATATGGGCCAAAGGGAGAAGATGGAATGGATGAGTGGGTGGCATAAAGGAGGAAGAGTTTCTCTGGGGGGGGAAGCACAGGTGGAATGTTGGGCTGCAGAAAGTAGAGGGAAACCAATACTAGAAGATGACAAGAGGGAACTCAGGGATGTTAATGTTGATAACTTGTACTTAACCGTAATGTAGAGTTATAAATTATACTGTATAATGTACCCCCACAAACATTTTCAAAACTATTAGTAGTCAATTCAGAGGCATGTGACCTATATACACCACCCAACATTTGGCCTCTTTGTTTTTATATGTTCATGCAACTCCTCTGCGACTTTAAATATCTTTATGAATGGCTATAAATACATGTATTTAGTACTAGAGAAACGCGGACATTGTACATTCTATGCATTTGTACATTGTTAGTACTCTATATAGAACTAATTTCTTAAAATTACTAATTTTCATTGAATGCAGACATACATGTCAGTTTAAATGAATAGTTGCACAGATTACCAGAAACAACCAAATATATCATCATCATGACCCTACTATTGTTTTCTTTTTCAGATAACCCGAAGCAAACAACTCGGGCTACTGTTTTCATAGAGATCTTGGATATCAATGACAATGCCCCAGAATTTGCAATGTTCTATGACACATTTGTGTGTGAAAATGCAAGAGCTGGACAGGTATAAATTAATTCATGAAAAATTAAGAATAAAAAATGTAATTGTCAAAGTAAAACAATTGCCTTAACCCTCATTAATATGTCATCATGAGCAGGGTTAGTGATATCCTTCTAACAATGTAGTACTTATGGTTTTGGGTTTAGGGTCATAAGGTTATGCTACAGAAAAAACAGGTAGCAACCCAGTTTCCCCATAGCACAATTAAACTCACTCATGGGAAATTCATGTTTAAATTAGATTTAATATGATATAGAGTGGTATATCTTAAGCAACTTTTTACTTGGTTTTCATTGTTTATTTTGCATTATTTTTCACATTAGTAGCTTTTCCGTTCTGCTTTTTTCTAACCTTTCTAAAAAAATTATTTACCCTGGCAACTAAAAGAGCATATAGATGGTAGGGGATTGGTGTGGTCTTTTAGGTCCTCTCCTATTCACTTCCATTCTTATTTACTGCTGTTTGTTACTATGGATAATTTATCTTAACCAGATAGCAGTAGAAAATCCCAAGCCTGAGAGCTGCACAGTAATATATGTAAACAAACATGCACTTGTTTGTCCTTGAAAGTAACAGGCTGAATGATGGCATAATAGCCTTATATTATACACAAGCCATACATTCATTGTAGCTAAGAACAGTTATTAGTTGGTTGCTAACACCTGTTTTAAAATAAAATTACAAAACCAAGTCTATGATCTTTTCTGAAGCTGCCACACTATTCTACCTTTAAAGGACATGTAAACCCCATACAAAAAATTAATCAGTGAACAGCCTCTTTGAAATCTTTAAAAACTATAGTTAAAAGGTCAGTAGTAAGGTTGCAGCATCCACTTATTCACTTAGGATTCCTTCTCATCCTCAAACCCACTTGGTCAATACAAGCAGGACTTTTAATCAAAGTAAGTTGTGCCTGTGTAAGCCTGCATTCTTGATTGCATTAACTTTGCACATGTGCTGCATGCATCACTGATGTTGTGTCAAAGGGAAAATGGCTGCCAGGTGAAAGCTCTGCTATTTGTTTTAGGAAAATGTGATACTGGCAAACAGACAGGATTTATGAAGTAGAAATTATGTAGTTTACATGGGGAGATGTCCCCATCTAATATACATGGTAGGAAAATGTAGGTTTTACATATCCTTCAAAGAACTAGCACTAACAATTTATAAGGGGCTATTTACAAAGTGTTACTGCAGCTAATGTTGCACAAAGATGGCTCCATCATTGCTTGAAAAAATGTTAGTTCCTTATTTCATTTAAAGCTTCTCCTTGCACTTTTACATAGTTGCTCTTATTGTGCTGGTTCTATGCCACCTCCTCTTGAGAATCACAAGCAGAGCATTTATTGACACATGGGAAACCCTGGAGCTACTGAGCCACAGTGACTTTCTTCAATTGATGCAGCAAGCTTAAAGAATTGATCCCAGGAAAGTTATTGAGATATAATGTACAAGATGGTAGCATGCAGACACTTAAAGGAGAAGGAAAGCCATCCTGCCTAACATTTTGCACCCCCAAGTGCAGGATGACTTTCCTTCTCCTTTAAGAAAATATATTTTTTTATTTAATTAAAACTTGTATTTAAATCTGGACATTATTATTATTTCTTTATGTTTCCTGATGATTGAAAGTTTCTAGTCCAGAAGCTCTGCTTTCTGGCTCTAGTCACTGCTTATTCACTATTAACCATGTTCACAATCTATACACAATCATAATCTTGTCTGTCTGTTTTCTATGAAATGACAGGCTCTTAGCTATGATACTGTGGTCCTCTGCTGCTAAATTCCTTGTGTTGGACAGAATGCAGACTGTTTTACTATATATTTCCCCTTCAAATAAACACAATGTGAAGTTGGTTAAAACATTGCAGTACTGTAGAATTTACAAGGGCTTTCTACAGTACGGTTTTGGTTATCCTTACTTTTGGGGTTAGAATGTTACATTTTGCACTTGTGCTCTTAAATATTTCTATTACAAATGAAACATTAAGGGGCACTTTTACTTTGCTCGAGTGAAGGAATGGAACAAAAAAAACGTGTTTCTTTTGGCTACTTCGACCTTCGACTTCGATTCAAACTAAAAATCATTTGAATATTCGACCATTCGATAGTCGAAGTACTGTCTCTTTAAAAAAAACTTCAACCCCCTACTTCGCCACCTAAAACCTACCGAGGTGCAATTTTAACCTATGGGGAAGGTCCCCATAGGCTTTCCTATATTTTTTTGGTCGTAGAAAAATCGTTCGATCAATGGATTAAAATCTTTAAACATTCGATCGAACGATTTTTCGTTTGATCGTTCGATTGAACTAATTGCGGTAATCCTTCGGCTTCGATATTCGAAGTCGAAGGATTTACATTCGACCATATGTAAATCTGCCCCTAAAACAGTCAATAATTTTTCAGTTGTATAAAAAGCTTTGGCTAGTTATAGATGAGGCAAATAATATTAGCTTCTTCAGCAAAATGTTATCTTATTATTAGGGATGCAACAAATCAACTATGTCCCCGAATCCTTTGAGAAAGATTTGGCTGAATACCGAATCTGAAACTTAATTTGCATATGAAAATTAGGGTTTGGGAAGGGAAAAACATTTTTTACGTCCTTGTTTTGTGGCAAAAAGTCACGCGATTTCCCTCCCCTTCCCTAATTTGCATATGCAAATTAGGATTCGGATTAGGTTCGGGCTGGCAGAAGGATTCAGCCGAATCCTGATGAGAAAGGCCGAATCCCAAACCGAATCATTGATTCGGTGCATCCCTACTTATTCCTCCTGTAGGCATGCTAATGCATGTAGCTGCATTTTCTTTAGATGTATTGTTGCAGTTCCAGTGTACTTTAATAAAAGGGATTTATTGTGCCCCATCACATGCACAGAAAAAATATAATTTTATGAATAGTATACACATTATTAGCACAATCTTTTTTAATAAATGATATAATGTTATAACAATAAAGAGTGAAAAATATAAGCAGAAAAATAATATAATCCAATTAAGTTGACATTGCTAGGAGAAAAATATATGAACTGTATTACTGTATAAAATTGCATTATGATGGTCTTCCATCTGCAGTATATTATAACAACTGGTTGCATATTACATCCTATATTTTCATATTGAATCTAGTGGTCATCTTAATGTCTTGGTTCAAGGTTGAGTTACTGTACCTTTAAGCAGTATTTGTCAAAAAAATATTTTCAAGGTCCCTTTCCCTCTAACTGTCAATCATATTAATAGTCTGACTGAGCAAAGTCTTTACAAAATAATTCATTAGTAATTATATTTTGAGATCCACTTTTAATTATATACTGTATATTTACACATGTATGTATGCATGTATATATACAGTGTATACAGTATGCATGTATATACTGTATTAATACAATACACACAGTTCCTTTGCAAACAGGCTTGTATGTTCCTCTCTATGCCTAGAATTAAAATCTGTGTCTTTGTTGCCTGCACATTCCTATGAATGAAACCTTACTGAACAAGTTACTGAACAAATTACTACATGAATCATAAAAAATACATTTTATTTTATAGAATATTCTCTCTTTTTTATTTATTTGTTATCTATTTCTGATCTAATATGATATCCATTTATTTTTAACTGATACATAAAAAAAACAAAGGAAAAAAATCAGTAATGACATTATATACAGTAATTATATTTAAAATATCCTGTAATTCTAGCTCTACAGATTTAAAAATGTTGTACCACCTGATAAATTTACTATTATTTTAATTTATTCTTGTAATTCTGAGCCTTAACGTTGACCTTGTATTGTCATGTTATTTTGGCTTCATG
Organism: Xenopus petersii; assembly: GCA_038501925.1. Classification (NCBI taxonomy): domain Eukaryota; kingdom Metazoa; phylum Chordata; class Amphibia; order Anura; family Pipidae; genus Xenopus; species Xenopus petersii. The sequence goes on from CM076682.1 coordinate 81,225,031, forward strand.
GTATTATTGTCATAGATTTTGCTTCAATGAGATACAGTACTGAAAGTTTTGCAGTTCATTTAAAATAAGCAAAAAAATTGTATTGCTATCACCATTTTATTTGATGCAGATATACCTGAGCCTTGCTGCCAGTTAACATAGATCACTCTTGTTTACATTCTTCTAACATGGACTGACTCTTTTATGTTAGATTATGACCCTAAAGAAGACTACATATAATAACATTAAGGGGCAGATTTATTAAGGTTCAAGTTGTTTTTTCCATGAAAATTTGAATATTCGGATTGCATTTTGTGGTCAAAACTCACATTTCCAGGTTTAAAAAAAACAACTCAAATATTAGAGAATTATTTTACCTTGACCCTGGAAATAGCTTGAATATGAAAATACTGTATACCACCTAAAACCTGTCGAGGTTCTGTAAAAGTCAGTGGCAGATGTCCCTGGAACCATTTGAAGAGGCTAACAGCCTGCTTGATGTTCAAGTTTTTTTCAGGGGGTTTTGCCTGAAAACGCAAATGAAGAACTCAATTTAAGTTTTTTTCAACCAAAAAATACTCAGTTTGAGTTTTTGGGTTACAAGACTCGAACTTGCAGAATCAGGTTTTTGACATTCAAGTTTTTTCTTAAATAAGATCCACGCAATGATGGAGTGCTTGACCACTGCGCTTTATCCACTTGGATCAGGTGCTAAACAGTATATTAACCCACCTGCTGTGGGTCCAAAATCATACATGAAGTCCAATTAACTGCAGCACACTCGATTGTTGATTTAAATTTGTGTCATTGTGTTTTTATTTGGCTCACACCAAAGTAGTTCAGTGAAGCAAAATTTTTGCCACGTAGGGCCCTTTATCAAGCTTGATAAAGGGCCCTGCATTTCCCGAAACATTGCTTCACTGATCTACTTTGGTGTAAGTCAAATAAAAACACAATGACTCAATGATTTCAATCAACAATTGTGCTGCAGTTCATTGGACTTTATTTTCTTAGATAAGAAACCATTCGAGTTGCAAAGTATTTTAATGTGTATTTCTATTTGATGCAGACATGCCTGGGTAGTAGCCTTGCTGCCTGTTATTGTAGTATTTAGATCACTCTTGTTTACATTCTTCTGCCATGGACTGATTAATTTATATTAGATTTGACCCTAAAGAAGACTACATATAATAACATTAAGGGGCAGATATATTAAGGTTTGAATTGTTTTTTATATGAAAATTCGAGCATGTGATTTGTATTTTGTGGTCAAAACTCACATTTTCAGGTTAAAAAAATTCAATCAAGTTTTTTAAAAAACAACAACAAAAAAACCCTCATATATTAGAGAGTTATTTTACCTGGACCTTGAAATAGCTTGAATATGAAAATATATCCTGAACAGCTTTCCAATTCTAATTGATTGCAAAGTTATTTCTACATGTGATTTCTATCTATGTACGTGAATGTTTTCAAAGAAAAAGAGAAATTAATTCACTGTATAAATTCTATGTAAATAACTTATGTATTTAAAGAGAATATCATTGTTTTACTATTTTTATCTATATTTAATGTTGTGAAATTACCCATATTTCAGAATACATATCATTATAGCATTGTGGTTTTCTAATTTAGCTTAAGGATCAGGCAACTTGCTCCCAGTCTTTTCCATGTTTTTATTTTATCTATGCTTTATTGCATTTAACACTTAGGGGCAGATTTATCAAGGGTCGGATTTCGAGGGTTAATAAACACTGAAATTCGACCCTTGAAGTAAAATCCTTCGAATTCGAATATCGAATTCGAAGGATTTTATCGCAAATGCTTCAAACGAATGATCGAATGATAAAAATCCTTCGAATCAAACGTTTTGAACGATTTTAATCGATCGATCAAAGGATTTTTATTCAATCAAAAAAAGCTTAGAAAAGTGCTGGGGAAGGTCCGCATAGGCTAACATTGCAGCTCGGTAGGTTTAAAGTGTTTAAGGTTTAAGTATGAAGTCAAAGTATTTTTTAAAGAGACAGTACTTTGACTATCGAATGGTCGAATAGTCGATAGATTTTTACTTTGAATCGTTCAAATCATTCGATTTGATTGAATTCGATTGAATTTGACGAATTTGATGGTCGAAGTACCCAAAAAAATACTTTGAAATTCGAATTTTTTTCCATTTGAATTCTTCACTCGAGCTTAGTAAATCTGCCCCTTATAGTTCATTGTTTCTTTCTTCTATGAACACCTGACATTTTAACTGCTGCAGGCTTCTCATATGAGGTCAGGTGATCAAACCATTTTTAACAACTGGGAACTGCTTTCATTTATAGTGTCTCAGAATGAAGGATTTCCAGCTGGATTTTACCACATTAATCAAAACTTTTCTGGTCAAATCTTTAATTTCTGCAATTGTGTTTTAGTTAGCACTAGCTTAATGAAGAAAATTTATAGAGAATATTATTTTTTTTTAATTTCTGCAATTGCGTTTTAATTAGCACTAGCTTAATGAAGAAAATCTAAAGAAAATATACATTTTTTTCAAGGAAGAAAAGTTGCAAACAAGCAAAAATCGAGTCCTGGCCTCCTGTCCAATGAGGTTGAAAATCATAAATGTTTATATAAACTGGGATAAAATAAAGTTCAGACAACACCCACTGAATGCCATAGAAACCCAATGAGTGCCAGGGAATTATTTATCAATGATCAGGATTTTTTCCTGCAATTCAATTTTTACAATAAAAATCATGAATTTAAAAAGGGTGCACACAATTTTGATATTTATTAAGCAAAAACATGTGACAAACTAAAGTCAAAGTCAATGAGAGCTGTCCTAGGCAAATTTAAATGTTTATTCAATTTGAGTTTAAGGTTTTTTTTTACATGTTTTGTTTGTATGAATGAAATACAAATACAAGGAATTTTTTTGATGGTTTTATTCTTTCATGTTTTTAATAAATAAGATAACATGTTTTTTTTAAATTGTGAGTTTATTCAAAGAGGAGAAAAACTCTAAAATGCACAAATCAGCATTTTGATAAATGGGCCTTTCTGAATGTGTCATGGCATGAGGCTCAACCTCCTATTGGAGGTGTTTTTAAAGTCTTTTCAGTGTATTCATGGGAATTGGTTTGCAAATAGAAAAAGTAATATCAATCCAAGAAATGGTGGCATTATGCATATTACATGGTTCTTCTTCTGCTGCAACTTTTGTTTATTACATTTAACATAATCCAATGCATTTGTTTTCTTATATTCTTTGTGCCTGGCTAAGTCATTTTCTACAAAGAAAAAACAGTGAAAAGTTCATAACTTTTTAATGTGTTCATAATGCAATTGTGTGGTGTTTTATTCCCTGTATACTCAGGGGCAGATTTATTAAGGGTCGAATTGAAAATTCAAATTTTCAATTTGTTTTATGGTCTAAACTGTCAAAATCGACTAGTGAATTATACAAACTCAATAAGAATTTTTTAAAAAAATTGAATTAGATTTTCAAAATTTATCAAACTCTGGCCCTTTAAGAATTTGAATTCAACTATTCGCCACCTAAAACCCGCCAGATTAATATATAAATCAATGGTAGAGGTTCAGGGACCCATTTGAACATCTTAGAAGTCTTCCTGATATTCGATTCTTATAGGGGCAAATTTACTTAGCTCAAGTGAAGGATTCGAAGTAAAAAAACATCAAATTTCAAAGGTTTTTTGGGTACTTCGACCATCGAATAGGCTACTTCGACCTTCGACTACGACTTTGAATCGAACAATTCAAACTAAAAATTGTTTGACTATTCGACCATTCGATGTAGTCGAAGTACTGTCTCTTTAAAAAAACAAAATTCAACCTTCCCCATAAGCTTTTTTTGATCGAAGAAAAATCCTTCGATCAGTGGATTAAAATCCTTCGAATCATTCGATTTGAATGATTTAATCGTTCAATTGAACAATTTTTCCTTCGATCGTTTGATCAAAGTATATGCGGTAAATCCTTCGACTTCGATATTCGAAGTCGAAGGATTTTACTTTGATGGTCGAATATCGAGGGTTAATTAACCCTCGATATTTGACCCTTAGTAAATGTGCCCCTTAGAGTTTGAATAAAATTTTAATTAGATTTGAGTTTTTGAGTCGGTAAAATTTGGCCAAGTTTAAGATATTACATTTTTTTTATAAATAACCCCCCACTCGAATTTCGAGTATATTCAAATTTAATAGAGTTTTGAAAAAATTTACATGAATTTGAAATTCGACCTTTAAAAAAGTCCCTCCTGTTACATGTTATAAAATGGTTATTTTCCATTTACTGTATGCCTTGTTGGTAATGTTTATAAAAATCTGTTTGGTGTGATAAAATATATGGTAAATCATAATTTGTATTTAAATGACACTTGAAAATAAACATTGCATTGAATAATGTCTATCATATTTAGATACAAGTATTTACCAGAGGCTTGATCCATACATGTTTTCCTCTTGCAGTTAATACAAACAATAACTGCTGTTGACAAGGATGAACCCCCTGGAGGTCAAAAATTTTTCTTCAGTTTAGCATCAGTTAATCCAAATTTCACTGTTCAGGATAATGAAGGTAACCACAAATGATATGTGTTAACAAGAATATATATATATATATATATATATATATATATATATATATATATATTACAAAAAATCATGAATATCTTGTATAAATGGTGAGTTCTGATGTCATCAGTTATGAACGGTGAGTTCTGATGTCATTTCTGTCACATGACTCACTGAAACTTGTGTATTATAATAAATAAATTACCCCTAGTTGCAAAATATTCTGATATTTTACCTCAGAGTTCCATGACCTGTATAAAAACATTTGGTACCCGGCCTCCTGTTTTTATATGGTCATAAAACTCCTCGGTAACTTGTAATATCCTTATAATTTACAAGAGGGAGTACTTTATTCATTATATATATATATATATATATATATATATATATATATATATATATATATATATATATATATACATATAATGATAATAATTATATATTGTGTCAATAATATATAAGCAACAGGCGGTGGTTTCCCCTGCTTAATCACACTTGCATCCAGAATAGAAAGTCAGAATTTTCTGGATAAAATATTGCACTTAGGGGGAGATTTATCAAGGGTCGATTTTCGAGTTTATGGGAGTTTTTAAAATCCCCCATCTACTTCCATAAACTCGAAATGTAATAATAAAAAAAAATCAAATTTTTTAAAAAATGGGTGAATAGGATCGAGCTGCAAATTCAGATCTAATTCGTATCTAATTACATTTTTTTCACCACATTTTTTTTCAATGTAAACAATTCCTTTTTTTAAAAAAAAAGTTGACCAAGTGACTCCAAATGTATTGTAGGAGGTCCCCCTATAGGCTACAACAGCAATTTGCCAGGTTTAAGATGGTGAATAGTCAAATTTAAATTCTTAAAGGGACAGTACATGATACATTTCAAAATTTGAATTTGAATTTTGTTTTTTAATTTGAATAAAATTTGAACTATTCCCTAGTCAAATTATACTAAAATAAACTCTTAAAATTTTCAATTTGACCCTTGATAAATCTGCCCCTTATTGTTCAAGTGTACAGTTAGATGTAACCACTCATTTACAGAGCCTGCTATTACATGATACTTAGTAGTTAGGCAGGTTAAAATTGAGTTTAATGGTTGAACTTGATGGACATGTCTTTTTCAACCTAACTTACTAGGTTACTTATTTCCATTCATTTTCTTTGCAAAAAAAGTTATATTTCTTTAAGTTGGGGGATACTGTCACACTCATACCAAAAGTTCTATTTTATGTCTAGCTACCACTGAGATGAAAGTTACATTTAGAAATATTAACTGTGTTTTGTTCCTCTATATATAGATAATACTGCAAGAATATTGACAAGAAGAAATGGATTTAACAGGCATGAAATAAATACATACATTCTTCCAGTAGTAATATCTGATAATGATTATCCAATCCAAAGTAGCACTGGAACACTGACTATCAAAGTTTGCACATGTGACAGCCAAGGAAACATGCAATCCTGTAATGCAGAGGCTTTGCTCCTTCCTGCTGGACTAAGCACTGGTGCTTTAATTGCAATTCTTCTCTGCATCATTATACTGCTCTGTGAGTAAAACTTGGTAGCAATGTTAGCATGGATAATTGTATACAAATAATCTTGGAAGGAATTTCTAGTATCTCAAAAAACTAATAATAGTTCATAGCCCAAAAGTGTGTGTAAAATAATGAAAATATTCCAACAGTAATTGTGTTAAATTACTGTAAGGATGGGTGTGTCTATGTTTTCATTGTTCATAATAGAGATTGAAAATTAATCCAGATTATCATTCTATTTATTTTACTGAATAGAAGTTCTATATAAAAAAATTAAAATCAGACATTCCTTTCGTATTCCTTATTTATAAAATAGTTTTCTGTGACCTCCTAAGCTTTCAAATATTTTGTCAATTGCATCTCCAGATATAATATCCCCAGACCATATATTTACGTTGTTAAGTTTTGGAGCCAGTGAGGATCAAGGTTATATTAATCTTTTTTTATTTTATTTTTAATAGTGTTCAAGCAAACACATTTCTAGTGACAAATGAGAAATTTATTTGAAAAAGAAGAATCAGCAATATATAGCTATTACAACATTTCTCTACTAATGTGTTTGCTTATCTAAAACCACACACTGGTATTAAAATGAATCATACATATTTTACGCTTACAGTCCATATGTGCAATTTTATGGAAGGAAAACTAAAAATATAGTGTTGCATGGCTGATAATCCATTTCAAATGCATCAGAAACAAATACATAAATCAGTTTACATTCATGACTCAGCATATATTTCTTGTAGATAAACTTATAAATAAATTTTGTTTCACAGCCAGTGTGCTAATTAAGTTACTTTTGTCTAATGCAGTTTCAATATTGCAACTGCATGATTATGAAAATACTATAAAACACTTCACAGCAAATTTCATGTAAAAAAGAGCAAAAATAACTTCAAGAATAATATCCTGATTAGATCAGTATGACAGTTCCCCCATTAGTAGCAAATGGACTAAGTTTTCCCAGAAGCAGTAACTCATAGCAACCAATAGAATGTCCACTTTTGAACAGGGGACCTATAGATGCTACCTGCTATGGTGTGCCTTTTATTACTTAGTATAGGATGAAACATGTTGGCATAGTTCCAAAGGGGTAAAGTGTATCTAAAGAGAAAAAGACTGTTTGTGGTGTAGACTATTCCAGCTATTCCACAATCTCAGGTTAACCTCATCACCATAATTTTGGGCCAAGTAGCATTGAAGATATATTAATCACACACCCATACACGCTAAAATACACCACACACTTGACCTTAATTTTATTATGGATGAAGTAAAGTTATTGTTGTAAATTATATTTTGCTTCACTGCATTGTGTTTCTTTGTTAAGTTATATTTTTCTTACTAGGGGTATAATTATAATATCATTGCATGCAGAAATGCTTTCCTTTTAGAATGGATACAAGTGCATTAATTCTAAATTTGAAGTTTATTACAAAGTTCATCTGTGATGACTGATCCAGCTGTATTTTGGTTAATCAAAACAAATCAAAATTTTGTGAATCAACCAAACATCTGATTTGCAGGGGGAATGCAATTCAAGTCGCAAAGAGAAAAACAATTTGCATTTATAAGATTAAAATTCCACCTCTCGCAATGTAATATTGTTCTTTAAACTGTTATTGCATTGCAAATTTTAATTGTACATTGCAAATTTTAATTGCCTAATCTTTAGAAGTGCTTGAAGGTGTCGTAATCTTTTGGAGCAAACATAATGACTTTTTCAGTAAGAAGTTTTATTACTGTACATTGACTGCGCAATGGCGCAAACGATAAAATTTGCAAACGGTTTTCCACTGTCAGAAAAGGTCGCTAAACAGTTTCCGGGTTTACAAAAGCTATATTAAATTTGTGTAAAGCAAAGTTTGTTCCCGCAAAGGCATAACTTTTCGCATTGTGAATAGTTTTTCCTCCGAGAATATTTTATTTTCCAATGACAGAGCTGAACATGATATAGCGGCATGTTTACTAACATTGGAGATAAATATCTGGAGAGATTTCTGGAGATGTTGCCCATAGCAACCAATCAGATCTTTGCTTTTGTTTTCTAACTTGGCTGTGGCTGTTTAAATCTAATTGCTGATTGGTTGCCATAGGCAACATCTCCAAAAATCTCTCCAGATATTTATCTCCAATGTTAGTAAACATGCCCCATAGTGGTAATTAGATATCACTTAGCTATTACAGATTAATAAATAGTCAACTCGTTTTCTGTAAGAGATATGTCACTTCCAGCGTGTCCTATGTCATGTCTGCAGCCACAAAAATTACAACTTCAAACTATAAATTTCATAAATAAAAACACTGCATTTTTAAGGTAAGAAAACCAAGATTGTAGTAAAAATACAGGCTTAAAGAATTGGACTTGGATATGGCTTTGCATTAGAAAAAGAACAGCAGTTTTATAATCTTTATATTTACTGTAATAGGTGTATTTAAGTGGTTTATTAAAATATCAATACAAATTAAAAAATATGTTTATTGAGATATATAGAGATTTTAAAAAAAAAATGAAATCCATTTTTAATGTGTTAAATTTTGATTATTCTAGGAAACATTCCTTACTTGGCAAAATACAGCAAGTCTTTTCCTATTCAAGTTTGAGTATTCTGAGCAACAATTCCATCTGTAGACTACCAAAATGGAATGTATTATTACAATTATACTTCCATCAAAACAACATTTTAGTAGTAATTCGGTCCCTGAATTGTGCAGATTCATCTACTGTTATATATTGCAATACTAATCAGTAACAGTCATACACAGTGAAAGTTAGAAATACTTCAAGATAAAAAAATATATAAATGGAATAACAAACAAATGCTAAAATAGAAATAGGGGAAAAATTAAATAGTGACATGACAAAAGTGACATCTTTCATTATGAACTGTAGTGAAAAAAACAGATTATTTTTTTTTTATTCAATTTTGAAATCTGACATGGATTATTTTTTATATTCAATTTTGAAATCTGACATGGGACTAGACATTTTGTCAATTTCCCAGCTGCCCCTGGTCATGTGACTTATGCCTGCACTTTAGGAGAGAAATGCTTTCTGGCAGGCTGCTGTTTTTCCTTCTCAATGTAACTGAATGTGTCTCAGTGAGACATGGGTTTTTACTATTGAGTGTTGTTCTTAGATCTACCAGGCAGCTGTTATCTGCTATCTGGTTACCTTCCCATTGTTCTTTTGTTTGGCTGCTGGAGGGGAAAAGGGAGGAGTGATATCAATCCAACTTGCAGTACAGCAGTAAAGAGTGATTGAAGTTTATCAGAGTACAAATCGCATGACTTGGGGCAGCTGGGAAATTGACAATATGTCTAGCCCCATGTCGCCACTAGGTGCCAGGGGCGGCAAAAATGCTGCTCCTGGTACTTTAAGAGCGAATTTCTGGGGGGGGGCAGCAGCAACTGCTGCTGCCTCAGGCGGCGGAGGGGCCAAGATCGCCCCTGAGCACAATTAACTGATTCATTTTGAAAAAAAAATGTTTTTCCCATGACAGTATCCCTTTAAATATGTCACCGATTCCTGATATAATTACCTTCATAATGATAAAACACTAATTTGCATCTACCTTTCTCATTTGTGCAGTGATAGTAGTGCTGTTTGCAGCATTAAAAAGACAGCAGAAGAAGGAACCTTTGGTCTTGTCTAAAGAGGATATCAGAGACAATATTGTAAGTTACAATGATGAAGGAGGTGGAGAAGAAGACACTCAAGCCTTTGATATTGGTACACTTAGAAATCCTGGTTCCATTGATGATAAGAAACAAAGAAGAGATATTATTCCTGAAAGTCTTTTATTACCACAGAGAACTGCTGCTGTTCCCGACAATACAGATGTTAGAGATTTTATTAACCAAAGGCTAAAAGAACATGATAGTGATCCTACTGCACCACCTTATGATTCGCTAGCAACTTATGCATATGAAGGCAATGGTTCTATAGCAGAATCACTAAGTTCTTTAGAGTCTAGTACTACAGATGGAGACCAAAACTATGAATACCTCAAGGAGTGGGGTCCACGATTCAACAAACTTGCTGAAATGTATGGCAGTGGAGAAAGCGACAAGGATTCCTAATTATGACACATCTCATCACTCTTTTCTAGCTCTTATGAAGAGGAACCAATCTGCAGGCTCCTGGAAAAACAAATTAACATTTTAAAAAGATCTCCTCTGACACTGAGCACAGTGTTAAAATAATAATACATTAAAAAAACAACCTTTTTACAATGTTCATTTCTTCCATTTGTTTATATTCAATGTAGAAAATCACCTTAGAGTATGGCTTAAGTTGATCACAAACCATGGATTTATCTCCATGGAAATGTTATTGTCTGTCAAAAGAAGCATTATTAAAAATAAAATAAAACACAAAAGGAAAAAAAAACTTTAAAAGAAACTACTTGCTCATGCAAACTCACGCACACATTGCTTCTGTTGGATACATTGGCTGCCTTTCTATTTGCAGCATTTTGCAATATTTCAAGAAGGAACAGGAAATGGTATTATGATACATTATGTACATTAAATTCAATGAAATGTACAAGTGGTGTTAGTGTGATATGCAGCTGGTGAGGCTACAGTTATATGTTAGTAGAATTCATTTCATCCAATAGTATCTTGCAATGTTTTATATTTATATTTTTGTATTTATTTTTAAGAAATAAACCTGTTTTTACAACTTGCTTAGTGCCTTATCAATCTAGACATTATTTAAAGGAAATCCTAAATTAATATAGCAGTACCTGTACAAGTGGAGCTTACAATTGAATTTCCCTATGACGGTTGCAGAAATATACTAAGGCCAGTCAGCCACACTTTATTTTTTGTTTACCTAGTCTTTGAGTGCCCTCACAATTCCCTTATTTATCTGTACATTTTGGGAACCCCAGGTCCCAAACATTCTCGATAATTGATCCCATACCTTTATTTACCACATTGCATCCACCCTTTTCATTCCCCAGAGGATCCTTGGGACCATCCCCTAAGGACTTGAAGCAGGTAAGTGCAAATGGGCTGGATACATGTTATATATTCACATAATTAGATAATGTAATATAGAAAAAGGGGCTAATACATAACTTAAAATAAATTATTTTGTTATTTCATTGATTTACATAATTTTGTGGTTTTACTGCAATTGTATCCCTGCATTATTGTTCCTTGTGTATCTTTAGTATAGTTTTGCTGTTTGGTGCTTCGGTAGAGAAAGATGTATTTCACTTTTGACCCGCCAGAATATGTGCTTTCCAAAAATAAATGGTTTTCTGGGGGTCTTTTTATTGTTTGGTGATCTTATGGTACATAACGCATAGTTGGGGCTCTCTTTTCAGTAGCTGAGTTGGCCAGCATGAAAATTCATATGCACGTTTTTTATTTGGGGTCAGTACATACCACATACTTTGATAAATCTATGCATATTGGATATCAAACTATTTAGAAGACCTCTGACATCCATATTTAGGGTGATTTTCTTTTACGTGTAACATTGTATGAGATACTGCAAACTGCAAAATTTTTAGGTGATTTTCAGAAATGTTGTAAAAACTGTTTATAAAAAAATATAAAAAATGTTTATAAAAGCTTTGCAGTTTGGTAGTTTGGTGTAGCAAAACATCTTTATTTTTGTTGGATTCATCAGAATGTGTACTTATGTACCAAAAATATATGGTTTTGGGGGGTCTTTGCTATTTGGAGGGTCTTGTTGTATGTAATATGAAGTGGAGGGTCTTGTGGCACATCATATGAAGTCAGAGGTCTATGTTCACAGAAGGCGAATTCATATGCACTATTTGTATTTGGGGTCCTCACATGCCAGCTGTCTTGGTATATCTCTGCATATTGTGCATCAAACTGTTCAGTAGACCCTTGGTGTCAATATTTGGGGTATTTTCCAGTTGTATGTAAGAAATTGGGTGAGATAAATGTGGCTAATTGCAATATTTTTAGTTGATTTTCAGAAATGTCAGAAAAAACAATGCCTTTAGCGCAGCTTTGTTGTATGATAATTTGGAGTAGAAAGACCTAATTACCCATTTTTAATTAATTGTATTTCCCAAAAATATGGTTTTGGGGGAGTCTTTGTGCTGTTGGAGGGAATTGTGGCACATAATACAAAGTAGGGGGCTTTGTTCAGAAAAGGGGAATAGACAGCAGAGAAAACTCATATGCACAATTTTCATTGGGGCTTCTCACATGCCAGCTACCTTTGTATATATATATGCATATTGGGCATTAAACTGTTCAGTAGACTCTTGGCGTCAATATTTAGGGTGTTTTCCAATTTTATGTAAGAAATTGGGTGAGATGAGTGTGGCCAATTGCACTATTTTTAGGGGATCTTCAGAAATGTAAAAAACCTTTATAGGCAAATTTAAGCTTTGCGGATTGGTCCTTTGGAGTAGAAAGATATGTATACCCAATTTGTAATTGGGGGAATGTGTACTGTCTGAAAATATATGGTTTTCTGGGGTTGAACATAGTTTTTTCTACCTTTGCCCCCCCCAAACTATGTAAATGTGTTGATTTTGCAGTACCTTAAATGACAGACCATATGGGGGTCTTAATTTTGGGGCCCCAATATGCCTAGGTAAACCTATACATATTAGGCATCAAACTGTTCAGAGAACCCCAGGCTTTCATATTTTGGGTGATTTGTCTTGATACATAAAAGTATGTGGGAAACACGATGCTGCAGGTTGGAAATTTTGAGGTGATTCAATCACCAGATTTAGGAATGGTTTGCGGCTTGGTGCTTTGAAGTAGAAAGACATGTATACTCAATTTGGATTAGGGGGAATATGTAGTTTCCAAAAATATATGGTTTTCTGGGATGAACTTACTTTTTTCTACCTTTGCACTAATGTGTTGAGTTTGCACTACCTGAAATAACAGACCATTTGGGGGGGGTTTCTTCATTTTAGGGCCCTTATATGCCACTTGCTTATGTAAACCTATACATATTAGGCATAAAACTGTTCAGAGGACCCCAGGCTTTCATATTTGGGGTGATTTGTCTGATAACTAAAAGTATGTGGGAAATACAATACTGCAGGATGGAAATTTTGAGGTGATTTTTGGAAATTTCACCAAAATCACCAAATGTACGAAAGGTTTGCAGCTTTGTGCATTGGAGTAGAAAGACATGCATACCCAATTTGGATAGAGGGAATGTGTACTTTCTGAAAATATATAGTTTTCTGGGGTGAACGTACTTTTTCCTACCTTTGCCAACCGCCCTCAAAAAAAACTATGTAAATGTGTTGATTTTGCAGTTCCTGAAATGACAGACCATATGGGGGTCTTTATTTGGGGCCCCTATATGCCACGTGCTTAGGTAAACCTATACATATTGGGCATAAAACTTTTCAGAGGACCACGGGCTTTCATATTTGGGGTGTTATGTCTTGATACCTAAAAGTATGTGGGAAATATGATGCTGCAGGTTGGAAGTTTTGAGGTGATTTTTGGAAATGTCACCAAAATTCCCAAATTTAGGAAAGGATTGCGGATTGGTGCTTTGGAGAAGAAAGACATGCATACCCAATTTGGATTCAGGGGAATGTGTATTTTCCAAAAATATATGGTTTTCTGGGTTAAACATACCATTTCTACCTTCCTCCCCCCAAAAAAACTTTGTAAATGTGTTGATTTTGCAGTACTTTAAATGACAGACCATATATGGGTTTTTTATTTTGGGGCCCCTATATGCCACATGCTTAAAGGAGAAGGAAAGGTTAAAACTAAGTAAGCCTTATCAGAAAGGTCCATCTAAATATACCGGTAAACCCCCAAAGTAATGTTGATCTGAGTCCCCTGTCAAAAGAAACACTGCATTTCTTTACTTCTATTGTGTACACATGGGCTTCTGTATCAGACTTCCTGCCTTCAGCTTAAACCTCATTGCCCTGGGCAAGAGCATGCTCAGTTTGCTCCTCTCCCCCCACCCCTCCCTTCTCTTCTGTAAGCTGTGATGTCACACCATATTAATACTGAAACTCCTATACTAAACATACAGAGAGTTTCTAGAGCCGTTTACTCAGGTATGGTAAAATATTCTACAGAAAAAATATAGCATTCTAGCTTGCACTATTGCAGCTAATCTATTGGCAATAAAATGCCTCTGTGGCTTTCCTTCTCCTTTAAGTAAACCTATACATATTAGTCATAAAACTGTTCAGAGGACCCCAGGCTTTTATATTTGACATGATTTGTCTTAATACCTAAAAGTATGTGGGAAATATGATGCTGCAGGGTGGACATTTTGAGGTGATTTTTGGGAATGTTGCCAAAAATGCCAAATTTAGGAAAGGTTTGCAGCTTGGTGCTTTGGAGTAGAAAGACGTGCATATTCAGAGTGTTTTAAAATAATGTGTGGGCGATATGATGCTGTAGATTGGAAGCTTTGAGGTAATTTTTCAAAAAATTCACCAATTTTCTATAAAAAAATTACAACTTTAGGAAAGAATTGCTACTTGGTAGTTTGGTGTACATAGATATATTTACCCATTTTTGATTTGCCAGAATCTGCTCTTTCTAATAATGCATAGTTTTCTAGGGTAAACATACTGTTAGTGGAGTGTTTGAACTTGAAATTCGAAGTATGCGTTTGTGGAGCGGTGCTTTGGAAATTTGGTTGTGTACTGCCTGGAGATTTTGAGCTATACAAGTGGGAAATCTTCATAAAACCATATATATTTGGTATTGGTGAGTTCAGGAGACATAGAACTTTCCAAATCAGCTGTGTTCTCATACATAAAATAAATTGTGTTTCTGATGTATGTGATTGTACTATGGGAAACATGATTTGTTTTATTTTATTAGACACTTAGGGGATTATTTCTCAAAGTCCGAATTTATCTGACCAAATCTGCATGGGTTTTTTTGGGCTTATTTATTATAACACTTTCCCAAAAACTTTGTTTGCGAGTTTTCAAGTGTTTTTCAGATTTTTCATCCGATTTTCAAAATGTTTTCATATTTTCCACATAAAAAATCATTGGGACTTCTCCCATTGACTTATATGCAACCTCAACAGGTCTGAGATGCCGGATTTTCAGATTCTGACTTTCCCATCCTCTGGCTTGATAAATTCCGAAAAATTCATAATTTTAAAAGTCAGATTTTATAAAAAAAAAAATCATGAATTTTTGATTTTTGCATTCGAAGTTTAGTAAATAACCCCAATATAAGCCTATATCTTTTTACAGAAGTGGACTTACACCAAAATTCTATCATATTTTGAAGTTCATTTGGTCCTGAAAAAAACAATATATTGTTTTTTCTGGGTAAACTAAAAGACCCCACCAGGAAAAGCCCTTAAAGTGAAAGAGTACAAAAAGTCTAAAAACTGCTTGGCAGTAGATGTTCACGTTTAGGACAAACCAGCTGCCTTATGAGCAAATGCCAATGATGATAGTTTAGGCATCAAAGTCTATACTGTTTTAAGGCTTTGAATGTGTTGTAAATCCATAACTTCTTCTTAGTGTTTTGATTATATATTTCAGTTCATAAATTAGGTATTTTGCTAATATAGTCTGTTATGAATGGCAAGTTATTTATATGATAGCATACCACTAACTTTTCAATGTTGCAAGAACACTTGGTTTATCTTGTAGCAAACATACTGTACCTGCAAGAAAAAAGAGACATGGTAAGTAACTGGTAAGTAACTGTAACACTCTTACCCTTCCTGTTACTTCTGACAGTGTCACACTCTGTGGTGCACCACTGTACAGTAGCCTCTAGTGAACATATTAACTCACTTCACCAGTGCAAGCTGTCTCACTGACTAGATAAAGTATTTTAAGTGAATGATTTAAGCAATAAGTACAATAATTTAAGCAATGAATACAATCATTTAAGTACTAGTAGACCTCTGATCTAAACTAAACCTTCAGGCAGTCCAGCTCTTATAGTACAACTACTAGTGTGAGCCCCCCTACAGGTGTATGTTCCTCCATGCAGGATTCCTCACTGTCTCTTCAGGCACAAGCAAGACCTTCAGTGTTCTAAAGAATATTTTCTTTTGTGACCTTCTAGCTTTCTGAGGCCTACATGCTTCTAGCCTATGGAAACATTTATTTCTTCCTCCTGACTTGCTCTGACTGACTTTCCAACTCCAGTTTTGTTTTTCAAGCAGCTTTCAGGCTGCTTTATCACTTCACACAGCCTTAAGATTGTCAACAAACCAGTTGACACTCACAGCAAGACACAAGCTCAGAGCATTCTCTGAGGAAAATGCTGCAGGAGGGTGAAAAGTGCAGGGATCCACTTCTTATTTAAGCCATGCCATACAATACAATACTAAAATGTGAAAAATTAAGGATTTATTTTTTTGACCTTTAAAAAATCTGTCATGAATGCATGGTAGTGTGTTAGCCAGTCAATTGCTCATCTTAATAAAGAACGCATTGGAAAATGGGGGGAGTCACCAATGTCGCAAGGCTACAACACTACTTAACAACAATTGACTTGTAGGTCTGTCATAATCACACTCTACATCAGTCCCATTTCTCCTGCAACCACAAGCTCAGAATGTGGATTACCATTTATACTGTGATTGTTAACCTATGTCTCAGCAGTTCTTGTTTTACTAGAATGTCCAGCATCTGAGCTTCAAGTAAAAGAGAGCATATTACATGTGACATTTCAGCAACAGCTGCAAGGTTGCAGATTAAATATACAGTATACTTGTGAGTGGGCAAAGACTTGCAGTCATTGTAAATATTACACTCTTATGTGTTTAGTGGGAAGGAATACTTATGGCAGGTGCATGAAATTTAAAGCCTGTAATTAATTGTATTACTGACATGCATTCATTTTGTATTTGTTTAGCTAAACAGAGTGCAATATTTTACACATTTCTACCACTATATTGAATTGCATTACGAAGCAACACTTTGCGCTAGATGAGTTATACAGTATATTTCACCAATAAAGCCTGTTTTATCTGAATGTTCAATTAATGTTTCAACCCATTTTATTATATACCTATTATATAACTATTATATACCTTTTTTATATACCCATTTTATAATATAGCTATTATATACCTATATAATTATATATTATAATTACTGTATGTACTAAGAACATGATCACCCCACCAAGTTAATGAAATAATTGGATATGGTTTGGACAGAGAAATATACAGAAGAAAAATTCCATGCAAATAGAATATATGTATGTATGTATATAGATATACTGTATGTCATCAACAGTATTTCCTATGTTTATAGGTGCCAAGAGAGAATTTAAGGTTTCAGTTCACATCTTCGTAGTTGTAGAACCATACTGGGGAATGGCTCTGGACATACAGACCACCTACTCCATTTATTCAGAGTGGGAGTCACTTTAAGAAGTAAAAAACTGTTTGTTTATGCATAGAAAGTATCCATAGGTTCCAACCTCCCTCAAATCTCCTCGGCGCAGTTGGATCTCCTAAATACGCCTATCCAACCTGAAGAAATCCAGAAAGCGATCAACTCCACTCCGATAGGGAAGGCCCCAGGACTGGACGGTCTGTCTGCCGCTTATTATAAAGCTTTCCAATCCATACTGGTCTCATCTCTCTGATTGAAACAACCACACGCTATCATACACCTACACTCCTGCTAGCTCTGGATGCCGAGAAGGCATTTGACAGAGTCCACTGGCTGTATCTGGAAGAAACCCTTCAGGCTTTTGGATTTAGAGGGCAGATCTTACAGGCTATCCTGGTGCTCTATTCCTCACCAACAGCGCAGGTTACCAACATGGGCTTTCTCTCATGACCATTCTGTATCACAAATGGAACGAGACAGGGCTCGTTCCATAATATTCAACTTGATCCAGGAGCCACTAGCAAAAACAATTAGAGATTCACCAGACATCACGGGTGTCACCTGTGCCCACTCAGACCATAAAGTAGCGCTTTTTGTGGACGATATTATGTTAACGCTTACCAATCCGGAGACATCACTGTCAAAGCTCACTCAGATATTGAACGAATATAGCCAAGTGTCCTATTACAAGCTCAACGTAAACAAGACACAAGCTCTCCTATTACATGTCGCAACGAATGACAAGAAAGCATTGCAGAAATTAAACCCATTCCAATGGAGGAAAGATACAATATCCTACCTAGGTATTGAACAAGGCAATACAGTGGTGAAAACATACAGTAGTAACTATCCGAAACTTTTGAGAGCAACCCAGACGCAACTAGAAAAGTGGAAGACTCTTTATATCTCAAGGTTGGGAAGAATTGCCGCAGTCAAGATGATGCTCCTGCCCAAGTTCCTGTACCTTTTCCGGACTCTCCCAATCATGGTGCCAAATCCTTTCTCCAGCAGTCACAAAACACTATAGATACGTTTATATGGGGAGGGACTAAGCCTAGAATCAAGTCTAATGCAACTAAGCCAGAAAGAAGGGGGTTTTGGAGTTCCAAGCATAGATTACTATTACAAAGCCACTATCTTAGAGCAACTCACCCTATGGAACCTCCCCGTCAACTGCAAACAATGGCTTGAAATAGAACAAGAAAAGATCCATCCACGTACGCTGCAACAATTAATGTGGTCCAAGTCTCCCTTACACAAAACAGAACCCAGCTCACTCTACCATACCACCTCGATGGCTTTAAAAATTTGGACTTCAATGCAGAGGGTTGAACACATTCATACATTTCCAACAAAGCACTCTCCTATCAGGATGCTAGAATCAGAAATCCCTGATATCTCTCTGGCCAATTGGGAAACCCTCGGAATTACAAGCATAGCAACAACTATTTCTGGATAAAGGTCTGAATACGTATGAGACTTTGCAAACTAAATTTAATATCCCTAAACACGATTTCTACAAATATTTACAAATTAGACATTTCCTGAACTCACACATGGAACGCCTATCCAGACTACCCACGCCCTTTGAACGCATATGTTTTTGCAGTGCTGGGAGTCGAAAAGGGCTGTCCAAAGTACACCAAGCTATTATGCCTGGCCTAGGGCCAACCAAACCGTTACACATTCAAAGATGGGAACAGGACCTCAACATTGATCTCCCATTAACGCAATGGACCCAAATAGCAACTATTGCTTCCAAATACACCAAATGTACAAACCATGTAGAAAACGGTAGAAAGATATTGCATAGATGGTATAAAACACCTTCAACGCTGCATAAGATGTTCCCTAACGAGTCAGACATTTGCTGGAGGTGCAACACTGTGAAGGGTGACATGCTACATATTTGGTGGACCTGTCCCAAAATATTGCCGTTCTGGCAACTAATCAATGACCTACTCTCAGAGATATTCAACACACCGATACAAGGTACACCAGTGATGGCACTTTTAAACCATGGTATACCCGACCTAATCCCAGAGGCTAGAAAATGAACCTTTCACATCCTCACTGCAGCGCGCTTACTGATACCAAGGCACTGGAAATCTACGGCTGTAACTAGCAGAGAAAGTCTACTCCATCTAATAGATTCGAACCTGATACATGAAAAATATGCAGCCACGACCCTTGCACAAGTTAACAAAGGTCTAGTAACACACAAGTTGTGGGAGAAATGGAAACAGGAGCATCCAACAATCAACACCTGACCACACCAGCTTTACGATCTTGAAGACTGAGGCACACACTGACTACCTCAACTTTCCACTGGTCGATCCAACGGCACCGGGTTATCTGGCAATCATCAAATCATCTCCCCCCCCACCTCTACTCACCTTCTTGCTTCACCGCTGTTCTCTCTTCTTCCCAGTCTCCACTGGAAATTTTCTTTGTTATCTGAAAATCAATAAAAAAATTCAAATTAAAAAAAAAAAGAAAGTATCCATAGGTTAAAGTACTTAGTTATGGTGTGGAGTTTATGTCAGCAAGGAAGAACCTGTTTAATTGTGACAATTGCACTGTCAAAAATGTTAAATATTTAACAATGAGGTAATGCACTGTACAATCAACAGATGCTAAAGCACTGTTGTATTTATCAACTGTTCCTACATACAACATGCATTTTTATGAATTAATAAGGGGGTAAAGAACTTTATTATCAACAGATGCTGAAGCAATCATACAATTATCACCTGTTTCTAGATACAATATGCATTTTCATGAGTTAAAAAGATCTGTCTCATTGTAAATCTGAATTGCATTAAGAAAGTGTATTGATGGGTTTAAATTTGTTCTTTTTACATTAATAGTTTCTTCCTTCAGGCACAAATTTCTTTTGAAGAAATAAACATATAATAGTTAAAGGGGTAGTTCACCTTTAAGTTAACTTTTATTATGTTATAGAACGGCCAATTCTAAGCAACTTTTCACTTGGTTTTCATTATTTATTTTTTATAGTTTTATAGTTATTTGCCTTTTTCTTCAGACTCTGAAGCTTTCAAATGGGTGTCGCTGACTCCCTTCTAAAAAACAAATGCTCTGTAAGGCTACAAATATATTGTTATTGTTACTTTTTGTTACTGATCCTTCTATTCAGGCCCTCTTCTATTCATATTCCAGTATTCAAATCAATGCATGGTAGCTAGGGTAATTTGGACAATAGTTACTAGACTGCTTATTATGCAAATTAAAGAGCTACTGAATAAAAAGCTAAATAACTCAAACAACTTCAATAATAAAAAATGAAAACCAAGTGCAAATTGTCTCAGAATATCACACTCTACACTTAGGGGCACATTTACTAAGGGTCGAATATCGAGGGTTAATAAACCCTTGAATTCGACCCTCAAAGTAAAATCCTACGAATTCGAATATCGAATTCCAAGGATTTGCCGCAAATCTTCCGATCAAACGATTGAAGGAAAAAATTTTTGATCAAACGATTAAATCCTTCGTTTGGAACGATTCAAAGGATTTTAATCAATCGATTGAAGGATTTTCCTTCGATCAAAAAAAACTTAGAAAACTGATGGGGAAGGTCCCCATAGGCTAACATTGTACCTCCAAATACAAAAGGGGGGTTGTGGGAGCACCCGCATTGCTAAGTAAAAATATATAGAAGTATAAGGGAAGTGCTGCTGGCATATCCAAATGGGTCAGTGCACATTCCCTGGGCCCCTGTCTAAGTAATTCAGTAGATATGCAAATGCATGTGTTAACAAAGACAGGGGTTTTTAGTTACAAAGTTATGATCATAAAGTTGAAAAGCCACCATACCACCTCAAGGTACACCCCATATGGCGGTCCCTAACTTGTTAACCTACCAGTCATAGTATTGAGGATTCTGTGTCTCTCTGCATAATAGCATGAGTATAGTAAAAAGTAAAAGTCTGCTGAACCTTGGTTTCTGTCTGAGGGCTAAATCCTCCCCCGCTGCTGAATTGCAGCTTTTAAGAGAGAGTGATTGCCCAAACCAACGCCCACTTTTAAAAAAAATGTATAAATATGGTGCAGTTAAAAGCATAGAGCCACTTTTATTAATAGGGGTGGGTATGGGGGGGGTAAGAGCAAATACAAAAGGGGGGTTGTGGGAGCACCCCACAAAAAAATATATAGAAGTATAAGGGAAGTGCTGCTGGCATATCCAAATGGGTCAGTGCACATTCCCTGGGCCCCTGTCTAAGTAATTGAGTAGATATGCAAATGCATGTGTTCACAAAGACAGGGGTTTTTAGTTACAAAGTTATGATCATAAAGTTGAAAAGCCACCATACCACGTCAAGGTAAACCCCATATGGCGGACATTGTACCTCGGTAAGTTTAAACTGCCGAAGTATGTAGTCGAAGTTTTTTTTAAAGAGACAGTGATGTTTACTTCAAATCGTTCGAATCAAAGACGAAGGTCGTAGTAGCCTATTCGATGATCGAAGGACCCAAAAAAAATACTTCAAAATTCGAAGTTTTTTTACTTAGCTTAGTAAACGTGCCCCAAAAAGTACTCATTCTCAAAGGTGAACAACCTTTAACCCCAGTAACAATAAATATTCAGAAGCTGAATAATATAAAGTCTAATATATGTTATACTTCTTGATTATTCAGTGTTGTTTCTAGTTTATGTTTTCTTTAATTCCTAAAAGTCCTTCAGTAGGGCAAAAGTACAACGCTAACATTTTACCAACAGCTTTATATCCAGTACTGAGAGGAAGATTTGTTGGATTTGTTTGAACAATCTATTCATTTTAAGAGAATCTATAAAACAGAATTCAGAAAATCCAGATTACTGTTTTAGAACAGTCCTTGTATTAAAGGTTAAAAATGATCACCTTAATTGCAGTTCAAGGGAAATATATTCTCATCCGGTGAGGTTACTTCCATCACTTATGGTCTCTAAAATTTACATTACTTGGATTTCATAAACTAATATTAACCAAATATAAAGCATATAATGCATGAGTACATTATCTGTAATGGGCATTTCATGCTACATGTCCAAATCCCAAATGCATAGCTAAAACAATATGGTTTTGTACAAGTACCTGGCTGGCAATGGAGTTTAAATGAATGTTATTTTGTGGTTATTTATACTAATTCATATGGTCTGGAATAAAGGTAAGTCCACATGACTTTCTACACTTTTCTACCATTCTCTATGTTTTTAAGACTAATTTATGTTTTGGGCCTTTTTATTGGTTTTAAAAAACAGAGTGTGGGCAGCCATTTTAGTTTAATATGTAAAATCCTATGTTGGTATAAATAGCAAGCACAACATCATACAGTCATTTTAAGCAACTATTGCCTCAACTGTTCAATATTTATATCTCCTTTGTATGTCAGAGCTCTTCCTCCTAATCTCCTGTTGGTTTCTATTCTTACATTTACACTAGGTGGCACATGTTTGCATGTAGATGATGCTAAAACCTACTGTAGTCTTCTAATAACCTGCTTTTTGGAGTGTCACCCCCCACTATCTCTTACTCTATAGAATGTATTGGGGCTAAATTCCCCACTGGCTCTCGCTATATTTAATGAATGTGGGGTGTCAGTAACCTCTTCCTAAAATTGTTTAATGCCTTTAGGATGTGGGGAATTTTTTATTGGAAGTAGCACATGTGTGAATTTTTATGGACAATTTGAGAGTTGAAATCTATCAGTATATAAGGTGTTTTTTTTGACAGTGTATTTTAGCTGGCAGAAAAAACACGCATGCCATTTTCTGTTGATAAAAATTGTCACAAACAGCAAGTACAGGTGATTTGCTACCCAAGAAAGCACATTACAGCATTTTAATAACCACCTGTACTACCAATGTTAGGTACTTTTCATTAGAGCTATGGCACACAGTTTTGTATGCCAGAGAGAGAAAATGCCCCTATTACAAATATTGATATTATTAAATAAAAAGTATCCTGAGCAGCCCTCCTCGCAGTAAATCACATTTCCAGTGTTGTTACATTGACATCATTGACCAAAAATGCATTTGCTTCTGTGATTTCATTACAGGATTATGTGTAAGGTAAACTAATAGTTGATGTGTTTTGAAAACAGCATATTTCCCAATGCTGATATCACTTAAGCTATATTTTGGGGGGGCCTTTTTAATGTTTTAAGTCCTGCCCTTTAAAATATTTAAAGGCTGAATGCATCACAGAATCAGAAATAAAAATTCTAGGCTAAAAACGCCTAATGTACTGGTGGTAAAAAATAAGTTTCTGTAGAAAAGTTCATAAAAGTACAGTAAATTTAACAGGGAGAACAATGTGTCTGCTTTCTAACTGTATAATTAAAAAGTAGAAACCAGACTGAATAATCAATAGGAATTCAATTTTCATATTATAAAGAAAAAAAATGTAAATCTGAATTCTTATTACATATACCCATTCCTAAAGGCACAGATTTATATTGATATGATCACATTGGAGTAAAATGTATCCTATCAAAATGCAATGCAATTAAAATCTAAAATGTGAGCATTCATTTCTGCTTATATTAAATTGTAGTACAGGTATGAGACCTATTATCTAGAATGCTTGGGGCCCTAGGGGTTTCCGGATGAAGGGTCTTTCCATAATTTGGATCTTCATACCTTAAGTCTAGTAGAAAATCATGAAAACATTAAATAAACCCAATAGGCTGTGTGACAGGGTGTCACAATGTTTAGCAGAGAAAGTGCTGGATGGTGTATACATTGCACCAGGATTTGTGCATGTGTTAAAAAGACTCCAGGAATGTTTGGGGTTTTTACCTGTCTGTGTGCTGATCACACAGGTGGAGTATTTAGGTCAGTGGGCCTGACACAGAGCTCTCTCCCTATATGCAAGCTGCCTGAAAGCTGGAGGAAAAGGAGCTCTGTGAGTGATTTGCAAATTCCCTGAAAACCATGAAACTGTAAGTTGCTCTGTTTTTGCCAGTGACTGTGATCGTTATATTTGTGTTGCAAGTATAGAAAGGGCCACTGAGTGAGGTAGGCAGGAGCCAGACGGCTATGATTTATTTTCGTTTTGTTTGTTATTTTGAGCAACTTACAAATAAAGCCTGGGCGGCTGAACAGCTTTATGACACAAACTTGTCTGCACTCCTATTTCTGCACGACTGACCCCCTGCAAGAGTGTGTAACCAGTCACAGCTGGTTTTGCTTCCAATAAAGATTAATTATATTGTAGATTACTTCAAGTACACGCTACTGTTTTATAACAGAGAAAAGGGAGATTATTTAAAAAAAAATTAATTATTGGGATAACATAGAGTCTATGGGAGAAGACCTTTAAGTAATTTGGAGCTTTCTGGATAATGGATTTTCAGATAACAGATCCCATACCTGTACAATGTACCTGGTCAAATATCCTTTGCCTGTTGGCCAGTGAATATATTTCTGGACTATGTTTTTGTTTATATTGTAAAACACACACAGGGATGAAATCTATTATTTAGAATGCTGTGCCTGGGGTGATCTAAATAATGGGCTTCCCAGAAATGTTTATGGCCCATTTTATATCTGCTTAAAACAGGCATGTCCAAACTACGGCCCGCAGGCCAATTGCGGCCCAACATCAAATTTACACAGGCCCTCAGTCTCCGTCAATGAAATGACATTGGTTAGTGCCAGTGCCAGCAGGTCCCGTATGTGTGCCGTATCACGTTACACAGACAGTGCAGTAGCATCCAACCAGACAGCACCGAGCTTTTCTTTTCTGCTCCCCGACTTTTTTTTTTCAGCTCCCCCAGTGCTCGCTCCTCCGGTGCTCACTCCTCCCTTGTCACATTCCTTGCAGCCGGATCAAATTACTCCGGTGTGACAAGGAGAGAGCTGTGGAGCATCGGATTCCCCAGCACTGAAAGTACCCGCCTCCTTCATTTCCCTGATTCCAGTGCGGAAGAAAGGGTAGCAAAGAAGGGGCTGCTTTTACTAAAGCCCTACAGTCTGCTCATACACAGTCAGTCAGTGCTTCTGCTTCTGTATCATTCAAAGTTGTCCTTGGGTGTTTGTGCTGGCTACTGGTCCACTTTCCAGACAGAGTAGTGCAGGGAGTAAATCATATAAAATGATTGTGCCATCCAGCTATGAGTTCTGTGGGAATTTGTATACTATACTGTACATGGAATTGCCCCTGTGCCTTCTTCTTTTTTTGAGTTCTGGGGGTACATATATACATGTAATTTCCACTGTGCCATCATTTATATTTAATTAAAAAACACTGTTATTTAAAAAAATCTATTTCAATGTGTTACTGGGGTGTGAATCATCCTGATCACAAGCTAATTACCTCAGTCCCCACACATTTTCACCTCACCAAATCTGGCCCTTGTTGCAAAATGTTTGGACACCCCTGGCTTAAAACCTTTAAACATTAAATAAATCCAGTTTAGTCAGGATAAAGTGCAAGGTACTGTTTAATTATTACAGGAAAAAAAGAAAACATTTAAAAACTTATGAGTAGTGATGGGCAAATTTGCGTCTCGTTTTTGACGCCGGCGACATTTTTTTCAATGCTGGCTTGTTTTCGTCTGGCAAATTTTCGCTGCTGTTTTGTGAATTTATTCGCCGACGGCGAATCGAGCAAATTCGCCGCAAATTTGCACCTGCCTAATAAATTTGCCCATCACTATTTATGAGCTTAAAATTGATTTTATGGAAGATGGTCTTCCTGTACCAGGAAGTCAGGTTGTAGAATAATTATTATTGAATAATTCAAATTTTACAAAATTATTTCCTTTTTCTCTGCAATGATAAAATAGTACCTTGTACTTAACTGGGCTGCATGATTCCATTTTAGTGGCAAAACAACCATGTTAGGTCTATTTAAAGTTTAAATTATCTTTAATATATCCGTTATCTGGAAAAACCCATGTCCCAAGCATTCTGGATATCCAAAAAAACTTTTTCTCCAAGGCATGCTAATTAGTAAAAAAATATATTTTATTCACATCAATAGTTAAAAGACATAAAGAGTATACCCTCTAACGCCTAACGCGTTTCATGCTTACCCAGCACTTAGTCATAGGCAGAGCATTCTGGATAACAAGTCCCATACCAGTATTAGTATATCTTGAACCAGTAGCATTAAGGGGGTTGTTTATCAAAGGTCAAGTTTGTGAGGTTAGTTATACCTCAAATAAACTCACAACTCGAATGTTTGCTTATTTATGAAAAAACTTGAATGTAAAAAACTCAAATCAGTGCAACCAGGGAAAAAACTTAAATACTCAAATTTATCAAGTTATCGACAAAAAAACTCTAATTGCTTGAGTTTTTGAGTGAAAACCACCAAAAAAATCTGAATATTATGAAGGTTACAAACATTTCCAAATACTTCATAGGACCTCTGCCATTGACTTCTACATGATCTTGACAGGTTTTAGCTGGGGTTTTTTTTGGGATTAAAACTATTTACAGGTTCAGGGCATAATAAATCTCAAAAAATGTTTTTTTTTAAACCTGAAATATTTGTGTTTTTACTGAAACGTCTCTTGAAAATTTTTGGAAAAACACAATTACACATTTGATAAATCTGCCCCTAATTAATTAATTTAACAATTGAGTTCATTATTTTGATTACTGACATGTTGTGTCTAGTCTAAGCGAAATACTAAGGGGCAAATTTACTAAAATGCGAGGTGGCTAACTTGACCTCAATTTGCCACTTTGCTAATTTACTATCAGTGCCCCTGGCGAAAATTCCCTGGCGAAGGGGGCTAAACTATGCAAATTTACTAAGATTTGTTTTTTTTTTGTGAAAGTTACCTCCTTCGCCAGAGTTCAAGTCAGAGCAGGTGAAGTTCAATAGAGTAGATAGGAGTTTGTAAAAAAAAAAAGTTGAAAAAATTTCCATGTCCCAAAAATGTTGACATTTTTTCTAAGTCCTAAAAAAACGCTGACGTTGCCCACCTTCCCCCCAAAATTTTTTAACATATGTCACCTTACATGCAGATGAAGCCACTTGGATTTGTGAGTTAAATGCGTCATGACTCAGGGGTAATTGAAGAAACTGTGTTATCTTAAGTCATCTTAACTCATTTAATGCATTTAACCTTTTCATTAGCATACCAAAGCTCCATTGTTCACAATGGTGAATGCTTTAATTAGAAGGGATGTTGTGACGCAGTTTTCTGTGTTAAATGAGATAAATGGGATATCTGTGTTATTCTGTGTCAAACAGACAAACCAAAGTGGCTGCATCTGTATACTGTGGGCACATGTGTAGGGCATAAGAACACCTATTTAAACATTTATTAAGTTTCCCTGGGCTTGTGTAGTATTCTGTATGCGCTGCAGCATACACGTCCATTCAAATTAAATTTGGCGCCATATGCAAATTAACCTTCACTAACGCAACTACACTTAGCCTGATGAATTAACGCTAGCGCAACTTCACTACCTTTCACCTCCTGAGCGTAACTTCGGATTTTAGTGAATTAGCGGCGGCCTGGTGGAAATTCGCCAGACGAAGTGCAGCGAAGGCTGCGCTAGCGCAACTCCACAGGTTAGTGAATTTGCCCCTAAGTGATTACTATGGATTACTGAAGGGGACATATTGTACCTTTATTATTACAGTGTACCAAATGATAAAAATACAAATACAAGCCTTCTAAAAATAATTTCTCTAAATTATATGACATACAGATGTAGAAATGGATAAAGTTCTTCAAGTTATAAGTGCTGGTAATGCAATATAATTGTATACATTTTCATACAAAGTCAAGTGTCATTTTATTATTAACATGTTTTTTTCAGAGCACCAACATATGTTCATCACTTTAAAATAAATGTGTTTATACAAAGAAAAATATGAAACACATGCATAGAACAAACATAGGTACATACATAATGACCAGTACCGGTATGAAAGGCAAGGAAGGCCCTGTACAAAAGAACTTACAATCTAAAAGGGGAAGGGATTGAGACACAAGGTGTGGGAGTGGGCAAGATCATAAATAAACAAGGTGAGCGATGTAGCATATGGTATTGCACAGAGTGAGGGTAGTCTTCTCTAAATATGTGTGTTTTAAAACATTTTTTGAAAGCAGAAAGGTTGGGAGAAAGTTGACCAGACTGTGGAAGAGAATTGCAGAGGAGGGGTGCAGCCCTTACAAAGTCTTGAATGTAAACATGTGAGGAGGTAATGAGAGAAGAGTTGAGGAGCAGGTCAGCAGAGAAGCAAAGTAAGAAGTTGGGTGAGAGATGTAGTTCAGGGATATAGGGTGGGGGAAGAGTTATGAAGTGCTTTGAATGTTAGGGTCATTAGTTTGAAATTTATTCTAAAAGGTAGTGGAAGCCAGTGCAGGATTTGGCAGAGTGGCATGACAGAAGAGGAGTGGTTGCTGAGGTTTATAAGCCTGGTGACAATGTTCATTATGGAGAGATACAGTAGTTTCAATGTGATATGATGAGAGAGTGAAAAAGAATTTTGGATGATAAATGATCGTATTTTGGATATTTTCCTTAGGTGAAAGTGACATGATTTAATACGTGACTGGATATGAGGATTGATGGAAAGGTCAGAATCTAGGACAACCCCAAGGCACCGGGCCTGGGGAGACAAGGTGAGAGTGGAATTGTTAATTCCTATATGATAGATACTTCTGGAATGTTACAGGTGTACATTGGGGGAAAGAGTCCCATTTCTATTTTAGAGAGGTTTAATTTAGGGTAGCGTTGTGACATCCAAGTATAGATAGCGGATAGTCAGGAGGAGAACCGAGTTAAGAGCTTGGATAGAGTTGATTATTTTGCCAAGGGAGGAATATAGAGAGAAAATAATAAGGGACCCAGGAAAGAGCTTTGAGGAAACCCAACAGAAAGAGGTAAGGGAGAAGATGATACTCCATAGTAGGAGACACTGAAGGAACAATTAGTGAGGTAAGAAGTAAACCAGGACAGGGTTGTTTCGAGAAGGCCAAGTGAATGGTGGGATTGGAGGAGGTGAGGTTGATCCACAGTGTCAAATGCAGCAGAGAGATCAAGTAGTATTGGTATTGAGAAGTGGTCGTTGGCTTTTGCTGTTAAAAGGTCATTAGTTAATCAGGTTATGGCAGTTTCAATGGAGTGTTGTTGTTTAAAACCAGATTATAGGGGGTTCAGCAGGTTAATGTCACAGAGGAATAGTGTTAGTTGGTTGTAAATTAGGCACTCACGTAGTTTAAAGATGAAAGGTAGCAGAGAGATAGGTTGAGGTTATCAAGATTGGATAGAGATCAAAATATGTTTTTTTCAGAATGGGGGTAACAAGAACATGTTTGGAAAAATTCCAATTGAGAGCAAAAGATTAAATAGATGAGTTAAGGCTTTGATTAGATAGGGATTGGCATTGCAGAAAAGTTTGGAAGCATTGGGATCAAGTGAGCAGGAGTAAGCAAAAAGTTTTGAGGTGGAGAAGGGGAGAATGAGCACAGAAGAGTGGGGAGTGTGGAGGAAGGGTGGTAAATGTCTAGGGGAGTTAATAGCGTAATGTCACTTCTGTTGGTGTTAGTTTTGTTTTTAAAGTGCTCAGCAATATCTTGATCAGAGACAGGTGTGCATGGATGAAGTGGGGAAGGGGAAGGAAGAATAGAGAAAAGTTGTGCAGGTTTTTTAGAAAGGGAGTGTAGTAAAGCATGTTTGTTTGGCTAGGGAAAGGTTGGTGTTATAGGAGCACAGGGCAGATTTCTAAGCAGAATTTGTGCCAGCGACACTCAAGTACACATGAGTGTCTTTGAAGAGCTTTGTATGAGCAGTTTGCCAAGGTTGAAGCTATTTGGGTCTAGTGCACGTAGGGTTGGCAGGAGCAAGCTCATTAAGGGCAGTGGTGAGTGTGCTGTAGTAGACAGAGGTAACCAGATTAGGACAGTAGGTGGTTGACATATTATAGTGATGAGAGACTGTCAGGGCCCGAAGGCGCAGTTTGGAATGCGACCAAGGAGGAAGCAACTAGGCAAACACAGTTCGTGATACAAAGGTTTTAGGCAGAAGAATCGTCAGTTCAGGCAAAGGTCGGTCCAGACAGCAAGATAACGTGGTCGATATTCCAGGCAGAGGTCGGTCCAGGCAGCAAGATATCAAAGTCGAGGTTTCAGACGCCTTACAGAGACAAATGAAGAAGAGAGATGCAACACATCTAGTGCTTGCAGGTCACAGTATGTATGTGTTTGGGGAATAGCAGGGGGTAAGGAAGAAGTTAGTGAGAGTTGAACATATGGTGAATATAAGAACCAGAGAGTTACCATTGGAGTGAGAGGGGAAGTCTGAGCACAGAGATAAGCCTGGGGAGGCTTAACATGACAGATAGGCTGTCAGGTGAAAGGAAATAAGGAAGCCAAGCAGCAAAATTGTCAAAAATTTGTGAGGTTGGTCCAGGAGATCAACATATCACAGCAATGTAAAGTGATACAGGAGAAAAATGCCTAATGCAGTGAATATGGTAGAGGAACTTTAAAAGTACAGTTAGGAGAAAGAAGTAATCCTACTCCACACCCAGCTCTGTTTCCAGGTCTCAGAATCCAGAAAAAAATATTTTTTTAATATATCAATATCACAGTCAAGAATACTTGCGCTATATATAGCTTCTGAATGAGCTTTGGAATGAGTTACTTATTATACTGATAATTTTGCGTTAAGTTTTTTAAAGGGATTTTGGAGGAAATAACTATTTGCAGTAATGTCATTGACACAGGAAACATCCATACTACATTCAGTACACAAACAAATGCTTTGTATTTGTTTAAATTCAAAATGATTCATATGAGTAATTTTTATATGTATTATATAAAGACAGTATTATACAAACATGGATACAAATGTCAAAAGTAATATGTAATCATTTTGTGCAAATTATTATTTCCCAATAGTATATTTTACAATTAGCAGGTACTAAACTGATATATATAAACATTGGAAAGTTCATTCTTGCTACTTGACCTGCTTCAGCAAATTTTCATTAAATGTACATGTTTTTGACATACATACTTGAACTTGGAATCAAAAATAAGGCTTCACAGAACATTTCCATATCCAGCACTCTATGTGCAGCCTATACTTCATCATACTGGAAATAAACAGTTTATTGAATGAATACATATTATCATCAATATCTCAATTTTGTTGCACTCTATATTAATATGCAAAAATTGTTCCATAGTGGGGGATCCTTAACAAAGCAAGGGTCAAGTATCAAATAATTTAAATATACAGTAAATGGCACCCAGGATCAAAAATCTTTACAGATGTTTTATTAAATATTTGCTGATAAAATTAGAAAGGAAATGTTTAAGATGCTAAAATTAGTAATTTCAAATACATCAATTCAACACTAGCTTCTAAAGGTTATATAATTTATAGGCATATTAATCTACATTTCAATTAAATTCAAGAGGTTTTTTTTTTCACAGATCAAAAACTCAAAATCTTACTATACTGTTTTCTTATTTAATGAAAAACATTAAACTATTGAGTATTCTACTCATCATTTTCAATGGGTCTATGAACTCTCAAAAAAATGTAAATTTGAAATGAAAAAAAAAAAACAAATCCTTAAATTTTGCCTAGGATAACTCTCACTGATGTCTATATGAACTCTCAAGATTTTAGATGCCAAGTTTTACAATAGAGATTTTTACATTTTTATTTGCACTTAATAAATATAGAACATTTGAGATTTTGAAACGCCAATCCAAATTTGTGAGTTTTAGCCCAAAAAATTTAAATTTCAGTAAAAATTTTAGTTCAATAGTTCAATTAATCAGCCCCTTAAAGTTTAAAAACATATTATAACAAATATTAAAGTATTGAATACATTGCACAGTTAGTATATTAATTAATATTGCAATTATGGAACTTTTCTTAACTGTTCCACAGGATGTTTCTCACTTAACACAGTTACATACTGTATTTATTCAATGTTTGGAGAATGTCATACTACAAGTGCAGTAGTGTTTGGCGACAGTCAGCTGCAAGGAAATTCCCATTCACTAAAGGTACTTGCATAAACATGCGCTCCTTGCACGTATTTTAATGCTCTTAGTGGTGCTACCTTCCATCCTTTTGCTTGAATGAAAACATTGCTTGCTTACATTTTGCATAGGAGAACTTCTATTTACTTCTATATGAAAGAATTTCTAGCTTTTAGATGCTGAATGAATGTGCTTAATAATTCAAAATGTAATAATCTCACAAATAACCAATAATTGTGGGAAAGAATGTGAATCTTGATAAATCAGCCTCTTCGTAAGTAATATTTATATGTGATTTGATGTCTATTTAATTAGTGCTTTGAGCACTTTACCGGTCAGGCTGAATATACACATGTGCAATATAGTGCCTATAGATGATGGGCGAATTTATTCGCCAGGAGCGAATTAGAGGCAAATTCCGGCGATTCGCAGACAGCAAATAAATTCATTAAACCACAGCAAAAATTCACAAGTGAAAATTCACCGGCGTCCAAAAAAAAGGACTCACCGGCGTCAAAAATGACACCGCTGCCGTTTCGCCAATTATTCCGCCGTTTTGCGAATTTTGCGGAAAATTCACAATTTTTCAGCAAAGCGAAACATCACAAATTTGCCCACCACTACCTATAGATACTAAAAAATTTTGTGGGAAAACAAACCAAACTTTTTTTAGATTTATTATACCCCGATGCTACAAAAAGTCAGAATCCGAAAACCTGGCATCTTAATTCTGTTGAGGTTATGTATTAGACAATGGCAGATGCCCTATCCCAATATAAAGATATCTGCACTGGGTTTAGCCTCATAATCTGAAAAATGTGGGGTTTTTGGGCAATAACCTAAAGAAATCGACTGATCCGGGAAAAAAGTCAGAAAAAATAATACCAATCGGGTTTTTTTTTTTTTTTTTTTTTTTAAATTCTTTATTTATAATTTTCCAGAGTACAAAAAGAAACACAAGAAAAAAGAAAGCAGACATAAGATCAATAGAAGTAAATAAAATAGATAAATAAATAAATAAATATATAAATTACATGGCGTTTTTTAGCCTATAATCCACATACGTTAAATCTTGAATAGCTGGCATATCCTCACCTTAAGCTTCAAGTAGTTCTAACGCCTTAATCCTTGGGTATTTCTCGCCTTTTACACCATATATTTGAATAAATTAAAAAAAAAAAAAAAAAAAAAGGGAAGGGGGAAACACAACAAAGAAGAGAATAGGGATACAACTTCGTACATACGTACTTGGACACCTGCATATGTACGAGTGTACAAACATGCCGATGTACATATAAATATAAATATACGAGAGGATAAACATACGAGAGGACCATGACTCCGATATTTGAGATTCCTATTTGCATCCGGATTCCCCACCTTATTAGTATTCTATTTCAATTCTGGGTCAATAATTCTTGATATTCTCTGGATTCTAAAAACAAGAGCCAATGAGTCCATTTTCGTGTAAACTGTGCTTGTTGAGTTTTCCCCATTTTGTTATTTTTAAATCTTTCAAACTGATAGATTTCCTGAACTTTTCCTAGCCATTCTTTTATCGTTGGTACTATCTGCGATTTCCAGTACTTCGGTATAAGCAATTTGGCCACATTTATTAGAGTGGATATCAAGGAATTTTTATATTGAGCTGTGGACAATTTATTTTTATGCAGAAGAAAGAAGGCTGCTGAATCTTCTACATCTATATCGGTAAATTTCTTTAGAAGTTGTTGTATTTCAAGCCAATAAGGACGTATCTTAATGCAGTCCCAGAGGATATGGCTAAGGTTTGCTTTCGGCTGGTTGCATCTCCAGCAATTATCTGATGTATTCCCCTTCATTCTTGCCAGCACCGTAGGGACCTTATACCAATATGAGAGTATCTTATAATTATTTTCCTGTAATTTGCAACAAGGGGTGATCTTATATATACGCTCATTTATTCGGTTCCACTCTATTTCTGTGAATGTTTCTCCTAGTTCACATTCCCACTTTTGCCGAAATTTGCTAATGGGGTAATCTCCGGACTTCAGCATTATTTTATATAGTAATGATATTTCTCGTGTTGGCCTATTTCGACCCATAAGCAATGATTCAAATGCTGTATCTGCCGGGCCTTTTTCATCCGTGACACCGGACTTACGTAGGAAATTTTGTACTTGCATCAAGCGTATCTCATCCAATCCAGTCCTGGGCCCTGACATCAATATACTTTGTAGTGTATTCAGTTTTCTACTCGTCATCAGTTGATAAGCAAACAAGGATTTCTTCTTAGTCCAATTCCGAAAGTTCTCAGGACTTTGGCCAGGTATGAAATCCGGGTTTTTTGCTAGATTGTATCTAGTCTTTCTGCGCTCCGATTTTTTGAGTTATTCTAATGATAAATATGGCAAAATCGTGGATGGATGTTTAGTCAAGCTTTTTAATAAAAAAATTAAATAAAGTCTGATTTTAGTAAATAACCCCTTAAATTTGGAAAATGTAAATATTTTGTGCCTTTACACCATTTATCATAGAAACAGATTAATATGGCATTAAAGGGAAAAATACCTTTTTTTAATAAGTCCTTAATGCAAATCCAATCCCCAAGGTTCTTTTGGGGATACTAATTGGATAAATATAAATAATTAAACGTGTAATTAAAAAAACTGCATTAATATACAGTATACACATATTAATGTCCTTACCCCTTATAAAAACAATTAACCACATTAAAAAAACAAACTGGCTGGCCAGAACACCAAAAAAATAAAGATATACTCATACATGTGAATGTCATTTATACTATATTAAAGGCAACAATATAATTCTAATAACATTTCTTTTTAAAAAAATCTCCAAATCTTTAGTCCTAATATGAATTTATAGGAAGCTTAGGGGGTTATTTACTAAGATTTGGATAGCAAAGGAGAAGGAGCTACTTTTGGAAGCTGTCCAAAACTGAAAAAAAAATTAAAAATGGCCCACAGGGGGAGAGAGTAGGAGGGGGGAGTAAGGTGGCCAGGAATATAGTGGTGGGGGGGCTCAGTTTGAGGGGGGCCAAGAGGAAGGAGTGGAGGGAGCTGCCTCTCAACCAAGTCCTGAGTCCCAGGGGCAGGGGTTAGATAGGGGGTCCACAGGTAGGGGGTCTAGTGTTAGGGAAGCCAGTGAGGGGCAGAAGTCTCTGGGATTGCAACCAGAACAGGTGGAGGGTGTGGAGGGCAAGGACCACTGAGGAATTGGAGGAGGAAGAGAAGGATTCTCTTGCAGGAGGTCACCTGGCCTGTCAGCGGGTCCCC
The DNA here is from genome assembly GCA_038501925.1 of Xenopus petersii. Lineage (NCBI taxonomy): Eukaryota > Metazoa > Chordata > Amphibia > Anura > Pipidae > Xenopus > Xenopus petersii. The sequence goes on from CM076682.1 coordinate 81,260,726, forward strand.
GGTGTAGGGTGCAGCATAGGTTAGGTAGGTGGGAGGTGACCCCATTAGTTAGTGGGAGGGGGGAGAGGATCCCATTAGTTAGAGGAAGGGGGAGAGGGACCCCATTAGTTAGGGGGAGCCCAGCAGTTAGGGACAGGGAAGGCCAGAAGAAGAGCCCAGCAGGGAGGGGGGTGGAGAGGCCTCTTCGGGCCAGAAGGAGGTGAGAGGAGCAGGAGGAAGAGGAGGTGGGCCCTCCTGAAAAAAGCCCACCGTTCACCAGTGAGGAGAATGCAGTGTTAGTGGATGCGGTGCTGCAAAAATGGGACATGTTGTTTGGTGCACAGTCCCATCTGATCATTGCTGCCAGACGCAGTCAACTATGGCAGCAGGTGGTGGATCATGTGAGCGATGTACTTGCTGTGTGCCGTGGCGGACCTGTGGCATACAACGTTTCATTGACCTGAGGAGGTGCATCAGAAGGAAATTTGTGGTCCAGAGGGTGAAGGTCCAGAAGGCTGGTGCTGGGACTCCACCCCCCCATCCACCTCGAGGTCTTTAAGCGCCACTTTCTGGACACTGTAGGTGATGAAGTCTGCTGGTTGCAGGTGAATATCTGGACTCAGATAGGAAAGATAAGTTCATATTTCTTCAAACAATATATTTTATATATTAATCACTGTCTATGCTTGTTTCTTTAGCTCAACAGACATATTCAGCTTGCTTGATCCTTTGGGTGCAACAGCCCTATAAATATTTTTTTAGCGATTTAACTTCAACATTGTGCCACAATATACTTCTTAGTGCTAGTTCAATCCAATAGTGACTTGCTTTCACCTTGTGGCAAAAATATTAGTCTTTTAAGTACCCCCCCACATGCCACTCAACTTTTTTATAGAATGTATAGTAATGAGCATTTTTGTGGTTGTGTCACATGAATCAATGTTCATATCTTTTCTAAAAGCAATGTGTAATCCTGACTGTTTTCTTTCATACAATATTACAAACGTTGCTTAGCATTATGTTTCCTTTTTTAAACTTGTAGCTGAAGCTCCAGTGATACAGCGGCAAGGACCCACAGACAGGGAGATGAGAGCAGCCTCCCATCAGACCCCTGCAGAGGCAGCAGTGCAGGCAAAGAGGAGCCCCAGGATACCAGTGGTCCAGATGTGCAAGAGCCGCCCTTAGTCTGATGGTAAATTCTTGGTGTTGTTATGTAAGCGGATGGATGAATGTTGCATTTTGTAAAAAGTATTCTTATGTCTATGTTCTGTTTATATTTTTCAGAAGAACAACCTGGACCCTCCCACCAGTCCTTGGCCATGCCCCCTGTGCTGCCCCCCAGGTGTAAGTTTGAGAAATGTAATTTATTACGATCCCGTATTAAGTATGGCTGAAGAAGTTAGAAGAGTTGTGTTGTGCCTAGAATGGGGGGGGTTGTTACAACACCCACACCTATGGTCACCCCCTTTAATGGCCACTGTAAAAGAGTTGGTGTGTACAATTTACAATGCAAATGCAGGCTTCCAAGTTTCAAATAAGGCAAAAAGCAGAAATTCTTTGTAGGCATTGTGCCTATAGGTTCAAACCTCTGATCTCCATTTTAGGTAATACAAGAAGTTAAAGGAGAAACAAGGTCCGACCCTGTCTGTGGGCCCACTAAAAAGGCCGAGTAGGTGTGCTATCTGGGTCCCTACTGTCGCTTTCAAACCTCAAGTGGACTATACCTCTTCACCCAGTCCCTCTGTGACCACAAATGAACTGATGTATCTCACACAATCTGCTAAATGATCCAACGGGAATGAGCACCAAACAACAAGTCCCATTGTTTTTCAAATCCTCCTCCATAAATACTGCATTCTCCTCACTGAGGGGCACCATGATAACATGTTGTGGCGCCCTTTCCCAATAACATCTGGGAAACACTTATAACATCCAATTGCTCTCACATGTATAGTTTGTTTGGCCGATTACTAATTTGCCTAGACCAGTGTGTTGGCTAACTTGAACATACATACACAAGAGAAGCAAATGTTTCATCCATATTTACAACATGCCAAATTCTGTTTCTTTGGCCCAATCTGAAACATCTTTCTGTATATGTTGTGAAAGTTATGTGTCTTCAGTGGTAACACTGATCTTGTGCTCTTGTGCTATGCTTAAACACAATTTTTGAACTGCAGTTTTCTTTTAAAATATCCACCTATTGTATTAGATGCACTTAAGGGCAAGTTGTGTGTTAAAAGGCACATTTGTTTGTACAGACATGAAAAAGAAACATGGCTCCTCACTCATTGTGCTATGACGCACTTAAAGGGCCATCAACTTTAACTCCTTTTCCTCTGTTTTACAATGTAATGTGCAGAGGAAACAAATATGTTGTTTTAAAAAAACATATTTTGAACATTATGATGCACTTTAACCAATGATGGTCCTCCAGTCTGCAGCCTAGCACTGAGCAAAAGGGCAGCTGGGCAAATAACTCCTCCTGCTGGTCTTTCAGTGGGCAGCTTCAACATGTCCTCCTTCTCCTTTCCTATCCGAACTAAATGTCCAACTGAATGGTGTAGTACTATGCACTTTAACCAATTATGGTCCTCCAGGGCCTATGTCTGCAACCTAATGTATTTGTGGCTGTTGAGAAAAAGGGCACCAAATATGTTTTCAAATGTCCTTAATGTTTTTTTTTGTTTTTTTAAAGTTTTTTTATTGAAGTTTTAAACATTAAACATAATACAATTAGAATAAGAGTAAAGGTGTAGTAAAGAAGAAAGTTGAGAAAGAGGGGGGGAGGGGGGTAAGGCATAAAATGTTATAACCATATTAGTACATCGGCAGTTAACTAGATTGCACAGTTAGCCAGGTACCCCATATCGCTTCAAACTTTCCAGGGCAGCCTCTTGAAAGATATGTTAGTTTCTGGTTCGAGAGAGAGTCATTTATCAGTTTTTGCCAATATTGTATTGTGGGGGGGTTGAGCGACTTCCAGTGCATTAATATGGCTTTTTTGGCATAATACAGGAGCTGTAGGTAGCATATTTTAACATAGGAGTGTAGCTGCAAGCCCTCTATTATCCCCAACAGACAGGTTTCTGGCGAACGAATACTTGGTAGTGCAAGCTTGTCATTCAAGTATTGGAGTACTGCACTCCAAAAGCTCTGAATCACCGGACAGGACCAGAATATATGAAACATGGTACCAGGTTCCATTCTGCACTTAGGGCATAGATCTGATACATTATCATATATTTTTGCCAGACGGGAGGGAGTTAAGTAAACTCTATTTAAAAATTTAATTTGTATAAGCCTGTCTCTCATAGATATAGACAGCTCTGTTACAAGCTTTAGTGCATCTTTCCATTTTTCATCAGTCAGGTCAGGGATATCGTCTCGCCATTTGCCCTTAACTCTCTCAAGGGGAGAGGGACCAGCAGTAGATAATATCGTATACAACCAGGATAGGGGTTTAGTTAGGTCTAATCTGTGTAAGTAGGTCTCAAGGGTCGTCACCTTCAAGACGACAGGCTTGATTGGAAATTGTACGTTGAAAGCATGGCATAATTGCAAATAACGAAATAGCATATCTGGGTGGGGGTGCAGTTCCTGTTGGATTGTGGCATACGTTTTACAGTCACCATCAGTGACTACATCACCTAGGGTTTTTATCCCGATCTGTGCCCACCTTGCGATGTCTGGTAGTGAGCAAAAATGAGGGAGGTGATTATTGCCCCACAACGGGGTATGGGGGGACCAGGCTGCAGAGGTTCCTCGAGCCAGAATTTGAGATTTCTGAAATGCCTTCACCACCGTGAGCATAGGTGTAGTGGTCACATGATATGGAGAGGCACCTCTGTAAGGGAGTTTGGCAAGAGCCTCAAAGGAGCCTATTACCGCAGCTTCCAACACTACTGCTGAGTTGCTACGGTCAGGAACAATCCACCAGTGTGCATATACCAACTGGGCTGCAAGAAAGTAAAGTTTGAGATTTGGTAGTGCTAGGCCTCCTCCAGAAGCCGGCGCCTGAAGCACCCTAAAGTTCAATCGAGGATGGTCTCCTGCCCACAAGAAGCCTCTAATAATTTTGTCTATTCTGGCGAACCAATGGGCCCGGGGGGTTACGGGAGAATTATGGAGAACATACAGAAATTTGGGTAGGAAGATCATTTTAAACATATTAATTTTGCCTGGTAAAGAAAGAGGTAGGTCTTGCCACACAGCAACTTTGTCAGTCAGGGTCTGTACTACTGGATCTAGATTAAGTTGTTCATATCTATTAAGATCCTTATGGATCACTATACCCAGGTATTTAAAGGTGTGTGCTACTTTGAGCTGTAGCAAGGTGTCCAGCGTATCCTGGGGAAGGGGATCTATGGGAAACACCACAGACTTAGTGCGATTAATTTTTAAACCAGAGTATTGGCCAAACTCAGAAATAGTTGTCAGGAGATTTTCTAGGGCTAAACCCGAGTTGGCCAAATAGACTAGCATATCGTCCGCGTATAATGAGATTTTCTCAGACAAGTTTCCTATACGTAAGCCCTGTATATCCTCATTCGCCCGTATTCTAATGGCCAGGGGTTCTATAGCCAGGGCAAAAAGGAAAGGCGAGAGAGGACACCCCTTTCGAGTGCCCCTTCCCAGTGATATGCTTCCCGATACTTGCCCATTGACCAATATCTTAGCTCTCGGATGTGCATATATTATCTGAATCCACTTCCGAAGTTTAGGACCCAGCTTATAACGAGTTAACACCTCCCATTGGTACTGCCACTGAACAGTGTCAAAAGCCTTCGCTGTACCGAGGGACACTACAATCCTATTCCCCCCATTATCATGTTGGACCGCTAGGTTAGTAAAAAGCCGTCTCACATTGATATCTGTGGTTTTAGAGGGCATAAAGCCTGTCTGGTCCAGATGTATTAGGTCAGGCGCTATCAGTTTAAGTCGGTTGGCTATAATTTTGGCAAATATCTTAATGTCACAGTTAAGGAGGGATATAGGTCGATATGAGTCACACCTGTCAGGGGGTTTGCCTTCCTTGTATATTAGAGTAATAAAGGCGTCATAGCATGAGTCAGGCAGTATCCCTGTTCGATGAATTACATTAAAGAGAGCTAAGAGTTTGGGGGCCAGAAAGTCTACATATTTCTTATACCATTCAATCGGAATCCCATCTGGACCAGGTGCCTTCCCCATAGGAAACCCATTGATAGCATCTTTAATTTCATCTAAGGTAATGTCTTGGTCTAACTGCATAGCTAGAGCTGGAGGGACCTCTGGGAAGTCTATTGTATTTAGGAATTCCTTGAGCTTGTCAGAAGAGGTATCAGGTGGTGAATGGTATGTGGATTGAAAATACATCTCAAATTGTTGTGTCATTTGTATTGGGTCTGTAATGAGAGTAGTCCCATTAGTAATGGCCTGTATCATAGTCTTCGGTACATCCCCCCTGGCCAGTAGCGCCAGCAGCTTCCCGTTTTTGTCGCCCTTGTCATACCAGGCAGCTGCTCTGTAAAGCTCCCGTTGCGAGTATTTGTCAACTAGTAGTAAGTCCAGGTCTCTCTGAGCTGATTGCATAGCCTGTTTAGTTTTGTCAGATTCTATTAGCGTCAGATCTGTTTCTGCTTTAGCTAAGGTGTCTTGAGCAAGAGAGAGTGCCTGGTCCCCCTCTCTGCGTGCTGACTTAATAAGGGAGATATATGCACCTCTTATATAGGCCTTACCGGCGTCCCACACTATATGTTCTGCTGCAGAGTCGTGGTTTAATTCCCAATATTGTGTCAGCAAAGGAAGGAGACGTTCGTTAACCTTTGGGTTGGCTATCCGTTTGGGGGGTAATCTCCATTTATCTCCTCTAACCTGATTGGTGCCACCCAGAGATAATAAGAGAGGGGCATGATCAGAGCACATCCTCGTCAAGTATTCTATAGAGTCAACATATGGTATTACTTCAGTTGTACCTAGACACATATCTATACGAGACATCGCTGCAGAGGCCACAGAGTAACATGAATACTGTTTAAGCTGGGGGTGTCGCCATCTCCAAATATCCATCAGGCCTGTAGCTTCCACCCAACGGGCAAAACTTTTCATGTCATGAGCAGAGGGGTGAAGTCTATCTAGGGCCGGATCAAGGACCAAGTTAAAGTCACCTGCCCATAGCATAGGATGATTGCCCATTTCAGCTACTTTTTGTAAGATTTCATTTAGTATTTGAATGTCTGCAGGTGGAGGTAAATATACATTAACAATTATATAAGTGGTATCAGCAATATGGGCTTTCAAAATTAGATACCTTCCACCTCTATCTGAAGTTAGTGCGTGAAAATGAAAATGTAGTGATTTCCTAACCAGGATAGCAACTCCCCTGGAGTATGTTGAGAAGTCTGCATGATATGCCACCGAAACCCAGTTCCGTTTCAGTGCACGAACCCTCTGGCCCACTAGATGAGTCTCCTGGAGCAATATAATATCCGCCCCAGATTAACTGGCCGTATCTAAAACCACTGCTCTCTTGATTTTATCATTAATCCCACGCACATTCCAGGTTAGTAGTTTAAAACATTGAGGAGCCATAGCCATTTTTAAGATAAATTTTGATCCACTGTGGCAAGCGTAGCTCTAAGGGCCCGCGGGCTCCCAGCAAAAGAATGGTTGTGTCAGGCAATATAGGAGTGTGCTTCAAGTTTCGTGGGGGACCTATAGCTGTCAGCAGCAATGTCTCGTACCACCACCAATATTTAGTAGTCCTTAAACCTCCCCTCATAGAGGTAAGTAAAGAAAGGGGAAAAAGGAAAGAGAAGAAAAATAGACAAAAAGAATACCCATTAACATTAAATCCCCCACCCGGTATCCTCCTCCCAACCCGGAGATACATTTTCCCTTAATTCGAACAATCCCAACAGGGGAGTGGGTAGCACTTGGCAATAACTCTTAAAACAAAAAGGTAAGGTGAAACAGGGGCAGAGTCCGAGTCTCCGTAGTACCTAGGATAGCATATGTATAATAGGGAGATCCTGAGTGTCATCCCTGCAACAGGGTCAGGCTGAGGTAGCCAAGTACATCAGGCACTGGTGCAAGACCGGCAATGAGCACACCATGTCCCAATAATAAGACAGTGAAGATCTCAGCATGTCACCTGAGGGGAGTCAGTGGTACACCATCCCACCGAGTCCCCTCCCTTCCAAATCATGGGAGTAAGCCTCAGTGTATTGGTTAATATAACAGGATGACTGGGGAACTGGCAGCTATGCTCTCAATCTCAGCAAGGCACCCCCGCTCCAGGTGTAAGGTATATGCAAATCAACAAGAGGGCTGAGAGAAAGCAAACAAAGAGGCAGAGCTTGCTGCTAAGTGCTCTTTATTGCACACAACATGTTTCGGGCCCAAAGCCTTTTGGGCCTGAAACATGTTGTGTGCAATAAAGAGCACTTAGCAGCAAGCTCTGCCTCTTTGTTTGCTTTCTCTCAGCCCTCAGTGTATTGGTTGTGATAGGTCCAAATTTAATATCGATACACAATCAGTACGTGCTCGCTCCTGTCCTGAGCATTCCATTGGCGGGGTAACTAGAGTGTCTCTGAGAGCTCATAGGCACAAGCAGGAGCAGTCTGTAGCAACCAGTCCTCAGTTATGGCTTACAAAGTTCCAGCCATGTTCTAGTCTGAGGCGGAGAGGGTACATCCATGTGTCACCGAGCAATGTGAGTAAATGGGGAGAGATGTCCCCCCCTTACCGTCAGGGAATATAGCCTACAACCTATGGCTCAGTCTATAGTGTGAGGCTATAGCAGTCAGAAAAGTATAACCAAGAATGATCTCACCTGCTGCAGCACCGTCTTTTACCGCCTGTGTTAATTAGGGCGACGAGGGCTGGCTCTAGGGGACAGATTGCCCCGGGCATCGAGCCAATCGCTTGCTTCTTGAGCTGAGGTGAAAAAATTGGCTCTGTCTCCAGCTTGAACCCTCAGTTTGGCTGGGTAGAGCATGCCGTATTTCAGATTGGCTTCTCGCAGGCGGCGCTTGACTGCCGTAAAGGTGCCTCTTTGTCTTTGAAGCTCTGCAGAATAATCTGGGTAGATGGATACCTTCTTACCTTCCACCATAATCTCTGGGCTCTGTCTGGCTGCCTGTAGTACGGCGTCACGATCTTGGAAGTTTAGCAGTCGAACCAAGAAGGGCCTGGGCGGTGCTCCTGGCGGGGGGCTCCTACCTGGTACCCGATGGGCCCGTTCGACCGCTTAAAAAGGTGAGAAAGCGGCTGTGGGGACGGAGTCTCGCAGCCATTTTTCTGCAAAGGCCACTGGGTCATTTCCTTCCGTTCTATCTGGGAGCCCCACAATACGTAGGTTATTACGTCGCTGCCTGTTTTCATAGTCGTCCAGCTTGTCTGTGCAGGCCTTAAGCTGAGTTTCCATGCGTGTTATTGCTGCAGGAATTGGAGCGCAGGTATCCTCAAGAGTTGAGATTCTGTTTTCTGTCTCACACACTCTCTCCCGCATATTCTGTAAGTCGCCCCGCAGTAGCGAGAGGTCGATCTTGACTTCCTCCAATTTAGTGGAAAGCGAGGTCCTGCAATCCGTAATTGCGTCCAAGAGCAGCTGTGTCGCCGCTTCTGGTTGCGATGAGGAGGAGCTCGCAGTCGCTGGTTCAGGTTCCTTCAGATGAGAGCCATTTTGAGAAGGCTGCCTGGCAAATTGCTCAAGTTTAGATGCCGCATCAGACTTTGGTTTTTGTGTTTTGCTGCCTCCCATCATGAGAAGGACAGTGTTGTTATAGTAGATACTGCACTTGGTGCTAAAGTAGGATCTCAATAAGTAGTGGTAGGTTGCGGTACACGGAGCTCTCAACTGTGCCCTTTACATTATAGTAGCATCCATGCTTGTCCTGCCCCACCGGACAGATTGGTGTTGTACGCGCTGTAGGGGTCCGTGGGCAATTGCCCTAATCAGGTAAGCTTATTGGAGAACCTGTGTGGGCATTTGATTGCAAGATGCTGGGCTGTAACTGGTATATTGCAGAGAGGTATCTGAGATCTCCCTGATGGATTCCCACCACTTGACTATAAAGCCTGCTCCTCCTTGTATCAAAGGCTCTTTGTATGTGGAGCACTCTGGTTGCTTTCCCCTGGGACCAGTTCAGTTGGGGCTGCAGGCAGAGTCACTATCCCTCTAGCGCAGGAAATAGTAATAGGGCTCAATGCCTCATTCCTCCCAGTTCTTAGGTGGTGAAAACAGGGACAGAAAAAAGCACAAAGAGCGCCCCCAAGGTCTGCCAGGGACTCACCCCACCTTTCCTCCTGCACCTGGGCCGCAAACTGCAGTCTTGGCCTTGCGCGGCGGGGTTGGACTTCCGGTCCGTGCGCGTCTGGGTCAGAGCCTTACTCAAGGCCGCGGCTTTGGGCGCGACACTAGGCCGCACTGTGTTTGTCCGCCCTGGAGCTGTTGGAGCGGCGGTTGCGGGCTCTGACAGGAGCGGATGCCCCCCTACAGCTGCAGGTAACAACTACTAGGCTGTATGGGCTGTATTTGTGGGGGAAAGTGCCGTTTGGCAAAAGGACCCTGGGAGCGCCTGAAAACTGCTGCCACGCTGCTTGCCAGCTAGCCACGCCCTCCTCAAATGTCCTTAATGTTAAGTATTGTTTAAGTATTGTTTGTGATGTGTTATATTTTTACATACTGTGTATGTTCAAACTGAGCCGTATCTTGTTACCCTCACCTGGCTGTTGTGCCACATCAAGTCTCATGAAATAAAAGTGTTTGCCGGCAACTGAGTAACCTTTTCTAAAGCACTGATCCTTTAGTGGTCAAGGCGGGCCATTACAGGATGCAATGAAAGCACAGACCAGGTTTATGATGTATCCTATGCCTAAGGTACCTATTTCTATTTCTTGTGGAATTGTTTTATACATTCTTTCATATAATTTACCTTTGTCAGAAATACATCTTGTTGGATGTTTGTTGGATGAAGTATTTTTTTTTTTTATTTTCAAATTATAAGTAGAAAAGAACAAAAACCACTATACACAGCCCTTAGAAGAAAATAAAGGAGAAAATAATGTAAAATGTCGGATACCAGTAGGGGAGAAGTGCCAGTGTTCTTATAAGGGGCGAGTATCAATGTTGTTATGGGGACAAGTGCCAGTGCTATTGTGAAGAAACATATTATTATTATTAAGAAAACTAGTCCCAATATTATTGTAAAGAACAGGTACCCATTCTATAATAAAAAGTGAGATTTCATATATTAGCCTTAGTTACCCTTTAAAAAGTGAGATCTCATATATTAGCCTCACGTCCCCTTTAAAAAGTGGGATCTCACATATTAGAATTAGTTCGCCTTTAAAAAGTGTGATCTCATATTTTAGCTTTATCTACCCTTTAAAATGTGTGCTCTCATATTTTAGTCTTACTTCCCTTTTAAAAAGTGGGATCTCATATATTAGCCTCACTTCCCCTTTAAAAAGTGTGATATCATATATTAGCCTCACTTCCCATTTAAAATGTGTGATCTCATATATTAGTCTCACTTCCCCTTTAAAAAGTGTGATCTCATATATTAGCCTTAGTTCGCATTTAAAAAATGGGATCTCATATATTAGCCTCACTTCCCCTTTAAAAAGTGCATTTGGACATTTGAGCATCAATATCTCTTTAGAAAATCTTGTCTGAAATTAAAAAAAAAACTGTTTCAGTGTTTAAAGGAAAGGCTTATTTAAATTTTGAAAAAAAGTCAGATTTAATAAAAAAACACACGAAATTATAGTGATTTCAACTCCCCATAGGACTCCTCCTCCATGGCCCTCAACAGCTCAAACCTATCATGGTTTTTATTTTACTTCAAAGTCCGAATTGAAATTGATAAATTCCGACGTCTTTACTGTTTTTGGCGTCAACCTCCGATGTTCACCTTTTTTTTGTGAAAACAGTGAAAAAAAGTTCACAATTTTTTCGTGAAACCCATCCAAACATATTGTAATGCTTTCATAAATTCCAAATTTATAACTAAATGGTAAAAAAAAACCCAATTTTTCTCAATATACTTTAGTAAATAACCCCCTTAGTGTGTGAGTCATACTGTAGTTCTTAAATCAACAGTCAATATCTGGGATATGACAAAAAGTATGTAACCTCATCTTGGCCATCACCTGTGCCATAGAGTATACACCACTAATATCTAACCATCAATAGGTACTGAATCCCCTTTGCTTAATAAAAGGGAACTGGGAATTTCTCTCAATGGCAGTGCCTCCACCTAGTGGGATCCAGGGATACACCTACAGATAGAGCCATTTCAATACCTTTATCTCAGGCAGACCACTCACCAAGGGCTTAATATATTATAGATTTTCCCTGATTGTAATGATTACCCACACATTCAGGGAGGCCTAAAGTAGAGGATGAGGGTGAAATTTGAGCTGAAAATTAATTTGATGTACTGTACATACAGTATACATGAAAATCCAACCATGTTGGACTTGAGTGATGACTGTACCTATTTTATTGAAATGTTAAAATAAAAGATTTAAAAAAAAAAATGATATATATATAAATATAAATATATATATATATATATATATATATATATATATATATATATATATATATATATATATATATATATATATATATATATATATATATATATATTCTTGCTCTTCCAGATATTCCTGGGAAAATAGCAATGTGACTGTTTTGCTAATGCTTTAATATATTTGTATATTGTAAAAAGGTAAGGGGTGCCCTGACCAAATACCAGGGTTAGCTTTCATGTACAGGAAATACAAATAAAAGGTTGTACTTAATATAGCACTGATATTAGAAATTTGGGAGTTTGTCCAGTAATGTTTCTTTCAAAATATTGCTAATAAAAAGTTAATTTATGATCAAAAGAACCAAAGTATGTTACAATGAAATATGCAACTCAAGGATAAAAAAAACACAAAAAAATCAATAGGAATCCTAAATATATAGTATATTTGTGCAAGAGTTACACAGTAAATTTGGATTTATCCTCTTTTTATGTGTTTTACTGTTAAATGTTTATATCATACAAAATCTTTTAAATGTTAATCCTATTTTAAATGCCTGTCACTTAAGGAGAACATTCTTATACAGTTAAATTACTTTATAAAACAAAGTCTGCCTACGCATTGACTTGCTGAGATTGTAGTTTTAAGCTCACATATCAGAACACAAAAACAAATGTTCTAACAACAAGAATATAATTATGACCCTGACTTGTTAGTGAAATATTCTCAGAGTTATTACTACATCACATTCCTACTTAAATATTTAAGGGATCAGTAAAAATTCCCTCTGTGAAGATTATTAAACATTACATCTTTTTTGAAGCACCATATTTTTAACTGAACTGATCATTTAATTACTAAATGATTTTCTCCATGCCTTATAGGCTGCACAGGTAACCACCCTAACCATCTCCTTCTTCAAGAGTTGCTGTAACATACATCAGCCTGCTCTTGCAAAGCTATCATTCACTTTAAGTTTAAGAGAGTCTCTTCTTTCATAAAAGCTTCTTTAGCTCTGACCTCCAATCGTAAAAAAGAGGAAGATTACAGATTTGAAAAGTCATTTCTTATGTCTGCAGGAATCCAATATGTCACCCAAAGATATACATAACACTGATTAGCGGTGGTTGAATAAATTTGCATAGCGTAAAATCACACGTTTCGCCACTGGCGAAAATTCGCTGGTGGCAAATAATTTTGGACACACATCCGAAAACTCGCAACAGAACTGACGCACGTCAACACTATGCTATATTAATGGACGACCATTGACTCAAAAATGACGTGAGCAACTTTACGGACATGCGTACAAAATTGATGCGGGCTAATATTTTCGAGTTTGACCCATTTTTTCAAAATTTTACGCCATTTTGTGAATTTTACAGGAAATTTGCAAATGTTTCAGGAAGTGAAATGGGGGAAATTCGTCCATCACTACTGCTGAGCAATGAGAAAACAAATCACTTAGGGGCAGATTCACTAACTTCGAGTGAAGAATTCGAATGAAAAAAACTTCGAATTTCGAAGTTTTTTTTGGGTACTTCGACCATCGAATTGGTTAAATTTGTTCGAATTCAATCGAAATCGAACGAAATCGAACGATTCGAAGTAAAAATCGTTCGACTATTCGACCATTCGATAGTCAAAGTACTTTCCCTTTAAAAAAAATTTGACCCCCTACTTTGGCAGATAAAACCTACCGAAGTCAATGTTAGCCTATGGGGAAGGTCCCCATAGGCTTGCTAAGCTTTTTTTGATCGAAGGATATTCATTCGATCGTTTGATTAAAATCCTTCGATCGTTCGATCGAACGTTTAGCGCTAAATCCTTCGATATTCGAAGTCGAAGGATTTCAATTCGAGGGTCGAATTTCGAAGTATTTTTAACTTCGAAATTCGACCCTTAGTGAATCTGACCCTATAAATCACTGAATTATAGTCTAATAAACTATTGTGTAGTAAACTTTCTGTTTTCTGCAATAAAACTATTGAAATAATTCAGAATAAAGCAATAGGACACATTTGTAATCCCCCCACACCATGTACAAAGTGCAAAAAAATGCTGCAATCTGCCATGTTTTTCGCTATGCCCACTATATGGGACATTGTCCAAATAGCCCCAGGTAGTGATTAAAACTCATTACATCTTTTTATCTGCTATAGAAAATACAAAAGTCTTATACTAATCCCTTAAAGATTTCTCCAGATCTGCAGATTCTGAAATGTTTACAGTAACATAGTGATATAGTTATACATACATATACATACCTGTACATACTGTATATGCGTATCTAGTTACACATAAATACATACATACATACATTATGGATCTTTAGATTACTTTAGCCTTGGATATTATACTTGTTTAAAAAGTTATCCAAGTCCCTTTCAAAGGCATTAATGGAATCTGCCATCACAATATCAGAAGGCTGGGTACACAACCTCACTGCCCTCACAGTCAGTCTCACCGCTTAAATTGAAAGTGTTCCTTAATTCTAAAGCAGTGGCCTCTTATCCTTTGGTCTTTTCTATGTGAAGAAGATCCCCTAATATCTGTTTATAATGTCCTCTAATGTACTTGTAAAGAGAAATCTTGTCCCCTCGCAATTGCCTTTTCTCCAGAAGAAACAACCCCAAATGTAAGTCTTTTTTTCCTTATTTTTGAACAGTTCCATTCTTTTTACCAGTTAATTACACACATCTTCACACATTTCATCTTATTAACATCCTCTCTATTGACTAGCACCCCAAAAAATGTAAATCTAAAAAATGTGTTTTTTAAGAGAATACTGAATTGCACATAAATATAATTCTCAATTGTTGAGACCCAAAAACATTTCCATTCAGTGTATTTATCAACAGTGAATCTCATTTGCTAGTTTGCTGCCCAATTCTCCAGTTCTTCCTGCATGAAACTTAGGAACTGATTTATTATCCTGGAGGCTCAAGCCTTCAGTTCCTAAAACCATGCTGCCAACTCAATGATGGACCTCATTCACTAAATTTAAATCTTGTAAAGCAATTTTGCTTGATCGAAGCAATTACTCACTCTATTCACAACAAATATGCTCAATACATGCAAAATGGCACTGAGAGCTATTAAATTGAAAATAACCTATTTGATAATTCTATATACAGTAAAACATTTACATTACAGTTAACAGTTACAAGGAATAGCCACAGGTGGAAAAGCAAAAGATTGCTTCCTCTGCCTACCGATTATTACTAGTTTGTGCATCACCTAATAATGCATCATTAATAAGACAACCCTAAACATCACATGATTAATGAGTGCCCCCCAAAACACACCTAATTATTTTATTCACGTACCTCAACATTCAGATTCAAACTTTTGCTGCGATTTTACTTTTTGTATTAAATCTCATGTATTCAAATTAGAGTTTCCAAAACTCAATTGTTTGATTATTCAAAACTATTTAAAAAACTCTTACTTATGTAAAACTTTGCATTTAAACTTGGGAATTCATGCACAATTTTATCTGTTATACAAGGTAAAATGTAAGCGATTATTTTTCAATTTAGGTTTTTCAAAATTTTCAGAAATATTGAAATAACGAGGACCCATTGAAAATCATGAATTGATATAAATTAGATGCAATCACGTTATTTCACAGTTTTATTCAGTCAAGATTTTTTAATACATTTTTTAATAAGTTACAATTGCATTTGGTAAAATTTTAAGTTTCACTTTAAAAAAAACTTTAAATTGACGAATTAGAGTTTTCATTAAACAGGCCTCCCCTTCTACTTATAAAAGGACTGTGGAAAAGTGAATACCTTTCATCGTAGCATAGTATTAGACATAGCCTTTAAAAATACAGAATTGTATCACAGTGAAAGAACAACGTCATTTGTTTTCATTGGAATAAAAAAAAATGTGGTTTCCATAGTAAACCATGGAGAACTTTTAAATTATTGTTATTAGATACTGCAACATTAAGAAATAAACATGCTAGAATGTCATGCAGTTGGACAATTTCCTTTATATAAGTGGTATAAATAAGGATAGATCCCATGGACATTTTCTCAAAAGCAACAGATTGTAAATGAGTAAAGGGTCAAAATAAATACATCTTTGTTTCTATTCTTGATTTTGATGTCGACACTGATGGACAGCACTGCATACAGAAAACTATGACACAGCTGGAAAAGGATTGTTTAGGAACCTCAAAGTGAAGGTTTTCAAGCTATCTCTGCATGACAGCACCATACGCTGTCACAGGTATAGTGCTCTCAATTCATTCAAGTAAAATAGCAGCAGGTGTAAAATAATATTTTGACCACCATGGTTCTTCCTGAGAGGACCAATATGATTAAACCTCACAGAGATTATACATGCTATGCATTTATTTTCTAGGCCTATATTTTCAGTATAGACATAAACTAATGTGCATTGTATATACTGTAAATATATGGCTGTCAAGGAGGAATAAACATGGCTTTTAACTGAAAGTGATTAGCTAATTATTCACAGAATTGGCGTGGGGTGTTTTGGTGAATGTTGTAACTTACTGATTTTAATATTTACCCTGTTCATGCATTGCCACTGCTATGATTTAGGCTATGTAAGGGTCAACTGACATAGCTCAGTTATGCACAGGTTCACAGAAAATCAGGAATTACTAACAGGGATCTCTTAGCTAGAGTCTGAAGCTAACCAGACATATGCCAAGGTGTCACAACCATTGATGACAGGTTTAAGTCTTGGCTGACGACAGACTAATACAGAAGCCATTTCTTTTGGTGGAGTACAGTTTGTTTGATAAAAAAAAACAACAGCTAGCATTGTGACAGTGGAGTTTTAAATATTTTTGTGGCACTCACAGTGCAGTTCTGGTTGCAGCCAAGCCCATGCTCCTGTCCCAGTACATGTGCACACTCCCTCTTTGTCAGTGGGGGGTGTAGATGTCATCATCTGTGCCAATCATGTCATACCAACGCATTTCTTGCAGTAGAAAGGGTAAGGCATTTTTCAGTAGCAGTATGCACAAAATGTCTCTGTCTTAAATATATTGATAATGGGTTGAGTGCAGAGGACTCTTGTATTTGACTATATGTATTTTGTGGTCACACCCTCATTGCACCCCCGCCTAATGGTTTTAAAAAATAGTGGTGAGCACAACTTTCCCTTGTTTGCATTTCTTGCAGTAGGTCAGCATTTTGGTTCAAAGCTGAAAGATATTATGGGGGTTATTTATCAAAGGTCGGCTTTGTGAGGTTTTTTATACAAACAAACTCACAACTCAAATGGTTTCTGATTTATCAGTGAAATTGCGGTAAAAAAACGAATATTCGAATTAATCAAGTTTTTGCAGAAAAAAACTCAAATTGTGTAAAATCGATTTTTCAAGCAAAACTCCCCCAAATATTCCTAAAACAATGAAGGCTACAATCATCTTCAAATGGTTCAAGGGACCTCTGCCATTGACTTTCACATGACCTCAATGGGTTTTAGCTAGAGTATTTTTGAATTCTAGTTATTTCCAGCTTTGGGGAATAATAAAACTCAAAAAATATTTTTTTTAAAATATACCTTCAAAAACTCAATTTTTTTTTGGTAAAATACAACTCAACATTTAATAAATAACCCCCTGTATGTCCAGGGCCTGGACACCAGGGATAGTTTCTATCCTTAAAGGGGCAGAATACTCCTAGTTCAAATTCAGTTCAATGAATAGGATTTATGCTAAACATTCTTTTTGTCTATTGCTGTCTATCATGACCTGACCTAATCTGGTCAAGCAGGGAAACTGAAGTTACTGTGGTGTTTATACAAATGACCTGTAGATGTCACTGTGCCCAGACTTATTCTGTGCATACTTACTGACAGCTTAACAGTGAAAGTGAACGTTACTGTTGTGTATTGGCTGCATGAGAGCCTGCTAATAAAGCACTATTATACTCTACTCATCCTCTGCTACCCAAAACATAACAGATTGGTGACAGGATGGCTCTTCTACCTCTGCAGCAGCTTGCAGCTTTTCTTCCAAACACTGGTGAGCCAGTATTGCTGCTAACCAAGGGGAGATTTCTGCTGGTAGAAAGCGTGCTTTACTTATTCACTGCCTGGGAGCAGAGGGACAGCTTATATTCTATACATTACCATTAGCTGATGAGACTTATCTAACTGCTCTTACTGCTATAAAGAACTTTTTTTGTGCCAAGAGTAAATGAGGTTGCTGAAATGTGGTTCTGTCAACGTGGACAACGTAATGGCAAATCCAGAACAATTTGTAGCAGCTTTGAGAGAGCTGGTTGTTACCTGTGAGTTTGGGAATCTAACAGATGAAATACTAAGAGACCAAATAGTGGATAAAACAAACTTACCTCTAAAAACACGATATACTCAGAAACGGCCGCAATAAAGCAGGATATTATACTGATTCAAGACTCGCTAGACGAGCTGGAGGATAGGATTACTACCATGGGGTCAGATATAACTGCCAACTCTAAGATTGCCCGTAAACATGACCATGCTATTCTTTTTTTTTTTTTTTTTTTTTTTTCTGTTTTAAAAAAGTTTTATTGGGTTTTACAAAAGCAAGCAAGATATAACATTGGTCCATTGAAGGACTATAACACAATCTTATACAGCTTAGGGAGTTAGGTGTCCTAGAAGAATTTGATGATGGAGAATACACCTAAGCTGATATTAGAGCTAAGTAAAAAAAAAAAAAAAAAAAACCAACAAAAGTAAAACAAAACATATTAACGTAATAATGCTCAGCTAATTTTGAAAGTAGAATAAGAAAGATATTAAGGAAATGCCGGAACATGTAAGTGACTACAAACACATCACAAATGAAAATAAATATTTTGAAATGAGTTACAAACTACAATTATAAATGCAGCAGTCCAAGTGAACGGAGTTTGAATGAAGAGTCAAAAAAGTCCCAATATAATGACCAATTGTTAATAAAATCTTGCTTAAGGTGAGGATCAGCCGTCTTAATCCTTATCGCTTCTTGCCAGCATAAGTGATTTAAGAGGGACAAGATATCCTTTATTGAAGGTGTAGATACAGACAACCAATTTAAGAATAACAATTTCTTTGTAGCTGCTGTCAACAATGTAATAACGTTATTAAGATTATTGAATAAAGATTTTGGGTGTGGCTTCAAAGAGGAAACAGGGTAATTCAGGTGTAGTAATGCCCAAACTGGGGTTAGTTTGATATGGAGGTTAAGTTTGTGACTCAGAAATTTTTCCAGGGCAAGCCAGACTTTATGGATTTCAGGGCAGCTCCACAAGTAGTGAAACAAGTCAACATTTATTTGAGTACATTTAGGACAAAAGGATTGGGAGCTTGAACCTGAAAACTTTTTGAACAATTTCCCATAGCCCAAATGGACCATTTTAAAATGTTGAACTCTCCAATTTTCAGATGCAAAGTTCAAGTTATACTTTTGAATGGATTGAGAAAGTTGGTTTGGTGATATTTCTGTTTGAAAATAACCCGACCATTTATCTGCCACTTTAGCAAGAGGGTGATTTTGTTTACCTGATGATGGCCATAGTTTTTGAGAAATAAAATGTATGTTCAAAGGATAGAATTTCTCTATGAATTTATTTATTGAGTCAGCTAGCCAGTGTTTCTGGAAGGCAAGTGACTCTCTATTTGGAAATCCCAGCAAACCACTCTTGATAAACATATATATGAAGTGATCACATGACTTCAGGTTATTTTGACTCTTAAAATCACTCCAACTAATTAGATTGCCATTTGTGGGGTCCACTACATCTTTGATCATAAAAGGTGGATATTTCCTTCTGAATGGGAGGAACCAAGGATATCCCGATCTGGATTTTTTCCAAAGAAGTTCTAAAGGCATAAATGGGGTTTGCATATGATTAAAGCCATGACTTGAGAAGAGAAATTTCCACGTGAATAGCGAGTCTCTAAATAGAGGGTCTTTTTTGAAATCTGAAGGAATCTCATTCCATTTGTAATGAAGAATATTCACTATATTGGAATGATTTTCTTGAGTTATTTCTAATTTAGGGTTTATATATCTATCTCCACCGGACACCCATTCTACTAGATACCTGGTTATAGAAGCTAGATTAAATACCCTGAAGTTCGGAACTCCTAACCCCCCCAAATCATAGGGGCAACGTAATTTGGAAAGGGAAATTTTAGGTTTCTTATTCCCCCAGATAAAGTTAGTCAGAGAGGAATCAAGCTTTTTGATATCTGAGTGCTTTATTAACAGTGGTAAATGTAATATAAGGTAGATTATCTTGGGAAAAATTAGCATTTTAAGACCATGCTATTCTTGATCTCAGGCGACACACAGAGGATTTAGAGAATAGAAGCCGCAGGTGCAATATTCGTATAAGGGGAGTTCCTGAAAACGTACCAAGTGAAGAGTTGAGGGACTTAGCTATGAAACTATTTACTGAAATATTGAACGACCCTTCTACGCCACCCATTGAAATTGAGCGCATACATCGAGCTGGTATACAGAGAGGGACAACACCCAGAGATATACTTTGCTGTCTGGCACGCTTTGAATTGAAAGAACGGATTTTGCAGAAATCGAGAGCTGCTGATGGGATACATTTTGAGGAGAATACTATACACTTGTATCAGGATTTGGCGGCTTCTACCATCACCCAAAGACGTCTTTTGAAGCCAATTACAGCGGTTCTACGTGAACGTGGCATATCCTACAAGTGGGGATTTCCATTTGCACTTCTAGTACACAAAAGTGGTAAATTGTTGGCTTTGAGATACCCTGTGGACGTACCTATATTTTGCCAGCAATTAGATATACCACTTGCAGACGTCACAGAATGGCGCAACTACATATTAGGCCCTTCGGATGAAGACTCAGATGCCGCCACAACAGCGAACCATGCAAGAGATCAGACCCCTCCAAGACAGTGGCGGAAACGTCTTAACACCCAGTCCCCTGCAAGGCTTCCAAGCACTCCTCTCAATAAAAGGCAATCTTAATTGGTCTCCCTTGAGTCCTGACATGGGGAATTATCCATTCCTCCCGCACTACTTGCCCAGATAAGTTTTCAATGTTTTTGTTATGCCTACATTACTTGCTAATTTTCCATTTCAAGGAACGATTTTTCTTACAAACTGTTGCGCCCCTGCGCCTGTATAAAGAAACACAGGAATTAAGCTACTTAGTTATGACATTATCACCCGCCTTATTGACGAGTTGGATACACCGTTTTGTATCGGGGGACCTACCAGTCTTTATTTTTTGATATTCTTTAAGTATTTTCCCCATTTAATTGTATTCTATTACTGCTCACTTATACTCCTGTATATTTGGTGTAATAGCAGGGGTTTTTTTTTTTTTTTTTTTTTTTTATGGATTGATGAGCAACATTCTGTATTTCTCTATTTGTCTCTCTTTACAATTTTTTTTTTTTTTTTTTTTTTTTGACAGATTTTTGCTCTAAATGTTTTAGTTCCATTAGTTATGGGAAGGTCTTCAACATTTATTAAGGCTACACAGACTGTTACTCAGTATGAGGAAATACTGTTTGATGTTCTTGGTTTTCGTAGGCTTTTGCTTGTAATGTATGCAATGATTTGAGACCCTTGGGCAGATATAAGGTTATTCCCAAATGTTCCTTTGGTATTCTACCTTCCACCTCATTTACTACATTCTGGTTATATCAGTTATTAATAATTCCCATCTATTTTTGCGTTAAAAAAAAAAAAAAAAAAAAGATCAACCGTTGCCTTAGCACCCGGCTCACTTTGTTAGATGTTGTTGACTCATAGCAACTAATTGATTCTCCACACCATCTCCACCCCCAAAGGAGATTTCTCCACACACCACATTAAAGCCCAAGAAGGCAGGCCTTGGGGCCTCTCTGTGGTTACTTTACTTACGGAATAGTTTACACTGGGAACTCTGTTTTTTCCTGGTGTCTACAGTTAATTTCCGTTTTTTTTTTTTTTTTTTTTTTTTTTTATATTTTTCTTCCCCCTTTCCCTCTCCAGGCTTTTCAACTACTATAATTTAACAGGAAAAATTTTAAAGGCAAAAAAAGCACAATGACACACTCTTTTCATAGCTCTAAGCTCAATACCCGACCCCAGACTTTGAATATTTATACAATTAATGCAAATGGGCTTAATTCACCTTGGAAACGGAAAGCATTATTACAAGAATTAAAGATGAAAAATGTGCATGTAGCTTTGGTACAGGAGACACACTTTAAACTGGACCACCTACCAAAATGGTATGATTCACGATTTTCACAAATCATACACAGTGCCCCGCAGCCTACTAAGGTGAAAGGCACAGCTATTATCTTAGCTAATAACTTGGAATTTAAAATAGAGGACACAGAATCTGATAAATTAGGTAATTACACCTTTGTTAAGGGGACCATACACTCCAACAAATATACTTTCGCTTCTATATATTTACCCAACAATGAACAAAGCTCCACCATGGAGCACATATATAATAAACTTATAATGTTTACTGAAGGCACTCTATTCATGGGAGGGGATTTAAATACCCCTTTGGATCCTAAAATTGATTGCTCCTCGGGCAAATCTTCCATTCCGTATAGGCAAATTAAGAAGATTAAATTGCAGTTACATTCCCTTCAAATAGTTGATACCTGGAGGACTTTTAATCCAACGGTCAAAGATTATACTCACTTCTCTCATAGCCACCATACTCATAATCGGATTGACTATATATTCCTGACACATAATTCGATAGATAACATCAAACAAGTAGATATAGGTCCAATTACGTGGTCAGACCACGCCCCAGTTTCGTTACATTTCTCTCTTCCCATCATGACTACTAAACAATTCTCATGGAAATTAAATGGAAATCTGCTTAAAGATCCTGAAATACTTAAAATTCTGGCCTCAAACACTGTAGAATTTTTTAGACTAAATGCCGGAACTGCGACCAGTGCCATTATTGAATGGGAGGCATACAAATGCTATATAAGGGGAGTGTTGATACAACAAGGTTCAAAAGTAAAAAGGGATAGAATTAAACGTAAAAAGGAACTGCTACAGCAAATTCAACAAATAGATACCGCACATAAAGCCTCTCGAGCACCCAATCTAGAGACAGAACTTACGCAGCTGCGTTTGGAGCTTAAATCTTTAATTCAAGCAGAAACCAACCGTGCCACATTCACTCTACGTAAGCTCTATTATGATCATGGAAACAAATGTGGTCGTCTCCTGGCCCGGGCACTAAAAAATAAGGAACATAAGAATCATATATTCCAAAGGATACCTACATAATTCTCCTGCAGGTATCCACAAGGTTCTGACAGATTTTTATACGAAACTTTACAACTTACCCAATGCCCCTACACAATCTAATGATGATTTGATAGAGAGATCATGTGTACAATATATTGCATCTTCAGATATGAAAAAAGGTGATTTAGATTGGCTTCAAGCTCTGGAGACTGATATTACAATTGCGGAACTAGAACTAGCTATAAAAGATACCCCTTCAGGTAAATGCCCAGGCCCTGACGGATTTTCCATGTTATTTTACAAAGCACTCAGGCCTCATATTACCGCCCCCTTGACTAGAGCATTCAATGCTGTCCAAAACGGTAATTCCTGGTCTTTGTCTTCATTAGAAGCACATATTAGTCTCATACTCAAAAAAGGGAAAGACCCAGCTTCTCCTACCAGTTATAGACCGATCTCTCTAATTAATAATGATATCAAGATGTTGGCAAAAATAATTGCAGCACGACTCAAACCGGGACTTGCCCAAATTATACACCTTGATCAAGCGGGTTTCCTCCCCCGTAGAGAAGCAAGGGACAATTTGAACAAGGTTTTTAACACCGTAACCATTGCAAATAGAGATCACATTCCCCTTTTCTTCCTATCTACAGACGCCGAAAAGGCTTTCAATAGGGTTAGATGGGATTTTATGTTTCATTGTCTTCGCTATATAGGCTTAGGACCTAAGGCCATGCAGTGGATTACTTCTCTTTACAATGATCCTATAGCTAAAATTAAAATAAATAATACCCTTTCAGATGTGATCTCTCTCCATAACGGCACTAGGCAGGGATGCCCTTTATCTCCTCTCTTGTTCATTCTGTCAATTGAACCTTTATTATGCAAAATTCGGGCTAATCCCAACATCCATGGTATCACTGATGGCCATACTCAGCATAAAATCTGTGCATATGCAGATGACTTGTTGTTTACGCTTACTCAACCGGTTGTTACTTTACCCAACTTACTACAAGAAATTAAACGATATAGCCACTTTAGCGATTTTAAAATTAATTATGATAAATCCAGTGCACTAAACATCAGTCTATCCCGAGATACCCACGATGGGCTTATTGGTAAATTTCCTTTCAAATGGTCAAAAGACAAATTGTTGTACTTAGGTATCTATTTAACACCAAAATGCGCTGATTGGGCTAGGCTTAACTATCTTTTGCTTTTACAGAACATCAGAAAGGATCTGGAGGACTGGTCCGGCAGAACTTTGTCATGGTTTGGCAGGGTCAATACTGTTAAAATGAACATTCTTCCCAGGCTGTTATATATGTTCCAAGCAATACCCATGAAGCCTCCTTCGGACTTTTTTCCACAGCTGAATAGTCAACTTCGCAAATTCGTCTGGCACAACAAACACCCTCGCATTAGGTTTGACATCTTGACACGCCCTAAGACAAAGGGTGGTACTGGATTGCCGGACGTCACTCTATACCATCAGGCTTGTGTCCTTCTCCGTCTCATCGACTGGACTTATCATGCCCAAACTAAGGCTTGGGTGGCCATGGAACAATCCTTTTCAAAGCAACCATTGAAGTTACTGCCTTGGCTGCCTCGTAGGAATCGAGACATTGATACCTCCCATCATCTCTGCTCATATGCTTTGACTTTATGGGACACACTCAAATGCAAGAAAGGCCTGACTAGGGACAAGTCTTTTCTAACTCCACTTGTTGCTAACCGAGACTTTACTCCTGGCCTTACGAAAGATTACTTGGCCCAATGGCAACAGGGCGAGACCGTACAACTTTTTCATCTTTGCCCTAAGGGCACTTTTCCCCCTTGGGAAAATCTAAGAGAATGTTTTCATTTGCCAGTGGCTGAACATTTTCGGTATCAACAACTTGCGAGCTTTATTCGCACCAACCTTCCCCTGCCATCTGATCACCCCATGTTTACGGAATTTGAAATGCTTTGCCGACATACTACTCCTCCTAGAAGCGCTATCTCTATTATCTACCGTTTACTCCTAATGTATCCAGATACACAGTTGCCCCCTCAACCACACCTCATTAAGTGGGGCGAGGCTCTTCACATTGTCTTCTCTGACCGTGAACAAGAAGATATCATCCTTAAATCCTGTACCGGACCCAGAAGCTGTCGAATTTTGGAAAACAATTACAAAATATTGACAAGATGGTATCATACACCCACCAAACTTAGCAAGATGTTCCAAGGTACGTCGGATACATGCTGGCGGTGTGGCAATAACCGTGGCACTTTATTACACATTCTCTGGGACTGCCCCAATATACGGAAATTTTGGTCTGAAGTCCTTGTGATCTGCAAAGATAAACTTCAGCTGGACATTGATGACTCTCCTGCAACTGTCTTGCTTCATTATAATTTGGTTTCGGTACACAATTACAAAAATTCCCTGACGCAACTTGCCCTAAACGCTGCCAAAATGCTGATTCCCCGTAAGTGGAAGTCTCCAATTGTTCCGACTTCACACGAGTGGATTGTTGAGATGGAAGAAATCCGTAAATTTGAAGAGCTTCATGCAGAATCTCAAACCTCCATACTGAAACATTGGGCAACTTGGCTTCCATGGTGCAATTACATGGATGAACTCAAACTTTGTTAGTGAGCGGTCTGACCCTGCCAAACCATGTCTGACTGCACTGGATAGTCTTCCTCAATTTGATTGCTTTTAATGCTGTTCTCAGTTAGAATATACATATATTTGGCATAATTTATCTGAGCTAATAAAAGCTTTTCTATATTCATTTTCCCTCCTTTCCTTCGATTATCTGAACTCTCTGGTTCTGGGCCTGGAATCCCTTCCCCCTCCTCCCTTTTTTCTTCCTATTCCCCTTCTCTTTTTTCAATCCAGCTGATGCTTATCCTGTACGACACATAATTAAGACTGGAAATTTGATGTCAATTTTGTTTGACTTTTACAGTTACATTTCTCTTTTAATTTCCGTGTAACTTTATCATGAATGATAGCAACTTAAAATGCAACTGTTATGTGTTTGAAACTATTTGAACATTTAGGTTGTTTCAATGCAAAGGATAATGTACATTGTATTCTTTGTTATAGTGATTACATGCTATGCTGGATTTCTGTTTTCTGTTGACTTTTAATAAAAAAAAAAAAAATTAAAAAAAAAAAAAAAACAAACTCACCTCATATTAGAGAGAGACTGCTCCTAGAGCAGGATTTAAACCTTGCAAAGGCTATTACAGTTGCTAGCCAAATTGAAACAGCAGTGGCAGAGGCTAAAACTCTCAGTCAGGGAACTGCTGAGAATGTACAGACTGTGAATTCAGCACAGTGGCCTAAAAATTCACAGTCACAGGCAAAATACAGTGCTAAGGAAAGGGATTCATCTGCACCGCAAAACCGTTAAGCAAATACAAATAGAAAATACTGCTTTCGCTGTGGTTCAACACAACACACTGCAAATCATGTTATATGTCCTGCAAAAGCTAAACGGTGCCACAAATGTACAAAAGTAGGATATAGAGCACTACTACGTGGAACTTTAAGTCTGGTGTGGTCAGAGTCTGCTCAACATAGCTTTGAAATAGTTTGAAACAGCTAATTGTGAACAGTCCAGCGCTAGCTTTATTTGATCCTGCACCATCCACTATGGTTACTACAGATGCTTCAGACTATGGAGTTGGTGCAGTTCTCACACAGATCCATGCTGATCATACAGAGAAAACTGTTGCATTTGCATCCAGAACACTTACAGAGACAGAGCATAAGTATTCACTGTTGAAAAAGAAGCTCTAGCATGTGTTTGGGAAACAGAAAAATGGAGAACCTACCTACGGGGTAGAGAATTTACCTTATGTACTGATCATAGCCCTTTAACTACACTGCTTACAACTATGGGACTAGGAAGAGCTGGAATGTGTATAGCTAGATGGTCAGCAAGGCTACTGAATTTCAACTACAAAATGCAATACAAACCAGGTTGGAAAATGTTACTGCTGATTGCTAGTCAAGTTTACCTTTACCTGCAGCTTCTGATACACTGGATGAGGACATAGAAGTTGTAGCATTGACTGATTTACTATCACCTACAGTTACAGCTGCTGATTTTAATCAAGCTTGCCTCACATGTCCAATTCAAGTAAAATTACGGGACATCTTACAAAGCAAATGGCCAAATGTTGAGAAGAAACTCAGTCCTGATCTTCAACCTTACTACAGGATTAGACACAAACTGTCCTTTGTAGATGGCTATGTTGTCCATGGAGCTCAACGTTTACTGGTACCAGAGACCTTGCGAGAAAAGCTCATACAACTTGCACATGAGAGTCATCAAGGAATTGTATGTACAAAACAAAGACTATGAGAACTATATTGGTGGCCAGTAATGAATGCTGATGTGGTAACTGACATTCATTCTCGTGTTACCTGTCAGAATCATGATAAAACAGCTATCACACATACACCACCACTTCAGCCAGTACCACTCCCTGATTCAGCATGGGAAAAACTTGCTATTGATATTGTCGGTCCTTTTACAGATGCTCCTATAGATTGTAGATTTGCTATAACCTTGATAGACTATTACAGTAAATGGCCTGAAATTGCATTTGTTTCTCATATAACATCAGCTACAGTAATAACATTTCTGTCTACAGTCTTCAGCAGAGAAGGTAATCCAAAGGATTTAATATCAGACAAAGGACCACAGTTTGTCTCATATGAGTTTGAATCCTTTCTGAGAGAGAGGAATATTGTGCATAGGAAATCTTCAGTGTACTACCCACCTGCAAATGGAGAAATCGAGTGATTAAACAGAAGTCTGAAACAAGCACTACAGACAGCAAATCTTACTGGGAAATCTTGGAAAGTATTTACAACAGAGTTCCTACATAATTATAGAGCATGCATGCAACAACACAATCATCTCCTGCTGAATTATTACATGACAGATGCACACTCAGTTACATGTTGCAGACATCAAACTTCCACAAAATACTGTGCCTTAAAATCATCTACTGCTGATATTGTGAAACATCAATAAGCCAAATGCAAGGCTTATACTGACAGAAAATGTGGTGCAAGAGAAGTACAATTTAAGCCTGGATTAGTCTTTAGAATTAAAAAAACAGGAATACTGAAACAAGGACAATATAAATTTACTACACCACTAAAAGTGAGACGCCAGCGAGAACCATATGAACTGTCTGATGGACGCATATGGAATGCAAGTCGTCTTGCTCCTGTTAGATATGACTTTGGAGAAGCACCATTTGATGAAGGACATTTCCCTACTCCTGATATCAACTGCAATAAGCCTGAAGAAAGTGAACCTATAAGGCGTACTGAGAGAATCAGAAAACTACCTGCATGGACCCAGGACTATGTGAATAATATATAAGTATATTATTGCTTTACGATGCATTGTTGTTGTTTATTGCATTTGCCCAAATACGTTCCTACTATAGGTGGAATATGAGGTGTTTATACAAATGGCCTGTAGATGTCACTGTGCCCAGACTTATACTGTGCATACTTCCTGACAGGAAGTGTAATGGCTACATGAGAGAATGCTAATAAAGCACTGTTATAATCTACTCAATTCCCTGCAGAATAATAAAATATCATTAATGATGAGCAAATTTTTTCACCAGCCATGGATTCACTTTGAAATTCTGCATTTTAGCATCAGTGAAATTTTTAGTGAAAAAAAATTTGCCAAAGACAAATTTGCCACAAAAAAAGTCGATGTAAGAAAATACGCCAATTGAATTCAATGCATGTGGACAAAAAGTCACCATAAGAAAAAATGGCCATTGACTTTAATTCATTTGGGCAAAAAAGTCGCAGAGACAAAAAAAAATTGCCACAAGAAAATCTTTTAATGCATGTGGAGCAAGGAAAATTGTTGCCCACTTAAAAAATGGTTGTGTGTAAAAAAAATCTTGACACTTATTGACCAATATATTTAGTGACTTTTTCACAGTTTTGCAGATTTTTTCGCAGTTTTGCTAATTTTCTGGAACAGCAAAACAGGACAGCTTCTCTCATCACTAAATATCATACACTATCTGCATCCATAGGGGGAGGGTGATTTTTTTGTTTGGGTAGGCTAAGTCTGATGTTACGTCAACAGTTTCTTTACCTGCGGTTTTACACTGATGGAGAAACAGATAGTTCAGTCCCATATAATGGGCATTGGCAGAAGTTGTAATTCACTTGTTGGAGCATACAAGGTGGTTTTGTCTAGAAATGCCCTATAATTTGAAATCTGTCCCATACATGGGCTGAATTGCAGCACTTGGGGGTGCCAAATGTTAGGCACCCCCAAGTGATTGTAATTACTTACCTGAAACTCTGGGCCATGCTCCTATCAGCAGAAAACTGCACCAGCCTGGGGTTATACCAGTGAGCACCACAGAGTGATCTTCTTTCGTCTTCCTCCTTCTTCACGTGGCTGTGCATGCGCAGTAGAATGAAAAGCCGAACTTTAACTAAAAAGTCGCTATTTTGTTCAACTGCACATGCATTTGCGCAGGGAAATTGGAAGACAGGAGAAGACGGAAGTGGATTGCTCAGTGGTGCTCATTGTTATAACCCCGTGCTGGTCTTCTTATCAGCAGAAACTGGGGTTTCAGGAAAGAAACTACAATCACTTGGGGGTGCCTAACATTTGGCACCCCCAAGTGCTGCAAGCCTTTCCTTCTCTTTGAATTTTGTTAAATTTGTTAAAAGGGTAAACAATAGATATCCCACGAAGCTGAATAAAATATATAGGAGCGGTATCACACAACTGTTGGAGATGCGGGAAACACCCAGGTACCCTAACCCACATATTTTGGGATTGCCCCACACTATCAGCATATTGGGGCACTATACGCCAGATTATCAAAACAGTTACTGACATTGAGATTGCTAATGATACTTTAGCCATACTCTTACACGATTCTCCTCTCTCAATCCGGGCATACAAAAGGTCATTAGCACCTGTCATGCTAGACATGGCAAAGTCACTTATCCCGATTAAATGGAATCAGACTTCTAGACCCACTGTGAGTGATTGGATACAAAAAATGAAGGAGATCCAGAGATTTGAAGAATTGAGAACGGACCCATCAACTGATTTTCAGATTTTTACAAAAAAAATGGTTTTACTGGATGCAATTTCTGAGTTCTGACATGTATAAGCAAATGTGCCCAGCGTAGGTTTGTTCCAAACTCACTATTCCTATACCTTACATAATTCTTCCTCTCCTCGCATGATTGCTGGATCTGCTGGTGCTGTTCGGAGACCCCGACCCTGACAAGAATTGTTATAACAGGTCAGTTACCACAATTCCGAACTAACCCATGGATGCTTGGGTAATACATTTTCTTAGTCAGGTATGTCCACCTTTACTCTCTGCTCCTGCCTAGATCAACCTCTCTACCCTTTCACGTCCTTTTCTTTACCCCACTTCTATCCAACCCCTCTTCCCATCTCACCTTGCTTTCTTTTCATCCTTCTTTCTTTCTCTATGTTTCCTTTTTGTTTCTTTTATTACTAATAGCAGGTACTGTCACATGGTTTTACATTAAGTCAGAGAAATTTTGTTGGAACTTGAGAACCCCATATAATTGAGCCATATTTTGGGACTGCCAGCAATCGGTCTCTCAACTGTGGCTTCTTACGTTCCTCTCTGCACTCCTGGACTTTACAAACTGCCTAGACCTACCGTACCATGTCATACATATTGTTATTTATATTTCTTGTGCCACATTATGTAATTCTACTGTGAGTTTTTCAAAACCAATAAATATATTATTTTAAAAAAAAGGTAAACAAGTTAAATTGTATTAATTGTGTCTGAATAATGTGCAGTTCATTTATGCTTATTATATCTTGGAAATTTATAGAGTACATCTATAATTCATTGTAGACTGATTGCTTTGTCCAGATGTTTAAAATGTGTTTTATTTCAGGTAATTTAAATTAACATAATTTATTATAGTTCTTATTGCAACAAGCAGGGCTTCTATTTTTACAGGGAGAAATGAGTCATACTCATTAGTGCTAGTTTAGTAACCTGCCATATGCCTGTTATGTTTTGGTAGGCAAGGATGAGTAGAATATAACAGTGCTTTATTAGCAGATTCATGCAGCCATTACACTTCAACTCTAATACTTTAAAACAGTCTAGAAAGTACTATGTACACAGTGACACCTACAGGCCCTTTTTTATAAACACCACATATTCCTCCTATAGAAGGAAAGCATTTGGGCAAATGTAATAAACAGCAACAATTAAACAGTATGCATCTTAAAGCAATATTATGCATTATTCCCATCACATACAGTAGTCCTTGGTCCATGCAGGTAGTTTTATGATTCTCTCAGTATGCCTTATAGGTTCACTTTCTTCAGGCCTATTGCAGTTGGCATCAGGAGTAGGAAAATGTCCTTCATCAAATGGAGCTTCTCCAAAGTCATTCCTAATAGGAGCAACTGTCTGCGTCCAGACAGTTCATATGTGTATGGTCCTCGCTGTCGTCTCACTTCAAGTGGTGTAGTAAATTTAGATTGTTCTTGTGTCAGTAGTCCCAGTTTCTTAATTCTGACTAAAGATCCAGGCTGAAAGTGCACTTCTCTTACAGCATGTTTTCTATCCATATAAGCCTTGAATTTGGCTTGTTGACGTTTGACAATGTCAGCATTAGATGTTGTTGTAGGCACAGTATTTTGTGGAAGTTTGATGTCTGCAACATGTAACTTAGTGCGCATCTGTCAGCCATGTGATGATTGGGTTGTTGAATGGTGCATTGCTCTGTAGTTATGTAGGAACTCTGTTGTACATACCAAGATTTCCCAGTAAGATTTGTTGTCTGTAGTGTTTCTTTCAGGCTTCTGTTGAATTGCTCAATTTTTCCATTTGCTTGTGGGTAATAGACTGAAGATTTCCTATGCACAATATTTCTTTCTCTCAGAAAGAATTCGAACTCAGATGAGACAAACTGTGGGCCGCTGTCTGATATTAACTCCTTTGGGTTACCTTCTCTTCTGAAGACTATAGACAGAAATGTCATTACTGTAGCTGATGTCATATGAGAAACACATGCAATTTCAGGCCATTTACTGTAATAGTCTAGGTTATAGCAAATCTCCATTTTATAGGAGCATCTGTAAAAGGACCCACAATATCACAAGCTATATTGCAAGTTTTTCCCATGCTGAATCACGAAATGGTACTGGTTTTATATCTGGTCTCAACTTATCTTTGTGTACAAAGTTCTTTCCACAGGCCAGTGAAGTGTTGCTTTGTGGTGAAATTTTAGATACTGGCTGTGTGGCAGGCACTGGTGCTGTAGTAATGAGACCATCAACGTAATTGTAGGTTAAATGCAACAAAGAGATCCCTTCCAAGTATAGCAGTACCCTTATTCACAATGTAAAAGGCACATTTTGCAGTATTCGATTCAAATTGTACAGTCACCGGCCAGCAACCAAGCACATGGATTGGATCCTTTAAGTAACTGACCAGACTCAGGGCAGGTGCAACCAGTGGATCTTTTGCAAAGTATTTCAAGAAAACATACTTTGGTAGTATAGAAACAGCTGAACCTGTATCAAGCATCAGGTTAATGGAGTGCCCTTTGTCAGCAGAAGCAGTATTGACATTCACAGGGCATATAAACTTGTCTGGAATAAATGTATCAGTTTATCCACACTTAATTCTGTAACATTTGTAGTAGTGATTTCATGAAAAAGAATGGTTGTGGGTGCACACCTGAGGCTAATTTCAAAAAAAGTCTAATTCCCTGTCTCAGTAATTCAAGTAAAAATGCTAGTGCATATAGTTTTGAAACAGGGTTGTTTAGTTACAAAGTTATGATCATAAAATTGATAAGCCACTGTACCGCGTCAAGGTAAACCCCATACGGTGGTCCCTAACTTGTTTACCTTTAATCATAGTAAAATAGGTATCTTACCTCTCTTCTTAATAACATTTATATGAAACAACTCCTATGCCTTGGTTTCAAACTGTGAACTAAATCCTCCCCCGCCAACTGCTATGCGGCTTTTAAGTGGGAGAGACTGCCTTCAGGCTAGATCCTCCCATGCCACTAGCATTTTCGGCTTTTAAGGGAGAGTGATTGCACAAACCAAAGCACAATGTTAAAGGGACAATAGGACCACCAAAAATCTGAAAGGGTGGGTATGAGGGTGCAACATGAACATCTTTAGCAGAACTACAGCAGATCTATCCTACTTTTTTGAATTTGCGTCACTGTACAGCTTTTGCAGGACATGTAGCATAATTTGCAGTGTGTTGTGTTGAACCACAGTGAAAGCAGTATTTTTTATTTGTATTTG
Organism: Xenopus petersii; assembly: GCA_038501925.1. Taxonomy (NCBI): domain Eukaryota; kingdom Metazoa; phylum Chordata; class Amphibia; order Anura; family Pipidae; genus Xenopus; species Xenopus petersii. Next base: position 81,293,815 of record CM076682.1, read on the forward strand.
CAGCACAGTTTAACAGTGTAGGTGAATCCCTTTCCTTATCACTGTATTTTGCCTGTGACTGTGAATTATTAGACCACAGTGCTAAATCCTGTACAGTCTCAGCAGTTCCCTGACTAAGAGTTTTAGCCTCTGCCACTGCTGTTTCATTTAGGCTAGCAGCTGTAATAGCCTTTGCTTTTTTTTTTTTTTTTTTTGCTTGGGTTAAATCCTACTCTAGGTGCAGTCTCTCTCTAATGCGAGGTGAGTTTGTTTTTTCCTCTATTTGGTTTCTTAGCATTTCATCTGTTAGATTCCCAAAGTAACAGGTGACAACCAGCTCTCTCAAGGTAACTCCAGTACACTCAGTGACACACTGCACATTTCCCAGACTGACCCCACAAGGTTATAGTTGTTTAACGGTAGATCCTTTTATTTTATAAATCAAGTAAAAATGGCAGAGATCTGAATGGAACCAGCAGTAAGCAAATTACCTATTGTAAGGCAGTAACACAATTGGAATTATGAATATAAATTAGACAATTTTAAATATAAACCCTGAAATATTATAGTACTCTTTAAACTAAAGTCCCCTACCAACAGTCCCAAATAAATGATTTGTGTTTGGCTATTGGTGCTGTCCCTTTAAGTAGCCAGTTAGCCCTATAATTCTGTCATTTTAGGAAGATGTATTTATTTAGTTTAGCAGCTTAGAAGTTCAACAACAGCAGGTTTAACTCATATGGATTAATGGGTACACAGTTCCCCAAAAGAGTAGGGCACTGGCAGATTACTCATATGCCTCTAGTTACTCTGTGATCCTTAATCAATGCATCTCTTTTACTGTTTATTAAATCTATGCATATTCTGTAAGTGCACTTCTACTTATACAGGTATAGGATCCCTTATCCGGAAACCCGGTATCCAGAAAGGTCTGAATTACAGAATGGCTTTCTCCCATAGACTCCATTTTATTCAAATAATCCAAATTTTTAAAAAATATTTGCTTTTTCTCTGTAATAATAAAACAGTAGCTTGAAAACCCCAGGTCCCAAGCACTCTGGATAACAGGTGCCATACCTGTATACTAATAAGCTTTACAGGATATAAGAAAATATAGAGTTTTTTTTCTACAATGGATAATTCCATTTGTGTTCCATGATGTTGTGCCATGCTAAATATACTTCAGGGCCATGTTCCCTTTTCATGTCTTCAAACAAGATTAGTGTACTGTCCCTCAGAATTGGAGGCATGTGGGAGGAGATAAAGCTGATTGCTAAGCAAGGCAACATTGAAAACAGAGTCAGAAATGAAGCAAAGAGAAACATATATTTAACTGTTAACATTTCCATTAATGCTTTAGGTGGGATACAATAAATATGTATATATCTATAATTATATCTATCTATCTATATCTATATAAACATTTACATGTATAAGTGACCCTAAAAAGAGCAGTATACCTACTTGTTAAACATGAGCTCAATAAACAGGACTTGTGTCAAATAATTTTTGCCTATAGTTTTTGTTATGGTTTTGGTCCTGAGAAGGTTGATAAGATTAAAAGTAGACACCCCCTTCTGTTTGTTGTGACTATTTTGTTAGCAGGAGTTCATTATACAGGGGAGTTATCTGTAACTAGTAAATTAACTATCCTTGCAAAGACCAAGCATGGAATAGCATCAGTTGTTTCCCTGTTCTGTTTAGCTCACAAAATAACATATATATATATATATATATATATATATATATATATATATATATATATATATATATATATATAAAACTATAGATTTTTCATGATTAAAACAATAGTCAAAAAGTATGTTTGGTTCAACATCGTGAGAACCAGGGGGTCTATTTCCCCTTTAACCTGTTCAATTAATTATAAGATTGATTTAAAGGTAATTCAATAGACATGATACTATTTTCAAATTATTTTTTATTATTTGCTATAGTAAAAATCTGCGATAGCCTTTAAGCTAAATGTACCGTTTAGCTGCATTTAAAAAATAATTGACACTCACTGAAGACCATTCTCCCCACCTAAACAAAAATAAGTCATTGGCTGACCCAGTGCTTATCTATCTGCTGTTCCATCAGGTGATTTTGTAGCTAAATTTTTTATTTGCAATAGTTATGTAACAAACTACAACCTTAAAATAATGTATGTAATATTACTGTCCATGTGATGAATGTTTCCTCACTCACTGCTCTTATCTTGGTCAGAAAGATACATTTTATATCAAGGAACCAAGGTGTTTATAGAATGGTGAAATAAATCTACAGCCTAATAATATTTCAAAACTAATATTTAGTGCATAGTGTTAAAGGAACAGTTCAGTGTGAAAATAAAAACTGTGTAAATAGATAGGATGTGCAAAATAAAAATAAAAATTTCTAATACAGTTAGTTAGGCAAAAATGTAATATATAAAGGCTGGAGTGATTGGATGTCTAATATAATAGCCAGAACACTACTTCCTGCTTTTCAGGTCTATAACTCTGAGTTAGTCAGCGAATTGAAGGGGACCACATGGTACATACCTGATCAGTGAGTTTGCAATTGATCCTCAGCATTCAGCTAAGATTCAAAAGCAACAGATATGACCCATGTGCCCCCCTCAAGTCTCTGATTGGTTACTACCGGTAACCAGGGTAACCAGTCAGTGTAAACCAAGAGAGCTGAAAAGCAGGAAGTACTGTTCTGACTGATTTGTTAGACATCCAATCACTCCAGCCTATATACATTACATTTTTGCCTAACTAACTATATTAGAAACATTTCTTATTTTGCACAGCCTATTTATTTACACAGTTTTCATTTTTACACTGAACAATTCCTTTAAAGGGGACCTGCCACCCTAAGAAATAATTCCAAATTATCTTCTATTGTATTTGTTAACAAAATAAACTTTACTTACATAATATAAATTATCTAAACCTTGTTTCCTTCTGTCTTGAAATTCACAATCACAGAAAGCAGGCAGCAGCCATTTTGTGAACACTGTTATTAAGACAAGCTTTGAATCATTCCAAAATCCTGTTCATGTGCCAGAATGAGAAACCGGGTGCCCATGCTCAAGCACTGACTACACAATTAGACAGTGAGGTGTGCAGTAACATCTAGGAAGTACAGAATGGAAAGTGAAAGTAATTGCCTGGCCATGCCTCTATATATGATTAACAGCTGAGATACATCTATAACAGGTATGGATGTTTTAGTAAAAGAGAATAAGGTTTTTATGTTTAATATGAAAAGGACTTTTGTTATACAGCTTTTTACAGGTCCCCTTTAAGCATATGTTCTAGTTGCATCCAAAATGTTGTATATTCATGATGACTTTTTGGCAATCACTGGAATTTGCAAAACATGGCATATTGATATAAAGACTTGCCTCATAGGATGATGCGGTCCTAGTCAGTGACTTTTTGCTGTTACATAAACAAGTTCCACATATAATTGCATTCCTCTCCCTGGATTTATGTATTCTGCAACATGATTCCAGACTACTAATTTTAGCACTTGGGCTCAATAAAAATTGGAGCAGAAGAGCACACAGTTTGATTGAGGCTCCACAAAAAGAATTACAAGTGGGATTGTATGCATGCTTATTAGTTTATAGGCAGTGGCAAGAGTGAGAAGGCAGATGTATAAGACAATCATTATAGCACACAAAAACATTATGCATTAAAAAGATGTGTAATGTTGTCTAAAATTTAAATAAGATAAAATATATTTTTCCTTTTGCACTTCTTTAATTAGTTTGCAGATTTAAATAACAGAGCTTCTATTTCCAGTAAGACTTTGTATAAAAATACTTTTCTGGAGATGTGAAGATCTGAATTTCCATTTCATCATAATAAAACTGATCATCTTTATAAATAATAGCATTGTTTCAACTGGATAGTGATATCATTTGTTTGGTCTTCGGAAAATAGATGCATTACAATATCAGCATGCAAAAGAAAAATTAATAATGGGACATAGAAAAATAAAAAAAATAAGCAGACTGATAGATATGAGTGATGAGATACATGCAAACAGATGATATGAGCTAGAGGACATAGAGGACAGAGAGCACAAATGGAATTGTGCCAGCAATATAAATTGTGTTTTTGATAACAGTGTGTAAAAAGCAATTAAACTAACACAGATTTACTCAAAAGTTATTGTAAATACAGGCATACTGCTATTTCTATTAGCCAGTCTGCTTGCACTGTCCTAAGGAGATCTTCCACCATTATAGGTGTGCATAACTGTTATAGTGCCACTCCCTAGCCCAGTGCGATTCCCTAGCCCAGCACTCTAGGCAACCCAGTCAGCCCCCTGACCCCCACCATGTGTGGACAAACTCATGTACATGCATCTACAATGGGCACAGTGAGTGTCAAGCAAGCGGGGAGGGGGACAATGGTCCTGCTAGCGATAGGCTACAGAAGAGGTACGTGCTTGGTGCCCACCAACATGTGCCTATTGTGCCAACCCCTAGTCCTGGCCCTGCTGTGTTAGCAGTTTTACACAGTATATCTGAGTATTATTATGTTTTCTCCTAATGGATACTCTGGGATGTACCATTTGGGCCCCTTTAGCCTCCCCACTATATATAGTGACAAGGAATGCAGGGTGAGCTAAGCACCAGCAGGTATGAACCCTGAGTATCATCCTGTTTTAAAAGTATCAAAAAGATTTACATACTATATATGTTCCATACAGTTATGAAATGAAAGATATTAATTTCAGGAGTATTTAGTTAAGAAAAAGCAGACCATTTTGTCAGGTTATCAAAAATTGACTTGGTACTTGTAAACATGGGGAATCCAAAAGCCTTCACTTAAACCAAATCTAATCAATGCTGCCATCTCCTGCTTTAGGTAGAGCTATACAGGGCTCTATGCTTGTCAGCTTCACTGTGGTGATCGCCCCTTTGCTATTTGCTCTTTTCCCACTCCCTTAGCTTGGGGGTTCGACATGAACTTCTTGAGGCAACGAAAAGACGGGTGAATGCCACCAGGGCCGCCATTAAAAATCATGGGGCCCTGTACATTTTCGGGCCCCCTGGACCCCGCCCACCCTGGCGCCAAAGCCCTGCCCACTCCACATCACAGTTAAAAGACCACACAGACATCAGAGCTAAAAAGTAACCCCCCCCACACACACAAGTTATAAAAAGCTATTGATGGTCAAAAAATTGGGCCCCAAAAATCCTTTGGTGCCCGTGCCCCCCTTACAAGTTGAAAAAAAATTAGGGTCCCAAAAATCTTTTTTTTAAAAAAAACATTGGTGCTAGGCCCCCCTTACAAGTTAAAAAATTGGGGCCCCAAAAAAAATTGTAAAAAAAAACCCATTGGTGCCAGGGCCCCACTTACAAGTTAAAAAAAATTGGCTTTGGGTCTTTTTGTCGCTTCAGGAGTTCGACATTTTCGGCTGTTCTGCTGGCTGCAAATCTTTCAATAGTGATTTTTTTGCTCATTCTTTTGTCCTTTCTGGGCAAGAATAAGGTGACATGGCTTCCCATCTGGCGAAACGCGTTAGCAAGGACTACTGAAGATGTTAAATATTTTAATAATAATATGTGGATATGCGCAGTGGACAGTAGAAGATGCTGAAACAAGCAGACAGAGATTTTTTATATCTGATCGTACATGCTGTTTTTAACAAGAACGTTTGTGACTGTGATTTTTATTTCTTTATTAAACTTATAAAGGCGCTTCTGCACATGTCACTTTATTCTTGCCCAGAAAGGGCGACTATTTTGTCCAAATGCATTAAAGTCAATGGGTGTCCAAATAATTTTGACTAACAGCAATTTTTATTACGAGCACCAATTTTGACAATTTTTTTGTTGCTGCAAATTTTTGCAGCATTTTCTCAGAATCATCATTATGGCAAAACATGGAAATTCGCAGCAAATCCATGCCTGCCGAATAAATTCACCCATCACTAATGCCCATAGGGAGAAATAAAAAAAATTTGACTCGTGCCAAGAAAATTTTTTATAGTCCATAGATTTAGTTTCGCAAATTTTCAGCAAAGTGAAATGGGTCAGATTTGCCCCTTACTAGTGATCGCTCCTTTAGCTCCTCTTGACCAGCCTCCTTCTGCTGCCATTCCCATACCAGAGAGTCTCCTCTCCGCCCACATTCTTGTGACTAAGCTCGTCTTCCTCCAAGCGCTGCATGCCTTTCCACCGGACTCACTGACAGGAACAGAGGGTGAGCCTTCACTGCTGCTCCAATTCAAACCCTTGGCTGTTGTGCAACCACTGAACCACCAATTACAGCTCTCCTCAAGTGGTGAAGCACCCAGCCAACCAATACGCCCCCTGTAACCTGATCCACCCCCCTTTGCCCGCACCAACCCCATGGGATTGCAGGGGGTATTCAATGCCTGCTCCCTGTTGACATGTGTAATGTGACATGTGTACATTTTTTCAGGGAAATTACGTATTTTGGCGTTTGAAATTCTTTTTTGCAAAACTGCTGCAAAAATTTGCCGCAACAAAAAAGTTGCAGAGACAAAAAGTTGTTATAAGAAAAAACACCTATTGCCTTTAATGCATTTGGACTGAGAAAAATTGTCTCATATGCAAAAAATTGTTGAGTGTAATTGTCGTGCGTGTAAAAAATTGTTGCAAGTAAAAAAAAAAAAATACGTGCATTGACTTCAATGTATTTTGTGAATTTTTTTGGTGAAGCAAATGGGGCAGATTCACTCATCACTACTTGTGGCTTATTTTTCATCTTCCGCATTATAACTTATTACTTTATTATCAATTTCCTCTTTGTTTCCATTTGCTGTAGGTAGGTTTGATAAAGGCTACCGCAATTTATTTTCCACATGGATTTTTATATATGCAGAGCATCTTTAGCTCTCAATAAGTATTCTTAAAAACTAAAAGCATGTTTACTGTTAGATTTTATGCTATGTACCTATTTGTCCTGTGATTTTCTCTACCTCTTTAATTTAATTTTTATTGAATGCATACATCATTTCATCATTAGGTAGCCAGGTATATGTTGGCATTTCTGGTATCCTGTGCTCTTGCATGACTTTTCTCCCTTTTTCTAAAAAAAAGGGGAATCCTTATATAAGTAAACATTTCTCAGAATGGCACTATTATATTAAAAGATGTCATTTTTTCACTTGCATTTGAAAGTAAAATTTGAGAATTCTTTAAAACAAGATAACTTTAGGTTGAGTTTGAAGTTGTATTAAATGAATCCATATTAACAGACATCAATGAATACATACTGTATGTAGCAAATAATCAGTGACGTAACTAGACCTCTAAGGGCCCTCGTACAGAAATTTAAACTGGGCCCCCCTACGCTACACCGAACACTCCCCCCCCCATGCATTGGACTGGAACACAGTCTCCCATAAACTTCATTATAATCAAATAATTCAACTTTTTAAAAATGATTTCCTTTTTCTGTGTAGTAATACAACAGTACTTTGTACTTGATCCAAACTAAGATATAATTAATCCTTAATGGAAGCAAAACCAGCCTATTGGATTTGTTTACTGTTTATGTGATTTTCTGGTAGACTTAAGGTATGAAGATCCAAATTACGGAAAGATCTGGAAACCCTCAGGTCCTGAGCATTCTGAATAACAGGGTCAGGCAAGATAATATGCAGCATGGTACACACAGAATAAGGAAATAATATTTTGCACATAGAATAGCCAAAAATGTACAACTGAATAAGATTATAATAATAATAATATTGCCTAAAGTCAGAAGTTAGCCTATTAATTCTGTTATTGCTGTTCTAGATTTACCTGTACTCTCCTAATGCATTTTCCCCTGCTTTCTGTATCATTCCTCTATCTTTGACCACTTATCTTTATCTTGTGTTTTTAGTCCTTTTATTTCATCATTCCTTTTGTGTGTACTCCCTTTGTCTTCTAAGAGGAAATGGAAAGAAGTATAATTAGGCTTTGTTTGTCAACAACTCCAGCATAATAGCATCTTAAGGGGAATATGCATCTGATGTGGGCAGGGGTGCTTCACCTATGAGGCGAGTTGAGGCCGTCGCCTCAGGCGGTAGCGCCCCACTAGGTACCAGGGGCAGCAAAAATGCTGCTCCTGGTACTTTAAGAGTGAGGGGGGGGGGGGCGGCAGCAACTGCGGAGGAGCGGCGGAGGGGCCAGAATCGCCCCTGGATGTGGGTGGTTGACTAAATGGACATAATTGCAATTAAAATTTGCAGGGATTGCATCATTTCAGGCACTTGAGCAGGGATTCCATCAATTCTGGCACTTGTGTGTGTAGGTGCAATTGTACACGTATCAGAACAAGAGGTGGGATGGATGCAGAGATGCCCAGTGCAACTATAGGGATGTGTGAGGGGCATCTTTGGATGTACCTTTAATAAATAGCATCAGTGTGTGTAATGGCTCTATGTAGGAAAGACAATATTCCAAAGCTGGTGTGAGACTCCTATAACATTTTCAAGCTGTAGACGATAAGTTGATAAATTGACTAGCAATGCATGTGATAAACAGACATGGAGGGCAAGCTAAAGTAACATTCCAAATACCAGATTAAGAAGAGGAGAATTTGATAAATATTATTAAGTTGTGAGGTTTTTTTGGCTTTATGAAGGATTTATGAAGAATATGGTGGTATGTATCGGGAATGAGAAAGCTGGCTATTTTCAACATATTGATATTGCATGTGACTAGTTTTCTGTGGAATGGTGGTAAATGTTTTCCTTCTGAAGAAATGGCTGGTACCTATAAAAACATTTGTTCTTCTTTTCACAGTGATTTATATATATTGATTTAGGGGGTTATTTACTAAAACTCATTATTTCAATAAAACAAACTTGACTAAACTCCCATACACAATTTTACCTTATTTATAATGATGGGCGAATTTGTCCCGTTCGCAAAAATTCGCAAAGAGCATTGAAGTCACTGGGTGTCAAAATTATTTTGACAAGCACCAATTTTTATATGTCGCAACAATTTTTATATGGGGCCTATTTTTCCAAATGCATTAAAGTCAATGGGTTTCTGAATAATTTTGACGTGCAACAATTTTTATGCGTGTGACTTTTCTTACGCACGCCCACATTTTTTTGAAAAGGCGGATTTTTCAGTGGCAAATTTTCCCAACAGTTTTGCAAATTTATATGCCAGTGGCTAAATGCGGAAATTCAGCGGGAATTTGCGCCTGCCGAATTTATTCGCCCATCACTACTTATTTATTCATAAAATTTGGTTTGAGAATAGACGTGATAAAATCATGAAAAAATTAGAATGGTACACATTTTTCAGATTTGACTCACAATTTTTTTTTGAGTTATTGACTGAAAACCCAGAATTTTTCAGAATATTGTACGAAACATAGCACAGACACCGATATCTTCAAATTGGAAAAGGGACATCTGCCATTGACTTCTACAGGACCTCAACAGGTCTGAGATGGAGTATTTCAGATTTGGACTTTTAGCAGCTTAAATTGGAGTAAATTGGAGGTTTTTTTTTCCTAAAAAAAATGTGAGTTTTCCCTTTAGAAACCCGACCAGAAAAATCTGAGCTTTAATAAATAACCCCCTTAATCAGTGGTGTAACAATAGAAGAAGCAGACCCCTCTTTAGCAGCTCATTTGCCTGCAAAAAGTAGATGTTTGCGTCAATGAGCCTGGACCTGCATGTTTGCATCAGCGTGCCCATGCACATGGAGGTGGGTAAGTTGCTGCATGTGCTGGGCACCTCTGAAGGTTAGTGCCAGGTTGGTATGCTGCTGCCCTTAATATTAGCTAATAAAGACTTAATTCTATGATTATGCATGTGGTAGATTACTGTTGCGCTATATGGATTTTGAGTTGCTACATTTGACAGAGACATTTTTCTACATGATGCACAGACCACCTTTTAAGAGCAGTTATCCATGAGAGCTTCCTTCTTTTTATCAATAAACAGGTAGCATTAAAACAATAGGGGTGGTTAAGTAAATGGCAGCATAAAAACTGCAATAAAATAGACCAGACATAAAACATTTTGCTGCAAGGGTGCAAAAATTAATATAGTATACAATATATACAGTATAGTAGTATATAGTAGAATTGTATAGTGCAGATTATTAAGTCTCTTTACTGGGGCAATTCAGTTAGATTTGACTACACCTATTTCTAGTTACTAAGGAAATATTTAATGGTGGGCACTACCATAATTCTTAAACCATTAATATGCAGATTTACCCTTATGTCGGACCTCCATTTCAATATTCTGTCCTGCAACTAACCATTCAGTTAAATAAAGTAGTAAAGAGAACAAGTTATACAATGTTCTGGCCATGAGGTTGACAGACAGCAATCATAAAAAAGTTATGTCCGACAAATAGTAGTGACAATGTCCCATTGATATCATGAGATAAGCAATACATGCAGAGATAATACCATTAGCTGACAGAAATCTTCTAACCTGTCGATGACCGATCACCATGGTATGAAAAATGTCAGAATGAACCACACATGGTCCGAAAATTGTATGAACCTTTGTTTTGTATGACATGATCTTTATATCTATGGCCGGCTTTATAGTTCTTGGATGTGTAGTGCATTTTGTCTTATCTATAACAGGACCACTAGCTTAATCACATTCTACCTCCATTCAATGCTTTCCCATCTCTGGTTACATTTGATCTTTTTTCCAGGTTCTGTACCTATAGAACATTACACTGATTATTTCTTACCATTTCTAGCAGCTTTTTTATTTAAGCAAAATTGTTTTATAAAGACAAAAAACATAATGCCATCTTACAATAATTCTGCAACTTGGGAGCTTTTTAACTGGAATCTATGAAAGATATATTACATTATCTTAGAGCACTTGCCAGACTAATAAACACAAATTAGTACAATATATGTCCTTTTTTTCCAACAAAATACATACACAAAATACATACATAAATTCTGAAACAAATGAGCAGAGATAAAAATTATTATATCTACCATTTAAAAGGCTCTTGCACTCAACAACAAGTAATGCTATAAAATAAAAACCTTCAAATTATAACTAGTGATGGGCAAATCTGTGGCGTTTTTGCAAAACCGATTTGACCTGAACAGCCATTTTGTCAAGCGGCAAATTGTTTTGTTGCGAATCTGACGCGCTTCTGTGTTTTGACAAGCAACAAAATTTTTTTATCGAGCACTACAATTTGTTGAAACTAAACTAGAGTTAAGGGTGTTTGGTTTGTGTCACCTTTTTTCAGCTTTGGGCTACCAATAAAACATTTTTCCTTACTTTCAAGCTCTATAGACTGTGATAAATGAATATGGCATGTTCTGCTTTGTGTCAAAATGTGCTGAATTGCATTAACTGTTAGCTGATTCACTAGATCTGAGTGCCACCTCTTTACATCACTCCAGATCCGCTGGACGACATACAGCATCAGACGGATGTTGAAATGCTTCCTCAACCTGCGCCGCAGCTTCTCCATTATGTTCCGTTGCAGGGACTGTATACCTGGGGGTCCCAGGTGGGATGTTATCATACCCCTCCCAGTGCAGGTATCTAATAAAGAAGTCAAGCTGCTACTCAGCAACATGCTGGGACCTGCCATTGTGTTGCTAGAAAAGCTTTCCTTTCCTACAGGTGTGTAAGGACCAAGGACTAAGATTTAAACACTTGGGACTGGGGTTGCTGGACTTTCAGTGCACAGTCAGTGCACTTACTGAGTGAGCCACTGGAGGCTCTTGGGGCTGGCCCTGACCTTGTTATTGTGATCCTGTATTTTGTCTGTTTCTAGTATGTTTTCCACCCACCGCGTTTACCCTCATGTGTCTCCTATTCCATAATCAATTGCCCTTTATAAACCATGCCCTGAGCCTTGCTCAGGGCTGAGTCATTGAATGTGTTTGGTTTTGTATCTGAATTTAATATGTTTGTTCCTGAATCTGTTCCTGGATATTCCTTGTTCCAAGTTCCTGAATCTTGTTCCTGTGTTTTTGTTCCAGCTTTTCATTGCCTGCCTTGTAAAGACTTTATTTTTGACCTGCTCCTGTTTTGCTTGAGTTCCATTAAATCCTGTATATTTCACCATGCCTGCTTCAAGTATTTGTGGCTTTTTCCCTGGGCTTCCACCACACGTACTACCAAGTGTGAATTTAACTCCCGTTGCAGCGGTTTCCCGCTGTGAACGTTACAAGGTGTAAGGGCAGGGCATTGAGTATTTATACTGGTGACACACAATTTTGATGCGCATCTTGCGACCGTGTCACATGACACATGTGCGCACGCTAAGTTTGATGCACAGACACAGAGTTTGATGTGCAGGCGCAGAGTTTGACGCGTGGTCGCCTAATTGATGAATTTGTTATTGAATTGAGTGGCACTAAAATCCATTATGCTTTTTTTTTGGTTGCACCTTACACATAATGCAAATATTCTTGCAGATATCTCACTTAGAGGCTGCACTTAGCAGGACTTTGGGTAATTGTGACTACATTTGCCAACCATGTTGCAGTAATAGATGCAACATACATTATCATTAGACTTAATAGACCCCAACCTGAAAATTGTTTGTCTACAATGCAGCAGTATTAGAAGTAAAATTATTATGAGCATTGGCAGACCCCCAACCAGAGGAAATTTTCCAACTATGCAGCAGTATCAGAAGTAAAATTATTAGAAGCCTTGGTAGGCCTTGGTATTGGAAGCAACATATTAGAATTAGAACTAGAATGGGTAGGTCTCAACAAGAAGAATTTGCCAACCACGTGGCAGTAGTAGCAACAACAGCAGCAACAGTATTGGAAGCAACATTATTAGAATTAGAATTAGAATTAGAAGAGGTAGGCCTCAACCAGATGAAATTTGCCAACAATGTGGCAGTATTAGAAGCAACAGTATTAGAAGCCTTAGACTTCACACCAGAAGAAATTTTCCAACTGTGCAGCAGTTATAGAAGTAAAATTATTAGGAGCCTTGACAAACTCCAACCAGAAGAAATGTTCCCACTATGTTGCAGTACTAGAAGCAACATTATTAGAAGCCTTGGTAGGCCTCAACTAGAAGAAATTTGCCAACCATGTGGCAGTATTAGAAGTAACATTATTAGAAGCCTTGACAGACTCCACACCAGAAGAAATTTGCCAACTATGCAGTAATAGAAGTAAAATAATTAAGCGCCTTGACAGACCCCGACCAGAAGAAATTTGCCAACCATGTGGCAATAGTAGAAGCATCATTATTATTAGCCTTGATAGGCCCCCATCAGAAAAACATTTGTGGACAATGCAGCATTATTGTGAGTAATAGCAGTAGGAGCCTTCATAAGCACCCACCAGAAAAAACATTTGCAGACAATTCAGCAGTATCATGAGTAACAGCAGTAGGAGCCTTGATAGGCCTCCACCAGAAAATATTTGCCCACAATGCAGCAGTAGTACTAGTGGTAGCAGCAGCAGAAGCAGAGATAGCAGCCAGATGGAATAGGCAAAACTATTGAGGAAGAGTCTATGAGAGGAGAGTATAGAGCAGGATAAATACAGTGCTAATCCCATGTATAATTCCCCAGAACACACAGTAGGATAAATACAGTGCTAATTCAATGTATAATACACCAGAACAAATCTCAGGATAAATACAAGGTGAATTCCACGTATAATGACAGCTCTTGTGCTGCACTGAAGCATAACTGTGGGGAGACTTCAGGGGTGGCTCATCCATAGTGGAAAAGGAGAAAGTGGCAATGTGGGGTTTGCCCTAAACCCCATGGGGAGGCACCTCTAGCCTGTGGGGAGCACCCTCCCCAGCACTCATGAGGGTGACCCAGCAGTAAAAGAGATGTACCTCCCCTGCCCATGCCTGCTGGTCCACATGTCCTTGATACAGTGCACCCTGCCACTGACTGCATAAACCAGCAACAGGGATACATTCTCCATCACCTGCTGCTGTAGGGCAGGGACGGCTTTCCCGGCAAAATAATGGCGGCTGGGAATCTGGCAGTTAGGGGCAGGGCAAGAAACAAGCTTTTGGAAGTCGGCTGCTTCAACTAGCTGATATGGCCACAGCTGCACTGTCAGAAGCAAGCAGGCATTAAGCCTCTGCACTTGGGGGTGGCTGGGGAGAGAGGTGCCTTGCTGCCAAGGAATGGGGGAAGGAACTGAAGATGGCAGTGAGGAGAAGGCAGAGGGGGGCTGCAGAAGAGGCAAAGCTACACAGTGGCCACCTCCAACTATGAGCCTCAAAATCCTCTCCCTTGCTACAGGGGATGGGGAGCTAGCACCTCTTCTTTGAGAAATGGGATGAGGTGGACAGAAAGCACCACTGCCTCCCGGTGCCCTGCCACTTTGGTGCTGCTCCCACATCATCCTGTGATGATGTTTCATATAGCAACTTAAAGCCGAAGTTCCCATATGTGACCCTGCCGGAAAAAAACACACACTGCTGAAGTTGATGCAAAGGAGGTTTTATTAAATTCGACGTTTCAGCTCCATCTTGGAGCTTTCATCAGGGAAAGAAACAGAGCATAGTGTCCAGGGGAGTTTTAAAACTGCCATTTACTGTTGCTAGGCAACCAAAATAACAACATGGGTATGTGCGGGGAAAATATAACTCAATGTACCCCATTATAGACCTATTCTTGAAACGCACTGTTCACACTTTCCCAAAGCCGTGCATCCGCATATTTTATAGTGCAGAAGTCTGGCACTAAACAGTGCTACTAAATGGGCTTGTCCAATGCCCCGTCCATGGTGCTGTAGTGGTGGGCGGTTACTATGACCCGTGGGCGGAGCGGCCGGTCCTCTGCGCACAGACACGCCCCCAATTTCCAAGCGCTGAAGCACCTAGCAACGCATTGCATATAGCTTCCAAGGTGCTGGACAGTAAAGCAGCATGACCTGTTTGCAAATCACGCAGACAGGAAGACGCTGCTTCTTGACTGTTCCCATTTGGAGCGCGGGGGGGGGAGTTTTGACCGCCGTATAATCCGTCACCTTGCCCCCTCACCCACTTAACAGGACCAAAGCGGACTTGTAGGTTTACATGCGGATAAGAACAAGGGAGGAAGTGGAACGGCAGCAGAGAAGATAACTTTGCTGCCCTTTGTGCGCAGGAGTCATTGGTCAAAGGGAGGGAATAAAAACAAAATGTAGCAAGGTGTAGACACTATAAAGAAACCAGTACAAGAAAATGTCATATATATAGTGACAATGGGCATATAGTAGTAAGGTAAAGTGAAATGTAGGGGGCAGCCATACTAAGATGCCCCCCCAGTTCAGATGAAGCATCCTAAAGGCAGGGTCTCATTCAGTCCTCTGGGGGTCACCGTATCCAGTCTGTGGATCCACCGTGATTCTCTCCTCAATAGAGCTTGATCCCTGTTGCCCCCCTGTTAAGAGGGGGTTGAAAGTCAATCGCCATACACTTAAAGGTTGGAAGTGTGTGGCCTTTCACTAGGAAGTGCTTGGCCACCGGCTGTAGTGCTTTGCCCTCTTTCAGGGCTTTACTGATTGCTGATCTATGATTGCTGATCCTTTCCTTCAAAGTGGTACAGGTCTTGCCAACATAATACAGTGATGATGTAGACAATGTAGGTAGAGGTATAGCCCAGCCTGTACCGTATTTTGTATCTCTTGCCTGTGTGGGGATGTGGAAAGTCTGGTCCAGTTAAGAGGCATCTGCAGGTCACACAGTCGGGACATTTGTAGCAGCCTAATTTCATTTGTTTGGAGAGCCAATCAGGATCTTTGCTGGAGGTTCCATTAGAGTCAGTCCTAACCAGCAAATCCCTCAAATTTTTACCCCTCTTATAACCCATAATGGGTCTCTTGGCTGTATGAATGCTCAATGTTTCATCCATGCTGAGCATGGGCCAGTGCTGGTTTTTTAGTAGTCGAGAACCTGTGGAGTAGGTGGTGGTGAAGATCATCTGGTTAATGGACTGTTTTTTGGTTGTGGGCATGTCCAGGAGTTCATTCTGTGAGTGTTGAAGTGCCCTGTTGAGTTGGACAAATAATAAATCTTGTGAGTACCCCCTCTGCAGAATCTAGCAAACATATTGCGTAATTGTTGTTCTGCCGTCTTTCTGACATTATTGTTACGAATCACCCTTAAAAATTGTGAGTAGGGTATCCCTCTGGTGGTGGCTTGGGGGTGGTTGCTGGCTGCGTGCAGGATGGAGTTTCTGTCAGTCGTTTTCCGGAACAGTCTGGTGCCCAATGTGGAGTTATGCAAAAATATGTTTAGGTCCAGGAAATCAATGTCAATTCTGCTGTGATTGAGGGTAAGCTTACTTGGACTATCAAGGTCATTGAGCTCTTGAAAGCATAAGAGAGAATCCTCTGTGTCAGTCCATATCAGAAATAGGTCGTCTATATAGCGAAAGTAGACTAATATAGATTTGCCAAGGTGAGGAAAGATGTTGGTTGTCTCATAATTCAGCATGTAGATGTTGGCATATGACGGTGCCAGGGCACTGCCCATAGCTGTGCCTGAAACCTGAAGAAATTTCTGGACAACGTTAGTTCAAGAAGCTGGCTCAGAAACTCAACCGGAACATCCTTTGGAGGCGCTGTGAGGAGAGCTCTTCTGCAGGCTTCAATCCCCTGGTTGTGTGGAATGACCGTGTATAGGCTCTTAACGTCCATGGTTACCAAAATACTGTTTGGCGGAATGGAGGATAGGCTCTGCAGTCGTTTAATGACATGACTAGAATCTTGAGTGGATGAGGGCATAGCTCGTACCAGAGGCTGGAGGTAGTAGTCAACAAAAGTGGCAATAGATTGGTATAAAGACCCAACTGCGGAGATGATGGGTCTCCCTGGAGGTGCCGATATGGATTTGTGGATTTTAGGCAAAGTGTATATGAAAGGAGTTCGTGGGTAACTGGTTGTTAAAAAGTCAAATGTGCTATTGTCAAGCCATCCGGCATTCTTGGCCAGCACCAATAGGCCATCCAGCTCCTTCTTAAACTTATTGGTTGGATCCCCTGGAAGGGGTCTATATGTCTTGTTATCTGCCAACTGTTCCAGGATCTCCTTACTGTAGTAAGCATAATCTAGTAGTACTATGGCACCACCCTTGTCAGCCGGTCTGATGACTAGGTCCATATCCTTACTAAGTGTTGTAATAGCATGTCTTTTTTCTGGTGTAAGGTTCTGTCATGGATTCAGTCCTCGGGGCATATTGTTGATTTCTCGATTCAGAATATTGCCAAAAGTCTTGATGGATGCTGGAGGATTGGGAGAGTCAAAGGTGCTTTTGTTGCGGAATTTAGTGATATCTCTCTCAGGTGAGTTTTTGCAATGTTCTTTAAGTTTGAGTTTCCTCTGGAACTTATGGACATCCACCAGCATATCAAAGGGGTCGGGGGAGTTAGTGGGTACAAATGAGAGTTCCTTAGACAACAACGAAGATTCCCTGGGGGGAGGTTATATGTTTACTGAGATTAAATATTATATTCTCCTGCCCCTCGGTGGTTTGCCTTTTACGTTTGTGCCCCCCACGTCTTGCGTGCCGTCGCTTCCTTCTTTTTCTTTCACCCTTTTGGATCTGGTTTCTACTCCTAAAAAAGGTTTATCAGGAGTGGTATCTGAGTCTGTGGACTGATCTGAGCTGTCAACAGTACGGAGTGTACGTGGGATGTGTTTTCGCCTTCTAAGGGGTATTCTATAGTTGTCGGATTTAATACCCATCAGCCATCCATATACTCGTTTGTTTTTATAATCATCAGACACTTTCTTTAATTTGTTTTGTTTGAAAGATGTGAGGTCTTGTTTATATTTATCCACCTGCTTCTGGAGTTTGTCGAGCCAGTCACTTGTTGTATCCGAGCGAAGGTTATCCAGGTACTGTTGTTCCAGCAGGGAAATTTCAGCTCGAGTTGTGGCCAATTCCTTGCCCACTTGTTCCACCACCAGTAATATCAAGTTGAAGGAACATCTATTAAGTATCCCACACCATTTGGCACAAAAATCCGGATTGTTAATCCTGAAGCCCCTCGGGATTAGACGTTGTCTATGGTAGTTGGATAAGTAAATCCCATGCAAAAGGAGATCTTGTTCCTTGCGTTTAGAGTTCAATAAATCATGATAAAAGTCAATGTTGGCTTTACTTACTGCTATGTCTTGTGGAGTTTCAGAAAAGAGGAATACGATCAGCATCTTGGATAGTAAAGGAGAAGTCCGAGTTTATGTCGATGTCCAGTGGTATTTGAGATGAGCCCTCTGTCATTAAACGACTGCAGAGCCTATCCTCCATTCCACCAAACAGTATTTTGGTACATGGACGTTAAGAGCCTATACACGGTCATTCCACACAACCAGGGGATTGAAGCCTGCAGAAGAACTCTCCTCACAGCGCCTCAAAAGGATGTTCCTTTTGAGTTTCTGATCCAGCTTCTTGAACTAACGTTGTCCAGAAATTTCTTCAGGTTTGAAAAACGCTTCTATTTACAGGTTTCAGGCACAGCTATGGGCAGTGCCCTGGCACCGTCATATGCCAACATCTACATGTTGGATTAAGAGACAACCAACATCTTTCCTCACCTTGGCAAATCTATATTAGCCTACTTTCGCTATATAGACAACCTATTTCTGATAAGGACTGACACACAGGATTCTCTCTTATGCTTTCACCAAGAGCTCAATGACCTTGATAGTCCAATTAAGCTTACCCTCAATCACAGCAGAATTGACATTGATTTCCTGGACCTAAACATATTTTTGGATAACTCTACATTGGGCACCAGACTGTTCCGGAAAACGACTGACAGAAACTCCATCCTGCACGCAGCCAGCAACCACCCCCAAGCCACCACCAGAGGGATACCCTACTCGCAATTTTTAAGGGTGATTCGTAACAATAATGTCAGAAAGACGGCAGAACAACAATTACGTGATATGTTTGCTAGATTCTGCAGAGGGGGTACTCACAAGATTTATTATTTGTCCAACTCAACAGGGCACTTCAACACTCACAGAATGAACTCCTGGACATGCCCACAACCAAAAAACAGTCCAGATGATCTTCACCACCACCTACTCCACAGGTTCTCGACTACTAAAAACCAGCATTGAGAAACACTGGCCAATGCTCAGCATGGATGAAACATTGAGCATTCATACCGCCAAGAGACCCATTATGGGTTATAAGAGGGGTAAAAATTTGAGGGATTTGCTGGTTAGGATTGACTCTAATGGAACCTCCAGCAAAGATCCTGACTGGCTCTCCAAACAAACAAAATTAGGCTGCTACAAATGTCCCAACTGTGTGACCTGCAGATGCCTCTTAACTGGACCAGACTTTCCACATCCCCACACAGGCAAGAGATACAAAATACGGTACAGGCTGGGCTGTATCTCTACCTACATTGTCTACATCATCACCTGCCCGTGCGGACTGTATTATGTTGGCAAGACCTGTACCACTTTGAAGGAAAGGATCAGCAATCAGTAAAGCCCTGAAAGAGGGCAAAGCACTACAGCCAGTGGCCAAGCACTTCCTAGTGAAAGGTCACACACTTCCAACCTTTAAGTGTATGGCGATTGACTTTCAACCCCCTCTTAACAGGGGGGCAACAGGGATCAAGCTCTATTGAGGAGAGAATCACGGTGGATCCACAGACTGGATACGGTGACCCCCAGAGGACTGAATGAGATCTGAACTGGGGGGGGGCATCGTAGTATGTCCGCCCCCTACATTTCACTTTTCCTTACTACTATATGCCCATTGTCACTATACATATGACATTTTCTTGTACTGAATTCTTTGTAGTGTCTACACCTTGCTACATTTTGTTTTCATTCCCTCCCTTTGACCAATGACTC
This sequence comes from Xenopus petersii, assembly GCA_038501925.1. Lineage (NCBI taxonomy): Eukaryota > Metazoa > Chordata > Amphibia > Anura > Pipidae > Xenopus > Xenopus petersii. The sequence continues at coordinate 81,313,584 of CM076682.1, forward strand.
CTGCGCACAAAGGGCAGCAAAGTTATCTTCTCTGCTGCCGTTCCACCTCCCTTGTTCTTATCCGCATGTATACCTACAAGTCCGCTTTGGTCCTGTTAAGTGGATGAGGGGGCAAGGTGACGGATTATACGCAGTCAAAACTGCGCTCCAATTGGGGACAGTCAAGAAGCAGCGTCTTCCTGTCTGGGTGATTTGCAGACAGGTTGTGCCGCTTTACTGTCCAGTGCCTTGGAAGCTAGACGCAAAGTGTTGCTAGGTGCTTCAGCGATTGGAAATGGGGGGCGTGTCTGTGCGCAGAGGACTGGCCACTCCGCCCACTGCACTTCAGGTCATAGTAACCGCCCACCACTACAGCACCATGGACGGGGCATTGGACACGCCCATTTAGTAGCGCTGTTTAGTGCCAGACTGCTGCACTATAAAATATGCGGATGCACGGCTTTGGGAAAGTGTGGACAGTGCGTTTCAGGAATAGGTCTATAATGGGGTACATTGAGTTATATTTTCCCCGCACATACCCATGTTGTTATTTTGGTTGCCTAGCAACAGTATTTGGCGGTTTTAAAACTCCCCCTGGACACTATGCTCTGTTTCTTTCCCCGATGAAAGCTCCAAGATGGAGCTGAAACGTCGAATTTAATAAAACCTCCTTTGCATCAACTTATTTTTGTTTGAAATTCCTTGGAGTGCTGTCACACTGCATGACTATTAATTGATTTTTTCGACCAGCACCCAGGTTAAGTTTTTGGCTGATGGTGTGCGTCCTAACGAACTGTATATATAATACAAGAGTCCTCTGCACTCAACCCATTATCAATATATTTAAGACAGAGACATTTTGTGCATACTGCTACTGAAAAATGCCTTACCCTGTAACCCTTTAACTGCCAAGAACGTGGCTCCTATGTTCTTTTAAAAAAAGGCTTTAAGTGCCAAGAACATAGGAGCTACGTTCTTTACTAAGACAGCGCTCTCTCTGCACCCACAGCAAAATCAGTGTGCAGAGAGGAGCAATCAGAGCCACAACCCCCTTGGCAACGAGCTTACCTGCAGCAGATCGCTGATCCTCGCCGACCCCCTTCTCCAGGAACGACACAGATGCAGCAACAGCTTCCATGTCGCAGGACCCGGACCTCACATGTTCCAGCGCCGCCCACGCACTTCCTGCTGCTCTGACTCATCGATCCTGGACCCAACAGCTCTGAAAAGGACCCCTTCATCTATATGTAAGTGCCCCCTTTTTTTTTTTTTTTACTTATTTAGTACATTTACAAGCATTTACATGTACACAATGCACATATTAATAAAAGTAGGTTTTTTTTTGTTTTTTTTTTTGCTTTTCTGACTTTTCTGATTTTTTTGATTTTTCACACTTTGGCACTTATTTACACACTCACATACACATATGCACAAATGTATACACTTTTTAGAGCTGTACATCCATGCATACACAAACACACACTTATAGGGTTTTTTTGCACTTTTTTTTTTTTTAGCTCTTTATTTTCAAGTTTCCCTCTTGTTATTTACCCAAAAAACATTAGATTTCATAGCGTGACTACTGGATCAAGCATTCTGACCACTAACCACGCTGTCAGAAAAGTTATTTTGTTATTTCGTTGATTTTCCTAATTGTATTTGATTTTTTGTGATTTTTATTGCAGTTTTATGCTTGCATTGTTTTTCCTTTTGTCATTTTTCAGCATCGTTTACACTTTGATCATTTGGGGTAGAAACACATTTTTAGCAATTCTGTGTTCGTCAGAATGTGTAGTTTCAATATTCAATATTTATGGTGTTTTCTAATTGTATGTAAGAAATTGGGTGAGATAAATGCGACCAACTGCAATATTTTTAGGCGATTTTCAGAAATATCATAAAAACTGCTGCCTTTAGCGTTGCTTTGCAGTATGTACGTTTGGAGTAGAAACACAGTTTTAGCAAATTTTTATTCGGCAGAATGTTTACTCTCCAAACATATATGGTTTTGGGGGGTCTTTGTACTGTTAGTGGGTCTTACGGCACATTATATGCAGTCAGTGTGCTATGTTCACAGAAGGTGAATTGACAGCCGAGAAAATTCTTATGCACTGTTTTCATTTGGGGTCGCACGTGCCCACCTGCTTTGATATATCTGTGCATATTGGGCATCATACTGTTCAGTAGACCCTTTGCGTCAATATTTATGGTGTTTTCTAATTGTATGTAAGAAATTGGGTGAGATAAATGCGATCAACTGCAATATTTTTAGGCGATTTTCAGAAATATCATAAAAACCGCTGCCTTTAGCGTTGCTTTGCAGTATATACGTTTGGAGTAGAAATACAGTTTTAGCAAATTTTTGTCCGACAGGATGTGTACTTTCCAAAAATATATGGTTTTGGGGGGTCTTTGTACTGTTAGGGGGTCTTACGGCACATTATATGCAGTCAGTGTGCTATGCTCACAGAAGGCGAATTGACAGCCGAGAAAATTCTTATGCACTGTTTTCATTTGGGGTCCGCACGTGCCCCTCTGCTTTGGTATATCTATGCATATTTATTCATCAAACTGTTCAGTAGACTCTTGAAGTCAATATTTAGGGTGTTTTCCATTTGTATGTAAGAAATTGGGTGGTATAAGTGCGATATTTTTAGGTGATTTCAGAAATATCATAAAAACCACTGCATTTAGCATTGCTTTGCAGTATGTACGTTTGGAGTAGAAAGACAGTTTTAGCAAATTTTTATTCGGTAGAATGTGTACTTTCCAAAAATATATGGTTTTCTAGGGTGAACGTAATTTTTTGTACCTTTGCCTGTCACAAAATGCTGTATATGTGCTGATTTTGTAGTATTTGGAATTACAGAACTGTCTTCGTTCTAGGACCCCTATACACCACATACTTAGGTGTAGGGATGTAGCGAACTGCCGTTTATGTGTTCGCGAACGCCGTTCGCGAACACCGGCAAAAATGCGAACAGTTTGCGAACTTCGAACATCCGCAAAATCGTTCGATTCGAACGATCGAAGGATTTTAATCGTTCGATCGAAGGATTTTCGTTCGAATCGAACGATCGAAGCCATTCGATCGAATGATTTCATTCGATCGAATGGCTTCGATCGTTCGATTCGAACGAAAATCCTTCGATTTTAGCGTTCGAAGGAATCGAATGGTCGAATGGTCGAACGATTTTTGTTCGAATCGAACGCGAACTCGTATTGGCGAACGTCGCGCGACGTTCGCGAACATTCGGCGGACGCGAACAGTCGAAGTTCGCGCGAACTAGTTCGCCGGCGAACAGTTCGCTACATCCCTACTTAGGTGTACCTATTTTTGTATATGTCATAAAAACTGTGAAATGTAGGAAAGCTTTGCTGCTTGGTAATTTGGAGTAGAAAGACATGCATACCCATTTTAGATTTGTCAGAATGTGTACTTTCCAAAAGTATATGGTTTTCTGGGGTGAACATGCATTTTTGTACTTTTGCCCCTCATAAAATGCTGTAAATGTGCTGATTTTGCAGTATTTGGAATTACAGAACTGTCTTCGTTCTAGGACCCCTATACGCTACATACTTAGGTGTACCTATGCATACTGGGCATCAAACTGTTCAGCAGACCCTGAGCTTTCATATTTAGTGTGTTTTATTTTGGTATATAATGATATTTGGGAGATACGATGCTTCAGAGTTGCAATATTGAGATGATTTTCGGTAATGTCATAAAAATTGCCAAATGTATGAACGCTTTATGCCTTGGTACTTTGGAGTAGAAAGACATGCATACCCATATTAGATTCGTCAGAATGTGTACTTTCCAAAAATATATGGTTTTCTGGGGTGAACATACATTTTAGTACTTTTGCCCCTTGAGAAATGCTGTAAATGTGCTGATTTTGCAGTATTTGGAATATTATTCAAATTACAGGTGAGTGATTGCTCACCAAAATGAATTACACCTCAAAGGAGATGTTGATGATGAATATAATAGATCTGTCACTTAAATTAAAGTGCACTTAAATATGAAGTGTGAGAGTTGTCTTAACAGAAACCAAATCTGGGGATACTGAGCAAAGCAACCCATCTATTGCCCACTGGTCAGCGAATTCACTCAACCGGCCAGTAAACACTGCCTGGGTGTACTCTGCTCGGATGCGGGAACGCACCAGCACCCGGAACAAAGCCTCTACCGGTAGAGGATTCCCACCCTCCAAACATTGCATTCTAGACATATGAATGGCTAATTTGGCTAAAGCTAGGAGCAAGTTGAAGAGAAGGTCTTTCTCTCGATTGTCCCGGGATACTGGGCGTCCAAAAATAAAAACGTGAGGGGAAAAATGTAACCAGAACTGCAGGTGAAGTTTCCTCAAAAGAGCCAAAAGAGGTTGCAGTCTGGCACATGAAAAATAAGCATGAAACACAGACTCCCTTTTGCCACAGAATGGGCAAGCAGCTGTGGAGTCTGTAAAATGGACCAGGTACTCTCCTGTGCTCAAAGCACCATGGAGCACTCTCCAACTCAAGTCTCCAGTGGGTCTGGGCACCAGGCTGGAATAAAGGGCTCGCCACTGGGGTTTCTCACCCTCATTAAACACCCGCCTCCAGATGGTATCATAGCGGGAGACAAGAGCAAGAAAGTGTACAGTGTGGAGCATGAGGGAGTACAATAGCTTTCTTGTCATGTCATAAAAGCACGTTGAAGTAAAATTCTCCAACTGGCTCAAGTTGGGAGAAGGAGGTGTGTCAGGGGATTAACGGGTCTTGGGTGCTATTTTTATGGCTGGAGGTGGAGAGTTCCAAGGTGGATGTGGTTCTCCACCACGTAAAACCCCATCAATAAATGTGTGAGATTCAGGAGAGAGGTTATTCTTGATCTCCTGGAGCAGACGATGTGGAACTCTAGTGGTAAGGTACCCCATGCGTGGCATAACTGCCCGAGCTTTCACCCAATCTGACCTCTCGAAATCCAGGAAATCCCCAACTCTGGTTAGCTGAGCCCTGCAAAAGCGGTGGCGGATGCTGGTGGACTCCAACATCCTAGTCTTTAAAGATGGATTGTAAAGTAGGGGCTCAGTTAGAATGTCCTCCCCCTGAATGCCTCCTTGCCTTTGCACAATTACCATGCTCCAGGTCTTTAGAGTCTCTTGGCCTCTTAAGAATCCTTCAGGTTCGATGACAAACAATTGCCGGTCATACCCCATGTTGCGTACCTGATGATAAAAGCTGGATGCTAGGGTAAACCACTATGGAGAAGGATCTGCATACAAGTATCTCTGTATCTGTTGGAGACGGAAAGTATGTACTTGAGAGCGTATGCATACAACTCCCTGACCTCCCTCTCTCAAGGGTAGGCTTGAAACACCTGCAGAGACCCAGTGCTTTCCCATCCAGAAAAAGTCCAGCAACCTTCTCTGGATTTTAGCAATGAATTCTTGGGTTGGGCTAAGACATGTCAGCCTATACCAGAGTTGAGAGGCCACCAGCTGGTTAATCACCAAAGCCCTCCCCCTCATAGAAAGCATTTTAGCATGACCCTTCCACTTTCCCAGGTGGGTAAGAACATGCTCCTCAAGTTCAATGAAATTCTGTGGAACAGGACGCTCTTCAGCTGACAGACACCTAAATATTTGATGACTTTAGTCTCCCACAAGATGTCGCGAAAAGCAGAAGCCAAAGAATCTACATATAAAGGACCTTCCAGAAGGCCTGAGCTCTTGGTCCAGTTCATCCGAGCTGATGAGGCAGCAGCGTAAACCTCTTGGCATTCTTGTGCTCGCTCAAGATCAACTAGGTCCTGGGCCACAAGGATGACATCATCAGCATATGCTGAAAGAACTACCCTCATATCAGGTTCCCTGAGCACCAGTCCTGTAAGCCTCTTCCTTAGTAGACACAGGAAAGGCTCAATGGCCAGTGCATACAGCTATCCCGACAAAGGACATCCTTGTCGAACTCCTCGTTTGAAGGCCAGAGGTGCAGTCAGAGACCAGTTGATTTTAACTAGACACTCTGCAGAGATGTACAGTGTTTTCAGATAGCTCACAAACTGTGGGCCAAAGCTTTAGGCTTGCAGAGTGCCTAAAAGATATTGGTGATCTACTCTAACAAATGCCTTCTCTTGATCCAGGGAGAGAAAAGCGAGAAATAGACCAGCCTTCCGGGCAAAATGTAGTAAATCCCGAACCAGAAAGACATTGTCAAAAATTGTCCAGCCGGGGACTGTATAGGACTGGTCAGGATGAACCACCTCTGCCAGCATAGACTTGAGCCTGAGTGATATAGCTTTGGCTCCAATTTTATAGTCTGTGCTGAGCAATGAGACCGGTCGCCAATTCTTAATAAAGTGGAGATCCCCCTTCTTAGGTAGCAGTGATAACACTGCTCGACGACACGAAAGTGGCATCTCACCGTACTTGAGGGCCTCATTTAGAACCCTATGGAAATCATGTCCCAGAGTATCCCAGAAGAACTGGAAGAACTCTACAGTCAATCCATCCAGCCCTGGAGATTTATTATGGGGCATTAAGTGGAGCGCTTGAGAGAGTTCATTCAGAGTTATTGGTTTTTCCAACCTCACTCTTCTCCCCTCGCTGACCACTGGAAGCCCATTCCATAGCTCCCTGCAGGCATCTGGAGAGATGGGATCCGGGGAAAAAAGGTTCTGATAGAAGGACCGGGCTCTGTCCCGGATAGCCCCCAGATCTTCAAGGGGGGTGCCATCCTCCGCAAGAAAGCATATTATTTGTTTTCGATTCCCCTTCTTCTTCAGAGCATAGAAGAATCGTGAGCCACGATCCATATAACAGAGTAACTGCATGCGGCTTCGCACATAAGCACCACAAGCCTGTTGCTGTTCCATGTTACGCAGAGTCTCTTTCTTTTCTACATATTCATACTGCATGGCTTGGTCTTCAGACCCTGATAGCCTTTGCTCAAGATCAAGCACCTCCCTATTCAGAGCCTCAATCTCTGCGTTTTTCTGTCTGCTCAAACATTTTGTATACTCTTGACACAAGAGCTTTAGGTGAACCATGCCTACATCCCACCATTGACTCAGAGTGGCAAATTCATCCTGATAACCCTTCCAGTCTGCCCCGGACTGCCTTTGCAAACCCTTCATCCTTTAATAAGCTGTTATTAAAGTGCCAATAGGCTGCTTTGGGCAGAGATGGTGCAACTGCCACTATCAAAGAAGCACAATTGTGGTCCGAGAAAGGTGCCAAGCTAATATTACTGGACCGAACTCGTGACATAATATGGCTTGATATATACAGCCTATCAATCCGGGACTGAGACACACGGCCATCCCTCACCCTAACATAGGTGAAAGCATCGGTTTCTGGGTGTTGTTCTCTCTGGATGTCTACCAAGGAGAAATGGGCAATGAGTTCCCACAAAGCTGACTCAGATGAATCCCTTTTCTGGGGAACATTTCGGTCCCGAGCCTCAAGGGTGTAATTGAAATCACCCCCTATAATCACGGCTTCATCTGAGTCAATTGTCTCCATATAGGCTGATAAACTTTCAAAAAAATACTTTCTCTCTGGTCCAGTAGTTGGGGCATACAAGTTTATCAGATTGTATGTTCCACTAGACTCCCGGACCCGGAGATGTAACAGACGGCCTGGGATGACAGAATTAACACTCAGTACCTCTGGCTGGAAGGATTCTGAGGTCACCACCCCACATGACGTCCATGTGAGGTGATTAAAAAAGACTCTGCCCTTCCATTCCAGATGCCAGGTCGCTTCAAGCTCCTGAGTGATATGGGTCTCTTGAAGGAAACTCACAGAGTACCCTCCTTGGCGTAGAAAGGAGAGTACCTGAAACATTCTAAAAGGCTCCCGACAGCCATTTGTATTAAGAGTGCTTATACTTAGAGCCATTATTGTGTGTTAGTAAATGCTTTAGCCCTCACAGAGGCCTGGTGAGACAAACACTTCTTGTGGAACTTAACACTACGGAGATATTCTGCCGTTCCATAGTTTTTGGCCTCTTTTATGACCTTGATGTATTGTCTCACAGAACTGATCACCAAAGTCAAATCATGGCACTTCTCTAGAGCCATATGTAGCTTCTTCTCCAATTTAACACCAAGGGTGCTCTCAAGAAACATCTTGAGTTCCTCAGCTGGGATGATTCGGGTAGAAGGATTTGTCACAACTGTGTCAACCTCCTCTTCGATGTCCCCCTCATCTTGGCTAAGGGATTGATAATTCCCCCTCTCCACTGGAGTTTGATAATATCTACACAATAAGTTGCAGGAGAAGGACCAGAAGCCCCTGCTATCTGGAGACCCTGCAATGGCTCAGATAATACTTGGATTTTGCTTGGAACACCACTGGAGGTGTTTGGCTCAGGGGTAGCAGATGGAATTGGCTCCTTAACAACAGGAGCTTTAGAGGCTCGATGGGCAACCTCTGCCCTTTCCACTGCCTCCTGTGCCTCCTGAATGGCAATAACATTGGGATCAGTGGAAGAGAATGGAGGAGAGATCTTAACATGCACAGTAGACCTTACAGAGTCTATCTGGCTATCCTCCATATTTACAACTCTAGCCTCATTATCCTCCCTCGCAGCATTGTCTGCAGGATCCTGTATGGGGGTTGTCCCAATGTTCTCCATTTCTTGCAGTGAAATACCCTGAGGCACTAAACACTGAGGCTGGTTGTAGTTCCCAAAGCTCAGCACCTCAGGAACACTTATGGCCCACTCTGCAGGGCTTTCATTAGCTCTCCCTTTATACTCCAGGGGAAGATCCCACATTGGAGACAGATGCAGCACCCATGACCCATAATCCCCTGTTCAAATTTCTCCAGACCATTTATCTCCTCTTCCCCAACTGAGTCTATAGGTGCATGCAGGCCCGGACTGGCAATCTGTGGGTTCTGGCAAATGCCAGAGGGGCTGCTATAAGGTCTCATAGAAAGTCAGTATTTAGTGGGCTGGTGGGGGCTGTTTGGGCCTCTGCGTGGGCTGATTGGGTCTCTGTGTACCTGAAATGCCAGGGCCTATTTTCATTCTCAGTCTGGACCTGGGTGCATGGTCTGGCACCAGTTGATTGCATCCAACAGCTGGACCAGACAATATCACCACATGAGGAGCAGATGTTTTGCTGCCCTTTTTGCCCTTGGATGGGGGTGCTCCATCATTGACCTCTGAAACCCATTCTTCAGGTATCAGCCTGTTGGATTTAAATTTTCTCTTCTTTTTCTTGTCATTTGAAGAGGAAATGCTACTCTCTGCTTCCACCATGACAGGTGTTATAACCACCGGCACCCCCACACCCTTAGGATTGCTCATAACAGGGTTACGTTGGTTTTTGGCAAAAACAACTGCAGCACTGGGGGATGCATTGACATTCCTCCCCCCCCCCTTCTCTTTTGCTGAAATTGAAATGTAGGCTGCATCCTTAGATAACTTGAGTGAAGAAGGAGGAGGTTTGGAGGTTTCAGAGGTGGGTTGTGTAACAACCACCTTAAGGTTCTTTACTGAAGGGGAGCCTACAGCAATAGCTGTAGCAGGGTATGATGTTGCATTAGAGGTACTGGGGGCAAGAACAGGGACTGTGGTCCTAATATGCCCTTTGGGGCAACTCTGGCGAGTGTGTCCCAGGTTCTTGCAAAGGAAGCACCTCACTTCTTCTGTGCAGTAAAAATTTTTATACAGCACCCCTTCAAATGGAACACCAAAGGACCCCTCAATAGTATCTTGACCCTGAGGCAAAAGTAATTGCACCTGCCTTTTAAAAGAGAGGATATGTCTCAATCTGCTCTCCTTGCAACCCAAGGGAAGTTTAGAAATAGTTGACTTTATTTTACCGAGGGCTTGCAGTTGGGGTAGCAGTAAATGGTCTTGCAGGAAGGGGGGCACATTAGATAAGACTATCTTTATGCCTAATCCTTCTAAGGGTTCTACAGGGATATAACCACCCCCTACTGTGATGCCTCTCTGCACTAGAGTATGCACTGCAGTTAGTGTACGGGCAAATATTGGCTTTCCCATACATTTTACTTGCTGCCACTATTACAGAGGGGCCCACCACTTCAGCTGCAGCTTTTATGTAAGCCTCTATGCCATGAGCTCCTGTCATTAGACATCTAACCCCATGCTTCCTTGTAAGCTGCTCTACCCCAGCAGTGACTTGGCTTGGGTTGTTGCCAGTAGCCACTGCCAGTGCAAAACTTTTAGCAGGGGTCACATTGGCTGCAGCAGCAGAAACAGAAGCAGTGGAGCTTTTTGACAAAGGCTGTGACTGGTGCTTTTTAGCATAGCTACAGCCAGGTTTTTCAGCTCCTTTTCCTTTAGGAGCCTGAGGTATTTTTCTAAAATTTTGTTTTTTATTCCCTCCCATTATTTTACAAAACAATCCACAAAAAAAGTAAGCTTAATTCTATTAATAAACAAAAGTAAATGCAACAATGAGAAGCTTTAGCAGGGAGAGGGTTAATGTGAGCAGGTGCCTGGGAGTTGCACTGCTACTAGAAAAGATTTTATTTCTTAAATCCTTCTCCCTTTAGTTTTCTCTTCTTACAAAACAAGGATAAAAATAAAAGCACACACACAATCTGTGCAAATAGTGATAAATTTCAGCTGAAACTAAATACAAAAAACAAGTGAAACTGACACCCAGGTGTCGGGGAGGGGTATGGGGGATCTGTCAGTGAGTTTGTAGCCCACAGGAAGTGAAGGGAACTGGGCTAGCAATCACTCACCTTCTGGGTCAAAATAAAAATCGATTTTAAATAAAGTAAATCAACTCAAAAATCCCCAAAATTCACACACCAAATGAGAACAAAAAATCCTGCATTAGACAGGGATTTCTCTGCTTAATTTGAAATCAAACAGAGAGCTTTCTTTTTTGTGGCTTCTGCAGTATTTGGAATTCCAGAACTGATAACTCATATGGGATGTCTTCGTTTTGGGGCCCCGATACGCTACATACTTAGGCGTACCTATGCATATTGAGCATCAAACTGTTCAGCGGACCCTGGGCTTCCATATTTAGGGTGTTTTATCTTGGTATATAATGATATGTGGGAGATACGATGCTGTAGACTGGACACTTTGAGGTAATTTTTCAAAAATGTAACACATTTTGATAAAAACTGCTAACTTTAGGAAAGAATTGCAACTTGGTAGTTTGGAGTACAAATATATATTTACCCATTTTGAACTCGTTAGAATATGTTCTTTGCAATAAGGTGTAGTTTTTTTAGGGTAAATCTACTGTTAGTGGAATGTTTGGTCTTGAAATCAGATGTATGCAGTTTTGTAGAGCAGTGCTTTGGAAATTTGGTAGTTTACTGCTTCGAAGTTTTTGATCTATAGAAGTAAGAAATCTCCATAAAACTATATATATATGGTATTGGCACGTTCAGGAGACACAGAACTTTCCAAATATGCCATGTTCTCATGCATAAAATAAATTATGCTTCTGATATATGTGTTTTTATCATGTGAAACTGTTTTTTTTTTATATATACATTTAGAAGCCCATATCTTTTTACTGGAGTGGAATGACAACAAAATACTAGCATATTTTGAAAGCTTAGGTTGATACCTTGGTTTCGTGGGTAAACTGAAAGACCCCCCCCCCCAGGCAAGTCCCCTAATGTGAAAGAGCAAAAAATGTTCAAAAACGGTCTGGCAATAGAAGTTTCAACTTGGCCAAATTGGCTGGCAGTGAAAGGGTTAAACAAAACAGGGATTGTTTGTCCATATATTGCAATATATTTAAGCTGGCCAACTATGTCAAAAGTCATCCCATATCTGGCCAGTCCTATGCTCAATTTCTGATTCATTAAGAATTCTATTGCTTCATTATACATTTTACAAAGGGATTAAGTTTTATCTGTAACTTACCCTTTTATTAGACACCAGTGGGATCACCTGACTATAGTTGTCATATATATATATATATATATATATATATATATATATGATGTTTGTTTGTATTGGATAAAATCTTTGATAAAAATGATAAATGCCTAGCCCATAAATGATTGTACTTAATGTGTGACTGACACATAAGTTGAGACCCCTCTTGTGAAGATGTTATATGTCCAAAACCTGATAAATGCTATGACCAAGATAACCTAAGTCTCTGCAGAGAAGACACTGAGCAAATTGTCAGCATGATTTACATACAAGTTGTCAACAACACCTGGGATGCCTCACATAGAAATGATGGGCAACAGATGTTCAGGGAAATGCTACCATCTGCCATATCTGAATAATATCCTTCAAGTTACAATAGATATAACTCTTATACAAAAAGTTTGACCTTCTCTTCTAACATCAACTCAAACAGTAACAATATAAATTGCTACTTGCGGCGCCAAATTAATTTGTAACAATGTCATTTTCCTAATGAGGTACAAAAGAGTTTATGCCTGAATCTTATCCCATTAAATATTTCTCCTGTTCAAAGAATGGTTCATTGTGCTGGTGAATGTATATACTTTGCTAGCTCACAATATAGTATGTATTTAGAATTAGTTATGGGTCACATTTTAATGTAGGAGTCAATACTTGGTGGCAGATTTAAGAAAATTTGAACAGGTGAATCCTGAAGTATACTCAGCAGATTTGATCACATTTATTAACATTTTCCTGCTCATTTTTTTTTTAACAAACACTGTTACTGTCTATAATAAAGAACAAGTAAAATCAAAGGTACCCCAAATTAAAATTGCGCTACAAACAAATGCAGATATTGCTTTTCGCAATGCATGTTTCCAGAATGCAAGTTTCCGTATTTGTTTGTTACCATATAATGTAAAAAAAATCAAAGATAATTGTTTTAACTAAATTAAAGCCTTGATATACAAGATATTATGTGATCTAATAAACACACATTTTATAATGTTGTTTTAAGCAGTAATACAATGTACCCCTTTTAAATGCAGATAACTCCCCTAAAAATCTCTGTTATATATTATTTTCTTCCTTAAAACTCATATTACTGTTTGAAATTCTTACAAGTTCATATCACGGTGGCATAACAACAACTAAACCATTTCTTCAAAGGTACCATGCAGTAAATGAGTCAGACACACTGATTCACTGCCCCATAACACTTGCAAATCAACATTGGGACATAAGGAAAAGAAAAGGAAGCTTACTTGAACTGGGGTTAGAAAGACTTGGCATAGATTAAACCTAGGGTCTGTTTCAAAAGATAAAAGATAAAAGTGAAGTTTGCAGAACACATTGCTTAAATGATTCTTTAATCCTCATCTAATGGAAAAAAAACATAGATTAAAATATATATATATTGCAATATATATATAGTGCAATACATATATTATTTAATTGGTATTTATCAACCAAGCATGTGAGTGACGTGCAAACTGAACTGAGGAGTCACCGTGCAGATCCAGAGGAAGACTCCATGGGGTGTACTTCAGGTTTTGTTTCTCTACACAGCCAAAAACAACATCCCTATGTATTACAGGGCACACAATTTCCCCTTTAGTAACCCATAGCAACAAAGATATTTGATTTAAACCATCTCTTAACCCACATCTAAGCCAGTCCAAAGTCCTTTTCTACTTCATATCCTACACTGACCCAACTCCCCTCTGATGACTTGGCAAGGGTCAACACCAAAGGAGAGGGATCAACACTCTTACATCATCAAAGGGAAGGTGAATTTTGACTTTACACCTACCAGAATGCTAACCTGAGATTCAATTAATTGGCCCAAACTCACCCAACCTACTGCTCATCACTGGAGAAGATCTAAAAAGAAAAGCTCATTCATATAATAGATAAAATAAAATTGTAGCCTCACAGCGCACTACTTTTTTTGGCTGCCAGAAATACAGTTGTAGCCTCACAGAGCAATACTTACATTGAAAATGCATAGTGCTTCCAGCAGGAGGAATCTCACAATGCATTGTCATCCAGAGACTGGATATAGCACTAATGGATTTCATGGGAGTCTACAGAGAAAAAGCAGGTAAGTGGTCTGAGATTTAAGTATTCAAACAGTGAGGTGGAAGCTTATGGTAAATACCCCATACATGAGGACTTATATGTTTAAGCAGATTTTGCACACTTGATAAGCACATTTATGTGAGTATCAATAGTGACAAGAGCAACTATCCTATTTCACTTCACCAAAAATTCCCAGAAACCACAGAAAGATAATGCAATGGGAAATTCTAAAAATGCTGTTGGTGTTTTTATCCGACTTTTTTGATGCAACAAAATGTGTGGCAAAACTAAATAATACTCTGATGGACATATTTTGTCATGTTTTTTACTGCACTAAAAAACACAATTTTTCTCCCCATGAAAAAAGCACATGGTCAAATTCTAGTGCAGATTAGCAACATTTTTCACTGATGGATGGTGGAAAAGTGAATGTGGAAACTTAAATTTAGCTGTAAAACTATATCAAGCAGAACAATGTGAATTTGTTCTTTATGTATGAATCTGGCATTTGAATACATCCCAATGTTTTTATCTTAAATGGGATGAATTCTCCCCAGGTTTGCCAGAGATTTCCATTAAATTGATATTTTGAGCAGTTTTTCAGTGGCAATCTAGTCTGCCTATTCATTATAAAAATATAAATGTGTACTGGACAGTTATGTTTTTTCCCCCTCTTTTTTTGTTAAAATATTTTCCTATTTAAAGGGGAGGTAGAGATTAATTTAGGAACATTGGCACTACATTGCACTGCTACACTTACTTGAAGCAACTTTACAGATCTTTGCTGTTATTTATTTATTTATTTTTTACAGTTTAGTACCTATATTACTAAATGAGCCCTACAACTGTTTTATTTTATATAGTTTTTTGAGTGGTCATTTATCTGTCAGAGGAAACTGTGATCTTTATTTGTGTGTGATGTTTGTGCCTAGTATTTAAACCTCATTTGTAAATGACACCTTGGCAGTCCAGGAACTAAGGACAGATTTAAGAATGTTAGAGCATTTAGGTCCAAAAACTATGTGTGAATTCCTAAACTCTTGCATAGTTCCCCCCCAGCTGGTTTTTCAAAAAATTAAAAGCTCAGCACCTACAACCTGCTAAGCTTTTTATTTATTGTATTTAAGACCAGCAGGAAGCTGAGGTATTTCAAAGAAAGAAACCAGGCAACAGTTTAGGAACACTCACATGGTTTTAAAGCCCAAATGCTCAATCATGCAGGTGTTTATGTGGTCAGATTGAATCCCCCAAAATTTAATATCTTAAAACAATTTAAATAGAACTTAATTAAATTAATTTCATTTAGTAGACCTTCAACATAAACATTTTTACATAAAATAATTTTTAAATACAAATTTTCATAAACTCAGTATAGCTAATTTTCACAGAAACACACTGAAAAATACAATATTGCTAAGAGAAAATATAAATATGCATCCCTTGCATGTGTTAGGCTATGCTGTAGATTCTTCTTGCTTCTATACAATGCAAACAGTTTTTCATTAGTGCTAGAAAAAAATATAAAAGAATTAATGTACCGGAAAGCAGGTTCTTGGAAGTTCAGTGTGGCACAGTAATTAAAGTTTTTACTGGTTTGAAGGTTGAACAATACATTCCAATCTCACATGCTCTTTGGCATTTAATAACTCATGCAGGCAGGTCTTAATTTAAATTTAACTATGACTTGTAATTACTAAAATGGACTCAGATAAAGTGTCATTTAACCATTTCATTTCTTTTTTTTTCATGATTCTTTTCAGTAATTCATTATCCACTGTGTAGACAAGCCCCGTTAAAACATTAATGGTTACACCTCCAAACACCGAAATTAGTATACAATTTATAGGGATTTACAAGGATAAGGCCAAGTCCAGATGTTTTATTCAGCATCGTGTCTGTTTTGTTTAAGCATTATCTTCACGTGAACTGATTGCATTTCACTGGACTGGTTTGTACAGAATATTTTAGAATTATTATCCCTTTTATTTTGGTTTGCATTCTACTTTGAAATACGCTGGGTTAGATCAGTAGAATATGAAATGTGCAATAAATACAACAGACATATTTTGCACACAATAAAAAAAGTCAGAGCAATTTCAAACGGGTCATTTAAAAATCCTCAGGGCAAAAGTGCTAGGAACACTAAGGAGCGCAAGAGTGTACATGCACCCTTTAGTGCCCATCCATGGATCACATTAGTCAAAGGGAAATGTTGAGCTGTGCACATTGTGCTGGAAGAAATTGTTTTGAATGAGACAGAATTGCAAAAAAGGCTTTTTAAATGAGACAAGCCTACAAACCTATTATTATTTTATATTATCTTGATACTCTTCTATTTTAAAAAAGTAATCTGGGATTCTTTAAATTAACCTACATTCTTTTCACCACTCCATGCTAGTTGGGTTATGACCCACTTTTATCCTGTAGACAATGACCCATAACTCCTCTTCCCTCAATTGAAGGAAAAACACCAAGTTAAGATCTTAATGGGCATAATTAAAATATATACACAAGAGGGGTGCTTGAGTGTCATGAGCCAGTGAGGATGCTCTCTGTCTGAGCTCCACGATGAGAGACCAAATACACAACCAAAGTTAGCAATAATTTGCTTACATCTGACCAGAGGAACCCTCCACAACATCATGGGGTATATTTATCAAAGAGTGAAGTTAATAGTGAAGTTCCGCCACTAGAGTGAAATTCCACCACTTCCCATTCATTTCTACGGGGGTTTTAAAGGCGTATTTATCAAATGGTGAAATTTCACTTTCACCCATTGATAAATGCACCTTTCAAAATCCCGTAGAAATGAATGGAGAGCTGCGGAATTTCAAACTACCCTTCCAGCCTGCACACTCCTGAACATCACCCAGACTCCTCACCTTATCCAGCTGAGGATCCTTAAGGTGGCCATAGACGCACAGATAATATTGTACAAAACAAATTTCCATACAATATTTGGTGCATGTATGGTGGGAAAAGAGCTGATATCGGCTGAAGACTTGGATATCGGTTGGTTCGTCTATCGGGCTGGACAGAAAATTTTGATCGGGTACCTTTGAAGGCACCCAAACATTGGCAATTGTTAGTGCTGAATTGTCAGATACAAGTAGAATTCTATTGTTTCTACCTGTATATCTGATGATTAAGCTCTACAAGTGTGTATTGAAATATGTATTTCTTGGAAAGATATTTTCCGATAAAGATCATAATTGTTACGTCTATGGCCACCTTAAAGCTTCACAACAAGTAACAGAAGACATCCTCTCAAAGCAGCTAGCAGCATTGCATGACTTCCTGTCCACAACCATTGCAGGGGCTGTTAAAAACACAAAACAGGAGATCAAGTCAGACCTGCATTCCTTGGGCCAGAGGGTGGATAAACTAAAGACTATCTCTGATAACCTGATCATAAGGCATAACACCCTGATCTATCAACTGAGGCAGGGCCCACAGAGCACTAGGCTCTAGTATGTTGCCATTAATTAAAAGCGAAAAAGGTATTAATGGAGACCTGAAATCTACCATAGATCCATAGATTTTTAATGGAGAAAACCACAAATCTATTACAACATCTCCCATATTACGCTAGCCAAACAGAGAAAGCTGAGAACTATAGCATAACAACTGGGAGCACACAACATATTCTACAGATACTTTTTTAAATGAATTATCTCTCTTAAGGGGCAACAGCACATACTGTTGGAGCCACACAAGGGCAACAAGTTTTTCAGCATGCTAGGATTACCACCAGCAGAGCCAACTAAGAAAACAACTAAATCGCAAGTGCCAAGACTTTCTCTGGAATGGGAAACAGTGAGCCCATGCCAGACTTGTCCATATCATCACTAATTTATTAGCCAGGCATGGATTTGCAATGAATTTGCGCAATTCGCCCCCATCTAATTTTTTTTGCAAAACTACTGCGAAAATTTGTAAAATTTGTCACAGGTCAAAATAATGTTGACACCCATTGACTTTAATGCACTTGGACAAAAAAGTCATACATGTAAAAATTGATGAGCACATACAAATTGTCGCGCATCAAAATTATTTGAATGGCCATTGACTTTTAAATTGTCGCTTGTGTAAAAATTGTAGCAAGTGAAAATAATATTTAGGCCCCTTTGACTTTTTGCATTTTGCTAATTTTTCACCATTTCACAATTTTTTTTGGAGTTTCGCAAATTTTTTGGCAATGTGAAAAGGGACAGATTTGCCCAACACTAATCATCACATTGATCCAGTTCGACCTACATGGAAGGACCTCTGATCTGCACATGTTGGCTATTCTCCTTCCTGCAGCTCACCCTGTGAGGATACAGCTACCATGCCTTCCCTGCAGGCCAGGCTTTGACCGCCTTCGCTCTGACGCTCTATCATGTATTGAAAATTAAAATACCTATAGTTTCTCCGGTTACTGAAATGTAGGTAACTCCAATGACTGTACATATAGTTTACTTTTTCTTTGGTTATACTTTTTCTTTTAGTTAGTTTGGTTTTCCTTGTTAATCTATTATTCACGTTCTGGACCAGTCATTTAGTTTATTTACACTGAATATATACTCAGGAAATGTTACTGCAACTTCCCATCTTACATTGATTACATTTAGATTCTGAACTAAGAAAGTTAAATCTGGGGTGGACAGTAGTACCAGGCATACAGACCTCCCTCACACAAATGGCTTCTCGGGGGTCTTCCTACAGAAAGGACACTATATACGTTATCTATGTTATTTTCCACATGGTCTGGGAACAACTCATCCAGCTGGTAAGGGGAAACCTTTGGTCTATACTGTAGGTCTCTTGGCCCACCTGTTACTAGAACAAAAGTTTCTATTGCGCCTTGGGACAAATAGGAGTTTAGGGCTTGTAATTTTGATTGGGAGACTATGTGTGACTTACATGTCAAGTGCCTGTGTTATTTATGATTACTGGCCATGGGGGTAATTGGCTGGGCTTTGAACATGAGCCAGCATATGAGCCTTATAGTTACACTACTTATACCATAAAATTAAGATGATCCACCATTTCTCCTTGAACGTAAAAGGTCTGAACCATCCTAGAAAGAGAACCTTGGCCTTAAAGGAGATTACAAAATTTAGGGCAGACATAGTTTTTATCCAAGAATCACACTTTAAGGCCACTGACGAAAACTGCTTACGTTCCCGATCATATTAGGCTTCCGGAACGCATAAAGAGCAGGGGTCATTATACTGATATACATAAGGATTGCCCCCTGCAAATTACAAAACAGATACTCGATCCAAACTGACACTAAATTCTATTAAAAGGCACTTTCACATACTGCTAAACATCCCTCGCCTATTACAAAAATTGGGGAAGATTTTAACTTGGTTTTCTCAGGAAAACTTAAGACAGAGAATGTTATCCTCCTCGGCCATCATGTTCCTGTCTTACTGAGCTATCCTAGGCATACTTATAAAGTGCAGGATAGAAATAAAACACACACACTGATCAATATTTAATGAGAATAATATATTGTAAGAGAATTAATACATCACCAATTGATTATGCAACATCATTTGAGAGAGACATCAACTGGGGAACCCTGGAACAGTGAACTCTCAAAGCCAGACCAATCGGGAATTGTTCTACACAACACATCTGCTTGTAGATTAAGTTCCAAAGCCCGATAACTGAGCTCTCTTTTGTATACAAATACAACAATACTACAATAAGAGCTTCTTCATGCAAAACATGTTTGTACAGTCTTTGATTTCCCTTTCATTCTGCTTCGTCTTAACATTTCCCAAACAATATTTATAAAGTTCTACATGAAAAACAAGTTTTTCCTTTAATAATCTTAGATCTAGCTCCAGTACGTCCATTTTGTAGCTAAGGAGCCATATTGTATACACTTGGGGGCAGATTTATCAAGGGTCAAATTTCGAAGGGGTTAAAACCCTTGAAATTCGACCTTTGAATTGAAATCCTTCAAATATCGAATTCGAAGGATTTAGCGCTAAAATAGCATTCGATCAATCCAATAAAAATTGTTCAAGCTATTTGAATGATTTTTAGCGATCGATCGAAGGATTTTTATTCGATGCCAAAAACTTTAAAATATACACTGGAAGGTCCCCGTAGGCCATAAAGCAATTTGGTAGCTTTAATTTGGTGAAGTATTGAAATCGAAGGATTTTTAAAGAGACTCGAATGGTCGAATATTCAAACTATTTTTTACTTCGAATCAAAGTTGAAGTAAATTCGAAGTCGTAGTATCCCTATTCGATGGTCAATGTATCCAAAAATTTACTTCGAAATTCGAACTTTTTGGACTTCGAAAATTTATTAGAGCTAAGTAAATCTGCCCCTTCATCACATTTACATTTATACATGGCCTGCCATGTCTAATTTGTATCACAGTTTCCCAAAAAGCAAAGCAATTTAGGTCTCTGATTAGATATCATGCACTATTCGACTCTTGCAGTATAAACCACCCTAGGGACCAGAGATGAACCTTTTACTCTACCCCCATGGAACCTCAATGAGGCTAGACTACTTTTTTATCTCCTAGGAATTCTTGAAATACCATAAAACCACTTCAATCCAAGCATTTTCCTGGCCAAATCATGCACACATAACTTTCCACATTTCTCACCCCCTAGGCTACAGAAACAATAATATTGGAGACTAAATAAAAATATGTTACATGATCTAGATACCATTAGGGATGGGCGAATTTGACTCATTTTGTTTCAAAAAAAAATTTGCCACCGGCGAAATGTCACAGACGCCCATTAAAGTCTATGGGCGACAAACAAACTTTGTCGTGCGGCGAAATTCTTTTTTACGCATGCTGCTATACAAGTCTATGGGCGTCATTTTTTCGGTAAAACGAGGCAAAAAAATTAACCCATCCCTAGATACCATGATCTAGATACCAAGCAGGCTATAGGCAACCTTATTAAAGAATACTTTGAGCATTACAAAGGGTACATTGATTCAAAAGCCCTAACCTGGGAGGTTTATGAAGCTGTAATCAGGGACCACATTATCTATTTTACAATGGCAAAGAGCTAAACTAAATGGCAGGAGTTGTATAATCCAGAGACCAAACTATGCAAATTAGAAACCCTGTACCAACATCAGACACCAAAAACGGCACAGGAAATGCAGGAGCTGTGCATCTCCCTGAAACAAACTGCCATTGGGAATGCAGAGAGAATGCTAATTTTGTTAAGAAGGAAATATTATCAATAAGGAAATAAGGCCCATATACTACTAGCAAATCAACTACGAAACTGCTCTAGACAATTCCAAATCTTGACAACACACTCCAATAATGGAGAAGCGATACACAACCCAACTCAAATCTCCCAAGCTTTCCATTCCTACTATACCTCACTATATAATTTACCCCTACACCCCCTTTTACCAAGTTCAATAGAATACCTCGGCTTACTCAATTTCTTGATGGCTGTAACCTACCTACCTAATTAGAAGATGATCTAGAAGAACTAATAAGGTTGTCACTACTGAGAAGGTCAGCTATGTCCTGAAAACTCTTCCTCTCCACAAATTGCCAGGGCCCAATGGTTTCGCCAATGTTTATTATACAATATTTTTAAACGACATGGGCATGACAAAGCCATCCAAGGTGAAACGTGTGTTGGTTAACGAGGTGAATGGACTCTTACATGCATTCAATCTGATTATGGACAAGCATGAGAACATAGATTGGTAACAAACCGGCATATGGCTGTCGACTCCTAAGGTGTCAGAAACGATCCCGAGAAGATGTTGCTAATAACAGCCCCCAAGCTTTGACGTGGTGGTTAAACATTCATTGTATGGAGGTCAAGACCTGGCGAGTATAAACTTCTAAACTTGCATACAATTGAGCCGCTTGTGTTTCCTCTATTCTGGAACTTTAAACAATAAGCGCATTGCTCTCTGCAAGAGCAGCCGAAGTCGATACTTTTTACCGCGTAGCTGATCGCTACAGTGCTTTTTTGTCATCAACTCAGTTTCTCTTCCCAGTTGAATGGCAGATAACACGAGACTGTGATATATAAGCGCTGATGATCAACCTGCTTAGATCTGCCATATAAACGGAATGTCAAAATAACCCGAGCCATCATACCTCTCAGTCCTTTTAAATTAATTTATTTGTGTTTCTAATTGCTGCTAGTGATTACACTATCATATGAATATTCATATATGAATTGTTAAGATGAATTTAATGCTGTAAATTATTGCCTTACATGAACTTTGCGTAATGAATTTTTCACATGTTTTTTAATACTTTATGTGATCAAATAAAAAAACTCAATTAATTCAAATTAATGAACTCCAAAAATTCTTTAATTAATTATTAATTTTATTTTAATAAGAAGTAATTTACAGAGTGCGACAAAAGGGACAATTTTTCGTTTAAACATATTATTTCTATATCTGTTGCACACACCACCTTAAAAGGCAAAGTAATCTTCAACAAATATTTCGTTGACTGTGCTGCCATCCCTTCAAATGAGCTTATTATACAATATTCCAAGATCTCCTCTCCCCAATTTTAGTCAGTTTATTTATTAACCTATGGGGCACAGAAACAATTTCAGGTTCTATGCTTTCTTCATTTATAATAGTATTACTAAAGGAGAGGGAGGATCCCACTCTATTTGGCAATCACATGCCCATATCACTTCTTAACAGTGACTTAAAAAATTTCACCAGCCTACTAGCACTTTTACTGACCTTGATCCTGTCCCATCTGATCAATCTTGATCAGGCGTGCTTTGTGACAGGCAGACAACACACATACAGTGATTGATCTGATATATATTATACAATCCCAGAGCATTCCATCAGTGGCCCTGAGCCTGGATGCTAATAAAGCCTTTGACAGGCTGGGTTGGGCACACATGACACAGCTTCTTCAGCCTTTTGGGTTTGGAGGCCCCTATTTACAACCCATTAAGCTCCTTTATTCAACTCCCTCAGCTTATCTGAAAATGAATGGGGACAAAGCAACCCCTATCCATATAAGGGATGGGACTAGACAGGGCTGCCCCCTCTCCCCCTTTTAGATACACATAGCATAAAACCACTGCCAGCCAAGATAAGGTATAAAATTAGGTAACAATATATTTAAGAATTCACTATTTGCTTATGATGTTTTGCTGCCTCTCAGAAACCCACTTATCTCTCTTCTGAACTTACATAATACTCTACAAGCATATGGCCACCTTTCTGGATACAAAATCAATTGGTCAAAATCTGAGGCCTTTTGTCTTAATTTAAAGGAAGAGGTTAAGTGAGACCTTCAAGCTGACTTTCCCTACAAATGGCAAAAATCCCATATTAGGTATCAAGAAGTGCACATAACTCCAAAATATCACCAGTTGTACCAAGTAAATTTATATCGATAGTAACAGATGGTAACAGATAGTATCAGAAATGCAAGAATGGAAACAATATACAATTTCTTGGATAGGGTTCATAGCCGATGTGAAACCGAATATACTACCCAAGTTATTATACTTATTTGAAACCATCCTTGTCCAAGTGCTTACCTCCATGTTAAGGTACAGTATATTCAAAAACAATTATTTAAGTACATTCTGTATGGAATTAAACGAATACTAGAATCCCAAGATCAGTTTTATTAGCTAGAAGGAGCTATGGTCATCTAACAGTGCCAGACTTTGGTAATTACTATGAAGCAGCCTATTTACACCAAACCCTAGCTTGACTTCATCCATGGGTTCCTATTAGGTGGGCAAGGCTAGAGGCTCTCTGGACCAGGCCATAAGACATAAGTAATCTTATACTATCTACAGTACAACTACCATAGCATAGCCCCGAAACCTATACATTTAACCCTAACTATATAGAAGCAGTATAACAGAAGGTATCTGAATCTGATCTCTAACCACTATTAAGGGGCAAATTTCTTTACCAGCGATGGATTTTCTGCAAATTTCCAGATTGCGCCATCAGCGAATGTTTTTGCAAAACTGCCATGAACATTTGCCGTGGTAAACCTTTTCTGTGCATGAAAATTGTAGTTCATCAAAATCATTTGGATGCTTATTGACTTTAATGTGTTTCGCAAATTTTTCTCCATTCTGCATATTTTTCTGTAGTTTTGTAAATTTCTTAGTGAATCAAAATGGGACAGAATCATCACTATTAACCAGCATCCTGATTTCCAGCCTGACCAACAGAGATCATTCCACACAGACTGGACCATGCATACCCTGACCAGAATTATAGATTTTATTGACCCTCTGAAACAGAGTCTGTATACATACAATGAGCTTCTTAAAAAGTATAAATAGAGCTCAGACAAAAAGCTGGCATACCTCCAAATTAAGCACTATAACACTACCACATTGGGGTAACAGACCTAGATAAACCTCACCCCATTTGAGAAATACTGGGGCTGCAGGACTTATCTCCCAGCTTTATTTCTTGTCAAGGGCCTTACCAGAGGACCCCTTTCCAAAACATGCCTTCATAGGGTACTGTGAGCCAGTCATGGAAAACGAATTAACACTCCCCGAATGGGTTACGATTATGAAAATTGTATTTTTGGTAGCATGCATCCAACAAAAGAGAGTGCCTACAAGGTATCGATGAAGTGGTACCTCACCCCAGATAGGCTCTTTAAAATGTAACCACAAACCAGCCCTATGTGTTGAAGGGACTGTTCACATAGAGGTACGCTGCTTCATATTCTGTGGTCATGCCCTAAAATCACAAATTTCTAAGACAGTTCTCAAAATAGCATTAAACTTAAGAAATATTATTGGCCCTCCCTCTTTCTAAACTTAATAACCCAGCCCAAATTGCTACAGCAGCTCAACTTGCTATCTCCTCTATGTGGAAGTCTCGCACAGTTCCCACTAGTCATTTCCAGACTTTAAAGCAATAAAAATTTTGAGGAAATTACAACATGAATTTCCAATACAATGCAATAACAAAAGAATATATGGGATAACTGGGGTCATTATATAGTTTCCACCACAGGCTTAACTTCAGATACTTGATGGACTGGCCAACCACAGAGGCTAAGTGATATCTCCTAAATCATACAGCCATCTATGCCACCAGGAAAGAAACCAGATATATTTTTGCTCTCCTGAGCATTATGGTGACTTTGTTTTTTGTTTCGGTTTTCTCATTTTTACTCTTTATTTATGATTAGGTTATTTGTGTCTATCACTATTAACAATATTGTACAAAATGATGTGAAGAAATATTTCATGCTGTATATACACAATATCATTTTTATTATAGCCCTACAACCTGCCTGTTTTTTTGTATTGTGAGTGAAACATTTGAACTGCTTGAGAGAATAGTCTTGGATTCTTCTCTTACTACAAGATTTCTCAAATATTACCACTTTAACTTGTGAAGCTTGTTTGCAAATATGATGTGGCTTGTGTAGGCTGCTTGTTTATAATACCTGAAAACACTCTTTACAGACCTTGTTTAAAGTGCTAGGTTAGTCTATCTCTGTACTGAGATATGAATCCAACATGTATATTTTAAAATGTTGAAGATTAAATATCACATTCAAATTGTTCAAATACAATTCTTGTTTCCAGGGCATTTCTACTTCCTGGATTTGTAGCACACCCTCAAATTTCCCATGGAACCTCAGATCTTCATTTCAAATAAGAGAATTTGAATAAAAAGACTGGTGCATTACTTCCTTGCATTGGTTATATAGTAACTAGGGGATTTGGTGATCCAAAATATAAATTTGTACAGAAAATATATTGAATTACTGATTTGATACACCAAACTGACTTTACTAACATTACTGTTACCTGAAGAAGAATCCAGGCAGATTACATAAAATTAACTGGCACTTTTGTCATTATTTTAAATCCTACTACAGGGAGCAGGTAAGGTGTTCTCAAGAAAAATGCATCCCAAGTATAATATATTGAACTAAAAAAAGTGGAAAGAGACTTCACACCAAACAGACCTCCATATATATATATATATATATATATATATATATATATATATATATATATATATATAAAAGCATGAGAAGCCGGCACTCACCTTCACCAATAGTCACTGAGGCCGGGTGCTAGCCAGGTAAAGCATACAATCCAAAAAATGAAGGAAGCACTCACGGCATGTTTTTCTTGAAAAAACTTTTTACTGGATCATGCAAACATCAACGCGTTTCGGTACCTCAAGGGACCGTCATGCTCCAGTTTCGTGAGAATATATATATATATATATAATATATACATACACACACACACACATATATATATATATATATATATATAGATATATATATATATACATATATATACATATATATATATTCTCACGAAACTGGTGCACTCATGCATACAGAAACAGCTGCCTGGGTGCAGTATTCAAAAATTATGTAAACCAAATACTGTACAAAAACCGCACTCGCAGGACTTCTTATAGGTGCAAAAAAAATTGTTTATTTCTTTACGACGTTTAGGCTTCTATACTGAAGCCTTTCTCAAGTGGTGTGCACAGTGTAAACAACAAACAATATGTAAACACAAAAATGGCGCCAAGACACAACCCGTGACGTCATGGTATCATGTGGGTGTCACTAGGTGAAGGTGTATAAACATAGCATAATGAAACGGCGTTCCTTCTATAGGGGAGTGTTTACAGTGTCCCAATACTAAGGAAATCATTTAGTGACATAATACACATTTGTTTCCAAATGCGCTGAAAATTGTGCTCATCAAAGTGCTACAACTTCCCTCTACGTGACCCTTGTGCGCTAAGTACTGATCATCGCTTACCCCAGAGAACCGTGAGTAGCAGAAGTAGTTCGCTCTGTATCGCCTTACTGACAGAAGGCGCAATCCACAGAAGTAGCCGGACACCCCATACCGCCACTGACAAGCCCTGCCAAATTTCCTCCTGCTTTCGGTGTATACCGATCTCCCATTGAGTCTCCATACCATGATCCGCCTCCTTACCGGTGCGGGACGGGGCCTTCGAGCAACATCTGTGGGCCCTACAATCCATGTGCAGGATGCACAGTGTCTCCATGGGGTCAGAACATGGCAACGATGTCCTAAAGCTCATGCGATCAGATTCTGTGAAAAAATTAAAGCAAAGCAACCTTGTGTTATCAGCTTACTTAGTCATATTGTTACATTTTTATCATTCATATCTCTAAATATATCCACATTGTTGCAAAAACTTGACCATATGTTAATAATGTGCGGATCTGGTGCCCACAGAAGCAGTAACAACACCAATGAGTAGTGTAATCCAACCGTCAGTATGTTCAGTAGGGTAGTCTATAAAACATATTATCCCATTCCCCACATTTAATAGAAGGGGGACATAGGAAGAGTCTCATTTAATCCTCTTGGGGCCAGAGTGTCCAAAGTAAAGATCCACATACTCTCCCTCTGCAATAATATATATATATATATATATATATATATATATACAGTGGTGTGCAAAACTATTTGCCCCCTTCCTGATTTCTTATTCTTTTGCATGTTTGTCACACAAAATGTTTCTGATCATCAAACACATTTAACTATTAGTCAAAGATAACACAAGTAAACACAAAATGCAGTTTTTAAATGAGGGTTTTTATTATTTAGGGAGAAAAGAAATCCAAATCTACATTTTCATGTGTGAAAAAGTAATTGCCCCCTGAACCTAATAACTGGTTGGGCCACCCTTAGCAGCAATAACTGCAATCAAGCGTTTGCGATAACTTGCAACGAGTCTTTTACAGCGCTCTGGAGGAATTTTGGCCCACTCATCTTTGCAGAATTGTTGTAATTCAGCTTTATTTGAGGGTTTTCTAGCATGAACCGCCTTTTTAAGGTCATGCCACAACATCTCAATAGGATTCAGGTCAGGACTTTGACTAGGCCACTCCAAAGTCTTCATTTTGTTTTTCTTCAGCCATTCAGAGGTGGATTTGCTGGTGTGTTTTGGGTCATTGTCCTGCTGCAGCACCCAAGATCGCTTCAGCTTGAGTTGACGAACAGATGGCCGGACATTCTCCTTCAGGATTTTTTGGTAGACAGTAGAATTCATGGTTCCATCTATCACAGCAAGTCTTCCAGGTCCTGAAGCAGCAAAACAACCCCAGACCATCACACTACCACCATCGTATTTTACTGTTGGTATGATATTCTTTTTCTGAAATGCTGTGTTACTTTTACGCCAGATGTAACGGGACGCGTACCTTCCAAAAAGTTCAACTTTTGTCTCGTCGGTCCACAAGGTATTTTCCCAAAAGTCTTGGCAATCATTGAGATGTTTTTTAGCAAAATTGAGACGAGCCTTAATGTTATTTTTGCTTAAAAGTGGTTTGCGCCTTGGAAATCTGCCATGCAGGCCGTTTTTGCCCAGTCTCTTTCTTATGGTGGAGTCGTGAACACTGACCTTAATTGAGGCAAGTGAGGCCTGCAGTTCTTTAGGTGTTGTCCTGGGGTCTTTTGTGGCCTCTCGGATGAGTTATCTCTGCGCTCTTGGGGTAATTTTGGTCGGCCGGCCACTCCTGGGAAGGTTCACCACTGTTCCATGTTTTTGCCATTTGTGGATAATGGCTCTCACTGTGGTTCGCTGGAGTCCCAAAGCTTTAGAAATGGCTTTATAACCTTTGAAATTGAACTCAGGTGTGATAAACCACAGTTAAGTTATTTTTTAACAAGGGGGGCAATCACTTTTTCACACAGGCCCATGTAGATTTGGAGTTTTTTTTCTCCCTTAATAACGTAAACCTTCATTTAAAAACTGCATTTTGTGTTCAATTATGTTATCTTTGACTAATAGTTAACGGTTTTTGATGAGCAGAAACATTTAAGTGTGACAAACATGCAAAAGAATAAGAAATCAGGAAGGGGGCAAATAGTTTTGCACACCACTGTATATATATATATATATATATATATATATATATATATATATATATATATATAGATATATATAAAAATCCAACATGTGTAATGCACAGTATTAGTAAGCAGGTTATCTTCTGATGGTGCGTCTCCCCAATAAGCGGTGAGTCAATCCGCTGAGTTTATGTATAAATATTCCAACAGGGTCGCACTCAGGTTTCAATAAAACGTAGCATTTATTTCAAACGCAGTAAAAACATATAGATTACAGCCAACTTATCTATTCCAAATTCCATTCAGAAGCGGTCCATAGCGCGACGTTTCGGGATCATCCCGTTCCCTTTCTCAAGCACCGCTCTGCCACAGTATAGCATGCGGCGGCAGCCATTCCTTGGATCATAATATCGCATAAAGGCGGAAGTGACGTAATCGGTTACCATGGACACGCGCATCACAAGATATCGCGCGTACATGGAAGCGAGCACATCCCCTGCCCCTTAGTAACCATAGGCATTATTACATAGCAACATCAGATAAATCACAGTGATACGATTCTAGTAGTAAAAATGTTTCAATATAACAGCACATATATGCCTGCAATTACAACTCACATGGAAAAATTCTCATAAAAACAAGTGCAGGTCAAAATCTCGGTTCAATCCCTTAGGGCTTAATGTTTTTAGCCTATCTATCCACTGAACCTCAGTTCTCAGTTAAACTACGATTACCCCCTCGTTTGGGTGGGGGAATATGTTGAATAACCCTGAACTTCAAATC